>OZ004618.1:20427094-21702515 GCA_963924575.1 Pycnomerus fuliginosus | reverse complement strand
ATGTAATCGCCCAGTTGAATTTGTAGCAAAAAAATAAGGTTGACGTTGTACTTGCGATTTTTAAAAATCTTGGTTTTTAACCGATTTCTTCCATGATACATGTTTTTGAAAATCTAGGGGGGCCGTGACTGTACCATAACGGTCCAGTATGATACATGTTCCTAACTCAGAAAAAATCGTAGATCCCGAATCCGTTGAGAAAAAAGTGTCATTCCATTTGAAAAAACTAAGTTAAGGCCATTTCCGGTTAAACCGGAAGTGTTAAGAAAATAACTGTCCCCTCCATCAAGTCCGCATTACAAAAATAAAATTGACCTGTCCGAGGATTTTTGCCACAAATCAAGGACAAAAATTTAAGGAATTTTATTCCATACTTTACACTCGCACTGTAAATGTTTATCACGTTAATGTGTATGTAGGGGCGGCTGGTCTTACTGGTGGAATCGAGTGCAGATTTTATCAATCTGCACCTAGTATAGTAGTGCCTCCGCAAACGCACAGATGTGTCAAAAAGATGAAAAATCAAGAGGAATGAAAATTAAGTGTGATTAAGTATATAGGACCTACCTAAAAATATAAAATGTACACTGAATCCCAAATGCGTTCAATTTTATAACCGACGAAAAACGATTATGCGAATTTTGCAAAATTAGCAGTGTAGCACTTAGGGGTTTGGAAAATCGTAAAAGTCAAAATATATGAGGATTAAATGTTAAGTCTTCAACCATGCGGAAACTTGCAATGAGTACTTCTATTTAATAAATAACCTCGATTTTAACTACATAAATCTAAAGTGGTAAATGTTTAATGTTAGAGGCGCTTTCCTTTTACACATTTATCTGAGCAGGCTCAGTTGATCTCAGCAATTTGATGGTCAATATGCAAATGAACCAATCAATTTGCTGAGCTTTCTCAGAAAAATGTGTAAATGGAAAGCAGTTTGGTGACATCTGGTGGTGAATTTTTAACTACTTTTACCGTGCAGGCAGAACAGAAGCACCTACTAGTGGCGACATAACAGTTTAAGCGGTCAATAATTTTATGCTGCATTTGTTTAAAATGAGACAATTATTATTATTATAAATTTTATTTCTTAAACAGTATTTTATTCAGCTTTCTTGGCCTTTTGCTTCTTAGCAGGGATGGGCTTCTGGGACCTAAGAATAGCACTAGCCCTCCTCAAAGCAGCCTTGGTAAGATCTGTGCGATACTTGTTTGCTTTCAAAAGAGTTTCCAATTTTGCCAACGATCTCCTTGGACCAGTCTTCATTGTCCTCTTAACCAAATTTTGCCTCGGTTTGTTCTAAAATAACAGTCATACCATCTACACACACACACACCGGGATTGCAATACCTGTTTCCTAGGCTTCTTATAAACAACAGTGAAACCCTTTTTGTCCGGAGCATCAATAACTCCAACAGTTTTCTTGTGTACCAAACCACTGTATCGGTATGAACTGAGATTGAGCAAGTTGTTCGGCTCCTGAAACCAAAACACGTCTTAAGAATTGTCATTAAAAACCACAACTTTATAGTCTTTTCACAGACATCAGTCAATGGATTATCTTCACAACTCTTCAGAGATCTTGGTGATATAAATGTCATCATAAACATTATTTTTAAGTAAAAATAAAATACACTTTCGACTTACAGTACTGAAGGGTTTGCCAATGTTCCGCTTCTTTAAGAGAAAAGCATTGTTGTTGCGGACTATGCTCCACACGAGATGAGACGACATTCTGCCCTGAAAATCCACGTAATTATGAGAAAAATCACTGAATAACCGTATTGACACGTGGTTGTGGTAAGGAGTTTGCATTGAGAAATTGATGCAGGTGACACCAAACTTTTGCTCGGAGATTGATGCGTCAACATTATTTAAGTTGTAAAAAAACAATTTGTTGGAAAATAATTCAATAGTTTGGAGAAAATGAATAAAAACTGAAAGCTTTACCTCTTTGATCAACAAATGGGAGAAAAAGATGGCGAATTTCACAAATCGAGGGAAGGCGGAACCGGAAAATGGTAGAAGTTGCTGGCGCGAGCGCCATCTAGAGGAAGAATTGCTAACTAGAAGTATGTTGGGTTGCCTACATGTGAGGTTCAACTGTTCTGTTGTGGTTAACAACCTAACAAGTTACAATCCAGTCAACAGGTGTTGCCTAGGAAACCGGCTTGTACACAAAAGATGTGAAGTTTGATGTGGTTTGATTTATCTATTTACCCCAAAAAACAGGAATTTCAGGATGAGAACAATACCAAAATGGGTTGATAAAGTCCAAGATAGTGATAAAAAGGGCCAGACGTAAGTTTCATCCCAATTTCCAACTCAAATAATTTTTTCTAGGATTTACGATCTTTGCTTCAATCCCGAAGGTACCCAATTGATTGTTGCCAGTGGCAATCATGTCCTAGTCTACGACACTTGCGACGGTGGCCTTATTCAGACGTTAAAAGGGCATAAAGATAAGGTACATTGCATTTCCTATGCTAAGAATGGACAGAAGTTTGCCAGTGGGAGTGCTGATAAGACGGTCATTATTTGGTCGAATAAACTTGAGGGCTTATTGAAGTACAGTCATAGTGATTCTGTGCAATGTCTTGCATTCAACCCATTATCCCACCAATTAGCTTCATGTTCTTTAACTGATTTCGCATTTTGGAGCAGCGAGCAAAAAGCTGTGCAAAAACATAAGATTCAAATCAAAATTAATTCATGCTCTTGGACTAATGATGGGCAATACTTAGCGCTTGGGTTAAATAATGGAGTAATATCTATAAGGAACAAGTTAGGGGAGGAAAAGGGTCGGATCGATCGTCCTGGAGGACCAACAATATGGGGATTAGCCTGGTGTACTTATAAAGAGGATCAAGCAGATACTCTTTGTGTAACTGACTGGAATAAAACTCTTTCGTTTTATACCCTTGGGGGTAAACTTGTAGGAAAAGAGAGGAATATTGGTTTTGAAGCATTAAAAGTAACATATTTCCCAAAAGGGGAATACATTCTAATTGGTGGACTAAACAAAGCTTGTTCTATATACACCAGGGATGGAATAAAACTCGATATTATTGGGGATCAACAGAATTCGTGGGTATGGTGCTGCGCGGCGCATCCCAGTGGAAACTTTGTCGTAAGTTAAAGTTAATTAGTATTAGCTGAAAAATAAAATTTACGGCGCTTATTTTCAAGGTCATGGGTTGCCAAGACGGCACCCTCGCTTATTATCAGTTGCTATATAATACCGTCCATGGTCTCTATAAAGAGAGATACGCTTTTAGGGAAAATATGACTGATGTTATAATCCAGCATTTAATAACTGAGCAAAAAGTGAGGATTAAGTGCCGAGACTTGATCAAGAAAATTGCGATTTATAAACACAGATTAGCTGTAAGTTAGCGGCGTTGGTTTATTTTTAGCTGCTCACCATTGCTCTAAAATTACTTCGGAAAATTACCAAAACGGTTTTCGTGAAATTTGGTATGAGGCGATACACAAACACAACGTAGAAAATAATATTAACTATTCAAAAATCCTAGATGATTTCTTTGTCTACCTTCCTGCTTAGAAAATGCATACCTAGCCGTTCATTTGAGAAAAAGCTGATCCACCCACTGACTGTCGTAAGTGGTAGTAGTGACGTATACTCTGGGGGGCGCGGGCCCCCTACTTTTTTCAAAGAAAAGATGAAAAAGATTTGCCGGAACTATTTTTCATTTTACAGGTGGACAACACCCAATCGTTATGAGTGAAATCATTTAAGAAAGTGCAAAGGTCGGACACACTAGTACTCAGCCAGGTCAGATTTTAGCGGAACGCGAACGTGAACCCCATTGTACCTGTATTTCCCTGTGTTTTACGCCAACGCAGCCGAGCAGGGTTTGTAATGAAAAAATAAAGATATTCTGAATAATTTTAGGGTAATTTACTAAAAGAAAGAAAGTAGGGGGGGGGAGTGAAAAATTACTTCGCTGGATAGGTATTCTACTCTGCTACTAATAATAATCTTTATTCACGGCTTATTATCGCCATTACAACAAAAATAAAAAATAATACAATAAAAAGAAACACGAAGTTTAATACTAGGAGATCATGGATGTGCTTCAACAATACAAGTCCTTTAAAAAAAAATGCGTTTCAATGTCGAGGACCTGTGATGAAACAAATTATGAATTTGCAACAAGGATTGCAAGCCCTATATATTTCATGCAGGGGCGAAGAGAGTGCATAATTTGTCGCACAACTTTCTATGTGGAACAATGGAGTGGCCCCGAAAGCATTAACTCGGAACTTTGAAACTAAGAATATTCACAATCTGCGGAGCAACGTACATACATGCCGTTAATAATTTAGTGTGCCGATGCCGGTCTAGTATGTGCTCTACCTTGAAATTTTCTCATGAGTACGCACCCTACCCAAAATCCTAATAAATAAATAATAATATGTGTGAAAATAAATACCTAGTCAAAGTGAGAAAATAACATTTATCAACTACATTAAGTGATAACATTTCCACTACAAGAATATAAAAAATTGGAAATTAATGAACTAGCGATACTTAGCAAAAAAAACTTAAAAATATGTTTTTAAACAGAAAGGTTTTGTCCAATGTGATACCTATATTATACCACAATACAAGTCAAAAAGGGAAATAAGACAATTAGTTTGCTAATTTCTAAGAATCGACAATCGGCAGCAATTATTCAATAAGCTACTTTCGTCGACTGGCGGAATTAAGTCCAGGTAAAAGTTCTTCCGATATCGGTTTAAATAGCAATAATTATTTCAGTTTCCGCAGGTGTCTTCAAATATGAATAAGTGTAAGGATACCCATTACATTAGAGGTAGAACGCAAATTTGGAGGTAGAGCGCATACTAGACCAGCACCTAATTTTTTGCCTGAAACCAATCATCAAAAAGGTCAAATAATCCAAGCCAAGATAGGATTTACAAAGATCGATCCAGTGTAGCGTGTTATTTAATGTTTCTTCTCGTTTGATTTTGTGCAAAAAAGTTGCTAAATATGTGTGAATACATTTCCAGATACAGAACTTGAAGACCTTTCATGCGTTAGTAAGAAAAATTGGTGTTCATCACTCATCAGTCAAGTTTCATAGTTGATGTGCGATGTGCCAAAAAGCACTTGGCGTTTGCGGATCGGCAAGAAAATTAACTGGGCTCACCGGAAGGCCAACATTAACCCCCATTCCAAATTTCATTACAATCCGTTAGGCAGTTTTCGAGAAATCTTGCAGACATGCGTACGTATGTACATACTCTCAGACATTTTCTAAAAACCACTTTTTCGTGATCCTGGGACCTTGAAACGTAAAAATCTAGTGTTATCTCAATTTCGAATTTTGGAGAGATTACATAGTAACTTCCCATTTTTAAATTGGTTGTGGGAACGTTAATAGGTGCTTTAAGCGTGACGTCATGCCGCCATGTATGGCCGTATGCGCAGTCATTTTTTGACCACCGACAGAATTTACTTGAATGTCTACTGTCAGTTATGTGTCATTTTTCATCATTGTAGGTTAAAATAGCACGTGGTAAACGTGAAAGGTCCCAGATTCTGTTGACCGTAGTGACAAATGACGTATAAATGCACTAGAAATGACACAAGATCAACGCATGCGTATCATACGGGGCCAAGCGCAATAAACCCCCACCAGTGCCTTAAAGGACCTATAGCGAAGAACTCACCCACCCTCAGGAAACGACATTGCTTAGCACTTTGGGTACTAAACTGGCAGGGTAACGGTGTGCGAACTTTTTGTTAATTCTTTTGCGAATATTTATGGTGTTTATATTAAACCACCCACTCAAGCTTAAATTGTTTCTTCGAATACGTGCCGGACTTTCTTGTTTGGCGGTAAATATTCAAATAAATTCGGTGACATTAGGGGTTCGCTCGAGCTAATTTCTAAGAAATAGAGTTCTGATAATGCGTCTCGTTTTGCAAGTTACAACTGAATAATTTGGTTCATCGATGGCTGGACTTTCTGTATCAAAATTTAGTCATGAGCTAAAAATCGGGTGACTACAGTAAATGAGTTTCCATATTTAAAGTTGAGTTTCTGAACTTTTATTGATGGCCTTCGTATTCTACAGGGTGATTCACGAAGACCGTTCTTTACAAACTTTTGGCGATCCAGTTGTAATAGAATTTTGAAATTTGGTACTAGACCATAATCACCCGCGCACACCAGAAATAAAATATTCTCAACTTCCCTGCGCTTCCGGTTCAACCGGAATTGGTCGCCATCTTTGTTATTTTAAATGGAAACCCTAGGTTTTGATTCTAGATTCGGATTTGTGTCTTAATTGTAAGTTTATGACACCGATACTTTGCCTCCGTTTTTAACGTACCTACCCTATGTCAAAATTTTTAGCAAAAAATTCGTTTCGCGGTACATGCGCTCAAAAACTGTTAAAGAATTTATGGGTTCAAAGGTGGCTTACATGAACTAAAATTTGCGAAAAGTGAAGAAAAATCGTAGGTCCATTGCTCGGTAGACTGTAAGACCGCTGTGAGCACCCAATTTAACCTCATTTAAAAATTTAACCTGTGTCTATGACCTAATTCGACTCTGCTGATCAAAACATAGGATTTCTATTTAAAATAACAAGTGGCCGTACGTGAATCGGAAGTGCTGGGGGATTGAAAATATTTAATTTTTGGTGTGCGTGGGCGATTATGGTTTAGGACCAGATTTTAAAATTTTACTACGAGATAAACATTTCGATAACACAAGGTAGTTTCAAAGTCTCGTTCCACAAAATTTACTTACTGTTTATAAACATTTCGATAAACCTGACCAGACATGAGAAATTCAAGAATTCAAAGTAGTGGTGGGCAACTAAATTGCGCCAGCATCCGTTGATATTTTTTACCTAAACCAGGTCCAACTGCCAGAACGGGTAGTTATTTACGAACTTTATTCAAATGATGCAAACGACATGCACTATAGAGCTAAAGAAAAAATTACCCAGAAATTAAACTGCAGCCTGTTAGTCGTTTGCACCGAACATTTAGTAGTTTGCCAAGAGAAAAAGTTGCAGAGCATGTTTTTCTCTGGCGAGAACGAGAAAGAATGGAACTTCGACAGTCCGATCCGCTATATTAAGATTATTGGAGGGCCTCCCAGTAAAGAGGGATTGATTTTAGGGCTAAAGAATGGACAGGTTCGTTTTATTCGATAGAAAATTTGGTTTGAAATGCGCCGTTTCAGGTGTGGGAAGTGCATTTAGATAACATTCACCCGCTCCTGAAAGTGACAGTGAACGATGGGATCCGCTGTTTAGATTTAAGTCAGAGGAAGCAAAAACTGGCGGTGGTGGATGAAACAGGGTTATTGCAAGTTTTTCATGTGAAAACCGGCGAGTTGTATTATCAAGAACCGAACACGAATAGTGTCGCTTTTAATACCTTGTATGAGGATATGGTCGCTTTTAGCGGGGATAATTCTCTTGGGATTAAAGTGTTGGATTTTCAAGCGCATCAACAAAAGATGCCCGGATTTGTCGTTGGATTGTCAGGGGCTAAAGTATTTTGTTTGAATGGGTCGGCTATGGTTACGTTAGAATTGCCCCTAAGCGCCCCCATGTATCAGTATATTGATAAGAAAATGTACATTGAAGCTTATAAAGTGGCTTGTTTGGGTATGGATAGCATTCTTGATGTAAAATTTTAATTTTTGGAATAGGAGTTACGGATGGCGATTGGGAAGAGTTGGGTCATTCAGCTTTGGAGAATCTCGAATTCGAAATAGCCAGATTAGCTTTTGTAAAATTGCAGGACTACTCGCATTTGGAGCTTATTCAGGAGTTGCAGGTATGATTTTTCTAATTTGTGCGGAGAAGCAAATTTCTGTATTTTTATTACCAGGAACAACAAAGAAAAGGGGAGACCAATCGCGACGTAATGATCGGCGACATTTACGCCCACAGAGGGCGACTAAAAGAAGCAGCCAGATTATATCAAAAAGCAGGTCAAGAGCATAAGGCTCTTACCATGTACACTGATTTGAGAATGTTCGATCTGGCTCAGGTATGAAATTTAAGCGTAGAATGTTTAAACTATTGGAAATTCAAGGAGTACTTAGGCTCCAGCGATAACTCCGAGTTAATTCGACAAAAAGCTGACTGGGCCCGGAATATCAACGAACATAAAGCAGCTGCTGAAATGTATCTATCTGTCGGAGACACTCAGACTGCTGTTGATATTTACGGAGAGAAAGGATGGGTGGAGCAGTAATTACCATTTTTCAGATTTATTCAAAATTTAGATAATATTGCAGGTTGATAGAATTAGGGCGAAGATTGGATAAAGCTGAAAGAGTAGCGCTGTTAGCAATAGCAGAACATTTGAAACGTTTAAACCAATCTGCATTTGCCGCCGAAATCTACAAAAGATTAGGTGATTCAGCGTCTGTTCTTACTCTACACGTAGAGGCTAAGGAGTGGGGCCAGGCCTTTGCCTTAATCCACACTCAACCCCAATATAAAGCCTTAGTTTATATTCCCTACGCTCATTGGCTGGCAGAAAACGATAATTTCGTACAGGCACAGAAAGGTATTAAACCGGAAGTTTAAAAGAAGTTCATCGTTGTTTTTAGCCTTCTACAAAGCGGGTAGACCTGATGAAGCTTTCAAGGTATTGCAACAACTCATCGATAATGCTATCACTGAAAGTAGATTTGAAGATGCAGGATATTACTACTGGATAGTCTCCAGACAGTTCCTGGATTTAGCCAAAGAAAAGTATTTTTTTTTGTAAATTAAAAAATTAGTGTATAATGTACATTCGAGGCTGAACGACGAACAAGAGGAGCTCTTGGAAAAGTTCGAACTGAACGAGCGTTTAGCTGGAGTCTATTACGCCTTCAACGCAGTCCATAGATATTTAGAAGAGCCCTTCACCTCGTACATGCCGGAAGCACTCTTCAACATCGCCCGTTTTTTAATGATTGAAACGAGTCAGGTTCGCTCGAAAGGAATTTCCTTGTTGTATCCTTTTTGCTACGATCCAGTAAAGTTGGTGTAATAATTAATTCCTTAAATGCCCCAGTGCCATTCTGTACTGCTTATCTAAGCAGGCGAGGAAATTAGGAGCGAACAAGTTGGCTAAGCAAGTTTTGGATAGGATTCAAACTTTAAGAGTTCCGCACAAGTTTCAGGAACAGGTTGAAATAGCGACGATAGCGGCACGTGCTCGTCCTTACAGCGATCCGGAGGAATTGTTGCCCATGTGCTATCGCTGCTCCACTTACAACCCCCTTTCAAGTTCGCTCAATAGGTGCATGAATTGCGGACAGAGATTCGTTCATTCTTACGTCAGTTTTGGTAGATCTCGGTACGTTTTTGTCATTCATCGAAACAGAAATTTCAGAAATTTTACCTTTGGTGGAGTTTGTTCTTCCGCCAGAAATTAGCGATATAGAAGCCGTAAGATTAATAGAAACGCCCGCGGACGAGAAAGAAAAGAGCGGAAGCAACTGGCGGCAGGAAATGTCGGATAATCACCAAACTCTTCAACTGGACGAAACTGAAGAAGATCCTTTTACCGCCAGACTTGGGGCTTACGAAGTTGGTATTGATTTGTTTTCAGTCTTGTAAGTTGTGGATTTTCAGGGAGGTGATGGGGCGTTCTTCCCCGTTACTGTTAATAAGAAAGCGCTTTTAGCAATGGACAGTTCTTCAGTGCTTGTTTGTAAATGGGGGGCGCCTTTAAGGTATCAGTTTTTTAAAAATTTGCTACCAGAATTACAAATCACCATGTGTTATTCGTGTTTTAAGGTTGGTATCTATTATTCTTACAAGAACTAATCCTAGCCCTATGTTTTATTTAACATTTCAGGCGTTCCATGTTGATGATTTTGAGTTGAAGCTGCTGCAAAAGGGGTATTGCCCATTCTGTAGGGCAGCACCTGAAAATCAGCTCTCTGGCGATTCTACAGACGACCTATTGGTTTAGAGTACTTAATATGTACAAGGTTTTGGTAGTTTATGATTTTAATAAAGATGTAAAGTGAACATTTGGAAAATTTAACTTTCTAATATGCTCTGACAGTTTCACCTCAACAGGAGAATTTTGACCACAATTCCGGTTGAATCTAAATGCATGCGCAGACATATGTGCTGAATGTGGACAACCACCTCGCAACCACCACCTGAGTAGGTACTTCACACAATCGAACGGAAATGGATTTCTGCATTGTAAACGCATGCTCCAGTGGTATGCGGAAGCAGTGTTGTCAAACCTTACAAGTTACAACCTCTTTATTCCCAAGTTTCATTTAGACCGCATTCAGCAAAAAACTATTAACTACATTGCTATAATGTATTCCCATTTATAACATTACAACTCAGAATTAATTATTCACATAATGAACACGTTGTTATTGTGGAATTTAAAATGTGTTGGAGAATTAAATATAGAACATTGGAGCACGAACGTCGATTGTCATTTGTTTACTTTTTATGTATACGGACTGGAAACTACGGCAGTTTGTAGGCGATTTGTTTGGCTCCAGAATTTTTTCTTAGCAACCGGACAAAGGCCCTAGTCCCTACCTCAACGTTGATATAGAAGATTCCTGTAACGTAATTTACTTTCGCTGCGGAGTATCGACAGACACTGCTCACCTTGAATGCTTTATTCACTGTCAAAATTGAATTATTGGTTACACTCCTTACTTTTTACACAGTGTGTGTGTCAAGTCAGGTGTACCATACTGTCAGAGATTAATTGGTTTCCAGTTCTGGACTTCGGACTTCGTTTCGTTGTGGTTGACACCACGCACATAGTTCCTTAATAGGCCGTTTTTAGTGAGGGCGTATGTGATTTGTCCGGTAGTGACTTTAGTCCGGTACCCCCCTTACGTCTCACCCCCGCAAGTGCGAGCAAAAATGGACCATAGCAACCGGCCGAGTGGGACATCCGTATATATACGTAAAAAATAACAAATGACAGTCAATCTACATCCGTGCAGTGGAGGAACTTTGACAACCCCACAACCTGTAGCTTGCAATAATAATAAAATCACCAATGTCTTAAATAATTTATCAGAATCCCTTGGCGTAGCAGTGTGCGCGGCGCTCTTGTTTTAGCTTATTCGCTCGCTCGTCGTATCGATCGCTCCTCAGTCTGTCCGTCGCATAACTTGAGAAGGGATTGAGATAGTGATCAACGAGGATAAACAGGGAGTTCGTGGAACTTTCGCAGCCATTCGGTGGCTATGCGTTCGTTTATAAAGAGAGCACTGCCAATGTTCGAGGAATAACGAACCTAAACCACTCCTTTCGGAACAATATGAAGCGTTATCGGACGATGAGTAGTGTCTAAGTGATATTTTAGATAGGTTAATGTCACCATTCGAGACTGGTCTTTTGCTTGAAGCCGGTTTCGAATCACGTAGCGTCCATTTTAGTTTTATGATTCATTACAAAAACTTTTAACCTCCCCACTCCACTTCACCATTTAAAAAAAAGGGAGGTTACTGCAATCACTAAAATTTTCGAATTCGAGATAAGACCGGATCTATACGTTTTGAGGTCTCAGGAGCCCAAAAAAGTGGTTTTTAAAATGTGTCTGTATGTATGTACGTAACGTACGTACGTACGTTCGTACGTACGTTCGTAAACACGCCACAGCCCAAACTACTCGACAGATTTAGCTGAAATTTGGTACGTGTGCATGTGATAACCCAACTTAGATCTGAAAAGCTTTTGGAGCCAATCGTGCAACTAGAAATGCCATTTTGGCACATCAACTTTTAAATTTTAAATGCAAACCCCCATTTTTCACCTCACCATAGAAAAGGCCTTCAAATTCTGCTTCTAAAAATGTATTCATTCTTAGTGCCCTTTTGATCAAAAATTAAAAAAAAAAATATTTTTATCCGACTTTAAAATCGCGGTACAGCCCAAGCCCCTGAACCGATTTGGCTGAAATTTTGCACACGGGGATTGTATTGCACGTCGAAGAGCTGAACAAATTTTGGATTCAATCGGCCCACGGAAACTGCCGTTTTGACACACCAATTTGTAACTTATTCACTCATTTAACCATCCAAAACAAGTTTTTGAAAGATTTATTGTCACCATCAAAAAGGTCTTTAAATTCTGGTTTTAAGTAAGACAAAATTCGTTCGCATTTAGTGCTCTTTGGGTCAAAAAATCGAAATTTCATAATAACACTAAAAATACATTATAGCCCAAATTAGCGAATCGATTTAGCTGAAATTTGGTACATGGAGATTGGGTGACCCGTTGAAGACCTGAAAGGCTTTTGGAAGCAATTGGTCCACGGGAAGTGCCATTTAGGCATATCAACTTTAAATTTTAAATACAAAGGTCTCCTTTTTTATGTCGCCATTAGAAAGACGATCAAATTCTCGTTCTAAAGATGTATTCACAGTTTCTGTCATTTCAGTGGAAAATTCTTTCTCATTAAAAGGGAGCGAGCTGACAGTGGATGACATACAGTGGCAGTTGTTGTCAAAAAGGTGGCAAAAGATTAACCTTAAAAGGAACATATTGTCAAATGTGATGGGTGATGTCCGAGGTGGTGTCGGTATATTTGTCAGAAAATTGCAAAATTAGTCACAGTCGATAAGGGTAAAAAATTTCTGTTGAATTGACGACTATCTACACAGAATACAAAGATCCACGCGATGGGGAGGTTCCAGCCGCTTCTCTGCTGCATTTTTTTTAAATTGTAGATAACGAGGTTTTTTCTTTAACTCTACTGTAAATATAAAAAGTGTAACTAAGAGTTTGAGTGTAAGAGCTTAGGGTAATATTTAGAATGCATAACCTTTGATATTTATGTGGATGGACAGTTTTTTGAATTTCCAAGACTATTTTCCTTTGTTTTGAGTTGTTTCGTGCAATGTGTTTTATTTCTCACAGATTACTTGCAAGTTGTATATCGTTTTAACTTTTCTCCTAACAACCCCTCAGTGCCGGATTAACATCCCTCGGGGCCCCTAGGCACAACTGTTGTCGGGGGCCCTTGCGGCGGACTGGATGCCGGGGGCTGCGCCCCGCGAAAATTTTTGTGCCCCCTCCCCCCTGCGAGAATTTGCTTCCTACGAATTTTTTTTGGAATGTGTCTTAGGGAACCTTTCGTGCCGCAAAATTATTCATTAAATGTGAGTACCTTACCTACCTAATCTATTTTATCATTTCAGTGTTTTGGTTTTCCCGTTTTTCGGTTTTTTCCCTCAAAAAAGTGACTCTTACCTTCATACAAATCTTGCATAATTCTTAACCAGTGGCGTAGTGTCGTCTGCGAGGGCTTGTGTTGCAAATCATCTACGGCCCCCTTGTTGCCAACTTTTAAAAATTAAAAAAAGGTGGAGAAAGAAGAAATCTGAAATGGCGCCGCAGGCAAAATTTTGAAAACTTTCACGCATTTTACAAGCACTTAGAATACTCACCGGGCCCCCAAAGCTGTCCGGGCCCGCGTCTTTGGAACACCCTAAACACCCACACTATACGCCACTAAATAAACATGTAATTCATAAGTAGGCCTAGGTAGGATCTAAGTACTTGTGAAATAAAATTTCAATGTCTTAAATTCAAGAAAGGTAGGTGGTACCAAAAAATCAAAAATCGTTTTTTTGTTGAACATGTAAGTAATCCTGCGATGCGGGCGCGGCCCGTAGCGGGGCCCCAAACTTCGAGGCCCCTAGGCACGTGCCTAGTGTACCTAGTTCTTAATCCGGCACTGCAACCCCTACCCTTGGCAAGCGGAGTAAATACATTTTACTTATCTTTTCGGGTTTTTAGGTGCTTCCTCTGCAGGTAATTCAGTTATTTTAATTAACTTTTAAGCTACATATCTATAATTTTTCGACCCCTTTCACCCTCAAAACCCTCAAAAAGCTAAATTTACGCGAACCGCTTCTTGACTTTTCATCACAGTTCACAATTTTTCAACCCCGCGAGCGTTAATTTTGTAAAATTAGCGCAATTTTGTCTTTCCGCGGTAATACATTTTACTCATTTAGATTATGTTTTGCCTTTTTCACTTTTTCGACCCCACAATATTTATTTCAACCCCCCAAAACCCTAAATTTGCATAATTAATCGGGTTATTTTCGTGTTGTATTGTGTAATTCTACTTATCTACAGTTAATTTTCATACCCTATGACTTTTCATCCCTCTTTACGATTTTTCAACCACCTAATTGTTAATTTTGCAAAATTAGCGTAATTTTGCGTTTTTCTTCGGCAATAAATTAATCTCATTTGGACGTTGTTTACCAAATTCACTGTTTTTAATCCCATTCGCAATATTTCAACTCTCCAAACGCTAAATTTACATAATTGGGTTATTTTGGTATTATTTTCTGTTATTTTACTTAACCACGGTAATTCTCATACCCTTTGATTCTTCATTAGCGCAATTTTGTCTTTCTGTGGTAATAAATTTTACTCATTTAGATTATTTAAACAAATTTAAATTCCTGAATCTTTCAAGCCACCATGCAAAAACTTCGGACCGGTTTCGCGTTATTTGACCCTCATCAGCGAAATGCATTTGAATGGCGGTTCGATAGATTCAGCTTCTTATGCACTTCGCTGATGAGGGTCAAATAACCCGAAACCGGTCCGAAGTTTTTGAATGGTGGCTCGAAAGATTCGTGTGTTTAAATTTGTTTAAGTACCATTCGACTCTATCACTTCTTCATTTAGATTGTGTTTTGCCGTTTTCACTTTTTCGACCCCCTTCGCAATATTTCAACCCCCCAAACGCAAAATTTATATAATTGGGTTATTTTCGTGTTGTTTTCTGTAATTCTACTTAACTACAGTTAGTTTATGTAACCTTTGACTTTTCATCCCCCTTTATGATTTTTTTAACCCCCTATGTGTTAGTTTTTGCCAGATTCGAACGGGGTCATGAAAAATCTTGTATGTAACACGTGGGAAAATGCACCATTTCCTTACTTGTGTGCTTGCAGAACTCGGCTTCGCCCATCCAGAATCAAATTATATTGGTTATTTAAGCAATCGATCCATGCTATTGGCAAATTCTTGTAGATATCATTTGTGATGTGATCACAAATTATATACCTATTTACCTAATTTCAAACGATTTAGCGCTTTGAAAATTTGCGGCTTTGATATTTGCTGGTCCAAGTATGGTTTTATTACAAGATTGTTATAAGATTTTTTTACAAGAAAACGTAACGAAAAAATTACCATCAATTTGATCATATGTAATGAAGTAACAAAAAAAAAAATGCAGCAGAGAAGCGGCTGGAACCTCCCCATCGCGTGGGTCTTTGTATTCTGTGTAGATAGTAGTCAATTCAACAAACATTTTTTTATGCTTTTCGTCTGTGGCTATAATTTCGCAATTTTCTGACAAATACCGACATTACCTCGAACAGCACCCATCACATTTGACAATATGTTCCTTTTAAGGTTAACATTTTGCCACATTTTTGACAATAACTGCCACTTTGTCATCCACTGTCAGCCCGCTCCCTTTTAATGAGAAAAATTTTTTTCTCTATTTTCCACTGAAGTGGCAGAAACTGTGAATACATTTTTAGAACCAGAATTTGATCATCTTTCTAATGGCGACGTATAAAAAGAGGTCTTGTATTTAAAATTTTAAGTTGATATGCCTAAATGGCACTTCCCGTTTACCAATTGCTTCCAAAAGCCTTTCAGGTCTTCAACGGGTCACCCAATCTCCATGTACCAAATTTCAGTCAAATCGATTCAGTAGTTTGGGCCATAATGTGTTTTTAGTGTTATTACAAAATTTAAATTTTTTCTACCCAAAGGGCAGTAAATGCGAATGAATGTTGTCTTACTTAGAACAAGTATTTGAAGGCCTTCCTGACGCTGGCAATAAATTTTAAAAAAAGTTGTTTAGGATGGTAAAATGGGAGTATATTTAAAATTGAAAATTGATGTGCCAAAACGGCACTTTCCGTGGGTCGATTGCCTCCAAACTTGTTTCAGCTCTTCGACGTTATAATACAGTCTCCATGTACAGAATTTCAGCCAAATCGACCCAGAGGTTTCGGCTGTATCGTGTTTTTAAAGTACCTTAACAATCCCGAATATTTCAATTTTTGTCAAAAAGGCACTAAGAGTGAATACATTTTTAGAAGCAGAATTTGAAGGCCTTTCTTATAGTGACGTGAAAAGTGGGGGTTTCCATTTAAAATTTAAAAGTTGATGTGCCAAAATGGCATTTCCGGTTGCACGATTGGCTCCAAAAGCTTTTCAGATCTAAGTTGGGTTATGAGATGCCTACGTACCAAATTTCAGCCAAATCGGTCTAGTAGTTTTGGCTGTGGCGTGGTTACAAACGTACGTACGAACGTACGTACGTACAAACGTACGTACGTACGAACATACACACAGACACATTTTAAATAAAACCACTTTTTTAGGTCCCTAAGACCTCAAAACGTGAAGATCTGGTGTTATTTCGAATTCGAAAATTTTAGTGATTGCAGTAACCTCCCATTTTTTTTAAATTGTGAAGTGGAGTGGGGAGGTTAAAAATAGCAAAATCGTTCGTCTGTGACGTCCATAAAAAAATAAAAACTAAAGAGAAACGAGTTTTTATTTTTTTTTAAGTTCCCGAGACGAACAATTTTTTTAAAATTTTGTGTGAAGCTTCCTTACAGCTAATCACATTATCGGTAATTTTTTCATCATATTTGAACTTACAGTTTTTTTTTATGGAGTGTACTTGAACCTTAAGTACCTATATCGCTTTTACATTACCTGCCTACTTATTATCTCAATGATGTATAACGAGTTCTTAATGTTAATTCGTTTGACTCAATTCTCTGTAATGCTTTTTAGTAGGTAGGTATTTATGTTAAATGTTGCAATTGACAATGAAATCGATTTTGGTGCAAAACATATTCTTTCAGTTTTAGAGAAAATAGTTTTAGTATGGAGAAATAAAAACTTTACAACAGTTATCAACTTCTCTTTGCTCCATAACTACCCCTGCTTATGTTACAATTGACAATGAAATCGATTTTGTGCAAAAGATATTCTCGAGTCAATTTTCAATTCATAGAAAAAATTGTTTTGTTATGGAGAAGTAAAAACATTATCAGATTTATCAATTTCTGTTTGCTCCTCCAAACGATCTTCTACCTTCTGCAACTTTATTATTTCATTTGTAATTTCAGCAAATCTCTTCTAGTACGATATGGACCAGTAAATGGGTTCATCCCCTATGTAAGAAATTGCACAAATTTCTTGTATAACATTGAATTTTAGTACATGTTCTGCGCCTTCTACCTCTCTTTCATACGCGAAGACGTGGCTTCTTTGTTCAAGGAATTGCAAGAAACAAGTTGGGCGATAGATATTGCAGGAAAATCAGCAAAAAGGAAAGTAATTGGCGAAATTTCTACCCTTTATTTTTGGATAATCGTCTCAATATTGTCAGTGATTCTAAATATATTTCTGTTCAACTTGGATATTGGCAGAAACTTGGATGAAATATTTCTTTTCATTCGAGTTGCTGATGAATATTTTGGAAACTACTCCTTTCTGGTTAAGAAAATTTGTTTTTATTCCTTCTACATCATCGTCTACGCCACTATGAGCATGTGCATGACGATGCTAATTTTCGTTAAAAGAGTTTGTTTTCAACTGAATTTA
The DNA here is from genome assembly GCA_963924575.1 of Pycnomerus fuliginosus. Lineage (NCBI taxonomy): Eukaryota > Metazoa > Arthropoda > Insecta > Coleoptera > Zopheridae > Pycnomerus > Pycnomerus fuliginosus. The sequence continues at coordinate 21,684,847 of OZ004618.1, read as the reverse complement.
ATTAACGAAAGACTGGCTCGAATTTCAAAGGATTTGGAGGATGACAAAACTGGTTTAATCAGAAATTTGGAATATCAACAGTTGATTTATAGAAGATTATGCATGTGTGTCGAACAACATGTTTTTTTAATAAGAATAACGAATAATTTAATTAAAAAAATAATAACGCCAGCGATAATTCCTGTCTTGTTCTTAGGGGGTTTGTCCTTCCTTGGCATTCATTTCTTTTTTCTTGAGGTAAAAGACAGTTTTTTCAACCCCTGTACCTACTTAATAACTTCAATTACAGTTTTGGATTCAGGGATCGACGCTATTGAGAGTTCGCATCTTCTCGGAGGTTAGCTTCGCAGTTCTGTTTCTCGTCATATTATGCACTAGTGGACAACAGCTTATAGACGAGGTAAATTTGCAAAAAATTGTCAATTAACTATAATAATAGTCCAGTCATATTAGATCTAAAAAAGACGAATAGAAGAAATTGGGGAAGAAATAATTTATATTTTTTTGAAATTTTGGCTACGTACTCCTATTGGCACCTGAAATGAAGACCACCTACGACAGGAAGAGAAAAAAATTGCACCTCTAAAACTTTAACCTTGAAAAAAAATTCACTTAGGAAATGTAACCCTTGGACCACCTATTACCGGAGGAAACTAATTGAACACAAAAAATTGCACCCCTGAAACTCGCCCCCTTCAACCCCAACCACAAAAACTTGACTTGGAGGAAATTTAACCCTTGCACCGCCTACAACCGAAAGAGTTGATTTGAACAAAAAAACTACACCCCTAAAACTCACTCCCTTCAACCCCGAAACACAAAAAAATGACTTGGACAAAATTTAATCCCTTTACCACTCATTATCGCAGGCGACTATTTTGAACGCAAAAAATTGTACCCCCAAAAACCCACAGTCTTCAACCCTGGAACACAAATAATTGACTTGGGTGAATTTGAGCCCTTGGACTATCTACAACAGAAACAGACTAACTGAACGCAAAAAGTTGCAACCCCGAAAACCACCCCCTTCAACCCAAATACGAAAAATTGACAAACATAAATAATAATTGACTCGGTGGAAATTTAACCCTTAGACTACTTGTTACTGGAAGATACTAAATGAGCGCAAATGAATTTAACATTTGGACTACTGTTATTGGAGGATAGGTACCAAGTAAGCGCCCTCGAAACCCACCCCCTTCAACCCCTGAGGATAATAATTGAACGGAAAAAATTGCACACCCTTCAACCCCCAACACAAAAAATTGACTTGATGGAAATTTGATGCTTGACCTATATGCACTTACAACCGGGAGATACTAATTGAACGCAAAAAATTCATCAATTGATACACCCTCACGAATTATTTATCATGATTCATGAGCATATGCTTCGGCACTACTACTAGGTGCAGATTACATCTGCACCCAAAACCACCAAGTCCAACTCGATAGATGAATCATTCACGGTGAATAAACATCTACAGGGATACACATCGCATTGATATGCATCTTCCGTTGGCGTTTTAGCATTTTTCGGCGAAACTATCCATCTGACAAGGGTAGACTGATTTTCGGTGCGAGCGAAAAACAACCCTCAACTTCAGACGTCATTTGCAAGAATTAGGTGGGGATAAGCAAAATGATGAAAAGGACTTTTTAATGCAGAATTTCACGAGGAATATTCTTGATTAGAGTAATTTTTTGTCCTTTTTGATAGTTTAGCCGAAAAATGCTAAAAACTAGGGCCATGTCCACGTCTGGGAGTAGGTTTTTGCCAAAAGAGGGATAAAGCTTATCCTTGGGGGGTGTTAAGTTTGTTGCCCTTCATTTCAGGGCCCATCAGCAGTCCGTAGCCAAAATTTCATAAATATATTAATAAGTTCTACTCAAAAATCAATTTTGACTGTTCTACAACTTCGGACGCCGTTTGCGAGAATTAGGTGTGGATAAGCAAAATAATCAAAAGGACTTTTTTAATACAGAATTTCATAAGGAATGTTTTTGATCAGAATAAATTTTTTGTCAGATGGATAGTATCGCCGAAAAATGCTAAAACTAGCGCCATGTCTCGTTTGGTGGTGGTTTTCGCCAAATAAGGGATGCAGCGCACACTTGGGGGGTGGGAACTTTTCGGCATTTCATTTCAGGTGCCACCAGGAGTCCGTAGCCAAAATTTCAAAAATATAAGTATAAATTATTTCTTCTAAAAAACCTAACTTGACTGGACTATAACATAATTATGTTTTTTTTTAGTCAGAAAAGATGGCTGATATCGCCCTGAACTGCCCGTGGGTTGAATGGGACAGTGGAAATCGAAAAGTTGTTCATATGATTTTAGTAAATTCTACTTGTCCCATCTCAGTAACTTTCGCGGGATTTCAAGTGGATTATAGGCTTATCGCTAACGTAAGATTTTGTTAAGATAAGAGTTTTCTTTTAAAAAAAAAGTTTGCAGTTTTTGAGGTTGTCCTGGTCGTATGCTATCACTTTGCATCAATTGAGACGTCGGAGCTAAACATGTTTAATTCATGTGGTTTATACCGGGTGTTTCACCGACCCCGCCGTATAGGGAATTAACATGGGAAAATGAATTTAATTTTTTTCCTGCTCCGGAGGATTTTGACGAAAAGTTTTATCGTGTGTGGAGGATAGTCCATACTAGTCTGGGTACCTCTTGAGATTTTTTTCGTTCGTCAGCACCTCTTAGGTAGGTACTTAAAATGATTTTTTGAAAATTAAATTTTCGACGAAAACGAAAAAAATTTTCGTGCCCAATCGACCCGCTTCGAATGTTTACTTAGTTTGCTGCCTTTGTGGATTGCAACTTAACGCACAATAAATGATACCTTCGAAACGGGTCGATTGTGCACGAAAAAATGTTCCGTAGAAGTAGAGACGAAAAAATGTTGCGTCTCTACTTCTACGGAACATTTTTTCGTGCACAATCGAGCCGTTTCGAAGCATCCATTTATTTTGCGTTGTGTTGCAATCCACAAAGGCAGCAAACTAAATAAACATTCGAAGCGGGTCGATTGGGCACGAAAAATTTCCTCTGTTGCCTCTGTTTAAAATTCAATTTTCAAAAAATCATTGTTAAGTACCTAAGAGGAGCTGACGAACGAAAAAAATCTCAAGAGGTACAGACTAGTATGGACTATCCTCCACACACGATAAAACTTTTCGTCAAAATCCTCCGGAGCAGGAAAAGAATTAAATTCATTTTCCCATGTTAATTCCCTATACGGCGGGGTCGGTGAAACACCCGGTACAATATTTTATTTAATTTTGGCCAAAACAAGGTTTTATCTAAATCATTTGATTTTTACGAATCAATAAAAACTAGAAACAAACGGTGGTTTTTTGGTCTAGTAGCCACCAACAATATTCGTATTTATAATTGTAAAATGCATTCATTTATAGGATTTTCCTCAAGAATCTCTTAAGAATTACTTAGGAAAAGTCACAAGCGTACATCGAGCCGTTTTCTATCCATTTCCTCAAGACAATTTCAATTATGTAAGCAGGTAATGCACTTTGGTAGGTATCTACCTAATTTATAAGCTCGATCTAAGCATTCATAAGAACATTAAAAATAAATTGTTTATGAAAATTCTTAAGAAAAATCTCATAATGTAAACAAACCTTTAGAAGGAGTGAATTAAAATGCCGAGAGTGTTTTAATAGTATATTACGTAACGAGAGTTGTAAGAAGCATATTACGCACGTGTGGAAGAAGTTGTACACGAGCCGCGTAGCGGCGAGTGTATAATTCCACAGTGCGTAATTGCCTTACAACTCGAGTTGCGTACGATACTTTTTCTACGACCACACAATAGGCAAGTACTTAACTTTTCTCGAAAGTAGGTAATAAATTTAAGAACTTTTCGAGAGGAATATTTCGGAAATATGCTAGTCAACATTATTTTTTTATGTGAATCCAGTGGTATAGTTAGATATTTTTTAGCACTTCCGGTTCAACCGGAAATGACCATAATTGTTATTTTTCAAATGGAATCATACTTTTTCTCAACGAATTCCTAATCTACGATTTTATGCAAAACTCTGCATTATTATTTTGGTTCCTGAAACGTTTTTTTCCAGAATAAATAATTGATTCGTGGTTACAATGGAATTGCTTTTCTTAAAGTCAACTAAATTAACGATTTATTGTTCCTGGGTAGCAAAAACCTGATACCAGTATTCGATATTATGACAATATTTCTTTAAGATACCTGCTCAAAGGTTCAAGATAATATGAAGAAATACAACTTACCGATCCCAAAGCATTTTCAGACAAAAAGGTCCTGCGATATAACCTAACTTTTGCACAGAAGATTTTTATTGATTTTACCTCGGATTTTACTTTGCGGTTGGACTGCTTTTATCCTGGAAGAGGAGTAGTCGATAGGTTTTTAAAAAATGTCCTAATAAATACGGGGAGAATAATGTATTTAACAATAAAATTTAGTGAAAAATGACATTTGACAAATGACAATTGAAAACTGTGCGATTTTCTCTCTTTACGCACAGTTTTAGATTTGCGTGCGTAAAGAACGGCTTACTTAGTTTGCACATTGTACAAAATTGGCTATTTACAATAGTGGTCGTAGAAAAAAACGTTGAATTCTGTGCATAGATTTAAAGAAGAGAACATTTTGAATATTTGCTGTATATCGTTGTAACTATAGAATTATCAGTCCTGATCAAGTATTTTTGTTAGTATGTAGTTGGCAGACACGTATTTCTTATAGTAAAAGTGTTAGACAGTAGAAATGTATTTTCAAGAACAAATTAAATTATTCCGAAATTAAAACAAAGAAAAGCTTGAACATTTACATTTTCGTTAATTTCTTGCTTATTTTATAATTTCGTAAGTAAAATTGTCTGCAAAAAAGAAAATTTGTAATATTTGTGCATAGCTCGAAAACGGATGAAAATAACCAACATGTCCGACAAAAAATATTCGTTTAGTATGTATAAATTATTCTATATTAATAACAATTAAAAAAAAATAAAATTTTGTAAATTAATTTTGAACACTCTGTACGTAGGGGAACAACTAAAATCGGACCAAAGGGTCCTGACTAACTAATCATTCAAATTAAATTTTAAAGCGTAGGCGATCGAGATGAATACATCATACAGATTCAAAGGAAAATTAAATGAAAAACTCCAACTGATATTTATTTATTTCAACAAAATAACAAGTTATTTGAAAATTACAAACTAAAAAATTAACACGAATTATCATTTATGCAGATTTCTGCATTATTTTCATCCTATAACCAAATATCAGCTCACACGACCTGTGAAGGAACCTGCGTGTATATATGGTTATAGGATGAAAATAGTTGCCAGTGAGATGTAATATTACAGAAATCTGCAAAAATTTGCAAGCAACCTCACTAGACTTATGTCATCACGTGACTGACATAAACTGACTTATTGGAATTACACCCTAGATCATTCCCTTCTCAGGTCACCCAGTGTCCTTGCGTTCAAAAAGGCCCTGAAAGTGCTGCTACAATAAGGTACTAGGAACTAGGAAATGCTTGTTGATTTTTTCCCAACCGCCCACCGGGGCACGGCGGTGCCATCATTCTGGCTTATTTTGCTTTTGCTTGTGATCTCACTGCCTCTCGCTTCTGCTACTTCTGATATGTTGTTTTTCTTAGCGTCTGGTCTGACTGCATTCATCGTTTTTCTGCTGCTGTTGATGAAAACCAGAGCGCATGAGGGTGATTTACCTCTCCCCATGCGACGCTGATCTACAGCCAATTTTTGCATTCTCTGTTATTTGCTATTATTGTTCTTACTCGGATTAATTGAATTGGTATGTAACGAAATGCGAAAATAAACAGTATTATTATTATTATTATTATTTAATAAAATCGGGTAGGCTGGCAAACGTGGTTGATGTGAGGCGTTTGAGCCAATTAAAAACATCTAATTAGTAGTTACGTATGCCTTAAGTGTCCATGACAATGCAACTAACGTCAAAAATTATTTTCAGAAAGCCATATACCTACTGCATTCATGTGTTGATGTTATTAATATTCGCGAACAAACGCGAAAAATCAATCACGTTTGCCAGCCCACTCGATTTTATTAAATCATCAAAAAAAATTTATAAAATCAAAACGGCTGGTGCAAAATAGTTTATATGTTGGTTTTTTCAGACTGCATTTGATAAAGCTTGAAACGATTTCGCCAAAAAAATTGCGGGTTGCCATTTAAAATGACAAAATTGATGTCGATTTTCGGTATACTAGAAGTGAAGCATATGACTGTACTATCTGAAATAGACTCATGCCAATATTCAGAATGTAACTTCGAGTCACGACGGAGATATTGCCCGTCACATTGAACCTGGGACAGCCTGTATACAGTGCGAGTGTCTGGCATAAAATTCCAGTCTGCTAAAGTAGCAAAAACAATTTAAGAAAATGTAATTGCGCAGTTGAATTTGTATCAAAAAAATAGGGTTGGTTGACGTGTAGGTACCTAGGTACCTATTTGCCATTTTGAAAATTCTTGTTTTTTGACCGATTTCTTAGATGTTTTTGAAAATCTAGGGTGTTGCTGTGACTTCACTTCTGGTCAAGTCTCATACATGTTCTTATATCAAAAACTGTCCGATAATTTTTGTCAGAAATTATGGGCAAAAATTTAAGGAATTTTATGCCAGACTACACTCGCACTGTATGTATACATAGGTAGGTACGTAGGTTTACGCACACAGGCATTTTCTAAAAACCACTTTTTGATCCTGGGACCTCGAAACGTAAAGATCTGCTGTTATCTCAATTTCGAATTTTGGAGTGATTGCAGTAACTCCCATTTTTAAATAGGTTGTCGGGGGTTTTAGATCAAACATCAATAGCCAGCATTATGTACGGTGTGTTGCCTATGTACTTCCAATTTTCCCTTTTAAACATGTTCGTAAAAATTCGCTCCTAGTCGGAATCCGGCATTTCAAATATCGCGGATAAAGTTTGTGTCGGCTGCCGCCTGTCAAGTTTTCCCTTCTGCTGAGCTCTGTCTGGCTCATCAGGACAGGAGGAGGCCAGTTTCATGTGGTTATTGTAGGGGTGTAGAAGCTTTTGAATCGCTTTGTTCTGAATTCACGGATTCTATCTGCGGGGAGATAGCTTCACGAAATGTGAACGACAACTTTTATTGTTTGTGACTTGGTGCATCGAGTGTTTGTTTATTTATAATTTAGAAAATGTCTTTATATATATTTTTCATATTTGCGGGAACGGGTAAGTTTGATTTTGTTTTGTTTTACGTACTTATTATGCCTGTACTCATATTTAGTTATTCCCGCAACCGTTAATAAGTTTCATTGAAGCGAACTACCATTAGGTATAGTTACCTACTGTTATCGCAGGATAACGTATTTAGGGCTTAATTTGCTTGTAAATACCTACCACTTGAAAATTATTATATTATTCCCAGAATTATCGTATTTATAGATAGTTAGGTAATTATTGTTACTGATCTATTATTGATGTTATACCTATAAAAATAACAAAAGAGGATGAGAAAAAAGCTCTTACATACCGAGTTACACATAGGTACTAATTCAATTCAATGTTAATAAGCGGTGTTCTTCTTGTTATCTTTCGAGCGCCCATATAAAAATACGAATACGTAAATGAATAAGTCGAGTCCCGCTGAGCTGATGCATACCGTTGAAGAGGTTTCAGCTCCGCAAATCTGCATCATGCATGGCCGGTTTGAAAGGGGTTGTAAAGCCTTGTTTATAACGCATGTAATGATCATGTCTACTCCTAAGCCTCATGCCGGTTTATACACGCTGGAATCTCCGAAATGCAAATTAGAAAATTCTTCATGGACTCAATATACTTGAAGTCCTTTCATTTTTCAACGAGATCTTTATCGGCCTTTATATTAGTACCGTTACTCTATTTACCTGGGCCTACCCCGATGCCTTGAAAAGGCAACATCTGGTCTTAATTGCCCCTCTCCCGAGGGGTGCGTCACTATACTGGAAGGCTAGTTATAAAAACGGACATTGTTTTGTTTATTCGATCTGGCTGGCAGACTCTAATTGTAGGTAATTTGGTTTAATGCCCAGTTTAATGTGCACAGAGTGAGTCTTCACTTTATTGCCAATAAACGAAATTTGCCATTAACCGTCTTTGAAAGCTGAGTATTTATAACTCAAAGATGGTTCCAACATCCTGTGTATTGCATTTCATAAAGGGATATCATGCAGTAGGTACCTACTTTTTGGCCGAGGCCGAGGCTGATCCCATATTTTGCAAGAGATTGAACTACAAAGTGCCTCGTTTCACGAAGGAGTTTGTTGAGAAATTTGTCAGGAAAAAAACCGGCAAATTCAACCCGTTTACAGTCCAAGAAAAGTGATAGTTCAGTCCGTAGTAAACTCGATATAATGAATGGGGTGTACCACCAAGTCTCCCTTACTATCACGAATCACGGGTGGTCATAACTCGTAACATAAACCATTGACCGCTAAATGGCAACTCTGCACAAAAATATAGGGGATTTTGCATGCTTCAATTAAACAACTAAGAAACTGACACTATGAGGTCTCGCCCAAATTCAATTAATTTCAGTCTAGTGTCATTGTGCCTTCCTTCCGCTGTATTTAGAACTGTATTGAAAGCATCGTTGACATTTAGCGGTCAATCATTTATGATCACCCGATATATGATGATGATGATGATGCTTATGGTGCATGCTGTATAAAAGAAGCACATATGAAGCGAACCAAAAAAAAACTCGTGGTCAGTATGATTAGGTATGTCAGAATATAAGTATTTACTTACCTCGTTACTTATGTACATTGTTTTACAAAATTATTGATACATCAGGTCAAGAAAACGAAATAAATCAAACGGATGAGTTTTAGTTCCAAAAGCCCACTGAGGATAAGTTTTTTTTATGACTTCATCCTCGGCTTTATCACTATAATTATTTACCTCATGAGTCATATGATTTATACATTACAATTTGCACTTGCTTAATACGATAATTTATTATTAAATACGAGTGTAGTTAGTTCTACCATCATTTGAACCAGCAGAGGCTCCTCGAGAAGCTCGGTCCCATCCCATTTTTTGCGATTTAAGTATATGTCAGGCCATTCTACCTTCAGTAAACATATCATGCATGTATAGGTATAATCAATTCAGATGCATTATGAGGAGGCTTTTGTCTGGATACTAAGGCGACTCATTCCACATCTGCGAGACGTCACCCTCGGGAAACATTTGTTAATGACTACTTGTACTCAGGTTTTAAGCGTCGCAGTTGGTTTTAATTATCTCTCCCAAGCATACCGTTCATTTTGTTCTCCATCCGTCAATTTTGACCGTCTAGCTGGGTGTAACCTAAAGTAGGGGTTCTCTCACCCCGACTCTTTAATTTCAAGACATCCCGACTCGTAAATAACCATACCTGATAACCTTGAATTATGTCTACTACCTGTATCGTAGAACCACAAAACATGTTTATATTTTGTTGCAGCGGCCTTTGCGGATAACCAAAACCAACCCTATTTTAACAAAACCCCCCAAAACGTGGATGTGATTCAGGGAAAATTCGTGACGTTGCCTTGTGAAGTGACACCTGGAGCAGGGATGACGTACTACTGGGAACTTAACGGTGAGATTAAATATTTAACATTCCTTAATTCATCCCTACAGTATCTGGATTTACCTGAAAGGGATCTGGGTATGAGACGAGGGTCTTCGCATTCTGCGCAGGTTGTTCACCTTTTTGCTCATTAAAACTAAAATTAGCGATTTACAATAACCCTATCCTAAAAGAACAATTTGAATTCAAAACTATTTAACCGTGATCTCATCCAAAGCAAAAATATGCCAACCCGTTATTATTTATTGTTGACGGAACACAATGGCTTTATTATCTTCAAGTCGCTGAATGCTTTATTAGGGATCTTCAAATGTAATGAACACAACATCAGATAAAGAAAATTAAGAGTGGCTGACGACAAGTTACCATGTGGGCATGTGGCAAAAGGACTACTGCTTTGAGCCTACCGCGTTAACATTGTCGAAGATGTTTGAACACCGACCCCTGCTGTTCAGGTCCATTTCTTCTCTTTCGGAAGTATATACATACTACTTTTAAACACAAAATCTTATTCTGTAAGTCATCCTTGAAGATATGTAAACATGTATTTTTATTTTACATTTTCGCCACTATTTTCTTGAGTTATCTTTTGTTGATTTAAATTTAATTAGACCACCCACAAAGATTAAGAAAAATTTTTATTTTCCTTTATTATTGAGGCTAAACTAAAGTGAGCACATTTTCTTGTTTTCTTAGTCCTGGCTGAATTTAACAATTCTAGCTCAATAGCAGCATAGAATACGAAGAAATATGTTGTGTACAGTTTTCTTTTTTTGAATGTGTACAATATCCATATTTGCAGTCAGAATTTCTATTGAGCGAAAAATGTTCGCTCAAACTGCGCTAAATAGAAATCCTGGCCTCAAAAATACCTACACGACGTATTCCTTCGTACCTAGAGGGGGCCCTATTGAGTTGAGCTAGAATTGAAACATTCCGCCAGCATTTTAAGAAAAACAATTTATCTGTTAAAAATGTGTGAGAAAGAATTTAGCTTTTAGTACAGCCTTAAAATTAAATGATAGGTAATATCTACCTACTCTCTTGACTTATCGTCCTCCTTACAAATATTCAAATCGATGAAGGTATATCGGGTTACCGGACAGATGAATGAAACACAAATTTTTAAATTGAAGCCTTAGTACATGACAAATTGATTACCAGATATGATGAAGGACTACATCGCATAGGTATAAGTGCAGAGTGCAGATAAACCTATTAAACCAGAAGTAGACTATTAAATATATAGACACATATTGTCCATTCTTTAACCGAAACGTCTTTTCTTGAAAAAGTGTCAAAATGGTGAGGTAGCCATCATACATGGGCATTTTGGGAAAAAACTAAGAATCATAGTGAGATACTTATGCAATTTAAATTTTGTTCTGTTCACATAATTATTATCACGTAATATTATAGAGCTGATACAATAGTGAGATGAGATCGATGGAGTTGGCAAACAATAATGATGAAAAGTATATCGCTCAGTGTATTCTCACAAAATCGGTTCATTATAAACAGAGAACATGATGACTGTGTGAAAAGTGTCTAAAAATTATGCCGGCAAATATACAAGGTTGAGGAAATTATATTGTTGAGAAAATAATGTTTACAATAAATAACATGACATAAGTTTCATGGAAGTTGAATCTGATGAAAGCGTTTTGATTAATAGCATTAATAGGTACTGCCCGTCCGCTCTAAGCTGAAGCACTAAAAGTGCAGGTATATATATTTTGTCGTTTTCCCTAGATTATGACAGCGCGGCGTGCTGTGCAAAACAAAACAACAAATTGTATTGATGGATATCTGAGATGTCTTACTGACAACCGCCGGCACTGAAATTTGATGTTTCAGCTTGAGAGGACGGGCTGTATACCTATACCGGGTATTTCAGAATGAGTGTCGTGGCCTGATATCTTGAAAAGAATGAGAGTTACCGATTTTAAATTTTTCAGCCGTCAATGGCAGGCAAATACGGATTTACGGAAGATAATACAATATTCTTTCCACCTCCGGTTTGACCGGAAATGAGCATAATTAATTTTTTTTAATGGTAACCTAAATTTTTCTAAACGAATTCGGAATCTACTAATTTTTCTGAGTTAGGTAATAGCATGTATCATACTTCACCCGGAAGTGCAGTCACGGTAATCCTATAGATTTTAAAAAATATCAAAAAAATCGGTGAAAAATGAAGATTTTTGAAAAACGCAAAAACGTGTCACCTCTAATTTTTCGTTGCAAATTCAACTGTGCAATTAATTAGGTACACTTTTCTTAATTCATTTTTCGATTTTTACAAATTATGGAAAATCAAAAAATATGGGAAATCTAAAAGGAAATAAATGAAAGGTAATTGCCCAGTTGCATAAAAAAGTGCGAATTTTGCGTTAAAGCGCTTGCGTGTGAGTTCGAAATTTAATTCTCAAGAATTTTCCGCACAATTCTCTTAGATAGCTTCTGCAGAACCGGACATAATCGAACCGTCCCGTCCTACTGAAATTTTTTGGAAAATTCAAAATGTAAATTAACCTCCCCACTCTACTTCACCACTCAAAAAAAAGGAGGTTGCTGCAATCAGTAAAATTTTCGAATTTGAGATAACACCGGATCTTCACTTCACGTTTTGAGGTCTAAGGAACCCAAAAAAGTGGTTTTTAAAATGGTCTGTGTGTATGTACGTTCGTAATCTTTACATTTCGAGGTCCCAGGATTACGAAAACGTGTTTTTTTTAAATGTCTTTGTGTATGTGTGTACGTACAGCCCGTCCACTCGAAGCTGGAGCACTAAATTTCAGTGTCAGTAAGACATTTCAGATGTCCATCAATACAATAATTTGTGGTTTTGTTTTGTACAACAAGCCACTGACACTGTCATAATCTAGGAAAAGCACCAAAATACCTACACTTTAGTGCTTCAGGTTAGAGCGGACGGGCTCGGGCAGTACCTATTATACGTATGTACGTATGTGAGCAAGATTCCGCCGAATCTACCGAACGGAATTTCACGACATTTGGAATGGGGGTTAGGTTTGGCCCGTAGGTGGTCTGATTAGATTTTGGTGACAATCGGCCAACGACAAGTTGACAAGTACCTTTTTGGCATGTCTAGTATGCAAAGAAAGATTGACACAAAATTTTTCTTTCAGATAATGAAAAGTCTTCAAATTCTGTTTCCAAAAATGTATTCACGCACTTAAAATTCGATATTTCAAAGGAACGCTAAATAACACGCTATAAACTTGGTACGTAGAGATGTCATCATAACCCCCCGAAGAGTGCCTTTTTGGCATGTAAACTAGGAAATTTGAAAGATTAACATCAGGAAAAGGAAAAGTCTTCAAATTCTTTTTCGTAAAATATATTCAAACCAGGGCCCTTTTGGCAAAAAATTGGAAACTGTGAAAAAGCTGCCAAGTGGGAAGGTTCCGGCCGCTTTCGTAGCTACCCATTTTTTGGCCATGCAGCTATAGAGGGGACAAAATAACGCATTTTGATTATTGAATCAGTTAGGTCAACTCATCTGACTATTTCATGGCCTACCCTATTTTTTTTTTATTAGATCTCAGGGTACCTTAACTGTATAGGTATATGGTACAGTGTTCAGTACATAGTCATAGTACATAGCTACTGACAGAAGTACTGTCACAATCATTTTTAATCTTGACTTGACTAGTGACTACAATGACGGATGTTGGAACTTTGAGTTAAATTTAGCAGCAGGGAACTAATTAGACCGTCGAAGATCGAAGATGTGTAAGTGACGAAATGCAGTAGCAACCTGAAGAGGGGTCAACTACCAACGCCTCGACACGATAACAAAGCAATTTCATGTGGTGCTAGATCAGTGTCGCATCATGTTACCGTTGTGTGTTTTGACAGGTGAATAAGTTGTAATTGTTTGTTCCAGGTTCCAAAATAGCCAACACGACCCGCCGTTACCAGCAGGGATCCAACCTGCACATAACGCGAGTGGATCGAGAACGCGACTCGGGTCAATTCACCTGCATAGCCTCGGCTTCATCATCCTCCATCAGAAGTTCAGGGGCCTCGCTCAACATTCAATGTGAGTACAAATACGGCATCTAGATTGGATTTTTCCCTCGAACAAACACAATCTGCCGGACGGAGCGAGCATTGTGCACAGAAATAATGAGCGCATCCGATTTTTCGCATCGTATTGATAAGAAAGTACCGCTTTGATGTTGAAGTGCGTTTGTCAATATTAAGTTTAGATAAACTGGAAAAAACACGGAAAACCTCTCAATTAACTCGTTTTACAGGAACGCTGCCGCCAAAGTTGTTCAGCGTTTAATTCAATTTTATATTTTTTAAATAATAATAATGGCGTTTATTTCCAACATACACATTTTGTCCATAGAGGAAACAGTACAATAAATTAGTAATCGTAACAAAAATTATGAATGGAACTTTATAACATATCGGGTGTCCCAAAGAAAACCGGACAAAATATTTTTGGGAATAAGTCTGCCATTTCTTAACCGATTTGGATGAACGTGATCTTAAATTAAAGCCAAAGAATCAGGCTTTCGAATGTATGAGAAACTACGGCAGATAGCGCTGCCGTAGTAGTCCTATTGATACTTGCTTTAAAGGTTTATTTTAGCTGCATCCCCGGTCAGTCAACGACCAATCGTATGACACTCGAATAGCCTTGAAGATCTTTCTTTTTTGTTCAAAAATCCTTTTTCAGAAGTCGATTTGGCTTAAGCATTAATTTTCTGTAATTTAAAAAAAAAAATTGTTTTTGAGTATTTTCACGCATTGATGGCCATGACCAAAGAACAGTAATGCATATAAATCTTAATTTTCAGTTATAAATGAACGAATATGGTGAAAACAGTGGCGCGGATGCCAGTGGGGGGCTACTGAACAATTATTATTGAAAATGAAGCCCTATGTGCATCAATGTTACTTTAGTCATGGTTATGGAAGCATGAAAATACGCAAAAACACTTTTTTTGGAAAAATCACAGAAAATTAATGCTTACGCCAAATAGACTTCTGAAAAAAGATTTTTGAAGAAAAAAGAAAGATTTTCGAGGCTATTTGGATCTCATAACCATTGGTTGTTGTCCGACCAATCCCCACGCACCTGAAATAAGCCTTAAAGACAAGTATCAATAAGGCTGCTACAGCAGCGTCATCTGTCGACGTTTCTTGCAAAATTCGAAAGCCTGATTCTTTAGCTTTAATTTAAGACCAAGTCTATCCAAATCGGTTAAGAAATGGCTGACTTATTTCAAATACTATTTTGTCCGGTTTTTTTGAGACACCCAATATTAATTGACTAATGCGCACACTGTAATTTTAAAAGTTTTTTTTTGATATTAGCGGAGGAAAAGTTATATCAAAATCGGCGGCGATTGTAGTGATATGTGCTGGGAACAGTGTAATAAAAAGTTGTAGGTACACAACTAATTAATCTTGGCACATTAAAATTAATTTAAGATAGTAAGTTGGACAATTTAAATGACCATGAAGAAGCTTGTGAATGTGAAGAAATATCAATTTGGTTATATTGCGACGATAGCTTAACGCAAGTTAATCTACTATATTCAGCAGTGCATCCTGATCACAATTTCTTATTGCCGAGGCTAGAGTAACGTCGGATAACGTTACCGGGCGGATCCCATCCACTGCGCGCTTGCGCGTTAGGTCGTTTTAAGTGTTTAGATGAAAAGGCAGAACTTGAATAATATGGTTTTTATTTAAAACAGACTTCACCTGACATAGACTTGAATGGAAATTGAAAAAAAAACGAATTTGAAAAATTATCCGATTTCGGGATTCGAACCCGCTAGCAAAATAGTCGTAAAGCTTCCCACCATGGCCATGGCCATCATGGTACGCTTTAGATCAACGTGCGTGAACTCTGCATTTCTATAATCCCAGTGGCGGATTTAGGGGGGGGGGCGAGGGGGCGATCGCCCCCCCCGAGATCCGTGCCGAATCATAAACTTCGTACATTTCACAAAATTCGCCTGTCGTCCACTAGGGCCCGCTCTACACGGTGGGCTGTGTAGGCGGCCGCCTGGGGCGGCAAAATTTTAGGGCGGCAGTTTGGGTTTTCCAAAAAGTTTTTGGGGCTTCACAGTTACACAGTGTCTGTACCTACCAATTTAGTTGAGGATTTCTTACAATAATTATTCAGACATGAGGTTTTAAAATAAAATGTAGGTATACTTAAGCAAGGGCGGGACCTAGGACGTCCTAGGGGAAGTAGAGTTAGTCGCTATGATTCAAAAATTTCATGCAGAAATGTCCTATTTCACTGTTTTTGTAAGAAATGCGATCTCGATATAAAAAATTCTCCTTATAGGACTTAAGTTTTGAAATAATGTCACTAACATTCTGAAGTGCTTAGAAAATGCGTGACCTTGAAATTTTGTAAAATTTTCGCCTGCGGCGCATTTTCAACCCCCCCCTACCATTACTGTCTAACAAATTATTCCCCCATTCAACAAGCCCCACTATAGGGACAGCATAAATCTACTGGTTTAGAATAATGGTTTCCCATCAATTCGCCCCCCCCGAGATTGTCTTCTGGATCCGCCACTGTATAATCCTTTGTTGTGACGTATCCGACGGTACTCCGGTGGATAACGTCTAACATTACTCTAGACATTATAGGTATAAAAATTTGCTAAAACGTAAGACATTGTCGATTAAATGTGCATAAAGTTGTTGGTACGGGTTCCAGACCACACTGCAGTATTCTAATTTGATTCTTAATAAAGAGTAGAATAATAGCTTAACACTAAACAGTTTTACAAATCCAGGGGTATATTACGAATTATAAAACCCAGAAGCTTCATAGCAGCATTTGTAATGTTAATTACTTATGAAGTAAAGGTAAGCTTGTTATTATGTATGTATTATGTAAAGATTCCTACCGAAAGCTCTAGTTAGGTGGTAATGACAACTAAAATTTTTGTTTGAAACTGCTGTGACTGTACAAAACAGATGCGTAGGGTGTAAAATGTCGAAAATAACCCGAATCCCTAATTTTATGTTCACCCGTTTCCTGCTGTAAACTTGATAATCGTGAAAAAAACGGTTTGCATCGGCCGGGAATCGAACCCGGGCCGCCCGCGTGGCAGGCGAGCATTCTACCACTGAACCACCGATGCAGTTGTTCACTAGCACAAGACCATTAAAGATTAAAGTTGGATGTGGTCATGGCAAGGTGGGCTGAGATGAACTAGACAACTAGAGATTTCTGATCAAGTTTCGTTCAGATAGATGATTTCTAGCAAGAAAGATTAAGATTAATTTTTCATTGTACAAGATTTTGAACATTTTTGGACGGCGTTAACTTTATTGATTCTAGAAACATGGAAATATTTATTTACCTACCTACCTAGTGACAATAAACGACTTTATCGTTTATGGTAGTCATAGCGGTTATCGGAAACAACTCTGTCCCCAATTACAGGCGCTTACCTCTCAATAATAAACCTTGAAACGTCTATACATAGGGCAGTATAATTATTGTCAGTGCACTATCATGATTTACAGCGTGTTGTAAAATTTATCTGTGGCAAGACTTTATCTCCTGCTAATAACAACATAACACCTTGTGTGTAACAGTTGTTCGTAATTGGTGAAAATGGCCTTGTTGGATAGTAATTATTATTTAACAATTCAAAAATAATTCGCTCCCACTTTGATCATTTAATTAAAATTGTTCAGCGTATTGAAAAAAAATGTTTCAGTGGAATTATGAGGGCCAGCTATTTAGCTTCCTTTAGAGTTTAGACTTACTAATAAGTGGTGGAGTTTAAGGCATTTAGGTACACGTATTTACGGCTGTAGCAATTAAATGTCAAAATAAACCATCAAAGCCACCCTGTGATGGTACCTACCTACAATCATTTGTATAACAATACGAACTACCCTGTATATGCTGAAAATCAACTTCGGTGCGAAAGCTGTAAAGTTTGATACCTGTGATTGGGTATGGAGCCGGTGGAGGATCCGATTTAGATTGTTTTGTAATCAAATAATTAATAATAAAGTGAACTTGTTGACTTTATAATAAATTGATAATAGTAATTTAGTACATAGTATATTATTTAATTCGTGCAGGGCTGTGACCCCTAAAATTTCCGCAAATTTATTAACCTAACCACAACCAATTTTTAAAAAAATGGGAGGTTACTTATTGCAATCACTCCAAAATTTGAAATTGAAATAACACCAGATCTTTACGTTTCAAGATCCCAGGATCACAAAAAAGTGGTTTTTAAAAAATGTGTAATGTATATGTACGTACAGTCAGGAGATAAAGTCTTGTCCCTCAACCGCGAACAATGTCAACAAATTCTTGGAAAAGACACTCAAAATAGGTTTGTGAAGGCTTTATTGTATCCAACTCGAGTCGTTTTAAGATTTTCACTTTCAATTCTAATTTTTTTGATAAGGCTTTCGAGAATCTGTTCATATTGTGAGCGGTATAGAGCCATTACTTTATATCCTGAGTGTACGTACGTATGTATGTATGTACGTCTGTGAGCAAGATTCCCCGAAAACTACCAGTTAATTTTCTTGCCGATCCGCGAACGCCAAGTGCCTTTTTGGCGCATCAGCTATGAAATTTGACTGTGAACACGAATTTTTCTCATCAGCGCATGAAAGGTCATCAAATTCTGTATTTAGGAATGTATTCACACTTAGCGCCTTTTTGGCACAATATCAAAAAATTCGAAATTTCGAAAAAACATTAAATAACGCTACAGCCCAAACTACTCTGTCAGAACTCGTGGAAAGAGACTCCAGTTTTTAAATTGGAAGCAGTTCAAATCACCAATCAGAATACACCTCTTAATTAAATAGTAAGGTAAAATTAAAATAGAGATGTGCAAGCTGTTGCTGAAGGAATACACTAACAATTTATTGTTACGTTGCCTTATTTTTTCGCCATTATTTTTTTTTTTGTGTATTTTCCAGCAACATCGTACATCTTTTTACTTAACCTTGAATCTCGCCTTAAATACTTTCTTAATTCAGAGATTCATTTTATTCTGTTTGGCGGATTTCAATTTCCTATTTGAAAACTGTCAAACCCTGGCAATTTTCTTCTTAGATTGGGATTGGGCTACCATTACGGGCTCGTCTTTGGCTGGTATTAAACTTCATCCAAGTGTAATAAAAAATAATAATATCATAGCAGACCATGCAAAACACTTATTAAATAATAATTAGGTATACCTTACCTATACATTATGTATAAGTATACTGCATTAAAATAGCACAGAATTTTCTTGGGACCCACGCCGCGCCGCGATCCAAAGAAAACAAACTGATGAGGATATTCTGGACCCTCTTCCCCTTCTCTTCCTAACAGCTTCTATTAATTATTGGCATAAGGAGTGCAGTTTGGCCTTTTTTACGTGTTTTATTCCATCAGATGTTTGGAATTACATCGTACTCAAATAAAGAAAACATTAATTCTCCACGGTCATGGGAGGATGATGCGAAGCTCCAATATATCAGAATAAAAAGCAGCAAATCAGAAGCGTTCGCATTTATCACGATTTAAGAGTCATAATTTTTAAACGTTCGAGGAGAGAAACGAATTAAGGAGAATTCCAGATAAAAATATCTGCAACGCAAAACATCCACTTGGTATTTTCCGAGGGCCGAGGCTTAACATGCCCTGATGATAATTTCTCCGGAAAGCCAAGATAAAGCAGGGGGCGAAACACGAGCTCCCGAGTATTTCCCAATCGAATTTACTTCACCTGGACGTGCTCAACTCCTTCGCCCTGTAATCACGTAATTGTCACTAATGCTGTTAAGAAATGAGAAAGAAGTCTGTTAGGTTTCTTGACGTCGTCGTTCTTCCAAGAGGAGCGATGCATAATGCAAATATACGCCTGGCAGTAAATATTTCAGTATGTTAACGCTCGTGACACGTCAAGAAAGCCTCCGCATCTCTGCAATGAAGAGAAAATTGCACTTCTCAACTCGAATACAAACAAGAAGTCTTCATTTAATTAGAATTCTTTATATTTCGTTCAGTGAGGGAGTCATTTGTCCGGAACAGTCGTGGTCGTGGAATGTGTCGCACACTTGAGGTTTTCTTTGTGAAACCGCGAAAGTGAACGACCGCCCTTTATCTACTATAGACAAAAGATAGTGCTCTTTTGGTTCCGCTTTGGTGAACCAGTTTCCGGTTCGGCATGAAGATTGCTTCCGCAGCTTTCTGCGTTGGAGACGTGCCGCCGTTTCTGATTAAATGTTGCTCTAGACGCTTTTCCCACATCCAATTGGGATAAATGACCCAGAACTTGGCTAAGAATGGATACCAGCTATTCGTAATTTGTATCTGTCAAAATTTTGTACTGAAGCGGCACGGATAAGCTTCAAGCGCGAAGCTCTCCACTCATGCGTTTGCATTACCATTTTTTATTTATTAAAAATAGATGCGTGATGCGTCAAGGAAAGAAAGGAGTGTAGCAATGTTTTGCATTTTTAAATAGAAATACATTTATTCGATTTCGAGTTAATAAAGTAACAGGATACGACGAGGAAGGTACACCGAGACGTGAGGAAAATTGTTGTACACAAACCCTCAAATAAAAGTGCCGCTTCAAAGAGGCCGAAAAACGAAAGTAATATCCATCTTCAGTTATTATCTGCCATAAAACTGCCGCGACCTTCCTGGTATGTTTTTACCTGAAAACGAATCTTCTGGGTGGGTTGTTTACTGAAATTTACCGACGTTTTCAAATGCTATAGATAATATTCATCAGGGTCTATTCTGTAATTTACGCGTTAAAAATTTTGGTTTTGTATTTTCGCTGTTATGGCAACGTAAAAACAAAGGCGTTAAACAGCATATTTTTAGCGCCTGCTACCAGAGATGCCTTAATTAATCAAGGTTTAATCTTCTGAAATAAGATTTAAAGGTGGTCCTATTAGTTCAGGATACTTAGGAAAAATGGTGGAATTAATTCCAATAGTTTTAAAAAATCGCGATACATAACTGAAATAGTCTGTGATTTAACATACTAAAAGTCCCCGACGTAGGTGTTACGCTCCGGTCCTTAGTGTCACGAAATGGAGCACGCCGACGGTTTTTCACTTTTATTTCGATAACTATTAATAATATCGATTTCATAGTAATAACAAAAATTAAAGCTTATTTAATTTCGCATAAAAAAGATATAATACATTTTTTCGGAAGGAGCCATTGTTTGGCAAATATTCAACTTAAAACATATTTTTTTTTGTTGGGCCTCGGTGTTTGGGGGTACGCTTCTGATTAACAGTTTGAAATTGTGGGCTCAGATTCTGATTCAGCGCCAAAAGTTTATGCAGTACTTATACTAAATTTCATAATTTCAGTATGAACGGTTTCGGAAATATACAGGAAAGACCGCCTTCAGGGTGCCCCATTTGAAGGGGCGTAGCTCCCTTAGGAAGCATTTTCGGCAAATGTTTATGTGAACTTTTCTTCATAAAAATACCTGAGGAATCACCCGTTAATTTTTTGGCGCATTTTTAGGAAACACCCTGTATTATAGTCAAATTATGGCACAATGATTGCATATACGAAAAAAAGTCACTCCATATTTTTTGTAGAGAAGCAAAAGACTACTCGCGTGCGCCCCTATTTTATGCGCTGGAGGCTCAAGCGCACCACCCCCGGTTGGGGACTTTTTCTACATTTGTCAGCAAGCCACACAGAATAAGTATGCCAAATTTCAAAACTATTGGATTTAATTCCCCTATCCAACAATATTTTGTCTAAATACCCTAAACGAAAAACTTCTCCAATGGTCCTGTCGAATTTTAGCGGAAAACGTTAAAATTAGAGAATAACGTCAGTAATGGGCATGCGTGAGTCATTTTGAGAGTTGTGTAGCAATGCCTTATAATACCAACCAATAAACTCATATTTTCCTGACTACTACCTAGGTACTAACTTTTAGGTTATCATTTTGACTATCAGGTATGGTATGAGCTGCCCCTCTCTTATGTTTTGAGTTCTCTACTGCCCCAGCAGCACACTTTTATTGGCCCAACATATTTCTCAAATATTGGGGCAACATGTAAACGTCAGATTTTTTTTTAATGGCCCTATATTTACAGGAATATTGGCCCAACGTGCATTTGTTTTATAGGGAAAACATTGTTTAATAATCATTAGCCAATATATCTTTTAAATATTCGCCCCAGATTGGTTTCTTTCATAGGAGCAATGTAATAGGAAATCATTAGAAATATATTACTAATTACTATTATTAATTTGTATAAAAAAACATTACAAATTTTAGATTTTTATCGCTCCCCCATTCCCCCTTCACGGTCTTTAGATCTCGCCAGGTAAGTGCAGGGAAATTGATCGTTGCACCTCGACTTCTGTAGCCTCCGGGCACCCCTTTCTAACGGCACCTAGAACGAAAAATCAGCAACTGTCAAGTAGATTTGCAAAAAATTAACTTACGTAGTATGGCCCCACGGCATCTCATTTGGTAAAAGACAGCCTTGTGGACAGTGTCACCTCCACAAAGGTAAAGATGATTCACCTGAAAACACATTATTGAAGAATTTTGCAAAACAATATCTCATAGTTACCAATGTATTCATCTTTTCTGCTGCCATCTTGAAAATATTTGACTTCGATTCGTCATGATCGATTATGGTCGCATACCAAATTCGAAGATCCTCATCACGTCATCTGTTAGGAAGTCAAACAGTTTCCAACGAACCCTTTCAAAACCACCCTGTATATAAAAGAGTAATCAAAAAGTACGTAAAAGACATGTACTTTTATGTACATACAGTAATTAGATATCCTAATAAAGCAGCTTCACAATATTTAAAGCACTGAATGCCAAAATAGCCTTTAAATAGCTGATAACTGGCACAACTCTAACCCAACAAAATTACATGCTGTCTGGCTTAAAACATCGTTATTTAAGAGTTACTTACCCCACAAAAGATTCAATACCACAAGCACTAAAACCAGACAAATGCACTTAATGCACACCCCGGCTTTTAGCTTAGCGCAATTTTTTCCTGTCTGGACTTGACTGGAGTGTCCGACCAGCAGGTCACGTACACCATCAGCGACTGCGCGCACAGCTGTGACCAGCCTGCGTGCATCGTGTGCAGGCCCTAACAAATATTTTATAATTTAGAATTTAGGTATGTGCTGTTTGATTAATGAAATCAAATATTTATTGCACATAGGTACCGAACGAATTTTATTAATAAACTGCATCCTGCTTCTAACCTCCCGATCCCCATATCCGTAATTCATCTTTATTATCAAATAAAATTTTAATAAATATGTAATATATGTATTGCATTCGGTAATTTTCATGTGCATGTATTATGGTAGGTACTTATTTTCTGAGTAATTAAATTAGTGCATTAATACCTATTTATGAAATAATATTCTACCACATTCTACCCATATTGGGGGCATGTTTATGATTTCAACATGCAAAGATACTATATAGGACCTACATTGGTCAAACATGGATTATATATATTGGCAAACATTTTTCCACCAATGCATAGCCAATATTGGCTAAAAGTTTGAAATATTGGGCCACGATTAATATATTGGCCCAACGTAGGCTCTACGTTGGCCCTATATTTGGTGCTGCTGGGGTGCCTTTTGATTTGTTGCAATAAGGCTACACTGAGAACTGACGCACAAAACGTGTAAAGACCGGAAACACGTGAAACAGAAGTGATATTTAACACCCAAAGACTTAAGCGAAATACAGTTTACCCTTAACATTAGTGATCATAGATGGTGTTGACGTTGTGAATATCGTGTATAAGTACTTCTAAAATATAAACGATGATTTTCTGTCAAAAAATGTGAGGTAAAAAAAAATTAATCCTTTGCAATGGCGCAATTTATTTTTTGCGTAACCGCGTATTTAAAAGACGTCAATTTTCGAACGCACTTCCGGTCGTTGAAGTTCTTAATGTGCGATATTTTCTTGTGCAAATGTTTTGGTTTCCCAAAAAATTGACAAAAAACATATTGTTGTTGGTTGCAAAATGTACTTGTGTCTTAAGTCTTTAACATTTATTTACAAATAGCTATTTTCAACATCTAGCAGTGACGCATCCCACCATTCCCACCGTCAAAAAGGTTTCTACGCCACTGATGCCATCTTTTACGTAAACAGAAGCGCTTGTTCAATCAAACAAACAAGGAAATATGCCGGTTTTGTTTATTTTTTGATGATTGAAGATAAATCAGTGTGACCTAACGGCTTTCAACTGGTTTGGATGTCGAAAAAATTTGCGTTCTCTTACAAAAACAATAGGGTACCTACCTAGAAAAAGCAAATAGCATAGTGCACCACCTACTCCCACCTACTATGTATAACCTCCGGCCACCCTCCGGCAAATTGAAAGGCTATACTTAACAATATAAATAAATAAAGATGAACATTATTCGTAATATTTTCATGAGTCATTTCTTCATTAACCGCTTCAATTGTGTCTGGAAGCGTTGGAGTAAAATTTTACCTGCAAGAGCAAAAAAGCAATCTCCGCACGTAAAAAGTGGACGACGGATCAAACTCGTCGCCGAGAAATCAAACTGATTTTAGACAAAGGCCATTGTTATTCAGAACCCATCGACCGTTGTATATTTTTTGTTAATTTACCATGGCAAAGTAGCCGCAGCGTCACGTCGAAAAACCTGTCCAGACGTCCACATGCAGTTTTTCAAGCGCATTCCATCAAAATTCTGCGCGGTTTTATGTTTGCCGAAAATTTTACGAGTTTTGCGTTTTTAGTTCAATTAAAAATCGGCTGGGCGAGAAAGAGACGAGACATCCGCCGAACGGCCGTCCAGCTTGCTTTTTTATTCTTAATTATGTTTCCATCAGACAGGTTTCAAATTTCTTTCATCGGGTTCGGTCTTTATTCACGGATACACAGATACCTACCTTTACCTTAATGATCTATGTATTAAATTACAAATAGACATTCGGGGCTGAAGGAAATGATTTAATGATACTTGTAATAAACTGGGCCTTCTTTTTTCCGTTGTAATAAAACTAATTTATTGACCGGTTTAATTCTTTGTCTGCAAAACTGTTCATCTAATTATTCTTCATTAGTGATTTGTTTTTGTTGCCGATGCTAGTTTTGTGTGTTGCCTGCATTTAATTTCCACTAATTTGTTAAAAACTTTCACTGAATCTCTTGCACTTGCTGTGATCCTAGTCGAAATTAACAAAATACTGGTTTTGAGCTCTAAGTCCATTTTTTGTGGTGAATTTTCAGTGTTTCACTAATTCGGAAATGGAATATCCTACATTTTGTGGGAGTACCTAGACTTTAATTCAATTAATGGAATTTCGTTTACGTTTCACCAGATTTATCCTGGCTATACATAGTGGGGGTGGTGGGGACTAATCCAGCAACAACGACTCGAGTGAGTCATGCAGTCAACACTCACCCTCTACATTATTTTTTCAACAGGGAGGTTAAATTCTATTAGAATTTATTAGATATTGTAATTTATTTATTTGTGAAACCCCTAATTTTCATACAAATGGTCAACATGTGTCCTGCTAAGAAAACAAATGGCGTCCCTTACAAAATCCATCCCTTTTTGAAACCTATACACCCGAAAGAATGACTCCGGGAGGTTATATTGACGGTGTTTCGGTTGCCGATTAGGTGGGTGCTCACCCTACTCGGGGGTGTGTTCCATTTAACGAGCCCACACAGCTGTACAAAAGGCAAGTTCCGTGGATATGTTTTCGAGCTTTTACATTGATTGGAAGATCAAATATTGATTAAAGCAGGATTTCAGCTTGATTAACATTTTGCGCCAATTACCCTCGTCAGGGAACTGAACTGAAAATTTGAGCTCGGTTCAACGCAACAATTTGTTTAAATTGCTCCAAAGATAAAAACGTCAGAAATGATTAAATTGTGACTGGCGATAACTTCGCGGTCAACCACGAAATGCTAATGGAAACCTCCGTGTTCGTCTGCTGTCCTCATATTAGTATTATTAAAATTTATTATTATTATATTGAATTTATTTATTTCTGGGACTGATATTTATTATTTATTGCTAGGATATGTGGGCGGGCGTGCTTTTATGGTGTTTTATTATATTTTTTAGCAATACCTGCATTATACAATAAGTTCTCCATTAGTGTCAAAATTCACTGACAGTAAGTGGATCTTCTTACAATACATTGTAATATTTACTTACGGGCCATGGGCTGTAAGTGTTACTTACAGTGCAAGGGGTGTGCAGTATTTTTCTCTGCCTGCCTCAGGTATTGCAAAAAATACTGTACGCACCTCGGAATGTAGTTAATTTTTGTGATCTAGAATGCTTAGGAAACCTCGACCCTACGGGCCTTGATTTCCTAAACTGCATTCCTGGACCACAACAATTATACTCACATTCCTTGGTATGTACATAATACTATTTACTCCAAGCGGTGGATCGAAAAATCTCTATACGAAAATGGAAAAAAATAGACAGAGAAGTTTTTTGCTGGAATGATTAGATTTCAGAACCACAAAAAACATACGCCCTCCGCCCCAGCCTGGAACACCCCCAAAATCAGGGAATGCTGCTCAGAGATTCCGTTTCTGCTGATATTTAGAATGTAGACTAGGGGAGACCGGTGACAATTGTAACATGGGTTAAAGTAAGTTTCTTCTGTCATATTCTTTTAGTAACTGTGAAGTTATCACAAGCCAAGTTTTCTTTCGTTGTACTTGAATATGAATGGATTAAGGTTTATTTTTCATTTAATGTGATGTCATATAGAGTTGAGGTTAAGTTTCTTAAATTAATATTAAAAGCGCACATGGCCGGACGGTGTCATTTGATCTAACAACGGAAAAGGTGTCGATTGTAACATGTTAATACTTAGGCCAATAAGTAATAAAAGCACGGAGGAATGGATTAAATGCAGGGAGTGTAAAGATTGGGCGCACTATCTGATGTTAATAATATAATAATTGTTTACATTTTTGCTATAATTATTGAGATTCTGATTAAGAATTTAAATGTGAACCTTCTTTTCTTAATATATCTACAATTTTAAGTTACTTATCACTTTCATCCTGTAATGTTCGTTGGACTTTCTTAAGTTTGTTTTATCATGATAATAAATTAAAACGAATTGAATTTTTACTTGTTTTCTGCTCATGTTTGAACATACATGCTCCTTTAATTGTCAAATATTGACGGGCTCAAGGTGCATTTTTAATTAAGAATTAGATGTTTGTTCGCGGAGTTAAAACCAAAAGACTAAAATCTGTTACAATTGATCCGGGTCTCCCCTATACTTAGTAGTGTAAAGTGCTTTCTTTTAAATTTTTTTCAATTTATATGTATTTTTGTCAGAGGCGTGCGGATTAACACATTTCTTACATACCTACATTTTTCTTACAAAATAATATCAAAGTCATGGCTATGGGACACAAAAAATGTCTTATTGATCAATGTCACGCACCATTTTATAATAAAATGAACCTAAAACACCAACATTTTTGATAGAAGATTTTATTATTTCTGCTTAAGCGCTGGGGGGCAAATAAGTATGCAGAACGATTCCTTGCATCATTCGAAGAAAAGTTCATATGGACATGTGGCGAAAGACGCTTCCTTTAAATCCTAAGGGAGCTGCGGTACCTTAAAAAAATATATTTTTCAGGACCCGATTGATAGTGTCATCTTTAAACCCAAGGGAAATTTACTATCATGGTTCAAAGCGGTAGTCCGGGATCAGAAAATGCAGTATTGTTTTGGTAGGTAACTTTTTAGACTATCTCCTGGACCATTATGCAAGTACTGTTAAAGATACCTAATAATATTTCGTACTTTTAAATTTTTTTAATAAATAAATTGAGTGAGTCAAATGCCTTATTTAGTCGCTATATTACTATACTTGAACGAAGGGCATGGCAATACTTCTTCCTCCATAAAATATGATGATCCGATCATAAATTAAAAGTTGATGAAACGGCACATAAAATGAACAAGTGAACAACTCTTTCATTGACAGACCAAGCCATATGTACGTTAAATAGGTTGGCTATAAAACCTCCACAGAGAAGCTGGCGAGTCACGTCAGTGTTTAAATATTTAAAAGCATTTTTTTCTGACAATGAGTGGTATTTTAGTCACAAATTCGTAATTTCAATATTTGAACTCATCTTTGTCAAAACGTCAATATTTACTGTCTCGGAATATATGGCGCTTTCAACATTTTTCCAAGCAACGTTTTCCCTCGGTATTTCCATTAACTATGTAGAATAATACCAGCAATCAGCATATAGAATATTCTGATTTGGTTAATGAAACGTCACTTCACTTACGTATAGTTGCAGTTTGCAAGTGATCCGCACTAGGCAATAATGGATCAGTTAGGGTCGGGAGTTGAATTGAATCGGACCATAATTGAACTTGAGTTCTTCCAAATCAATATTATTAAGGAACATCATCTGTGATTTAATTTTTCCATTTACGTCAGGTTTTCAGTTCCTGTGAATATAAAACGGTCCATTAGCGTTTTAATAAAAGCCCTTGTGAACTTGACCGAACAGCCGTCTTTAAACACAATGCCACCAGAAACCCGGTATTGTGCAAACAAATTAGCCCTCTCCCGAGCAGTTGTTATGCATCTTAATAGCTAGCCCACGTATTCAGAGAACGCCGGCGGTTACCTGAGGTTTTTTCAATACCTATACTGGTTTTAACACTTGGTCGGACATAAATACACCAAACGATATCTAATTCTAATCATCTAACTAATGCGATTATTTAACGAGTGAGAAATCCCAGGTGCACATGCAGGTTAAACTGTATGTCAACAAATAAACTGCTTGCATGTTATTAGAACATACTCTAGGGACTAGGGTAGACGGCAAAGCCGGGAAAAATTGCTGCCGTCAGATTATTTTATATTAAATTTTGCCTAGAAATCAAGACCTGTGATGGTCTTCCTGATTTAAAAATTGTTTCTGTGGGTGTACCCGCCATCGTGTTGAGGAATCCTATTCAAGTTTCCAAAGTAAACTTGTATAGCTCGTTATCTAATGCAGCGGAAAGAGGATGATTGCCAAAGTTGTCCATAAGATAAAGCGGCTGGAAAACGCACCTGCAAGACTCGCATTTATTAAATTCATTTTCACTCTATATACGCAGCTCTATATCGCTTTAAACTTGATCACTTTAGCAGTCCTATTTACCTTTTATATTGAAACGAAAGTTACAGAAGTGCCCCAGAAAAATCGTTCGGCTTCTAATAGAGGTATTATAGCTTGGGAGACGGCACAAATGTTTCATTATTACAGATTTTATAAGGCTAAATCGTTCGTTGCACGAATGTCTATACGACTCCCCTTTTCCAATATTTTAAGAATACCTGATGGACTAAAACAGTTTAGCTATGCTTAAATCGATCAAATTCTTCTTTGAATTTTTCTGTTAATTGCTCATTATTTTGTTCAGGTTATGTGTATGTTTTTTCGTGGTAGTAATTTTTCGGCCAAAAGGCACTAAGTTTTAATACATTTTTAGAAGCAGAATTTGAAGAGTTTTCCCGTGGTGATGATTTGGCTCAAAATCTAGTCACCTCTTCCGTACATCATACAATGTGAACGAACCAAATCTCAGCCAGATCGGCCCCTTAGTTTGGCACACAAAACACACAGTCATTAAAAAAAATACTTTTTTGGTTTCCCTGGACTCCAGATCGTAAAGATGTTTCGATCGATTAGTAACAGCATCGCGAGCTTAGAGGTTAAAAAGCTAAAGGTGAATTATTTTGAAAAATAGTAGGTACCTATGGTAGGTATCCCATCCTGCAATGTTTCGTAAACGTGACGTAAAATGACAGCTGGAGGACAGTTTATGATGTTATCAAAGTGCAATTAAATGTTTACATTACTAATTTTACCGGAAATAACAGCTGACAGGGATATGTATGAAATAATTACAGCCTTTTGTTAAAGTCCATGTTTAAAATTAAATGATCGTGATTTGACTGAAAAATGGCAGCTGTCGTACATGTAATATGTTCCTGTTATGGCATAACAGTGTTATAGTGTTGATGAGGAGGTAATAATGCGAGTGCAAGCACCCTAGTCGCGTCGCACGGGACCCTTTTAATACACCCGCGTCGAACGTGTCCAAAACCCTCGCCACCCCTAATTCTATATTTCTAATTCTTGACATTTATGGGCGCATTATTTAAGTCGGACGTTTCTAGCCACGACCTACGTATGTTTATGATTCACCGGAAACTTCCACCCTTGGAGTTCGGAGATTACATCACACGGACGATCTGAAAGTTTACAAAAAGAGGAATTGCATCCATTACGGAATTGTGTTTGCATAGTCAGTATTTTCCCTTGTTTAAATGGAATTCAAAGTGCAGGAGAGTCGAATCGGTGGATTCTCCTTGTTTGATTTCTTGTGGAAACTGACGGGGATCAATCTACTAGATTTTGTATTCAAGCGATAGGGATCGAAAAAAACGTAGAAGGTTGATCGTAAAACCGTCTTTCTCTAATGAACGGCTGGCCGATCCTGATGTCCGAAAGGTTAAAAGCTGCTAACGTAAAGTAGTATCATAACCAATCACTCGTGCAAAAGGTCCCACGCTTAGCCGCTCAACAAAGAGAATAATGAGAGATTTGCAATCGTTGTTTATGGAATATTTATTGGCGGCTCCTTTTGGATGCATTTGCTTGAAGTCGACCTAATGATGATGAAATTAAAATAAACATATTATAATTATTATTGCAGTCTATTTCTGGCGCGCCGTGTTTCATTAAAAATAATCGCTATCGTGTTTGGATTTAACTTGGGACTTATGCCGCACAAATGGATGTCGTTTGTTGAAAATTACGGCCGCTTTAGATATAATTTTGTCGTTTTATCATGCAACCAGGGACACCTCCAGTGTAGTAGTTTGGGTCGGGTCGGAGTCCAAACTGAAACTCTGAGTTGCTTGAAGAATTGTCATATTAGGTACCTGAACAAGAGTTTGAGGGCAAAATATCTGAGGAGTATCTGATGGGCGAAACATGCCTCTTTTTCGACTTGCATCATACAGGGTGGTCGTTTTATCTTGAGACTGACAAATACCTCGGAAAGGAAGCATTTTAGAAAAAAATGTTTTGTATAAAAGTTTTATGACTTCGAGGGGGAAAATAGATGGCATCGACGTCATTTTGATTCAAGGTTCTTTTCAAGGGCAAATGAAGGTCAACTTCATTTTTTTAAATCGAAACCAACATTTTTTGTTACAGAATCTTATTTCCCGTAAAAGAACAAACAACTCTCATCTAAACTATTTTTGGATCCGATGGATAGTTTGTCAGCTATTTAAATCAAAATTTTAATCTTCTTCGAAATCCAGTGCCTTCCCTAGAATTAGCGGCATGGCAAAAACAAAATCTACAACAATTTTTGTGGTTTATTTATCTAGAGTTCATCGTTGCTAAGTTACAACGGTTGTTCATTTGTTTTGTCTTGCCGCTGTTACTAGGGAATGTCTAGGGATTTCGAAAAAGGTTAAAATTTACATCCATCGGATCCAAAAATAGTTTAGATGAGAGTTGTTTGTTCTTTTATGGGGAATAAGAATCTGTAATAAAATATATAGGTTTCCATTAAAAAAAATCAAGTTGACCTTCATTTGACCTTGAAAATGACATTGAAATGCCATCTATTTTCCCCCTCGAAGTCATAAAACTTTTATACAAGGCATTTTTTTCTAAAATGCTTCCTTTTCGAGATATTTGCTAGTCTCAAGATAAAACGACCACCCTGTATAAGGATCCAAAACTCCCGAGGTTTAAATCCTATGTAATGCATTTTTTTGCCTTGATTTTCACTTTTTAGGCCCCTAAAATGTGATGTTGCAACTCATTTTTTTTTGTATGATATGTGAACATTATATAGAAAAATTCACTAAGTAGGTGGTGAAATGGAAGCGGAACATTCAAACTGTTTATGAGGTGATACAGGAATTTTTAATTTTTAATTTCCAAATATGAAAAATATTAACTTCTACTTACATCGCATGGTCAGTTGAAAAATGTCATGTTTCTATGGAGTTCGTCGAAAATATGGAAGGCTTAGCCGAGGCAAATAACCATCATGAGTCATAAAAACTCGCATAAAAAGGAACTTCAATGACAGGTAAATATTTATTTTTTGTTGTCGCATAAAAATTTAAAACTATTTATTTTCATCTCACAACTGGTGATTTTAATATATGACTTATTCAGAATAAATCAATCAATCAATATTCATACTTATAATAGGGGATAAGTAACTTAAAGTCCGTTTGACACGATGCAAATTTTCTTACGAAATCGCATACAATTGCTTTTTCGGTCCAAAAATTAAGCTGCAATAATTATTTAGGATGCATCTTAAAATATTGCTTCCAATTTTTGTCATCACTCAAAATACCTTCACGTGTTTATAATGTTTGCAAAGTGCATATAAATATGCCCTCGTGCATGGTCCCGCAAAATCCTTATAAACTGCTCAATAATAATTCAATTGGTCCACCCGGAAATTTGAGTCAAATTCAACATGCCGTAACTCCTCAAACACTTGATGGATTTGGATAAACCTTTTTTCCGAGGCCCCCTTTATTTGATATACAGGATCTAAGCCCCGGCACTGCAAAATGGTGAAAGTTTAAACAACCCCCGATTCTGAGATTTTTAAAAAATTGTTTTGACTGATTGAGAAGACGCCTCAGGAACATACCTTGAGACGTTTTTTCGAAATTTCCTCTATCTCCTCTAATTAGGGTGCAGGGCCAAAAACATTTTTTTCGTCGGTTTGAGATGTTTATCGGACTTTAAAATCGCGGTACAGCCCAAGCTCCTGAACCGATTTGGTTGAAATTTTGCACATGGTGATTGTACTACACACGTCGAAAAGTTGAAGAAATTTTGGATTCAATCGGCCCACGGAAAGTGCCGTTTTGGCGCACCAATTTCCAAATTTACAGTAATTCTCTCATTTAACCGTCCAAAACAAGATTTTGAAAGATTTATTGTCACCATCAGAAAGGTGTTCAAATTCTGGTTTTAAATAAGGCAAAATTTATTCGTATTTAATACCCTTTGAGTAGAAAAATCGAAATTTTGTAATAACACTAAGGCCCTCGCTAAGACCACACCACATTATAGTCCAAACTACTGGATCGATTTGGCTGAAATTTGGTACATGGAGATTAGGTGCCCCGTTGACGTGCTGAAAGCCTATTGCCGCCAAGGCAGAAAGTTTAATTTGCCTAACGATTTTGCGACAGAGAAATTACAGATTATATGACGATTTAAAAAAAAAGAATTTATTCTACAGGAGCTTATAAAATTGAACCAATTCTTGATGAACGTGTTTGTGTGGATTCAGAATGTAAACTTCCATAAAGTTTTATTGAAAAGTAACAAAACAAACTTCCTGCTTATCTGAAATGAGCCTCGTCCACATAGCTGGGATAATAATGGAACTCGGGGCTGCTTATTTTTCGTTTTTCCACGATTTTCTTCCTCTTTATTCGAATGGAGGTTATTACGCTGAGTCTTTATAGCTTTTACCAAGTTTTCGTGTAACGGGGCTGAACCCGATAGGGCGCGATTTATTTACGCCCGCGATAACTTTATGACAATTTTATAGCTTATTAATGTAGGAATCATTAAATACCGGGTACTAAATCACTCAAACTTAGCATTTAGGGTCAATTAAACCGTGCATGAAACGTATTCAAATGTTTGCGAAATGAAGGAATATGCGCGGTTTTTGTTTTTAATTAAAAAGGCCCCTTGTCGATTAAATGTAGGGCGGTCGCTGTAAAAATTAATAATAAAATGCTCCCAGGTCGGGGATGTTGATTAAAATCACCCGCTGGTCCAGACGGTTAAATAAAACATTCAGGTGCAGCTTTTCAAAAGTTATAAACTGCAACATTGTCGACGCGCGGTGCAGTAGCGTCGAATTAACGACGCGCTCGTAAAGTAGTCCCGTTATCGGCGTTGGGGAGCAAAAGTGAAGGGGCGCCGCTGGGTTTTACGATCTCCGAGCAGACATAACGGCGCTGCTACCCGGCCGTTGAATCACGGCAGCCAGAGAGCGTCGGCACCGTCGAGACGCCGGCTGCGTGCGTCTGCACCCATAAAACTTTACGACCGAAACATCGACCCGTTGCCCGGGAAACGCGCACGTGTACACTATCAGACAACGAAATACAGACTAGCACGTGCTCGAATTCCGGCGCGGACTGTACCCGGCGATTGACATGTTCTGAATTTTGATATCGCCTCCACGTCTTGAAAGCGATCCACGCGATCCACTGAAAAGTTGGAAATTTTACAGTTTCAGGAGACGCGAGAATTTGCAATAAAATCCGGGGGCTATTGATTCTCTACAAACTTTTATTAGCAGAAGTTACGAGCAGTAAATATTTAATGGAGATTCTGTACCCAATGGCTCTGTAAAGAGTCACCGGACAAAGGGCTCAACTAGCGCAACGATCTAATTTCATCATTAAACTTAAAATAAGGCCGAAGCTTTCATCAAACGAAACCAGAATTTCAAACTGGTTTGGTTTTCTATTCTATTCAGCCTTGCAACATATTGCGAATGTTTGTGGAGATATTTTTTATCGTAGTGATTTATTGCAATTTAGGTACATTCCAAAAGGAAGCGAGATCTTAATGAATTCACTTGGAAATTCTTCTAGGAGCAATTCAATAGGTTACTGAAAGTGATGCCGGAAATTCTCACAATTTTTTCTGGGATTCAACCAATAGTTCCTTTATCCAAGTCATGCAGGATCTATTTTCTCTTTCGTAAGAGGAATCATGATGTGAAGTTACTATTAAACGACTTAAGTTGATTGGTTTAGAGCGCGAGAATTTCTGTCGTAAGATTTATTTTATCTGCCTAATTAGTGAAAATAAACTCAGAATATGAGTTCTTACATCTTACATCATTTTAGAAAGAAAAGTTCATATGGACATGTGGCTGTAAATAATTCCTAAGGGGACTATGGTCCCTGGAATAATATGTTTTCCGAGACTGCATTCGACGGACCATAGCTCTTTTAGGAAACATTTTCTGCCGTCTCTTAATATGAAGTTTTCATCCTAAAATGATGTAAGGAATCATCCTCCATCTTTATTCTCACTAATTAAGTAGATAAAACAAAGTGCTAGTCACAAATTTTCGCCCCCTAAACCAACTGGAATCATTATTTTATTCAACAAGAGCACCTTTTTTATGTGGAATAGACCAGAGATTACGATATTATTATTTGGCAAAAAAAGACTCACAAAAGAAGAAAATGGAAAAAAACGTGTAATAAGGCTCCCCAAGAACGCACACCTCTGATGTTATTAAAGAATTGAGGAGAAAGCTCTTTATATCACTAACCATTGCTCTGAATTTCAAAATCCTATTCTTCATATTATTCTAGAATTTTTCAGAAAACTGATTTTTTGAGTACCCCTTTGAAGGGGCGCAGATCCCTTATAAAGCATTTCCGGACATGTCCATATAAACTTTTCTTTCTAAAATGATGTAAGGAATAACGTCCCGGACTCCCGGAGATAGGACTATGAATTTAGGAACACCCTGTGTAGGTAGAATTTGGCAGTGGTCAAACTATTTAAATATTTGCAGGGTGCTTGTCAGCTTTACTTACTGATGAGTGATGAGTGATGATGACAAATGTTGCACAATTGCACAATTAGGTATACAGGGTGCGAGATTAAAACTCCAGAACGCTGTTATTTGTGGTCCGATTTTAGTGAACTAAAAACCAAATGGAATTGCTCATAAAACACTACAAACTAAAGATGGTTTTGATTTTTCTCAACTTCAACTTGAATGTCAACTGCATGTTAACTTTTCATTTTCAAATAGACATAACCAATTTTTTTTTACTCAGTCTAATAGCTAATTTTTTTCTGCGTCTTCTGATGTACAATAAGTTGTGTTTGATTTATAATAAATTTTGAAAATAATTAAAATTGTTGACAACAATTTCAACCTTTTTCGGCTAAATTTTCAAGTGTACAGCGAAAAAAAATCTCGAAATGCATTTTACATGTTAGAAAATAACATATTTTAAATATTAAAAAAAAAAATAAAAGTTTCTATCAGATCCACAGCACATTCGAAAATTTTTAGTAAATAATGTTCTAATTTTGACAATTTTTTTATTATTTGTCAGGACTAATTATAAACCAAACATAACTTATTGTACATCAGAAGACGCAGAAAAAATTAGCTGTTAGACTGAGCAAAAAAAAATGGGTATGTCTATTTGAAAATGCAAAGTTGACATCCATTTGAAGTTGATAAAAATTAAAACCATCTTGAGTTTATATATGTATAGTGTTTTCTGAGCAATTTCTAGTTTTCAGTTCACTAAAATAGGACCACAAATAACAAATTTATAGCGATCTGGAGTTTTAATTTCGCATCCTATGTATATATACAGGGTGTAAACGAAACTCGCCGCGAAATTTTTCGAAGTCGTTTTTTCTCAAATTTGACACCAGAATCTGAAAATATGAAGGTTTTTACGTAAAAATGGTACTCCTGTGTGACATCGATAGGGTACACCATTTTCGAAAAAAATGGCTCTTCATTGGTTCAGAGCTCCCAAGATTTGTGATGGAAGACATCAAAATATCATAAACAAGTCCATGGGAGGGTTCCTTACTTCATTCTAGAAAGAAAAGTTTGTATGGACATGGGTCGAAAAATGCTTCCTAAGGGAGTTAGAGTCCTTCAAACAACATGCTTTCCAAGACCCCATTTGAAAGACCATAGCTCTCTTAGGAAGCATTTTTCGACAGAGGTCCATAAGAACTTTTCTTTCTAAAATAAAGTAGGGAACCCTCACATGAACTTGTTTACGGTATTTTGATGACTTCTAAGACAAATCTTTGAGCCCTGAACCAATGAAGAGCCATTTTTTTTCAAAATGATGCATCATGTCACATAAGAGTACAATTTTTACGTAAAAATCTTCATATTTTCAGACTCCGGTGTCCAATTTGAGAAAAAACGACTTAGAAAAGTGTTTGCCCAAATTTAGTCCTACGCAGCAATAAATTCAGCATCAAAGACTTGCTCAAGATACCCAATTTCACGGTTCCACCTATATAACCTTTTTGAAGATATTGAGAAAACACCACTTTCAAAGTGGCCCCTTTAAGGGGCCCTAGCTCCCTTAGGAGGCATTTTTCGACATATTATGTTGATAGAAACTTTTTCATATTTTTGATAGAAGAATCTACAGATAAAATTTGGCGACGAGTTTCGTTTACACCCTCTAGGTATAGGAATTAATTTTACCGACTTCTACAATCCGTCTATTGTAACATTATATCCAAGTTAAGTCACTTTCTACATCTTCCGTCTCGGTCTAGGTAGTATAGTCAGGAGATAAAATATTGGCCCTCGACCGTGAACAATGTCGACAGATTCTTAGAAAAGGCACTCAAAATAGCTTTCTGAAGGCTTGTATTCCACTCGAGTCGTTTTAATAAAGAGGTTTTCACGTTCAATTTGAATTTTAACCTCCCCAACCCCATCACAATTTAAAAAAAATGGGAGGTTACTGCAATCACTAAAATTTTCGAATTTGAGATAGCACCAGATCTTCACGTTTTGAGGTCTCAGAAACCCAAAAAAGGGGTTTTTAAAATGTGTCTGTGTGTATGTACGTACGTTCGTACGTACGTACGTACGTTCGTTTGTAATCACGCCACAGCCAAAACTACTAGACCGATTTGGCTGAAATTTGGAACATAGGCATCTCGTAACCTAACTTAGATCTGAAAAGCCTTTGGAGCCAATCGTGCAACCGGAAATGCCATTTTGGCACATCAACTTTTAAATTTTAAATACAAACCCCCATTTTTCACGTCACCATAAGGAAGACCTTCAAATTCTGCTTCTAAAAATGTATTCATTCTTAGTGCCCTTTTGACCAAAAATTTAAAAAAAATTGATTTTTATCGGACTTTATAATCGCGGTACAGCCCAAGCCCCTGAACCGATTTGGCTGAAATTTTGCACATGGGGATTGTATTACACGTCGAAGAGCTGAACAAATTTTGGATTCAATCGGCCCACGGAAAGTGCCGTTTTGGCACACCAATTTCCAACTTTAAAATTATTCACTCATTTAACCATCCAAAACAAGTTTTTGAAAGATTTATTGTCACCATCAGAAAGGTCTTCAAATTCTGGTTTTAAATAAGACAAAATTCGTTCGCATTTAGTGCTCTTTGGGTCAAAAAATCCAAATTTTTTAATAACACTAGAAATACATTATAGCCCAAATTAGTGAATCGATTTCGCTGAAATTTGGTACATGGAGATTGGGTGACCCGTTGAAGACCTGAAAGGCTTTTGGAAGCAATTGGTGCACGGGAAGTGCCATTTAAGCATATCAACTTTAAATTTTAAATACAAAGTCTCCTTTTTTATGTCGCCATTAGAAAGACGATCAAATTCTGGTTCTAAAAATGTATTCACAGTTTCTGCCATTTCAGTGGAAAATAGAGAAAAAATTATTTTTCATTAAAAGGGAGCGGGCTGACAGTGGATGACATAAAGTATCAGTTATTGTCAAAAGGGTAGCAAACTGTTAACCTTAAAAGGAACATATTGTCAAATGTGATGGGTGATGTCCGAGGTGATGTCGGTATTTGTCAGAAAATTGCGAAATTAGTCACAGTCGATAAGCATAAAAAAAATCTGTTGAATTGACTACTATCTACACAGAATACAAAGATCCACGCGATGGGGAGGTTCCAGCCGCTTCTCTGCTGCATTCTTTTTGATAAAGCCTTGTGAGAATCTATCCACATTGTGAGCGGTCCAGGGCCATTATTTTATCTCGTGAGTACATATACCACGATTTTGCTATTTGTCTGCCAGTATTGTAAAAAAATTCCTCTGTAAGGGCAAAGTTCAAGCATATAAACAACTGGTGTCCGCCCGAAAGAGAAAGTATCTATAAATTTTTCTGTCGCAAACTGTATGAAACTCCAATTATGTATGCAAAACTTTATTTCCGCCCTTAAGTGGGGCAGGAGAGCATGCTCCATAATAATTTTACATGTCGTCAAGCCGCATATTCCTCTCCATTAGGGCAAAGAAACCACGCAACCGGAATTTTAAGAGCAACTTTAAAAAATGATGCCAGCGGAGTTAGATAAAGCGAATTTATATTAAAGTGCCTTCCAAGTCAAAGGGAAGGATGAAGTTGCAAAGTCCCGAACTGATAAAATCAACCGTTGGCTGCGAGCAAATAAAACGAAGCACCTGATATCGATGTAAATTCTTAATAAGATTCATGAAAAGTGCGGGTTCTGGAGAAATATTTAATAATTCCGTTATTAGGAGGTGACAAATTGGATAGGAAACGTGGAGAACGAGAAAATGAAAAATAATAAATAACTGTTGGTAAGGCACGCGCTAGGGTTACAGATGTTGACTTCGGGATGTCAAAAGGACAATGTAATTCGTTTTTGCTACGTCCTCTATTTCTGGCGGGATTTCTCCCAGGATTACGCCAACAGAGTCATAACTGAAGGGATAAGGGATATGTCAGAATTCGTGTTGCTCACACATGTCTGGATGCTCTAAACTTTTGTAGAAGCCACTCCCGTGTTCGCTTGATAGAAATATTGCTTCGGAAAATTTATCGCTTTAATATTCTAATGGCCATTATGGCAGATTACTGGCGAAATTACGTTCGACTCGAATAAACTTGAAACAATAAACATGCTGCTCTACAAGAGGTCAAAGCCTTGTTACGTGCCCTCTTGCCTAGATAACTACCAATATTTCAGTCATTAAAAATTCAGGAGTATGAATTATAATCAGGTTCGTGACTGTTGTACGTCGATTTTACCGAATGCCTCAACCAGCTATAAAAAATTATTGCAACGCAACGGGGTGAATTATTTTTATCATACCAGGGTGTTCGTGTATTTCAACAACTCCTGGCACTTATTACCAATAAAAGCCAACCCCCGACAAAAGTCGCAATCTTGGTAAATCCTACCCCGTGTTATCCGTGCACATTTTACTCCTACGTGAGGTTCTCTTCAAACGGACACATTGCCGTCATTTCCCCGGAATATGGAGATTTAAACGAGAACTTGCATTCCTCCTCGTGGCTTCATGAATAAAATATTAAAATGACAAACTGCTCCGACAGGTTAAGTTCCGATTATAACCTGCCATTGTCGGTCTTAATTAACTACTTGGAAGTTATCTTGTTTGTCTTGTTAACTCTGCGATGTTTAATCATGGAGGCGATCCAGAATTAGGGGATGTCGAACACGTTGGTTGATACAATTTCAATTATGGCTAGTTTGCTGTTGCTGCCCTGGTGCAAGTTTAACATTAAGCCACTCTTTGCGCTGTGTCGTAACATTTTGACACCTCGAGCAGAGTTTTAAAAAAACCACGGAAAGTGAACGCCCTCTAGGCGAATTTTTTTGACATTTCAAGGTCGAATCTATGTACTAAAAGTAGAAGCTTTTCTCTACACAGAATACAGTATAGAACAACTGTCTTCGGGGCCTGAAGGGACCGCTCCATGGCTTCATTACTTGCGGAAAACTGACAATTTGCGGCCCTGTGCAAAAGCACCATTTATTACATTTATGGGCGCGCCGGCCCTGTATTTTCTATTTTCCAATGGCAGAAATACGTAAGTACAGTGCTATTCAGAAAATATGTCATAACGGGAGGATATGGAAAAAGTGAGTCGCAATCTTTCGAGAAGATGCTTGTTTAAAGTTAGTTCGCATAGTCCGTAGATGAAATGGCAGATGTCATGTCCCTAAACAAGCCCCTGGTAAAATGACAGATGACATGTCTTGATGGACAAGCGTCCTTTCGTTAAACTGCGATTTATTTGCTTCCATAGAAGAAATCGAGTTTTGAATTACCGCAGTTTCAGGTCAATTTCAGCCTTTTGAATCTAATGGTCGCATTAAAATTTTTAGAAAATCTCTATTTTTCGAATAATCTGGAAAAAAAGAATTTCCAAATTCTAGGCATTAAAATCGCTTCAATTATAACATAAATATTTCTCATGTTGGCAATACAGCGTGATGATATTTCTCAAAAACCTGTGCGCTGTCAATTATTTTTGTAGGTTATGTTTAGGTTGGTTTATTAAATTTCAGGCATTAAAATCGCTTCAATTATAACATAAATATTTCTCATGTTGGCAATACAGCGTGATGATATTTCTCAAAAACCTGTGCGCTGTCAACCATTTTTGTAGGTTGTTTAGGTTGGTTTATATTTATCGAAAGTTTTTAGGCGTAAAAAATTAAAGGATGAAAATTACTCAGACATGAAGGAAGTCTTTGATTGCACTCAATACTATGTTGAAATCAAAGTAGGTAATGTTAGGTATTATTGGATTATTATTTTCGATCAGGTAAAAACCTTGTTTGCTAAACCCAAATTTTCAAATTTAGTTCAACGGTGATGGCAATTGTTATTAACTTCAATAAATAGTTGTTGTATTTGCCAAGCGAGCGGAAATTGCAGGTACCTATACAGCCCTCTGATGAGTTTCATCTTCCTCTGGATGACATGCCAAGCCGATTAAAAATCAACTCCTCATTCATTTAGCAGGCATTAAAGGAAGCACCACCAATAATAAATTAACACAAATTTGAAATGTAGAAAACCTTCTTGGTCATTGTTTCCTACTAACTGGATAGCCGATAAAATCTGATGGGAGACCACGGTTGGGCAAGAAAAAATTTTAACTAGGAACTTTCAATTCGAGTTTTTAAATACGCCAAATGTCAGATTAGTTTTGACGTATTAAATGACGTTTACGCACGTTTATACGACTACCAACATTACAATTCTGTGTATTAAATTAACTCTCGAAATATCCTCAAGATGGCCAGGAAATCTTGGAAAGATGACGTAATTTTCCCAGCTATTTTTCTGAATATCTTCAAAACGGTAAAAAAAATTTAAATGATGACACCATTCGGCTCGGACGCTCCCCTTACACTAGAATCAGCCATAACCTCAACATCGACTTCTTGAGTTGAATCCTCCTTTAAGGCTGTAATGCTCCTGTTCGTAAAAATTTTCGCGAGAAGGAACGTAAAGTTCGAACAAGGATGAAGCTATCCCATTCAAATGGCTTACGTGTAGGACGACGTGTGGTAAGGAATCCCCACCAAAAACCATTATGGGATAGAGGTCCATTGTTCTATACCGCATGCGAGAGCACGCTGTTATAGAAAATGGTTCTAGTTTTTTATCTTGAGCGGCCTTGAAGCACGTGCATAAAGCCGCTTCCCCTTCCACCTTGGAGCTTTAGCCGGAGCGCCAATACTATTTGCATTGGGACTAGGGATGGCAATCCCGGGATCCCGGACTAAATTCAATCCCCAAAAGTCAATCCCGGAATTTTCGCAGTCCCGAAAATCCCGACAAGCCAATCCCGGGATTTTCGGGATTTCGGAGCAAAAATCAGCTGCTGCCATTACTGTAAAATCCTGTCAGGAAATAATAAATAAAACACTGGTGTAAATTGATATTTGTGGAACCATTTTCGGGCCCATTGAGTCACGCCTTAGCCATAACAAACTATTGGGCTTCATTTTCCCTATATTCTACCTAAAAATAAAAGACTCTGGTAAAGAATTTATAGGGTTTTGCATGGCATTTTGCGCAACTTATACATTTGGCATTTATATTTAGGCATTCAAGCAGATTACTTGTATTTTTGTATCATTTAAATTCATTATTCTAATTATATAAAATTTTCTACTCCCGCATTTCCATTTTATTTGTATTGGCATAATTTGAAAACAGAATCCACCGCTCAATAATTTTGCCGTGAGCAATCCCGGGACCCCGAAAAATCCCGGGATTGAATTTATCGAATCCCGAAAGTTCCAATCCCGTACGGATTCTAATCCCGAAATCCCGAAAGGTCCAATCCCGTCCGGGATTCCCTTCCATAATTGGGACGAGATTTTTGGACGTTTAAAAATATTTTTGAGTTTAAGCGATTTGCGACCAGGTAGCCGATTAAAAAATTATAATAAAATTTAAAAAAATTAATTTTTTAGGGCTTTTTAAAATCTTGTCCAGCTTTTTAAACGATTTGCAGGGAGGAGCGCGGAGGAGGTAGATGGTAGAAATTTAAATAAAAGCCAACGGAAGATGTATATCAATGCGATGTGTGTCCCTGTAAATGTTTATCACCGTGCATGATTTATTTTAACGTAGTTTTGGGTGCAGATTGTACAAATCTGCCCCTTGCAAAATTCTTAATTAGGGGTCAGAAAATTGTGATGGGGGATGAAAACTGTAAGGGCGTAAAAATGAACTGACGTTAAAGTTATCGGTTTAATAACACGGAAAATAAGCTTTTGTGTAAGAAAATTTTCGGGGGATGAGATCTAATCCACCAAAATTTACACCCCCTCACCTTCAACAGACTTGTACGTCAAAAGTTCATGCCAAGTTTCAGTAAGATACAGTGCCGGATTAAGAACTAGGTACACTAGGCACGTGCCTAGGGGCCTCGAAGTTTGGGGCCCCGCTACGGGCCGCGCTCGCATCGCAGGATTACTTACATGTTCAACAAAAAAACGATTTTTGATTTTTTGGTACCACCTACCTTTCTTGAATTTAAGACATTGAAATTTTATTTTACAAGTACTTAGATCCTACCTAGGCCTACTTATGAATTACATGTTTATTTAGTGGCGTATAGTGTGGGTGTTTAGGGTGTTCCAAGGACGCGGGCCCGGACAGCTTTGGGGGCCCGGTGAGTATTCTAAGTGCTTGTAAAATGCGTGAAAGTTTTCAAAATTTTACCTGCGGCGCCATTTCAGATTTCTTCTTTCTCCACCTTTTTTTAATTTTTAAAAGTTGGCAACAAGGGGGCCGTAGATGATTTGCAACACAGACCCTCGCAGACGACACTACGCCACTGGTTAAGAATTATGCAAGATTTGTATGAAGGTAAGAGTCACTTTTTTGAGGGAAAAAACCGAAAAACGGGAAAACCAAAACACTGAAATGATAAAATAGATTAGGTAGGTAGGTACTCACATTTAATAAATAATTTTGCGGCACGAAAGGTTCCCTAAGACACATTCCAAAAAAAATTCGTAGGAAGCAAATTCTCGCAGGGGGGAGGGGGCACAAAAATTTTCGCGGGGCGCGGCCCCCGGCATCCAGCCCGCCGCAAGGGCCCCCGACAACAGTTGTGCCTAGGGGCCCCGAGGGATGTTAATCCGGCACTGGTAAGATACCTCCACTGGTTCTCGAGTTATTACAATTAATAGTTTTTCGGTTTCAAGAGAAAAAAAACGCATTTTCTCGCGCTTCCGCCGCCTAAACGTTTGAAGATAGATTAAAATTGTATAAGGAAAAAATGTCGACAACGAATAAATCTACAAAAATTTTTGGATACTCACCATTGGGATCTCCTAAACAGTCAAAGATATGGGGTCGGTTAAATTACAGAAAAGTTGCGCCATTTGTTGCTGATTAAGAATTTGAAGAGAGCTCCCCAATATTTTGATTCGTTCCTGAGTTATCACAAAAAATCAGAAAATTGCCAAATAAAAGAAAAATTAATATCTTCCTAACGACTAATGTTATTCAAATGAAACTTGGAACTTTTATATTTTTGAAAGCTATCCATTGAATGGCATCAACAGAAATGTTCTAGGCCTTCTAGATTTTGAATAAAGACAGTCTACTTTTGATTAATTTATGGCCGCCATATTGAATTTTGGCACCATTAAATTGGCACAAAAAATTGGCTTTTCAA
The DNA here is from genome assembly GCA_963924575.1 of Pycnomerus fuliginosus. Taxonomy (NCBI): domain Eukaryota; kingdom Metazoa; phylum Arthropoda; class Insecta; order Coleoptera; family Zopheridae; genus Pycnomerus; species Pycnomerus fuliginosus. The sequence goes on along the minus strand of OZ004618.1, from coordinate 21,640,296 downwards.
AAATGTACTCAACTTGAACTTTTTTGACAGATGTCAGAATTTAAAAATTGGTAGGAGTAATTTGCAAAATCGGCCTAAATCGGCAAAAAAGTACGGCAACTTCTTCAATCTCTTATAACATGTGAAAACAATTGAATTCAACAGTAGTAATAAAACACGTCCTGCGGTGGTGTAACTCGGGGTTTCACATATTTTTTTAAAAACGTCCATCTTGGTTACATTTTTGAAAAGCTAATTTTTCCGTGTATCCGGCGGTGTTAAAATTCAATGTGGCGCCCATAAGAAAAAGAAAAGTTGACTGTCTCTACTCAAAATCTAGAAGGCCTAGAAAATTCCTAGCAGTGCCATTCAATTGACAGCTGTCAGAAATGCAAAAGTTCCGAGTTTCATTTAAATAACATGAATCGCTAGGAAGATATTAATTTTTCTTTAAATTGCCATTTTCAGATTTTTTGTGATAATTCAGGAACGAATAACAATATCGGGAAATTCTCTCCAGATTCTTATTCGCCAAGAAATTGCCCAACTTTTCTGTAATTTAACAGACCCTGTATCTTTTACAGTTTAGGAGACCCCAATGGTGAGCATCGAAAAATTACCCACCCTGTATGCCGTCGCTGACTTTTTTGTACATCTATTCGTTGCCGACATTTATTCCTTATACGATTTTAATCCATCTTCAAGCGTTTAGTCAGCGTTCGCAGTAGAATGGTGGGAAGGCGCGTTTTTGAAAAATTAGTAATTGTAATAACTCGAGAACCTGTGTTACTGAAACTTGGTATGCACTTTTGACGTACAAGTTGTTGAAGGTGAGGGGGTGTCAATTTTGGGGGATGAAATTTAGATCTCATCCCCCGAAAATTCTCTTTCACAAAAGCCTATTTTTCGTGTTCTTAAAAAGCTAACTTTAACATCAGTTAATTTTCACGCCCTTAGAGTTTTCACCTCTAATTATGAATTTTGCAAAATTGGTGCAATTTTGTTTTTCTTCTGAAATATCACTCATTTGGATTATATGTTTATCTTTTTCAATTTTTTAATCCTCTTCACAATTGGCTTAATTTCGTATCATTTGCTGTAATTCTACTCATCACATTGATATACATCTTCCCTTGGCATCACTTTGAAGCATATATTCCTCGGCACTAGTACTAGGGGCAGATTTGTAAAATCTGCACCCAAAACTACTTTAAAATAAATCATTCACTGTGATAAACATCTACAGGGATACACATCGCATTGATATACATCTTCCGTTGGCTTTTTGCATTAAGGGGGGAATGGCACTCGATTCATAATAACTGTCCTATTCACCATAAAATTTAGGGATGGTTTTAATATTTTGCAAAACGTGGATAACAGTAGGTCAGGCAAACAGGTTTTAAATTTTTACAGTGTAGCTTCATAAATCCTAAAAGTCATAAAAGGGGCGTGTTTAAGATGTCGGACATATCGAATATTACTTTGCTTGCGCCTGAAATGTATGCAATTGTGTTGAAAAATCAGGCAAAACATCGGTTTGTAACATCGGTTTTTCTCAAAGACCAATCGTCGTATCAATGTAGACTAAGGGGGAGTATGTTGCAAAAGGTTGGTTTGAAGTACCTATAGAACGATTTTTTCTTCACTGCTGAAAATAATGGGCCAATAATGCCGCCAAAATCGACTAGATCCGCGATTTTTTTTTTAAATAACTAGCATCAACTTTAAAAATAACTCTCTATAGGTACCTCCGATATTCATTTTACTATTTATTACTTTTTATTGCAATGTCCTAGAGCTAGAATTAAGGGAGAAATATTGTTTTTACGAACCCGTGTCAAATCACTAGGAGCATTACAGCCTTAAGTATCAAATAATATAATGTTCATATTTTCGGCATAGCACTGATTTAATCAATGCAGCATATCCCGGCGCATCCACCATTTAAATTTTAAATACATTGAAATTCAATAGGTAACTCGTACGCTGAATTACTGCAACATTATTCGGACCTATATGGTATATTTACTATTTTAAGTTTCTTATTGTTTTGTGGTAATTAGATTAAAAGAGCTAGAGCATGCTCCCAAGTTTCCGGACCGAATGTTATTAAATTCGTGCTAATAAGTAAGAAATAAGAATATGAATTCGATTCCGGACTCAACTGCCAATTAAGATTGAAGGACTCGAAATAGAAGATACCCTGAAACCAAAGCCAAACGCAAACTTTGCAGTTTTGTAATTGCCAATGTCAATAAAGAGTGTTAAATTAATACGGACTAAACAGGAGAAATCCTTTTTGGCCATTAACCATTTGATCATCTGAAGATATAAAAATTGTAATTGTGTGGGAATTCCGAGAATCTGAGAGCGGCCACGGTCTAAAAAGCTGCTTGTGGACACGAAATGAATTGTTATGTAAATCTCATTTATCAGAAAAAAGAGTTGAAATATGCATTAGCACCTGTAAAGGAAACTCGTAATATTGTAAGTTACATTATTCAAAATTATTTCGTTTGAAAAAGTGGGGTTGACGGTCGGTTGGAGTAAACCAAACAAGAACAATACAAATACAGGCTACAGCATGGTTTCTTGAACATCTCGGGATCAAAGCGGTGCCGTCGGCGTAGTTTTAGGTAGTAAAAGGGTGCAGATTGCTGTGTTTGTATAGCCCCGAAAAAAGAACTGTTAAAAGTTTACGTTGTAGGGTAGGTGTTAACTACGAGTCGATAAAAAGAGTGAAGGATCTGTTATGGTTTATGAAATTTGAAGGCAACGTGTTAGAGATTGGTTGTCGACTGTGTATATTTACCCAGCCTTGTATACACACTGTACTTCTATTTACAGGAAACCATTAATTGGATTTACTTTAACTTTCTCATAGAGTCTGAGACTGCTGGATCATTTTTGAATCAGCCCCGAAAATTCATTAAACTTCCATCCTTTAAACAGAGGGTTGGTCTAGGCAGTCAGATGGAAATCTTAATTAAGGGAGGTTATATCTCTAATTCCTTGAATTGAAAGAAGTAAGTGCCTCTTCATCCGCCCATTTAAACCCACAGTCGGCATATTATTATTAAATTGCGAATTATCCACTCGCAAGAATACTATCGGCGAGGATTAATGCCCCCAAGAATTCCTTACACGGAGCACTTTGATTTACTTGACTCGCTGTGGAGATCGCTGCAGAACTGGTTTTTAATGCCGCATTTTATGTGTTCTTTAAATTCTGTTTTTATTGCACATCCATCATAAAACGTGATAATTATCCTCGATTCATTATTGCAGATATCGAAGAAGTGACTGTGCAGCTGCAGGATCCGGAGTCGGCATCTTTCATAAACCCAGGAAGTGACGTAACCCTCAGGTGTCACACCGACGCTTCCGGTGATGTCCATTACGAGTGGTTTAGGTACTCGAATATTATTTTGAAATTTAATATTTCAACTTTTATTTGCAGAAACTCGGATCGTTTGGCGAGGAACGACAGGACGGAGATGAAGAAAAAACGTCTGCACATAAAGGGTGTGCAGCCTTCCGACAATGGAGTTTACAGGTGTACGGCCACTAATGAGGCGGGTAGTCGACACAGCGAGGTTAATTTCCCTCTCGCGGTGCCAGGTGATCAAACCGCCTTGATACAAGTGGTGCCCAAGAACCAGGTGGTGCCTAAGGGCGGCGTCGCCTTTTTCGACTGCGAATACCAGCATTCTGATGTTACCGAGTGGTATTTCAGCGAAAGGGGCCCTCTGGAGACTGACGAGAAGTAAGATTACCTCTTTAACTCTTCGCGACTAAATTGCCGACTTCCAGGATTGTCGTACATACCAACGGAACTCTTCAGATAAATGACGTGAAAGGAACGGATCAAGGACTTTATAATTGCGTCGGAATCCGCAGCGAGTCCACTGAAGTGCCTCAAAGTTACGCCGCGGAGCTGAAATTAGCTTGTGAGTTTTTGTCCTCACTAATTTTAGCGCCTCTTTTTTGCTTGACCGCTTATTGTTCCCTCGTTGTTTTACTGTGTAATTTTCCTTGGGAACGGAAATGCTCGTTATCAGGGCCGTGTTCAGGCCGGTGAGGCGACCACCTAGGGCGCAAAAATCTTGGGGCGCAAAATTTCAGATCGTTAAAATTCTTTTTATAAGCGACAATTATGTTTCTTTCCTGCAAAGGTACGGAAACGCAGAAGGGCCACCACTTTTCTTTTTTCTAACTCGTCAAGGTCGACTTAATTTTATGTTGACTTAATTTTATGCCGACTTAGTTTTATGTCGACTTCATTTTATATTGACTTTATTTTATCACATCCCACAGACGTATAAATGAATGAATATAATGAATGAAACAGTCAATAAAATTCGGGTTCCTCCACCCTTCAACCCCGGACACCACCCCCTGACACTTTTGGGGATGTTGCACCAATTTTAATAACGGGCTGTTTAAAATGGGGTTGTTCAGCAAAATTCTAAGTGTTTTTTTTTAAATTAAGAATTCTTGAATAGAACGGAGCGGCTCCAGATAATACACGCTTTACTTACGGACGCAGCAAGTTTTCTAACGGATTTTCCGCACCTTCAACATTGTGGTTTGAACTACACACACCCGGTATCGCCCACTTATCCGCAAAAGTCATTGAGAAATACTATATACCTGGATACCTAAGTTAGATTTTTAATTTTAATTTTTACCCAGTTGCGTAATTTGGCATTGGCAATACATTTTTATTGAACCTTCTGTTTAAGCGGCGAGTTAAAGTTTCAGAGTTTTAAATAAATGTTTTTGTGTCAGGTATTGTGTTTGTGTAAGATGGAATGAAAGATGAAAAAGAAAAAAGGTATAAAATTATTGTTTGGTTCGGATTTGGACTGAAAATACTGAAAATCAGGTGGTGGGGCTAAAAATTATTATTATTATTATTAGTAATATTAATGTTTGTTGTCATTTTTTCGTCCTGGGTTGAATTGAGGTGTTTGTAGATTAATCTCGAGGAAGAGGGCGGGGTCCTCAGACTGAACTGTAGGAGTTTTTCTTGCTCACCCCGTCCTCTTCCTCGAGATTAATTAATTAGTAATATTATTAGAGATGGGCGATGGGAATATTGGGAAAATTGGGAACTTTCCGGGAAGAAATCAATCCCTAAAAATAAACTTTCCTGGAAGCTTTTTGGGCAATATTTCCGGGAACATTCCCGCATTTTAATATAATATACCGCCGTTAAATGGCACTGTTTTCTAAATTTTTATGCGCAGTGTCAATGTGGTGTCAAGTCAACATTAATTAAATGCACGTGCGCGCTTGTTTTTAACCCGTTTCCGCGCATAAAAAAACTGTTTCAAAATCATGGGCCGTAAGAAGAACGCATTTTTATATGCCCATTTCAGAAGTGTTGTGGCGGGCAACAAGATGAAAATATCATTGCATTTATTAAATATAATAGAAACAAAAGTATACTATACCGGGTGGCCCATTCAAGACGATCCAGTCGTAATAACTTTTGAACGGAATAAGATATCGACTTGCGGTCTTCGACAGATTCCTTGGCATTGTGAAGGACATGTTTCGCCATAGCTTTGACCTTGTTCAGTTTGCGCATTTCACCCCCACCCCAACCAACGTCAAAATCTTAAATGTCAACACACCCCGTGTCGTATAACAAATGAAAGCCCTTGGAAAATGCTATTCACCGTTCTAAGTAGTTTGAGAATTTAGCGAACCGTTTTCATGTTAGAAACAAAAATGCAATTTAATATAAATTATAAATCCGTGAAAAGTTTTGAAAAACTCTATGAAAAATCTGTTGATATGTGGACTAAAAATGTGACTGATTAGATGTCTAGTGAGTTTTATTTGTTATTAGCTTTTTTGGAGCATTAATTTTAGCAGTCCCACACGGATCAACGAGAGAACCAATAGTGACCTATCCAAACAAAGCTAATAACGATTAAATTCGCTAGACATCTAATCAGTCACATTTTTAGTCCACATATCAACAGATTTTTCATCGAGTTTTTCAAAACTTTCCACGGAATTTCAATTTCAGTAAATTCGAATACAGTACATTTTTGTCTCTAACATGAAAACGGTTGGCTAAATTCTCAAACTACTTAGAACAGTGAATAGCATTTTTCAAGAGCTTTTATTTGATGTATGACTCGAGGTATGTTGCCATTTCAAATTTTGATGTTGATTGGGGTGGGGGTGAAATGCGCAAACTGAACAAGGTCAAAGCTATGGTGAAATATGTCCCCCTCAATGCCAAGGAATCTGTCGAAAACCGCAAGTCGATATCTTATTCCGTTCAAAAGTTATTACGACTGGATCGTCTTGAATGGGCCACCCGGTATACAGGGTGTTGCCAATTTCATTGCCCACTATTGGGCTCTTGGAAACCATTAGAGTTAGAAAATCGGTTAAATTAGAAAAAAGTTGCGCATTTTGAGGGTGATTAAGAATCGAATCTGTAAAGAATTCTCCTATCTTGATTCGTTACTGAGTTACCCTGAAAAAACTGAAAATTGCGATTTTAAAGAAAAATCAATATCTTCGTAACAGTTGATGCTAGGCAACTGAAACTTGAGACTTTTATATTTTTGACAGCTGCCACTTCAATAGCATTAACAGAAATTTTCTAGCCCTCCTAAATTTTGGGTAACGACAGTCAACTTTTCTTTTTCTTATGGTCGCCAAATTAGATTTTAACACCACTGGATACACAAAAAAATTTGCTTTTATTAATGTGATCAACTTGGACTTTTTTAAGAGAAATTTGAAATTTTTTGTGTGAATAATTTGTATAATCAGCCTAAACTTAGGGAAAAAAAACTGTAAAAAAGTACACTGAGGGCCGGTTTATCGATGCTCAGCTAAGTGTCAGCTAACAGCAAACTGGCGGTTTGTAGCCAATCAAATCGCTAGTTGCTAGGCAATTGGCTTTCAGTTTGCGATGACTGAACATCGATAAACTGGCCCTGACTCTTTCAAATTCTTATGACATGTGAAAGGACTCAAGCTTTGGATTTTTTCTTTCAAGAGGCCCGGATGGGTTACATTTTGGAAAAGCCGATTTTTTTGTGCCTAATGGTGTTAAAACCCAATCCCGAAAGTCCATAAGAAAAAGAAAAGTTGTCTGTCGTTATTCGAAATCTAGAGAGCCTAGAAAGTTTTTGTCACTGACATTGAATTGACAGATTGTCAAAAATATAATATAAGTTTCATTTAAATAGCATCAACTGTCAGGGAGCTACGAATTTTTCTTTAGAATGGCAATTTTCACTTTTTTCGGAATAATTCAGCAACGAATCAAGATATCGAAGAATTTTTTACAGATTCTTAATCACCTTAAAAAAGAGCAACTTTTATCTAATTTAACTGATCTTCTAACTCGTATAGTTTCCGAGATCCCAATAGTGGACAACGAAATTGGCAAACAACCTGTACACTAAAGTGACATTTTTAAAATTTCTAATTGCAGTTGGCGGTGCCCGAGGTGACTCATGTCGAAACTTAGTTAGGTTATGTCAAGAAAGTTGACAGACTTTGATATCTGCACTAAATTGAAACACGGCCAACTCTAATAAGAAATTAAGAAAATGTCACGTTATTAGTATTAATACTAACATCTTATACTGTTTCTATGGTGAATTTGAATTAGCTTCTTATGTTTGTTATAAAACACGCCATTCCATAAAGCACGTCGCCCATGACGTGTTTAAGGCTTATAAATAAAAAAAAATTGACATTTATGGCTTGAATTTTGAATTGACAAGAAAATTCGAAAGAAATTTTAAAATATCGTGGTAGTATTAGAAAAAATCATGAAGATAACATGTGTTATCTCGGCCTATTATATCGGGTGTCTCAAAAAAAACTGGACAAAATAGTCTTTGAAATAAGTCAGCCATTTCTTAACCGATTTGGATAGACTTGGTCTTAAATTAAAGCTAAAGAATCAGGCTTTCGAGCTTTGTAAGACACGTCGACAGATGGCGCTGCTGTAGTAGCCTTATTGATACTTGTCTTTAAGGCTTATTTTAGGTGCGTGGGGATTGGTCGGGCAACAACCAATGGTTATGAGACCTAAATAGCCTTGAAGATCTTTGTTTTTTCTTCAAAAATCCTTTTTCAGATGTCCATTTGGCGTAAGCACTAATTTTCTGTGATTTTTCTAAAAAAAGTGTTTTTGCGTATTCTCATGCTTCCATAACCATGACTAAAGTAACATTGATGCACATAGGGCTTATTGTTCAATGATAAATGTTCAGTTGCCCCCCACTGGCATCCGCGCCACTGTTTTCACCATATTCGTTCATTTATAACTGAAAATTAAGATTTATTTGCATTACTGTTCTTTGGTCATGGCCATTAATACGTGAAAATACCCAAAAACACATTTTTTTTTTAAAATACAGAAAATTAATGCTTAAGCCAAATCGACTTCTGAAAAAGGATTTTTGAACAAGAAAGAAAGATCTTCCAGGTTATTCGAGTGTCATACGGATTGGTCGTTGACTGACCAATCCCCATGCAGCTAAAATAAGCCTTTAAAGCAAGTATCAATAGGACTACTACGGCAGCGCCATCTGCCGTAGTTTCTCATACAGTGGAAAGCCTGATTCTTTGGCTTCAATTTAAGACCACGTTCATCCAAATCGGTTAAGAAATGGCAGACTTATTTCCAAACATATTTTGGTTTTTTTTGGGACACCCGATATATTCGCTCCTAACGTCGCTCAATAAAAATATCTGTATTTTTTATTCAATTTACATTTAAAACATTCTTTGAGTTCAGGCCATCCAGAAAATATGAAGAAAAAAAAATTTGATTAGTCAGTTTATTGAAATTTGGTGGAAATATTTCCAAGAAACATTTCCAAGGAAAGTTTCTTTAGCTAGGGGATTGTCTTTCGGAAAAGTTTTTGAAAATTTCGGGAAAATATCGGGAATTTTTCGTAAAAAATAAATTCCCGGGAATCACCCATCTCTAAATATTATTATTGGGGCGCCAAATTTCATCCTCGCCTAACTAAAAATATCTCCTTAACACGGCCCTGCTCGTTATTAGTCTGTTTTGCTAATTTCAGATATCAGGGAGTTCACCACTGCCTCCTTTGAACCACCACTGCCACAAATTCCTCGTCAGATAGTTGCTGAGGGCAGTTACTTCCAATTGACCTGTCTAGAACCCGAAAGTCTACCTCCGGCGAAGAAATGGTGGTTGAACACCGCCGGTCACACAATCTCCGACTCCGGCTCAATTCACGTCGACGATGACGGTCGTTTGATCATTGAGAAGACACGGCTGGAAGACGCAGGAAATTACACCTGCGTCGCTGAGAACCTAGCCGGAAAAACAGACTTCTCCGTGGAACTAATCGTGACCACTAAACCAGAAATAGTTCGACACCCCTCAAGCGTGACCGTCGAAGAGAACCAACCGTCCACCCTAACTTGCGAGTTTAATTCGGCGTCCGAACCGTTCACCGTGGTGAAATGGAAGAAGGATGGAAAAAGTTTGAAACACGACGAATCGTCGCCCAACCGGCAGAGAATCCGAATCTTCAAGCACAATGGTACTCTATCGATTCGCTCGACGCAAACTTCAGACAGAGGGGAGTATGTCTGCGAAGTCATAACAACAGGATTTAATCCCGTTGTATCACGACCCGCAACTATTTCGGTTATTGAAACTTTAAAGTTTGCCCCACCGCCGGTTAATAAGAAGCTGGAGTTGGGGAGCGTCGCTAAAGTGCATTGCAAGGCGCAGGGTACACCGTCGCCGTTAATCCGGTGGGAGATGAACGGGACGGCGTCTGAAAATTTCAACAAGAGTCATATCAGTGACATGAATGGCACTCTTCATTTTAATGGGGTCACGAAAGAAGATAAAGGACGGTATAGCTGCATCGCATCCAATAGCCAGGGCACCATCAACGCTACTATCCTCATAGATGTCGTTGGTGAGTGAAACCATGAACTATCAACTTTAGAACTATTTTTGATTAAGGCTGCGGATTGCGGAATTGATCATTTCTGGTTCTGGAATTATTAATTTAAAGTTAGATACTTTCGCATTTATACTGCCAACACAAAATATCTAAACGAGGCGCTATTCAAAATCTATCCGAGATCTATTCATTCTCTCAACGGTCAGCTGAGTACAATTCTTCATCAAAATGACAGATAGCCTCTTGGAATATAATAATATTTTTGTAGTTTTATTTTAAACAGCACGCCACTGATGAAAGAATGCATTGTCAATGGACTGTCACACTGTCACAGTCACTATAGCGGACGGGCTGTACTTACTTGCATACCTATTTGACGATTTGTTAAATAACTATTTTGTGCTTTGTGCTTTTTGAGAATTTGAGAAAAATGTAATGCCGTGTGCTCTGTCGCTCATTTCACCTTCAAAATTATCAAAGTATGAAATAAAAACCTCGATGAAAACCATAAATATGAAATAAGCACTTGTGGTTTTGTGATTAAAAAATTGGCAGTCTCGGAGACGGTAGAAACTTCAAGTTTTTCACAGAATTTGTAAATGTAGCAATTACGTTTAACCGTTGATTGAAGGAATTGTAAAGATGCGCAGATACCGTGTTAATTTGCGTTCCCTTTGCAACATTATGCGAATCAAACAATTTAGGCTTTTCATAACGTATTCCGTACAACATTTTACCTAATTGTGTAAAATCCAACTTTTCAAAACGCAATTAGGTAAAATTTAAAATCAAACTGTTTTTCACCTCTAAAGTGACATTTTTCGAAAAAAATGGCACAGGTTTTCGCTCCGACAATGCAACAGTTATCGTGAATTTTTGCCCCTAAAATGTGAATTTCAAAAAAATAGCACTAAAGTTTTTCATCCATCAATCATCATTTTTTAACCTCCTCACTCCACTTCACCATTTAAAAAAAAGGGAGGTTACTGCAATCACTAAAATTTTCGAATTCGAGATAAGACCGGATCTATACGTTTTGAGGTCTCAGGAGCCCAAAAAAGTGGTTTTTAAAATGTGTCTGTATGTATGTACGTACGTTCGTACGTTCGTACGTACGTTCGTAAACACGCCACAGCCCAAACTACTCGACAGATTTAGCTGAAATTTGGTACGTGTGCATGTGATAACCCAACTTAGATCTGAAAAGCTTTTGGAGCCAATCGTGCAACCAGAAATGCCATTTTGGCACATCAACTTTTAAATTTTAAATGCAAACCCCCATTTTTCACGTCACGATAGGAAAGGCCTTCAAATTCTGCTTCTAAAAATGCATTCATTCTTAGTGCCCTTTTGACCGAAAATTAAAAAAAAAATGATTTTTATCGGACTTTAAAATCGCGGTACAGCCCAAGCCCCTGAACCGATTTGGCTGAAATTTTGCACAATGGGATTGTATTACACGTCGAAGAGGTGAACAAATTTTGGATTCAATCGGCCCACGGAAAGTGCCGTTTTGGCACACCAATTTCGAAATTTAAAATTATTCTCTAATTTACCCACCCAAAACAAGTTTTTGACAGATTGATTGTCACTATCGAGGTCACCATCAGAAAGGTCTTCAATTTCTGGTTTTAAATGAGACAAAATTTTGTAATAACACTGAAACCACGTTATAGCCCAAACTACTGGATCGATTTGCTAGAAATTTGGTAAATGGAGGTGAGGTGACCCGTTGAAGAGCTGAAAGGCTTTTGGGAGCAATTGGTCAACGGGAAGTGCCATTTAGGCATATCAACTTTAGAATCTTAAACAGAAGTCCCTGAAATCAAAGACCCACGCGTTGGGGAGGTTCCAGCCGCTTCTCTGCTGCCATTTTTTATCAGCACATGAATTGTCTTCAAATGTCGTTTCCAAAAATGTCGTCAAACTTAGTGCCCTAAGGTTGATGGAGTAAAATTTAGGTGTAGCAAGCAGGAAAATGTATTTAATTTTGACGGCAATCGGCCAGTAACAAAGTGCCTTTTTGGCATGTCATCTATGAAATTTGAAAAATGACAACCTTTTGTTTTATCAGCACATGAAAGACCTTCAAATTCTGTTTCCAAAAATGCAATTAAACTCAATGCCCTTTTGGCAATAAATAATGAACATTTTGAAAAACTCCCAAAACACTGTGGATTGAAAATATATAGGATTGGATCATTCATCAAGTGGATAGGTTCTAGCCGCTTCCGTACTGCCCCTTTTTTTTTGTCTAATGTCGTTCTTCTCAAACTAGTAATCGAAGAAAAACCCATTAAATGAACTAAAGGAACCCAGTAGCAGCAGTTCTAAGGCAGGACGTCTCAAAAAACTCTTCAAAGAAAGTCCTTCTTGTATAAAAGGGATGATAAAGGAGCTGTTTTTAATAAACAGCATTTAAAATAAATAAATCCCAAAAACTTTTATATATTATTCGTGTTGCAAGGTTTTGTCACGTCTCGTTAATATGTATTAACCTCGGTATCACTATATTTTTATAATTTTATTTTCTTAATTCTTTTTTTCGTATGAAATCTTTTTATCAAATAATTTTTCAACCCCTGTCGATCAACTTCCAGCCCCCAAATCTGAAAATTGTTTGGATTTTTTTCAAATCTACCTTGGAAACTTTCAAAATTTTGATCAGGTTTTGAGGATTTCGGTCCACATGCAATGTGTTTTATTTATTATTTACAGTCAGGATTTTGAAATAGGTATATTTATTTATTACTTCGAAATCACGAAAAGCCCGGGTTCAAATAAAACGGATTACTTAGTTTTCATTTGAGAACTAACGGCGTAGAATTATTTGTTATTTATTATACATAGGTATAGTGTTTTTCAAAAGTAAGGAATTAATTCAAGAATTGAGAAAAATTGAGAAAAAAGTATGATTCCATTTTAAAAAACGATTTTTAGGGTCACTTCTGGTTTAACCGGTAGTCCAAGAAAAATTTTAAAAACTGTTTTGGATTCCACGTGTTTAATGCCGGAGTACCAAGTTTCAAAGTAAAATCTTAAGAAATAAAGGAGATAACTGACGGCCCCGGGACTTTGTACTAATCCTGTATATGTCATACCCGACCTGAAGTAGAGTCACGGTCAGCCTAGATTTTTAAAAACATCGAAGAAATCGGTGAAAAATTGAAATTTTTGAAAAACCAAAATAATGTCAACTTTATTTTTTGATGCCAATCCGAACGCCCAATTACATTTAGGTACTTACATTTTTTCTTACAACTTTGTCACGTTTAAAACATTCATAAATTTAAAATAAATTTTTATTTTTGCGTTTTTTAAAAATCTCAATTTTTCATCGATTTCTTCGATGTTTTTGAAAATCTAGTGTGGCCGTGACTCGACTTTCCGGCCAGGTATGACACATGTTTCTAACTCGTAGGTTCCGAATCCGTTGAAAAAAAAGTAAGATCCCATTTAACGAATCAAAATTAGGATAATTTCCGGTTAAACCGGAAGTGCAAAAAAATATCAGCGTACACCATCGGATGCGCCTTAAATAAATAAAGTTGACCTGTCCGAGGATATTGCTGAAATATTCCTCCCGAAAAACTTCTTGAATTTATTCCTTACTTTTGAAAAGCACTGTATATTAGGGAAGCAGGAAAAAATAAAATCGAATTTTCTATGAAGTATTGCAAAGATAGGCATCCTGTATAACTAAGCTAATCTCGAGATAAAGAAAACAAATTAAAGCAGTAAACGTAAGCTAATTTCATCTCAGTTCCTTGCACCCACAAATTTATCGTTCATATTTCAGTGGCTCCGAAATTCACGGTCCCCCTGAAAACCCCCACGGAGGTTGGTGAAGGTCAATCCGTCATGATCGACTGCAATGTGGACGGTGATCCCAAGCCGTACATTCAGTGGGATAAGAACCTAAAAATGAACGACTTTGATCAATCTCGCTTCACCGTCCTCGAGAATGGCTCACTGCTTATAAGTGAAGTGCATCGCGACGACGCAAATAAATATGGATGCACCGCTGGTAATAGCGCCGGATTAAACCGGAAGGAAGTTCAGCTAATTGTGCATTGTACGTGCAAATTTATGGAACGAAGCTTTTTACTAATTAACACTTTGTTTTAGCTCCAGACGGCTTCCATCCGGAGGGAGATTCAACCGTGACAAAAGCCGTCTTGATAACTATGTCGGTGGCGGGGGCTTACATTATTTTAGTCATTGGGCTGATGGTGTGGTGCCGATATCGAAGAAGGTCCAGGAAATTACCAGTTACTGATGGTAGGTTTTTATTTTATATTGTTATATTTGTTTTAAACTACGCGGCAAACTTTTCCATACCTAATACATTTGAGCGGAACTTAACAGTATACTGTGTTCGACAGTGTTAAAATGTAACACTCTGGAGCTGAAAGTCAAAGATTCAAAACTTAGAAATGTATTAAACTATTGAAACTACACTATCCTGGCGAAAAACTTTTCAATATTTGAATTCAATTCACTTTTTATGTTTATTTTTAATGCATCTACATATTTTGTGTTTTATTGGAGTGTATGGTCTTTAAGGCTATCTTATTATTATTATTTTTTTAGCTGCAAAAACGGAAAATGGGGAAGTGGACCACACAGAGCTTAAGGACGGGGCCAACGGCCACTGCAGCTCCTCCAAACCGGATGCAAACGGCATCGAAGCCTTCAAAGAAGGTCAGAAAAGTGACGGTGCCGAAACAACTCATTCTCAAAGTTCGAACAATTCAAAAAAATCCAAATCGAGCAATTACGATAAATTGGCTTTATCGAGATCGCACTTGAAGGAAGTAAAACTCATCGGTCGTGGTGAATTTGGGGATGTTATGTTGGCGAAAATCCCCAGGTCTGTGATAAATGAACGAAGAAATTCGCAAATTGCCAACGGAACAGAAGACAAAGAAGTAACTGTACTAATCAAAGCTTTAACTCAAACTAAAGAAGAAAATTCCCTGGCGGAGTTTAAGAGAGAACTTGACATGTTCTCAAAATTGTCGCATGAAAATATCAGCAAATTGCTGGGATTGTGTAGAGAGGCGGAGCCTCACTATATGATTTTAGAGCACACGGATTGGGTAAGTTCAAGAGATTATTATAACTATCACTAGAAACACCCCACTACACCGAAACACTTGATTTTCACTGCTGACGCGTTTCGAACTCAATGCGCTCATTATCAAAGCCGAAGCTAAACAACCCTACCTGCGAGAAAACTGAAATATTTATAGGCCCACCCCTCGGCTGTGACAGTTAGACCTATCACAGGTGGAGAAATGGCCACGCGTGGGTGAACACGTATAAATATAACAAGTCTTCCCTAAAGTAGCGTAAACAGAGTGGATCGGATCTGTATCGGCGTTCACAAGCCTATCTCTAGACTTATAAATTACGATACTTTCCATCGCATCTAGCATCTGCACCTTGTTAACGCTACAAACTAACTTAATATTATCACTTATTCTAGTGATAGTGCATTTTTCCACGGAAGTTGTCCAGTGTTTCCATTGAGATTAATTTCTTGTTTTTTTTATGATTTAAGGGCGACTTGAAGCAGTTTTTGGTGGCGACACAAAAAGGAACGCCTCCTGCCCTAACTACGGTTCAATGCGTGGCTATAATCCATCAAATCAGCCGTGGAATGGAGTATTTATCGGCCTCGAGATTCGTCCATCGAGATTTGGCCGCCCGCAATTGTCTAGTCACGTCCACTTTGGTCGCGAAAATTGGTCTACCCCGCTTGACACGTGACCCTTACAGTCAAGAATATTGCAAGCACCTAAATCAGGTGCGGTATTAGATGTGATTATTTGACGAATTTGAAATGGGCGTTTTTGCAGATCATCCCGTTGAGGTGGCTGCCTTACGAAGCCGTCTACGAGGACGAATACTCCACCAAGAGTGACGTCTATTCCTTCGCTGTCGTCATCCAGGAAGTGTTCAATCAAGGCGAGCTGCCGTTCCCGAAAATGAACGACAACAGCTTTTTGAATAAATTGAAGGAGAAAAAATTAGAATGGAAGAGCTCGTCTTCCACCCCCGCGACTTTACAAAAGTTGCAGGAGTCCTGCTGGGAGGTTAACCCACAAAACAGGCCGACATTCGCCGAATTAACGAAAGAGATCGAAGCGATCCTCAAATCGATGTAAATACCAGTCATTAAACCAAATTTAGGATACGAATTTAAGCTTCCAAAAATCGCGTCAGCCTTATTGCAGTGTGGAGAGAATGTGTGCGAGTGAGAGAATGTGCTATTTATTTTGTTCTATTTATGTAGCAAATAATTTGGATCTGATCTGATCTCAAAAATCTGTACATATCATTTTTCTTCAATATTTTAGCAATAGGTAATGTAAAAAGCATATCATAAGGTAAATGTTAAGTTGATTGTTGTATATTGATTGTCTTAAGCCACAAAGCACTGCCAGTCTACTTTCAAAGACATTCATATACAATTTTTATTACTGACTTAATAGACTGACGTAATATTGTATTTGTCAATATATTCCAAGTGCTCATGTAGCTTTTTATACGCACTTTATACAGATTCATTTGAGGGTTATGATATAATATAATCGACTTGTATGCTTTGGGGTTATTCCATCAATGTTCCGAGTACTGATATAGCTTAGCTCTGGCGCTATATCTATGTTTGTACTTAAATCATAAATGTATATTACAAGATGAAATAGCTGTAAGTTTTAAATTACTCATATGGAAAAATGAGATAATGACTTGTATTATAATGATCTGTCCATATATTTTAGTGAAGTAGCTTTTTATAATGATTTTATACTATGTATTGTCCATTTTTGTATTATTATGCATAATCATCTCTTGTGATATGTATTCTAAATTATAAAATATATGTGTATTAATTTAGTCACCAATTTTTACTTTTTAACCTCCCCAACCCCATCACAATTTAAAAAAAATGGGAGGTTACTGCAATCACTAAAATTTTCGAATCTGAGATAGCACCAGATCTCCACGTTTTGGGGTCTCAGGAACCCAGAAAAGTGGTTTTTAAAATGTGTCTGTGTGTATGTTCGTACGTACGTACGTTTGTAAACACGCCACAGCCAAAACTACTGGGCCGATTTGGCTGCAATTTGGTACGTAGGCATCTCATAACCCAACTTAGATCTGAAAAGCTTTTGGAGCCAATCGTGCAACCGGAAATGCCATTTTGGCACATCAACTGTTAAATTTTAAATGCAAACCCCCATTTTTCACGTCACCATAAGAAAGACCTTCAAATTCTGCTTCTAAAAATGTATTCATTCTTAGTGCCCTTTTGACCAAAAATTTAAAAAAAAATGATTTTTATCAGACTTTAAAATCGCGGTACAGCCCAAGCCCCTGAATCGATTTGGCTGAAATTTTGCACATAGGGATTGTATTACACGTCGAAAAGCTGAACAAATTTTGAATTCCATCGACTCACGGAAAGTGTCCTTTTGGCACACCAATTTCCAAATTTAAAATTATTCAATCATTATTTAACCATTAAAAACAAGTTTTTGAAAGATTTATTGTCACCATCAGAAAGGTCTTCAAATTTTGGTTTTAAATAGGACAAAATTAATTCGCATTTAGCTCTGTTTGCTTCAAAAAATCGAAATTTTATAATAACGGTAAAAACACATTATAGCCCAAATTACTGAATCGATTTGGCTGAAATTTGGTACATGGAGATTAGGTGACCCGTTGAAGAACTGAAAGGCTTTTGGGAGCAATTGGCCCACGGGAACTGCCATTTAAGCATATCAACTTAAAATTTTAAATACAAGGCCTCCTTTTTTATGTCGCCATTAGAAAGACGATCAAATTCTGGTTCTAAAAATGTACTCACAGTTTCTGCCATTTCAGTGGAAAATAGAGAAAAAATTCTTTCTCATCAAAAGGGAGCAGGCGGCTGACAGTGGATGACATAAAGTGGCAGTTATTGTCAAAAAGGTGGCAAAAGATTAACCTTAAAAGGAACATATTGTCAAATGTGATGGGTGATGTACGAGGTGATGTCGGTATTTGTCAGAAAATTGCGAAATTAGTCACAGACGATAAGGATAAAAAAAATTCTGTTGAATTGACTACTATCTACACAGAATACAAAGATCCACGCGATGGGGAGGTTCCAGCCGCTTCTCTGCTGCATTTTCATGTGTTGAATTTATCCAATCAATATTTAAAAATTAAAAACAATATGGTTTAATTTACAGCGTGTGTTGAATTTATCCGCCCAATGTTTAATTACTTTAATTTACAACGATTTTGAGTAATTTCACATATTCTGAAATAGGCTTTGGAGCAATAATTTATTAACATGCATAAGGGTGGTATTTTATGTGTGACATTAGTGATTTATATACCAATAAGGTTTAAAAGAATTAAAAGAAGATGTTAGCAGACATCAACCAGAATTCGCGGCCCGAGCACAGCGAGGGGTGCGGATGGTTAAGGTCTGCAAACATACTTTCAAACAGGTGTACACAAAATTTTTTGTACGAACCAACAATTATTTAACAATTTGACATCGTTCCACAAACATTCTTTTTCCCTTATAATACGATGAAATTAGGAGAAATAAATTGTAAAATGTTGAAACTTTGGTTATTTACTCGTTGGAGGGCTAGGGGTAGAATACCAAAAGTTATCCATTCTGGGGGGTGTTTCCCCCGGGATACCCTTTAATTTGCTAGTCGAACGTCGAACGGAAAGTGCCATTTTGGCATATCAACTTTGAAAATTGAAAAATGAACTGCAATTTTCTTTATCATCACAGTCTTCAAATTCAGTTTTCAAAAATGTTTTCAAACCTAGTGCCCTTTTGGTCAAAGATCGTAATATGTAGAAAAATCCAAGAAAACGTCGAAGGTTGGTGGAGTATTTACCGGGTGGCCCATTCAAGACGATCCAGTCGTAATAACTTTTGAACGGAATAAGATATCGACTTGCGGTTTTCGACAGGTTCCTTGGCATTGAGGGGAACATGTTTCACCATAGCTCTGACCTTGTTCAGTTTGCGCATTTCACCCCCACCCCAATTAAAATCAAAATTTTAAATGGCAACAAACCTCGAGTCATACATCAAATGAAAGCCCTTGAAAAATGCTATTCATTGTTCTAAGTAGTTTGAGAATTTAGCGAACCGTTTTCATGTTAGAGACAAAAATGTACTGTATTCGAATTTACTAAAATTGGAATTCCGTGGAAAGTTTTGAAAAAGTCGATGAAAAATCTGTACTAAAAATGTGACTGATTAGATGTCTAGCGAGTTTAATCGTTATTAGCTTTGTTTGGATAGGTCACTATTGGTTCTCTCGTTGATCCGTGTGGGAATGCTAAAATTAATGCTCCAAAAAAGCTAATAACAAATAAAACTCACTAGACATCTAATCAGTCACATTTTTAGTCCACATATCAACAGATTTTTCATCGAGTTTTTCAAAACTTTTCACGGAAACGGTTCGCTAAATTCTCAAACTACTTAGAACAGTGAATAGCATTTTCCAAGGGCTTTCATTTGATATACGACACGGGGTGTGTTGACATTTAAGATTTTGACGTTGGTTGGGGTGGGGGTGAAATGCGCAAACTGAGCAAGGTCAAAGCTATGGCGAAACATGTCCCCCACAATGCCAAGGAATCTGTCGAAGACCGCAAGTCGATATCTTATTCCGTTCAAAAGTTATTACGACTGGATCGTCTTGAATGGGCCACCCAGTATGTACCTATAGGCTCTTTGGTAGAAAAATGTACCTATTTGATTTTGGTGGAATTTTACAATTCTAGGTCAATAGCACCCTAGATTCTACAATATAATGAAATACGTCGTGTACATAGTTCTTATTTTTAGAATATAACCATATTTGAGGGCATTTTGAGCGAAAATTTTCGCTCAATAGAAATTGTGGCTTCAAATAAGGATATATTCAAAAAAGGAAACTGTACTCCGCAACATATTTCTTGGTATGCTGTTAGTGTTTAGCTAGGATTGTTAAATTCAGCCAGGATTAAGAAAACAAGAAAATGTGAAAGAATCTCGCTCTCAGCTCTCAGCGTTGAAGCGTGAAGTTGTCACCTTCAACGGGGTACGAAACGTCGATAAGACCAAACCATTTGACACGGGATCTATCCGGAATCTAAAATCAAACAAACAATTTTACCCTTGGAAAAGCCTCCATTCAAATCAATCTCGCTTTAGTTTAGCCTTAAGGTTTACATAAGATGTTAGGAGATGTTAGTGGCACAGGGGTTGATTTTCTCAATGTATAGTTGAAAACCTTAAATTTCATCCCCCTTATATCTTGAGCATTTTTACCTAATCGCGGAAACGGCGGCAATAAAAGGAGAATGGAAAAATATTCCAGCCATATTTTTTAAAACGCCATTTTTTATTTTAACAATAAGAAAAAAATGTACGAAAATTCCAGTTTAAAACTGGATCCCGCCGCTTCATTACAGAATATGGACGCGTGGTGGGAGTTCAATCGTTGGTGGACACCCGTGTACAAAATTTCATCTCGATATCTGCTTTCGTTCTCAAGTTATCACTGGACAGAAGACACGAAAGAGCGCTCAGTCGAGCGAGCTAGCGAATAATCAGGAACTAAAGTGCCTCCGCTGACTTATGAATGACGTAATGCCCCCTTGAAAGAAAGACGCAAATTCAAAATTTTCAAGAAACATTAAAAACGCGCTGCAACCCAAACCGCTGATCCGATTTGGCTGAAATTTGGTATATATGTATATACAGGGTTGGTAATTTTTCGAGGCTCACCATTGGGATCTCCTAAACGGTAAAAGATACGGGGTCGGTTAAATTACAGAAAAGTTGCGCTATTTCTTGGCGATTAAGAATCTGAAGAGAATTCCCCGATATTTTGATTCGTTCCCGAGTTATCACAAAAAATCTGAAAATTGCCAATTTAAAGAAAAATTAATAACTTCCTAACGATTGATGTTATTTAAATGAAACTTGGAACTTTTATATTTTTGACAGCTGTCAATGGAATGGCACTGACAGAAAGTTTCTAGACCTTCTAGGTTTTGAGTCAACTTTTCTTTTTCTTATGGGCGCCATATTGAATTTTAACACCGCCGGATACACAGAAAAATTAGCTTCTCAAAAATGTAACCAACAGGGACGTTTTTCAAAAAATATGTGAAAGCCCGAGTCACACGTATTTTATTACTGTTGAATTCAAAATTCAATTGTTTTCACATGTTATAAGAGATTGTAGAAGTCGGCGGACTTTTTTGCAATTGTTTTTCATCTAAGTTTAGGCTGATTTTGCAAATTATTCCTACCAATTTTCAAATTCTGACATCCTGTCAAAAAAGTTTATGTTGAGTACATTTTTGAAAAGCCAATTTTTTTGTGCATTTGATGGTGTCAAAATTCAATAACGCGGCCATAAAAGAATCAAAAGTTGACTGTCGTTATTCAAAATCTTGGAGGCCTAGAAAATTTCTGTCGATGCTATTCAATTGACAGCTGTCAAAAATATAAAATCCACAAGTTTCATTCAAACAACATCAATCGTTAAGAAGATATCAATTTTTCTTTAAATTGGCAATTTTCAGATTTTTTGTGATAACTTGGGAACGAATCAAAATATCGGGGAATTCTCTTCAGATTCTTAATCATCAACAAATAGCGCAACTTTTCTGTAATTTAACCGACCCCGTATCTTTTACCGTTTAGGAGATCCCATAATGGTGAGCATTGAAAAATTACCCACCCTGTATAAGACATTTCATAACCGGGGATAGAGCTGAACAGCTTTTGGAGCCAATTGTGCCACCGGAATAAGTGCCATATATGCAATTTTTGGTACCATACGAAAATCAAAGGTCTACGTTGGTAGGGGGGAAATTGAAGGTGCTTCCATGACTGCATATTTTTATTTTTGTTTTGACTAGAAGTGAAATGCTTCAAAAACTCTCAATTTTATGCAGTCAGGGTTTTGAATGAGGACATCAGAGTGTTTTTATATTCTTTTTTTTTTCTTGTAGGTATTTCAACTTTTGTTTGTTGTCAAATTTCTAGCAAAAATCGTTGGGTTGATGACGGTGCTTTTTAGAAATCCATGGTTACCAAACTCTTACAGACACATTCCGATCCATGACCGTCTCTATTAACCTCCGCAACCTCACAATTTAAAAAAAATGGCAGTCTCGGAGACGGCAGAAGCTCTTCTACTTTTTCACAGAATTAGTAAATGTAGCATTTAACTTTAATCAACTCGGAATCAGTGAGTCAAGATTGTGGGCGTGCGGGCGGTTGTGGATCTGTGATGCTGTCGTGCGCATTGTCCGTTGGGATGAGTTGTCCGTTGGAATGAGTTGGCCTGGGATGAGTTCTCTATTGAGATGAATTGGTTTGGGGATGAGCTGTCTCTTGGGATGAGTTGGTTGTTGGGATAAGATATGGCTTCTGGGATGAGTCGGTCATTGGGATGAGTGTATGTATACATCCCGTATTTGAGCTACTAGTATTGGTGGTTGTCTATATCAGACCTTTATTTTTGCTTTCTTTCGACTTCCTACCAGGCTACAGAGGAGGGTGCATAAATGTAGGGAATAAAATGTATGAAAGGAATTATTAATTGCTTAAAACCAAGTTAGTTTATATTTTATCGAAGACTTAACTTCTTAACAATTATTATCCCGGCGCCTCCACCAAATCATAAAATAGATAATAGGTATGTTGAAATTGTTATCAATTTGTTGATGATCTAATATTAGTAATCAATGTAACAATTAATTAATTGGTTTTTTTCTACAATCGAATTTCTACCATCTTATTTCTATGCAGCTTCCTTGAAAGCTTTATTTTGATTTCGTTACCAAACTACCTATTGAATTTCAGATGGCGCCACCACGTCTTAAATAATAATATACCTAAACGTTTTAATTTTTTTTGTAAATCCATTCAATAATTCAATTAAAAATTCAGGTCTGACTACTGCATGCAATGGCTAAAGAACCTCTACTTAGTATGCAATTTCATCCCCTTGAGTTTCTGCATCAGGTATCAATTGACAACTTGAGTCTCTAGCCCTGGCTCCTACTGGAGGCGTTTCAACGAGCTTTTATTGAATATCAATAACCATATCTATACCAAGCCCAACACCCAGAGGCTTCGCGTTTCAATATCCAACACAGGTAAAGAAATCTGATCCAACAATAGCAAACTATGCGGTTCAAGATAGCAGGCGGTTAATTTTTTTATTTTTTAAGCAGAGGTTTCACGGCGAACAGAATTTAATATAATGTTACCTATATTGTAGCTGTCGCTTCTCTTGGAATAATAATTATATTTTAAAAGTAGCGAGCTCATTCTTGTTTGGTTATGTAACATCTCAGTTAAAATAGGGATGAATGGACGATTGTTTGTAGACAAGACTTGACAGGGGTAGCTGTGTGTATATTCTTGCCCATATATTCTGTCAATCAACGTGTTCTGACCAGAGCATAGAAATGGTCTAAAATAGATGTATCCCACTCGCTGTACCCCTCTATTGTGATGGCTGGATGTGTGTTTGTATACAGAAAAGCTATTATCAGTTCAATACAGTGACAATTGATACCGCTATCCATTGTGGGATATTTTTCTATATATTTGCCCGAATCGTGTCAGACGGCCCGATTCGATTGCATTGTACGAACAGAAGTGTGAACACCACATTTTTTCACCGGAAACTCAGAAATACCTACCTAAGTGCGCTTACTTTAATGACTGATGCTATGACTATAGGTATAGGATGGTAATGCAAAACCATTGTAGCAATAGGTAGATACCAAAACCTAATTAACTAATGTGGCACTTTACAATTGAGTGCGTTTTGTTGCTAAACTTTTCCGCCTTTGAATCAAAATTGCTTGTTTTGGAGAAATGGCATAGCCGTTCCAAGTCGCCCCATCATACGAAAAAATAAATCAGCCCCAATTTTTTGGCAATACCTCCAATTTAGAAAACCGTTCCTCACTCAAAAAGTGCCTATCTATGTATATTTGAAAAAAAAAACTAGAAGACTCTCAGGCGCTTTCAACATTTACCAAATAAGAATAAGTATTAGTACAAAAATTTCTGCCATTTTACTAGTAAAAAGTAAAGGCAAACTTATCGGCACTATATTATTGATGCACTAGAAAGAATTAGGGTATTTTTCTTACGTGGACTTTAACAAAAATATATATTGAGATGGACCGCCACCTATACTTAAAAATGTATATACTTACCTATCAAAGCTTGAGTTACACGACGCCATCAAGACTTTAGCAATTGTTTTTATCTAACATTTCAAATATTTCAAATTTTAACGATAGGTAGTCAAAAAAGTCCTTGATGTTGCCAATATTTTTTTAAAAGCTAATAAGCCAGTCATTAGACAAAAAAAGAGTTTGACCCGTGACTAAGTTTTACCATCAGGCTGCGCTGCAACCACGATAGATGGGCCCCAAATAGGCTTCAATATCTAGGAAAAGCTTGTACCAGTTTCTGCCTCCGGGCATGCAATGTTATAAGCAATTTTAAGAATGCAGACCTCGCTTTTCTCCGTTTCTTCGCATTCTCAAAAACTACGGGTGAAATACGCACAATGTACAGGGTCTTTTTTTATTATTGTCCCACTTTTAAATTGTCATATCTCCTTTATTACTTGAGATATTCGCCTGAAATAAAAACTGGATGGTAGACCGTACTCCCAAGTTTTGTTCTGGACCTTTTCGACCCATGTCCATAAGAACTTTTCTTTCCGGAATGAACTAAGGAACCGTTCCATGAACTTGTTTACGATATTTTGATGTCTTCTGTCACAAATTTTGGAGCCCTGAACCAATGAAAAGCCATTTTTTTCGAAAAGGGCGCATTCTATCGATTTCAAACAAGAGTACCATTTTTACTTAAGAAACCTCAAATTTTCAGATTCTGGAATCAAGTTTGAAAAAAACTACTTACAAAAGTGTTTGAGTTAATTTAGTCCTAAGCCCCTCCTGTACGAGAAGCTTATGATCAAAATTTTAAAATTTTCTCCAAAGTAAATTCAGCATCAAAGACTTACTAAAGAAACCAATTTTCACGTTCCTATATCTTTAACCGTTTTCAAGATATTTAGAAAAAAACGCCTTCGAAGTGGCCCCTTTTAGGGGCCTTACCTGCTCCCTTAGGAAGCATTTTTCGACATATATTCATAGGGACTTTTTTTTATATTTTTCGTAGACTGGTAAAGTTTTGTCCGTTAAATATTTTTTACTTGCGGTTTAACCTGAAAAGACTATAATTTAGTTTTTTTCACACCACAAATGGTGATTGATCAATATATTCAGAAAACCCAAAAAGAAATAAATGAAGAGTTCCCTTGTCAAATTCAGCATTATTCGGCAATATTTTCCTTCACAAAGTGTTGGGAAAACTATAACGGAGGGATTGATATCAAGAATTAAACGAGTTGTATGGTCGTACACGAGTAAGTACCTACATTTTTCAAAAACCGCAAATTAGAATTATTAATATTAATATTAATAATAATTCTTGCCGGCTTTTGTTTTAACTTCAAAACACCTCCCCACAACCATATAAAAATGGGAGGTTACTGCAATCACTTCAAAATTCCAAATTGAGATAACACCAAATCTTTACGTTTCAAGGTCCCAGGATCACAAAAAAGTGGTTTTTAATAAATGTCTGTGTGTATGCATACGTATGTGAGCACGATTTCTCGGAAACTACCGAACGGATTTTAATGAAACTTGGTATGTATGTTAGCGTTGGCCTTCTGGTGAGCCCAGTTAATTTTCTTGCGAATACGCAGACGCTAAGTGCCTTTTTGACATCTAAATTATGAAATTTGACTGATGAACACAAATTTTTCTTAACAGCACATGAAAGGTTTTGAAATTCTGCATCTGAAACTGTATTCTCACTTAGCGCCTTTTTGGATAAAATCTAAAAAATCGAAATTTAGAGGAATCATTAAATAGCACGAAACAGCCTAAACTGCTGGATCGATTTGACTGAAATTTGGTAGGTATAGAGACCCGCCGAAGTTTGGTGGCAATCGGGGAACGGCAAGTGCCATTTTGGCATATCACCTTTGAAACTTAAATAATGAACTCCCATTTTCTCTATAAGTACATGAAAAGTCTTCAAATTTTGTTTTCAAAATTGTATTCAAGCTTAGTGCTCTTTTGGCAAAAGATCGTAAAATTTAGAAAAATCACAGAAAACACCTTCGGTTTGGTGGAGCAAAACTTAGGTACAGTAAATAGTAAAATTTACTTGATATTGGTGATAGGATTGGATCATTCACCAAGTGGGGAGGTTCCAGCCGCTTCCGTAGCTGCCCATTTTTTTAACTTACCTACACATTTCAATGCATACACACCAGACGCATAGGTACATCAGATGTTTTGCTCGATGGTTTGTTACGCAACTGAAAACTTTACGGAACAGATTCGGTCATGACAATTGCTCTGAGCGATACAGTTATTGGATTTCAGGTAACTATACATATATGGTTTTTAGGCGTCATGACCGATTCTGTTCCGCAAAGTTTTCAGTTGCATAACAAACGATCGAGCAAAACATCTGACGCATACTGTACCTATTACTGCCACAGTGCCACAAAGATTCCATTTGTGAACTAATTAATTCGGATTTCGGAATAAGTAGGTACTTACATATTTAATCGCATGCGTGTGTTCATAAATCTTAAAGTTATAGCAGTTTATTTGTTGTTATAGATATTATAGTAGGTAAATAAAAAGTTGTAAGGAAAAAATAAATTCCTAGGTAAAAGACATGTTTTTATCTCTATAAAAAATGTGATTAATCCTAGGAAGGTCTTCGTCTTGAGAAGTCTCTTATATATCCTTGATTTTCAAATTAACACTGAAACGAGAAATCTTGTCATTTTTTATCTAAGTACATAAAACATACCAATCTGAACTATAGGCACATTCGGCCTATACTTACCTATCAACCTATACAACCTACATTAGGTAGGCTATATCAAGCGATCCAAAAAAAAACTCATCATCTTACATGCATCGATTCTTTGGAACTAATGATGAGGAACTAAAAAATCATGTCGTTGATTCTGTCAAATATCATTGTTTACACATTACAGATTTAAGTATGAAATAGGTATAACAATAATAATAATAATAATATGGTGTATGTATCATCAAAGATTGCATAATACAGTGCGAGTGTAAAGTCTGGAATAAAATTCCTTAAAATTTTTGCCCTTGATTTGTGGCAAAGATCCTCGGACAGGTCAATTTTATTTGTTTAATGTGGATTTGGTATGGTGTAGCCAATTATTTTTTTACACTTTTTTCTCAACGGATTCGTAATCTACGAATTTTTATGAGATAAAAACATGCATGACCCTTGACCGGAAGTGAAGTCAAGGCCACCCTAGATTTTCAAAAACATCGAAGAAATCGGACGATAACCTTATTTTTTTGATACAAATTCAACTGCGCGATTGCATTTTGAAAAAATTCTTTTTGCTATTTTGGCAGATTGTGAAAAGTGAAAAAATTTGAAAAAACAAAGACAAATAAAAGGAAATGTTTTAATTATGCAGTTATATTTGTAATAAAAAAAATGCAGCAGAGAAGCGGCTGGAACCTCCCCATCGCGTGGATCTTTATATTCTGTGTATAGAATACCTATAGATAGTAGTCAGTTCAATAGAAAATTTGTTATGCTTTTCGACAAATACCGTCATCATCCATAACATTTGACAACATATGTTCCTTTTAAGGTTAAATATACCTTTTAATGAGAAAGAATTTTTTCTCTGTTTTCCACTAAAATGGCAGAAACTGCGAATACTTTTTTAGAACCAGAAATTGATCGTATTTCTAATGGCGACATAAAAAAGGAGGCCTTGTATTTAAAATTTTAAATTGATATGCTTAAATGGCACTTCGCGTTTACCAATTGCTTCCAAAAGCCTTTCAGGTCTTCAACGGGTCACCCAATCTCCATGTACCTTGTTTCAGTCAAATCGTAATCGATTCAGTAGTTTGGGCTATAATATGGTTTTAGTGTTATTACGAAATTCAATTTTTTTTCATCCAAAGGGCACTAAATGCGAATGAATTTTATTTTATTTTGAACAAATATTTGAAGACCTTCCTGATGCTGACAATAAATTTTAAAAAAAGTTGTTTAGGATGGTAAAATAAGAGTATATTTAAAATTG
Source organism: Pycnomerus fuliginosus (assembly GCA_963924575.1). Taxonomy (NCBI): domain Eukaryota; kingdom Metazoa; phylum Arthropoda; class Insecta; order Coleoptera; family Zopheridae; genus Pycnomerus; species Pycnomerus fuliginosus. The sequence goes on along the minus strand of OZ004618.1, from coordinate 21,612,116 downwards.
AAAATTAATGTGCCAAAACGGCATTTCCGGTTTTACGATTGGCTCCAAAAGCTTTTCAGATCTAAGTTGGGTTATGGGATGCCTACGTACCAAATTTCAGCCAAATCGGTCTAGTAGTTTTGGCTGTGGCGTGTACGTACGAACATACACACAGACACATTTTAAAAACCAATTTTTTGGGTTCCTGAGACCTCAAAACGCATACATCCGGTCTTATCTCGAATTCGAAAATTTTAGTGATTGCAGTAACCTCCCATTTTTTTTAAATTGTGATGGGGTTGGGGAGGTTAAAATAAGGTTGACGTGTATTTACGATTTTCAAAAATCTTGGTTTTTGAATGATATTTCTTCGATATTTTTGAAAATCTAGGGTGGCCGTGACTGAACTTTTGGTCAAGTATGATACATGTTTCTAACTCAGAAAAAATCGTAGATTCCGAATCCGTTGTATAAAAGTGTGATTTCATTTGAGAAAACAAAGTTAAGGCAATTTCCGGTTAAACAACAATCATAGGCCCTCTGGCCAAATTAATTTTCAAATGGACAGCTTTCCGATTTCCAACTCCGGGTCAACAAAATTTCTGGGGGTTTGCTTGGACGAAAATCTAAACTTCAATAGACATATAGATCATGTATGTGCAAAGCTGAATTCTGGCTTCTTCACATTGATGTGTCTAAGGAATTCAGTCGATTCTAACATTTTACTGACTACATATTTTGCCATTTGTCACTCGGTGATCTCATATAACATAATCATTTGGGGCTGCTCCCCAGACATTGAAAGAGTTCTTGTAACTCAGAAAAGAATAATAAGACTTATCTTTGGGCTAACATATAGAACATCATGCCGTGATTACTTTAAAAAATCGAAAATATTAACAGTAACTTCAATATATATATTTAAACTCTTGTGCCGTATATATAAAAATTGAAGCAATTTCAAGTTGCATAAAGATTTCCACCAGCATAACACCAGGAACAAAGGTAAAATTAGAATGGGACTTCACAAACTAAGTTGGTATGAGAAGTCTCCGGATTATATGGGTTGTAGTTTGTTCAATGCTCTCCCGCTTGAGCTGCGTGAAGCATGCAGTTACAGTATTTTTAAAAACAAACTAAAAACGGTTTTAACTGAAAATACGTTTTACACACTGAAGGAGTTTAAACAATTTGTAGGCCTTATAATAATATGATATATCAAGCTTTCCTGTGATATGTATACATTTCTTTTGACTTATCTAATATGTATGTGGTGTAGGTACATCTTTATAGATCAATATATTTTATTATTATTATTATTATTAAACCGGAAGTAGAAAAAATAACTGTCCCCTCCATCAATAACCCGCATTACAAAAATAAAATTGACCTGTCCGAGGATTTTTGCCAGAAATTAAGGGCAAAAATTTAAGGAATTTTATTCCGGACCTTATACACTCGCACTGTACATATGACAGGGGTAACAATTATTAACAATTCACAATTACAATTAACTTAATTGGGTATGACACTGGCAAGTAGGTATACGTATATAGCAATGGCAATTCCTCTAGCTATACCTATACCTATATACCTATTGGTTTATGCAGAAGAAACTTCTTTACCGATCGTTATTATTGTAAATGGAGAATGTTTAAATTAGTGCTCTATTATTTCTCAGGAAGTTCATTGTCGGTTTGTTAAAGGGTTTTGCTGCCCAATAGTCCACTCCTTTGTTGTGTTTTCTTATAAATACAGGGTGGGTAATTTTTCGATGCTCACCATTGGGATCTTCTAAACGGTAAAAGGTCCGGGGCCGGTTAAATTATAGATAAAAGTTGCGCAATTTCTTGGCGATCCAGAATCTGAAGAGAATTTCCCGATATTTTGATCTATCACAAAAAATCTGAAAATTGGCGATTTAAAGAAAAATTAATATTTTCCTAGCGATTGATGTTATTTAAATGAAACTTGGAATTTTTATATTTTTGAGAGCTGTCAATTGAATGGCTTTGACAGAAATTTTCTTGGCCTTCTAGATTTTGAATAAAGACTGTCAACTCTTCTTTTTCTTATGGGCGCCATGTTGAATTTTAACACCGCCGGACACACTGAAAAATTAGATTTTCAAAAATGTAACCAACATGAACGTTTTTTAAAAAATATGTGACAAGACGTAATTTATTACTGTTGAATTCAATTGTTTTCACAAGTTATAAGAGATTGAAGAAGTCGGGCTACTTTTTTGCAATTGTTTTTCATCTAAGTTCAGGCTGATTGTGCAAATGGTTCATCCCAATTTTCAAATTCTGACATCTGTCAAAAAAGTTCATGTTGACTACATTTTTGAAAAGGCAAATTTTTTGTGTATTTTATGGTGTCAAAATTCAATGTGGCGGCTATAAAAGAATTAAACGTTATTCAAAATCTAGAAGGCCTAGAAACCTTCTGTCAATGCAATTCAATTGACAGCTGTGAAAAATATAAAAGTTCCAAGTTTCATTTAAATAACATCAAACGTTAGGAAGACATTAATTTTTCTTCAAATTGTCAATTTTCAGATTTCTTGTGATAACTCAGGAACGAATCAAAATATCGGCAAATATACTCTTTATTATGGTTTCCGAGATGCTAATGGTGAGCATCGAAAAATTACCCAATGTATACATATGGGGAATTCCACGTCAAGTCAGCCACGACTTGACCACATAGAAACCGATTTCATTGAAATTTGGGCATGAGGTAGATGCCTATTGTCTATGACTAATGGAAATCTTATTTTTGTTTAATTTTGACGCATGCGGATTTTAGACGATTTTGTATTTCGTCCAAAATTCGCGATTCTCGTCTCATTATTGGCCATAATTTTTTAACCCCACCTAGTAAACTTAAATGTGAACACCGACTCTGATAGAAAATGTAATGCTCTTTCGGAGTAAGTCGGACTGTCATACACAATGAGGCCAAGGTACAGTTTCTACATAAAAATTGCAAGTAGCTCAAAAAAATGCAATTTGCAAAAAACATGACCATGTTTTTTCTACTTAATTGGTCTTAAAAAGGAGGTTATTATCTTGGCTTTTCAGCAACCCAAAACATTATGTTGCGATCTCCGTTCAATTATATGCTATGATTTTTTTATTGACCCTGATGGGTAGGTATTGATATTTATACATACATATCAACTTATAAACCGTTCTTTTTCTATAGGTATGACTAAAGGTGTAAAAAATCCATGGCAACACTGGCAGCCCATTGTTGCATTGGATTACACTATATGGCTAATTATTTACCTACCTAATAGTAGCATTAAAAAGAAACACGATTACCTATTACTAATAAAACGGATTTATTTGAAGAAAAGAAACATAAAAAGCTACTTTGAGCCCTACGTGTCCTTACTGCAAATCAGTTTGCCCTACCTGGAACTTTTTTTCTGGCTACGGGCTGAAGCGAAGACCAATTAAACGCGACACAGGAATACCGAAGGACACCGGGGAGAGTTTATTAGAATAAGGGATATATGCGTTTCAAAAGTTGATAAATTGAAAAAAAGTAACTAATAGTTGAAAAAGAGTGCCTGTTTACATCCAGTGTTTAAAATAATGTTAAGTTCCTGTTGTTATGGCTCGTGATTTTTAGGGGAATATTACAAAGTGCTACAAATTTACATTCCGCGGCTAGTGACTTTGTTGTAATTATTATAACAAGGTACCTCACAGTTTAAAATTACCCAACAGTACTTTCTGTACAAATAATCTGGTAACCGTATCTTTTTCTAAATCTGATTAAATATTTACTTTGAGTAAGTATATATTTGAATTTTTGTTATTTTTTAATGACAGTTGTGCTAAATGGTAGTTTTCGTATAGTATTACCAGTTGATTTGAACTATGACTGTCGTGTTTTCACTGTAATCTAGAGTTGGTTGGTTATACTGTAAACAAAATCTAGCTTTGGATTGGTTCAATACTTTTAATATAAAATAATCAAAGACAGTGAAGTTTCAGTTCCAAATTCCAAAGCTCATCACTGCGGATGTTTTTTTTGCATAGACTGATATTCCCTTGATGATGTGTTCACCTGTAAGTAACTAAGTATAGATTTTTAATTGTTTCCTGCAACGATCATTATTAATTCATTTTTAATAAAACTGTAATACGCAAGCATTCTTTGTATACATATCACTTGAATAGCAGACAAAAAAAGTTAATTCCGACTCTCGTAACGTACTTAATAATAATTTGTAAGTAACTAAAAGTGGCATCTTGAAGAGGCGTCTATATCCCGGCGTACGAGATATCAGCATACATTTAATATTTTATTTCTTAAAGAGGAGTAAAAAAAGCCTGGAGAGCAGCAAGACGAAATTTACTTACTGGAAGGATCAACCCCACCCATGTCCAAGGAGTAAGCTGATAAAAAATTATCGATCACGCCCATTTCATCTCGCTACGCCAATGAGGATGGGTCGTTCATCGCCATCTTGAATACAAGATCAGGATAACGAACGCAGCGCCGCCACGGTAAAAACGCTAACTACAACCATAGCTTGCATATGGTATTATAAGAATACACGCATTTCTTGGAGTCTCTGTTTAAAAGTCACGTAAATCAATAAGATAATCGATTAAGAAACAAACGGTGTTTACGTGGGGTGTGGATTGTTATCCGGGCAGTTATAGTTCTTGGCGGAAGAGGATTTTTGGTGGCGGCGCCGGTTAAAAGTGACTGCCGGTGGTGAAAAACTTGGTTTGTGAATTTAAAAGTGACCGGACTGATTGATGCAACGTGATTCTGTTATGAATAGGCCTCAGGTATGTACCTAAAGCTAAATAATGTTATATTGTTAGGTGTATAGGTACCTATTTAATTTTCAGTTGATTAAAAACTATAGGTATCAATACCTACCTACCTACCTATGTACCTACCTAGGGACCTGGGTACCTACCTACAGTTAGGTAAAAAAACACAGCAGATGCCATTGAAGGAATTTTTAGATAGGTATATTTTTTAATGTATACCTATCAATAGTATCAATATCATCATAAATATGATGGTGTACCTATATACCTAAACACCCTATAGTAAGAGCAAGAAGGTTTAGGTATGTCCCAACATATACTTACCTAAGTAGACATATGTATATACTTATGATCTTTATAGAGTACGCTTCACGTATCACGCGCATATATACATCGAGGCGCAGCCGAGTTAGATATTCCAAGAAGGTCTCTAAAAAACCTTTTGCTTTTATTAGGTAGGTAGGTATAACTAGGTTTAGATAGGTATAGGTATAGGTGTATAGTGTATAGATTGTGACGTGATTGTAACGTTGTAACGTAGGTATAGTTTAGTCGTACGCTGGAGCGCGGGGGTGACTCATATCTATCGAAACTTAATTAAGGGTAATGTCAAATATGTTGACAGACTTTCATATATCTGCACTAAATTGAAAACGTGCGTCATTCCGGGCACTCTGCCAACTCCAATTAGGAACACTTTATATATTTAGGTATAAATATAATCTATCAGAGACAATTTCACAAAAGTGTGGTCATGCATGAGCTGATTTCCAAACAGAAGCATATCTATGAAACGTATATAGGGTGATTCTGGTATGCAGTCATTAATTTTCAGGGGTGATTGAACGTCGAAAAATGTGAAGAAAAGTTCTTATAAACAAGTGTCCGAAAATCGTTCCTAAAAATTTATTTAGATTTTTATTTAGTGACTCATTAAGTTTTTGCATACTATCTGACATTATTAAGCATCACCAGATTACTTATTATATTAGTTACTAATTTTTAGAATCCGTTCAGTTTTGTAATTTAATAAAAATAAATTGTCCCTTCTTGATCAGCCCGGTCAATACAGATAAATTTTTGATTCGACTTTTCTCGAAAAAGTTAGTCCTATGGAGTAACAATAAGAGGGGCTTATGTAGTTTTAATCAGACAACCATATGCCGGTGAGGAAATGTCAAAAAATGGCTCATCAAAAAAATTGGGTGCAGAAATCCACAGACCCCCCCCTGTTTCGAACGCCCCTGGTAAAATTCGCTTTTTGCTGATAACATAATCTGATGGAGCTTATTAATATCAGACAGTGTGCAAAAACTCATCGCTTTAACCTAAACGGTTTCTGATTTATTCAATAATAACCGAAGTTTGGGTGCCCCCTTCCGAGGACCTTTCAATATCTTAAACGCTAGGCGACTTATTTGTCCAACTAGACTCACCCTGTATATTAATCGAAAAAAAATTCATAACTAATTCTCAGATTTTTCTAGCTGTTCAATCAATCCTGATGCTCCGCCATTCGGTTTATATGATTTAATTAATTCAGGCATTTTAAACGTGCCAAGGACATATACGTTGAAAATCTTAGTTTAAGGACTTGCTACTTGCATAAAAAAAATAAAAAGAGAAGAAAATCAAAATTTGCGAATACGTATTTAAAGCTGGAACTCTGTATCTTGAAAACTAAGCATAATACGAAGTTTTCGTCTGACATTGTTGAAAAACCGCCTTTTAACCTCCCCAACTCCATCACAATTTTAAAAAAATGGGAGGTTACTACAATCACTAAAATTTTCGAATTTGAGATAGCACCAGATCTTCACGTTTTGGGGTCTCAGGAACCCAAAAAAGCGGTTTTCAAAATGTGTCTGTGTGTGTGTACGTACGTTTGTAAACACGCCACAGCCAAAACTACTGGACCGATTTAGCTGAAATTTGGTGCGTAGGCATCTCATAACCCAACTTAGATCTGAAAAGCTTTTGGAGCCAATCGCGCAACTAGAAATGCCATTTTGGCACATCAACTTTTTAATTTTAAATGCAAACCCCCATTTTTCACGTCACGATAGGAAAGGCCTTCAAATTCTGCTTCTAAAAATGTATTCACTCTCAGTGCCCTTTTGACCAAAAATTAAAAAAAAATTAATTTTTATCGGACTTTAAAATCGCGGTACAGCCGAAGCCCCTGAACCGATTTAGCTGAAATTTTGCACATGGGGATTGTATTTCAGGTCAAAGAGCTGAACAAATTTTGGATTCAATCGGCCTACGGAAAGTGCCGTTTTGGCACACCAATGTCCAACTTTAAATTATTCACTTATTTAACCACCCAAAACAAGTTTTTGAAAGATTTATTGTCACCATCAGAAAGGTCTTCAAATTCTGGTTTCAAAAAAAATGCAGCAGTGAAGCGGCTGGAACCTCCCCATCGCGTGGATCTTTGACTTGTGTTTCTAGCCGAATTAGCACAGAAATTGTATAAGACTGGTTTCAACGACGGTTTTAGAACTGCCTAAAAAGGACTTACTTATACCTACTTTTCTCTAATGAATGTTTCAATTTGTATGTTCTAAAAAAGTTCTAAAACCATTATAGAAACCAGTCATACATTTTCTTTGCTAATTCGACTAGAAACCCAAGGCAAAGATCCACGCGATGGGGAGGTTCCAGCCGCTTCACTGCTGCATTTTTAGTTTGCATCCTAAAGCGCAAGGATTTGATCTCTTTTGGCATTAATTCCATTTTATTTTCTCAATAAAAGTAAAGAAGGATGGTGATTTTAAGATGGATTTGTCAAAGAGGCACTTCCCTTGTTAACAAGCCTCTCTGATATTATATAGATCACTTTTAACCTCCCCACTCCACTTCACCATTTAAAAAAAAAGGGAGGTTACTGCAATCACTAAAATTTTCGAATTCGAGATAAGACCGGATCTGTACGTTTTGAGGTCTCAGGAACCCAAAAAAGTGGTTTTTAAAATGTGTCTGTATGTATGTACGTACGTACGTTCGTACGTACGTTCGTTCGTTCGTTCGTTCGTAAACACGCCACAGCCCAAACTACTCGACCGATTTGGCTGAAATTTGGTACGTGTGCATGTGATAACCCAACTTAGATCTGAAAAGCTTTTGGAGCCAATCGTGCAACCAGAAATGCCGTTTTGGCACATCAACTTTTAAATTTTAAATGTAAACCCCCATTTTTCACGTCACAATAAGAAAGGCCTTCAGATTCTGCTTCCAAAGATGTATTCACTGTCAGTGCCCTTTTGACCAAAAACTAAAAATATCGAGATTTTTATCGGACTTTAAAATCGCGGTACAGCCCAAGCCCCTGAACCGATTTGGCTAAAATTTTGCACATGGGGATTGTATTACTCGTCGAAGAGCTGAACAAATGTTGGATTCAATCGACCCACGGAAAGTGCCGTTTTGGCACACCAATTTCCAAATTTAAAGTATTCTCTCATTTACCCCTCCAAAACAAATTTTTGAAAGATTTATTGCCAGCATTAGAAGGGTCTTCGAATTCTGGTTTTAAATGAGATAAAATTTATTCGCATTTATTACCCTTCGGGTAGAAAAATCGAAATTTTGAAATAACACTGAAACCACGTTATAGCCCAAACTAATGGAAGGATTTGTCTGAAATTTGGTACATGGAGGTCAGGTGACCCGTTGAAGAGCTGAAAGGCTTTTGGGAGCAATTGGTTAACGGGAAGTGCCATTTAGGCATATTAACTTTAAAATCTTAAACACAAGTCACGGAAATCAAAGACCCACGCGTTGGGGAGGTTCCAGCCGCTTCTCTGCTGCCTTTTTTCTAATGGTTTTCTCCTAATATGTTCATCAATGGGCCAGTTGCTTCCCAAATTTCCTCAGTTCTTCAGCAGGTTTTTCATCAGGGTTCCTACATCATCATAGTAAAAAAAAGGCAGCAGAGAAGCGGCTGGAACCTCCCCAACGCGTGGGTCTTTGATTTCCGTGACTTGTGTTTAAGATTTTAAAGTTAATATGCCTAAATGGCACTTCCCGTTAACCAATTGCTCCCAAAAGCCTTTCAGCTCTTCAACGGGTCACCTGACCTCCATGTACCAAATTTCAGACAAATCCTTCCAGTAGTTTGGGCTATAACGTGGTTTCAGTGTTACTTCAAAATTTCGATTTTTCTACCCAAAGGGTAATAAATGCGAATAAATTTTATCTCATTTAAAACCAGAATTCGAAGACCCTTCTAATGGTGGCAATTAATCTTTCAAAAATTTGTTTTGGATGGGTAAATGAGAGAATACTTTAAATTTGGAAATTGGTGTGCCAAAGCGGCACTTTCCGTGGGTCGATTGAATCCAACATTTGTTCAGCTCTTCGACGTGTAATACAATCCCCATGTGCAAAATTTTAGCCAAATCGGTTCAGGGGCTTGGGCTGTACCGCGATTTTAAAGTCCGATAAAAATCTCGATATTTTTAGTTTTTGGTCAAAAGGGCACTGACAGTGAATACATCTTTGGAAGCAGAATCTGAAGGCCTTTCTTATTGTGACGTGAAAGATGGGGGTTTACATTTAAAATTTAAAAGTTGATGTGCCAAAACGGCATTTCTGGTTGCACGATTGGCTCCAAAAGCTTTTCAGATCTAAGTTGGGTTATCACATGCACACGTACCAAATTTCAGCCAAATCGGTCGAGTAGTTTGGGCTGTGGCGTGTTTACGAACGAACGAACGAACGAACGAACGAACGAACGTACGTACATACATACAGACACATTTTAAAAACCACTTTTTTGGGTTTCTGAGACCTCAAAACGTACAGATCCGGTCTTATCTCGAATTCGAAAATTTTAGTGATTGCAGTAACCTCCCTTTTTTTTTAAATGGTGAAGTGGAGTGGGGAGGTTAAAACAGAAAAATTACTCATGCCTCTCTGTGATGCAAGCCGCTCGCTGTCTTTAGGTATAGGTACAGTATGTATGCCTACAAGTAGGGACGCTCTTGGGCTTCTTACCCAGATGCCAAAGATCACTTTTTGAGGTGTGGCCAAGTTTCCGGAATTTGATTTAAAATGCAAACCCCCATTTCTCACGTCACCATAAGAAAGGCCTTCAGATTCTGCTTCTAAAGATGTATTCACTCTTAGTGCCTTTTTGACAAAAATTTTAAAAAGTATTCGAGATTTGTAACAATTTTAATGTACTTTAAAAACACGATACCTACATATAGCCCAAACGCCTGGACCGATTTGGCTGAAATTTTGCACATGGAGCTGACAATTTTTAGGAAGCAATCGACCCACGGTAAAGTGCCGTTTCGGCGCATCAATTTTCAAATTTATATATGTACTCTCATTTAACCATCCAAAACAAGTTTTTGAAAAATGTATTGTCACCATCAGGGTCTTCAAATTCTGGTTTTAAATAAGACAAAATTCATTCGCATTTAGTGGTAGATGGAGATTGGGTAACCCGTTGAAGAGCCTTGGTAGCGAAAAAAGCTGATGGCTAAATAGGCGATTCCGGAAAGTACGCCCTAGGGACAGGCAACCCGCCAAAGCAAGTTGTCGTAGACTTCAAACACCTCAAAAATGATCTTTGGCATCTGATAAGAAGTATGCAAAGTACCGTCTCGTAATCACAAAGTGCAGAGTAACTCCCCCAAACGCCCAACAGCGTCCGTTCCGTACTATACTCTCCAAGGTATCCATAGGGACTTACGTGGGAAATTCGATTTTACTTTTCCTGCTTCTCTAATTAATTGAATGGAAATCTTAGGCTATCGCATTTTAGATACCGATACAGGTAGAGGCTACCTGTGGAAGCATACTGAGCTAACAGTTCCTCGGGGTCAGTTTATAAATGAAGGTAAAACGAACCGTTATTCGAATTTCCCGCAAATATGTTGCTATGAAACACAAAACTATGGCAAATGAGATCACGGTACACAAATCTCCTTGACGACATATCAGCTCGAGATTTAACGAAGTGTCAATCGTGCTCGTTCGTCTTCGCGGGAAATTTAAATAGCGGACCGTTTTGCCTTCGTTTATGAACTAACCCCGGGGAACTGTTCGCTCGCTATCTTTCCATAAGTAGAGGCTATCGGAGTCTAAAACCTAAAGCCTAAAATTTTCATTAAATTAATTACGCAAACGGGGAAAAAATTAAATCGAATTCCCTACGGACAGCTTGGAGAGCAGGCATACTGTATAGGTACTTATTACTCCTTTATACTTAAATGTTCATGCTTCGCTTCACCACATGCCCCAAAATATCTATCTCCTTATTTCTTCTGTTCAGGTTGTTGTATATCAGCCCTAAAGTGTCTAGAGGCAAAATGAAAGAAATCCTAAATTTGTCCATTTCCATTTCACTGGAGATTAAGTTAAGACAAAATGCCATACAATTAATTAGTGCTTAAACTGTTGACTACAAATAACTGGAAAGTTGTAAATTTTTATGGACACTCGTCACTGATGTGTGCCCTAGCGAGCAGATACCATCCAAATAGGTACTCCCACGTACGTTCATGCAGGGTACGGGGTACAGGTCTAGGTACAGATAGAGACGAATAAATGTGTGAGCAAAAGCTCTTCCAATCTACTATAACCCTTAGGCTAGTCGCACACATGTAATTTCCCAGTTGTGCAACTATATTGCAAGACAGTTTGATTTACAAATGCCACGATGTTTAGTTTCAATAAGGATTTTACAAAGTGCATATCAATTTGTTGGAATAGGGCATAATAATTATGCTTCTTCTTGTAGACGATGGCCTTGCGACCAAATAGCTTCTAATTGACATTTTAAAATAACTGTTTTAGGTACCAATGTACCATCGTGAATCGTGATCAGAGAAAACGAGTACATCAGAGACGTGACTTTAGACCAACTTTAGACACAACAATTTTCAAAAATTTTAGTTGAAAATGCTAGGGTCTCTAAAGTCACTTCGCTGTATTCGTTTTTTCTGATCACGATGGTATATGATGGTAGGTACATAAATTATGAATTAAATGAGAGTTGAAAAGTCATATTTTTAAGCTCTTGAAAGTTTTTATTATTTTATAACTAGGCCTTGAATAATATACGCATAATGTGCAACACTAAAGACATAATGACAGTAATTTTTTACACATTGAAAAATGGTTCGAAACTGTTGAAAAATAATATGTTATTCAATGAGTGTGTAATGAATTTTATTGCTCCAGAGGATGACGTTTATGGTACGAGTTTATGGCGAGTGTTATAAATCATCCGAGGGAGCAATAATCATTACACTCGAATAGAATACTGTGCTGTATCCACGGGTTTTAAAGCGAAAAAATTTCTCACACATTGTATAATGAGTCCATTCTGCAACACCCGTGGATAATAGTTATTTATATTACATGTGTCTTATAATGCATTTTAGACACGCAAGAAAAGTTTAGGCATCACTAGATCGAAAGTCGAGTGTCTAATTTCTTAAGTGTTTCTTAAGTTTTATCCACAACCTGTCTACTTAGGACATAAACAGATTAGAAATTATACTAGTGACAATTTATTGTAATGTCTATATCGCAGAATAAAACACGAGTGTTTTATAGCATAGTTTATAGTAAGTAGCAATGAGTGTTTCAGGAAAAATAAAACACTAGTGCTTTATAGCATAGATTATAGACATGCAAACAATGATTTTATACCTTAATAATAGACAGGTTGTGAATAAAAGAACTTAAAGTTTCAACTGGCGGCTGGCGCGATTTTATATACCTATACCGTGCCTGATGTTGCCTGTTGGAGTTGGAGTAGGTATGGTTCCCATGTAATATGAAGGTCTCTAAAAGGTCTAAAGCCCCCTTAGGGCTTCACATCTGCAAGGGAGCGCCTTTCTTAGGGCCTCGCCCCCAAGGGGCTTACGGCTTCGCCTCAATCAATGGTTCCCCCATAGTTTTGACCTAATTTAACTTTAACCCACACTTTGTTCAGATACTAATATAGCCATCATATAACTAATTTCAATATTGCTGCTTGATGTGACAAGACGGAAAGCAGTGGACATTAACAAGTCGATCGATGGTAGATATATTTTGATGTCTGAATTAGTTGTCACATTTGACGTGACTCAAATGAAAGAATCAAAATGTCGATCGTGATGAGTAGGTAAAATGCTCAATTCTGTCAAGAGATATATCGCAACATCGAAAACCTTTCAATTATCGATTTCCGATCGGGGACGACACGCTCGTCTATTAAAAGTAAACAAAAATTAGCATCATGGACTAAAACGAATTCCAGAATACGTAATTTGGTTAAAAGAGGAAATCCTCATCAGAGAGCTGTCAAAAGATGCAGAAGAGGGACATTATCGACACTATCAATCGGGCCCAACACAGTCTGAATTCGTTATAGTTTCACGATGTTATCGTCGACAAATCCATTTATATTGAGATTCAAATTTCTGTTATGTCATCCTCCACTTTGAGTTGCCTTTGCATTCATAAAGTTTATGGCAAGTATAGGCCAATAGGGCTAATAAAATCGGGCGCGTTCGACGTTTATTGTCGCTGGTGGGCAGAATCGTTTGATTTTGCGTTGGGTTATTTTTCGAAAGTGAAGCGAGGACACTCGGGCCAACGACATTGGAATAATTAATATACAAGGAGCGGGTTTGGACCATTGTGGTTTTCTTGATTTGTATTTATTTCCTGGAGGTTTTTGTACGGCTGTCAGTCAGCGGGTAATTTGGCGGAACTGGACGTGTCTATTCGAGAGTGACAATTAGTGAGCGATGTGTTGGATTGTGTGCCGATCACGATTTACGAACCTTGTTAACTCGCTCGGCGTAATGTGGTAGTAATAAGGCGTCAACTTGATTAATGGTTACATTTCAATTTGCCTCGTTACTGACTTCTTCTTCTTCAAACTTTAAACGAACAGTCCACCACAAGTAACCACGAAGACACAATAGAACGATGCCGGCAAATTAAATCATTCCCCAAAGGTTACAATCTCCACTTCAACGATTCATCGAAATGAGATTTCACTCTGTCTGTACATCTTCATTGCTGGACTTCCCTTCTTAAGAATTCAGTTTGTTGTATGATAATCAATGCAACCGTCTATAAATTATTAATTGCCTTTTCTATTGTCAATTCAGTTGTAATGTTTAATGAATTGGCTATTTTTTCATATACCTAACTACTGTCTATAGTTCTATACATTTTTGTGTTGGTCCATACGAATTCTGCTGCGTCATTTTTACTAATCCTCTGGGCATTGACTTTCAACAATAACTTACTATTGCTTAGGTACCTCAGAATAAGGAATAACTTTTTCATAAATAAATAGTTATTTACGTTATAAGTCCGGTAAATCAAATTTTACAGGACGAGTGAGATGTTTAAGAATGAGGCGACGCAGGAGCCGAGCTTTGAATTGCGAAACGAGTACTATGAACGGTTTACCGGACGTATAACGTACATACAAAGTTTTACTTCATGCTGTGGTGCACTTTGGTTAGTTTTAAGGACTTGAAAGACTACAAATCTAGTCATGTAGTGGCAGATTCTGTAAAATAAAATAATGTCAATAATCCTTGTCAAAGCCTTATTGTTTAGTTTTCAATTTCGATATCAACGATTGACTAATTGTATTTATTTCCACATATTGTAGCAACCATTTTACCGTAGTGACTAGTGAGTACCTAAACTGTAATGTGTCACTACCGGACTGAAACGAGTGCGGGAAATAAGCAAATGCGACACAGTATATGAAGTAAAGTTTCTTGAGACCATGATTTTTTGTGATATACAGTGTGTCTCATTTTAACTGGAACCACACAAATATTTCGGTTAATTTTAACCGAATCAAGACGTTATTTTTTTCTGCATGTAGAGCTCCAAAATCTGCACCTGTGTAATACTCAACTTTTTTTATAAACCGAAACCCCAGTCTACTGCGATTTAATAAAGAGGCCAAAAATTACGAAATCGTATTAGGCATTTTTTTATCGAAAAATTTTATAAAGAAAAGTTGCTCAGAATCGCTCCAAATGGCTAAATCCGAAGTTTCAGGGAAAAATGAAAATGTTGAATTTCTTGAGGAAGAATCATAAAATAACGAAAACGTCAATATTTTTGCAACATAACGGGTGATGTAAAATAAAAAAACAATGGAAGCGCATATCTTTGCTGTTTGTGGCACATTGCAACAGATTACTTGGGGTGTCCCTTGAAATTGTTAAGAAAAACGAAAATCTTACACTATCTCAATAATTTCAACTTTTTCTGCGATTGTTAAGTTTTATCCATCCATAGCCGATAGCAAATGTCAAATCAATTCATTTCAATTGGTTTTTTATTTTACAGCACCCATTATGTTGCAAAAATATTGAACTTTTCGTTATTTTGTGATTCTTCCACAAGAAATTCAACATTTTGATTTTTTCCTGAAATTTCGGATCTAGCCATTTGGAGCCATCCTGAGCAACTTTTCCTTATAAAATTTTTCGATAAAAAAATGCCTAATACGATTTCGTCATTTTTGGCCTCTTTATTAAATCGCAGTAAAGGCTGGGATTTCGGTCTATAAAAAAAGTGAAGTATCACACAGGTGCAGATTTTGGAGCTCTACATGCAGAAAAAAAGAACGCATTGATTCGGTTAAACTTAACCGAAATATTTGGGTGGTTCCAGTTAAAATGAGACACACTGTATATGATCAAAATTTGACATAAAGAATGGTTTTATAAGACCCCTATACATATTCTCAGAGAATTCCTCAATTATTCTCGCTCATTTCCGGCTAAGTCGAAGATGCACAAAAATTCGAGAGAAGGGTGGTCAACTTTATGCAACTGTATGTAGGCAGGACCTCAGGAATTCGGCTACTTCTTGAGTTCTGGGCCACTCTGTATATCTACATTATTCTATATGTTTATATGTACCTGTACCAACACCAAATTATCAAAACTGTGATTGTAGCCACATCCGGATCTCATAGCCATAGAGTATTAACTCATATTTTTAAAAGAACATGTTTAGACTTTGGGTTCGTCAAAATTTCTATCTGGCCATCAATGTAGTTATATGAAACCTGTTTACATTATTACTGATGTGGTTGCTTTAGTGATTAATAATAAAGGCTGACAGGTTTTACCCATAGTTTTATTAAGAAAATCAAATTGTGACTTAATACTGTATGGTTCTGATGTAGTCCACTCCAAATATAAAGTATAGGTATATGTACGTATTTTGTGAACCGTGTTTTGTATGGGGCACTCATCAGACTTGACTAATGACAAATGCTCCAGATTTACGGTCGGTTTCACAATAATGAAAAAAAATTAATAATCTCTTTCTACTTGAAGTTCTCGGAAAAACTTAAGATCTCCAGTTGCTTTAAAACCGAGTAATTACACCAATTAATGCCAAAAGCAAGTACCAGGCAATTAAAGTGCGAGTCGACAAATAAGTAAAAAATCACCAACCGGATACGCACTCGCATTTATCATAACGAAGAAGAAATGTTGCATCAATAATTATTTTGAAAAATTAACTTTGACAGTAATTAGTTTAGAAATTAATTTGCATAAGTGTACAATATATCATAAACGGTGAGAAACTATACCAATTGTTAATTGAAGAAAGCAGAAGCACAACGTCCCCTTGCGTATAGTGGAGTTATTATTCAGCTCAACAAAGAGCAAAGGAATGCCATCTCTTCAGATGAAGGATTCTACACCCACAATTTCTGTAGCACATCTGTGGCTCGAAGTGGTACTTGGTCGTACCTCAAGAACTTTACACTATAATTACGCTCTTGAAAATGTGCTCAAAGTTAAATTGGATTACACGGTTTAACTCGCTAAACCCGCGTAAAGTAGCCATGTAATTAAGTGTTTTTACTTTACTCGTGTTTCCATCAGCTGATGGGCGATACTTGATAATTGAAACTGCATTGACTTGAATTGAAACTGCACACATTCGCACAGTTCTTAGGAAGAATTATCTCGCGTTTAGCGTTTATAAATTTTTTACCTTTTTCTCTAAATTGGCAAAATATGCATTATTAAGAGAGGTTGTTTTTTTAAGTCCTTCCTACAAATAAAAATATATAATAATATAATAACACATATTCATCAGATTGACTTATCCAAAAAACGGGTATATACCTACTTAAATAGTTTAGCTCACTGTTCATTAGTAGGTGTAAATAGCTCATCATGAAATGATGCTTTTTTTAGCCAAAGTTTCCTAATATTTGATAATGGGCATAATAATGTATATACTTACAGGACTAAAATAATTAGTTTTGTAGTGCTTATATTCTTGTCTTTTTTGAAATCTCAAACTGATCGACGTTTTTTATTTCTCGATAATGAGAGTTTGATTAGTGTTAAGTTGCAGTCCGAATTCCCGCCGGAATTATTTGTCATCCCCTTTGTATAAATAGTGGTGAAATCTCGCCCAGATGTAGCAACTCTCGCCCTTCCAAGTAACAATGTGAGAAGCCCGCAAAATAATTTTCCACGTCGTTGCTCCCAACCCTAGGCGTATAAAACCGCCAACCGACCAGAAATAACACAACTGCGGAAATAACGCAAATTCCTTAAAAATATATTAATGAAGTTTCAAGTCTGGTTAATCGACGAAAATATTGTTGGGATCTGACTTATACGTGATGAATGCTTTTAAGAACGTGTTTCTGTTGACGTAAACATTAGAATACTTCTGGCTACTGTTTTCCTGGTGTGCCCCAGCTCTTACCTGATGGTTTTAAGATAATGTTCAAATTTTAGCAGCACGCATAGCTGACCACATTCATGTCGGGAGTCTTTGTGGTCGCTCTTTGGTATTGCTAGGAACACCGACGATGCCACACTAATGACCACGATTGGTTTCCCAATTGTCCATTGTTTCATCAACTCTTTAATATTCGCTCAATTAGCCGTTTTACACGAATAGCAGGTGACAGTTAGCAACTGTATCAATTAAGAGATAGCAATTAAAGTCACCTGTATAAGTCTGCGTCAGCGAAACATGCTGCTCTTGGTATCTGATCGAATCTGGTTGATAGAGGTGTGGAAGATGCAGGCAGATAAGAAGTCCGTCTGGAAGAAGACCGCAAAGCGGTTGTCTTGTAAGTGCTGCACGCCTCGCGTTACACGCCGTGTCAACTTCTTCACATCAAGGGATAAAAGCGTCGGTGATAACGCAACCATCAAGCCGTGGAAGAATTTTTCAAAAAGCCTACGAAATGGGACTACAAACACGATGTCGCTGCCGAATTCAAGCCTAATAAATTTATCACAGAAGGTTTCAAAGGTGGGAGCCCCTAATTGTGTGAATGGTTATTTATTGAGCGATACCGTCCAGCTTTCGACCCGCCGGGCAATACACTCAAATCCCATCAAATTTATTCAAATAAAACCTAATTAAAAATACAACGAAAAATGTGAACACTATAGCTAGCTACTTACTTATAATTACTAAAATTGTTGTGAAAAATGTGCCGCTTAGTCGAAAGAGGTTAGGTCGCTGTCCGGCCGATACAATAAAACTATCGTGTCGTAAGATTTTTTGAATTATTTTCGTTCTCTCACGCTTGTGTAGAATAGGAATGTATAATATTTAATATTAAGGTTCTGGTCCCGGGGCCTATATGTTTCGTTGACAAAACTTTTGATCCCGCCGCCATATTTCTCTAATTATTTTATTCTTAAATTCTTGTATATGGTTGCATATTAGGGTGACGAATCAATTATATGTTTCTGCACGATATCGATACAGATGTTGCAATGTATGTTTAGTTCATATTTCAAAGGGACAACAAAGAGTCTGGTATGAAAGCTTCCAGAAATTTCCCTTTGTGAGAGGGTGTTTGTTTTGGCAAACAACACAGCCAGAAACACGTTTTAGGCGTTAAGGATAGTGTAGTGTAGTTTATTTTTGATCGACTTGACCGTATACCTAGAGCACGTTTGGCTTACAAAATTATGCATTCAGAGTTTTAATGGTAAGTATTTGTCATGAATGTTTTTTAAATTCTCTGTAAATTTCCGTAATAGAAGACAAACAACTACATACTATCTATCAGTCATTGGTTAGAGCGACTTTTTTAAAATTTGATTTTTCTCTTTAACTGCAAAGGATATAAAAAATCCCTCGACTTTTATTTCGAAGGGCATGGGCAAATTTTACAATTCACCCCCTAACCCCCGCCAACACCAACTTCAAGATCTCACTTGTAATATTTACATTCTTTTAAAACTATGTGAGCCTGGGCAAAAATATTTGAAGTCCATCCAGTCTTTCAAAAGTTATAGTTCCTGCATAAACTAGAAGATTTTAGAGGCCCCAGAGCCAGTTCATGTTCTTTAACTTTTGAAGGAGTGGACTGATTTCATATGATTGCATATGGGTCCCTAAAAGTAATTTATTTGATCATATAGTTGAATAAATATCAATAGCAGTTTATTGTACCAAAGCGTGAAAGTGAAAGTTTTCCGCTTCGAAAGAAAATATGGACAGTCATTTCTTGAGACCAGGAAATACTAGTTTCACACTGTAGTGCATATACCGGGTGGTCGTTTTATCTTGAGACTGGCAAGACTGGCAATCGGAAAGGAAGCATTTTAGAAAAAAAAGTTTTGAATAAAAGTTTTATGACTTTGAGGAGGAAAATAAATGGAATCGTTGCCATTTTATTCAAGGTCATTTTCAAGGTCAAATGAAGGTAGACTTATTTTTTTAAATGGAAATCTGTCCATCGAATCCGAAAATAGTTTAGATGATAGTTGTTTGTTCTGTTACGGGGAATAAGAATCTGTAATAAAAAATATAGGTTTTAATAAAAAAAACAAAGTTGACCTTCATTTGACCTTGAAAATGACCTTGAATCAAAATTGTCATGATGCCATTTATTTTCCCTTTCAAAGTCATAAAACTTTTATACAAAACATTTTTTCTTTTCAGAAATTGACTCGAAAACGGTAACAGAGATACGAAATTTTATTAAATTAGAAAAAAGTTGTATTTTTCACTTTTCAGTGTAGATTAAGAATCTGAAAAGGAATCTAAGATATCTAGATTGATTACTGAAATATAATGAAAAGACTGAAAATTGACAACGTGTTATAACTTGGTTACTAATCGGCCGATCATTATGAAATTTGCTTATCAATTACATTACCTTGCACGAAGAATAAAATGAGGCGACGAAAACTTTTCTAAGCCTTCTAGATTAAAATATAACATTTTTCAGTTTTTTCAGTATATTTCAGGAACCAAACCAGATATCTTCAATTTCTTTCCAGATTCTTAATCTACACATACAAACACAACTTTTTTACAATTTAATAAAATTTCGTATCTTTTACGGTATCCGAGTTGTCAATTTTTGAGAAATTAAAGTGGCTGCTATTAGCCTCTGTCCCGCAAGATATATGGTAAACTTCTCTTTTAGTAACCTACAGCATGAAAATAACTAGAAAATTGCTAAATCAAGTTCGCTGAAATGATATAGGACCTAAAATGTTCACTTATGCCTTCCCGACTATTAGTGCAGAAAGAAAAAAAATGTACAGCATTTATAGTAGTAATCAAATTGGCTTTAAAATATTTTTTTCTAAATCACATCATAAAGTTTATTTTTTGGTAACTAGGAGAAGAACTGAAAGTCGAACTTTATGGTATCATAGTACCGTAAAATTACCATTTCACTTTACTAGTATCGCGTAAAATGAAAAAAAACACTGCTACTTTATGGTATGTACTAGTGCTTTTACTGAAAACGTTTAACTACTTTCGGTATTTGATACATAAATAACTAGTATTACAAGTGGGGGGGTTCCTATTTGAAATTTTGAAGTTGCGGCTGGCGGGGTTAGGGATAGCATTTTGAAATTTCACCATGGATGGATTTATGTGACTCCCTCGAAATAAAAGTGGACCTGGTTACCTGTTCCCGCAATTTTTTATATCTTTTGTGTAGTTCCAGAGAAATATCAAATTCTAACTTTTAAAAAGTCACGCCGATGTATCTTTATATAAAGCGTGACTAAAACTCTTCCGATCTAGTGGCCCTTGCTGTGAGAGGCGTAGCGCGTAGACTACGGAAATGGAATGAAAACGTCACTGTCAGATTTTGTTTTGAATGATAATTCGAAGCATCTACGTCCTATACATATACGTCTATACTAGATCGGAAGAGTTTTTGGCCGCACGTTATTATATTCCTTATTAAAATCATCGTGAGCAGAGGTTACTCGAAAAGTAAATAATACCTATACTATACTATATCGATTTCGTAAAATAAGTAGGTATAACTAATTAGGTACTATGATCTTGAGTGTACCGGCGCTTCTTGTTCTTTCTTGAAACAGTTTAATATTGATGAAGAAATTATACGTCTAATAAAAAACCGAAAACGATGTTGTTAATAGCGGCAGCTGTCTGTCATTCAAATCGAATGAATGTTGATGTATCCTGTGCTAAAAAATAAATCGTGAAAGTTGCTTAAAAAAATGTGATAAATTGATATCAAATTGCACGAAACTAATCTACTAATCCTAGAACACCTCCTCTAATAAGGGATTACAAGCTGGTTTAGTTGGTGAATGTTGAAATTTTAAATGTGTAATTAACACCCCGGCAGCAATAACATAGCCAGTGTACAATTTATTTTATCAACAATTTGACAGTGATATATTACCATTTTTTATGGAACGACTTCTGTCGTGACTGCATTGTTTTTGGCTACGGGGGATGCGAGATCATGTGAATAATTATTGATGCCCACTTTGATGCGAGTTTCTGCATAATTACGACCAATTACGTTTATTATGCAACCGGTGCAAGTTGTCTGGGTTCGATGATACTTTGATTGCAGTTTACGGTGTGATTTATGTGACATTTATAGGTCGATGATGATTTTCGAAAATGCGTTGGCGCTATATTACACGCGGTATCTCCAAATTACATCGACACTGTTGCTGCTTCTTCACGGTCTGTTTTTTATTGGCAAGAATATAAATTTTCATTAGCTATGCTTAGCGACCTGATATTTGTTGTTTGATGGCCGTACTTTGTGGTTATCTCAGTTTTTATAAATAATGAGCGTCATAGATCTAGGCAAAATAATAAGGGGATGACATACGCAAAGTGTAATTATTAGCGTGGATGATGATTTTAACACATACGAGACATTCGTTTTGCCATGGCCCATCATCCATACTGCGAATGAGTTTTTTTTGTGTGCAACGTGATTATACAGGTTGTCCCGAAATTATGGGGCCAAACGTTACCAGTAGAGTCTTCTATGAAAAATATGAAAAAAGTTCCCATGAATATATGTCAAAAAATGCTCCCGAAGGGAGCTAGTTCCCCTTAAAGGGACCACTTTGAAAGTGTTTATTTCTAAATATCTTCAAAACGGTTAAAGATATCAACGTGAAATTGGGTACCTTTGGTAAGTCTTTAATAATGAATTAATTACCGTTTTGAAAATTTTGAACATAAGCGGCTTAGGACTAAATTTGCTCCAAAAATTTTTGTCCCAAATTTGATTCCGTCAGTTTCTGAAAATCTGGAGTTTTTACTTAAAAAGATAATCTTGTTGAACACCGTTTTTGCAGAAAATGGATTTTCATTGATCAGAGCTCCAAAATTTGTAATTGAAGACATCAAAATAACGTATACAAGTTCATTCTAGAAAGAAAAGCTCTAACGGACATGGCTGGAAAAATGCTTCCTAAGGGAGCTGTGATCTTTCAAATGGGTTCTTGGAAAGCATTGTTATTTGAAGGACTCTGTAGCTTCCTTTAGGAAGCATTTTTGGACCCATGATGCCTATAACAACCTTTTTCTTTCTAATATGAAGTAGGGAATCGTCCCATGAACTTGCTTACAGCATTTTGATGCCTTCCATCACAGATTTTGGAACCCTGAATCGATAAGGGTGCATCCTATCGATGTCAAACAAAGAGTACCAAATGCCTCAAATTTTTCAGATTCTGGTGTAAAATTTTAGAAAAAACGACTTACAGAATTGTTTGAGCAAATGTAGTCCTAAGCCCTTCCTGTACGGGACGCATATGATCAAAATTAAAAAAATTTCACCACGGTAATCAATTCATTATCAAAGACTTACTTAACGTGCCCAATTTCACGTCAATTGCTATCTTTAACCGTTTTGAGAAAAAACCGCTTTCAAAGTAGCTTGGGAGGCATTTATCAATAGTAATACATACAGGGTGGATAATTTTTCGATGCTCACCATTGAGATCTCGTAAACGGTAAAAGATACGGGGTCGGTTAAATTACAAAAAAGTTGCGCTATTTCTTGGCGATTAAGAATCTGAGGAGAATTCTCCGATATTGTGATTAGTTCCTGAGTTATCACAAAAAATCTGAAAATTGCCATTTTAAAGAAAAATTAATATCTTCCTAACGATTGATGTTATCTATACTCTGTCCGGGATCCACATGACCAAGATTCACCCAATTTCCATGGCGACTCATTGTTGACAACAATGATTCGCCATCGAAATAGGGTGAATCCTGGTCATGTGGATTCCGGACAGACCATAAATGAAACTTGGAACTTTTATATTTTTGACAGCTATCAATTGAATGGCATTGACAGAAATTTTCTAGGCCATCTAGATTTTGAATAAAGACAGTCAACTTTTCTTTTTCTTATGGGCGCCATACTGAATTTTAACACCGCCGGATACACAGAAAAATTAGCTTCTCAAAAATGTAACCAACATGGACGTTTTTCAAAAAATATGTGAAAGCCAGAGTCACACGACCGCAAGACGTATTTTATTACTGTTGAATTCAATAGTTTTCACATGTATTGTAATTGTATTTCATCTAAGTTTAGGCTGATTTTGCAAATTATTCCTATCAATTTTCAAATTCTCCCATCTGTCAAAAAAGTTCATAATGAGTACATTTTTGAAAAGCCAATTTTTTTGTGCATTTGATGCTGTCAAAATTCAATATGGCGGTCATAAAAGAATCAAAAGTTGACTGTCGCTATTTAAAATCTAGAGGGCCTAGAAAATTTCTGTCGACGCTATTCAATTGACAGCTGTCAAAAATATAAAAGTTCCAAGTTTCATTTAAACAACATTTTACCGAACGTTTCTTGAGGCTATTTTATGGTAAAAATTTGGAGATTTATGTTCTGATTAGAGCTCATGTATCACACTTCACCAAAAATGCAGTCAGGGCCACCCTAGATTTTCAAAAACATTGAAGAAATCGTTGAAAAATTAAATTACGAAAAATTCGAAAGCACGTTAACTTAATTTATTTTTATACAACTGCAACTGCAACTGCAACTGCAACCTTCATTTATTTCCTTTTCTATTGTCTACATTTCCTAATTTTCCACAATTTGTAAAAATCGAAAAATGAATTAAGAAAAATTTAATTGCACAGTTGAATTTGCAACAAAAAAAATTAGAGCTGACATGTTTTGTGTTTTTTAAAAATCCTAAATCTTCACTGATTTTTTCGATGTCTTTGAAAATCTAGAGTTGCTGTGACTACACTTCCAACCAAGTATGATACATGTTTGTGACTCCGAATCCGTTTAGAAAAATATAGATTTCCGGACGTGGAAAAAATATTGAATTACCTTCCCTAAATCAGAATTTGTTTGTCACTGACGTCTGCAAAATTTCAAATCGGTACCTTTCATATTTTTCAAGACATCAGCCCTTACACCCATTTTGAGACACTCGGTATACTGAAGTCGATCAAAAAAAGTAGGCAGCTGCGGAAGCGGCTGGAACCTCCCAATTGGTGAACAATCCAATTTACCTCATAAATTTCAATCCATCAAATCAGTCAGTCAGTGTTTTGTGGAGTTTTTTCAAATCCTTTAATTTTTTTTGTCAAAACGGCACTAAGTTTGAATGAATCTTTTGAAACAGAATTTGAAGACCCTTCCGTGTACAGATAAAAACAAATGGTGGTCAGCTTTGAAATGTCAAAGTTGACATGCCAAAAGGGCGCTGGTCGTTGGCGGATCGCCACCAGAATAAATTCAGGTCGTGTTAATTAATGTTACTTTGAAATTTCGAATTTTGTAAATTTATGCCAAAAAGGCGCTAAGGGTGAGTGTGAGTACATTTTTAGAAACAGAATTTGAAGCCCTTTCACGTGCTAATCAGAAAGCTTGGTGTTCATCAAAAAGGCACTCGGCGGTTGCGGATTAGCAAAAAAATTAACTATGGGCTCACCACAGGGGCGGATGGGCTCAAGTAAAGCGGCCCGGGAAAACTTTTGAGGCGGCCCACTTTATTTTACGAGGGGCAGCCCCCCCCGATAATCAACATTTTTGAAAACAGTGTGCTAATGAGATCTGCGAGGACCTGTGTTCCAAATCATTTACGGGCGCCTTGTTGCCAACTTTCAAAAATAATGACAAGAAAAATTGTTAAGAAAGAAAATTGAAATGGCGCCGCAGACGAAATTTTTTAAAACTTTCAAGGTCACGCATTTTCCAAGCACTTAGAATACACACCGGGTCCTCAAAGCTGCCCAAACCCGTGGGTCTTTGAAACACCCTGAAACCGCCATACTACGCCACTGTTTGAAAATGTTGGCCCAAGCCGCCCAAAAAGCCGCGGCCCACCGGGAAAATTCCCGTTCTCCCGCCTGTCCCATCCGCCCCTGGCTCACCATCAGAAGAAGGCCAACACTATACTAACTTCCATACCAAAAACTACTTTTTCGTGATCCTGGGACCTCGAAACGTAAAAGATCTGGTGTTATCTTAATTTTGGAGTGATTGCGTTTTTGTATTGGTTGTGCGGGGTAACCTCACTCACCCTTAGCGCCTTTTTGGCATAAATTCGCAAAATTCGAAATTTCAAAGGAACATTCATTCATTAACATTCGGAAAAGAGAGATAAAAAATGTTTTTTCCCTGTCGTTTAAAAACTTAGCGTTTCTCACTTCATTTGAAGTAGCAAATTAGGTATTATATATTCAAACTTATTTTACACGCTAGTAGGCCATGAAAATCTGGTGATATGGTGGCAACAAGATATAGTTGCAGCAAAATATCCCTGCATGGCATCTATTGATTAATTGAAATTTTAGGTTAAAGTTCTTGTCAAAAGGGGATTTTTTTGTTAAAAAAGGAAAGAATAACACAGCAAATCGACTCAAATCAAACGCAGACTTCCTACCCCAATTGGATTTTATTAAAGTTACTGGAACAGCAAGGATCTTCTAGCACAGCGTAATGTATACAACTGACAGCACTAGCATGGCAGGTTAAAAAAAATTCTCCCGTCAGTTTGACAAATAAGTACTGCCAATAGAGAAGAAAAGTTTCATGGCCTACTGGCGCGTATAATAGACTTAAATACTAATGCGTTATTTTCCCCTAGGCAGGAAAAGTAAATGATGAGTGATTTACAAAAATGGCACCTGCGGTCGACAGTTTTAAAACAGTTATCAAAATTTTTATTTTTAATGATTTGTAATAATTTTATTGAAAGTATTAAATTATGACGTAATGGGGCCGGCTGGGAAAAAAGTGCTTTTGCAGACCATGCGCCTTGCGCCTTCGGCTCGGTTTATAAACTTTGCCCGCGGTCTACAAGTAGAAAGCACTTTCTTACCTTGGTTTGAAATACATATACTATTTTTCTACAAGTGTCAAAAAAACTTAACATTTTTTCATCAATGACAGTCCTCGAAAGAGCGATTTTTTTGCTGTGTGCGAAGTGTTTTTGCAGTGCGCGAAATGATCACTTCGCCCACCGTGGTAACTATTTTATCCTGTTCTTGAATTCTTGATTTGTTTCTTTCAGTCATAGAATTCTGTTGTAGAAAAAAAAAATTGTGTGCAATTCGGGCGCGAAATGTCTTTAGGGCTCTAGAATAAATTTTTTACTCAGCTGACGCGTCCGTAATAAAACCTTTATTCTCCTGCACTATAAAGTATATGGTATCATTTCGCATCCTAATTACACAAATAACTATTTCTTAAATGTCAGTGTATGTGTATGTATTTTTATTGAATACACCAGTCACCAGTGACTGTTGATTAAACAATATTAAACAAAAACTAAAACTAAACAAAATAACCTTCGCTCATCACAACAGTGCTATTTACTTTACTGTTTTCTGGAAAAGAAAAAGTAAAATCTCCTGAAATCAGTATAGCCCCTTTTATAGAAAAAACTTAAAAATCAAAAAAATAAATAAACAACTGCGTCGCCATAGTGATCACCGTCCGTCGCGTCGCCAATCGCGAAGTAATAAAAAGAAGTTCAACTATTTCAAGTCAGTGATAAGGTGTGAGCTGGCTACAGGAACGCCTAAACGGTGAGTGCTGGAATATTTTTTTAATTAAATTCTCTTTAAAAATATGAAATAATTCGTTGCATAAAATTCCATTTGATGATACCGAAACGGGTATATAAAAACGAAATAAAAGCTGAATTATAACCGAGAGGTCCACCTGTAGTCCGATGACCATTCGATTTTATTTTTTCCGACTACTGGTTTTGTATTATGAAAAAATGTCGCGGCGAGAACTTTCAAATTGGGCCCGTGTAACCTGAAGTGAGAACGAGACGGAGCAATCTCGTTTCAGACCTATTGTGAAGGGAAGCAACTGGAAAAAATCATAGGTCGTATATTTCCATACTAATACAACGGTATGATGAATATGCGAGAAGCACAGGTGTTAGAGGTGGCCACAGTCACCATATATTTTATACGTTTTTTGAATGACTCAAATTCTAATAAAAATAACAATTGTGATGGAATTTCCGACGGGCCTTGAACGCTCCTGGGATTAAAGCAAACATGGTTAAATCGTCACCCGCAAAATTTGCAGGACGTTGAATTTTGCCTTTTATACCAAATTACTCCTCACAGACGTATAAAATATGATAACAATACTATAAAAAAACGGACAATGTCCGCATAAACTTATTTTTATGGTGATTTAAATAACGTTTAATTTTTATCGTCGGATCGACCTTGCGCCAGTTAAAGGAAATTCGGGATTATTGGTAGTCATAAACTAATGACCACTGGTCAGAAGCAGCATCATCAAGAGGAAGAAAGGACTCAGGTTACGACGACACTAAAAATATACAGCGTACCTAACTTGACAATGTAACTTATAAATCACGGTTCTAACCTTCAGTTACACACGTTTAACCGGAGAGGGGTCATTCTGTCTGATAAACACAACTCGCCTATATTACCGACACAGCTACCGTGGATTACTTGTCCTTAAGCTGAATTTATTGGAATTTATACGTGTCGGGCGACTCTTAGGTCCAGATAGTTCTTTTTTTTGGCACAGGAAAGAGTAGAAATTTTGATGGTGGCGGATTTACTGTCGATAAATTCTTTTTAATTAAAAGTATGCCCCCGGAATAATTGTTAATTAAGGAGTTATACTTTATAAATTATTCATTAATCAATAAATCTTTTTTATGGAAAATCTGTCGTGAACGATAGATTATGTCCCGAACTTTACAGCTTTATTACTCGTTCGTAAATAATTTTGTTATGTAATTTGGTGCCGAGGTGGTCAGCAGCGGTTAGAGCAAATCAGAAAATGTTTACCAATTTTTTAGACCCTCCTGCACTAGTGTTATAAAATTATACAGTGCTGACGGCTAATTAAGATAGAAAATTGATAACTGCATTACCTCTGTCTTCTCTATGCCAAATTCCACTCATTATCCTATAAAAAATTGAAAGCACTATAATGATAATGAGCATCAAGAATTCAACCTAACAAATATTATTATTCACGCTTGATGGTTATCGCAAACAGTAATTACTCGAAATTGGACGAGTCCAGTAAACACGAAAACGATTCAGAAATTATTGCAGCTAATCCACATCAACCTACGTGCACGTGTGTGCTGGAAACCGGAGAAAAGTTCCCGGAACGTTTATTTCCAATAAATTTAATTTAATACGACCCGAGTAAACGCAGTAACGATTCCCACCCGCCGTTCTCACTAATAAACATAATTTGAAATATATGTTAGGCGACACTATCTAAATATTCTTTCGAACTAACAGATTCAACACCTTTGTAAGGAGCCGCATTCCACACCGTTTAGAATGTGAAAGGTTATCCGCGTGATGGATTGGTTTAGATATCGTCTAAGTGTTTGCTCATTCTCGGTTTTGGTTAAATTACCAATTAGGGACTAAAAGTGAGTTCGAACTGTTGCGCTGGGTTTTGTCTTAATTATCAGTTTTAATGGATTCTGATTCGCTATTGATAAATAATGATGGTAAAAAAATGACAAAGGAGTTAATGATGGTCACCATACCTGATGGCAAGATTAGTTTTCTACCTAGCAATTAAACTGTTAAAATAATGTTAATTCATTATTATAACTGCCAACAATTATTGTTCATGTGTGCATTTTCAGAGCTTGGCTTTAGGTGTGAAAATGGTGGATGCGCCGGGAGAGACAACAAGGATTATTAACAACCGCGCGGAGTGGTTTTAAAAAAATGTGGGTCTATGTCTATAAAAATGTCACAGAAGATATTATCCAGATAAATTTTAACTTTTAGTCCATTACCTACTAACTGGTCAATAAACGAAGGTTCATATACGGTTCATATTAATTTTCAGCTATTTTGCAATTTCCCCTATAAGCTTTGCCGTTGGTCTGGTCTATGAAAGCCTGGTCTACAAAATGTCTTTTCATTTGGTGTTTAGAAAGCTGCTTTCTGGGCGTATTTTAACACACATGTTGAATTGTACATACACAACTAGCGGCGACAGTTCTGACTGGATCGAAATAATGGACCAAAATCCACAATAATTAAAATTCGATGCTTGAGGAATAAGTTCAAGTTTTTCTTATCTGATTGACCTTTGTACTTTATAACACTTTTATTTTTATTTAAATAATATAAAATTAGGAGGAATATAGAATGGGACCGACTGTCAAACCTGGGTGGGTTCAAATCTCGGACTTGCTCAAGCTGTTAGGTATAGGTAATCTAATTCGAACTGTTAAACTTTTTTTTCTGATTGATGACCTTTCGCAGCTTCAGCATTCGCTTTCGACTTGCATGCTGTGGACATTATTATTTTCACTAATGTAAAATTTACACAAAATACCCAGCTGCAAAAACCAAATAAATAAACGTCAGGAGAAATACGAGCGTGAAACCTGATGTTCGAGTGTGGTGAATTAAATCATTTATTATTTTTATTCGAATTCGGGTAGCAGCATATATCCGATTCGCTACGCCTTTCTTGGAACGGTGGAAGAAATTTTGTTTATGCGCCACAATTTCTGTACATATTTTTATTGCCGCGTGATATTAAATTCAAATTTTATGCTGCAATAGGTATGTGTATACAGGGTGAGTCATTAAATTGTCGGCGGAATTCCATCTGATCAGAGGTGGTGTTTTTGAGAGGAGAAACGTGATCATCAACGGGTTACTATATATAGAAATCGAATTTACATAAGTTCATAAAAAGAGAATTTATTGTCGTCAAACTGGATTCGGTAGCAAGTCGGCAATATCTAACTGTTTCTTAATTATAAAGAAGTGTGTATAAATATATTTGGTTATGGTGAGGGGGGTTCTCTCATTATTATCATTTCTCATGAATAATTCAGATGCCTGACAATTCGACCGTTTTCGTTTTTTCTATTAGAATTCCTCGTCTCCAACAAATTACATTTTATTTTTATGCTAATTTGTTGAAACCTAATTGGAAACTGATTAATGGAAAATGCTTTCTTTTGTTTTTGCAGGGGAAAATCAACCACGACGGAAAGGGATGCTGATCCTGTTAAAAGCAATGAAAATATGTGGCCCCCGGAGGCAGTTCATAGCTTGGAACGATTTTGCACCTATGGAAATGTGAATTATAGACAACGACGATCGCAACCTTGTAAGTAATTTCCTTTCCGCTGAATAAATTGTTTTTTAATTTCGTAATTTATAAGCATTAATAAGTACATCGTGACTGCCCCGGTTTTATTAAGCTATTAAAAGGAGATGTTATATTGATATTAAATGTTATAAAAGGGATGTGCACCTTAACTTAACATCAATACGATGGAATTGCATGAGGATAATAAGCTTATTTTACACCTTGTGATTGGCATAATTATAGTGCCTGTGTATGCTATAAACTCATGCATTTATCTGCTGGTGATGAAGCCTCATATTCCCCCTATGTGTTTATGGGGTTTTCCTCTCATCACCTCGGGACATAGGAGCCTTTTATAATAATTATAACTCTCGTACAGAAACAGAAATGCGTCCAGCTCCTTAACCGGCTCGCCATTGCCATATTGATCCCTATTTGTAAATAAAATATGGATACTTAATGTTATTTAAAAACGAAGAGGTAGGTCTATTGGTGCCAATAAGAATTATTTTAGGAGACAGGTATCGCTTGTAGAAATTTATGTCTAATATGTTTCTTATGACCATTCCGAGAATATGTGTCGGATATTATTAACGCCGGAGTAATAAATTTTAATAAACTTCCACAATTTACCAAGAATGGACTGATGTCAAAAATAATTGAAAGAAAGGTCGTCTATTCAAACCATAACGTAAAGAATACGTTGAGGCCCATAGTTTATAGTTCACCGCCGATTTTTTAAAAATAATAGAGTATTGCAATCAAAGAATAGTGTATAGTACGTACCAAGGAATGTAAGTGTATAATTGTTGTGGTCGAGGCATGCAGTTTAGGAAGCCGAGACTCGTCGGGCCGAGGTTTCCTAAGGCATCGAGATAGAAAAATTAACTACATTCTGAGGTGCGTGCAATGTTTTTTGCAATACCTGAGGCAGGAAGAGAAAAATACTGCACACACCAGTAAGTGGATTTACAATATACATTACCAGTTGCTATATGTCGTTTCTATATGCTTACGCACAAGGTTGTAATATTTACTTGCGGTCCATATATGCTGTAAGTATTAGTTACAGTGTAAGGTGTGTGCAGTATTTTTCTCTTCCTGCCTCATGTATTGCAAAAAATACTGTACGCATCTTGGAATGTAGTTTCTTTTGTGATCTCGAATGCTTAGGTATTTTTGTGATCTCGAATGCTTAGGAAACCTCGGCCCTATGGGCCTCGATTACCTAAACTGCATTCCTCGACCACAAAAATTACACTTACATTCCTCGGTACATTTGTACTTAATATAGTATTATGAATCCAGAAAAATTAAAGGTTAGGTTTATGTCAAAAATACTTTGTTCATAACTTGCTTACTGGTGGGTCTGACAACTAATCGCTCCCTCGACAACTTGATCTTCAACGCGAATTTTTCAATCAACACGTAAACAAAAAAATTGTTAATAAAAGTCCATAGATGTGACTACATTCAATATAATGTAAGAGTATACCTTCTAATAAATCATACATTTGAGGTGTTTTTCGTTTTTGGACTTAAAAGATGCTGAATTTAATTTACTTCTGAAAATAACCGAAAAATTTTGACATTTTGATTTGACATAACGTTAATGAACTCCTCGATAAACTCTAAAGGGTCGTTCACATACACAAACATCTTATTCGAGTATAGGCAACCCCCGTCAAGCAAAATAATAAAATAAAATAAAATCACGATAAAATAAAAGGAGCAATTTATGAAATAACCTCATCAAAATACCACTCGTCCATCCCTATAATGTAATCAATCGGTTAAATTTTAGAAATAATTTATTAATCTATTAAACCCCGAGATCTTTAATCTTTAATAATAACTGGCAATTTTATTCGAATTGTTTTACCTGTACGGCAACAAGTTTGAGTAATAATTTTCAAAATTTAACCTATTAAATAGCAAGCACTGTAGTGGTAGGTAGGTATATTATACGCGATTATATTATTAAAAGATCAGTGAAGCGAAGGAACTTTTTTCACAATTTAAATTAATTCGTTGTGATACTTTGCAAAAGTTATGATCGCGCTATTCGATTCGCTCTGTGTAACCCACATTAACTTATTATAAGATATTAGTGTTTAATTTTAAAGTAAATTTTTTTATTAGCTGTGTCACATAATTCACGACCAAAGACCAAACATTTTTAGGGCAGGTTTTTCATCTCATGCTTGCTTTAACCCGATGTTTATTGTGATCGTTCCAAAGTTATGCCGAAAAAACTGAAAATCGCGATTTTAAAGAAAAATTAATGTATTTCTAACTTTTAAATTTTTGACAGCTGTCAACTCACTAGCATTGGCCGAAATTTTCTAGGCCTTCTGGCCGCCATATTGGATTTTGACACCATTGTATACACAAAAAAATTTGCCTTTCAAAAATGTAACCAACAAGAACTTTTTTAACAGATCGTCAGAATATGAAACTTGGTATGAATGATTTGTAAAATGGGCCTAAAGAAAAAAATTTGCAAAAAAAGTACGAATACTTATTGGCTGGTATATGAATAAAGTGTTACAAGATGTTCATACTCACATTAACAAAGGATACAAATACAAGTTTCTCGTACACGAGAAAAGGAAAGAACTATAAGTAAAAGCTTTGTTACAGTTTATTCATACCGGCCATTCAGTGTCTTTATGACATGTGAAAATATTATTTAATTCAACGGTAATGAAATACGTCTTGCCGTCGTGTCATTCAAGCTTTCACATATTTTTTTGGAAAAAGTGCATGTTGGTTACATTCTTAAATAGCTGATCTCTTTGTGTATCCGATGGTGTTAAAATTCAATATGGCGGCAATAAGAAAAAGAAAAGTTGACTGTCGTTGTTCAAAATCTATAAGGCCTAGAAAATTTCCGTCAACGTCATTTAATTGACACTATTAACAGCTTTCAAAAATATAAAAATGCCAAGTTTCATTTAAATACCACCAATTGTTAGAAAGATAGAAATTTTTCTTTAAAATCGCGATTTTCAGTTCTTTCGTCATAACTCTACCAGGAACGAATCAAGATATCGGGGAATTCTCTTCAGATTCTTGAGACCAATTTCAACTTGGGCTGCGTCGGCGCAAAATTGTGGGGCAATTCAAATCCCCTGTTTTGATTGGCCGTTGTACTGATGGTAGATGGTACTTAAGTAGAAATTGGAACTTAATCAAGCAGAAATAGCGCAACTTTACCCTAATTAAATCGACTTCGTATTTTTTACAGTTTAGAGGGAGATGCCAATGTATATACAGAAGATCTATAGATCTTTAAATCCTTTAACTGCTGCTGTGCAACACAGACTTTTATTTTACGTGGGAAAATGTCGGGCATTTGGCAGATTTGGCAACAAAATCTTGGTCAGAGCCTATGACACAGATCTAAAAATAAGGATCTTGTGTTAGGTTTGAAAGGATACTTTTATACAGTGAAACCTGTTAAGCCGGAATCATAAAGGATTAGAAAAAGTTTGTATCTAAACATCAGGCTTCCCGCCTTATCATAAGGTTTTCAAAATCAACATTAGTTTTGATTTAAATAATAAAAATCTGTTATTTGACTTACCACCCACCATGTTTAACGGAGAATTTAGGTTGTTGATTTTATTTTCTCATTAAAACGTTATCTGCAAAAGGGAAAATTTGCCATCAATCAATTTTACCGGTTCATAGAAATAATGCCGGATGGTCCGAGTTTCCAGATGTCGGTGGCCTCGGCGGTGGACATCGATCAGTTTTATTAGGATCTCTGATCCCTTCTCAGGTACCTATACATTTACACTTTAACAAAAGAAGATGACAGTATGGTTTCTACATTTTAAAATTTCCTAGAAAAATCCATCTGAAGGTTTTTCTCGGGGTTTTTCTTCAAATTGAGCTTTCCGCTTCCGCGTTAGACAGCTTCCGGCTTATACAGACATTTTTATACTCATTTCTTATGAAGAGGGTCGGTAATGTTGAAAATTTCTTTAATAGACAAGTTTCTGTTTAATACAGTGTACCTCCGACTTGTATGTAGATATACGCGGGTTTCACTGTACTTAGGTCAGGTTTCTAATGCAGCATCATTTACTTACTTCACCTAACACCGTGTCCTATAGTATAGTGTCCTATTTTATTTGTATAATATTATATTCTTTTTGTATACCGGGTGTCAACCAAACTAGGCTCACCTCCTTTTTTTCGCATTTATTTAAATATTCCAATGAAATTTGGCACACAATCATATTGTATATTACATGATAAACTGAATTTTTTGACATTTAGGTACCTAGATAGATTTTGAATCACTTCCGGTTTCAGCGGAAATGGAATTTTTAAACGGGGCACCTTGTATACCTTAATATTTTCGAGTTCTGAATTAAATTCTGAGTATGACAATGATTTTATTCAAATTTCTGATTTCATGTTTTCAAAAAACTTGATTTTTAACTCTTCTGCTAGAGTGCCATAACATCTCATAAACTAATCTAGAGCTAAGTCATCACAAACCTCATCGAAATTTATTTTATGTTTCTGCTTCTATCCGTCACCTACCACCCTGATTCGTCTGAAAGAATGTAGGTAAGGCAGTTTTTTCCAAATTACCAGTAATTTTTTTCAAATGGATCAAGGGTGGCTTATACGGTTATCCGAAAAGTATATTTATAGATTTTCTTAAGAATAAAATGGTGTAACATTTGAATGGTTAAAATTAAACATGTACCCATTGGATAAGGAATGAAGTTCATGTTTTTCTGAATTAACATACTAGGCGTAGTAGGCCATTGTAAAATAAAAACAAATGCCATTTATTTAGAATTTGATACTGTTTGAATCCACAAGTCCTTGTTCCATTTGAAAAACGACTTGCAAATAATGTTTATCTGGATTCAGATTAGATTATACTTTTTAAGGGGTCCACATATAGCACAAGTTTTTCGAAAAAATGAAATCGGAAATTTGAAAAAAAAATCTGTTACACCTACTCAGAATTTAAAACAGAACTCGAAGATATAAAAATAAACAAGGTGTTCCTTTTAGAATTTCAAGTAAAGCCCATTTCCTTTGGAACCGGAAATGACTCAAAAGCTCTTTAAATGTCTAATAATGCAATTTATCATGTGTGTGCCAAATTTCATTCGAATATTTTTAAAAATACGGAAAAAGGGGAGTGAGCCTGATGGTTTCGTTGACATCCGGTACAGGTAAAAAAATAGTCATTTATGTTCTATACTTTCAATTTTAAATTAACCCGTAATTTGTCCTGATGCATAACTCGCACGCATCTTAATTTATTGCTACTGTTGGTGAATAGTATGGGGCGATCGGATAGGACTCCGGAATTGTATAGGTATCTGATGCTGGCGGATTGTTGCACAAAACGAAGAAATATGAAAATTCTTGTTTTCAAGAATTTATTGAAACCCAGTGCACTTGGCGAAAAATTGAAAAAGTGGAAAACCGCAGACTGGTGGACTGAAAAGGAAGTTGATTATTTACCAAGTGGGGAGGTTCCAGCCGCTTCCGTATCTGCCCTACCTAAAGGAAATGAAACTTTCGTCTTACCCGCAGATGAAAAAATTCCCCCGTTGTCGTATTTTGAATTTTGAGTTCAATGTGAATATCTACAAAAATAGTTTGAAAAATTACGTTTCGGATAGCCTTTACTGGTAACAGCTGGTATTAATTGTATTAGCGCTAGCAATTATTTTAATTGTGATGTAGGACGAAAGTTTCATTACCTTTAGGTACGTATAGTGCCATTTAAAATATGTTTGTATGTTAGTTGCATCAAAAGGAAGAAGATAAGAGTAGGTCAACACTGATTCAAATAAATATGCCGGTGCATTGAAGTCAAAACGGTTGAAGCTAGCAATCGTTATCCTTTCCCATGTATTTATACGTATCTCACTTCAAAATTGGTGGATGCGCCGGGCTAGAAAGCGTGAATCGTTTATTGCTTGCAACGACTCTCTTCTCCGACGGAACTTTATGAAATTCCTCTTTGCCAAACGCGGTAATTTCCCTATATAAATGTACCTATAGTGGTGTTGTGCCTATTTATTATTGATTGATGCAGAAGAGCTTTTGAGAAGCACAATGATTTGTTATGCAAATGTGTGTTTTCTACTGTTTTCAACAGTATTAAAAAGAGTGACCAAAAACTTTTCTTATTTAATAGCCCTTGACGTGAGAGACGAAAATTATATGATAACATCATCACTGTCAGATCTCGCCTTGAATGATAATTTCAACAGTCTACGCCCTACGTCTCTCACGATAGGAACTATACTAGATCAGAAAAGTTTTTGTTCACACGTTACTTATTTAGATGTAATAACTTGAAAATGGTTATGAACAGGAACGGTACAAACTCATATTTGGTCATTACATTCTTGGAAATGAATTTGAAAATGCTTTCGAAGAAAGAATCTTTTTCTACCTGATGGTTGCAAATAAGGTATAGGTACCTACCAGGAAACCTGTAGCAAGTTTGTTTACTTGACTTCCAAGAATTAACAATTAATGATCAATAGGTCTGGTCGCGTGATTTCG
Organism: Pycnomerus fuliginosus; assembly: GCA_963924575.1. Classification (NCBI taxonomy): domain Eukaryota; kingdom Metazoa; phylum Arthropoda; class Insecta; order Coleoptera; family Zopheridae; genus Pycnomerus; species Pycnomerus fuliginosus. The sequence continues at coordinate 21,574,877 of OZ004618.1, read as the reverse complement.
TTCAATTTTGTTTACTCCCAAAGCAATAGTTGTCAAAAATGCGTGGAGGTGGTGAAATCCTGGCCGTTCCCTACCAACCCTTACATTACTCGCTGAAAACCCTCCGCTCCGCATCAACAAAGCCCATCTAAAAAACGTCATAAAAAATCCCCAACTGCACATCAACGTCAAGGATACATTTCATCTCTTTTTGTTCCTTTATTGACAGGACAACCGACAAAAAAATCATTGCAGCTGTTCCTGGGCGGGGTTTGGGGTATTAAGTGCGCGTGTGCCACATTAGGGTGTGTTCACAGCAAAGAGGGGATACTAAGGCCAAGCCCACATGTTCCATTGGCAATCCAGATTGTCTTTTAATTTACTGAGCGCTGGCTGTCTTGTTAGCTCCGATGTAACATAAACTGGCGTTTTCATGAATAAATTATTCGGATCAAATTTTAATTTCTCCTGCCATTAGTCTCTTCCAAAAAGGAAATTCCAACTTATTTGACGTGTGCCATAAAAAACGGGGGATTTTCACGAAAACTTTACTTACAGGATTATGTGTAGATATACCTAACTCGGCTGATTAAAAATATGACCGGAAAAGTCACAAAACTATTGTTGAACCTTTAATCCGGTGTGAAAAGGCATTGTGCTTCTGGAAATGATTCAATTATAGAGTGGTTACTTTGAAGCCCGGTTAATCCCAGGAGCAAATCGTCTTTTCGCGATACTATCGGAGGATAGTGTCGGAATTTGAGTAAAGCCGCTCTCACATTCTTGCTCGGCATAAGCAGGTTACAGAAGTAATCGACATACATAAGCGGGATAATCGCCGACTGCCTCGCTCTTGGCACACGCTCTTCCTCTCTATTATTGGGTTATTTTATTACCAGACTTCAGCCTGATTATCCTGGATTATTCCCTACTATCTATTTGCGCTTTTTATTTATTCAATTGTGATTGTTGCCTCTTGGGGCGTCTTTTCTATTTAAATGCATGACGCCCTGGCGACCGTCAATGGCCTCATCATGATGTGTTTCAAATATTTGTTCAATAATGTTTGTTAGAATCTCAAATAAAATAATTTGCCCTGGGAAAAGGTCTAAAATTTTACCTGCATGATTATAATATTAAAGCATTAAAATCGTGACAAAAGCTGGACAACCCCCTACTTCGAGCTTTTCTTATTTAAACATTGCCATTATGAGATATCAGAATTCCCAGAACAGATAATTATTATCCCCGTACAAAATGGACAATAATTAGCACCACGCTGACAAATAGCACGGAGTCCGGAAATGGCCCTGGTTGCTTTCAGAAAAATCAATAAATCATGCTGTGGATGCGCCTTCTGTGGCTACAATGAAGTGTGGACAAACACACCTTTGGTTGCTAAGAGTCCCAACATTATAAGGATGACGTTTTCGACAAAGACTCGTTGTGGTATACCCAAGAAAAGGCTTATTGTTTATAGGGTTGTAACAGTTTGCTTAAGTAGCTAAAATCTGCTGTCAGAACAACAAATACTGTCATAATTTTCTTTCCTGATGGGTTGACAGATGATAAGGAAATGGGGGTTTAAGGAAGTTGGAAACATTATAATATAATTTGATCGTTGAATAGTTTGTAAAACATTTTGTATACCTATTAGGTATTACTTATTGTAATTTTTCCGGTCAAAATGCTTTAACAGCCTTAAAACCAGGTAAGGTATATAGGTACCTATACCTGTATGCTTTAAAAATGTTCTTTGCTTAAGTAGGAACAATAATTTCAGGTTAATTGCATTAAATATTTAAATATGGTGGGATTTTATTTGCCATTCAGCCGAAATACTTACCATCCTGCATGATAAGGAAAAACGATTACCATCAGCGACTTGACTTTAGACACAAGCATTTTCCTAAATTACATGAGTTTTTAATTTTATTCATAATCAGCTATGGTAATACCATATACGTAATTTTCTGACTTTTAAAAAGTTGGAGAGATAATCGCAAAAAAGCAGCGCGAATTCGATGCTGGAGTACGTTTTTCAAAGAAAAAGGATGTTCCATCTAAAAATTTCAGGAGAACTATTTACATTCTTTTTTTGTAGCCCCTAAGGAGTAGGTATTCTGCGTATCAAAACTTTATAATTGTTTCCTCTAAAAAATCTAAATTTGATTGCATGAACTGGGTTGGAAATGCTTCGCAGCGAACAAAACAAAAGGACTTTCAGTAGTCATACGCCTGGACTATTACTGATTAGAGGTCGTTGTGGTCATTTTAAGACCAATCCCGACTAAATCGGTTCATAAATAAGCACGGTAGGCGGAACATAATGTGGTTTTACCTTATTTTTGTGTAGGATCGGGCTATTTTTTGACTAGAACTCCTGGGCTCTTAGAAGTATTCCAACAGTTCGTACCTAATTTCAGAATTTTTTATGTCGAAGAATTGCAGTCGCATAATCGTAATTCGTAACAAAAGACCTGTCATTTCTGTACACGTATATAAGCTTGAGTGACTTGTTTATTATCCTCCCTCATTAATTGCCAATAACCTTTCAATTATTATCAAAGCAAAGAAAAAAAAATTCTTGTATTAGGTACCTACCTATATAGGTACAGGATTCGAGATTAAAACTCCACAACGCTATAACTTTGTCATACCAAAAATCTAATGAAATTGGACATAAAACACTAAGGTAGCTTTGATTTTTATCATACTTCAAGTTGAATGTCAGCTATGGATGTCAATTTTTCATTTGCAGATGGACATACCCGGTTTTTTCACTCAGTCTAAAAGCTAATTTTTTTCTGCATCTTTTGTTGGGCAATAAGGCGGGTTTGGTTTATAATTGGTTCTGAAAATTATGGTAAGTTTTTGTTAAAATTTGAATATTTTTTATTCAAAATTTTCTAATGTACCCTACTCTGGATCTGGTAGAAACTTAGCAAAACAATTAAAATATGTTATTTTCTAACACGCAAAATGCATTTCAAGAATTTTTTTCACGGCACACACAAGGCATCATTAAAAGATTGAAATGTTGACAATAATTTTAATTATTTTCAAAATTTATTATAAACCAAACTCAGCTTATTGCACATCAAGAACCAGAAAAAAAATTTGCTTTTTTCCATTTGAAAATGAAAAGTTGACATCCAGTCAAGTTGAAGTTGGTAAAAATCAAGAGTACCTTGAGTTGGTATGGTGTTTTATGATCAATTTCATTTTTTGTTCACTAAAATCGAACCACAAATAACAAAATTATAGCGTTGTGGAGTTATAATCTCGCATACCCTGTCTATAATGATATGAAATCTGAAATTATTGAATTCTTTTTCTGAAAAGCTGGCACATTAATTAACACATCAGAACGAATTTAAATACAAAACATTTGTTTACTCTTCTATTTAATCATCGGAATGGCTCTTTAATACGATCATTGTGAAAAGTGGCATTGTTCTGAGATTAAGGATTTAAAATAAGATTAGAACGGTTATATCCTGGTAAGGGTACGCCCCGATTTAAAACCTTTGCACAACGTGGCTGTAAGTTTTTGAAGATTGTGGTAAAAAAATTAGCAAGAGTCAAGAGACGAGATAAAATTTGCCACATAAAAACTGCATAGTCTCACGCCCCACCTCTAACAGCAAATAATAGCACCAACCTTCCCCTCATACAATAAAAATAGAAAGTACCCCATCATCCCATCTCTTTTACCCTTGCGAAATTGCCTATCTGGTTTCATCCCCATTACCACCCAGTTTACCTGAAATACCACCCCGGTAAACGATCGGATCGACATTTAGTACCTTCTTGCTAGTCAGTGAGTGAGTTCGTTCGATCGTGCTGTGATATATTGCGATATGTGATGCCAATGATATTGGATTACCTGTGATATAATCTCAAACGTACGTATAATTTACATAACAGTTAGGTTAGGAATCCTCACGTGAAGCGGTTGCGCGCCAGATTTTTAACTCTCGGAAATTATCGGAGGACCCGACGGCCACCGTTTTTTTTCAAATTCAATCACTAATCAATCCATTTTTTTTCTTCTTTTTGTTGCCATGCAATTTTGCGTAACTTTCTTTCTTCGAAAGAAAAACAGGCGATGTTAATTAATCTCAAAAATACTACTGCTTATTCTATGATTGTCATACATCTAGGGTACAGGCAATTCAGGCAAAGCAAGAAGGAGAAGAGCTGATGTTATCTTTGGTAGGTAACAAAAGCTGTTTTGCATGAGCACCTGCATTTCAAGAAACTCCCAAAAAGCAAATCCACCGCCCTCGTTAAATATTTCTGCACCAATGGTTTTTTTTTCTTGGTTTCCTGAAACTGGTGTCTTATTGACGCCAAATGGCGGCAGCGATCTCTAACGAAATAATCCCTATTGAAAAAAGCACCTTACCGAGAATTTTCATCGTTTTCAGTGAGACTGTACAAAACGACAACACCACCGCCTGAAGAAGAGACCGACAGCCGAAACGACGGAAGTTTTTATCTTCCAATGAATATGCAAGGATTCGTCAAACAACAAACGGCGCCGCATGCACCAGCTTATGCACCACATCCAAGCTTAAGTGGAGGGCTAGGTGGAGGACTGGCTGGGATGACAATGCCAACTCTTGGATTTGGCATAGGGCCTCTGGATGCAGTTCCTTTTCCGCAAGGTGAGTTTTTTCAATTAACGCACGTGTTGACCTGGCAGATTTTCTTTTAATTGAGTTTAGTGATAGAGAATACGGAAGCCGTAAGCTCGGCTGTTTTCCCTAGTGTCATGTCGTCTGATGAGCTTCCAAGGTTTCACCGTGTATGTTTACCTGCCTGCTCTTTGACCCGACGGATCCGAACTCACTCAATTTTTGTTGAAAATTCTTTTTAGAATTTTATAAACAAGTGTGAGATAAGAGATTGCGTACCTAAATAGAAATGTGGAAATCATCAGAGCTCCCGGGAATTAATTAACGAAAACCACAATATATTAAATGCAAATGAAGTTATTTATGCGATGTCAGAATTAAATGGGCTGTATTTTGTGTCACTTATAAATTCAGATTCAGGCATACAGCGGAGACTGTTATTATGTTCGACAAGCGTCAAATCAGGCCGACCACTATCAAAAATGGTGATTTTTGGGTGTGGGTGCCGGATTAATTTTTGACGAGTTCGAGTCCGTTTTCTTCTGAATATTTAAAAGGGAGCGCTTTGTGTGGCAACGCCGGGTTATAGTTTCAATTCGCAATCCCGGTCTATGGGAACCACCACCTGGCCAATGAACGCTCTTTGGGGTGTCAAATTGAATCACTGATGTTTTATTGGGGTATTTTAACCGTGAATTATCTGCCCTCAGCACGTGCTGCTTCAACACTGCAGATTTCCAGTCGACGCCGAATTGAATTAATTCACTAGAGTGGCGACGCCGGGCGACGCTATCTCTCACGTTGCAGAGAATTTTAAATTTGCAGGAGCGGATATAGCATTATTAGTTTTTGTTTATAGAGCACAGGTTATGTACTGTGAAGTATGGGTCAGTTGTGATGGAAAATAAGGAAAAGCAAACAGGGGGAGGCGTTAAAAAAACAAACTATGCACCCTTCTGCAAATAATGGCGAGATGACAAATTGATGCCAGAAATGGATCTCTCACATGTTCGTTCTCAAATCTCAATGTTCTCACTGCACATAGGATGAAATTTTGAAAAGTCTATAGGGCGCATGATATGCGCGAGTTTATTGAATTTTTAGAACAGAATATAGTTTTGTGTCATTCACTTTTAGAGGAAGGTCACCTATTTCACTGTTCAGTTAGCTTTTGAAAATGCCATCCCTATAACTTCGGACAGGATGATGGTTTCTTAATTTGATTAATGAAAAAAAAACAAAGTCTAATATCCGAATTTATATATGAAAACTTTGTGTACAGTATGCGTCAGATATTTTGCTCGATCGTTTGTTACACAACAGAAAACTTTGCGGAACAGACTCGGTCATGATGCCTAAAAACCATAACTATCTGAAATCCTATTATTGTCATATTGTTCAAAGTACCTAATTGGCCTCTCTAATTTACCACGAAAACATCAACAATTAAAAAAAATAGGCAGATACGGAAGCGGTTGAAATCTCGCCCCACTTGATAATTTATCCGATCCTACTTTCTATAAACAATCCACCAATCTTTAGTAATTTCTGCGGTTTTCCAGTTTTCAAACTTTTTTACCAAAATTAGTTTGAGTAGGTACCTATGTTTTTGAAGACCTTTCCATGTGTTGATAAAAACAATTGGTGTTCATATTTCAAATTTCATATTTGACCCGTCAAAAGGGCACCTGCCGTTTGCCAATTACCCACCGAGGTCAAGTCAGCTCTTAGGCGGTTTATGGCATCTCTACATTCCAAATTTCAACCAAATCGGATCGATTTGGATACTGGATCAGTAGTTTGGGTTATAGCGTGTTATTTAGTGTTCCTTCGAAATATCGAATTTTTAGATATTATACCAAAATGGCACTAAATGTGAATTCATTTTTGGAAACAAAATTTGAAGGCCTTTCACTTGCTGATAGAAAGAATTGGCGTTAATCCTTCAATTCTTCAAAAATCCTACAAATTTTTCCAAGTTAAAAGCATGTACCGCACTTGACCGGAAATCAAGTCACAGCCACCCTAGATTTTCAAAAATATCGAAGAAATCGATGAAATATGAAAATTTTTCATAATCGTAAAAACAGGTCAACTTCAATTTTTTGATATGAATTCGACTGCCTGACTACGTTTTTCTTATTCCTTTTCATAATTTTGTCCAATTGCAAAAAATTAGGAAGTTTGAAAAATGCAAAACAAAGTAAAGACAAAATTTAATGGCAGCTGGGTTTGCATAAAAAAAATAAGGCTGACGTATTTTTGCAATTTTCAAAAATCTTGATTTGTGACCAATTTCTTCGATGTTTTTGAATCTAGGGCGACTTGATTTTCGGTGCGATACATGCCTTCAACTTTTAAAAAATTTTAGATTCCGAGTAGGTTGAGAAAAATGCGAGTTTCAATTTAAACAAACTATTTTAGGGCCATTTCCGGTTTGACAGCACTGCCAGGCAAAAGCTACCTGTTGGGGAGTTTTTTCCGAAGCTACCCTCAACTTTTGAACCTTACTGAAGAATTGGTGTTAGGTAATAGGAAGGTAACTCGGAATCAAAAATGTATTTAATTTAGGGTCGACGTTTCGGCATTTCCTCGGGACACTAAATTGGTTTATATATGAAAATTTTGTTGATTCAACTTGGTGTTTCTCATATATCGTTTTTTTTTGGTTATAATAGCCATAACCGCGAATGCAATACTATGCTTCTTCTACTCCTATAAATAATTATTGCTAAATACATGAGTTGGTATCTAACTTAGAAAATATACCAATAATACCTATGATGATGGTGTCTGCAGATGGTTGAAATAATAAACGTATATGTGTACATTTTTGGTTTGGGAAGATATGGGGGGCATTTCACACCCCAAAAATTTGTACACCACTGCCGAATTTTCAGGGCACTGCCGTAAAGTAAACCACTGCCGACTGTGAAGTCCCCCGACAGTCTAAAAATCCATAGACCACTGTCGAATTTGCCCAATTTTTGCAACCACTGCCTAACATTTCCCACTAACACTGCCGAAAATTTGTACACCACTGCCGACTGTGAAATCCCCCCCAGGAAGATAGAAAAGTGGCAATTTTTCCCCTTTATCGAGAACTTATTATAGGTACTTAATTTTTTGATTAGCACCTTTGCCAGTCTTGCCATTTTGATAATTCCGTCAATTCCAGTCATCAATTGCTGCCCGTCGCAGAAAGAAGTGATGGAAAGATTTGAAATTTGATTTGCCAAAACAACAGTTACATTATGTTTTTGAATTTAGTAAATTTTATTGTGCGTGCAACTTTTAATTATACTCTTTGCTATTTTACATGTTTTGGCTTACGCCGTCATCAGAAAAAACAATAAACAAACTTATACTGTGTAAACAATAGGTAAAACGGAACATAACAACACTGTTTTTAAAATTTTTTTTCCCAGTATCGAGCCAGGAGTGTCAATAAGAACTTATTGACACTTCGGGCTCGATACTGGGAATTTTTTTCAAAAAACAGTGTTGTAATGTACCGTTTTACCTATTGTTTACACAGTATAAGTGTGTTTATTATTTTTTCTGATGATGGCGTAAGCCGAACCATGTAAAATAATAAAGAGCATAATTAAAAGTTGCACGCACGCACTAAAATTTACTAAATTCAAATTCAATAACGTGCATCCTTACCTTCACCTTTGAAAAATGGAGAATGAGTTATATTTTGGATTTTTGATTCAGTGATTGACCGAGAGCAGTTAGTTATCAATCCATAATAGTTGACTGTCGGGAATTATGAGTAGGTACCGTTATTAACCGAATTAACGAATAATTGCAAATATTGTTCAATAAGAGTACTTATAGAAGAAAATATTTCTCACCGAAGCACAATCAGTTAAAAGATCCCTTTTCATTTGCTAAATGGAAACCGAGTGAAAGAATGGGAGATTCTCTCCACAGTAAATTGTAGGTAAATTCTCATTTTGGAGTTTTGGGGATGTTCATATATCAAGTGACAATAATTAATAGTAGGTATGGCATTTACATTAAATCTGAAACTATGATGGCTTCCTGCTTCTTCGGAAATGTTTGTTTGTTTACATGAAGGTATATGCACCTAGGCGACGGTTCTCTTTGAGTTCTTGCAGGCAGTGACTGCTACAACCGTCTCCATGCCAACGACCACCCACCACCCCGGTAATCGGCTCAGCTTCTCTCTGACACGGCACTTCTCTTTACCAGCAGTGCCTCTACGTCCAAAACCCTCCTTCTCTCTCCCAGAATCCAGCCAGTACAGGATGGAACGACAGAAAAGTTAAAAATAAAATTGCATCAGATTGGGGAAGCTACCACGTCGCCGAGTATTTTCAATTTGACGTCATGCCCCCAGGGCCCCGTATCAGCTACCTTTAATTTTTAAATTAAGTTCAACTTCCATTTTTATTCGGCAAAAAATTAATTGTTGCATGACAGGTGACTTTTAGCCGCAACCCTCCTTGAGAAAATATTTGTTTTAGAGTAATCCCCGAGCGACCCTCAAGTTGCATATTGCGAACACACACTCGCCGATAAAATGCTAATCTGAATTAACACGTGAGGCCGATAATTGAAAACAAACTCGCAGAATTTTCCGATAGAAGCGAAAAAGAGGGTTTAATTCGGTAGATTGGCTTCTTAGGATCGAGTTTCTGCCCCCGAGGGAGTGTGCTCCAATATTTACAAATCTATTAGCAGGCGATGTATTCATTGCAAGAGGAAACCCCAATTCAGGGTGTAGAGTTATTGCGTTTTCGTGTATAATAACGCCCGGACGCAATGTTTGTTCTTGCACGAGTGGAATTCGGTGAAATTACGCGGGGTGGTATTGATTTAATGTGTGAAGGCGTCCTCGGAGCAGCCGCGTCGATATAATCCCCGATAAATGTCGGGAATAAAAAGGACTACCGAAGAGACCAGCTGGCTATGAGCGACGCGCGTATAATCCGGCAAGCACGCACATAAAGAGTTGAAAATGTAGACTGGAACAATTCAGATTTGATTCCACTCCAGCTACTAGTCTTGGATTTTATATGAAACTCATCCAGGAGGCATAATTTACCGGCGGACAGCGATCAGAAGAATAATTTCGATGATTTGTTAACTTGATTTTTCCAAGCCACTAGCTACTGGATATAAATTCGAATGCAAATTAACGAATTTATGTCAGTCGGTTTTGATAAATGGGTTATATTCAGGTTTTTAAATTAGAGAGGAGACGCTCTGCCAGGTGCAACGCTTTTGTCCACCTCAATCTTCGTATAATTAATGTTTTCTAGACTCACTGGCAAAAGCATAATGCCCAGTTTATTCATATTTTGCAGGCGTCAACCCCAGAAAACAACGACGAGAGAGGACGACGTTTACCAGACAACAACTTGACCTTCTAGAAGGTCTCTTCGCCAAAACTCGCTACCCGGATATCTTCATGAGGGAAGAAATCGCCGTCAAGATCGCTCTTCCCGAGTCTAGAGTACAGGTACGTGACATATTTACGGCCTTAAACCGATTTTGAAAATTTCAAAATCCGTCGCATTTCAATGACTTATTGTTCGGTTTAATAATTTGCGCAAATGTTTTCGCGGAGGTTTTTTGCTTTTTCATATCCGTTAACAGTCGATCTGTTTGTTTTTGCTGCATGTGCTACATGCTGTGACGTATAGCTTTGCGGTGCACCGTCGACAATGCTATAATGCGAGGGGCGGAATGTTTGCCGTCCTCTGGGTAATGATTCAATTTGAAGGCTGGTTAGTCTTTTCAAAGGGCACAGCTGCTGTTTGTCTGCTCCTGTGCTCAGATTGACGAACATTTGGGCAATAGCCATATACGACGGAACCCTTTCTGAATCGTGCAAGTTGCAGGATTAAGAAATTGTAACAGTGGGACACCATGAATTGCATGTTAGAGGAAGGTGTGTAAAGCTTAAACTAATTAGAGTACGCACACCCACACCTGGCATGCTAGCTGGTTAATCCGGTCCGGCGGATAAAATTTTTCTGGAAATCTGGATTTGCGTGTAATACCCACGCCTAGAACAAGTAATAAGTGCTTTGATGACAGTACCTACGTGCTGGATTATAAGAATAGGTATCTACACAGCTGATCGAATAGAAATGACCACTGAGAGGAATAAGACAGAAAACCCGAAAAAATCTTGAGTATAAAACCCCTTCTCCCACTCGTAAAGTTTTTAGATGTGAAGACAATTAACAATAGTAAAAGTTTCATCGAATTTCGGCGTAATTACATTAAATGAAATTTTAGGGTTTTGACAGCATTTTTGCAGGAAATGGCCATTTTAAAACTTTCCTTTGGTTTCGCTTTATCTTTACAAGTTTTTTGTCTATTACGGCGATTGTTGACATCGAGTTGGAACTATTCTCTATATTGTCGCTGATGTCTTGAATATAGAAAATCATGTAAAATCAACTCATCTTCTTTAGTGGCAGGAAAATCGGGTACCCAAGAAATTCGCTAGTGATAAAAAAATCTGAACATAATTCCCTGATATCTTCATTCGTTTCTGAGTTATCGTGGAAAAATCTGAAAATTGCGATTTAGAAGAAGAAAAATGGCAGCAGAGAAGGGCCTGGAACCTCCCCATCGCATGGGTCTTTAATTTCCGTGTCTTGTGTTTAAAATTTTAAAGTTGATATGCTTAAATGGCACTTCCCGTTGACCTAATACCCATGTACCAAATTACAGCCAAATCGTTCCAGTGGTTTGGGCTATAACGTGGTTTTAGTGTTATTACAAAATTTCGATTTTTCCACCCAAAGGGTACTAAATGCGAATAAATTTTGTCTTATTTAAAACCAGAATTTGAAGACCTTTCTGATGGTTACAATAAATCTTTCAAAAACTTGTTATGGATGGTTAAATGAGAGAATAATTTTAAATTTGGAAACTGATGCGAAAACGGCACGTTATTCCGTGGGTTGATTGAATCCAAAAATTTTTTAGCTCTTCAACGTGTTATACAATCCTCATGTGCAAAATTTCAGCTAAATCGGTTCAGGGGCTTGGGCTGTACCGCGATTTTAAAGTCCGATAAAAATCACGAATTTTTTAGTTTTTGGTCAAAAGGGCATTGAGAGTGAATACATCTTTAGAAGCAGAATTTGAAGGCCTTTCTTATCGTGACGTGAAAGGAGGCGGTTTGCCTTTCAAATTTAAAAGTTGATGTGCCAAAATGATGGCATTTCTGGTTGCACGTATTGGCTCCAAAAGCTTTTCAGATCTAAGTTGGGTTATGAGATGCCTACGTACCTAATTTCAGCCAAATCGGTCTAGTAATTTTGGCTGTGGCATGTTTACAAACCTACGTACGTACATACATAGACACATTTTTAAAACCACCTTTTTGGGTTCCTGAGACCTCAAAACGTGAAGATCCGGTGATATCTCAAATTCGAAAATTTTAGTGACTGCAGTACCCAACCTCTTTTTTTTAAGTGGTGAATTGGAGAGGGGAGGTTAATTTATAACTTTTTACGACTGATGTCATTTTAATGAAAATTGGAATTTTTGTATTTTTGACAGCTGTCGATTAAATGCGAGATTAAATGGTATCGACAGAAATTTTCCAAGCCTTCTAGGTTTTGAGCAACCACGGTCAACTTTTCGTTTTCTTATCATGACCGCCCATATTGTACTCTAACACCACTAGACATACAAAAAAATTAACTCTCCAAAAAATGTAATCAACGTGATGAGCTTTTAAAAGAAAACATGTCAAAGCGACGCCAAAACGTATTTTATTAGTTGAAAGCTTGGTCCATTTTTCAAAGAGGAACTTTATTTTATTACATTTGTATTCAATTGCCTTCACGTGTGTATTCGGTGTACTTTTTAACCTTCCCAACCCCACAATTAAAAATAAGGGGGGAAATTAGGTACGTAAGCATCTCATAACCTAACTTAGGGGGTGATCTGTAACTTTTAACATCGATGTTAGGGCACTGTTTAATGTTAAAATGACAGAAATTGCATTGTCTATCCGTCACTTGTCATTATAACATCAATGTTAAAAGTTACAGAATCAGGGGGTTAGATCTAAAAACTTTTGGAGCCAATCGTGCAAACGGAAATGCCATTTTGGCACATCAACTTTGAAATTTCAAATACAAACCCCCATTTTTGACGTCCGCATAGAAAAGCCCTCAAATTTTGCTTCCAAAGATGTATTCACTCTTAGAGCACTTTTGAAGGACAACTTCAAAAATTCTAGACTTGTAAGGGACCTTTAAAACACAGTACAGTACAGTTATTGACAAAAATGTGGCAGATAATTAACCTTAAAAGGAAGAAGTTGTCAAATGTGATAGGTGATGTTATTCGTCAGACAATTGCGAAATTATAGTCATGAATGAGAAGTCTAAAATTGTTTCTGTTGAATTGACTATACTCATACTAACATAGAAATCAAATATCCACGCAATGGGGAGGTTCCAGCCGCTTCTCTGCTGCCCATTTTTGTAATTGTTTTTCATTTAAGTTTAAGCTGATTTTACAAATAAATACAATTAGTTAGGTACATCAATTTTAAAATTTTGAACTGGGACAGCTATCAAAAATATTAAAGTTCCAAATTTCATCCCAAACAGCATCAATCGTAAAAAAGGGATGAATCTTTCTTTAAAATTGCAATTTTCAAATTCTTCGGGATAACTCGGGAACGCATCAAGATATCGGGGAATTCTCCATCACCAAGAAAGAATAATAATAACGTCTTTATTCCATTAGAAAAAATATTTCCAATAGGAAAGTGGCGAAGTTTAGCTGTAGCTATTTTTACACATAATCACTTATAAATAGCGCAACTTTTTTAAAATTTAACCGACTCCGTGTTTCTTACCGTTTAGGAGGACCTCGGATAAACCTTTGTAGCCTGTGGCTTTCTGTTAAAAGTTTTGAAACTTTGCTATTATACCTGGTGGACACCGACATCATATCTACGCTTCAATAACTTTTTCAAATTATTTTATTATAAGACGAACCAGCACAAGTATTTTAATTAACGCAATCAGACGTCAGAATCTATAATATAGACAGTCGGCTTATCATCTTGGTTTTCAACTGAAGAACACCATTAGTGAAATGCAGGACGGTTTTCCATCAGCGAAAGAATTTCTGTCAAATGAAATGCTAGGGCAACCTTAATTCTTCCATTGTTAAGACTGAATTTTTTTTTTGTTTGTCATCCGAATATAATTCGTGGTATGATTCTTTCTGCAAAATTTGTCTTACAAAATAATGCATTCGTATCTTTTGTCTTTGGAAAATCGTCACAAGCGGTTTAGCGCGATTTTCGTTGCAAAAGCTGTAAGGTACTCATTTATTTGTTTCGCAAATTTTGTCGGAAAAAAGCAGACCACTCGTTATAATAATATGTATGTATGACAAAAATCTGAAAAAATTCGCAGTAAACATGTTTCTGCGAAAATGACTATATAAATTTGGGTTTTTAAAAGGAACACCCGGTATGCTTTTAGGTATATTTTTGAAATCTAGCTGTCATTATTCTGAGAACCTCGCGAGTTTTTTTACCACCAACTTGGCATTTTAGTTCACAAAAAATGAGTTCACAACTCTGGATCCTGAAGCAAACCCAAAACAAAAGAAAAAATACCGAGAATGACTCCTAGATTGAACAGTTTTCCAGTTATATTTTGCTAATGGATAGGAATTTGGTTGTGTGCTTCATATTGTTGCAAATTATGTTCTACTTCATTTCTCCTGTTTCCTAAGTTGTCCATAATAACCAAGACAATACACATAGGACCAAACTGTGCATTGTTAAACACTATCGAATAGCCGATTTTCAGCGTCCAAACCAAAACCCTTTCCAGAAGGTTTTCGCGAGGTAGAATGGTAACTTTTAATCAAAATATAGAATTCTAAATATAATGACAAGTTTTCAAGACTTTTTAACAGAAAGCCACAGGCCGTAAGGTTTACTTAGGTATAGGTATACCCAGTGATGTTCCCATCAATTTTTTTGAGGGTATACTACCGGTGTGGCTGACCTTTCCTAGAATCTGTAGAGGGGAGGGGGGGGGTAATGACAACAAAAGAGCTTGAAATTTTTTTTATATACCCCCTATAAAACGATTAAATCCTAATTAAATATGTATCGGATCGGGTGTTATCGTGCAGAGTGTAGACAAGAAGTGTCCAAGTCGTGCATAGTACTCGGCTTGACGTTAGATTTTCCATGAAAAAAACACATTCAGCAAGTTTTAATAAATGCCACAGAGAATATCTAAGTTTTAATAAATTTATTGAGAGTATACGCTGTATGTCCAGAATTTCGCTTGGAGTATACGGCGTATATGGAGTATACCCTATGGGAACACCTCTGGGTATACCTTATAATTGAATAATGATGAAAAGGTTTTCAAATCACTGAAGGTTACGCTTCGATTTTTAACAGTGATTGCCTTGCGTTGTGAGCTAGTTTTGATCACTTAAAAAATGCTGTGAGTCGGTGCCTAATTGTTTCGTTTGATTAGCTAAAAGCGAAATTTCGGTGGCACAAGACAAAGAGTTCACGTGACGAGCAATAACGGCCTGACAGCAGGGAGCAAATTCATTCCCCCAACATCCAATCTGTGAACGCACCGCACTGAGATAACTGTATATATTTTATTCAATACAATAACACAATAGGTAGAACATGCAACGAGGGGGCAGTTTTCCATTAGTTCCCGGATTATGTGGGGTTGTTCCATGAAAACAGCCCGCCTCTTGCCTTTATAAACCATCTCATCGGCGGGCGAGCTATAAAACATGCATTAATAGCAATTTTCGAGGGGAGTCGTTAAATGTGATGGAAATTGATAGGCTGAAAACTTGGCAACCGTTACCTATAATTTATTTCTTTGTTCCAGGTTTGGTTTAAAAACCGACGGGCTAAGTGCCGGCAGCAGCAACACCAACAACAAGCCAAAGCGAATTCTCAAGCGACGGGCACTTCTCCGGCTAAAGTCAAGACCAGTAAATCCTCTCCGGCGACGACGTCCACAGCACGTTCAACAATTCCAACCCCTGGTATTCCAACGCCTAGCACTTCAGTTTCGCCCCCGGCCACTGTTATTAAAAAGGAGTCTCCGCAACTGCAATCGATTTATCGACCCACTACAGGAAACATAACACCCCACGGCAGCAATGCTTCTAGTCTGATAACGACACCGTCGCCGCCAATGACTCCAGGTAACCCAGGAATGTCTTACCAACATGAATATAATTCGTTTAATTGGCCCACGAATGGACATAACAGTTCGCCTCACCAAAACTATTACAGTCCAAATTACGGCTACTACGGGCAAATGCAACCTACAGATTATTTCAGTGCGCAAAATTCACAAAACCACATGCATCAAGTTAACAATATGGCAGGTTCTTATCAAATGTCAAGTTATAACCCAATGGGTATGCCCAACGTTCACCACCAGAATTTCGGCCCAAGACATTCCGATATTCAAGATTACTGAAAACAGTTTCGAAAACTCCTTCAAGTACAAAACCTCCTTGACTTACATATCGCAGTGGTAGTGTAAGTTTTTTAAAAAGTGCTCCAGAGATTCGTAAGAAGGGAATTTTATGGCAATGATTTAGGTTACTGTAAATTTTCTATTGTAAAAATATTGTCGCCTTCTTTCTTACAGACTAACTGAATACATTTTCAGAGAAAATAAGGACTTGTACAAATGTAGATAATTCATATTTTGTGTAAATATGTTTGGTATAACTTGCATTGAATTACTGCCATACTCCATGCAAAAAATGAGTAGGTACTCACCCCACGTCATTTCTTGCATGGACACGAACTTGAATTTTTTATTAAAGAAATTTTAGTTATAAGGTTTATTTTAATTTTGTTAAACAAACGAAGTCTGTGTATAAAATTGTATTGTGATTGTAAAATAAAATGCAATATGGCGCAATTCATAAAAATACTTTTAAATAAACAAGTATTTATTTTAAATTCACTTTTATTCCGTAACCCGACCCGAAATCTAATCTGAAGGGGAGCACGTGCCAGTCGCTTGTTTCATCCGATTTCAGTAACTTTTCCACCCACTGACGGACAATCGAAGCTCTTCGTCAAATACAAAAAAATACTAATTGGAAGCTTTTAGATAAGGAAAAGATCGCCACACACGAAGATGTCATTTCATGTTCGTAGTAATCGAATGTTCGAGGGCCTCCTGCCGCGAGTTCCTGCGAGACAGGACTTTGCTCTTTGCATTGACAGTAATCTGATCCTGCAGCAGGAAAAACCTGATCGATATGTGCATGGCGTCCGTATTCGAATTATGGGTCTTTTAAATGGAAATAATAAAAGCGTACTGATTAACATCCAGAAAATAGTTAGTAGTGCATTATTTACGAGAAGATAATTTGTCAAAGCAGTGCGCTTTTGTCCTATCTGTTCGGTACAGGGTACAGGACTAATAGAACCCCACTGTGGAAGCGAATGCATTAACGAATTATGTAGATCAACATTCAGCACCGACTCTTTTCTTGAAACGAATTTTTACATCAATTCTATTTTGTAAAATCATTTCTCTTGTGTACCTAACAATGAGTTTTTGAAAATTGAATTTTAAGCAGAAACAAATTTTTTTTTTTAATTAAATTTTTTCGTGCACAATCGACCCGCTTCGAATGTTTACGCAGTTTGTAGCCTTTCGGGTTTGTAGTGCAACGCAAATTCAATGGATACTTCGAACCGGATCGATTGTGCACGAAAAATGTTTCCGTTTACGCTTAAAATGCAATTGTCAAAAAATCATTGTTAGGTACCCAAGAGAAACTGATGCTCGAAAAAAATCTCAGGGGGTACAGACTAGCATGAACTACCCCTCACGTCCACTAAAAGTTTTGTAATAAATTTTCCGGAGCAGGAAAAAAATAAAATTCATTTTCCCATGTTAAACGCTTATACTATTATTATTATTATTATTATACTAAGGCTCCGATGAAACACCTGGTATATAAGATGTGCAAAAAAGCAAAGGCCCCGAAATAGATCAATTTTTGATTTAGGGTGCATGCACAAAATATAAAACGACATTACTCTTGAACACCAACCTCCAAAATTTTTTTAATTAACAATAACGACCATTGCCTTAGGTATTCCTTTAATTTTTTAAACTCGACTGTTAAAGGGGCAAATTTTGAAGAAAAAGCAACAAAGATGTTGTATAGAGGTATAACTACATAGATGGCGGGAAATGTATAAAGCGCTATATGACAACTGGTCCCCATACCTGAGAAGTGTGACTGAGAGCGATTCATTGGGTGTTTCCGGTGTGAGAAAAGGAAAGGATTACGCTTGTTCTCTGTCACAATCATGTGAGATTATCAAGGCACAGACAAGACAAGAAAATCTCCCTGCGGGAACACGTTTGAGGTTAGTATAGGAGCCATCTATAGTTTTATTACATCTTTGCGAAAACGTCGAAAAAACGCTGACATATTTTTCGATCTATACTGGGTCTTTACCCACCTGTAGGCAAAAGATGGGAGATAATGCATCAGCAGCGATTTAAAAATGAGAAAAATCTCATTCTCGGAGACGGTAGTTAAGGTTGTACCTTATAACTGAGGCTCCTTAAAAGTACTATAGATTCAAGGTGCGAAGTTTAAATTATGTCGTAACAGAATCTACAAGGCTTTTCGCCTTTAAAATGACATTTTTCTAAAAAATTGTAAGATTTTCGACTCTGAAAGATAGCAGTTGTCGAATTCAGTAATAAAAATGGGCAGTTGCGGAAGCGGCTAGAACCTCCCAAAGTTTAATTGAATTTTTCTAAACAAAATTTGAAGACTTTTTATGTGCTGATAAAACAATAATGGTGGTCATCTTTCAAATGGCATAGACGACATGACGAAGAGGCACTTGTCGTTTGCCACCAAAATTAAGTAAATTTTTCTATTTGCTATAGGTACCTAAATTTTACTCCACCTAAGCGTTTTCTGATGGGATCTTTCAAAATTTTATGATTTTTTGAAAAAAGGGCACTAAGTTTGAGGACATTTTTTGAAACGACATTTGAAGAGATTTTATGTGCTGATAAAGAAAATGGGAGTTTATTAGTCAGATTTCAAAGTTGATATGCCAAAATGGCACTTACCATTAGCCGATTGCCACCAAAATTAAATGAGCTCTTCGGCTGGTAATGGTATCTCTACCTCAAATTTCAGTCAAATCAATTCATCAGTATTTCGATTTTTTTAATTTTGTGCCGAAAAGTCGCTCGCTAAAGTGTGAATACATTTCTAGATACAGAATTTGAAGACCATATGCTGATAGGAAAAATTGGTGTTCACAGTGAAATTTCATAGTTGATGCGCCAAAAATGCACTTGGCGTTTGCGGATCGGCAAGAAAATTTGTTGGGCTCACCAGAAGGCCTCCTCTTTGTCCCACAAACTAAAAACCTCTATTGCGCAGTTGAATTTGTAGGTATCGAAAAAATAAACTTGGTATGTTTTTGCGTTTTCTATTTCTTCGATGTTTTTGAAAATCTGGGGCGCCGGTGACTGTACTTCCGGTCAAGTATGGTACCATCGTGATCAGAAAAATTGAGTACAGCGAATGACAAGCATTTTCTAACATTCTAGATGGAAAAACGTGTGTCTAAAGTCACGCCACTGTACTCGTTATGGTACAGTCGGTTGCAAAATTGTCTGGGTCGAATAACTTTTTATAAATTAAGTTTAAAGAATGAAGAGGCCAATTTGCTAGTCAAAAGCAATGTCTGAGGCTGGTAGACTACCCTGGCTATTGGAACATAATGTCTCAGAATGGTAATTTGGCTCGATTCTTTACTTAAACTAAGCATATAAAAAGTTATACGTCCCACGCATTTTTGCAACCGACTGTACATGCTTCTTGCACAGAAAAAAACGTACCTAGATCCCGAAAAGGTATATGAAACTATAAGAAAAAATTGGCAATCTCCGAGACGGTAGAAACTTCTACTTTTTCAAAAAATTTGTAAGGGTATATAGTCAGTAGGTTGAATGTGTCAAAGAATTATCAAGAGAATTATGATAATATGTAGACTGCGTAAAACATAGTCGGAGAAAGATGCACATCGACCCCGGACGCTGCAAATACGTCAAAATACAGCATACTCTGAAACCATAAGAGATCGAGAGTAGGTTATATTGGAGAAAAGTTGCTCTTTTTCAAGGCGATTAAGAATCTGTAAAGAATTCCTCGATATTTTGATTCGTTTCTGAGTTATCCGGAAAAAAACTGAAAATTGCGGTTTTAAAGAAAAATTTATATCTTACTCTAACGATTGGTGGTATTCAAATGAAACTTTTATATAGGTATATATTTACATTTTTGACAGCTGTCAATTCATTAAGATTGGCAGAAGTTTTCTAGACCTTCCAAATTTTGAGAAACAATGGGCAACTTTTCTTTTTCTTATGACCATCATTTTAGATTTTAACACCATTGGTTTCACAAAAAAAATTGCTTTCCAAAAATGCAATTAATATGGACTTTTTTGAAAAAATATGTCAAAGCTTGAGTCACACGATGCCAAGACGCATTTAATATCCGTTAAATTCAATTGTCTTCGCATGTCAAAAAAGAAGGAAAAAGTCGGTGTACCGTTTTGCAATTGTTTTTCGTCTACGTTTATGCCGATTTTACAAAATTATTCAAACCAATTTTCAAATTTTGAAAATCTGTCAAAAAAGTTCATGTTGGTTAAATTCTTGAAAAGCTATTTTTTTCTGTATCAAATGGTGTTAAAATCCAATATGGCTGCCATAAGAAAAAGAAAAGTTGACTGTCGTTGCTCAAAATCTGGAAGGCCCAGAAAATGTCTGTCGATGTAATTGAATTGACTGCTGTCAAAAATATAAAAGTTGCCACCAATCGCTAGAAAGATATAAATTTTTCTTTAAAACCGCAAATTTCAGTTTTTTCTTGATAACACAGGACTGGCTCGAGATATTGAGGAATTTTTTGCAGATTCTTAATCGCCTTGATCAACTTCTCTAATTGATCTCTTAAAGTTTCCGAGTTTCCAATGGTGGGCAACGAAAAATTCATTTATAGGTACAAACTAATTTAAATGAAAAGTTTTTCACCCCTAAAATGACATATGTCGAAAAATGGCACTAAGGTTTGTGAAGAAAAGTTCAAAAAGGGGCCGTTTTGCCCCTAAAACCGACAGTAAGAAAATGCCCTTTGGCCAAGAAACATTCAAAAAGGGGCTCTCTTGCTACTAAAATGACATTTTTCAAAAACATAGCATGATATAAGGTGTAAGGTGTAAAATATCAGCTATCAAGTTTAATAATAAAAAATGCAGCAGAGAAGCGGCTGGAACCTCCCCATCGCGTGGATCTTTGTATTCTGTATAGATAGTAGTCAATTCAACAGAATTTTTTTATGCTTATCGTCTGTGACTAATTCCGCAGTTTTCTGACAAATACCGACATCACCCATCACATGACACATCACATGACAACATGTTCCTTTTAAGGTTAATAGTTTGCCACCCTTTTGACAATAACTGATACTTGATGTCATCCACTGTCAGCCCGCTCCCTTTTAATGAAAAAAATTTTTTTCTCTATTTTCCACTGAAATGGCAGAAACTGAATAAATTTTTAGAACCGGAATTTGATCGTCTTTCTAATAGCGACATAAAAAAGGAGGCCTTGTATTTAAAATTTAAAGCTGATATGCTTAAATGGCACTTCCCGTTTACCAATTGCTTCCAAAAGCCTTTCAAGTCTTCAACGTGTCACGCAGTCTCCATGTACCGAATCTCAGCCAAATCGAGTCACTAATTTGGGCTATAATGTATTTTTAGTGTTATTACAAAATTTCGATTTTTTGACCCAAAGAGCACTAAATGCGAACGAATTTTGTCTTATTTAAAACTAGAATTTGAAGACCTTTCTGATGGTGACAATAAATCTTCCAAAAACTTGTTTTGGATGGTTAAATGAGTGAATAATTTTACAGTTGGAAATTGGTGTGCCAAAACGGCACTTTCCGTGGGCCGATTGAATACAAAATTCGTTCAGCTCTTCGACGTGCAATACAATCCCCATTTGCAAAATTTCAGCCAAATCGGTTCAGGGGCTTGGGCTGCACCGTGATTTTAAAGTCCGATAAAAATCAATTTTTTTTTGGCTCCAAAAGCTTTTCAGATCTAAGTAGGGTTATGAGATGCCTACGTACCAAATTTCAGCCAAATCGGTCGAGCAGTTTGGGCTGTGGCGTGTTTACGAACGTACGAACGAACAAAC
Organism: Pycnomerus fuliginosus; assembly: GCA_963924575.1. NCBI lineage: Eukaryota > Metazoa > Arthropoda > Insecta > Coleoptera > Zopheridae > Pycnomerus > Pycnomerus fuliginosus. The sequence goes on along the minus strand of OZ004618.1, from coordinate 21,552,943 downwards.
GTACGTACATACATACAGACACATTTTAAAAAAACCACTTTTTTGGGTTCCTGAGACCTCAAAACGTATAGATCCGGTCTTATCTCGAATTCGAAAATTTTAGTGATTGCAGTAACCTCCCTTTTTTTTAAATGGTGAAGTGGAGTGGGGAGGTTAAAATGTACAGTTACACATAGGTTTTATCACGGCATCGATTTTTGGCCCAAAGGGTATAGTTTGTCAAGAAATAATCGAACAGCCATAAAGACAAACCTTTTAACTTAAGCCGACCGCCCGTTGAGGTTGACAATGCAGGGGAATTCCCTCCATAAATCTTTCTACACAGCCAAGTGTTCAACTACGAGAGCGCCGTACAAGATTTTATGAGGGAATTCCCCTGCATTGTCAACCTCAACGGGCGGTCGACTTAAGTTAAAAGGTTTGTCTTTATGGCTGTTCAATTATTTCTTGACAAACTTTACCAACTGTGAATACATTTTTAGAAGCAGAATTGGAAGAGCTTTCATATGTTGACGCGAAAAATTACTAAAGTCAATGCTTTACGTGACAGGCAAATTTTTTCGATTTTGTGGTTCAAACCACAAATGCTTAGTTGCTATTGATTCATTTACCCCTAGAAAGCTGTTTGATAAAATAATCAAACTACCTACTGTCAAAGCCTCCTCCGTCTGTAGGTTTCAAACAGGCAGAATTATGATGCTGTAGTTAGGCAACAGTCTCGATAATGGGTGAAAACACCAATAAGAGTTAAGTATTTGTGGTTCAAACTATAAAATCGCGAAAATTTACCTATATCTCAGAAACATGGCATTTGGGTACCTGATGTTTTATCTTTTCCTATCCAATAAACCTATATTATTATTTATTATTTCAAAAAATCGCAATGCCCAAAATCTGGAATATCTAGGCTAAGTGTAGTCAAAATTTTATAGCCAAAAGCTGAAAAGCAAAGATTTAGTTTCGAAAATAAGACGAGCATGGCGCACCGACAAAATAGTCCAAGTCAAAGTAGCCCCCCGACAAAATAGCCCCAGAAATAATCGGTTTATTTAACTAATTTGTCTTTTTTTTACGTTAATAACAATTCATGGACATTTTTATGGATTATCTACTATCTTTCTTGAAACTTCACAAATGTGGGATTTACCATAAAACGTATTTAGCCTGACCCCTTTGCGGGTAATTTTTTTTTCGTTATACCTCTCAGAAAAAATCATGTTTCCGTGGCTATTTAGTTAAACGAAATATACTTACTATTCCCGCGCTTGCATGATTCCCTTGTTCGGCTTCGCCTCCTACGGGAACTTCTCATGCGCGCACTGGAAAAGCTTAGTTTCTGAACTGGTACTGGTAATGAACTAAGGCTACTATTTAGGGCCGTCCATAAAAAGAGGACAATATATTTTATGAATTTGCGTTAGTAAAATATCAATTTATAGAAAGGTCAAAAACTGAAAAGAAAAAAAAATTCGCTGAAGCGGTAGTAGGTAACACTACCTTAGAATAAATAGAATAATAAGGCTATAACTAAGTGCATTTTGAAAACAAGTCAAATTTAACTTATTCAGGTTGTGATTTTTGTGGTTTTAACCTCCCCACTCCATTTTTCCTGTAAATTCTGCCCTGATTCATATTTTGTATAGGTAGGTACTTATTAGAAGTATTTATTATGATGAAGCACTATAATTTCTTGACCGGCAGACCTTCACTTAAAAGAAATTGAACGGCGATAAACCAAGACCAATCCAATATATAATATCGCCGTAGTCCATAATTTTGTAAATTTCATGTCGTGTCAACCGGAATTGATAATAAAGCAATGCCCATCAATTTTGAAATATTTGTGAATTCAGGTGCGAACTTTTCAATGGAAGAAACCGTGAATGCGCCCTTCTACCTGCACCTGTTCAGAGGCTAGGCTACGGGGGCGAGAATTTTGTCATAAAGGAAACGGTCGTGGGAATCCTCCGGATCAAAGATCTTCCGGATGTAGACAATGCGGTCAGATTTATTGCGTCCGCCGAATCAATTCTGAATAAAAATCCATAAAAAATAGGGGGTTTATCGTAATGTATATAACTAATAAATTAAGATTTTCACCCCTGAGTTGCTGACGATCTTACAATGGTTTAAGCCGAGGCAGATGGTATAGGAGGTATTTTTTCTTAATTTAAGGGGATTAGCATTAGAAATAAATTATTTATTTGCTGAGTTCCGAATTTATTAGTTCCTGAAAGGCTACACTGAGCGCTGTTTGGGAAGGAATAGGGCACGTGCTTGCAACCAGAATACTAGATCAGACAGATTAAAAGACACGTGATCTGTTCATTAGCTCGGCACGTGCTAAGCAGAGTTCTTGATTGGACTCTTCCCATTGTTGATGTTGATTGGAGATTTTACTTAGCGGTCGACTATCACGCTATCTACATTGATTGTGAATGAATTGGTTAAAAATTTGAGATTTTATCACCACCTGACACTTCGTTAAACGTTTCTTCATGAAAAATGGTGTGGTAGCAGGGAGTTGTCAAATAGTTGCTAACGACGTCGTCATGACTCTGCTTTTATCAACAGGTAAGTCACGACCATAACCTTTGACCTCCACCTCCTTTATAACTCTATTGATCAATTGACAGCCGCCCCATCAACCCCCACGAAAAAACTTTCCATCTATTGCGCATATTAAATTTCAATCGATCTCTCTCAACCCTCCACGTGACGGCATCTGAGATTTGTTATAATAATTTCTCGGAGGCCCCGTTGCGAAGTTCCCAAGAGACTGTGTCTCTCCGCAGATATTAAATTATTTGACAGATGGTGAAACGTAATTGCAAACCCGGAGCCAAGCCCACCCCCTCGGGTAATTTGTTAGTTCCGTAACTATTATCAGTAGTCAGTCGCTATTGAAAACGGCGTTTATGTGTGGTGAAAGTAATTTTATACAGGCGTCCCTTGAGGACGGGGCATTTACCCTCTTTACGGTATATTACAGCCTGATTAAATATCCATTTAGGGGTGTTCTTCGCCCTAAGCTGCCGGTTTCCAAGATATACTCCAGATTAGGTATTCATTACTGAAATTAAAAAATGTCCTGCCGATGCCTGCTTCCTGTTAATTAAATGAGAAAATCGGTTAAAGAAAGCTTGAAATTCCTATACAAATGTGGTTAGTCACCATTCTCTTATCATATCGCTAATCCGGCGCCTCCACCATTTTTATATATACCTGTACGTATCTAATGTTTGACTTCCATTCCCAATGCAGGCGATTATTTTAGTGTGCCACAGCTAATTGGGTCATATTAATAATAATAAGGTAGTGCTTATTTTCACAATTTTCTAAGCAAATCCTTAAACACATATTAATAAAAATTCAGCAAATCCTTATTGGGCAAACTTGTGAAAATATAAGTGTGCTATTTCAGCTACTGATTGTATACGTCCGTCCACTTAATATACCATGTTTAGTAGCGTTCTTATAGCAAAAAACTAAAGGAAGGCAGCCTGAACCAAACGAGTACAAAATTCTTTCGATTTTCTCTTGAAAGTATTGAGTGACTTTTCGAACATATTTTTTCGTACCGAAGAAACACCGGGAAGTGCATTAGACACCAAATTGAAAATTATTTTTTCTCTTATAAGTGCCTATAAAATCAGTAGGTGACAAATAGGACTTTATGTACCTAAGCGTGAAAGTGAAGTGGCTTTTCCAGCTATTGTTGACAATTGTTAAACTTTGTTATATCACATACGTAAAGTGGTTGTGAATGAGGTTTTAGGCAACTGCCGACTAATTTTCTTGCCTAGCCACGAAAATTAAATAAAATTTCCCGACTAGCCGGAAAAAAAATGTACTTATCCACTGCTGGCTCGTTTCAACGGCTAGCCCTGGAAAATGGTTTTACATGGCTAGCCGTGAGAAATTGTACTTTTACAGCCCTCGTGAGGCCCGAAAATCTTATTTTCGGTTAGTGTACGAAGAAGAAGCTCTTTTTCTGAAATAAAGTATAGGTTATATAGTATCAAATCTAAGGCTGGTTTATTGTGAATTTTGGGTTCAATATGAATACCTGCAAAAATTGCTTCTCGGGTAGCCTTTCCCTTTACTGGCAGCAATTCGTATAGTTGATGTGATGTGGATGATTAATTTAGTTGTGATGAAAGACGAAAGTTTGATTTCCTAGTATATACGACAGCGGGCATATTGCCTAGATATATTGTTGCTACGAAAAGAATCAGAATCGTAGCCGGTATTTTTTTCCAAAAAAAAAAAACAGTAGGCAATATGCTCGAATGAATAAACTTGGAGGTAACCATTCTTCATTAATTTCATAAAAAAAGATTTTTCTCGAGTGCTTTTCAGAAGATAATTTTTTGACAAAATTATTGGACCTACTTTTTTCGCATTAGTACCGTATTCCCTCGTGTAAAAGCAACAAAGTAAGTAGGCTGCTACTTTTGACTGTTATCAGGCTTTGATGTTAGGCTTTTCGCAAATACCCCACGGTCAAACTGATAACAAGCAAAAATAAATAAAGAGTTAAGGATCTGGGAGTATGTTCACTCCAAGCTCTCTTGCTTTTCTAGCGTTAGAAGTTCGGTTATCAAAATGTCTCACTGCGCTTATGGTTTAAAAATGTCTCACTGCCATTATAGTTTAAATTCGACCGCGAGTAACTTTTGTATTTGACAATGGCGGAATTTTGTAAAGCTAACGTCAAAAACGTGACAGAAAAGTTAAAAGTAGCAGCCTACTTACTTTGTTGCTTTTACACGGGGGAATACGGTAGTAGATATGTAATGTACCATAGGTCGGTAGGCTAATATTAATTGTATAATTTAGAAATATTCTGCAGTGAAATGAAGTTTAAATCAAAAAGCCTATAAATGGTAATGAAATTGATCGTAAGACTCAGGTAAGAGTACTCGTATACACCTAAATAAAGGTACACTCAAGTGCAAATGAATTTTAACGATTTGTCAAAACTAGTAGGCAGTAACGTATGGAAATACATTTGAATTGCCTACTAATTTTGACAAATCGTTAACATTCACTTGCCTTCGAGTGTACCTATACCTATTATATTAATTTCATCCAATTTGGCACTTTAATTCGTCATTACAATCAATAATAATAAATAATAATACGAAGATTGTTTTGCCCATCACGAGCCTGCTTAATTGAACTCACTTTTGTTGTATGAACAACTATTATGAACTTCGTTTGTAATGTATCTAATGCTTAAATGTTTGCATACTGGCCTTAAAGAATCAAAAGTCTTCATGTGGCGGAATTTCAGACTATACCAAACCCTGATGACACATCAGCATATCCTTTACTAATCAGCAAAACCTTCTCCTTGTAAGCATTTGCTTATAAGCATTACCTTGTTTTTATTAATATGGCCCATTAATTAGCCAATGATAGCGGTTTTGTTATTTTTTAGTGCAGAATTTTATCAAGAATCAGTCGGAGGTTGATTGGTGGTTCATTCATTCTTCCTATGGGAACGTTAACCGCCACCTTCCAAATGTTATAATCAGAAGAAGAGTCCTATTATAGGTCAGTAAAGATCGATTTGATAAGTCTTTAATCTGGTGTTGGTTGGCATGTCGAGGAAACCTTGTTCAAGAGAGTGTTGGACTAGTGCCAGTCATTCGTCAAAGGAGGGACAAGAGAGCACTGATTATTCGACCTAATCCTGCACAGCACGCTACTGGCCCTACTAATTGTAATACCCATGGCACTTATCTGCCTACGCAGCACCGCCGCTAACTACCGCCGAATTGCACTGTCATTCTTCCATATAAGAGGCGCTAGTAGATAAGACACACCCGATATTGTGTTCAACAAATATTTTTCCCATATTATGCCGAGGATTATACTTCAGATCATTGATTGTGAGTAAATGCGATTCCGATGAATTTACGTTGTCTCAAGAAAATGAATTCCCAAAAGACTGCATGGATCTCCCAGCACCTGCAAAGAGAAATAGTTTCAAGTCATCTTCCCCAAATCATTGCTTATGTCATAACAAATTTCGACTATATTCATTGATTTCCAGGAATTCTGATAGAAGAGGAGATAAAGAGCATTGACGTCCGTCTCGTTTACACCCGCTGTGCCAATATTTTCTCAATTAATTGAGTTGGGCAGGCAGTACGTGCGATATGTTTGTGGCTGTGATTTACAGTTAACTAATTGTTAAAATGAATCACGATTGCCTTTTTGAACACACCTGCGTTTTCGCAAGTCATACACTTTCTCAAATCAAAATTCTTAGACCCATGCAGTACCCGTTTCGGCAATTTAATACCATGTACCATGTACCAATGTACCATGTACCTCTGATGAATACTTTTGTGCATTTCTAATTTCTAAAGCAGTCGGGCTTTCCAATAAAATAAGGATGACCTAAAACTTTCTCGAAACAGGGAAATTGTACCAAAAATTCGCCTTCATAATAATTATCTTTGTTTGGGTAACGATTATATAGATTTTATCCATCCAACGCTCAAAGTTGCATTCAGATTTATATGTCAGACGTTTAGATTATGATGTAATACATAGATAATTATGATTTACAATCCTTTATAAATAATTAGTTTATAGAATCAATGCATAAATGATTTAATGCAGTGATTAACATGCAGTGGCTACAACCTGTAATGATGTAATGGGTTTTGCAAGAGGAATTATTTCTATTAGATTTGTCATTTGTGCGTTTGAAATCACACAAAGGTATATGAATTATGTGGGAGTTCCTCCGATGGGAGACCATCAACAATGACTGGCGAAACCCCGAATTTCCTAGCATAAACCGTGAAAAAACGATGAATAAGAGATTAGGAGGTGTGAAATGGTTCTCATATTGGTTGAATTTAAAGCAAACACGGTGAATTATGGTTTCCGGATAGAATTGACTTTCGTTGGATATTTAAAAAACAGTAGAGGATTTAGCTAATGGAACCGGATGTCCAGTGACAACTCGTCAGGGGAGATACTGTAAAAAGCCCTCAAGGTCTACTCCCCTAGATGCAAAATCTCTCGTTTTCTCCGATAATTAATTCCTGGTAGGACGAGCCACAAAAGTGACTTCTGAAGTTCCCCGTCAGTGTCCTGCAGTCAGGATTATACCCAGCGACGCAGTCATTTAATGAATTATTTATTAAGCGGGTTTTTATTTTTCTCCTAGTGGCAAAATTTTTCATTACTTATTTCATACTGGCGGCATGAAAATTACCACCGATATTTAATTCCGGAATAAACTGGCGGAAGATCAAAGGACTATGCGATCGGGTGAATTTTAAATTTCAAACTTTGGGGCTGTGTGGTGGGTTTTCTATTGAATTACACATCCGGTGAACACGGAGCGGCATAATGCAACGAATCAATGACTCCAAATCGGATTTTACTGTTTGATTTTTGACTTTCGGCATTTCATTTAATGTCCTTTTATTTCCTGATCAATTTATCCCTATTTCATGCACTGTCAATTACACACACAATCCCTCTTTAATTCCCTATTTAATTTCAAATAATTAAAGTAATCATTACGGATCCGCGATGCCGGTATGATCGATACATGATATACATTACCATCACATATCAAGCGATTGAAACTTATATCAATGAGAGAGAATAACTAATCAAAGACCTGACTTTCAATTCCAGAGCTCCAGTGGAGATCGAGTTTTTATTGATGTACATCTCACATTATATTGTCTTTAATTATTATTGTTCGTCACTTAATAATAATAATAGAAAATTTATTTGTAATAAGTATTACAAAAAGGTGTGAGGGTCAGTATAAGTATACTGGTTTTCACCTCACCATGACAAAAATAAAAATTAACAATCTTCAATAAAAATTAACAATCTTCAATAAAAATTAACAATCTTCAATCAAAACCAATCAAAATCAAACTTTGTTTTCCTAGAAAATAGGTTTTTAAATTATGTCTCAAACTTAGTGTTTCACTCTCGCCGAGACGAGAACGAGAGTAGGCTCACTATACAGTTTATAAGTACTGATGTGATATTTTTCACATTTCTAATAGCAGTTGGTCGCCGTGCCCGCAGTGAGACCCATGTCGAAACTTAGTTAGGTTATGTCAAACAACTTGACAGACTTTGATAAATTAAAGCATACCTACGTCATTCCGGGCAGTCGAGCACCAGCCAACTATTAGAAATTTTTAAAATGTCACAATAAATATAACACTCCTATATCTAAAGCAGTTCCTGAGTTACAAGGGGGAGAGCGCAAATTAGGTTTTAACCTCCCCACTCCACTTCACATAAAAATGGGAGGTTACTGTAATCACTAAAATTTTCGAATTTGTGATAACACCAGATCTTCACGTTTTGAGGTCTCAAGAACTCAAAAAAGTGGTTTTTAAAATGTGTCTGTGTGTGTGTGTGTGTACGTTCCCACCCATTTTTCATGTCACCATAAGAAAGGCGTTCAAATTCTGCCGTTTTAGCACACCAATTTCGAAATTTAAAATTATTTTCTCATTTAACCATCCAAAACAAGTTTTTGAAAGATTTGTTGTCACCATCAGAAAGGTCTCCAAATTCTCGTTTTAAATAAGACAAAATTCATTCGCATTTCGTACCCTTTGGGTAGAAAAATCGAAATTTTGTAATAACTCTAAGAACACGTTATAGCCCAAACTATACTGGATATATTTGACTGAAATTTGGTACATGGAGAATAGGTGGCCCGTTGAAGAGTTGAAAGACTTTCGGGAGCAATTGGTCCACGGGAAGTGCCATTTAGGCATATCAACTTTAAAATTTTAAACACAAAACAAGGAAATCAAAGACCAACACGATGGGGAGGTTCCAGCCGCTTCTCTGCTGCCAATTTTTTAAATCTAAAATATGAAGAACTAGCAACAGAAATGGCAAGTATCTATAACCTTAATTCTTGACGTAGGTACTACCTATACCTAAATTAATTGAGTTAGGTACCACATACATTACAGAGTTGGGAAGAACTGTAACTAGATACTTTTAGAGTATCTAGATACTAAGGGTATCTTAGATCTAAGATATACTTTTATACTCCCACAAAAAGTAATTGTATCTTAGTTACTTCTCAGAAGTATCTTGATTCTAGATAGGTACCTACCTACTTTTAATCAGTACCTATAGATGCTTTCAAGTATCTTAAGATAGCTACTTAAATACTATGCTAATCTATGCTAATGGTCTAATGGTAATATTCGATTCGTTCAACAGCAACAATTACAAATTCTGTGAAAAAGTAGAAGTTTCTACCGTTTCTGAGACTGCCAATTTTCCTTTTTCAAGGTGATGATGTAAGGAAAATATCACTCAACAATGGGGATAAATCGGAGCCCATGGCCAGGCCTTCTGTTTGAGAACACAAGTTATTATTGAAAACAAAATACTTTTGATCCGTAACAAGACAGACCAAAGAGCAAATATTTATATAAAATGTGGTTTGTGAGAAGATCAGGGGATCGGAATAGTAAGTTCGTCGGGATGTTATAATTTTTACCTAATTGCGTTTTGAAAAGGTGGATTTTACGCAATTAGGTAAAATGTTGTACGGAATACGTTATGAAAAGCCTAAATTGTTTGACTCGCATAATGTTGCAAAACTCGCTATCGCTCGTATTGGCAAATATTACGACTCGTCAAACAATATAGGACTTTTCATAACTAATTACGTAAATAACTAATAATGCATTCTTTAGGAGGGATGCTCGGAAATTTCTAGGGAATGGAACCGTGTAATTTTACAATGAGAACTGTAGTCGAAAAGTCCTTTATCACCATTTTGGGCTAAGAAATTTTCCTCAAAATTTGGGAACTCCTAAAGCCATGTAGGTGATAACAATAGAAAATAGATAGAAATAGATTCTTAAAATGGATCCATTCTCCGTGCATGAGTCTTTTTTTCGCGATTTCGCCCGGTTGACCGCAAATTCATAACTGTGATTGGTGCATTTAGCCATTTTTCAGATTGTTGTCTAGGAGGTGTGTTAGAAACTGACATTAGTTTGACAATTTTATGAAACAAATTTCTAGGAAATGTGGTAAGTGCACCAATCACATCAGTTATGAATTTACGGTCGACCGGACGAAATCGCGAAAAAAAGGCTATGGTAAAATTTTACAACGCACCCCCTAACACCGCGCAACACCAACTTCAAAATTTCAATCGACAACCCCCCCAGTTCTGATACATCATTTGACAGCTAATTTTATTATCCCATTCAGTGCTTTAAAAATTTCGACCAAAACGGACGTCCTGGGACGATTAGTTATCTCCGTTATTTCTTAAGATTTTACTTTGAAATTTGGTACCCGGGCACAATTCAATACAGCAAATTTAAAACTGCTTTTAGAAATTTTCTTGGACTTCCGGTTAAACCGGAAGTGACCCTAAAAATCGTTTTTTAAAATAGAATCATCCTACCTTTTTCTCAACGGATTCGGAATCTACGAATTTTTTTAAGTTAGGACCATGTATCACACTTGACCAGAAATTAAGTCGCGGCCACACTGGATTTTCAAAAACATCGAAGAAATCGGTCAAAAAGCAAGATTTTTCAAAACCGCAAGTGCACGTCAACCTTATTTTCTTAATACAAATTTAATTGCGCAATTACATTTCCTTTTATTTGCTTTTGCTTTTTTGAAATTTATTAAATGTTCACGATCAGCCAAAATAGGAAAAAGGATTTTTAAAAATGTAATTCGGCAGTTCAATAAAAAAATAAGGTTGACGTGTACTTGCGGTTTTGAAAAATCTTGCTTTTTAACCGATTTCTTTAATATTTTTGAAAATCCAGGGTGGCCGCGACTTGACTTTTGGTCAAGTATGATACATGTTTTTAACTTTAAAAAATGCGTAGATTCCGAATCCGTTGAGAGAGAAGCATAATTCTAGTTAAAAAACCGAATTTTAGGGTCACTTCCGGTTTAACGGAAGTTCAAGAAAATTTTTAAAAACAGTTTTAAATTCCCTGTATTTAATTGTGCCTGGGTACCAAGTTTTAAAGAAAAATCTTAAGAAATAACGGAGATAATTGACCGTCCCGGGACTTTGTACTAACCCTGTATATAGGTACGTAAAGGAAATCAAACTTTCGTCGTACGTCACAACTAAAATAATTGCTACCGCTATTACAATTAATACCAGCTGTTACCAGTAAAGGCTATCCGAAAGGTAATTTTTCAAACTATTTTTGTAGATATTCACATTGAACTCAAAATTCAAAATACGACAACGGGGGAATTTTTTCATCTGTGCGTAAGGCGAAAGTTTCATTTCCATTAGGTTTTATAATAACTGAACTGATGCTGTCTCGAGGCAATTTTTCTCGATTTTGTGGTTCAAACCATACAAATGCTTAGCTGCTATTGCTTCATTCACCAAATTTCTTAGAAAGTTGTTTGATAAAATAGAATAGTCAAACTACAGTCAGTTTATTCAAACACTTCTCCTCGATCCGTCTGTAGGTTTGAAACTGGCAGAATTATGATGCTGTTGTTACGCAACAGTCTCGATAATGGATTATGAAGACACCATAGTTAAGTATTTGTGGGTCAAACTATAAAATCGCGATTTACCTATGGTCTCACGGAATCTTTTAAAATTTTTTTAACATCTTTTTTACATTTATTGTTGATTTTGACAAACAGTCATTGTGATTATTAATAGGTAGATATGCCAAAATTAATCAGCGTCTAACAGAAAGAGCAGATCATCAAGTGTTTTAAGCTAATCAAAGAATACCGCCCAGATCTAAATGTTGCAGACGTTCGCATCAGGCGGGTGATGAATATATTTGATGGAGTATATACCTATTACTTACTCTTTTTTTTACGGGGGTGTTTGGTATACTGTCACTTTTTAAGGTGGAAAAACAGTACCTAATAATAAAGACTTTGAGACAAGGCCCAGATTTGAAACCCACAAGGGTTGGTAAAAGAAAATCTATGGAAGCGTAGAACTGCCACCATTTATCTCTATTTCATTTCCAAATTGTCAGAAAAAATGTTGAACATTTAATAATAATTAATGAACTCACAGAAAAAAATAATCAAAGCTTTAGGAACGTATGTACATATAAATAATAGTTTATACCTAACCCTAAATGTGTAACACTACCTATCCTATATACAGGGTGGGTAATTTTTCGATGCTCACCATTGGGATCTCGTAAACCGTAAAAGATACGGGGTCGGTTAAATTACAGAAAAGTTGCGCTATTTCTTTGCGATTAAGAATCTGAAGAGAATTCCCCGATATTGAGATTCGTTCCTGAGTTATCACTGAAAATTGACAATTTAAAGAAAAATCAATATCTCCCTAACGATTGATGTTATTTAAATGAAACTTGGAGCTTTTATATTTCTGGCAGCTGTCAATTGAATGGTATGTTGAATTCAATTGTTGTCACATCTTATAAGAGATTGAAGAAGTCGGCGTACTTTTTTGCAATTGTTTTTCATCTAAGTTTAAGCTGATTTTGCAAATTATTCCTACCAATTTTGAAATTCTGACATCTGTCAAAAAAGTTCATGTTGAGTACATTTTTAAAAATCCAATTTTTTTGTGCATTTAATGGTGCCAAAATTCAATATGGCGGCCATAAAAGAATCAAAAGTTGACTGTCGTTATTCAAAATCTAGAGGGCCTATAAAATTTCTGTCGATTCTATTCAGTTGACAGCTGTCAAAAATATAAAAGTTCCAAGTTTCATTTAATGCGACGCCCTTTCTTTTTCAATGCTTTCAAAAATCATCATTATTACGTATTGCTATGGCCTTCAATATACCCAGTCCGCCCCTGTTTCCTTTATAAGTAACAAATAACAATTGTTTGTTTCCTTTTCATATCTTCAATCAAAAAATCAACTGAAACACTTGTATCCTTCACAAGTAAGTTAGGTAGGTATATACCTACAAAATTAAAATGATCAGAAATACATAACACCGCATCAGGATGTTCCATTCCATCATTGTCATACTGGAAAGTGGAAGGCTGGTATACTTACTACAGCATTATTAAAATCTAGAATCCTTTCAACTTTATGGCTGTATAACTTTCGAAATCAGTATATGATGAATGGATTTCAAAATTTTTGCATAGGCTCACAGAGCATTTCATATAGGTACTCTTTAAAATGGTGTATCACAAGGGGTCCTAATTTAATTTATTAGTTTCAAATTTGACCACAGAAGGCACAGGAGTTGAATAAATATCAAAAATTCTTACATTAGCATTGGCGATATACTTATACCTAGTTCAACCTTAAATCCATGATGAAGATGATGTGATTATGTCCATCTGGAATAATTTTATAAAAGAGAATATTTGGTTCAAATAATTATTTGCATCGCATTTCCATTTCAAAGTTCACAAATAGTTCTTTTCAATAGTCACGTCTTTCTGATGACCATTGTTTGATCCCACGCATTGTATATATTCAGCGCCATTACATCCCATATGTCAAATGTAAAATGCGGCATTTTCCCGTAAACGAGGAACGCACAGCAAACCACGAAGTCCAGCAAGTGCATACATTACGGGGATTAGCGTTAATGTATTGTCGCTCGCTGAGGTTTCATAAAGGAATAAGTATAACGTGCGTGGAATGGTGAACGTCAATTCATTCCATTATTTCCCTCTCACCCTCCACATAAAAACATTTTTAGTTTTTCCATCATTTGCTCTCAATGCATTTTCAGCCTCTCTTCTGCCATTTTGCAGGAATGAAGTGCATATCGTGCAGGGTTGTACGAGTGCAAATCAATACAGATTACACACATTTAAACATCGTCTAAATCGAAGTGAAGTGAACTTGACTCGAAAATCTGAATATTTCCATCAACAAAACATTCTCCAACAATCCTTGTTGAAGGAGCTTCTTCTTTATTGCAGAACAATGGAATTGATTTGCAAGCTTCATCGCGCATTGGTCGATTCGAATCACGTGGTGAACGCAAGCGCTAGGTCTAGTAGGCGTTTGAGACAAAAGGGGGCGTGGTTACCTCGAGATGTGCAGCATCCCAGTGTACGTAGTTTTCAGCGATCAAGGCTTCCTTTATGTGAAATGGATGTGTTTATAATAGGATCGATCAATTCCTGATTTTTATATTGATTACGTTCAATTCGTTTAAGTAGCTTCAGAGATTCAAATTTACTTAAGAGTTTTTGTCAAAGGATAAGTATGATGCCTCATTACTGCAGGATTTCCTGCAATAACTTTATATAACTTCAATCCTGCTGTAAAATTGCCCTGTAAAAGGACCACCTTGAATTTATATGCAATACAGTGTGATACAATGTTCAGTTTAGACCTGAAAATTGTTTATTTAAAACCTTAAACAACCATGTCGTAAATAAGCGAATGGTGAGACGGTCGTAAAAGCTAAAAGATTAAGTTGCCTCTGTAGAATGATTTTATGACTTTATGTCTTATGACCGACTTAAAACGCTTCAGTTTCATCATTTGCGTACCTAATATAATACCTACAGAGCAAATCGCCACTGCATTAAGATTAAATATCACCATCCACATCTCGTATAATTAGGTAAACTGGGAGCCTTAAATAAATTTATTATGCATAACTTATAGCAAATTTAATTAGATGTCGATTTTAATAAAACGGCATCATTTATGCGTAAACTCCTTCCTTTGAAAACATATAGGTATAGGACAATATATAGCGAATGCGTTTCCATCAGGAAAAATTTTTGTATACAAGGGGATAGCAACTGCCTTTTCCCAAGTTCCATTATACTTACAGGGTTTAGGGTAAGAGGTGGCTCGTAGGTAGGTATGGGGTAGTTTTCAATTTCCCATCAGTTGAACCATCATCATCAGAGAGTTTACGTATGGTTTACATTTTTAGGATGTTGCGCCGAGATTGGTTAATCGGCCTAATTCTGTGATTTGTTGATATTTGTCAACATTGAAATCAATTGAGAGAACTGGATTGGCCAATGTGACTATTGTTTACGCTGATGTTGTCTTGGATATATATATCATTATTTTACAGCAACTTATCAACATTTTAAGCAAGCTCTGGGACTTGCTTGAATTTCAATTGACTTGTAAAAAGTATTGATATAAAAATTTATATCTCCAAAGAAACGACGTAAACAATGCTTCCCCCTCCAATCAATTTTCACAATTAATTTCAATATTGACTGGTTATCAAACAAGTTATAGAATCAGGCCGATTGAATGGATTTTTATACCTATAGAATATATATATATTCTTTCAAACAGACGAGGGGTGAGGAATTTCGGGTGTTTCAGTTTCTCTCCGTTTCACGAAATTGATGTGAGCGCGCTTAAAGCAAAACACATACCTACCTATATACATCAGAGCGGGTAATTTTTCGATGCTCACCATTGGGATTTCCTAAACGGTAAAAGATACAGGGTCGGTTTCCGAGTTCCTAATAGTGAGCAACGAAAAATTTACCACCCTATATGTATACAAACTGATTAAAATCGGGAAGTGGGGAATGAAATAAGGAATTCCATCATCTACTGTGAAAAGATTCACATCCGTTTGTTGTTCGTGAAAAGGCGAGGAATTCTCGGCCCAGATATGCACGGAGGAAATATTTTAATCTGTCGCGATATAAAAACGGGGTGTTAGGGAATGGCACCGTGTAATTTTAAGAGCGGCCATACCATGAGAAATGTAGCCGAAAAGCCCTTTCTATAAGATTTTCGAGTATTTTCTTCAAAGTTTGGGAACTGCTGAAAACATGTAGGTGACAACAATAAGAAAATACAAATTTCTAGGTATCATGACAACAAAATATTGTCTTCCAAATCTTGTTAAATTGACAAATTGTACCTAATAATCAACGTGCCATCATTTTTCGATTTTGAAAACAAGAATATGCAAGACATGAATTTTGTACGTATGGTGAGTGTCTTAGTAAAATAATAATGGTAGGCATGATGACTTCCCTTAACTTGTTGCCAAAAAATGCGAGAATGACAACCACAGGTATAACAATTTAATATTATAATGTACCAAATTAATTTTCTGTTGTCATGGTACCTACCTACTAGACATTTTGTGGAGCTATATTATTGAGTGAAATATTCCAACAGTTCCTAAACTTTGAGGAGAATACTTAAAAATCATACCCTAAAGGAAAAATGCTTCTTAGACCGAAATGGTAAAGGACTTTTCGACTACATTTCTCATGGTATAGCCGCCCTTAAAATTACACGGTACCATTACCTAACACCCAGTATAGTCCAGCAAAGGTCAACAGGAAGTAAACTCGATTCCAAAACAATCTCCTACTTCATCAGGATGAAGAAATGGAAAGCCAAAGTACCCAAGTCAGGAACTTCTTGGGAATTTTAGATTCCCTATTATTGACATATTCTAGGAACCTACAGGAAAAAGACATTAGATTTTGCAAAATTATTTCGCTTTATACTTATTAAAACAAAAGTTCAATGTTTCGTAGCAATTCCTATTTCGCTTCATATACTTATTAAAACAAAAGTTCAATGTTCCGTAACGAGTTGTTTGAAACTTATTGGCTTTTTAAGGATGAAGTAAGTTTGATAAAATAGTATACATACCAGTGGTCGGAACATTACTTTTAAAAAGTAATTCATTACCATTACACATTACTTCGTCGAAATTGTAATGCATTACAATTACTAATTACTTTTTTCAAAAAGTAATGCATTACAATTACAATTACTTAATAGGTAAATGTAATGCATTACTTTATACATTACTTTTAACGTGACATTTCTTAAATTTCTGATTGTAGCTGACAGATTTTGAGATCTGCAGTAAATTGAAACATACGTCATTCATTTCACAGAATTACATTTTTCATACAAGTTTTATTTTTGCGTTTATCAATTAAGGGTAAAAAAAGTAATGGAAAAAGTAATGGTTTTCCATTACAATTACTAAAAAAATGTAATGCATTACAATTACCCATTACTATTTAAAAAAAGTAATGCATTACAATTACTCATTACCAGCTAAAGTAATTTCATTACAGTAATGCATTACTTCCGACCACTGATACATACCCATATGATGATTGAGAAATATGAAAGCGACATCCTCTAACTGTATCGGGGAAAACTTGTCGTAGGTATATTGCGTCACTCATATTGCAACTTTAAAATCGGTAGTAATTCTTCTTGGCCAGTAATTTGGTAAATAATTTGTCGCACTCTTCTTTCATGAAACTTATAATGCCAATTGGTAGGTCCTGCTTGATTTAGTTGGAAGTAAGGAGAATACCTACTAACGGAATGTATCATTCTTAAGTCCGTAAATAGTGAAGAGTTGTTTTAAAAATTTTGGGCAATACCTACTCGAACGTTGCCATCCAAATACCTATAGTTCTTCAACACTGCTGAGAAAATCCAGATTTGTCACTGACCAAAACATCATGATAATATTAGGTATTCAAGTTATTATTTTGAAGCACAAAGATTTCTTTTTTATTGGTTCTCTTCTCACAGGATACAGTAGTAGGAATTCACGGATTTCCTCGATGTTGATGGACGGTGTAAGTACTTTATTTGCACTTGACTCACTTGACACTTACCTCTTAATAGGTAGAGGTAAGTACTCGAATACATGCAATAATTGAGAGATATTAATTATAGTGCCTAATAACTAATAAATATTAAATAATTCCACTTCGTAGCGGCGTAGCACGTAGGTATATTGACTGATATGCGATGCGGCTGTAGTGAAAACTGGTGGATGCGCCGGGAAAGTTTCGACACTTTAATACGAAATAGAGTGAAGAGCAATATTGTCCCGCACTCATTCGCTTGCAGAAAAGATTTACGAAGTCAAGTATTATCAGTTAGCTGATCAAGGACCAATGCAAAATACAACCTATAGCTATAGGTACCTTCTTATTAAAGCAATTTACTGCTAGCATATAAGAATTAAAAAATCCTTTGAAGCTTTAGAAACAAGTTTACTATTATTAAAGCATAATAGACCCTTCCTTTTGTTATAGCTTAGGTACCGAGCTCACGATTTTTCTGATGTCGTTTTAAACATGATTTCTCCTCATTTTTCTTTGATACATCAATACGCTGCGTGATATCATATAATGCAGGGCGTAAATAGCTTATTTCATGATTCTATTTACTAACTTTACAAAGCTGAATCATTTTAAAGTTTTCATTGGATATTCCAGGTTTTTAACATCATAACTACCTGGCTATGACAGAAGCGATTTCAGTTGTTTGTTGTCTTTTCTCTTTACCACTCCCTAAGTATGAAAATAAGAATGGGACACAGAGAGGGGTAACTGAAATCGCTTGATAATCTCTTCGTTGTGAAATTTCACCATGACGGGGAACGCCTTAATGACTTTCGATGAGGTCCGGATAAGCAAAATTCATGAATGACCCTACCTGGAACCATGAAATTATTATCCTTTCTAGGATAACCACCTTGCACGTTCATTCATATTTAGAATTATTGGCGAAATGTGATTGCAAATAAAATTTTCTGAAATTGCGTCGGAGCTTTGGCAGGCAGGCCGACGCTGGTGCATCGCGCTTTGCCACCGAGCTTCCCCGACGCGCTTGCGGGGCGTGGGGCGTGTCCTCAGCCACGAAAAGTGAGGATCAATTCTACTTATTTAATACAGCTTTCGTATTAGGAGCGTGTATATAGTTAGGAATCCACTGTAAACCGATTTGCGCTAAACTCGGGTTTTATCTACACTAAGTACCTCGGCTTAACTCCGCATTGTGTTTGACTAAGTGAACAAATAGATGGAGTGATATATATTGACTTAGTTGTGCACCGATATTTCCTTCTTTGCAGGGCACCTTTTTTTGGCAAGGTGAGTTTTCTCCTCCTTCGCATGTCGTGGTGGTCATGAGTCTACGAAGGATTCCCGTAGCGGAGAGTTTCGCTCTTTTAATTTCGTTTTTATTTTAATCCGATTTGATTAATGCGGATTATTTTTAGTATATTGTTTGGGTTTGTTTATACGGGTTCGGCGTCACGATTTTGATGATCCTGCAGCCTTTTTATTTCTGACCAATTAACTTCTGCTGTCGTTTTAGTCACACATGGTCCTCGTTCACTTTTACGACTACTATTTTTCATATTTATCTAAACAGTATAGGCAATTTCTCATGCTCTTTAATTTATTGACCAAAACATTCTTACCTGCATTATTTTCTAATATGATGGCAAGATTTATTAATACCGTACTCTGGGGGAATTTGGGACATTGGTATAATTTGGGACGAAACTTCAATTTTTTGAAAACCGCGGTGAAACCATGTGATCTGAACAGTTGCCCCAACCGAAAAAAATTCATACACTAGGTGATACGTCAAGGTCGCCAGACATCAATGGGAATTGGCGCCAATAACATCCAGGTAAGTGGAAAAAAATGTGTTTTGTCCTTACGGTTTTTGCAAAATTTTAATGTAGTGAAAAGTTCCGTTTGGTGTGACTTAATGGCATGCTGCAATGTTGGGCCATGTCACTCATGATTTAGTCCATAACCTCAACAACAGTTAGAGGCATTTAAATTGTTTTAATTTGTTTAAAACTTTAAGATTTTCAGCTATTTATGTAAAAATGCACTTTTCAGGATAATTTGGGACGTCACCAATGCCCCGAAAATATAAGCGCCGTTTGGGGGCTGCCCTGTATAGAGACTATGCAGAATTAATTTAATTTAATTTATTTAAAAATGGAAATGTATGTTGTTGTAAAGTTCACTTACAATGAAGGGACCAAGAAGGAGACCATAAAAAAATTTGTGTCGAAAATTATAAAGATTGGAAAAAAATGCTTCACCGTCAACTGCCCTCGAAGGTTCCGAGATAAAACTGACACCTTTCTTTTCCCACAAATTCCTGATCTTAATGAAGTGCAATTTAACCAAATTGTAGAAATCTGGGATCAGCCAAAAAACAATCGTGGACGTTATGTTTTTATCAACGACATTTACATTTAAAACACATTCGGACCAATTGTTCCTATTAGCTGTAACTTACCTATGTACCTATACCTTGATGGTAATGTATTTTTGTTAGTGTTAAGTGTTTAAATCGTTTATACCTCGTTTCAAAGAGATTTAATATTCGCTTTTGTATTTGTTCAATAAAAATGTTTCATTATTTGCTATTTTTGCTTTCACCCCAAATTTGACCGCCCCAATTACAGATTTCTATTTTTTTTTTAGTTTGTAGGTGTCCCAAATAGGTATATATAGAGTTCTGTTTGAGTTATAATGTTGCTTCAATGCATTTTCTGTGTAAAATCGCTGATGTCCCAATATACCCCATGTTCCGGGTAAAATGAGACGAAAAAAAATCAAAAAAAAGGGTAGTTTTTGTAATTTTTTTGGTTTTCTCTTTATTGGATCTGGTGCTCATACCTATCTCGCAACAGTCTAAAGTAATTTCGCAAGAAAACAATGGAAACGAAAATAATTATTTACAAAAATGTTTAAAAAACGTCCCAAATTCCCCCAGAGTACGGTACCTATACCTAGGTATATGTAAATAAATTCTGTTTTTATTTCATATGTTTACTACCTATTAGATAAAGTCATATCTTATTATACCGGGTGTACCTTAAAAAAACTAGTCATGTCAGGCTGTGGACCTGCAAAGCTGCCCGACCCCCACGTCCCATCCTTTCATCACATTTTTTCAATCAAGCACTTTCGAAAATGTTGCATGTTGACGTTTCTCAATGACGGCAGCTGATTTTAAGAACCGCCATGAGTTTCCGAAATAGAAAAGTTCCCCAGTTCCCCAATGACTGGTTTTTTAAGGTACACCCGGTATTATGTATACAGTTTTAGTCAAATGTATGGAAACAGGTGATTATTTCCCAAACTGTACCTATATCAAAAAATTCGTCAAATAAAACATGAATGGCAAATTTAGGCGAACGTTTTGGGTTAATAATTTTTGTTGTTGATATTGACATTGCCAAGTAATGATCTCATTGATTTTTTTTGAAATGAGAAGATATGTCAAGTGCAGTATCATTGGAAAGATATTTTTTTTCTCTTTAGAACCGTGTGAAAAAACTATGCTCTTACATAATGGCAATTTCGAGAAAATGTCATTTGAATGTGTTCCCAAAAATATGGATTTGGCCGTCTATTTCACATAAGCTATATGCACTTTAACAAAAAAATGTCGAATAAAAGTTTTTTGATGCGATTCACTTTTTTTGACGTCTGCTTCACTGAGTATTACGTCATACCGATTTTTCTAATGACAAGATCATGTCGAGTGAATCACATCAAAAGATGCGCCTTAGATAGCCTTTCAACTTTTATTAGAAATATATTTCACAAACTATGCACTTTGTCAAAAAATTGTTCCAATAAAAGTTGAAAGGCAACCTTAGGCGCATCTTTTGATGTGATTCACTCGACATGATCTTGTCATTAGAAAAACGGGTATGAAGTAATACCCATTGAAGCAGACGTCAAAAAAAGTGAATCGCATCAAAGTGATGCGCCGGAATTTGCTTTTGAACTTTTGATAAAGCGCATAGTGAAATAGACGGCCAAATCCATATTTTTGGGAACACATTCAATTGACATTTTCTCGAAATCTCCATTATGTAAGAGCATGATTTTTTCACACCATATTGGGTTATATTAATAAAAATAAGGTAATGCTAATAAGCAAATGCTTACAAGGAAAAGGTTTTGCTGATTAGTAAAAGGTTTCAGCAAAAGGTAATCCTTAGTTCTGTATTAATAATGAAATGCTTATACTTAATAGGATATGCTGATATGCGTCAGCGTTTGCTAGTCTGAAATCCCGCCACATGAAGACTTTTGATTCTTTAAGGCCAGTATGTAAATATTTAAGGATTAGGTACATTTCACTGCAGAATATTTCTCCATTAAACGTTTAATATTAGCCTACCGAGCAATGGTACATAGCCACTATTAATGCAAGAAAAATAGGTCCAATAATATTTTTGTCAAAAAATTATCTTGCGAAAAGCACTAGAGAAAAATCTTTTTTTATGAAATAAGGAATTGTTACACCCCAGTCTGTTTTGGAAAAAAATCCCCGAATAGGTACGTTTCGGGTTATTTTCGTAGGAACAATCAATATACTCGCCTTCGTAGAATTGTCGTGTAACCTACTTCACTTTAGAAAAAGCTTTTTCTTTTTCCATTAACAAAAAATGAGATTTTCGGGCCTCACGAGGGCTATGAAAGTACAATCTTTCACGGCTAGCCGTGTAAAATAATTTTGCACGGCTAGCCGCTGAAATGAGTAAGCGGTGGATAAATTTTCTTTCGGCTAGCCGCGAAAATTCTACTTTATTTTCGTGAATAGCTAAGAAAATTCGTCGGAAGTTGCCATGGCGTCTCACCTGTGTTGTGAAAACACTTAATAATTGATTTTTTAGCTCGAATTAATTTTTTTCTGGTGAATGAAGAAAAATGTTGTATGCACCACAGCAGAGCGTGAAACTAGTTTTCCGGGTCTGAAGAAAATAAACTACTACTACTTTACCTACCGCTTTTATATCTATAATAGAAAAAATAATTTTCGCTTTGGTATCTAATGCTCCTTCCCTTGTTTTTTCGGTACGAAAAGATCAAAGTAAGAATAAAAAAAAGAAAGTCAGTCAACACTTTCTGGAGAAAATTTGAATAATTTGGAACTCGTTTGGTTCAGGATGTCTTTCTTTATAGTTTTTCGCTATACGAACGCCATTAAATATGGTAGAAATATTAAATTTACGTACAATCAGTATCTGAAATAGCACACTTATGTTTTCACAAGGATTTACTGAAACAAATCAGTAAATGGCTAACTATTAATACGAAGACAAGGGAATGCTTATACTGAACCAGGATCAGCAAAAGCTTGTCCAATAAGGATTTGCTGAATTTTTATTAATATGTGTTTAAGGATTTGCTTAGAAAATTGTGAAAATAAGCACCACCTTATTTTTATTAATATGACCCATTGTAAAGAGAAATAAATTACTTTTCCAATGATGATACTACACTTGACATATCTTCTCATTTAAGAAAAAATGTCGATGATGTAATTATTTGATATAATGTCAATGTCAAAAAAAAATTGATTAACCCAAAACGTGCCTCTAAATTTACCACTCAACTCTTATTTGACCAATTTTTTGATAAAGTGAATTGTTTGGGAAATAATCGACTGCTTCCATACATAACTCGCCTGTATGGTGGTCATCTTTCAAATTTCAAATTTCACAGTTGACATGCCACAAAAGCACTTGTCATTGGCCGACTGCCACCAAAATCAAGTAAATTTTCCTACATCCTATACGTATTTCAATTTTGCTCCACCAACCTTACGGTTTTTTTGGATTTTTTTTTGCCAAAATAGCACTAAGTTTGAATACAAAAAAATTTGAAGACTCAAAGTTGATATGCCATACAAAGCAGTACTTGGTCATTCGCCGAATGCCACCAAAATTAAACCTGCTCTATATGTATATGGATTATGGTATACCTACCTATATCATACGCCTACTACATTTCATCCAAATCGATCAAGTATAAGTCTGTCCGGGATCCACACGACCGGGATTCACCCTATTTCCATGGTGAATCATTGTTGTCAACAATGAATCGCCATGGAAATCGGGTGAATCTCGGTCGTGTGGATCCCGGACAGATATTAGTTTGGGCGGTTAAATTAATGTTCCGTCCAAATTACGAATTTTCTGATTTTATGCCCAAAAGGCGCTAAGTGTGAATACATTTTTATATACGCAATTTAAAGACCTTTCTTGCGCTGAAAAGAAAAATTGGTAATCAAAGAGGCACTTGGCGGCGCTTGCGGATCTCCATACCGAATTTCATTAAAAATGCGTCCTGCAGTTTTAGAGAAATCCGAGGAGAAATCGTGCTCACATACGTATACATAACAGGATTTCATTAAAAAAGTAATTTGGAGCAGGCGGGTTCTGAACAAATGAAATGCGGCATATAACGTGTGCTTTTTTTAAATTTATCTGACAGACAGCTGATAACTGTCATGTGTGACAATTGCTTGTGAAAACTAGAAAACTACAAGATACTATGTGACACTTTTTTGAGAGACCGAAAGTTTGAATAGGAAACCATCAGGAATCCATTAAATCGGGCTTATGTCAATTCCCAGAATTAGGAAAAGACTCAATGACTTTGGTCACGTTTTAGCTTCTTTATTTTTCAACGCCTGCTCCAAATGACTTTTTTAATTAAATCCGGAATTAAACGGGAACCGTTCCTCACGTTTCTATACACCATTTTTATACACATATATACACATTTTTTAAAAGTCATTTTTTCGGTGTTTACAAAATATTGTGCCATCGTAGGCGGCTTTAAAAACAAAAGAATTAACATTTAACGCATTTACTGCTGTATAAATTAAAAGTCAAAACAACGCATCATACGATGGTACAATATTTTGTATAACCATCATCATCATCCGATACATACAACACCTCTTAAATGCTCAATAACAATATTTTGCTACTTCCACAACTTTCAGCGTTGTAAAGGTACAGTTATTGCGAGCAAAAAGAACCGCGGACATAAAATTTTCTGTCACTTCAGAAAAGGCGATGGAGCCGAAGATTTAGGCCGGATTGCACCAAACTTTTAAACCTGGTTTATATTTAATGTAGGTTTAAATGCTAGGCAACTTTGAAGGCTTGGTGCAACCCGCCCTTAGGTGTCAGTGTAACAACAAGTGATGTCCGTTTTTTTTGCTTGCAACTGTAGATACAGACAAAATTGATGTAACCCGACATTTTTGGGTATTATTTCATTTCGCAGACTTCAAATTGTCAAATTTTTAACAAAATCATCAAACGTCAGCGAAAACTATTAGATGGCAAGTTTTTTTTCAAGTAATTTTAATTCTCTTTTTTTCCACGGCGTTCGAAGAATAAATAGCATATTTTATTATGAGTAAAACCCACTTTTTGTGATTCGCCGGGAATTGTAGACTCACTTTGCTCGCCAAATTTCCGGTCTCATCACAAAAAGTGTCCGTTTTACTCCTAATAAAACAATTACCTATACTATAGTACGTGCCCCGTCAAAATAGCCTGCAACAAAACAGCGCCGACAAAACAGCCCCCGAAAAAATGTCCTCCCCCGACAAAATAGACTCCGACAAAGTAGGCCCCTCACAAAAACGCCCCACCCCCCCAAAATCACTACTTGAATAAGTTAAATTTGACTTATTGTTTTCAAAATGCACTTATAGCCTCATTCTATTTTACCTTTTACCTGCTACCGCTACACCACTTTTTTTTCAGTTTTTGACCTTTCGATAAATGGTTGTTTACTACCGCAAATTGATAAAATACATACATACATTGTGTTCAGTTTATGTAATACATTTTATTCTAAATTCCACATTTGTGAAGTTTGAAGCTTATTAAAAGATATGAATATAACTTGTGTTTTTTTAAATTGAACACCTAGTATATTTTTCTACAGATCGATAGCAAATAATCTTCTGATTACTATACCTATAGCACACTAGGCATTTCAGACTGATATTTTTTGAAAGAAAAACTATTTTAGTGATTTTTCAAAAAAATTGCGAACAAAGAAGGCTCTGAAGCAAAAGTTTGTTTACTTATATCTGTCAATTAGTTGTCTTAACAATGTTGCATGGAATTTTTTCCAATAAAAAGCATCCTTTTTGGAATGCGAAAGTTGAAATTTTTAAGTATTCTCAAGTTAAAAAAAAATCTTGTTCGGAAGTTATCAGAAAATCACAAGTTATATTCATATTTTTTAAGTTTGACCTTGACCATGCCCTACAATTCGCTTTTTGGTTCAAGTCTCTTTTTGGTTCAAGTCTCTATCTTAAAAGACCTCGGAGATAATCAAATTTGAAAGGGTTACAAAATCGATAAATCACGCTGTACAAGTTGGTTGAGAACTTGGTCCATTTTTCAAAGAGGAACTGCGTTTGATAACACAAGGTAGTTTCAAAGTCTCGTTCCACAAAATTTACTTACTGTTTAGGACGCGTTTCGGAGTGTTTCTCCATCTTCAGGAATAAAAGAAATTAACACAAAATACAAAACAGTTGCCTGGAAAATGAAAAAACGTTTGGGTCAAAGAAAAATAACAGCTTTTGAGTCACACTGTAAATTGATCGAAAGACGCTCAAACATTAAATAATGGCTGCAGTATAAATCGAGCTTAAGGAAAACACGGCATAGGGAGTCAAAATTGGATTCTAAACAACTTTTTCTAATAGCCTTTTCCGATATCTTGATTGCGAAGCAAAATATTGAAAAACGGTCCTATTATTCTCGAGGGTTTTATAACTTACATTCGAGTGACTATACATACCTGAAAAGATATGTGCCTTATGAAGCTTATGTATGCTAAAACTCGAGTCTCCACCTATAAAAATAAGGAAAATATAATTATGGGAAACTTGCTTATACTTGCGTATAATAGGTACCTTCAAGTACTGGACCTGATGGGGGTCGGCGGGCTATTTTGCAGTTTGCACAGCCTGCCATGACTATACTTTCTTTAAGATACACCCGGTAGTGGCTAATAAAGGTTGACAATAGTTTTAACTACCGTTTTATTAAGAAAATCAAATTGTGATTTAACACCGAACGTATTATGGTTCTGTAGTACAGATATGTATATGTTTTTTTCACGGCACTGGATTTTTTGCCTCGCTTTTTCCACACATTTTTAGAAACAGAATTTGAAGAGCTTTTCTATGGTGATGATGCCAAGAATGAAGGTTCACATTTAAAATTTTGTTGATGTGTCAAAAAGGCACTTTCCGTGGATCGATTTGGCTGCAGCGTGTCCACAGACAGACAGACATACCTACATCAGGCCAGTGGCGTATTTAAAAAATTTGCTTAGATGGTGGCAACGACGCGCGGGCGGGGGGGGGGGGTTAGCGCCGCAGCCGAAATTTTTTTTCATAATAATAGTAATAATAATTATAAGTTTTTCGCCGGTAGTCATTAAAGGTGCATTTTTGCTGCCTCTTTGTAAAAATGCACTTGTTTAATGGCAATCGGTGAAAAAATGATGTGTTCAACAGGGCAAAAAAATCAGATTTAGGTACTACCTTGGCTGGATTCCTTCAGCCGCGGCAGTAAATCTGCAATTTTTTTGCCTTATTAATAAACACATAACTACTATGGATGGGGTATTGCCAAAATAAAATGAATAATATCGAATTTAAGTAAGCAGAACTAAAAAAAAATAAAAGAAAACTACAAATATATTCGCATTCTTCGATTTTTTTACTTGGCCAAAGTGTCCAGAACTCTCCAAATCGATTTTTCTTGGCGATGAACTTTTTCTATGTGTACCATGTTGATTTATATTTATTTACAGAAATAAGAATTCGTTTTTTAAACGTCATTTGAAAATTATAATTATTATTACTATTGGAGGACGCCACTGCATCAGGCACACGAAGACATGTTTTAAAAACCACTTTTTCACACTATCGTTTCCATTTTTCAACTTACCATACATGCTATAATTAACAGAAAGGTGACCTTATTGTATATACTACAAACGGTTTAGTTTCCATAGAAACAAAAATAACAGTGTCAGTGAACCATAATGTCATACATGCTAGGTAAGTAAAACAAATGACAATCGTAAACAGCGCGTGAGATGTCAAAATAGTTATTAACGATAAGTGCATGTTAACAGAATCGAGGAATAGTTTGCAAAAACGAGGCGGAGCCGAGTTTTCGCAAATTCCAAGATTCTGTCAAAATGCACTTAACAACCGTGTATCGTAGATAATTTTTCGCACAATCGAATTTTACCATTAGGTAATCACAAACTTGGAGAAAATTTTTGAAGCCGACCCGACGACAAATTTGAAGCAAAATGGCAGTCGGCAATCACAGAAAACGTAAGCTTTATTAAATTAAAACGTTTTTGTTATACCTATTTGACATCTCACGCGCTATTTACGATTTTCATTTGCTTAACTTACCGCGCATCTATGCCGTTATGGGTTCATAAATCATAACGGCACTGTAATTTTTAGTTTCTGATGTGGAAACTAAAAAGTTTTTGGAACGGTCAACTTTCCGCTCATTATAGTAACTATAGTACGGTAAGTTGAAATATCGAAACGATTGTGTGAAAACGTTTTAATTTAGGTTTCCTGTAATTGCCGACTGCCATTTTGCTTCAAATTTCTCGTCGTTTCGGCTTCATAAAGTTTGTCCAAGTTTGTCATTATACCTAATGGTAAAATTCGATTGTGCGAAAAATTATCTACGATACACGATACACGGTTGTTAAGTGCGTTTTAACATCAGAATCTCGGAATGTTTTTAGCGATTCGATTTTTCGATCGGTTTTAGTAATTGCTCCGCGACTGTAGAAGTTAAAATATACAAAAAAAATGCAGCAGAGAAGCGGCTGGAACCTCCCCACCGCGTGGATCTTTGTATTCTGTGTAGATAGTAGTCAATTCAACAGAATTTTTTTAATCCTTGTCTAGTTTCGCAATTTTCTGACAAAATACCGACGTCACCTCGAACATCACCCATCACGTTTGACAATATGTTCCTTTTAAGGTTAATCTTTTGCCACCTTTTTGACAATAACTGCCACTTTATGTCATCCACTGTCAGCCCGCTCCCTTTTAATGAGAAAGAATTTTTTCTCTATTTTCCACTGAAATGGCAGAAACTGTGAACACATTTTTAGAACCAGAATTTGATCGCCTTTCTAATGGCGACATAAAAAAGAGGTCTTGTATTTAAAATTTTAAGTTGATATGTCTAAATGGGACTTCCCGTGGGCCAATTGCTTTCAAAAGCCTTTCAGGTCTTTAACGGGTCACCCAATCTCCATGTACCAAATTTCAGCCAAATCGATTCTGTAATTTGGGCTATAATGTATTTTTACTGTTATTATAAAATTACGATTTTTTGAACCAAACAGCGCTAAATGAGAATTAATTTTGTCCTATTTAAAACCAGAATTTGAAGACCTTTCTGATGGTGACAATAAATCTTTCAAAAACTTGTTTTTAATGGTCAAATGAGAGAATAATTTTAAATTTGGAAATTGGTGTGCCAAAACGGCACTTTCTGTGAGTCGATTGAATTCAAAATTTGTTCAGCTCTTCGACGTGTAATACAATCCCCATGTGCAAATTTTCAGCCAAATCGGTTCCGGGGCTTGGGCTGTACCGCGATTTTAAAGTCCGATAAAAATCAATTTTTTTTATTTTTGGTCAAAGATGCACTAAGAATGAATACACTTTTAGAAGCAGAATTTGAAGGTCTTCCTTATGGTGACGTGAAAAATGGGGGTTTGCATTTAAAATTTAAAAGTTGATGTGCCAAAGTGGCATTTCCGGTTGCACGATTGGCTCCAAAAGCTTTTCAGATCTAAGTTAGGTTACGAGATGCCTATGCTCCAAATTTCAGCCAAATCGGTCTAGTAGTTTTGGCTGTGGCGTGATTACAAACGAACGTACGTACGAACGTACATACACACAGACACAAAAAACCCCTTTTTTGGGTTCCTGAGACCTCAAAACGTGAAGATCTGGTGCTATCTCAAATTCGAAAATTTTAGTGATTGCAGTAACCTCCCATTTTTTTTAAATTGTGATGGGGTTGGGGAGGTTAAAAGGAAAACATGTATTCAAATTTTCATTGCTCTGGATGTTGCACGTTCCATAGGCTATAGGGTTCCACCTATGAAGACTGCTTGAATAACAAAATAATTGTTTGATCAATTGTTATGGGATACTATTCGGGGTAAATTAGGTTCTGCAGATAAAAATTCTGGAAGAAGCATTCTATTTTTGTGCAAAGGAGCGGAGGGGCGTACTAGTGGATTGTGCATACGTCGCATCCCATCAGGCTATAGGGTTGTTCCGCTTGGTCTAATGCCTGAATCGGATTAGAAAAAGAGGCAAAATTCACACATAAGACGATTAGTTAGCTGCCTAGTAAATCCACGGATCCTGTAAAGAGTATTATCATTATATTATGATTATATTGGATTTACTAGTGACTAGTGCCGTTTCGGAGCGGCTGTGCGGTAATTCAGTTCGCTGCCGTCTTCTCTTCTGGACGCAACGTGCAAATCACTCAAAGCCGAAAAAATATCTCGTACAGTCACTAATTATATTGGAAGTGCGTGATAAAATTGTTCGTTTTTTAATCGCGTGAATTTTTGACGACTTAATTCCGACAAATCCTGTTTGGCGCAAGTGAGATCTACTAATTAGTGAATCATGCTTTATTTTCCTCGCAAAACTGGACGTCCTCCTATAAGTATTGGCAAATTTACAAAGACTTCCGCTCGCTAGGCTAAACTTTACGCGAGCAAACCGCCGTGAAATTGGTGTAAACTTGAAACCGCCTGGGATTTTCACAAATGCTTTGACACTGATAATATCGCAGACCT
Organism: Pycnomerus fuliginosus; assembly: GCA_963924575.1. Lineage (NCBI taxonomy): Eukaryota > Metazoa > Arthropoda > Insecta > Coleoptera > Zopheridae > Pycnomerus > Pycnomerus fuliginosus. The sequence goes on along the minus strand of OZ004618.1, from coordinate 21,522,459 downwards.
TCGTATGCTCAGATATGGAGGGATTTAAACAATTTTGAGAATGCATAAACATGTCTTTGTTACTCTTAATGGGAAGAATATGTTGTCTTGTAAGTATATAGTTTTAAGTAAATAGGTATTTCTTTTCTCAATAATTTCCATTGCGCTAGAGCGTTATTAAGTCTGCTGAGCCTAAAACAAATATTGAAGGGCATACTTATACGTATGTTCATAAAAATTTAATGAAAGCACACGCGAAGTGAACACTGCACTCGAGAAACCACAGGCGTGTAAAGGATTTGCGGATATTAAATTTTGAAATGAACCTGCAACTGGCACAGCAGGGGCTTTAATAATCAAAGTCTTATAAGTATAGTGTTTCTGAAAAAATTAAACTGACGTTCTGAATTGTGTGCAAAATTGCGAAATCGAGCAAACTTGTTAAAATTTGGTGAATGGGGCATCCTTCTTAACTCCAGTCGGCAACTTTTGAAAGAGCAAAGAATCAAGAGCAACATTACTCACAGACGAATAAATCCCCAATAGAAGACTCATTAAAAGGGATGTAAACTTCAAAACCAATATCCGTTCTTAATATCGGATCGATTTCGCACAAAACACCAAATAAATACCGACTCTCCAGATGTTGAATAACGCTTTCACGAAATCAAGTGGGCGTTATGAATTTTCAGTGCGCTTGAATAAAGCGACATGAACAGACTATAACGCATTTTTTTTCTGATTTCAGGGACCAAAGTAGATGTGGCCAAACAGCCTCACTGCTGGGTAAGTTTGCAGCTTTTAAGTTTACAACAGAATGCTTTAAGCTAAGAGGGAAGTGTAAATTTCTCGCTGTAAAACAATAAACATAAAGACGCGCGCTCGTCTAATAGAGTTGTCTAGTTATGGGGTTGATTGAAGGGGCCGACCCCTCTTGAGTGCTCTTATCAGGGTTTGCAGTCGGGCTCTCGATGGCCATCACAACCGCTTCTGCAGTCTTGAGATAACAACCGTAAAACGCTATGTTTGTTTGACCCTGATTCCTCACGCACTTAGGGGGATGGAAAAACTTGCGTATTTAAATCGAGTTGGATGCATTACCTGCCTACTTTTCCCCTATCAAAATAATTGTGTTGCAAAGAGGATTTGCGTCGTCTGTATCGAACATTTGTTAGATATAAGAGCGGGAGTCGCTATGGCTACCGGCGACCCAGTGGATAAATGATAAACGATAAATACTCTGATTAAATGAGTGCACGTGTGCCCAGTTAGGCTGTAATGATGGCAAATCAAATGGACCGATCTCAATCGCCACCTGCTGGGAAGTTAATCTTTCACGGATCAGCATTTGAAACAAACAGAGTCGTCAGGAGCAGCAAAATTGTTGGATGTTTGATCTTTCTGAGTTGTTAGAGAAAATTAGTTATTTCCAATCTGGAAATGTTTGAATCTCAAAGGTTTTCGGCAAACGCAATATCTTAACGCCTTCTTTTATTACTATTATAGCCACCTGCTAACCTGAGCCGACTATACACAATTAACGTCCTTGTATCTAAACTTGTCAGTTTATGATTCCGCTTGGAAATTTTGGTTTATGTTGGCAATGCAACGCCACAAGCTCTTAATCGTTGATAAAGTACAACTGATTAAAAAATCATCATAAGCATAGCGCTGATGCGTGCATTTGTAGTTTGGTTGTTTTCTTTTCAGGTCTCTATTCCAGTTAAGTTTGACATTTTCCTTCGGCCAAAAAGTTTTTGAAATTTTTGTCTCCGATTTTTAGCATTTTTAAGTTGACAATAATTTTTCAATTTTTTTTAATTTCATTTTAGATATTTTTGTCGCTATACCTAGTTGGTACCACAATTTATAGGGGATGATGATTCTTTCTTCATATTATATTTATTATCATTCTAAATATTCAGTCAGTTATCTGATTTTTTCGTACCTACATACATCAATTCAAATAGAAAATTTTACTATTAGGCCAGTTAGTCATATGATACAACAGAGTTGCAAACTTAGGGTACTACCTAACATTCTTTAATTTATTTTTCATTTTTGGGTAAGTTCCCAGTTAAGTTCGTAACCAATTCGGAAGCCCGCATCATGATGGGTTTTTCTTGGAAATTAACACTTTTATTGCCCATACTTAAAAAAAATATGTTGCGGTTTACATGAAAGGTTGCAAATGGAACAATTACAGGAATATTTTAGTCGGTTTGTAACTCTTTAGTATTTTTTCCTGACAAGTTAGGAACAAAAGTGTAAATTTCCAAGAAAAAATCTTGATGCGGAATTGCTAATTGGTTGTAAACTTAACCAAAAATTGAAAATAAATTATAACGTGTGAACAAAAATTTTTCCGATTTTAGTGGTTCCTGCCACGAGAGGCATAGGGCGCCTAGACTGCTGAAATTATATCATTCAAAGCCAAATCTGACAGTGTGACGTTATCAATTATCATATACCTACCTAATTTCCGCAGTCGACGACTCAACGCCCTACGTCTCTCACGTCACGGGGCGGGTTATACTAGATCGGAAAAGTTTTTGATCACTCTTTAGAATGTTATCCCAAACTTGCGACTCTTTTGTATCTTTTCCTCGGTAAGCTATACAAGGTGAGTCAAACGGGAGGGGCCACCCTCCATAACTTCGTTTCCCCATGGATCGGAACCATTTTTGGTAACGTAACTACATTTAGACCGCATCACCATCAGTGGTCCCAAAATGTTTTTATTTCATTGGCTAACGACATGTCACTTTGCTATTTAAAGTGGCACCTTTATATTTCTTTATTGTATCATGTAGCATTTTTGTTTCTCTTTACAACGATGTAATAAAATCGTAATCTTACATAATGTCAATTTAGAGAAAATGTGAATTTAACGTGTTCCTAAAAGTATGAATCTGATGGCCTTTTATTTTACGAACTATCTACTTTATCAAAAAATTGTTCCAGTAAAGGTCGAAAGGTAATAATTTTAGACGCACCTGTTGATGTGATTAACTCTACATAATCTTGCAATAAAAATAATGTGTATGTCTCACTGAGCAATTGCTCGGTGAAGAAAGATATCAAGATAAAGTGAATCGCTCCAAAGATGCACCTAAATTTACTTTTCAACTTTTACTGGAACAATTTTTTGATAAAATGAATAGTTTGTAAAATAAAGGGCCAGATCCATACTTTTAGGTGTTAGGTGTTTTGACTGCATTTTTGGAAACAGTACCTGAAGACCTTTGAGAAGACATAATAAAACAAATGGTGGTCATCTTTCAAGTTTTATGAATGACATGTCAAAAAGTCACTTGTAATTGGCCGATTGCCACCAAAATTAAGTAAATTTTCCTAACCTTAAAGCGTTTTCTGGAATTTTCCAAAATTTTACAATTTTTTGCCAAAAGTTCACAAAGTTTGAATACATTCTTGGAAATGACATTTGAAGACATTTCATGTGCTGACAGAAATTTTAGGGTATATTATTCAAATTTCAAAGTCGAGATGCCAAAATGGTAGTCCCGTTGGTCGGTTGCCACCAAAATTAAATGAGCTCTTACTGTACTGGTACCCCTAACCTACCTAATTTCAGAAAAATTGATCTAGTAGTCTGGGCTAGCGTGTTATTTAATGTTGCCTCGAAATTTCGAATTTTATGCCAATAAGGTGTTAAATGTGAATACACTTTTAGACAGAGAATTTGAAGACCTTTCATATGCTGATAAGAAAAATGGGTGTTCATCAGTCAAATTTCATGATGGTTCATGCGGCAAAAAGGCACTTGGCGTTCGTGGATTGGCAAGAAAATTAACTGGGCTCACCAGAAGGCCAACACTAACCCCCATTCCAAATTTAATTAAAATCCGTTCGGCAGTTTTTGAAAAATACACACATACAGACATTTTCTAAAAACCACTTTTCGTGATCCTGATGGGACCTCAAAACGTAAAGATCCGGGGATATCTCAATTTCGAATTTTGGAGTGATTGCAGTAGGTACAGTCGAAAAACTAAATAATGCACTTTATGCCAAATTCTTGAGCGAATAATTCTTAACTGGCTTACAGTCCTAGGTTTTTTGACCCAGCATTGCATCCCCTAATTGCTGCCGGTTCTAATGACATGGAAATGCATCACTATCGAAGGCTGGTTTTCTAAATTCTGAGCGTAACGCTCAAGAGTTGGGTGCATTACTTTCTCGACTGTACCTAACCTCCCATTTTTAAATTGGTTGTAGAGAGGTTAATAAAGCCAATGAAATAAAAACATTTCCCATCCCGTTTGACTCACCCTGTATAATCAAATTATGTTTTCTGCATTTTTGGTAATGTTGCGGGCAGAGCTGGGAGTAACTTTAGAAAAAAGTTACTTTTATGTAACTAGTTACAAAAAGTAACTAAGTTACTTAGTAACTAGTTACTTTTTTTCTCCCTGCGAAAAGTAACTATATCTAGTTACTTTACTGAAGTAACTTGTAACTAGTTACTTTTGGTAAGTATCTAAAGACATAAAAAAGTAACTAGTTACTTTTCATGTATCTAGTTACTTTTCATGTATTTAGTTACTTTCCAACGTAACTAGTTACTTTTTATGCAATAAGATACTTTTGCAATAATATCAACAATTTTCAGAAAAGTTGTATTTCTATAGGCTGGGTAAAACAGAATTTTTTGATGCCATAATTCATCTGCTCATTGACATTTTCTTTTTATTTACTTTTGAGATTTTGACAGATTGTGAGGTAAGAGAAAATTTTATAGAAATGAGAAATCAAAAAATTAAATTGCTCAGGTAAATTTGCATCAAAACAACTAACTTTTGTGGTGTTTTTGCGTTTTTCGAAAATCTCAATATTTCACCGATTTCTTCGATATTTTTGAAAATCTAGGGTGGCCGTGACTGCACTTCCGATCAAATATGATACATGTTTCTAACTCAGAAAAAAATTGTACATTCCGAATCCGTTGAGAAAAAGGTGTCATTCCATTTGAAAAAACAAAGTTAAGATCATTTCCGGTTGAACCGGAAGTGGAAAAAATTCCCTTAATATACGCGCAAGTGTCCCCCTCCGTGCGGGATTGGCCAGCTTCTATTTCAATTCAATATTTAACTTTCTTTATTACATCCAAAGATATTCAAGAGATGGGAAGTTTTAAAAAACCCTGTATGGGCTGTATGTACATACCATGATCATCAATAATTTTAGTGGACCATGATCTTTATTCTTTGGTTAGTAACGCAACGCAATGAAACTGGCTTGCTCTAATTTATCATAAATCTAGATGCACCTATTGGTACAAAAGAATTTTAATGGTACAACATACAAAGCGCAAAATGAGTAGCTATTAGCTAGCTACAGATTTAAAAAAATTATCCTCCGAAATTGTCGAGGTATTTAATTAAATTTAAACTCAATCCCAAGCGTTTCTATAACATTACTGAAAGTAACTAAATTACGCCAAAAGTAACTAAAATACTGTATCTAGTTACTTACAGAAGTATTTAGTTACTTTTTAAAAGTATCTAGATACCAAAAGTAACTAAGTTACTTCAAAAGTAACTAAGATACTATATCTAGTTACTTTTCATAAGTAACTTGTAACTAAGTTCTTTTTTCAGTAAAGTATCTAGTTACTTTAGTAACTTAAGTTACTTTTATGAAAAGTAACTTGAAAAGTATCTAGTTACTTTTTCAAAGTAACTTTCCCAGCTCTGGTTGCGGGCCTGGGAAGGAGGTTATGCGAAATGACATTTATCGCTTTCACCACCTTAACCCTAGTAGACCTCAAAAATTCAGGATTTTTGCAATTAATGTGAATTGTGTTGTCCATGCGACTGGCCTATAGGTACGTATTACTACAATGTTGAATTATTTCGTCTCGAAGAGTTTTTGATCACTCCTTATATACACATTTACGAGTTTGAATAAGATTATTATTATTATTTTATATTATTATATGAATTAGTTAGGCACCTACTATTTAAATAGGTATGCCGATGTCATTTCATTTAAATCAATGGAAGTTCCATTTATACCTACTATCATCATAAATTCAAACTTAGAATTTTTGAATTCATTAAAAATAACTATTTGTTGTACAGAATTTGACTAATTAGTAATTACCTAGTTGTGGTAGCAGTGCTATTTGTCTTAATCATGGGCAGAATTATCACAATAATCAAATTAAAATAAAGCGGGCGAAAAGAATCTTTATAGAGGCCATTAAAGCGCTGTTATTTCAAGTTAGGATTTACCGGCAGGCTGATGCTAGCGAATAGAACCACCCTTTTCATGTAGGAACTGTTTGCTAGACAGCATGGTGCCAAACATTGAGGAGAATTGGTCATCAATGTAGAAAATGCTGTTATTATCGTTGGCTTAAAGCGGAACCTTCAACAAACATCCAGCCATAAAAACTTCTTTCTTGTCTTGTCCATCAATGTACCTTATACCTAAACGCTTCAAATACTTTTCTACGCGATTACCCCAAAAAATTGAGTTTCATTCACGAAGAGACATCCGTAATTGTCATTACATCACACAAAAGGACCCGAAAAGACGACTTTGTGCGGTGTTTGCAAGTAAGCAGTATTACCCCTTGTGCCAATTAGGCTGGCTGCACGGCGATTTAAATCTACTTTTTGATGCGGCCCTTTGGGAGTAAACAGAGGGTGGCAATCTAGTTAAACATGATGGAAATTGATAACGTTAACGATGAACCATTAGCCACGACTCCCATCAATTAATGTAGATTTATCTAGTTTACGGGACCCACTCGAATTTCAGAAAGGGGCCAATTCTCACCGTCCGAAAAACACTGCGCCCTAGACATTAGTTGTTTGAAATGTATTCTAATCTGTCTTAATCTGGCAAGGCATGACGTTTCTTTTGTGTTTCGGGATTATGTCGTCGCTATAACGCCTCTTCGTAGGTCAAGGTGTCAAAGAAACCTGATGCTTGCATCAAGGACAATAAGGACCAACTTGTTAAGCTGCAATCGGACACCCGAAACTTCGATGACAACTTTTTACGATCTTTTTAGATGCGCGCCGTTCGCTTATCTCAACCTCGACGACATCTACTTAGCGGACAAAAATATTTGGGGGTGTTTGTGATGGGCATTAAGAGCTTCTTGCACCCACACTCTAGTCGTGGAAATAAATATTTTTTAACGACCACCAATCTGCAGCAATTATCACCAGTAGGACTGAAGAATTCTGACTTTTTAATGTTTGTTGAATATAAGGATCTACAATTTTCAGATGCAACCCAGAAAGCGAGTTATCATTCCCGGGGTTTGGAAGCACTTGCGGCGGAAGTTCGTCAAGTATGGCCTATTTAAAGTCTGCCCCATATCCTGTTCCAGGCTTAGGCTTACACGGACTGCCGGTGGATTCCCTCCACTCGTCCATGGCAGGATACCCAGGAGGTAAATTTTGAACAATGCGTGAAATCGCTATATTGTTAAATCGCCATTACAGCGATTTGATGTGAGCTGCAATCGCGAAAATCCCAGATTTAAATATATTTAGTGACGCAAAAATAAATATATAATAAATCCTAAAAACCCATTTGAACGCATTTGTTGTAACTCATTAATTAAAAATATTTATGTTGGAAATAATCTGTTATTTTAGGCAAATCATTTAAATTTACTGCAACCGAAACGATAATGCATCATTTGTTCGATTTTGAGCGCTAATTCGCGTTTGCACAAAATTCGTCTTCAGCAGTTTTTCGGCCGTCTCCTTAATGAGTGAGGAAGATTAGAGGTGGTAATCCTGATTCATGTGTTTGCGCAGGTAATCAACGAAAACAGCGTCGAGAGAGAACGACCTTCACCAGAGCCCAGTTGGATATCCTGGAGTCACTTTTTGGAAAAACGCGTTACCCCGATATCTTCATGAGGGAGGAAGTCGCCCTCAAAATCAACCTACCAGAATCTAGAGTACAGGTAATTACATGTCGAAGAAAAAAACAATTTGTCGTTGCTCCCCCGGACAATACTGGGGGCGCGACGTGCTCACGCATTTCGTTCAATAGCTAATAAGTTAACGACCGGTCCTCAACAATCACACTATTCATTCACTTAAATGGATCGGTTTCCAATGTGCTCCTTACTGATTTATTACGACTTACATTGTGCACTTTGTTCAATTGTGCTTTTCGGGGCAGTTTATTGTTGGCGCACGTTCCATCCTACTTTTAAAAAATATAGCGGAAGCTATCCCGCTCTGCTACAAAAATTTAATAAACCCCAGGAGAAACCCTTATCTGCATCGAACAGAAATTCGGTTCTAGCTTCCCAGTAATTGTGAGGATTCCTTTTGTTGCAATGTGACACAACTATTGATTTTTAGTTAAGGAGAACCTAATATAGTTCGCCACGCGTGATTCTTTACAAAAGCATGAAACACAGTTTTTTCCAAAGCGCAAGCGAAAGGAAACCGCAAGTACGCGTTTATTATAGGTACTCCAGGTGACTTTGCTGCGGTAGTCGGTTGTAGGTATAGTTCGAGAGGTCAGAGGTATAGTCATAGTCATACTAAGCAAACACAATAATAATTTGATTTGTAAACAATGTAATCCTAATAAAATTAGATAAAAGCTAATTAGTAATTATGCTTCAGGAGTAAGAAATCATGAAGAAGCCTCACAATACTGTAACTTCTTTTAAGCTGGCAATTCTGTCAACTATGCTGTCACGATAATGATTAATACTTAGTAAGTATATAAAAAACACGTGAATAATTAATAAAACGAAACATTTATTGACGAATAAATTATATTATCTCGAGAAAGAGTTCAGTAGGTAATCCTCGATGAAAATCATACCTAATTGTTCCTCAGTATTCATTCTATACATCAGGGTGTATTATCTTATCTCGGCCTCATTGCTATAACTTTGTTAATACTGAAGATGGGGGGCTGATCACTCAAAAAAATTGTGTACAATTAATTCCAATCGGGAATTAATTCCAATAATTCCAGTTTAGTTCCATTAATTCCATTAATTCCATTCTAATTCCATTAATTCCGATTTAGTTCCATCAATTCCAATCAATTCCGCGTCAATTCCATATTAATTCCAAATAATTCTTTTAATTCCTTTTAATTGATGTACTTGTCAATTCCAAGTAATTCCTTATTAATTCCATATCAATTCCAAATAATTCCATAATAATTCCAGTTAATTCCAACTAATTCCAATTAATTCCAACTAATTCCGGCAAATTCCTACTAATTCCTTTTAAATTCCATCAATTCCGGAATAATTCCGTAATAATTCCATAATTCCGGAACTAATTCCAAGCCGGATGTACAACTAATTCCACTACTAGTTATCATCAGCACTTCACATGTACATTAGGCACATATTCAATAACTTATATTGGGAATAATGTTGTACTTAAAATTAATTCCAATCAATTCCGCGTCAATTCCATATTAATTCCACATAATTCCAAATAATTCCGACTAATTCCAGCTAATTCCTTTAATTCCTTAATAATTCCAGTTAATTCCAGCTAATTCCAACTAATACTAAATATCTGTAAAGCAACGTTATTTTGTGAAAAATTTATAGTATCAGTAAAGATCCCGAAAATTTTGCTAAGATCGGTAGAGAAATAAATAAAAAAAATAAAAAATCCATGTTTTAGAGCATTACAAAAAAAAATTGTTAATTAATCAAGAACGTGCCAAATAAAACGGTTCACAGAATGCTTCAACTCCATCCAGCCAATCAAAAAATTGCCTTGAAATAAATACCAACAACAAGATTGCTGGTGGCGCCATTTGGAAAATGATGGTTGACTCGAAAAGCCTCATCTTTTGGTTACGTCCGATATAAAATTGAGCAAAATCGGTTCAATAATAACAAAGCTATAGCCAAAAGTATATCGTTCGGTTTTTTCTGGGACAGCCTTTATTTAGAAGGCGACCGAGGGCACGGCGGCGCTTCACGAACTGCAACCAGGTCTTCCAGACACAAAAATTATATCCGAATTATGTGAATAATTGAATACAGGGTGGTAAATTTTTCATGGGGCATGTATTGATGGTAACTCCTGAACCATAAGAATGACAAGTTTCGTAAAACTATCTTAGTTAAAATAACGGCGTGAAAATTTTTTGTTAAAATTCGACAGTTTCGTTTTCTCTCTGTAACTTTTGAACGAACAAACACTTGTCAAGTTTCTTTACAGAATCTTGATCGGCATCAAATTCCCAAGTTTTTGTCTAATTTAACCGTGTCTGTATCTCTTATGGTTTAGGAGTTACCAATACATGCACCATGAAAAATTTACCACCCTGTACAGGAATCTTACAATGATAATTATCCCCATTAAGGCAGGTACTAGCGAAAAAAAAACAAATTCTCCCATGGTTTTCTTAAGATAACCGCAAGATTGCCTTAAGATAACCTCAAGACAACCTCAGATTTACCTCTGATAACCTCAACATAACCCCAAATATCCTTATGATAACCTCGGACAACCTCAGGTGAGGGACGAAAGATAACCTCAGTGGGTGACCCCTCGGGATAAACACATACCCTTTAAAATAATGGTTTACCTACATCCTACATCAATAAAAAAGTAGGTATAAAGGTGAAATTTAATACAATTATACCGGGGTAGGTATACTAATTTATTTCCTATTTAAATAAATAGATTCCTATCCATTATAATAATTTACCTATATGTATTATAGGTAATTCGTAAATAACAAACTGTTGGCCAACCGCAATTTGTTTCTGTTAAAACCCGTCATTGATAGAAGTATTAATCTTTAACCCCATTCCGACAGCCACATTATTTGCAGAATTTGCATCGAAATCCAGTTTCCAGTTTTATTCGCCCGCTAAAATTTATGGGACAACCGCAACAATGCTGCGTATAAAATAGAGATAATCCCACTAAATTTTTAAATCGTTTATTGTTTTTCAGGTCTGGTTCAAAAACAGACGGGCCAAATGTCGACAGCAGGCGAAACAACACAACCAACAGCACAGCACTGAAAAATCGACAAAACTGAAAAATAAAACCCCGGCGGTTATGGCGAAATCGTCGCCGACGCCCGTTTCGATAAATAACAACAACAATACGAGTACGAGGTGGGTTTTTTCGATTTTATTTTCAAATCCAACATGGAAATTGAATTTCAGTTCTTCAGCGAGCTCACCGAGTGTGTCGGCAGCGCCACATCTGAGGGACAGTCCGAACTATGTGAAGCCCCAGTTGATGGTCACGAGCAATAGCACCGCATCTCCTACGGTAAAGCTCTTTGCTAAAAACATGAAATATTGGTTTTCCTCTTTATTTTAAATAACGTTATATTTTTTATCAGAGGAGAAAGAGGAGTAGCAAAACTCACACTCGAAATCGATCCCACATTTATATTTTTATATTATATTATTATATTATTACATTATTATATTTTTTAGATTGCCTCTTCAACTTATACGAACACGGCGAATTCAAGTATATGGTCACCAGCCTCCATAGACAGTTTTTCCTTGGAACAACATAGGTCTTGGTGTGCTTCGACGCAGTCTGCTGTTTTGAGCACCACGAGTACCACAACTAATTGTTATAATAATTATCCATACTACTCCAACATGGACTATCTCAGTTCTTCGAGCATGGGTCATTCGCAATTTGGGGTGAATCTAGGAAATAGTGCTAAACAATTTTTAACACAAATTTTCAGGAGAACAGTCTGGAATCTAGTTGGGGGAAATCCAGGGATGAATCGTGGTTTTACAACTCGGGTTGGGAAAGAAAATGAGATGAGAGATAAAGAAGTGATCGCTTTATTAGTTTTTGCAATATTATAAACTAATTATTTTAAATGGCAGTTTTTAAGTCCAGAGACTCCCAAATAATTTGGGCTTGAAGCTATTTCGGCTTACCTACTTATATTATACATGGTGAGGCCAACAGGAGCGGCCACCATTTATAACTTCTTTCTTTTCCAACATCATATTAGAACCATATTTATGTATGGGGAATTCAAATGAACAATATACCTACATTTTGACCATAACCCAATCTCAAAATGTTTTTTTAAGATCTTTCTGAATCTTTACTGCATTTAGGTAGGTATTAAATTTTTTTTAGGTCTTTACAAGACTATAAGACCTAAATATTTTTTCAAAAAACTCGGTTTCATAAAAACACTATTTTGGCATCACAATCAAGTAATTTCAAGTTAACCATTGGCAAAACAACTGCCATTAACCAATGAAATAAAAACATTTTCGGATGACCGATGTTGTCCATGGATATCCCCAAAAATGGTTCTGGGATGTTGCAAACGAAACAAGTTATAAAGGGTGGCCGCTCCCGTTTGAGACTCGGCCTGTAGGTACAGGGTCTTTTTTTATTATTGTCCCACTTTTATGTGGGAATATCTCCTTTATTACTTGAAATATTCGCCTGAACTAAAGACAGGATAGTAGACTGTACTCCCAAGTTTTGTTCTGGACCTTACTCTTAGCGATCACCTTCGGATCTTAAGCGCTGTGGATGCAACTTACTTTCTTTAAAATGGAACACCCGGTATATTTTTGCACGGATCGATAGAAATTTTTTTCTGATTTTATGGATATATTCAGTTGATACCTGGGGTTAATAGTTTTCGAGAGAAAAAATTCTAATCTACGAGAAATATCCGAATGAAAATGGCAATCATGTTGAAATTTTTAATTTGTAATGTTTTTAAGGTGAATAAATAAGTTAAAACTATCAATAGTAATAAAGTAAATAACTTATTTATTCACCTTAAAGTATTACAAATTAAAAATTTTAATATTTCTGGTGACCATAGCGCTTAAACCGTTGAAATTAGAAATTTGGTTTTAGCCTGAGTCGTTAGCTGAAAATGTCCCCTCTTTATGGACCGACGAAAGAAAGCTTCAGTTTTATTTTCCTAGAAACTATTAACCGAAAACGAAGGACGAAAAAATAATTTTTTAAATTTTTTGTTTTTGTTGTGTTAAAATGTTGGAAAATAATTTCTTTATTTGGTAACCATGTTTGTTTCACCAAAACATTAATAGTCCAGTCAAATTAGACCTCCAGGGGACCGGAGGTTACAATAAATGTTGGAAAGCGGGAGATGATCTTAAACCCTTTAGTAGGCATCTAATAGAAGTATCCCAGTATTGCAACTTCCCAGGATGTGTGCGTATGATAGGGTGTCCAAAAAACCCCGAAATTTTCGGACTCTTTTCAGTTTTTCGCTTATAATTTCTAAACAGTACTTCCTAGCGGAAAGTTCGCTATTTTCTCGAAATTAAAGCGCACTAAATTCTGCGTCGAATGAGCCCCCCAAACGTTAAGTTTGACCATGTGGTAGGGTCGCAAACCATGGTCAAAAACGACAATTTTGTGAAAAATTAACAAGTAGTGACTTTTCGTCGTCTGTAACGTCCAAACGGCTACTCTAATTTAAAAAACTTATAGCTTGAAAGTTGTAGACCATCAATCGCTGATTTCAAAAAGCATCACAAATTTAAATTTTGGTTAAAAGTATTCAAAAAATAATTTATCTATAAATGTAGTTAAGAAATGATACAATGAATAAAAGATCAATTTCTTCGAAATCTTTTGGACGTGGAGGGGCCAGGGTCGTTCGCAGACTCGATGAATAGTGTGTCGCCTTCAAATAGTTGAGGCTTTAAATCTAGAAAATGAAAATAGAGCAATCCATAAACAGTAATAAGTCAGTACCTAAGCCTCAACTATTTGAAGGCGACACACTATTCATCGAGCCTGCGAACGACCCTGGCCCCTCCACGTCCAAAAGATTTCGAAGAAATAGATTTTTTAATAATAAATAATAAATTGTTTTTTGAATACGTTTAACCAAAATTTAAATTTGTGATGCTTTTTGAAATCATGGTCGAAATTAACGTTTGGGGGGCTCATTCGACGCAGAATTTAGTGCGCTTTAATTTCGAAAATAGCGAACTTTCCGCTAGGAAGCACTGTTTAAAAATTATAAGCGAAAAACTGAAAAAAGTCTGAAAATTTCGGGGTTTTTTGGACACCCTATCATACGCACACATCCTGGGAAGTTGCAAAACTAGGATACTTCTATTAGATGCCTACTAAAGGGTTTAAGATCATCTCCCGCTTTCCAACATTTATTGTAACCTCCGGTCCCTATTTGACTGGTCTACTATAATGCAATTGCAGAAAATAATTACATATTTAATTTTAATTAATCGAAAATCATTGCAACGCAGTTGAAGAATAAACAATAAATGAAATGACTGGGTGTTTCCATCGTGTGCCACCGTTCCCTATGCAAGAAACGTCAATATTAATGTCATTCTAAATTAAACGTCTAATGTAATAAGCAATAATTTTGCTCTTTTATTATTTACACGAGCCCAAAGGAAGGGGTATTCAATGAAGCGAAGTTGAAGATCTTTTCTAGCGCGCATTATTTGTGATAGGCAAAATTTGCTTGATTTTGGGTTTGACGTTTATAATGACATTACATTGACATTTCTTGCACAAAATGGAAACAACAGTCATTTGTTTATACTCCGACTAGACTAGTTTGCAATTATTTTCTATTAATTAAAATTATTCATTATTTAAATAGGTAATTATTTTCAGCAATTGTATCAATGTTTTGGTATAAGAAACATTGTTACCATAATGAGAAAATTATTTTCCAACAGTTTAAGAATACAAGAAAAACGAAAAATTCAAAAAACAGGTTTTTTTATCGTTGGTTTTCAGTTAATAGTTTTTACCAGACTAAAGCAGAGGCTTTCTTTCTTTGGCCCATACAGAGGGGACACTTTCAGCTAACGACTCATGCTAAGACCAAATTTCTAACTTCAATGGGTTGAAGCGCTATGGCCACTGATTGGTCTAACTAGACTCACCCTGTAAATCAATGAAATCAGAACAAAATTCTCTATCGATCCGTGTAAAAATATACCCGGTGTCCCATTTAAAAAAAAGCAAGTTGCATCCACAGCGCTTAAGATCCGACGGTGATCTCTTAGAGTAAGGCCCAGAAGAAAACTTGGGGATATTCCAATTTAAAAGTGGGATAATAATAAGAGAAGACCCTGTACATTTCGGTATGATTCTGAAGCTTGAGATCTGAAGTTATGATTTTTGAATTATTGCATTTTGGTTTACTTAGGTCCGCATATCATATCATTATGGATGTTAATAAAATTTGTTGAAACAGAAGAATAATTTACGGAATCCAGTTTGAACCTACTAACTATGATGAACAAGCTTTAGTTGAGGCATGTAGGTACCTAGTTGTAATAGATTACCATTTTAACATTTAGAAGGCATAAAAAGAGAAAAAAATTTGAGATACCTACATAATGCTGTATTTGCAGTTTTTGAAATTGAAAAATATTGACTCCGTTTTCTGCATTTTATTTTGTCAACCCTTCAACAATCTGAATCATCTGAAAGTCTTTCAATTTTATAATAACAATTACCTATTTGTTTATTTACGCACATTAAGAAAAAATTATATCAAATCGTCCAAAACAAAATAATTCTTAGGGTCTTTAAGGATGGTTTCTTTTTCTTTGGAACATGTCAGGAATTTTATACTTTCAGTTCCAAAGCCCACTGAGGATGAGATTGTTTTGAATCACTTGATATTTAGTTTTGGAGCACAGGCTTGGAATCCGTAAAATATTCTTGCTCAAACTCACCTGTAAAAAGAAAATAAATAAATAAAGTATAGCACGTAGTTTGACCAAAATACAATAAAACACGAATTTACCGCCCTCTCGCTAGTCAAAAAACGTGTGCCAACGAGGGACAAAATCTTCATCGAACAATATCATTTGATAATTTTTATAATTCCTGTACATATCTCTAATTAGCTGTAAATGTTGAAGTGATCGTTAGTAACTAAGGCCTACGATTAAACGAAATAATTTAGATGTAATGTTTTCTGTAAAATAGTTTATTTCTGTTTAAAATACATATTTGTATACTTCCCCAAAAATAAATTGTACCGTGTCTTATTTCTTCACGTTATACAACAAATATTGAACCAGTTGATTTCTAGTTTTCTTGTCCAACCCCTGTGCCTCTCTCAAAGCTTCCTCTTGGGTTTTCCCGTCTTTCATGAATAACTTACTGAGAGTTGATAAGTCGGGTTCGAATTTTTTGCAACCCAAATCTGTTAACGGAATATCGTAGTACAGTATAACTGTGTTTTTGAAAGTCAAGTAGACTAAGCAAGTGACTGGTGGCTCATTGATCGACACGTTGTAGTAGCCACTGTGAAAAGCTTGAACGGGTTCGTTTAAATGAAACCTTAGTGAATTTTTTTCTTGGTCGAGAATGTAAGTTTGGCCGTCCCAAGCACAAACAACAATATCTTCGGCCCCATTTCCGGTGACATCTAGTTTGGTTAAGGCAAAAATCTGATGATCGACGGCTATGGACCTACAATACAGGATTAGCAAAAAATTAACCAATAATTCAATTACCAAAGAATCGTTTCGTCCTGGACCAACATAATGGTACCATCCAAAGTCGCAACGGCGTATGGACATTTCTTAGGATCCAAGCTTTTAAAGTCGCCCAGGATTTCCGTCGATATGTTTTGATTGCGCATCCTGGAAATGCCTAGGAATTGGTAATCTATAGAGGAGCCTGTAAGGGTTTCACTGGGACAACTAAGGGTTGAAAATAAAATCCAAACAAAAAACACGCAAGGGCGCACCTGCTGGATTCGCTTAATTCGAAAGTGCTATCTTGGCTGACGTCATCACCACTACATCGAATTCGCATGAAAGTGCCGCCAGGTTGGGCAATGAGGAGAGTGGCCTTGCCGTCGATGGTGTGGTGGAGGGTAATTGATCCGATTTGATTGGCACATTCCCATTTGTTTAGGGCCACCAGTTTACCCAGATGACTCGTATTATCTAAAAAAAAAGACCATTTACCTCACTTTAACTTAAAGTGAATATGCAAACCCACTATAAACTAATGTTTTAAATTTTACTGGACTTGCTGCACCAAATAGTGCCTCTTACTTTTTTCTCATGCCGATATAGTTATTTATTATGCTCTGAAGACATAATAAGTACCTACACATAATATTTCTTTGTTTATCATTACAAACTTCAAGGGATGATTCTTGATCTTATTCCAAGACGAAAACTTTCTATGGACATTATGCTCCAAAAGTGACTAGTTAGTCATAAGCCGTTTTTGAGAAAAAGGTGAAAACCAATCAAAGGCAAGTAAATTCGAAAAAAAAGAGAAGTTAAGCAACTATGCTTTAATCAATCCACATTTTACGTGTCAAAATGACCAATGCGCTAAAAACCTTAATTAGCCGAGGGACTTGCAAAAAAAACAAAACTAAAATTTGAAATTCTTTCAAAGTTTGCACATCCTGAATCTTGGAAACTGAGACGTAATGTATGAAAGAAGTTCTAGAATACGGCGAGTAACCATACGCCCTCCCTAAACGTCTGTCGCTGTATTTAAGGAACGTATAATGGATTATGAAGGATATATCATTGTTAATTTATTATTATTTGCGGTACAGAGGGTGACATCTAAAATTAGGTCAGAGCACTGCATCCGCGTAGATAGCGAATTTTTAACTGGAGTAATGTAAACTGGATTTTTTTTCAAAAATAATTTTTTCCTTCCCAACCAGTTTCAAGAGACGAATAAGAGGGTTATTGAAGGGATTGTAAATATGCTAAAATATATCGGGCATTCCATTTAAAAAAAGTCACCTTTGACTTGTCAAATGCTTTTGAACCACCGTGTATGATTTCACTGAAATGCGTCTTTACTTATAATTTAAGTATCCACTTGAATGAAATTCCTAACTAGAATGGTTTAGGTTGGGCTCTATGGAAGCCCGACGCACTGTTGGACTGTTGCACCACACTGTATAACGGAGAATTAATAGGCAACTAACAATATACCTTCTGCATTGTTAGTTGCCGACATAATGTAACTTTGTATAGGATGATACAGTGCTATTCAGAAAATATGTGATAACGGGAGGCTATGGAAACAAATGAATCGTAGTCTGTCAAAAGGACGCTTGTCTAAAGTTAGTTTGTAAAGTCCCCCATAAAATGACAGATGTTATGTTTGAGGGAGGCTATGGAAACAAGTGAATCACAGTCTGTGGAAAGGACGCTTGTTCATCTTCAAATAAGTCCCCAGTAAAATGACAGTCCTGTAGGAACTAATTTTGGACGAAAGTCTTTTCGACAGATTGCGTTTCATTTGTTTCCACTTTCCATAGACACCCGTTATCACATATTTTCTGAATTGGAATAGTAGGTATGTTACATGATTTTGTGGAATTATCTTACTTTTACTGCTCATAATTTAGCCATTAATTATACAGGGTGTTCCTAAATTCATAGTCCTAACTCCGGGATGTCATTTCTTACATCAGTCTAGGAAGAAACGTTCCTATGGACATATGTCCGGAAATGCTTTATAGGGGAGTTACGCCCCTTCAAAGGAGTACTAAAAAGTCAATTTTTTTTTAATTTCTCGGAAAGTATTAAGAATAGAATTTTGAACAATTTGGAACAATCGTTAGTAGATATTATAAAGAGTTTTCTCCTCAGTTTTTTTCAGATTTTTAATAACATCACAGACGTGCGTTCTTGTAGGGCCTTACACATTTTTTTACATAATTGTAGTCATTTTTCTCACCATATAATAATAAAATTTTAATCGGTGGTCGATTCTATCCAGAAAAGAGGCTCTTGTTGAATGTCGCTAAAACGCACCTTTTTCGATTAAAGTGACTGATTGGTTTTGAGCGCAAAAATTAGTGTTGTAAGATTTATTTTATCTACCTAATTAGTGAAAATAAAGTCAGAATATGATTTCTTACATCATTTTCTAAGTTCATATGGACATGTGGCGGTAAATAATTCCTAAGGAGGCTATGGTCCTTCGAATAATATGTTTTCAGAGACTCCATTCGAAGGACCATAGCTCTTTTACCGTATCTTAATATGAACTTTTCTTCCTAAAATGATGTAAGTAATTATCCTCCATCTTTATTTTCACTAATTAGGTAGATAAAACAAAGTGCTAGTCACAAATTTTCGCCCCCTAAACCAACTGGAATGATTTTATTCGAAAATGGTGCGCCCTAGCTACATTCAACAAGAGCACCTTTTTTATGTGGAATAGACCAGAGACTTTATTATTATAATATCATTTTATTATTATTGGGCAAAAAAGGCCCACAACAGAAGAAAATGTAAAAAAATGAGTAAAGCCTTCCAAGAACACACAACTCTGATGTTACTAAAAATCTGAAAAAAATTGAAGAGGAAGCTCTTTATAGCACTAACCATTGCTCCGAATTTCAAAATCCTATTCTTCATATTTTTCGAGAAATTTTCAGAATAGGTACTAATTTCTTCAGTACCCCATTGAAGGGGTGCAGCTCACTTATAAAGCATTTCCAGACATATGTCCATAGAAACTTTTCTTCCTAGAATAATGTAAGGAATAACGCCCCTGAGTCAGGACTATGAATTTAGGAACACCCTGTATTAAGTATATTTGGAATCTGCTTTGACATGTACTAAAAAACGTTAGTGAAAAACAGTTAAGTACCTTTATTGTCTGCAGATTCAAACGATTTGCTCAAATTTAAGTCCTCACCAGCCTCATTAGTGTACCTTAACCATCTATAAGACCGTACCACCCTATCTGTGAGTCCCAAAATCATTTCGATGAACCCATCATTATCAATATCACCCAAAACTATATTCTGAAAGTCAAAAATTAAACACACACAGTGGACAATTTTATACTTTTGCATTTGCTGGAATTCTCTGGGCATGAATGCAGACCAGATCAGATTTTTCTGATTTACTTTGACTTCTGCTGGAATCTGTGTTTTCCAATATCTCCCCTACTGACTGAGTCTGACCATCAACCTGAAATTATCAACATTAATAAAATTTTTGCATTTTCACCACTTACTTCGTCAATATTAACTTCACCTTCCTCTGAAACATTTACACTTTTATCGAGACTATCGTAAATGTAGCACCAGCCATCAGCCGTGATAACAACTAAACTGTTCTTGCCTTTATTTAAAATATCTCCAACACTGACACAAGAAATAAAGCTTAAATCTGGAATTGTTTGTACCTTATCCCTCCCCTATAAAATATTTCTTAATAAATGAAAAATCCTTTTCACTTTAGTTTACGTACCTTAAAAATTGCTACTTCCCCTGTGCTATTTCCGATAATTAATTCATAACAGCCATCGTTATCCACATCTCCTAAAGTTATAGCGTTTCTAGCGATATTTCCCATAAAGTGAAATTCTAACCGATTTACTAAAGATAATGCGCGCATTTTAAAATTCAAACTATGAATTCTGAGAGAAGATTAAGGGGTGTTCTAGTTGCAGGCAGAAACGGTTCAATGAACTGCCACCGCGATGGTGGCCACACGATACAAGAAGCTCTAGCAGTTACCAGTCCTAATGAAATGGGCCCAAAATTATTGGAATCCATAGAATGACCCGTGTGGTCACCCTCAACCCAACAGTGTCCCTCTGGAACCCTTACCACGTTTGATTTATAACTTATCGTGCCCACGATATCACCTGAAATGGGAACATTAAAGCAAGCGATGAAGCACAGAATAATTACCAGGAATTCCCACAACTCTCTTTATGATTTTCTGTGAAGGATCTTTTGGTGAAATCAGGGATATTATTTCACCTCTTTTCACTTCAAAGGATCTAACAGCCCACCGGTTTAGGAATACATAATCCGCTTTTTGTTTGTCAGGATTTAGGGCTGGTTGCATGGAAATTCCATCCACTCGTGCCACATAACCCACTGAGTCTAGAAGCGTTACACCAATTGGTAGGCCTATGAATAAATGTTTCAGTAAAGTGAATATTTTCATTGAGTTTTATAGTTTTAAAAATTTTGAAGATTCCATAACCTCAACCCGATTTACGTAATTGACGTTTCTGTCATTGATCCGTCATAGTGACATCTGTTTGACAGAAACGCAAGGCTCAAGTGAAATAGGTTGACTCAATCCTGCAGAAAGCACACTTAACATTTTCTTTGCTTTAAATAATGAAAACTATTAAAAGTTCGTCAATTTCAATAATATATTGCAGTGGTGTTTTGTTAATATAAATAGTGATGAGTATTTAGTGACATAAGTACACCTTTACCTTCGACACCATGTCAAAACAAACGCACAAAACGCATCATTCCTTCTTTCCTAAAGCGCGCTGCAGATTTCAAGCAAAACTGGCCTCAATGTCTCGTTTTAATAAGGGCCACAATAGCGAGTTATGCAATGCAAGGCTGGTCAATAACAGTAGACAAGATGGCGGCGGAAGAAAGGGCAAAAACAGAATTTACCGAAATTTTAAGCAAAATTGAGCGCAAATCCGAGATAATTGATGTGAAATGGAGTGATAAGAAACTGTTTGAGATAAAATTTCGCACGCAGATAGCGCGAAACACCGAGGATTTCAACGCATTGTGTGACGAATGGGTTGACTTGTTCTCTGAAGTTACTAATACTGTTTGGGCGAAAAAGATATCGAATACAGGTCCGAAAATAAGGTTTAGAAAACAATATCAATGCTGGACTCAAGGCGGGAAAATCGTTCAAAAAGATCTGCTGTTCGACGCCAGAAGATGCAGGGGCACCCTCGACATGAAAGTCTTAACTGACAACCCATTTACTAGAAGAAAAAATAAGCATATTCGATTGGGGCTTAATGTGGTTGTTAAAGTAAGCTTCAGTCTTAACTTGAGCAGGTTTCTAAACAATTGTTTCAGATAAACTTCGTTCATTTGCATCAAGTTGATGTTACAAAGCCATATTCATTTTATGTGCATACCTGTGAACCTCAGCTGGAAGCTCCTAAACCGAATATTCAACCCAATGATCGACTACCCCGGCTAGTGGCAGAAATGGTACAGAAGGGATTGAATGCATCTCCAAAAGTGGTGAATCCAAATCCACTACCGAATGAGCAAAATAAGATTAATCAAAAAAGGGACATTCCTACAATGTTCCAGACTGATTTATTAGCAGAAATTGATAATAAAACTTATGAGGAATCTCAGCAGTTCCAGGAAGACCTGCAACTTTCAAGCTTGCACCCACAGACTATACAAGTGGTACAAAATGTGCCAATACAAAACATGGACACAATTAAATTAGAAGTACCCGCTCATTTGCAACCATATACTCAAGTGGTTGTAAGTGATATATCTGAACCTTTACTTATGTGTCAGTCCTTGATGTTTGATACTTCTCAGATTATTCCAGTGACAGCACATACTCTACCCTCTCATTTTGTTCAGATTCATCCACAAAATTTGCATAACCAGTAAATTAAGTTGCATGGCCATGTAATTTTTAGAGACTGATATATAACAGCTGAGATTTTATATTGACTGTGTTAATAATAATTATGCTTAGTATCAACTATCAATTTTATGATAATATTTAGTGAAGATTAATTTATATAGGTATTATACATATTACATACACATACATTATAGTGAATTGTACAAATAAATAATGCTGCTACTTGAAGATCAATGATTCGTTTCAGTGTGGACAATGCAGAGGCACTCTTGTCTTTGATTATTTGCTTGATCGCTCGTCGAGTCTGTCCACCGGGTAACTTGAGAACGGATTTAGATATCGAGCTGGGGGTCAATAAATCGTAATATAGTATAAATCTTCAAAAAATGCTCTAAATTCTTATAAATCCCCAAAAATAAAACTTGTGGGTTTTATGTACCTAGTAATAAAAAAACTTAGTCTTGCCACAATGCCCTAAAAAAATGATGATAATCATGTCGCTAATGTAATTATCATTTTTTTACGATGATCCTCGGGTAAGGATCGATGTATTGGAGGCCAGCAAAACAGTATCAAGTTTATGAAAATTTCACAAATTATACTCTTATCACTGTTCTAAAGTCCCCTTTTAAATTTTGAAATGATTATCACTAGCCCCCGTTCATAAAAGTTTCGATTTAAGAAAATTTAACATAATTAATGATCTTATGGAAACAATATTCGATTAGGTATGCCACTAGGTAGTAGGTAAAGGTGCCTACCATTGTTAATTTTTATCTATACAGGGTGTCCCACATTCAATGTGACGGGCAATATCTGACAATCACCATGTGCAAAATTTCAGCCAAATCGGTTCAGGGGCTTGGGCTGTACCGCGATTTTAAGTCAGCTAAAAATCTTAGGTTTTTTAATTTTTGCTCAAAGGGCACTGAGAGTGAATACATTTTTAGAAGCAGAGTTTGAAAGCCTTTCCTATGGTGACGTGAAAAATGGGGGTTTGCATTTAAAATTTGATGTGCCAAAATGGCATTTCTGTTTGCACGATTGGTTCTAAAAGCTTACGTACGTACTTTTTTAGTTCCTGAGACCTGAAAAAGTGAAGATCTGGTGTTATATCAGATTCGAAAATTTTAGTGATTGCAGTACCTACCTACCTAATCTCCCTTTTTTTAAGAGGTGAAGTGGAGTGGGGAGGTTAACAAACTGTTACTATTAGACTTAACTTTTAAACGCAATTGGTGCCAATGGGGGTTGAAACATACCTAAATATGCAAAATTGACTTGTTTTCCGTATTATTTTTAATATTTGTAATTAACTGCAGTATAAATTTTCATTGCCTTTATTGGTCTTTTAATCCCCTTCCATAATTTTTCGACTGTGGAGTGCTAATTCGGCAGATTGTTCTCAC
The DNA here is from genome assembly GCA_963924575.1 of Pycnomerus fuliginosus. Classification (NCBI taxonomy): domain Eukaryota; kingdom Metazoa; phylum Arthropoda; class Insecta; order Coleoptera; family Zopheridae; genus Pycnomerus; species Pycnomerus fuliginosus. The sequence continues at coordinate 21,498,681 of OZ004618.1, read as the reverse complement.
ATTTTTGTTCTTTTTTGTTTCTACTGCAAACACTGGAAAGGACCATCTCAGATTTTTCATCCCAATTCCCAGTTTTTTAACACTCTAACTCACCTTTTGACACATTTTGTGAGTCTGCGGATCCACTACTAGGTATTATGTATGTGCAGATTGATATAAAAACTTCCTCCGATTCCACCAGTAAATCCAGCCGGCCCCTACAGAAGTACCTACACATCAATGTGATGATTGATGGGATTATTGGGATACCTACACATTGCTTTGAATTTGATGTACCTACGTACACCTTCCCGTCGATTTTTGTAGTGATTATTAATTTATTCTGTTTCCTCTAAACAATACAACGATGTCTGTCGGAAATAATCGCTATTTATTAATTATTATTAATAGTCGGGGAGGCAGCGACAGAAATATTCGGCCGATTTCATTGACATTATTTTCCACATTATTCGATAATTTACGTGTCATAAATACAGAAATTGGCGGTCTGCCAGGGTACCTACGAGACAGGGCACCGCAATGGGGCTTCAAGTATGGTAAAAAAGAGTGAAATCATTAACGCTGAAATCTTTTATATGAATTACAGACACCTCGAAGTGTCCAAAAAAGCCGGTCTGTCACTTCGCCTGCGGGACAAAATGTGTCTGGCAGCCACATTTCCTAGATATTTGATTAATAAAATTGTCAAGCTGCTCCCAGCTTCAAATAATCTACTGTAGGAGGAGCATAGGAGGAGGTGTAATAGACAGATTGTTGCCTAACGACACTATTATGCCACCTGTTTTACACCTGCTACGGGTAGATAATTTAAATTTGACAGTATAGTTTGACAATTTTATTAATCAAATTTCTAGGAAATGTGGTTGGCGGACACATTTTGTCCCGCAGCACAGTGGGCAAAAATTGTTCAAACTTGGCCAAAAATTTTAAACTTTTTAAATGAACTGCTACTAGGTATCTGATCATTGAAAAAATAGTAAAAAAATTTTATCGTCGCAAGGGTTGAATTGTAGGGGATGAAAAACTCTTTGTTCCCCAAAAAATTCAGAAATTTCGTATAGTGTTCAGTTTGCTTCACAAATTACCAAAAAAATACAAAAAAAAATTTTGTCATCGTAGGGGTTGAATTATAGCGGAAGAAAAATTATTTTTTAGCCAAAAAAAATTAATAATTTTGCATAATCTCTAATTTGCTTCACAGATTACCGAAAAATACTTAAAACAGAAATTTATCGTCATAGGGGTTGAATTATAGGGGTGGGAAAATTATTTTTTCTACAAAAAATCCAAAATTTTTGTGCAATGCTGAATTTGCATCACATATTACCTCGCATATTCTGAGAAAATAAAAAAAAAACGACTTCATGAACGAGTTCAAAGGTGTGGGCGGTGGAGCTGGGAAGCATTTTAGGTCATAATATTGTTGACAAAACGCAGGTAATTATATTACTAATTAAATTAGTCTTGAGTAAATACCACTACAGAACTGGAAGACAGTCTTCTTTAAATGCGATATCGTATATCCTCGCCATTTTTTCAATTTGGAAACATTCATAGGTATACATTATACATATAATACTACTACACCTTTTCCAGTAGTAGTTCAGAAAGCGTCAATTGAATTTCAGAATAGTCAGTTGAATTTCAGAATCCGTCAATTGTAGTTCAGATTAATCAATTCAAATTCAGAATGAGTCAGTTGTATTTCAGAATAGTCAAATGAATTTCAGAATACGTCAATTGAATTTCAGAAAGCATCAATTGAAATTCAGAATCCGTCAATTACAATTGCATTTGATGCTTTCTGAAATTCAATTGACGTATTCTGAAATTCATTTGACTATTCTGAAATACAATTGACACTCTCTGAATTTGAATTGACTAATCTGAACTACAATTGACGGATTCTGAAATTCAAGTGACAATTCTGAAATTCAACTGACGCTTTCTGAAATTCAATTGACGCTTTCTGAACTACTACTGGAAAAGGTGTAGTAAGTACAGAATTGTCGACAATTTCGTGATGCTTACCTGGATAGGACTGCTTACTGCGACGAGAATTGGACGAGACCGTAGGTCGAGTCCAATTCTCTAGTCAGTATGCAGGAGTATCCAGGCATCACGGAAGTCGACAATTCTGTACTTACGAATAGTATTCGGAGGACTATTCGCCGAATTAATATAAAAATTGGAACATTTCATGGAAATTGTGACAGCTATCAAAATAAATTTCAGCGGATATTTGGACTAGTACAAAATTGTCGCTGAAATACAGGTGCAAATTGTAGTAGTTGGTCAGAAATTCGTAATTTGCTGTCTGTCATTGGTCAATTTCAAATGAGTCGAATTGTCAACAAGATTTTCTGTCCTGCTGGTTCGCCCTATACCCTACTTTTCGTATAAAACGTCGAAAAGCTACCTTCTCGTAAACATTTTGCCCATAGGCATCCATAGGAAAATATTCTATTAAGAACAAAGGTCTTTACAAAAAGAAATAAATAAAGAAATAATTTGTCTAGTAAGCGAAACTAAAATGTCTTATATTCATACTAGGTGTACTCCAAATTATGCTTACATAACTTTGAAAAAAATAACCAGTTTTAGTAGCGAGTATTATTCGCTTCTGCAGTAACGAGCTACCGAACCGTCCAGGAACGCTGGTCTCGCTGCTCGCATCGCCGCAGAAAAACAAAAAAATCTCGAAAAGGCACTTGAACGCGCCTATGAAATTCAACTATGTTATAAAGGATTGTTTAGGCTATTTTTTGCAATTTTTTCCAAAGCGGGATCTCGTGGAGTTTTTCCTGTATCTCAACACAAATATAACATATTAAAAAAAATTTCGTCTGTGATCACTAACACAATCGGTCAATTTATTTATGTAAGTCCATCAATGTTTGCACCCAAATTTTATATTGCTTAAAAGTACATGCCTTGAAGAAGTTTGTTGAAAAATTTCATTGTTCTGTTAAACGTTTTAAGCATACACTGACTTCTTGAAATTCGATGAAGGAATTAACGATGACAAGTAGTGTTGTTTGGGTGCTATTTGATTAGTTGAGTTTGGGGGGCCGGTAGATGGATTAAAGTTCCTCATACCTGCCTGGGGTTTTGGATCTGTTTGATAGTTTGAAAATAAAATATTGTATTTTATTCAGAGTTTAAGCGACATTATGTGACTCGTATGGATATAATTTTAAACTTCCATACTTTGTGACATAATGTCTTACTTATGGCCGATCCCACGGACCAAACTTATCACTTAAGTTATAAGATTAAACTGTGTGAAGACGGCTCAACGCCATCTAGAGGTCTTTACCAACACTTACGGCGGATTTCTCGTCAACAAGGTTGACATCGAAAACCAAAGTGTGGTTGACCACCGTGCTATGGCAGCACGAGCAACTCAAAGATGAAAACAATGGTTGGTGATCGAGTTGCCCCCCCGACAGCTGCTGGTGATCGAGTTGCCTTCCGGGCTTTGCTGTACTGATGAGTTCTAATAAGAACGAAACCGGTCTGCAGCTGTCGGGGGGGCAACTCGATCACCAACCATTGTTTTCATCTTCAACTTAAGTTATACTTAAAAATGAAGAATGACGTTTGTCTTATGGTATAAATGTCATAATTGTCATTTTAAGGCTCTCTTAAAGTTAAGTAAGGTCGGTGAAATCGTGCATTAAACTCCTAATAAAATATATATCTATTATTTTCAAAGGCGTTTAAAACATTGTTAATGCAACGTTTTAAACTCCTCCGGAGTTTAATATTTGTTCACAGTTTATTTGCAGCATCAATTGTATTGTTGTTGCAAAGTGCCAAAGTGACGCGTAACATAAGTTAGAAAATTTTGTCTTTTTGTGTTTGAAAATAAAATATTGCATTTTATTCGGAGTTTAAGCGACATTATGTGACTCGTATGGATTTAATTCTCCTCGCTCCGCTCGGCTTCCACACTCCGTCACATGATGTCGTACTTAAACTCATAATAAAATAAATATCTATTATTCCAGGGCCTGTAGTAGGTATGGCATTCTTAAAACGTTCCTAAATATTAGAACTTTTCACGTAACCATTAAACGATTATTACTATCGTTATTTTTGGTTCAAAGTGCCATCAATTTTACAATTGCGTAAAATGAATTAATTTGTATTTATACAAGTTCAATTAAAATTTAATTACATTTATAGGTACCCTTCTCTCTTCATCGATTTAATAATCAACAAGATTTAATAACTAAAGTATTCGTGCGTTCACTTAAGTATAGGAACCAGGAAATACCTATCTAAAACATCAAGCAAATTTATTCAGTGAAATTTCAGAAAATATTCTGTAAAAGTGGGGCATTTTATTTATTCTACAATATAATTAAAAATATTCACTGAAATGTGGGAAGATATACTAGCGTAAGTCGTAAGCAATTTATTGTGGATTGCAGAGACATTCTAATTATTATTTTGAAACTTTTCACGTGTGATGAATAAATTCTGGACGGCAGCAAAAATATTGACGATAATTTTGAAGTTTATTAATTAAGTTATATAACGTAGGTAGGTACCTACCTAATTACAACAAAAATTCATCTCACGTTTTTCTCGAAATAATTATAATCAAGGACACTTTTCTTGCAAAATAAAATAAGTCCAGTGCAGTGGTCAGTATTTATCTTTCATCAAACTTTCTTTCGGCACACGTGTAAAGCACTTAGATAAAATTCCGCACATACATGAATATGAGTAAAGCTTTCTACAAACAGAATTCTTTTTCGCCACTAATCCGTTGCGTAAAGTTCGCGATCTTACCATCTGTTCCATCATCGTATTGATCGTATTTGAATCTTGCAATATCGTGGGTGGTTTACTGTCCAGTCATTGTGCGATGAATAATTTTGGATAATAGTATATTACGTAATGGAGAGTTGTAATAAGCATATTGTCCACGAGTGGAAGTAGTTGTACACGAGTGGCACAGCGGCGAGTGTATAACTCCGCAGTGCGTAATTGCTTTACAACTCGAGTTGCGTACCACGCTTACTTACCTCGAATTAAAAAATTAGAATTTTTTTTATTAATTAATAACAATGAATGTATATTATAAAGCTGCCAAAGGTTCAAGAAAATAGTGAAGAAATACTTAAATAAAACCGTTCACTCCCTCTGCCACACAACATTTGCACAGAAATTTTTCTAGTTTTCATTGATTGCGCTTTGAGGTTGAACTGTACGGGGAAAATCAAATTTGATGCTGGAAGTGAAGAGGTCGCCATTTTTAGTGTTTCATAACAATCCCAACTAATAAACGCAAAATGATTAATTTAAAGAACATTTGGAAAAAAAGATGACATCCGATATCTCTCTCTTTGAACGATCCAAAGCCAGTTTAATAAAGGACTGCACCATCCTTATGGAAAATGGCTTTCAGCGGATTTGGCTGAAATTTTAATATGTTGTAGATTTTGACTTTCTCATCAAAAGTAATCAATAGTAATACGACGAGTAGTCTCTTGATTGCCGCGGGTTTTGACGTCCGAGTGGTTGTCAACTACGAGTCAAAATGGTAAATTTTTTTAGGCTAAAGAGAGGACGAGAGTTTGCTCGAGCCCTCTTTGGCCGAAAAAAATCTACCATTTGACAAGTAGTGCAAACATGAGGACTCAACAAGGCATAGGCAACCAAGAGACTACGAATCGTATTTTACAGATTATTGAGTATTGAGTAAGTAGTGTCAAGTTGACGTTGTAGTATTATCACTGTAATCAGGATTTGATTGGTTACTGGTACACTAAATGCTGCTTTGGATTGGTTCAATACTTAATGTATAAAATAATCATTGACAGAAAGCAATCGTATGGACAGTTTTTGCTACAGAGCCTCCCAAAGATATAATTTTCTCATAAGAACTGCATGATTGTAACGAAAAATGATTTGGCCGTTTTGCCATATAATTCTACATGATAAATCCAGGGACACCTTTCTTACACAATCATATTGTTAAAATACGTTTAGGTATATGAAAGTCTCCTGGGTATGTTTACTGATTATGTTGGGAGGAGTAGGCTTACGACAGAATGCGACGGTCCCAAAAATGCGAGAGGCAAATCTATGGGTGAAATCATGGTGGTGAAATCAGGTGAAATCGGGCGAAATCAGAGAAAACCAGGTGAGATCAAGGGAAATAAGGTGAAATCACCAGGTGCAATCATGGTGAAATCAGGTGAAATCACGCAGGAAGGTGAAATCAGTCAAAATTTTGCTCATAATAGATTTGCCCCTCGCAAAAATGTGTACAGTCCGTCCGCTCTAAAGTCTAAGCTGGAGTATTAAATTTCAGTGGCGGCGTGTGTCAGTAAGACATTTCAGATGTCTATCAATACAATTTGTGGTTTTGTTTTGTAGAGCACGCCACTGGCACTGTCATAATCTAGGGAAAACAGCAAAATACCTACACTTTAGTGCTTCAGCTTAGAGTGGACGGGCAGTATATCCTTATGGGAAAATTATATCTTCGGGAGATTCTGCAGCAAAAACTGTCCGTACGATTGCTTTTGCCAACGATAAATTTTGATCAGGAAGTCAAAATCTACAACATATTAAAATTTCAGCCAAATCCGCTGAAAGCCATTTTCCCAAGGATGGTGCGAAGTCCTTTACATCAGTATCTACTATACCTACATCATCTATTTACAGTATAGTGATCGTAGAAAAAGACGATTAATCGCTCCAATCAAAAGCAATGATCTCACTTGTAATTATTATAAAGCTTGCGGGTAAACTATGAGTAAAACAAGTCGGTTTAACACTTTCTTGCCGGCAAATAAAGTATTCAGATCGGATCAGATAGGATAACATTTCGGAAGTAGGGAAAAGTTAAATCTGACAAATCCAGTGAGTTTCAGTTCTGCAGATATCGGTGAAACCTTTTAATCAAATCTTTCAGTTGATATAGCAGGAACATTTTCCGAGTTCGCAACGGCACTGAAATTTTACAAGGGTCCCATAACTTGCTGAAAATCCCATGTCTAGTCCGCAAAAGTTGACCAGAAACTCTCATAAAGTTTTATTCTTGGGAATGAATGAGAAAGTACAGTAATAAGCCACCTGCATATAATAAGTATAATAAATCAATGGGAAGAATTTCCGCCACTAACGAAGACAACCTGCATCGTTACTTTGAGATACAAATTGGACGAGTTTTTCATGTGGAAATCGTTCAATGAGATGCTCTTATGGTTAGTTAGATCAATTAGATGGAATAGATACTTTTAATAGCTATAACACGAGGTAGGTAGTCGAAGTCTAATCAGTTTGATTAAAATACAATCACGAGCTGATAGTCTCCAATCATAGTATGCAAGAATTTTAATAAAATCCTATAAAACTAGTTATTATATTTCTTCATACAGGGCGGCCATAAAGTCCGCCCCCCCCTGTATCTGGGGAAACGGCAAGTGGAGTTGAGTGACCCCTCATTCAAATGTTCATTTCATCTTGCATAATAATTAAGTTAAAAAATTTATTGTCACTGTAGAATGACAAAAATTTGGAAAAATTTGGAAAAATGTGTTACGTTTTTGGCCTCATCTTCATAGTAAAAAATGCTTTTTCACGAGAAATTATGAACAATTCAATGTATTTTGTGCAAGGAGTGTATTGCCTGAGCTTACTTTTATTGATATTTTGCAAATTTAAGCCGCTAAAGGGCAAATTCCACTTTAAATAAATCAATTTCCATCAAGACAAATTTTAATATGACTTGGATTTTTTTAAAAAGCACAGTAAACTAAAAAACCCATGTATTGTTTATTGCATAGAGAAACAGAAGATTACTGGAAAAGAGCGCTAACATACCCGCAAAAAGGAAATTATTTTATTTTCAACTCCAAACAGAGCCGCAAAGATCCGTCATGACGTCATATGTGATAAGCCGCGTGTGCTTGCACTTGGAAAGCATTGACGCTGCATTAAAGCATTTCCTAATTTCAAGCGGCAACCCCTCACTTGCAATACATCATTTGATAGCTAATTTCAGTACCAATCCAATGCTGTAAATATTTTTAATATCCGTCTACCTTCCAACCCGATCAACAGTAAAATTTTAAATACATTTGGACCTTTTGTGATGCATTATTTTTAAGAGTATGAAATCCTCTGTAAACATATGCAACAATTTTTGAAATCCATCCACTCGTTCAAAAGTTACAGAAAATACAATAATTATTTCTACGGCGCGAGATCCATAAGATCACTGCAGGCTGGCAGGCAAGCACGAGCGGGCAATTGTATCACAAATGACGTCACGCGCCTCACTCAAACCGATTCTAGCAACGAATTGAAGTTCTTTGGGGCAATTTTATTTACGGCAACATTTATAAAATGTTATAAACTATCAATTAGACAAATTTTTGAAAAATTAATAAGTTTGCTGTTCCTTTAAACTTCAATATTCTTCAAACCTTCACGTCGTATAGAGAATCAAATTAGCTTTCAAATGAGGGATCACGTGACCCCTTGTGTCATTTAAAATTTTTGATTTCTGTGTCATAACTTCGACATTTCAAGGTCACGATACATTATGTAAACTGCAATCGACCTCATTACTCATTCATAACTGCGTTCCAAATTTCAAACTTTCAAGCGGTTCCCGAGATACCGGGGAAGGAGGCGGACTTTATGGTCGCACTGTATTATTATTTTTTTTTGCAATATGATAACGAAAGGTAATAAACGGTGTGATTTTTATCCTTAATGAAGTAGATTTGAAAGATGCAAATGCAAATCAAGTTAACCATCAGACGGTTCTCAAGATATTGTAATAACAATTATTCATTACTCCCACAATATTACAAAACGGAGAAGTACGTATACCGGCCTCGCACTTTCTTATTGTTACGAAATCTTCAGTTTGATAAATATAGAGTAACCCTATGGTCACGTGGACCCTATTAATATAATAAAGCATATTATTATACAACAATGTTCTGCCCTATTTATCACGAGACTTCGTCGGAGATTTCGTGTAGGTTTTAATTATATGCCAGTTACTTAAAATTCCAGATCGAGATAATTAAGCTTTTATTGATCTTTTTGTGAATTTATTTTACTTTATTTAAGTCAGCTCGGAGGATGTAGTTGCGAAACCGTATCGATCAGGAATTCGCGTAGTAAAATTTTCAGTTTTGGTACCTACCTACTGCACCGATCGTTATCATTCCCCTTGAATGTTAGGTAGAATAAAAATCTAGCGAGGTACCGTTTCCTCCTGACAAGTGTTGTGTGGTGGGAACTGTATAAGACGGCAATATTACATTTGGCAAATTCCATAAAAGGATTTAACCATGCACCACAACGCACAAAGAGAGCTCCATATTTCTCCATCACAATAATTTAGTGCGTGAGTGCGTGCGCTACATGTGTTGCAGTGAACCGTTCTTGTTCGTACTTTAATTGGTGGAATTATGAATAAAAGGCTTCAGGTGATAATCTCGATTTTTATCTCGTTAGCAAAAATAATTGCGGTGTACAATGATTCCCTGTTATTATCGCCTGCTGAGACTGTGTAATTGTGGAGATATTGATCTTTGAATTTTCTTTTTCTCACCTTTTTGCATTTTTTACTTATGCACGCAAAATCCAGGATATTATCACAAGTCTCAATCAAAAGTCTGCCAACTTAACTTATTGAGTGCTTTTCATTTGAAGAATCGCTTTCTATGTATAACCTCGCTGCCGTAGAAAGACTTTTTTATTTTATTCCTGATGCACAATCATGTGTTCAGATTTTCGAAATCCGTTACCACAGCTTTATCTTCATCTGGCCAGTTTTCTTCTCGTTTTCTTACTTTCGTTTTCGATTTCTTGTTCTTTTAAGCAGACTATTTATGACATAATGTAATTTGTTATTTTTTCCAAAATTGGAGATTTATTATTTTCGTAGACACTATAATTAAATTAGGTGATTGTGAAGATTATATTGATTGATGATTATGCAGATTGTAAAAGCAGAGACCATCATGTAGTCACCAATTTTCCAATTGTTCCGTATTGCCCATTGCGCTCTTATAAACAACTACCTATTATGTATTACGTTAAAATCGATTATTACAAGAATTTGTCTCAAGGATTTTATTAGAAGAACAGTGTTTCATAGTACCAGGTTTCCCATTGAACGTACCAAATTCTTTTATATAAACATTTTTGCGAAGACAATTTTTGGTCCTTAAAAACAATCATATTGTTCTTGTATAATTCTCTAATATTTAGCAAATGATTGCCTGTTAGCGTAAACTGAATTTGAAACCATAGTATCTGATTGTGAGAATTTGCAGCATCTGCAAGCGCATTTGACATCATACAACATAAACAGATCATTTCAAGCTAATTACTATTCTATATTGCGTGATTAGAATTTATTGATGTTTATCGGTGGGCACATGCAGGAATTAACGAGCAAGTTGCCTGCGAATAGGAATTATTCTAAACTACTTTAAAAACCTTTTTTAGTTACCTGACAGGCGTTTTAAAAGTTGCGAAACTTTGGGTGTTGGTGTGTTAAATTTATACTTTGAATCTATAAAATTTTGCAGAAAATAATTATCTCCAAGTTGCCGACTGTTCATGGATGGATTAGCACGGAATGAGTAGGGACTAAATAGTTTTATTGATTTCCTATATAAAGTTGGCGAATTGGAAGTTATGGCTTTGCTCGCTATTTAAGTAGGTAATAGAAAGAACATTGCATCGGAGAAAAGTATCTCCCGTACTTCCAATAAATTTATATTATTATAAGAAACTCACTTGAAATGAGATTTCATGAAGAGGAGTTTTATAAGTTACAAACTAACACAGCATCCGTCCCCGAGCGTTTCTTATTAGAATCTCATAAATAAAATTTTCACCACAATGGAAAGAGCTCGTTTTAGTAATTTATTGTAATTTACAGGAAACGTATCGGAGACACTGCATCTTATTAACCTTAAGCCTGTTGTTGTCTCTTGCGTCGTGTTTGGAAGAAACTCAACCAGAGATATTCCTGTCTCCTCGTAATTTCAACCCTCATCCTTATGTAGCAAGTTATAACCCGAGGGACCCCACGGGCGCAACAAATAATAGAGGTCCCGTCGTGTTCCCTCCCACAGAAGATTCTGCAATTAATAGTAATTTTATATCACTGGGGAGAAACCGGGAACTCAAGCATCCAGTAGATAATCATCCCTACTCTAAAGTGGCCAGGAAAAACAAACATCGCTTTCCGGGCCGGTTTAGCAATCAGGTAATTATTTTGATAATTAGATTATTTAGTTCCTAAATAAAATTTTTTGACAGTAGAGGCTTAAATAAGGATCTACGTAAGAACCCTCTAGAACGTATTATTTAAGACTCTCTTTATTAAGTTGGTTAAAACGGTTATTACGTCGTCGTGACAAATCTGCGTAATTAGGATTTTGAACGTAATGTTTAATTACGTCTGCGTAAATCAGGCCGCAATATTAAAAATGTGGGAAAAGATGAAATAACGTGTGGACGCGTGTGAAAATTTTTACACGTCGTAATAGTCCGAGAGCTCGCAGCAAAAATACCAAATGGCATTCTTCCAAAGGTTTGATGCTTTTCACCTGTAACATATCTAAATACACATGTACAAGACACCGCGTCTGCCGGCGGCAATTGGGGGGTTAATTTGCGGCCAGCAATTTTGAACTAAAAGCAAATGACTTTATTCCAGCGTCAAATTCACACAATTAGTAATGTTTCTTATTTAGAACCACATGATACTTTTCAAAATCTCTTCGTGGGCAGACGCAATCAGAATTCGCTTCCGGGGGAGGTTTCACAAACGACATTCTTCCAATTTGGAATTTATCTCAAATAATCGAGAAAAAGATTAGCTTCAACTTTTGTTTATTTATGCCAGAACAAAGCAGACGGGGGCGTTTCGGAGGCAGACGTTATTTCATATCCTCATGAGCGCGGATAACTTCTTTATATCCATCAGGAACAATTTTCTCTTATACAATAAATAGTGAACGGGGCATTTTTGCTGCTCATTTATTGTTTTAGGCAACTGATGTTCATCGGCAAGCCATTGAATTTCATATTTGTGATCTTTTATAAAAGCCACCCGTTTCCAAAACTTTCAAAACTCATATATTTCGCTTTTGTTGCAGAATTCCATATTGCTGCTACGTGATTTTCTCTACGTAGGTATTTTTGAATCCAGGACAGTTTTGGATGATGGTGGTAAATCGACCGATTTTAAAGGATTAAATTTCCTCGAATGGATTCCTTTTCGACTTATAAAGGTGTCGATGAAAATTTCAAGTCGCGCTTTATTGATGATGGAAAGCCCATATATCGAGCCAAATATAAAATTGTTATTCTTAATTTTATAATAAGGCTATTGTTCAACGTCTCGGTTTTACCCTTTTGAATGTTATTGTCTTTCTGCAGGATTTTGATGCTTAATCATTCCCAGAAAAGGCATAGCAATCACGTAAGCTGGTTAAGCCTCACAAACGTTGACATATATTGAAGTAGCAATCTTGTTTATACCTTCATCAACCAATCGATATTTGATCTACCTATTTGACTTGGACACTACAACTCTTTCGATTCGGGCATAAATGTTTTTGGAAGCGAATGTTTTTAACGCATCCCATCTGTGTCTGAATCCTTCACTAGTAGGTTCAGTTACCTTTAGGACATGTACTAGTACTGTCATATGGCCGAGTGTCCAAATCAAACTCAAACATCATATGATGATGTATGTAAACAACGTCTCTGCAGCTTTACCAGCTGCAATAAATAAGTCGAGGGAACTAAATCCTTTGAAAGTAGTCGATATAACCATACCATGTCAAGCGGTCCTGAAACTAGAAATACATAGGGGAAATGGGATAGCAGCAATATGGAATTTTGCAGCAAAAGCAAAGTCTATATTTTTTTGACCCTTTTGGAAATGAAAGTTGTCTCTGGAAATGAATGGCTTTTAAAACACAACACATATGACATTCAGTTGCTTGATGGTGAATAGTTGCCTAAAACAATAAACGAGGTGCTACGTGCATGATGGTAACTTCTGAAACAGTGCTACTGAGGACGGTGAAGAAGAGAACATTTTTTATATTATTTAAGTGGCGATGATTAATATACCTATTTTGTTGTTTTTAAAATATGTAACTAAAAAATCCTCGAATTTATAAAGATTCGTTTTATTAACACACCGCTGAAACGCTCCGTTCGGCACTATTATTGTGTAAACAAAAATTCTTGCTGGTTTTTTTACGCCTTTTACTGTAAGTTGTAACGTTCTTCATTCGTGTCCACACGTTAACCGCTTCAAAGAAGTTATCCGCTCCTGAGAATATAAAATGACGTCTGCCTCCGAAACGCCCCCGTCTGCTTTGTTTTGGCATCAACAAAAATTGAACTTGATTTTTTTTACATTTTTTGATGCAAGTTGTAACCTGGCAGCACGTCATTCATATCGATGCTAAAGCCCAAGTCATCCGCTTCTGGGTGTATGTATAAAATGACGTCTGCCGCAGAAACGCCCACGTCTGCATTATTTTGACATAAACAAAAGTTGAAGCTAATTTTTTCTCGATTTTTTTAGATAAATTGCAAATTGAAAAAATGACGTTTGTGAAACATACCCTGGAAGCGGATTTTGATTGCGTCTGCCCACGAAGTGCCCCCCGTCTTCCTGGTTTTGAAAAGTATCATGTGCTACTAAATAAGAAACATGACTAATTGTATGAATTTGATGCTGGAAAAAAGTCATTTAAAAAATTGCAACTTCAAAAGGTTGGCCACAAATTAACGCCCCAATTGCTGCCGGCAGACGCGGTGTCTTTGTATTTAGTATATTACAGGTTAAAAGCATCAAACGTTTGGAAGAATGTCATCTGATATTTTTGCTGCGAGCTCTCGGACGTAGGTACATATACTATAAATACAGCGTGTATCAAAAGTGAAAAATGCCAAGGGAATATTAAAAACAAAGAAATCAATAAAAATTTAAGTTTTGTTTGTCAGTTTTCTTTGGGCAAAACTAAGCATCTTAGGGATTGAAACTTGTAAAATTTTCCGATTTTGACTAATCCGGGCAGGTCCATTAAAAATCACCCCTCTCCCCGAGGGTGGGATATGGTGGGGCCGTGTGTTACACTAACTGGACTGATTTATGTTTGATCTGCTTCGTTGTTTAATTCGAAGTTGAACCACAACGAAGGGAATTTAACGAAATTTTGCAGGCAGCTCTTAATTTGAATTTTAATTTACACGGCGGTACCTTTTCAATAGAACGAATGAATAACCGAGCAACATGCAGGAAACATTGTTAATTCGCCTGGCAACGGAGCTTATCCATTAAAATTTCAACAGCCATTTATGCCGTGTTGGTCTAAATTAGAATATTTATCTGAATTCACACTGGTTACACGTAAACATAATCTTCGGCTTTTATCTTGCAAATTAAAACAAATAGCAAAGGAGAGCGCTTACGGCAGTTGTCAGCCTTTAAAAATTAAATTCCGTGTAATTCCCGTGGTCGTAAACTATGTAATTTTCGTATTTGAAAAGTGGGACGCGTCAGAAGTCCGTCCAGTAGAGGTTAGAATACCGCCGGCAAAATATTCATAAGTTTAGACATTTGAATATATGGTCTTTGCTTTTTAATTCCCCTCGGTCCACAGACTCGACTACCGGAAAGTGCATTACAGTCACGTCACACTGCCAGAACAACAAGAATAATAGCCTAACACGTGGTTGCCACCCCGGATATATGCCAACTTGAAGCCGGAGGCTCCGGCTCAGGCTGGACACGTTTCACGGCCTGCCTAAACAATGTTCAAAATGCGACTTGACTGTTATAATCCCGGTTTCTGGATCTGGGTTAGGTCAATATACTTGGTGTCGTTGCCATGTACACCAACATGCAAATTGCTGGATCTGGACGAAATTACCTAACTATTATGGGCTTAACGTTCCACTTTATATGTTGGGGACAAGCGATGGGTGCATTACATTGCGTTAGTTTTCTGAGCTGCGCCTCGGCTCGCCCGGCGCATCCACCATTTTCAACATCACCTTCATAGAATTTATTCATTTCCTTCCGAATATTCCTTTTGATTTAACACAGTACTACTCCGTCTTTAAAAGCTTTCTATGATTTTTCTCTATAATTGATGAGGTTCTGCAAGTTTTGCAGAGAACGGCTGTTACGAGTTGCTAAAAATTTATGGTAATAAGAGCTACTGCTAGTAAACAAAAACCTTAACATTATGTATTTTTAATACGCGGTATAAAGGAGATATTTACGATTTTGATGGTGTTTTTCGTAGGATAACCGCATAAATCCAGGGGTATATGAAGCTTTATCCAGGCACGGCGCAAAAGTGCTTTCTGAGCCTCCTTCTCGTCTAGGAAAGGATTACACTCCGTCCTCATTACCAAACGTAAGTGCAAGACGGTATATGGTTTGATTAATTCAGGAATATTCTTTGCAGCCCTACCAGAAGAACTATGCATTTTCATACAAAGTGGTGGATCACTTGACTGGCGATGACTTCTCCCACACTCAATCTCAGAATTCGCAGGCAACAAACGGCGAATATAGAGTGAAATTGCCAGACGGCAGGGTGCAAATAGTGTCATACGTAGCGGACAAGAACGGCTACAAAGCAGACGTCAAATACACAGAAAACGAGCTGTCATCGCCTAATATACAAATTCGTAGCAAGGGTGAAATTCCGAAAACTACCAACTCCCACGATTTCCAATACGTGAAAGGATCGCATTTGGATGCGTACGAAGGGATTTTATACGCACCCACAGAACAAAGTAAACTCTCCCAGGATTACGGCGCTTACATCGTCGACGCCACACCCAAGCCTCCTCTTTACCTCAAAAGCGTCGTTCCCAAAGTGGAAATTTATACCAACGAAATAAACCGGCTTGATAATTACATCGCATCAACCGTGTCCCCTTTCATTCTTGAAAACGAGAAACTTTATCCGGTGGTCGTCTCCTCTACAGAGGCTCCTGAGTATTCCCCAGTCTACGTTACAACTTCCAAATACAACCCCGTCCAAAATCAACATCAGCATGCCGAATTGGTTTATGGAAGATAAATATTAGATTCATTCCACGGAAAACACGCCTGTCGTATTTTATTATGTTACTCAAGCAAGGTGCAACCCCTTAAACAAGGGTTTAATGCCTTTAATCAGAACGTATTATCCCCTAGGATCCTTTATTTTCTTATTATTTATTACTCTCGTAATTATTTATGTCAAACCAAATAAATTTATCTGAAATGAATCCCGCGTCAGTTTTGATCTGATTAATTTTTGTTGTTTGGCCATCCAACAAAGCGAAATTAAATCAAGATAAATACGGGAAAAATTATGTAATTTGGTTAGGCGGAGATGCGACTCGATTAATTCAAAACTGTACAAACAAAAGTTGCAAAGAGATTCGCCATGAAATGGAAAGTTTTTTATTTTCTACTTCTTATTCTGGGTAATAAAATAACAACCATATTTTTGCGAAATTGCCATTTTCTGCCAGGTAGGTTTCTGCAATCTGTGCGCAATTCTTTCTAGAAACAAATCGCCTTATTAGTGTACCCACGTTTTACGGAAGCAAACGCGATGATAACAACCTTACACGACGTGTGTTATTCTACCTAAATTGTTTCATCCAACATTCATAACATCGGATTTTTAACTGAAATGTTTGTGAATTTTTCATTCCGATGTTGGTATAATCTGTCCGGGATCCACACGACCGGGATTCACCCTATTTCCATGGCGAATCATTGTTGTCAACAATGAATCGCCATGGAAATCGGGTGAATCTCGGTCGTGTGGATCCCGGACAGACCATAGATGCAACATGCAACTAAGGGTCGATTATTTACTCAGCCTTTGCTATTAAATTAAAATTGCAACGGTTAAACGGTTAGAGCGACTCCATCTGCAACCCCTTTACTACGCCGCCATCATTAAGTAAAAAGTACAATTCTGAGATATTTTAACCAAAATTATTAGCTTCAGTTGCATTATTTTAAAAATTAAAACTTTTAATACTTCATTCTCAAGTTCAAATAACATTTTGGCCTTTCTTGTAGAGGATGAAATTCTTTGCAAGAGTGGTCTGTCCTGAGCAACTAAAGCCGTCAATTTCAAAACAAATACTTACAGGCTAAAAATCCATTTTAGGGTTATGAAGAAAGATTAGGTATAAAATTAAATATAATAAGTACTTACTGAGTAATAATGCCGAGCTTTAATTATTAACTCCACACCACAGCATACAGTGCGAACGTTGGCTGTGGAGTATTCCAAATAAAATTTTTTTAGGTCATCTCTGCTGCTAAAATCCTCGGACCGGTCGATTTAATTTTTTTATTGCGGATCTAATTCATCAGTCGGATTTTTTTTCCCACTTCCGGTTTAACCGGAAATGACGTTAATTTTGTTTTCTCAAATGGAAAGACACTTTTTTCTCAACGGATTCGGAACCTACGATTTTTTTAAAATTGAGAATATGTATCATACTTGACCGGCAGTGCAGTCACGGCCACCCTAGACTTTCAAAAACATCGCAGAAATCGGTCAAAAAGATTATTGCAAATCGCAAATACACGTCAACCTCATTTTTTTTGATGCAAATTCGACTACGCAGTTACATTTCCTTTTATTTGCCTTTGCTTTTTTAAATTTCTGTCAGTTTTCACAATCTGCCACAATATCTAAAATAATTTTTTTTTAAATGCAATCGCGCAGTTGAATTTGTATCGAAAAAATAAGTTTGACGTGGATTTGCAATTTTCAGAAATCTTGATTTTTGACCGATTTCTTCGATGTTTTTGAAAATTTAGGGTGGCCGTGACTGCACTTCCGGTCAAGTATGATACATGCTTTTAACTCAGAAAAAATCGTAGATTCCGAATCCATTGAGAAAAAAGTGTCTTTCCATTTGAGAAAACAAAGTTAGCGTCATTTCCGGTTAAACCGGAAGTGAGAAAAAATCCGACTGAAGAATTATATCCGCATTAAAAAAATAAAATCATCCGTTCCGAGGATTTTAGCAGCAGATGACCCAAGAATTTTTTATTTGGAATATTCCACAGCCAACGCTCACACTGTATAAGCATTTCATTAGCCAAAAACTATTACGAGATGAAGTAACGTTTCGAACTTTTCCGGGTTGGCTGTCAGTGAAGACGGGCGTAAGTTCAGGACTTGTTAAATTGGGGCGGCACCAGTTTTATACAGCGCTTGATACAGCGTGGTTCGTCACGGCTCACCGTTAGGAATAGGAAATAAAAACTGGAAAATGTTTGGAGGGCTTTATAAATAATTAAAAAAAATTTGCTGAAATTTTGTACGTGGAAATTGTGTTAGCCGTCGAAGAACCGAAAAGTTTTTGGAAACAATTAGCCCACTGCAAGTGCCATTTCAGCACATCAATTTTGAAATTTTAAAATTACTCTCTTGTTTTTATATCAGTTTTTGAAAAATTTATTCTCACCATCAGAAAGGTCTTCAAATTCTGGTCTAGATAAGGCCCTTAATGCCCTTTAATCAAAAAAATAACATTAAAAAACGCTATAGCCCAAACTACTGGATCAATTTTGATAAAATTTGGTATATGTATAGAGACTCGTTGAAGAGCTGAAAGGTTTTTGGAAGCGAGTCCAACGGCGGAAAATATTGAAAAATCTCATTCTCATTAAAAAGTTGCTAACTGACAGGGAATGACGTAAGTTATATTTGGTGACAGAAAATGTGGCAGGACAAAAGGTAGATGTCAAATGTGATATCGTAATTTGTCAGAATGTGTTAAATTAGTATCAATGACGAGCGGTCTAAAAATTTTCATGTTCATTTCCTATCCTACACGGATAGGTCCACATGATGGGGAGGTTCCAGCCGTTTCTCTGCAGCTGCCAAGGGAATTTTTTCGTTTTACATCAGAATGCAATTATTAATAGTTTACAACAACCGATTAAATCAAATCAATGGACGGTAAAATTCAAATTGACAAAGATCTGGAGCAACGATTCGTCTCGGTTCACTGAGCCGCTGGCTTCTCAATATTTACCCAAATATAGATGAAAGACAGCCGGATTAAGGCGGAATGTGAACTTAGAGGGGGTAAATTAATACCATCGACAGTTTAAAGTGTCGGCCGCGGCGCATACACCATTCTCGTATGATGGTCGATGATTTGTTCAATAAGCATTTCCGAAGGCAAAATCAATATTTAATTAATAACACAAACTGCTTTATTAGAGCAGAGCAGGCTCAAATAAAGCAAAGTATACTTTCAGGAGAAAAATATTTCTCATTTGGCCTCCAATTACAAAAACAAATGTAAACTTTGAACAGAAGTGTCAATAAAAATAGGAGGAATGAGAAAAGAAGCTCTTTCAGCATCTGTCGTCGTCCAATAAAAGAGATTGTTTGAAATCTAAACTGCGTTGTCAATGCCTCTTCTATTCCGACGTTCAGCGTTCTTTTTGGTTGTGTTGTTGAATCTTGGACATTTTTCATTAAAGAACAGACATGAATCGTGGCGTTATTGTTGTTATTTCGATCATCCTCGATCGGTGTCTTATAGGAACTTTTCGTGCCCAAGTTCTGGAGAATTAACTTTTCGATAAAGGAGAGGCTGAGCTTTACGTTGAGTGCTCCTAGATGGCGAACCTCTCCTTCCTTGCTTAAATGAGACATAAGGTACCTATTTATCATGCTGAAGTCGTAAAGCTTTTGATTGCCTTGGAGTAATTTGTTTAGGAGCATCGCGGTTAATGAAGGAGGCGGGCCTATTTATGGTCTTCTTTTCGCGGAGAATACTAAAAATACAATTTTACGGTAAAGTTTAAAGTTTCGGATGTTTATCAGCTTCCTCTTGCTATATAGCCTTATTTAATGAACATTTTCAACCGAGAATCCCTTCTCATCAACAAGAGGTTGAAAATTATCTCGAAGGTGTTTTATTAGAGAAGATAATATTTAATTAGAGAAAGTCTTGTCCGCCCTTTCCCTCGAGGTTCTTGGAAACTTGCTAGTAGAGTTGTCCCCCTTTATATAAAACTTGGTAGGCTGTTAAGACTTTGTACTTTGTTAAAGAAATCGCAAGGGAGTCATTTTGCTAAGCCCAAATCTAATTACTGAATATCAATGCTGCAACTTAATTACTTTCGTCCTAAAAATTGAAACCATGTTTACGTAACGGCGCGACCCAATTCGTCTCTTCTGCGAGTCCTTTCATTTGGGAAAAAAGTTTCCGGGATTGTTTACATCGATTTCTTTCACTTTGGGGCTTCAAAGAAATTCAATTAACAAATAAATAACAGTGGGGGAGGGAGCGCAGCGCTCTAACGCGTTTTTGTTACAATTGAAATTCTAAATTGCCGGCAAATTTGCTCAAAAATTCAAAGACGATAAGACCTACTAATAATGGCCAGGAAACGGTCTCTTAGATATCGCACAAATATAGTTGTAGACAGACATTAAAGGATTAACCCCACAACAACGGTGAAGATCGTGCCATGAATTATTAGAAAACGAGATTGGCTGTTCGGAAGGGAATTAGGTTGCAGGAACGAGGGTCGCGAATCGTGAGGGTGGCCGCCCTTATTAAAATCGAAATAATCGAACAATCAATTATTCACAACGTGTATAAATTCCGTAGGTGATGTTTCATTAAAATTCATCCCATCACCCCTCGTATATTAATATTAGCCTTGTGGTAAAATTGGCCCGTTCCGCTCCAAATTACAAAACTTATCAATTATTTATGGAAGTATGATATATTGTTGAGAGAGAGAATTACATATTTATAGTGAACAAAATATGATGAATGGAGGGTTAGTTGAATTTCCGGGGACCGCGATCTCCTTGAGGAACTTCAAAGGAAAACCTACAGCTATCGTTCTAGTTTGAAACCTGCTTATTTTTCAATTTGTTTTTAATTTAAATCTCCAATGAGAGGAGATATTGTTGGAAGAATGTTTCTCTGAATGAATAATTAAAATGAATTTCTTTCTGATTTAAATACTTTTGGATGATTACACTTCAAAGGAGCTCCACATCACAAAGACGATCCAAGAAACTGCTGAGAGAATTCCGTAAGCCTCTTTAGTGATCCTGTTTCGGTTTTTTGAATATTCCACGGGTGTTGGTGAATTATAGACAGATGTTATGTAAATAGCACGTTAGCTTAGCAGAAATGATAATCTAATTGGGTGCAGAATCCGCTAGAGGGAGCAGTGTTACATATAAAGCGTCTTTAGTCCAACCTCCCACCAGTCGAGCTCAAAGAGAAATTTCATATTCAATTCATACAGACTGTGCTAACTAGAAGGGAGCTGTTATACATTGTAAACATAGGGATAACATTTCTGACTGGAATATCAACAAGGGCGTATTGTCGCGTCCTTTATTTTGGACCGCGCACTTTTTTAATGTGTCTCGCATAAACCCCACAGGGAGATAAATGTGCGCTCGTGGAAAACTTCCGAAAACTCTGTATAATATCAAAATAAAGAGCCGGGCAATAAATAATGCATCACTCAAGTGTTGAATTTCTATAATATGAGTTGAAAGCAAAGAGAATATCTTATCAAAGGAGGCCATGAGTAAGGGTTGTAGATCATTTAGACGAATATGTTTAGTCAGATGAAGCATTTCGCGAATAAATTTGGGAACCTGCAAAAAATCTCACATATTCAACGCGGAATTTTCGGCCACATGTTTGACTTGGCTTACTTCCAAATGTAAATTAAATAGACCGAGCTTCGAGCTATCACGCACACCATCACCGCTAATTCCTTTTAATTGATATTATAGAATTATGATGTCTCAGTTACAATCCCTTGGATCGGAGCCAAAATATAAACGTCTTCAGCATTTCCTTCCTAGAGCTTTTCACCCACCCTCAATTTCGATAATTTCATAATTATTATTATTATTCATTATTATGGTTGTCAGAGATTTTTTCTAGCTAAATATTTCTTAAGATTAAGAGGTTTTGGATGTATGCTATAGAAAATAGTAGTAATACTTAGTAGACTGTCAATAAATTATTAAAACAGTCACATGATTTTAAACTGCAACATATTGTACGACATGCACATTTTAGGATGCAACGTTAGCAATGGGTTACGTTACGAATTAAAATAATGTCAATATTTGGCTAATGTTCAAATAAATTAATGTCGAAAATATTTGATTTGAATAGTGGTGGCGGAGTTTTGTAAAACCCTGATTGTGCAAAATGACTTATTAAACTTTGGTAATCTGTGGTCGATCCGCGAGAAACTTCTCTTGAAATTTATTTATGTGGCGTCATGGAACTCCCCAACGGAGGGCTGTAAGGTAGTCAAATTTGCAATTTAAATAATTAAGCCGTAAGATGGCTCTAATTGTATGCATTTAAAATCCCGCAGAGTGTTTTTCTTCCATTATGGTTGAAATCCTTTGCGCGTTGCGATTCTATTAACATTTTCTCTTCTTTTTTCAGCTTAACTACTGTGAATTTTTGTAAATTTAAAGACTCGAAACAGTACGGTTTGCATTTTTAAGTAACATCCGCTAAAAATTCAGAGAATGTATTGAAGTGGGTGTGCAAAATGCAACAACGTCCGCCTTTGTGTGGCAATAAAATGCAAGGCACGGCAAAATCAAGATGTGTACAAGGGCTTTACCGATGGAAAATCGAATTTGAATAGTAAGCATTTCGAAATTATAATTCAGTTTGAGAACCGTGAATTCAATTGGGCTAAGCATACGTTGACAGTTTGAATATTTCAAGTTGGACCATTGTCGATTCCTCCTTTTGTATGGCTCCCGCATTAGAAATAAATACGTA
Organism: Pycnomerus fuliginosus; assembly: GCA_963924575.1. Classification (NCBI taxonomy): domain Eukaryota; kingdom Metazoa; phylum Arthropoda; class Insecta; order Coleoptera; family Zopheridae; genus Pycnomerus; species Pycnomerus fuliginosus. Next base: position 21,475,797 of record OZ004618.1, on the reverse strand, counting down.
TGGGCAATGTTCCAGACATGAATAACAAACACAAAAGTTTCCAGCTTGTTATTTCAATTTGCGAATTATCAGACGGCTCCTGGGTTAAAGTTCACTGAAAACATACCCAAACTTGTCCACTCTTTGTTGCCTCATAAATAGGGAACTAGCTCGACAAACTTTAAGTGGACCCTCATGATGGAGTTGTTGCCAAGAGAATCTTCTAAAATTCTACCTGCAATATGCTATACTTTTTAAAACTTATTGTAAAGGGATATTCGTATTCATGGATTAATGCTTATAAGCCGATAACATGGAAAAGTAGATTTTGATTTTATCCTGTATCGTTTGATATCAACAACCGATACAAAGAAAAACGGAAAAATAAAATCGATTTGCCCTGCCATATCTACCTAAGGTGTTTTTCGGATACTCTATGTAAATTGCCAATATTTGTTTATTGTAAATCGTAAAGAAAAGTATGCACAATGATTATGGATACTCAGATAGCTCGAAACAATAGGAGAACTTGTCGGCACAGATTTTAATTCGAAAACTTGCAAGAGATGGCGCCTCTGTCCTAAATTTCCGAATAATTAGCAAAGTACAAAACCAATATTTACAGGCTGCGGCTCTAACTTATTTTTCCTATCAACCGCCAGATGGGCGATAGTTTATACCTCTGTTGCCAAATCATGCAGGACACATTTGGCAGGTCTTGCAGGATTGAATTATAATTTAAAATGAAATAATTTTTCTTATTTCATCCCATGCGGCCTCCCGCGATACATTCTTTTCTGTAGTACCTCGGAATGAAAAGACTGAGACGAATGCAGTGATAAGTGTAGTAATAATATTTTGAGTTACCTGAGGTCGCCGGACGAAAATTGCACCACGTAAAAAGAAGACCTCGCCTTCGTGTCTCAGACTGAAGTCTTCTTCTTACATGGGGGTGCTTTTCGTCCTGAGAGCGGTTTATACCTAGGATCTAAGTGCCGATGGCGACGCCCACTCCGTGCAACAGACGGACACCATCTGCTTGAAGTTCCCGGTTTTCCACCAGCACCAGGTGTTTTTTATCCGGGTTATTGCTTAATACTTAAAATCTATGAGTCTTAACCTGATCGACAGTAACATTCTGAGTATCCTGAGATCGTCTTATTACCAGAAACTCTTTTACGTCTGCGAACGGCTTACACCTACGATTTATGTGCCGCAGCTCACTCCGTACAACAAGTGTAGACCATCTGCTTGAAGCTACAGTTTTTTGATACAACACCAGGTGCTTTTCCTCTTGACCATTGCTGATGTACCTTGGATCTAGGTGGCATAGCCTGATCCATGCCTTAATCAAAAGTCCTCCATGATTCTGGAAGGTTTTCCACTTGCACCAGTTTCCTTTTTCTCTGAGAATTGCTTATATCATAGATCTAGGTGGCGTAACCCGACCTGATCCATGTCTTAGTCTAGATAATTCAAGCAAGTCTGCATTGTAAGTATAAGGTGCGTGCTTTTACTGTCGAGGATGGCTTATACGTTGAATCCATGTGGCATAAGGTCCCCTGTGCAACAGATGGAGGCCTTTACTCTAGAATCCATGACCATTCTTAAAGGTTTTCTTTCTGCACCAGGTGCTTTTCCTCCTGGGAATGGCTTATGCCTTGGATGCAAGAGGTGTAAGGTACGCTATGCAACAGATGGAGGCCCTTAGTCATGAATCCATGACAGTTTTAAAAGGTTTTCTTGCACCAGGTGCTTTTGTTCCTGGTAATGACCTACACATTAGATTCAAGTGGCGCAACACTGTGCAACAGATGGAGGCCTTTGGTGTGCAATTCATAAAAGGTTTTATTCTTGTATCAGGTGCTTTTCCTCCTGGGAATGGTTTATATATTAGATACAAGAGGCGTAAGTAACACTATGCAACAGATGGAGGCCCTTTGTCTTGAATCCATGACAGTTGTAAAAGTTTCTTTTGTACCAGGTGCTTTTCCTCCTGGTAATGACCTACACATTAGATTCAAGTGGCGCAAGGTACACTGTGCAACAGATGGAGGCCTTTGGAGTGCAATTCATAAAAGGTTTTATTCTTGTACCAGGTGCTTTTCCTCCTGGGAATGGTTTATATATTAGATACAAGAGGCGTAAGTAACACTATGCAACAGATGGAGGCCCTTAGTCTTGAATCCATGACAGTTGTAAAAGTTTCTTTTGTACCAGGTGCTTTTCCTCCTGGTAATGACCTACACATTAGATTCAAGTGGCGCAAGGTACACTGTGCAACAGATGGAGGCTTTTAGGTGCAATTCATAACAATTTCCAAAGGTTTCTAAAGGTTTTCCTCCTGGGAATGCCTTATACGTTGGATCCAAGTGGCGCCCTGTGTGCAACAGATGGAGCCCCTTAGACTATGACAATTCTAAAAGGTTTTATTCTTGTACCAGGTGCTTTTCATATTGGCAATGACTCCAGAATTACCTACCCATTGCCTTTGATGAAAGTGACGCATGATTCACTGTGCTACAGATGGAGGCTGTTAGTGTAGAATATTCATAACAAATTCTTAAAGGTTTCCTTCTTGCCCCAGGTGCTTTTCCTCCTAGGAATGGCTTATACACTGGATACAGGTGGTGTAAGGTCCACGGGGCAGATTTGGAGGCCTTTACTCTCGAATTAATACCAATTGAAAAAGGTTTTATTCTCGTACCGGGTGCTTTTCCTCCTGGGAGTGGCTTATACGCTGGAGTGTGAGGCAGATAGAGGCTCTTAGTAAATCCATAACAATTCTAAAAGGTATTCTTTCTGGGAAATCTCATATAGACCAGGAGACCCACGCGAAAATACAAGCTACATAGAATGATCACAGGAGACAATTAATGCAACTGATGTAGTGGATAAGCAAAATACATATTTTAGAAGTAATAAAGTAATGATGAAACCTTTTACTAGTATTAAGTATGTATAGAGATCGATGGGGAAAGAACGTTCTGAGAAAATTTTTGTGATTTTGTAAAAGCATATAACAGAACGGGTAGATGGGAAATAAAATTGAAGATTTACAGTCTTTACTTTTATCAGTAGTTATTTTGAACGATTCAGAATTTCAGAAATCAAGTTTTTGAACAAAACTTTTGTTAATAAAGACCTTTTTTCCGTGTCCGATTACTTCAATGCACGGCGGCAATTGATTTGCCAAGTATGCTCAAAATCAACTTACATCTTAACACTTAGTCACTACAAACAAAGAATTTTGTTGAAAGTTTTTATTCCATAATACATATTATAATACAACATTCAGTTGTCTTTGAAATTTGAACTACATAGATAAGATTTCGGGAAATTTCCCGGCTTGATGCACCTGCAGTCCTGTTGATCTAAATATTTTCTTCCATATCCGCATGGCCCTTTGTTTCACTCTAATGCTCGATTAATATAATTTGTTCTGTGCTTGCTGCTGAAATCCAAGTGTTTGACGACTTCGTTTTTAGCGGATGAGACCACTGCAATCCGATTGGAGTTTTTTCCATGCGGTTTGGTGGAAAACACGAGGAACCAACCTAAAACATCCAGCAGAGGAGGAATGCTTTCGGGCTTCGGGTTTTGGGCGATTTTAAATCGATCTTGTTGACGGTTGAGGTTTGACGGTCCCACTGCCCAGACGCACTTTTCTTTTGGTCATCTATGCTTTTTTGTATAATCCAGTTTGTGCAATTATCTTCCTATTCACCAGGGAAACGCTCTTATCGATATTTTTTTGTAAAATCTACGCAACGAATCCAGAAGTAGGTACAGAAAAAGCGCCGACGGACTTTCCGACTAACCTGACATTTATGCCTGACGTTTCAGCTGCTGGTCAGCTGCAAGTTACAACGCGGTGCTTTCCGGCGATTCTGTCCAATATCTCGAAAGTTTCCGGGCGTCAAAGTTTGCGGAAAATTTCCGAATTTTCCTCGATCGTAGATGTGGGAAAACAGGATTTAAAATTTAAATGTCTTTTAAATTGATGAACACAGCCACTTGACACTTTCTATTTAGACAGTTAACACTGACTTTTGATCGTCCATCTATCGAAGAGTAGTTTAAGTAGGTTGGAAAATCCCGAAAAATAATATTAAAACTGCGCCATCTGTCCACTGAAAAATGAAAGGGCCTGACGGCGTTCGATGCTGCTGCCGCCTGCATGCTGACGGCGTTTTCAGCAGACAAATCTTAGTAGGGTTATGAGCTATCTGAGTGTGCATGATCATTGGTATGCATTTTCTTTACAGGAAAACCATTTCTTTACAGGAAAACTATTTCTTTACAGGAGAACCATTCTTTTATTCATCGATTCTTTTATTTTTGCACATCAATTATTTTTTGTTACAATAAAAACTAAAAACGCAATTGTTAACACCACTGAACTCTTGCACCTCGCCCAGCCTCTTCGAAATGCTTTCCAGAGAAGTTTCATTCAAGCACGAGTTTTTTCTTCGTCTTGGTATTACGAAAAGTAACAATCAAAATTTAGAGCTGGTATCCTCAATGTCGTCCAAATTTAACGTCCCTAATTATTCACTGCGGCAAGCACCATAAAGTCCAAAAATTAATGCTACTTCAATTAATAGGTACGAATCATCAGGGGCTTCAATTAGAAATTTAGAAACGTTCTCCATTGTTAGAATTTTTGGCTTTTTAGGTTCATATCCGCTTGCTTGCCGTTTGAGATATAACTGCAGCTTTCCCATAACTTGAAATGTCTACATTTTCTTTTATTCTGAGAATGGGTTTTAACATGGAGTATGTTGACCATAACATCAAGGATTTTAGTTTACCAGCCTACAACAATAACTTTTCAGAATACAAATTCATTTACAAAACATTTACCTTTTCATGAAAATAGGCAAGCATTACTTCTTCAGTTACGTTCTTCACCGTTCTGAAACTTCTCCAGCAATTAAATATGTTGTAGGCCTTTTCATATTTGTCTTGAGATTTGGTTGGTAGTAAAAACGATGTGGCTTCTGCTGCTAAGGCCTTTATTTCACTGTTATTATCTTCAAAGTGTTTTTGGCTTTCTCATATGTTCGATATGTCAAAAAATTCTTGTTTATAATTCATTTGTTTAGTTACTAGAGTTCGTGTAATTTTTTGACAATTCTCTTAATCGGCCTACTAGAAATTCAGTTTTATCCGTTGTTTTACCTTTTTATGCAATAAATCCGCAAATATTTAGTAAAGGTATCCGAAAAAATTACATGTATCACACGTAAAGAAAAGCGGTGTTTCTTTACTCATCGCGTTTCTAATCTCGGCTTCGCCTCGATTAGAAATTTCGCGAATCGTAAAGAAACGCCCTACTTTTCTTTACTTGTAATACAAATAACTACATTGTATTGTTTGTCAGTATGACACGTTCGCAAGTAATTTCCATAAGAATAATCAAACAAAACGATTGGTTTGCGAATATTGCTATTAATCTAAACAGTTGGTCGATATCTTCTCTGCGCAACTGGAAGCTATTTAAGCTTTTCAAAGATGTTTTTAAAAAATGTTTAGCGGATTTATTCGCGAGCTTGTTCGAATGTAAAGTTGGACGTACGCGAAGCTTTAAATAAAATGAAATTTATTAAAGCTCATGCCAGCCGGAACAAAACAAATTTCAGCACAGATAAACCAGTTTGAGAAAGTTTCAGGCTTAATCACCGCCTAGGGATCTCAGCTTGACTTCAAAATCCTTCTTTAAAAATAATTCATGAATGGGGAGATACACTAATTACTCTTATATAGTTCGGCTTTATCTCCCCACAATCGCGTTAATAAAGCGGGCAAGATAAACAGAGACCGTTATTTCGCCGCTAAAACAACAGAATCAATGACTAGAGTCATAAGCATAATAACAAATATCAGTTTTGAAGCGTTAGTTGTGGGAATACATACATTATTTGGCTGCATGTGTTTATGACAGCGAAGAGATAAAGGATGCCCTGGAGATACAATACAACTAGCTATTATCAAAATTGTATTCGGGCTATAACCAGCAACTGCTTTCATTAATTGATCAAAGAACTTCCCGGATATAGCACAATGGAAATCACACATTACGGAACTCTGGCCCCATGTAAAGATGAGTTCACACTCCCAATCAGATTATCAGGAATTTTGTTCGACAATATTTTGTTCGCCGGTAAGATATTAGCCGGAATTTTGTTCGCGAAGAATGTTCGACAAGAAATTTCTTCGATAGAAATTTTCTTCACCAGTTAAATGTCGGTATCATCATCATCTCATCCCATCAATGACCATCATCCCAGGCGAAAACCTACCCTAGCCATCTCATCCTAAATTAAAATTGGGTTATTTCTCGACTTTCTTTCAATGTTCATTCATGGCTATGTCAGGTACAGTTTTTTTTTCTAGATAAAATATACAGGGTTTCTCAAAACTCGCACACTTCGGGCCTGAGGTGCTGTAGACTAGCCTAAGGGAAAAAAAATAAACTGCTTGAGATTATTTTATTTGCAACCCCATTAAAAAAGTATAACCGCCCGAAAAGCCAAAATTTATACGTAAATCTCTCTAAAATTAATCTTTACCCTAACTGTATCACTATCCATTATATCTATAATATTGTGTTGTTATCAGTAAACTGGGAATTCACGAGGTATTTGGATATCCAATCAAACAACTTATTCAATTCTAAAATTAATTATACAATTGATTTGTTTATCAGGTGTTTATGATGCAGTGCATGAACGTGAAGCATAATTGCTGACAAAATTCGGTAAATTTTTCGAATTATTGGAGTTAGATATTCATTGTCCAATTTACTGCAAATTGGACCAAAGCCTAGCTTAATGCTATTTCGAATATTGTTTGTTACGTTGGTTTTTGGTATAAGTAAATATCAAGGTAAAAGATGTAACATGTTGCCAGATTTCCTTATCTTTGGAACATTCCATCTCCGCGGTGGTGCCTCTAGAAAGAAATTTACTATCACTTTTATGCTTCATTCATGATCGTCCACAACGCCTCGGGCCAGAAGTCAGCGAGTTTTGAGACACCCTGTATTTCTCAAATTCTGTTCGCTCATCTGAACACTTAAATAATGTATGAGAACGTCACTGTCAGATTTCGTTTTGAATGATAATTTGAGCTAACTACGCTCTACTACCCGCAGGGCAAGGGCTACTAGATCGGAAAAGTTTTTTACCACACGTTATAAGGCGCCCTTTAGTATAGGGTTAGTACAAAGTCTCGGAACGGCCATTTTCTCTGTAATTTGTCAAAATTTTGCTTTGAAGCTGTCGAGGAAACTGTCGAACTTTCCCAGGAAACAAAATTCCTGTGAATAATAGCGGCGAACAAATAATGTTTTCTGATTAGTTAAAATTGACTTTTCGTTTATTCCTTACCTTTTATTTAGAATTTAAAACATCTCTTCGCACTCACAATGCTGATTGATATCAGTAAGTTCAAAACGTAGAACTTTCATATATATTTTTTTTAATCTCTACCCATGCAACAGTAAGTAATAAGTATCCCTATAAAATAAAATTGAATTACCTGCCTTCCCTGAATTTCACAATTGGGATTGTTTTGTTAATTTCATTGAAACAATTGTATAAATGTTAATGTTTCACAATAGGTTAAATAAACCATAGCAGCAACAGCAGCTGTGCATGTGTAATTCTTTGCAATCATTAAATCGTAAAATAATCATGAGGTCGTTTGACCATTTCATTATTAATTTTCCAATAATTTATTTAAAAAAAGATAATATCCTTTGTTCAAATTACATTTGACCAAATTAATTAACAATCGATTAATTAAACTTCAAGTGAAACTAAAAATCAAAATTTTCCATCGATCCCAAATGTAGGTACAGTTGCAGACTATCCTAATTCAGATTGGACGGATTCATTTTGGAATGATGAGAATGGTACTAACGTCTAGTGGGAGACAGGATTGGACATAATTCTCCCCTGGGCGGCAATTTTTGACATCGGTAGTTTAGTTGCGAATGCGCAAAGTTACGAATGATTTTTTACGCATGCTTATCTCTGAACCAATTTTTGGCCGCCCTTCGCAACTTAAAACGAACTCTTCGCAAAGTAGCGAACGCTGAATCTGGCACCGCCGCAAATAGCCGACGTTTCTGGGAATATTTCCCCGGCAGGTTCAAACAGATGTGTTCAAGCGCCAAATTTTATGAATAATAATTTTTACAATCACGGCCTTTTTCACAATAAATAGTGAAAAGGGTCTGACCGATGCCAGTTTAACAAACACAAATACTTGTTCATATCATTTCGAGCGTCGACGATTTCAATTTTTTTAATTAAACGGAAATTGGTTCAAAAAAGAAAAGAGGAGCAAATGCTTCGTAAAAACAAAAACAGTAAAAGCAGACTCAAAATCAGTGACTTACTCTTATAAATTTGCTCACAGTAGACTGACATACATCCAAATACCTATTTGAGGCGCAACAACGTCGGGCTGATAACTATACCTCTGGCAAAAAACTTTAATGCAATTAAAACCAGTAAATCAGTTTATCAATAATAAAACACACTTCATAACGAAATTTCACTTTCGTCGTGATATCCAGATCGGTTGCCCTTTGTGGTGGACGTATATCGTATATACGGCTCTAAACATTGAACTAAAAATCTTAGGTCTTTTGAAAACCTAAACATGTTAATAAACTATCTTTCGATCAACTCTACAAAAGGATCTCGTGGAATGTGTCTGTTTTGTTTGCTAATTGTCGTTGCTCAGCTTTTCCAAATTATAATATGCATTAGTTCATACATTTTGACAATATAATAACACAATCTATTACGAAACACAAACTCATCGAAGCAGCCACCGAAATGCAATAGCAAAAAGTGTTTGCGCCACCTACCCTCCGCTCGCAAGGAAACGATGGGATACCCTTCGAAAATGAGCGCGTACGCAAGGTAGCGATTGCTCAAAACTTGGCTTTCGCCCTACTTCGCAAAACTACGTACACGTTTCAGAGTTGCGAACGGTCAAAAATTGGCCGCCTGAACACATTTTTAGGAACTCGACCCACGAAGACTACTAGTTTGTTTTTAACTTAGAACCGAAAGTTTTTCCAGACTTGTTGTTGAGTGAAAGCTATATTAGCGAAATTACGAAAGATCCGCAAATATTTGTTACCTTGCATCCATAATGCAAGCATGCAAAAGCGCAGTTTTGGAAAATTTCAGATGCCTGGAATAGTACGCCGCACATCTTTACAACCACGTTCGTAGCCATTCCAGGCAAACAGGATCTCGTCTGCATAAACAGAATTCTGTCTCGAAGGAAGGCACGAGATGATATCATCTTGATAATAAGAGTGGCTCGGATCAAAATTGAAAAGTAATACTTATTTGCATACTAATGCAATGCGCAGGGAAAAATTACGCATAATCCTGGTGTAGGTATATCAGATTAATTTAATTTACTAACAGTTAAGAGGACTAACCTCTTTATGGCGTATTTTGCATGTATAATGTAATTATGGCCCCAACCTGCTAACTACAAGGCTCGGAAGAATTACCGAATCAAATGCCAACAATTAGCAAGCAACTTTTTCATAACTAAACTCACGAGAGTTGTAATTCCCTGTTTATTTTCAATAATTAAAACTGAAATTCTGGTAAAATGGACGGTAATCGTTGCACCAAAGGAGCCGGGAGATTTAAGTCGAGCTGGAACAAGAACGAAACGGGAGCGCTGAAGCAATTAAAACGATGTAAAGTAATTGTGGGCTGTAACAGTAAAACCCTTTCATGGCATCCTACTTTACGGGCTCACAATCCCAGAATCGCGATGGTGCGGACAATATGCAACAATTAAGCGTGTAACGTTGAATTATTAAATGGGGGTGGGCGCCATGAAAAATGACGAGACGATAAATAAATTTCCGATTAACTAATTTTATCGTAAGTTTCGGTCTGCTTGAAATGTTCAAATTGCAAGATGGAACACATGAATGCAACAACGGAGTTTTAGTACATAATAAAATGCAAATTTGTTTTTCTCTTCGTGCAGATGGGAAATGTAATTTATTAAAATTCTGTTGTGTATGCTGCCACTGAGGCGCTACGTTTCATCTGTTTCCGCAAAAGCAGTTACAAACAATAAATACGAACGAAATTAATTTAAACCTAACTTTAATTGAATAACTACGTGCTGTACCTTAAAATAGCAGAAGCAATGTAAATTCTACATCCTTAGAACAATATGCATTGAATAATTCTGTTGTTGTCTATATCTCGCCCTTCGGGACGTTCTTATGCAATTTCTTGTAACTCGATCTGAGTAGATAGTCCGGGAGGCAGTGAACATTTTTGGCATGTTATTTCAGGGAGTTTTGTTTAGCACTTTTATAGTTATTTTCATGCTGGAGATTACTAAAACGGAAGTCTGCCATAAATCTTGTGGGACAGGGGCTAGTGGCGGCCATTCATTTTTCAAAAATTGACATCTCAAAAACGGTAACAGATATGAAATTTTATTAAATTAGAAAAAAGTTGTATTTTTCAGTGTAGATTAAGAATCTGAAAAGAAAGCTAAGATATCTAGATTGGTTACTGAAATATACTGAAAAGACTGTGACAACGTATTATAACTTGGTTACTAATCGGCAGATCATTATGAAATTTGCTTCAATTACATTACTTTGAACGAGGCGACGAAAACTTTTCTAAGCCTTCTAGATTAAAATATGACATTTTTCAGTTTTTCAGTATATTTCAGGAACCAAACCAGATATCTTCAATTTCTTTCCAGATTTTTAATCTACACTGAAAAACAACTTTTTTCTAATTTAATAAAATTTCGTATCTTTTACGGTATCCGAGTTGTCAATTTTTGAGAAACTAAAATGGCTGCCATTAGCCCCTGTCCCGCAAGATTTACGGCAGACTTCTGTTTTAGTAATCTACAGCATGAAAATAACTAGAAAATTGCTAAATCGAGTTCGCTGAAATGACATACCAAAAATGTTCATTGCCTCGCGGACTAAGAGCAGCTAACATTATTCAAAACTGGTGGAGGCGCCGGGCGAGCACTGTAGTCGTTCGGGTTGAATTTTGGTGTTTAAAGGCATCACGAACCAACAAACATGCGTACAGTTTAAAAGTGAGGGTGCTAAGCGTTTAATCCTACACCCCGGCACTTTCATTTCGACGGTCGGGTCTAATCTCTTGTTCTTTGCCTTAATATCCGCACAGTCTCATGTGTGTTGTGTACACTGTGTACAGAGGGAATCGAAAGGGCTTTCGACAGAGAAAGGCCCTCGGAGCTAATTGATCGTCTCGCCTGAATATCTGGAGCATGGTGGGCTCTGAGAGCATCAGGTCTAATAGCTTCATTTGGAAGTGCTAATTCGTGGCCAGTTGTGGCTTCGCGGCACGACCGAACAACATTTTCTAGGATTATCCCCTTGCTCTAATCACTAGTTATGAATTCACCACCAAATATACTTTTCCCTTGATATATTTAAAAGCTAATAAGAAGTGAGTGAGTCAAGTTTGTGTCGAGCTGAGACGAGATCATGTTATTCTAGAAGTGGATCAAGTTTGGAGAAGTTAGGCCGAGTTATAGATTAGGCTTCTGCCACGTTCGTCTCACGGATTCCACAAACAAAATAAACGACACGGCATCTAGTACGTGCTTACGTTACTTGTGCTTTGACTTTACAATTAATCTAAATATGAGTCTGCTAACAAAGTTTGCTGCTATGTATCGGTCTTAAATAAACTCTGTTGACAGTAATAGAAAATGTCCTTGTGCAACGTCAACAGCACCATTCTGTTGAGATTACTTATGAACTAAGCTGCATGACTCTATTAAATTATGAATGACTCCAGAAACCACGTATACGGGAACTTCAATACCTTACGTTTATAAAATATTCAATGTTTGTTGTTATTTGGAAACACCATTAAAGTTCTTACTTGCAGCTTTTCAAGGAAAATCTTAGGATAGCTCTGAAGTTTAATCTGAAGAATAGTGAAACGCAATACTTGTTTTACAATCAAGCTAATGTTTGCGCTTACCTACTCTTATCAATCAAGAGAGCAATTATATAAAATTTTAGTTTTAAGTTTTGGCTATTTGCTTATACCGCATTTCAAGACCTACATTTTATAAAAATGGGCAGCCAAGAAAGCGGCTGGAACCTCTCTATCGCGTGGATCCTTTATTTGAGTGTAGATAGGAGAACACGAAAATTTTTAGACCGCTCGTCATTGTGACTAATTTCATACTTTTACAGCAAATCAGCTTATCACATTTGATAACGCCTTTCTTTTAAGGTTAGTATTCTCTTACATTTACTGTCACCAACTGTAACTTTACAATACATCATCCATCACTGTCAGTTCGCTCCTTTTAAATTTGAATAAAATTTTTCATTAATTTCGGCTGAAATGGTAGAAACAGTGAACACATTTTTAGAACCAGAATTTAATCATCCTTCTAAAGGTCATCTAAAAAAGGAGGCCCTGTATTTTGAATTTTAAAATTAATATGCCAAAATGGCACCTTCCGCGTGGATCGATTGCTTCTAAAAGCCTTTCAGCTCTTCAAAGGGTCACGTTCCAAACTTCAGCCAAATCGATCCAGAAGTTTGGGTTATTGTGTTTCAAATATTATTAAAAAATTTCAATTTTTTTTGCCTAAAGGGCGTTAAGTGTAAATGAATTTTGCCTTCTTTAAAACCAGAATTTGAAGGTCTTTCTGATGGCGGCAATAAATTTCCAAAAATTTGACGTTCCCTTTCGACGATTTGCAAACACCATTGTTTATTTTTTCTGATTTAGGTACTAACTCATTATTTGTTTTGCATTAATTATTTATAGGAGTAGATAGAAGCATAGTACTAGATTAGCAATTATCATAATGGCTATCATAATCGCTCATACTCTTATAGCTTAATTTAATACAGGCTGCGAACTTCTAGGTATATGTAGAAAAAAGAGATTTTGCTATTTCTCTGGAACTGCTACATCTAGATGAAACTTTAAAGCTTTGTCGTAAAACAAGAAACTTTATATTTGCTTCTTATTCGTCAGTGACGAGGTCAGTTATTATAGCAAAAGTTTAACCTCCCCACAACCAATTTAAAAATGGGAGGTTACTGCAATCACTCCAAAATTCGAAATTGAGATAACACCAGACCTTCACGTGTCAAGGTCCCAGGATCGCGAAAAAGTGCTTTTTAAAAAAATTCTGTGTGTGCGTACGTACCTATACGTATGTAGGTATGTGAGCACGATTTCTCGAAAACTACCGAATGGATTTTGATAAAATTTGGTGTGGAGGTTAGCGCTAGTCATCTGTGTGTCTTCAAGTGCCTTTTTGGCATATCCATCTATGAAATTTCACTGATCTGATTAATCTTATCAGCACATGAAAGATTTTGAAATTATGTATTCACACTTAGCGAATTTTAGGCATAAAATAGAAAAATTCAAAGTTTCGAAGAAACTTTAAAATAATGTATAGATTTGGTTCAAATTTGGAAGATAAAGATACCGTTTCTCGCCGAAGAGCTGATCTAATTTGGTGGCAATCGGCGAAGTGTCATTTTGGCATGTCAACTTTGAAATTTGAATAATAAACTCGGATTTTCTTTATCAGCACATGAAAAGTCTTCAAATTTTGTTTTCAAAAATGTAATCAAACTTAGTGCCCTTTTGGCAAGACATTGTGAAATTTAGAAAAATCACAGACAACGCCTTAGGTTTGGTGGTGTAGAGCTTAGGTATAGAAAATAGTAAAATTTATTTGATTTTGGTGATAAAATTGGATCGTTCACCAAGTGGGGAGGTTCCAGCCGCTTGCGTAGCTGCCCATTTTTCTTTGAATGTAAACAGACAGTTCAAACATAAGTAACAATAGAATTTAATGTGTATAAGTGGCACACAAAAGTTGTATTTGGTTGCTTTGGTAAGGGCGAAGCTTTAAAGTGTAAATGCAGTCCAATAGATCGCGTTCGTCTAAACCCTCAAGGGGAGATTTTAATAACAGTTCTTTGTGAAATCGATACGTAAACTCTTTGAAGTCTTCGCCTGTAAAATATCGATGGCATTTTGATTCAGATTTGAGAGGAGCGTATTGTTTGGGATGCACCGAGTCGCGTCGATATTGCCGCAAGAGCTAAATTGGTTCCGATGGATTGGTTTTTCTGCGGTGTGTTTTCCAATTACGCTTGTTTTATCCGGGGTCGACGTCAAGAATAAAGTAGGTCGTTATCCAAGACTGCATTCAAAGACCGATCTAAAATTGTTCAAAAATTCTATAACAAGCGGTGGTTAGTGGAGCGAACATATAGGTTTCAAACCCTGTCAAAACGTCAGTTGGAACAATAAATACATCCAAGACCGAGTGTGTCATTGATTCAATTTGATCGGTGTATCTTCTCTTTTGAAAATAAGATTCCGAGAGCAACACGAGCTTAGAAATTTGCTGACAATCACGTAGAAACTGCTTACAATAAACGTCACAAACGGACGAGCCAGAAAGATGCTTTATTTGTTTAGGGAAAAAATACGAAGCTCGACTGCAAATTAAACTTGTTTGGTCCCTTTGTGTCTGGCGGCTTTGTTCGATACTTCCTTCTGGCAGAATAAAAAAAATCGGAAAATTTCTCAGGTATTAAAAAAGAAAAGTCCGTATTCTCACTTGTTTATATTACGTGAAAAAATAAATCAACTAAACCCACGACCGTGGGAATTTACGACGCGTGAAATAACTTGGACGTTTGGAAAATCTGCAATTTCCAAGTTTCGTTATTTCGACCCCCTTTTTAAAATATTCAAATCCCCCACATGTGGAAACCGGAAGGAGCCTGCATCGACTTTTTCTCCACATTTGATTACGGCGGGGTTATGGATGTTTTGTTATCGCCCGTATTTCATCTCCGGATTGTTAAAACACAACGGGATATTCGTCATAATATTGAAATGATGCGTGTATACCGATCCCGACGAGATTTATAAATTATACGCTTGGCCAGTTTAATGGACCTACCCTTTCGAATGCTTGCTCTTTAAATCGGCTTCGCAATATTGTTAAAGCGGCTTTCCTAGTTTAATCATCGCCCTCACAACACAACCATCGTTTTACTAAACCGTTCGCTGATCCATTTAAATTTTATCTTGTTTGGTTTCTATATAAAAGTTCATGCACAAACATACGGGATACCGAGACGACAGCGGCGCAAAAATAAAAATCGATCCTGCTTTTTCATATTTACTATAGCGCTGCGTATTCTATTTATTGAAAATGGCCCGGCGCCTCCACCATTTCTGAAGTAAGAACCGAGCAAACAGCAAGCGGCTTGTTTATTTTACTTGCGAACTTTAACAATATACCTTTTAAATGTTAAATGGTTTTATTTCTCACAATAAGTTTTGCAGCCGCGATTTTGATAAGCGTTTCTGGAAAACGGAAACATTTCTTATTTTTTAGCACACCATCACAACTCGAAGAGATACCTAAAAGTTTGCATCAATAAATTGTTCTTTTGTGTTTCATACTTATACTTAATCAATTTTTTATTGTAATTTTCCGTGAGAGGTATCCTTAGACAAAGCCGGGAAATCTATGTTGCTCTACACTGCCGATCAATTGAAGTGATGCACTCGAAAATTTGAGTCGAATTCAAAATGCAATACCTCCGTAAGGACTCGATGGATTTAAATGGGCTTTTTTTACCGGATAGCATATTTAATTGGTTATTACTCAGTATGTTGTACGTTTCACCCAAACTCCCTTTATGTGATATACAGGGCGTCAGATGTAGGCACTAAAAACTGGCGGAAGTTTAGACCACTCCCGATTCTTGGAAAAAAAATTCAGATTTTTTTGACTTGTTTACAGAACGCACCAGGTCCATGCCTCGAGACCTTTTTTTCAATTCTCCTCTATTCTTTTCAATTGGGGCGCAGTGACAAAAAATTCGTTTTTCCGTGGACCGCTAATAACGCTGTTTCCTTATGGCAAATTTTAAATTTGTTGAGGGTATTGTAACCCAAAAACTTCACTCTTGAATACCATGACTTCGAAATTGACCTAAGTCAGGATGTCCCAGAAAAGGGGGCTCACTGAAATGGAGGCAAATTTATTCTGCCTACCAATTGAGCTGTAATTGAAAGCAAATTTAAGTTGACACTATGCATTCATAGAGCCATTTATCCTAATTATTTTAAGATTCACTCTGCTTGAATCCGATTAAAATTATCGATGCTGATATCTGTTCTTTGGTTGACGGTTTTCGGACAAAATGAAGCCATTTTGCACGCCTGTATTTTCATGAAACCAAAGCAACGTAAATTTTGACAAAACTGTCACTTGGCCTAAAGAATAGTTACCTTATCAACTAAATATAGCTCCGTGTTTGAATTTTCGTCACCTTGGTTTCATGAATTTAAGGCGACACATTTTAACGGAAAACCGTCAATCAAAGAAATGGTATCAGCAAAGCTAATTGTAATTCGATTAAAGCGGGGAAAATTCTAACATGATCAGGATGAGTAGGCCTATGAAGGCATTATGTCAACTTAAGTGCGTCGTCAATTCCAGATTATTTGGTAGGCAGAATAAATTTGCCTCCATTTCAGTCGACCTCCTCTTCTGGGACATCCTGACTTAGGTCAATTTCGAAGTCATAGTATTCGAGAGTGAAGTTTTTGGGTTACAATGCCCTCAACAAATTTAAAATTTGCCATACAGAAAGAGCGTTATTAGCCGTCCACGGAAAAACAAATTTTTTGTCACTGCGCCCCAATTAAAAAGAATAGAGGAGAATTGAAAAAAAGGTCTCGAGGGATGGACCTGATGCGTTCTGCAAACAAGTCAAAAAAAATCTGACATTTTTTTCCAAGAATTGGGAGTGGTCTAAAGTTCGGCCAGTTTTTAGTGCCTGGATCTGACGCCCTCTATATCTCATAAAGGGGGTTTGGGTAAAACGTACAACATACTAAGTAATAGCCAATGAAATATGCTATCCGGTAAAAAAAGCACATTCAAGTCCTTCGACTCCTTAGAGAGTTATGGCATTTTGAATTCGACTCAAATTTTCGGGTGCATCACTTCAATTGATCGGCAGTGTATATTCATAATTATACTAGCAGCTGCTGTAATGTGAAAAATGTATCGTCCTCTTAAAATAATAGTTTCACCTCTTGCTATTTTCTAGAAATTGAAAATCTACTTCTTCCGTTTTTTTATTGGTGATTAATTAAACGGGATCAACTGAATTGTTCTCAATGTACCTACTCCTTCTTTTAAATGTTTGACTTTCTGTTGTTCTTTTTTATTGTTATTTTTCCTCGTGTTTCTTTGACGTTTCTCTCCTCTAACAGAAATAATAAAGGAGACTACCCAAGGTAATCAATTTACGATGAGTGATAGATGTGGAAAAACAAAATTCTCGGATACATTCCCGGAATTGCATTCTTATTCCGATATTCATGAGTTTACAAAAATAAAATGCAACATAGAGATAAATAAAATGGAAATTTAATACTCCGGATCTGTGGTAAATCCAGGCTTAAAAACCTAACCTACAGGGTCAAAATCCGGCAGAACCTATTCAGACGTTCCGGGACGTTTGCAATTTATCCGTAATCGAAAGGAGATTAAAAGAGAAGGAACTGTCGATCTCCAAAACGATTTCCAACCAATTCCAGAAAACAGTCGTAGAACATTGATTCAGAAAATTTAAAAAACACTCGACAGAGAAGGTAATTATCTAAAAATACTGATTTACGACTTAATGAAACATTCTTCTGTTTCAATTAAGCGCTGTTCACAAACGACGTGGCTGTGTGATATTTCTTCTCGAGCATTCTCTATTTTGGTATTTAATTATATACACTATTCGCTTTGAACGAGGAACTCACTAACACGAAGTCCATCATTAACTTTAAACAAATGGCTTGTTTCGTACAAATCGGCGAACATGTAGAAAAATATGTAGTGATAAAATTGTATTGTAGTGGGATTGCGGTTTTCCAGTTGTTATCAGCGACCCACTTGAACTCGTTGTAAGGAGACAGTTTTTAGACAGGAAGCTCCTTTTTCATTTTGTCAGACTTGAATGCAGAATAGCTACTTTATCAGCTATGTGGTGGGCGTTTATGCTACTTAAACGAGTCCTTTTGTTTCGTTACGCGACAATTTTTTGCAAAATAAACTCGAAGAATAAAATCTCGATTTCACACCACTATGAGACGCTCTCTTACGTTAACGGATGATAAATACGAATTTTATTCATGGAATAAAAATGTTTTTGCATCATAATATTCAGCAATAAAGGCTGTTTTATATGATGCACTCTTGTGCTAACATACTGATATTTTCCTGGAATATGGCTTTCAATTAGCAAATTTATTTATTCTCTAGAGTTTAGTTTTTTAAAACAAGAACATCATTCCGCGATATGAACTTTGATTTACATCTCTTTGAAGCCACTAATCAGGTTATTTATCGATTGGATAGTAGAGTAAACTCATAATTTTGTTTACTGCTGTAGAATGTAAGAGTATACAGGGTGGGTAATTTTTCGATGCTCACCATTGGGATCTCCTAAACGGTAAAACATACGGGGTCAGTTAAATTACAGAAAAGTTGCGCTATTCGCTATTTGTTGACGATTAAGAATCTGAAAAGAATTCCCCGATATTTTGATTCGTTCCTGAGTTATCACAAAAATTCTGAAAATTGTCAGTTTAAAGAAAAATTAATATCTTCCTAACGATTGATGTTGTTTAAATGAAACTTGAAACTGTTATATTTTTGACAGCGGTTAATTCAATGGAATCGACAGAAATTTTCTAGGCCGTCTAGATTTTGAATAACGACGGTCAACTTTGTTTCATTGATGGCCGCCATATTGAATTTGACACCATCACACAAAAAAATTAACTTTTCAAAATTGTAATCAACATGAACTTTTTTGACCGATGTTAGAATTTGAAAATTGGTATGAATAATTTGTAAAATCAGCCTAAACTTAGAAAAACAATTGCTAAAATGTACGCCGACTTCTTCAATCTCTTATAATATCTGAAAACAACTGAATTCAACAGTAATAAAATATGTCTTGCGGTCGCGTAACTCGGGCTTTCACACATTTTTTGAAAAACGTTCATGTTGGTCACATTTTTGAGAAGTTAATTTTTCTATGTATCCGGCGGTGTTAAAATTCAATATGGCGCCCACAAGAAAAAGAAAAGATGATTGTCTTTATTCAGTATCTAGAAGGCATAGAAAATTTCTGTCAATGTCATTTAATTGACAGCTGTCAAAAATATAAAAGTTCCAAGTATCATTTAAATAACATCAATCGTAAGCAGAGCTGGGAAAGTTACTTTGAAATAATAACTAGATACTTTTCAAGTTACTTTTCATAAAAGTAACTTAAGTTACTAGATACTTTACTGAAAAAAGAACTTAGTTACAAGTTACTTATGAAAAAACTAGATATAGTATCTTAGCTACATTTGAAGTAGCTTAGTTACCTTTGGTATCTAGACACTTTTAAAAAGTAACTAAATACTTCTGTAAGTAACTAGATACAGTATTTTGGTTACTCTTGGTCTTGGCGTAATTTAGTTACTTTCATTCTTGTTATAGGAAATACCTCGACAATTTCGGCGGAAGATAATTTTTCTAAATCTGTAGCTAGCTAGTAGCTACTCATATTTTGCGCTTTGTATGTTGTACCATTAAAATTCTTTTATACCATTAGTTCATCTAGATTTATAATAATTAGAGCAATAAGCCAGTTTCATTGCGTTGCGTTACTAACCAAAGAATAAAGACCATGGCCCACTATAATTGTAAATCTTGATGATCTCATGGTATGTACATACAGCATACAGGGTGTTATTTTTAAAACTTCCCACCTTGAATATTTTTGGATGTAAGATATTGAATTGAAATAAAAGCTGGGCAATCCCGCACGGAGGGGAACACTTGCGCGTATATTGAGGAAATTTTTTCCACTTCCGGTTTAACTGGAAATGACTTTAACTTTGTTTTTTCAAATGGAATGATACCTTTTCCTCAACGGATTCGGAATGTACGATTTTTGCTGAGTTAGAAGCATTATCATACTTGACCGAAAGTGCATAGTCACGGCCAAACTAGATTTTCAAAAATATCGAAGAAATCGGTGAAATATTGAGATTTTCGAAAAATGCAAAAACACGTCAAGTTTTGATGCTAATTTACCTGAGCAATTTCATTGTTTTGATTTCTCTTATTTCTATCTTTGATGTCGTAAAATATAATTAAAACTGACGGATATTGCCTACACCTGCAACTTTTCTGAAAATTGTTGATATTATTGGAAGAGTGTCTAATTGCATAAAAAGTAAGTACTTAGTTACTTTATAAATTCACCGATGTGGGGTGGGGTTATCTGCTCAAAGCCGGCAATCTCAAATTGATGTTAATTTATTTTTATTTTAAATGCTACCGGTTTCGGCCATTTTAGGCCATCCTCAGGCAACTTACTATGGTATACAACACACAAATTTAGAAGGAGAGGAATCTTCGTTTCAGAGTCCTCCAGGAGAAAGTATCTTAGTATTATAGCAAGATGTTGATTGATAATTCTGTGAAACTTTAAATAAATTTTGGATAAATTTTGGAGGCGACATTTGCAAGAAAGTAACTAAACACATGAAAAGTAACTAGATACATGGAAAGTAACTAGTTACTTTTTTATGTCTTTAGATACTTACCAAACGTAACTAGTTACAAGTTACTTCAGTACAGTAACTACATATAGTTACTTTTCGCAGGGAGGAAAAAAGTAACTAGTTACCAAGTAACTTAATAGTTACTTTTTGTAACTAGTTATGTGAAAGTAACTTTTTTCTAAAGATACTCTCAGCTCTGATCGTAAGGAAGATATTAATTTTTCTTTAAATTATCAATTTTCAGATTTTTTGTGATAACTCAGGAAGGAATCACAATATCGGAGTATTCTCTTCAGACTCTTAATCGCCAAGAAGCGGAGCAACTTTTCTGTAATTTAACCGACCCCGTATCTTTTACAGTTTAGAAGATCCCAATGGTAAGCATCGAAAAATTACACACCCTGTATAAAAATGAAGCAAAAATATGTTCGAGTACCTACTAAAAAAATTTTGGGGATTACGGAGGTGGAAATTTTCTACGTCCAATGAGAATTGCACGGGTATTTCCATCACGAGTTGTAATGTGTCACGCGCCCGCCATCAGTTTTCTCCTTGGTTTTCTCATTACGAATTTCGAGTAACACTAACCTTTTGTATCCAATTCTTCTCGGTTTTCAAAGCGAATTAATTAATGTCTGCAAAACATTAAAGCACCGATTTTCTTGTAATTAGATATTCCAATAAATTGTAATTCTAACGAAGTGACTCTTAAGTCAAGGTTATGTTCGACTTGTCTGGAAAGAGACGAGTTATCGTTGAAGCAAAAAATTAGATTTTCTCTTCGGAAGAGATACGGTTCAGCTAGTTGACAGACTCGGTCTGAGTAAAATTCGTTTTATTACGTTATTGGACGAGAATGCAATAGTAGTTGCAGTTAGAGCAAATGGGGAGAATAAAACCGTGGGAGGGTTAAAGATAAAACTCCTCATATGTCCATATTACAACTACTGTAATATATGGATGTATTGAGAATACGGATGATATATCGAGAGCAATTCAGGGGTGGCAATGTGCAAAAGTGTAGAAAATTTAAATCAAGAAATTGGACGTTTCATGCAAGGAAGTAGTTAGCAGTGTTTAAGGCTAACGGATGGCTGGTATTCGTCGACGTCACCCTTACCCAGCCGCACAATCGATTGCTCCACCTTTGATAATATTATAGACTCCCGTTTTGAACTTTTATATCGAGAGGTTATAGCGTTCCCGCAATTACTAACCCGTGTTGAAAATTTGGTGGATGCGCCGGGTCGGAGTTAAAGTGAATTAAGCTATAAATTACTTCGTCTCGATAAAACTTTAGAAGGAAATTTTTAGTAACAATAACACACCTAATAAATTACAAGAATGAGTTTATAACAAGCTGCGGCTAGTATTAACCTGAGTACTTGGAAACTTTAAATTTGCCTAACTTAGTAAAAAAGTTTAAATGTTTACCATTTGCATATGATTTATGCCGGCTTTGATGTACAACCAAGAACCTAATTAAATTTAGTATGACGATTTCTCTCGAAATAAATCACGAAATTAAAATTTATGGAGAAAACATCTCAAGCTGGAAATAGTCGTAGACGAAGTTGCGAGATTAAATTTGAGATTGTGCCAATTTAATTCGAAGTGGATTTATGGGAAATGATGACTTATCTGCCAGACTAACGCTTACAATACGCAAAATTTCATTTTTCCCGAATGCATGTATAAACATTTATTTCGAGGACGGTAAACTTTATGTTCCTTTGTATCGCTTCGTATGAAGGCCGAGAATACCTTCGAGACGCACTTGGGATATAAATCCTACATTTTTCTGGAATATACAACGAAAAACACGTAGAGACAATTTATAAAAACGTGTGTCTTGTGTGCTTTGGGAGTATTTACCTTCCCTTGAAAGTCCCTGCGAACAACGAGTGGAGTATTCCAGCTCGCTGAAATATATCCTTACCTCCCGACCCGATGCGCTTTAAAGGGATTTCTTAGACGAAATTGCCGTCGCCTCGTTACCCAAATTAAAAAACTCTAATTGTCCGATTTCAAGTTATTCAATTACGGTTATTGCAACTTGTATGCGCGAGTGATTTCCTTATCAAGACGGTAACGAACTAAATCTGCAAGGAGATGCTGGAGAGGATCGCAAAACCATATAACGCTAAGCTTTTATGGCCTTAATACGGAGCCCAGACTAGTTTGATTTACTTAAATTGCCTTCTTGTGGACCCCTACCTTAATTAATAGCCAGCGGTATATGAAGACACTAAAACACCTATACAGGACTTCCAACGCTTCATGATGGAACGCTAAAAACAGTTCCGATATTAACATCGTAAAGCTTTAGTGGAATTTACAATGATTAAGTCTAGATTGTCCTTAGATTAAATGCTTTAATGTCCAGGCGCTCATTATCTAACACAGTTTCAGTGAATTTTACACAACTTTCTTTGCAGTTGCAGGTTGCAGGAAATGGTGCTCAGATTGTGCAACTAATGAATAGCATCCTCTCATTATTGTGTAAATTATAAACTACGATTTTGAGGAAATACTTAATTGTTTTATTTTTCGGGGGAAAATTAAATATTGCAAAGTTGCAAAGTGAGATCAAAAATTCTTCCTATTTTGTAAATAGTAGCCACCGCCGTGCGTTTTCGCCCTACGTCTCATGCGGCAAGGGCTGCTACATAGATTGGAAGAGTTTTTGATCACACGTTATATTAGAGTTCGACTTTTTATGGATTAAAAAACTGCGAAAACTTGAGTAGAAGATATTCTGATCTGACGTTTTGATTTCGATTGTTAACCTCCCCACAACCAATTTAAAATGGAAGTTATCTAGGGAAAACAGCAAAATACCTACACTTCAGCTTAGAGCGGATGGGCTGTAAATACGTTAAAAATGTCTGTGTGTGTGGGTGCGTACGTACGTATGTGAGCAAGATTTCTCGAAAACTACAGATTGGATTTTCATGAAATTCGGTATGGAGGTTAGTATGGGCCTTCCGGTGAGCCCAGTAAATTTTGTTGGTAATTCGCGATGAACACCAATTTTCTAACTCTGCATCTAAAAATGTATTCATACTTAGCGCCTTTTTGCCATAAAATAAAAATTTGGTTGAAATTTGGTAGCCGCAGATATCATTACCAGCCGAAGAGCTGTTTTAATTGCTGTTTTAATTTTGGTGGCAATTGGAATTGGCGAACGGCAAGTGCCATTTTGGCATATCAACTTTGAAATTTGAATAATAAACTCCCACTTTCTTTATTAACACAAGAAATGTCTTCAAATGTCGTTAAGAAAAACATATTCAAAGTTAATGCCCTTTTGGCAAATCGTAATGTCGTTTGGAAAAACGTATTCAAAGTTAATGCCCTTTTGGCAAATCGTAGAATTTTGAAAAATCCCAGAAAATGCTTTAAGGTTGGTGGAGTAAAATTTAGGTACAGCAAGTAGGAAAATTTAGTTAATTTTGGTGTCAATCGGTCAATGACAAGTGCCTTTTTGGCATGTCATCTATGAAATTTGGATGATGACCACCATTTGTTTTATCACCACATGAAAGATCTTCAAATTCTGTTTCCAAAAATGCAATCAAACTGTGCCAATTAATAAAATAAAAAAATAAAATAAAATAAAATAAATACATAAAATAAAAAATAAGAATTTTTAAAAACTCAAGAAACACTTACAAACTGTGGATGGAAATTTATAGGTGATAGGAAAGGATAATTCACCAAGTGGGGAAGTTCTAGCCGCAGCTGCCCATTTTTAACCTCCCCAACCCAACAATTAAAAAAATTGGCAGTCTCAGAGACTTCTACTAGAAACTTCTACTTTTTCACAGAAGTTGTAAATGTACCAATTAACTTTAAGCAAGTCAGAATGGGTGAATCGGGGTTGGCGCGTGGGCCGAGTGTCGACCGCTGATGCTGTTCCCGGCGATCATTTATCGAATTAGATAATAATAATATGCCCTTTTCCTAAGAAAAATTCAAAAACTTTTGCCTCTAAAATGTCAATTTTCGAAAAAAATGGCACTAAGGTTTTTGATCCGTCAATGCAACATTTGGTGGCCGTCGGCCAACGGCAAGTGCCATTTTGTCATATCAACTTTGAAATTTGACTAATAAACTCCCATTTTCTTTATCAGAACATAAAATGTCTTGAAATTTCGTTTCCAAAAATGTCTTCAAACTCAGTGCCCTTTTGTGAAAAAATTATGATGAAAAATCTCAGGAGTAAAATTTAAGTGTAGCAAATAGGAAAATTTACTTAATTTTGGTGGCAAACGACCAATAACAAGTGCCTTTTTGGCATTTTGTCTATGAAATTTGAAAGATGACCACCATGTGCCCTTTTGGCAATAAATAATAAAAATTTTGAAAAACTACTGGATTGAAATTCATAGGCGATAGGATTGGATCATTCACCAAGTGGGGAGGCTCTAGCCGCTTCCGTAGCTGTCCATTTTTTTTTACAGAAAAACTGTCTACACAATATTGAAATACGTCGTGTAAACTATCGCGGTCATGATGGAAGCGCGAATTTCGTCCAAGGACGAAATTTTCAAGAAACTTGAAAAATGTACATTAAATTCAAGTCAATAACGCCTTTCGTCTATTAACGTAATGGAATATTTTAAAGTGATGAATTAAAGTGGTGCTCCAGTTCTGCTTCTTGCATTAGAATTCAAAAAATATTCAATTCAGTTAATGTAGCCTCAAAACGATTTTGAATTACGGCTCATCATATTACGAACAAACAAATCTTAAGGACTTAATAACACCTTAACCTTAAATCTGGGATCAAGCCGCATAATTCCACGATTAATCTCGCTCCCGTTCTGAATGTTTACAATATTTTATGGGAAAAGTGTGATAGCGGCGAAGCGTGATCGCTTAGAGTTAATTTAGTGATATTTACTCGTTTCAGTCCTCGGGGTCCGTAGGTAGTCATAAAGTAGGTAGTAAAGTGTGACAGAAATTTCCGAGGAAATTTCTCGGTTAGTAAAGGCAGATAATATTTAGGATTTTGTAAATTCTGTAAATTCTGCAAAGAAGGTCGGGGAACTATTTCAATTAATTAAGAGATTGAGCATTAATTTCCTTAATCCCGCAAAAATATTCCTGATTGCGAAGGCCGCACTTCCGGAGTGCAAAAAGTCGACAGGAAAGGGTTTGGAAATGTCGTCCTTTAACCACCACTAAATAAAATTAATCCGATACGCACATACCGTAAATTGTTTTCTGGTCCAGCAGTCGACAAGAGGAACAGAGAATGACTAGGCTGCCGGCAATGTGTCCTAATGAATTTTCCACCCGGTACGAGCTAAGTCAATTTTTATTAGGAACGCCGCGTTGCGGAGCGCTTGCGAACCTCGTTATTTATGGAGAATTCAGTGTTCCTTTCCTGATAAATACCTGCACGGGGCGAAGAGACTACCCTCTTCTACGATAACGTCTGCCGACTACTTGTAGACGAATTATTGTGTAATATATTTCCGGAAAAGATGTTTTACGAGTTTGTAATTTATTCCAGCTTTAATGAATTGCATTACTGACGTCGCCTTACAACACACGTCCTGAACTTCTCTCTGCTCTTAAAAACCCATCCATTTTTAATAAATTTTTCGTCTGCCCGACAGACAACAGTTAGTATTCCGTAAAGCTCTCAAATTTATAAGTTAATTACCAGAGAAGTTTTGAAAAGGAATTTCGCTTAATTTCAAAGAGGCCGAATTTGAATTTGCACATTTTAATCAAGTACCGATTCGTATGCTAATTTGAATAATCTTCATAAAAATTATTTCTCCAAATGGGCGGATTTTTACAAAAGTATTCAAGGCGTTAAACTGTTGCCAGGATATTTAGAGGAATTTCATGCTCCATCGAGCGGATCTGTCTTTAACTAGTTTCGCTGCATATAAGGTGAGGATGATAATTGGCTAAAGCATGAATGCATCTCATTTTGTCAAATATCTCAATACTACGAATACGCCCAGCACGTCCAAAAATACCGGTGTAAACTTAATCGTTAATAAAATAACTATTACGGCAAACATAACATTATTCTGTATAAATTTCGACTTACTACTTTTCTTCAAATTATTTAATAATTACATTGATTCTCCAAAACTTCTATCAATGATTTTATTTAACATTCCCACTAGACTAATGCGTGGGAAGGAGTTGTTGTTTAGAGCGACCCAAGGTTCGAACTGCGGCTTGTCAGCACCTATAACCCGTATTACGAGGATTGTTAATAGTTATTCAAATAATCTTGACTTTTTTGGTGTTTCCTTAGAAAAATTTAAGATATCATTGTCTACAATTTTCAATGTGTAAATCTGTTAGTTTTTTTTTGTGATACTTATTACTTTTTATTTATTGTAAATGCTATGGGCGTTAATAAATATTATTATTATTATTATTATTATTTCAGTTGGAGTTTGTCAGGCAAGTGGGCGGCTAGTTTGACGACAAACATTTATCCGCGACATTATTTTGCCCGTCCGTTCATATGTAATTAAATTGCAGTATTTATACACGAATAGCTGGAAGTAGGAAGTTGATGATTAATTTCTATGTTTCTTGTTATTTGTTTATTCTTATTATACTTGTTCTATTATTGTTTATACTGGTTTGCCTCTCAAGCATAGGTAGATGACAAGTGTAAGAAGTGAAGTAAGTAACAGGATTTCAGTGAATTCCTATTGCCTTTATTTCATTTCCACTTAGAACGTTAACGATAACTTTCAAATAAAGCGTCGCGGCGGAGAGCCTAGTTGAGTTCAGGAAATACAATTCGGGACATGTACGACCTTTCTCATTTACGCTGTTAATTCCCATTCTGGGCATGCCAAGTCTCGCATTCAGGTACACATACACCTATTTCGGTAAAATTCAGCGTCATTACGAGCGAGCTACCCTGAAATGAGATCATTTCAATTTGGATACGACTCTGTATTTTCGCTTGTTTCCTCTCCCGCTCCGTCTAGATTAATGTGTTTGATAACATTCAAAAATTTCCAGAGCAAGTTCATTCTACCGCCCCCACGTCCCACCGTCACGCACTCCCCAGGTTAAATATGCTTATCGCGATTTTTAAGGGCTCAAACAGAAGTCGACAAATTATCATTTTTCATTAACTGATTGTGTCTGGAATATAGAGCGGAGAGAATAAAGTAATTCGCTTGGAATTTATCGTTTTGCTCTGATACACTTTTTAGGATGTGTACAAGAGTCTGCACTTTACATGGAGATCCATCAATGATAAGCGTCCATTATCTCGACTGTGCACTGCATAGATGTATTATAGCTTACATTACCAGGCGTCTTGCTTATAAAATATTTGTGTTTACCCATTGTTTCAATCAGAGGAATGCATTTTTAACAGCAATCTGACAAATCAGTTTATGGTGTCGTAAAGCCGTTGGCCGGTCGTATCCGAACAAAGTTACATTTTCAATTTGATTTGGAAAACGTCGAAAATGCACATAAACCGATACGACACCAGGAAATTATTGCATATGGATGTACAGACGGAGTCGTACTCGTACTTATTCCAACAATTTAAATAGTCAAAGTTGCAACACAAATGCATTTCATCCAGATTCCCGGAGTGTCTCCTCCCAAATGGATCCGCTTTATGTTTCAAAGTGTACAAAAAGCACCAAGTAATAAAGCTCCTGACCGAGGCAATCAATTTCGTGATATACGACCGTACCTTAAGCATCTCTCCGTATACAATGACACATACAAACACTACCATTTATTGTACACAAGACTGTACTATAAATTCTCATAGGAACATCATACTAGCTAGGGTTTTCTCACAACCCTCATATTTCAGGGCGGATTTGACAGTTTCACTACTGTGCCACCTCCATAACTTCATAGTGGATTTAAAGTCTGTTTACATCAACCAAGATATTGTCCGTCACAAGCCGCGACCCCTCTCACTCAATGTGAGATTTACTCCTGACGCATTCTTGACAATTTCCGAGGGAAGGTAGCAAGGCTTTCCCATTAAACTTTTTAATAATTAATTTAATAGAAATTACGGCGTTGGTTATTTTCATTATTCGGATCTGCACGCTTTTCAAACTACTTGATATTTTAACTTCTCGACGGCAAATCACCAACGGATGTGAGCTTTTTGTATATCTGGTTGCTATGCAGGGCTTCAATTAACAGTTAGATAACTGCGGAAAAAGTTGAGTAGCATCTGTAAAGTTTATATCGCAGGTTAGGTATTATTTTGCCATTGTATTTTTAGAGCAGTTTTGCATTCCACCCTCCAGTTCTCCAGTAGTTGATCTAAACTACCAACAAGCAGTAAAAATAAAAATCAACTTTTAACACCAAACTAGCGTAAGTATACCAGTTATCAAGCAAAACAACTGTACATACGGGTGTCCCGGAATTAGACTGCAATATTTTAGTAGTGCGTTCTACGATCAAAAATTGGATTAAATGTTTCAATAAGCATGCGTCGAAACATGCATAGGTAACCCCCCGGCTATGGCTTTTCAATAATGGGGTCTTGGACAGCATGTTCTTTGAAGGACTTAAACCCCCTAGGAAGTATTTTCCGCGATATGTCCATATAAAGTTTACTTTCTAAAAAGAAGTAAGGAAACGTTCCATGAACTTTTACAGTATTTTGACATCTTCCGTCACAAATTTTGGAGCTCTCAAACAGTCAAAGCCATTTGATTCGAACACGGTCTGTCCTAGCTAGATTCACCAAGACTTCTTTTTTATGTGAAATAAACCATAGATTATGATTAGATGTATAATCGATTATGATTTCATCACTATTTCATAAAATAAACACTAACAACAAAATAATAAACAAAAAATGTGTGTTACACAAGAATCGCACACCTCTGATTAAAATAACAATATGAAAAAATTTACTGGTTACTGCAATCATTATTAAGTTATCGAATTTGAGACCGAATCTATACGTTTTGAGGTCTCAGGAATCGAAAAAAGTGGTTTTTAAAATGTGTATGTATGTGCGTAGGTACGTACGTTTGTAAACACGCCACATCCTAAACAACTTGACCGATTTGGACTAAATTTGGTACATTGGCATCTCGTAACTCAACTTAGTTCTGAAAAGCTTGTGGAACCAATCGTGAAACAGGAATTGCCATTTTGGCTTATCAACTTTTAAATTTTAAATGAAAACACCCGTTTTTGACGTCACTGTAAGAGAGGCCTTCATATTCTGCTTCTAAAGATGTATTCACTCGTAGTGCCTTTTTGGCAAAAACTCAAATATTTGAGATTTTTAACGTACTTTAAAAGCACGATACAGCCCAAATCTCTGCACCAATTTGGTTGAAATTTTGTACATGGAGATTGTATTACACGCTGCAGAGCTGAAAAAAATTTGGAGGCAATTCACCCACGGCAAGTGCCGTTTCGGCACTTCAATTTTAAAATTTAAAATTACACTCTTATCCCAAACAAGTTTTTGAAAATTTTGTCACCATCAGAAAGGCCTTCAAATTCTTGTTTCAGATGAGACAAAATTCATTCGCATTTAGTGCCCTTCGGGTAAATAAACAATTGAAATTTTCTAATAAATCCAAACTATTGGATCAATTTGGCATATTGTGATTGGGTGACCTATTGTAGAACCGAAAGGCTTTTGGAAGCAATTCGTCCACGGGAACTGCCATTATGGCATATCAACTTTAAAATTTGAACAAAAAGTCCTCATTTTCTATGTCATCATTAGAAAGATCATTAAATTCTGGCTTCCTATAATTTCGGCGGAAAATAATGAAAATTCTTATTCTCGTTTAAAACTTGCAGTAAAGGCGGCAAGATATTAACCTTAAATGTGGCTATTTGTCAGAAACTGTGAAATTATGGGCTAATTTCAACCAACATGAAATTAGCCCCTTAGTTACATTGACGAGGGGTCAAGAAATTTTGTAATACCACGAGTGCATGCCATGTTATCGATAATTCTTCTGAGGTTAATTTTGAATTTGTGTTACGTGTGAAAACTGCACGAGTGCGGCTTTCACCGTAACACGCCTGATAGATTGACCGATGCAAAATTATCGATAACATTTTATGCACGAGTTGAATTTTGCAGATTATTGCACTCAAAAGTCACCTGAAATTTGAGAGAATATTTTTATTTTTTCAAAAATAAGCCAGCCACAGTCTACTCGAGAATTATCGCTAGTGCGTGTTACCGATTTGTGTTATCGCTTTAAGTTAGTCCTAGTGCAAATAGAGGATAACTGCTACAAATGCAGAATAAGAAAATATATTTCAGTTATTTTAATTTTCTAAGTGAATTTGAAAGCGATAGAAATTTGAAATTTTTATACGAAATGGGCGTTCTTGCTTGGTAATTTTACGAGATCAAATTTGGACATTTATAATCCAATTTTCGACTGTAATTGTTAAAATTTTGTAGAATTAAGTTACCTCAGGCAAGAACCAATTCGCATAAAGCTCTCGCATTTTTATCTTGTTAGTCTTGTTATATTATTATACTGAAAAACAAATTTACTTAGAGAACGAAAATAACTAAAATATATTTTCCTATTCTGATGCATCTACAGCAGAATCCGCCATTATAAATGAAAAATTTTTGGTTCTAAAAAGAACTGATTAATAATTATTTGTGCAACTAGTGATGAAAGTTAAAGCTTTTTGCCGCCACAGGCGAAGTGTACCGATCAAACGAGTGAAAAAATAGTATATTACATAACGAGCTAAATATTATGAAAGTGGCTTATATCACACGAGTGGGGAATTTCTCACACGAGGCGCCAGCCGAGTGTGAAGACCCCACGAGTGCATCGTATAGACACTTTCGTGCGAGTTGTGTACAGTATTTTTCCTACGAACCACAACAAAAATTCATTTCTTCATAAATTTCTCTTTTTTTATCATCGTTGAAATTTTGAAATCCAGTCTACTATGGTAATGTAATTGGTAGGTACGCGTCGCCCCGCGACGTCGGCGGAACTGTGCGATATTATATTGCACATCAGTAACACACGCGTGTGTTAGTGTCAACTTTCGCGCCTACTTAATTGTGCGACATTTACAACTTTGTTAAGTGGTCGTAGGAAAAGATACTTTCAAAATAGTTCAAAAGGTGATAGTTTCTTTACGATTTTTTATGTTAAGAAAAGTGTTACTTTCATTACGATCTTTTAATATAAATTCTAAATAGTTTGGATTCTTCAAAGCGTTTTATTTTCAATCTATATATTGCCCGGTCCTCAACATGATTTTGTGTTCTTTTTAGTATTAATAAGTATGTAATATGTATGTATGTGTCTATGTATTTAAGTAGGTACTGAATATGGTGGAGGCGCCAGATACTATACTAGAAGAGAATCGAATTTATAAATAGCACACCGCTAGGGTAGGTATGAAATATTAAAGAGAGAATCCGGTCACCAAGGAAAAAATAAAAAACACACCAAAAGGCTTTAATTAAAATATTAAATATTCATGAGCTCTCCCGGAAACGGAGTATAAGTATTCAATTTAAACAACATCAACAAAAGGAATTAATAAATTAAAGCAGGAGGAAAATCAGGACGTGGAAAAATCTTTTAATTGGGCATTTCAAATCCATTTATAAAGTAACGCGTTGATGAATATAATTGTGGCAGTGATATAAAATTTCTCTAAAATGCGAATACTGTTGGAGCAAAAAATTACCAGCTCAACATGCTCGGGGTTTAATTATTTTTTTGTTGATTTAGGTTCGTTATGTGGAAGAGAAGGTTGATAGAATGATCTAAAGAAAATATATGTGAATATAATCCAGAGGCTACAACTGTTCGCGTTTAAAACCCACAAGCCAGCGGCGTTTGAAGGCTATGTAGTAGAAAATGGGGAAGCAATAGGGTGTAAGATTCTCATCGAACCCGATCAATTTAAAACAATAGATACAATTTGTGCTTGGCTGTTCCAGATGAATACAGAGCGACGATTTTACAGGTGTTTGGAATTTTAATCGCACTGTAAAAATGTTTAGGTTGAATTGCATTGAATCTCTATTTCAGCGCAATACAAATGTGTTATTAAAACTTGGCAATTTCGAACCATAAATTAAAACTATGGTGTGTTCAGTGTTCACCTTGATTTAATATCCCAACCACTCTAAATACATTCATTGTAATTATTAAAGCTATGCGGAAATGAGATTGTAATTTCCAGCGGTGCATGCATGCAAATTCCACCATCAGAATGATAATTGTAATCACAACTCTATTTTGGAATCACCAACAAAGTAGGACTGAAATCAACAAAAACAATCGGTTTCAATATGTAGGAAACGGCTACTAAAATGCACTTTCCGCAACTTCCATTCCTCTTATCGCCCTCTGTTTGTCTCCAACTTCCATTTTCTCAACGTTGACAATTATTAGAAAACTGGTATTAGATTTATTGAGGATTTCATAATAGCCCGCAGATTAATTCAATGCAAATTGTTTTTTAACAAATTCTTTATTAGGATAAATAAAGGGCGTTTTAGTGCCGACTGCCGAGACTTTATTACTTGACGTTTAGTTTCCAGTAAGCCCCGGTGTTAAATAACTTTTATCTCAAAAGAGTGGTTGAGGAGGTTTTATGACACTGTTAAATTTTAATTTTGCGTTTTACGCCGGATTTCAAAGGTGCCACACTCGCCAAATGGAAACGCTTAATATTCATTTGAAAGGGGCAAAATAATAAGGCGAGGACCGGGCGGCAGACGTGAATAGAAAAAAGGTTTTTTTCCAGTAGTAGAGTCCCCTCGAGAGTCCCTTTAATGTAACATTTCGCAATCAGTTTAACATGAAAAAATTTCAGTCTTGGAGACTTCTACTTTTTCACGAATTTGAAAATATGTATATACTTACAGGGTCTTTTTTTATTATTGTCCCACTTTTAAACTGGAATATCTCCTTTATTACTTGAGATATTCACCTGAACTCAAAACAGGATAGTATACCGTACTTTCAAGTTTTGTTCTGAATTACCAAAAAATCACAAAAATGACCAAAAAAAAAATAAAATGTATTTACTCGGCTTGCTGGGCATCATTGTTAGTAGCCTAGGAGTTGGTTTTAGGTTGAAGACTTTTTTTCAATGGTTGACCGAAATCTATCGAACCCCGTAATTATACCACCATTTATTTATATCACAGTATACCTACTTATATCTTAGTGAAAATTGGTTCATCCGCCTACAGTGTCACTGAAAATTAACACACCAAAAATGTCTTGATACGCTGAGTAGATTTTGAGTTCTCGTATTTTTGTTAGGGGTTGCAACGCTTTTGAGGGTGGTTTTTCGCAAAATATGAATAACACCTTTTTAGAATTATTAATGGAAAGCTTCCGGAGTTATATTTTTTGCGGCTTTCATCCTCTAAAATTGACACACCCTCACGTTCAACGGACTTGAAGGTAGAATACGTACCTATACCAAGCTTCTGTAAGATACCTCCACTGATGGTTCTCGAGTTATTGCATTTAATATTTTTTCGGTTTTTCTCCCCTAACTTCTACCCCCTTGCCTTGGTCCGATATGGCCCAAAAGCACTCCCTGCCGAATATTTAGGGATCCACAACTAAACCTATATTAAGTTTCAGCTCGATGATATCTCAATCCGTCAGTATACCGGATTAACATCCATCGGCCCCTAGGCACAACTGTTGTCGGGGGCCCTGGCAGGAAAATGGGGGGATGCCCCCAGCGAAGTTTTTTGTACCCCCCACCCCGCGAGAATTTGTTAACCCCCCACGATTTTTTGCGCATCTGTAGTAGATTACCAGGAATATAGGTAACAAAAATCAGTATAAATTCTTATTTTAGTAAAGTTTTTCCAGATTACCCGGTCGGCATCCGGGGCAGAGTTTCCGAGAACCGAGAGGCATTATGATAGGTCTTGTTCAATAACAACAAATATAATAATCACCACACATAAATCTTTGATACCTCACCCCCAGTCACAAGTTTTTCGGTTTTTCCCCTCAAAAAGAGTAACTCTTAGGTACCTACTTACAAATTACAATAATACAATCGTGCATAATTAACATGTAATTCATAAACCACATTCTCACTTGTAAAATAAAATTTCAAAGTCTTAAATTCAAGAAAGATAGATAAAGTAATCTTGCCCCAACCCTCGAGGCACGTGCCTAGTTCTCAATCCAGTACTGCAATCCGTACTCAAATTATCCGAAGGACATCAGAGTGAGGAGCGGGACGACGAGCGGGTGAGCGAATATCTAAAGATCTAGATATCTAGATACAAGATAGAGAATCTTTTGCGAGTAAACTTTGAGAATCGAGAAAAGATAGTTCCCATAATTTTAAATGTATGGGAGCAGCAAGTAACCGTACTTTTAAATGTACGCGAGTAACTAACTCACGCGCGAAAATTAGTTACACTTTACTCACTTGTTACATAAATAACTGTTTTGCGTTCCTGTGACCCTTATAAAACATTAGACGTTAGAAACCACAGCAGGTACCAGAATGAATACGACATTCACCTGACGGCTAGTTTCGGAAACTCTCAAATGGTTGCCCACTCATTTTTAACCTCCCCACTCCACTTCACTATTTCAAAAAAAGGGAGTGAACTGCAATCACTAAAATTTTCGAATTCGAGATAAGACCGGATCTATACGTTTTGAGGTCTCAGAAACCCAAAAAAGTGGTTTTTAGTGCCGTAGCAGAATGCGGAGGTACTCTTGTCTTAGCTTATTCGCTCGCTCGCTCGCTCGCTCGCTCGTACTCTTGTCTTAGCTTATTCGCTCGCTCGCCGGCTCCTCAGTCTGTCCGTCGGATAACTTGAGAACGCATTGAGATATCGAGCTGAAACTTGGTAGGCAGCTTCGTCTCCCGAAAAGTAAGGCGGGGATTGCTTTTGGGCCATATCGGACCAAGGGGGTGGGAGTTAGGGGTGAAAAACCGAAAAACTACTAATTGCAATAACTCGAGAACTAGTGGAGGCATCTTGCTGAAAATTAGTATGCACGTTCGACCTTCAAGTCTGTTGAAAATGAGGGGGTGCCAATTTCGGGGGATGAAATTTAGGGGATGAAAACCACAAAAAATATGATAACTCCGCAAGGGTGGCACGCAGCTGTCGGAAACTCAAGGTACACACATATATCGGTAAAATCTTGCGGGAGTTGCGTTTTTTCGTAAAATCGAACAAATGGGGTGGAAATTAGGGGTAGCAACTCGAAATTCCGCTTAATAAGTATTGGTCGAAATTGGCGTCATTCGATAGCTTTCCATTAATGATTCAAAAAAGGTGTGATTCATATTTTGAGAAAAACCACCCTTAAAGGCGCTACAACCCCTAACATGCAGAAACACAAAAATACGAGAACTCAAAAACTACTCAACGTATCAAGGCAGAATTTGGTTTGTGAATTTCCAGTGACATTGTAGGTGCATGGACAAATTTTCAATAATATCTAACAAAGGGGATGAAATTTAAGGGTTGAAACTTGAAATTTCTTCAAGTAAATGGTAGCCTAAAATTACGGGGTTCG
Organism: Pycnomerus fuliginosus; assembly: GCA_963924575.1. Classification (NCBI taxonomy): domain Eukaryota; kingdom Metazoa; phylum Arthropoda; class Insecta; order Coleoptera; family Zopheridae; genus Pycnomerus; species Pycnomerus fuliginosus. The sequence goes on along the minus strand of OZ004618.1, from coordinate 21,439,559 downwards.
ATAGATTTCGGTCAACTATTGAAAAAAGGTCTTATGAGTTTTCAATCTAAAACCAACCCCTGGGCCATTAACCACCCCTAACTCTTTGCAAGCGGATAATTATATTTTATTTATTTTTTCTGAAACCCTATTGGTTTATTTATGAACAACTGAAGTCAGTAAATATGCAAGGAGTTATGTCACACCGGAAAAATAAACACCCCTGTAAATCATAAAGGGGTGAAATCATGAGGTGTTGAAAACATGAATCTACAAATCACCTTAATTTTTAAACGAATTGGGTTAGGGTGGTGAAATTGAAAACACAACTTCGTTTAGGGCATGTGGGGGTGGTGAAATAGGGGGTTGAAGTTTAAGGGTTGAAACGTCCATAAAGCCCTGTAATTTGACACAGAGAAGCAATATCTTCTGCGAAACTGTGACATCTTACACACTGCATCTTCGAGAAGGGAAGAGCGAATTTTAGGAGAAAATTATCGAAGGGGATGAAAGTTAGGGGTGGAAACTCGAATTTTCAATGAAGAATGTATAGTTGAAAATATTACCATTCGATAGCTTTCTATTGATGGTACAAAAAAGGTCTTATTCATCATTCGCGAAAAACGACCCTTAAAGACGGTACAACCCCCTAACATGCCGAAACACAAAAATGCGAGAACTCAAAAACTGCTCAACGTATCAGGGCTAAATTTGATGTGGTAATTTACAGCGCCACTGTAGGCGGATGGGCAAATTTTCATTAATATCTAACAAGGGGGATGAAATTTAAGGGTTGAAACTGGAAATTTTTTCATGTAAGTGGTGGAATAAAATTATGGGGCTCGATAGACTTCGGTCAACCATTGAAGAAAGTCTTATGAGTCTTTAACCTAAAACCAACCCCTACGCTACTAACAACCCCTAAGCCCTAGCAAGCGGAGTAAATACATTTCATTTATTTTTTTTTTGCTTTCTTCCGATTTGTTAATAATTCAAAGTGATTTTCATTAATTTTTAACCCATCCACAATTTTTCAACCCCTTTCATGAGATGTGAACCCTCAAAGAGCAAAATTTACCCAGACCGCTTCTTTTTCGTGTGATTTCCGCTAGTTAATTTTGTAAAATTCGCGCAGTTTTGCCTTATGAATTATTCTAGCCTTTTTCACTTTTTCGACCCCTTTGCAATGTTTCAACCCCCAAAAGTCAAATTTGCATAATTGGCTTATTTTCGTGTTATTTTCTGTAATTCTACTTAATTACGATTAATTCTCATCCCTTTTAACTTTTCATCCCCCTTTACAATTTTTCAACCCCCTAAGTGTTTATTTTGCAAAATTCACGTAATTTAGGTTTCCTTCGGTAATAAATTGAACTCAATTGGATTATGTTTATCCTTTTCACTTTTCCAACCCCCTTCGCAACATTTCAACCCCCAAAAGCTAAATTTGCATAATTGGTTTACTTTCGTGTTATTTTCTGTAATTCTGCTTAATTACGATTAATTCTCATCCACTTTGACGTTTCATCCCCCTTTACAATTTTTCAACCCCTTAGGTGTTAATTTTGCCAAATTCGGCTATTTTCGTTTTTCTTCTGTAATAAATTGAACCCATTTGGATGATGATTAAATTTTTCACTTTTTTCATCCCCCTTCGCAATGTTTCAAGCTCGGTTTCAAGTCTTCAAATGCTAAATTTACATAATTGGGCTAATTTGGTGTTATTTTCCGTAATTTTACTTAGCCACGGTTAATCCTGATACCTTTTGATTTTTCATCCACCTTTACGATTTTTCAACCCCCTAAGTGCTAATTTTGCAAAATTCGCATAATTTCGTTTTTCGTCGGTCATAAAATTGAATGCATTTGGGATTCAGTTTACCTTTTACAATTTTTCAGTTTCCTTCGCAATAGGTAGGTACCTATAAGTGCATATTTCAACCCCCACAAAATTGGTTATTTTCGTGTTTTATTTCGTAATTCTACTTAATCACACTTAATTTTCATTCCTCTGGACTTTTCATCCCCTTTCACAATTTTTCAACCCCGAGTGATAATTTTTCAAAATTCGCCAAATTTTGTTTTAATTCCGGTAATTCTTTTCATTTACTCATTCCTGTTCATTTTCTATTTTTAAATTTTGTAACAACAATTTTTTAACATTTCGCCTTTTTGACACATCTGTGCGTTTGCGGACGCACTACTACTAGGTGCAGATTGATAAAATCTGCACCCGATTCCACCAGTAAGACCAGCCGCCCCTACATACACATTAACTTGATAAACGTCTACCGAGATATACATCGCATTGATATACATCTTCCGTTGGCTTTTTTTCTTTGGCAATAAGTTGAATTCATATAGTTTATGTTTTCCTTTTTCACTTTTTCCAGCCCAATCGCAATATTTCAACCCCACAGAAGCTAAATTTGCATAATTGCCTTATTTTCGTGTTATTTTCCAAGGTCGTTGCAATAATATCAAAAAGCAGTTACGTAATGGAGAATAAAAAATATCGGTAAGTATACGTTTCAATATATCTTCATTACCTTGGACTTCTCATTCCCTTTTTCAACCCCCTTAGTGCTAATTCTACATATCTTCATATCTACTTCGCAAATATGATGTTTTTTTGTTAACTCTCTACTGTTTAATTATGTACGGCCAATTTTCATAATTTCGTCTTTTTAACACCACTGTGCGTCTGCGGAGGCACTACTACTAGGTGCAGATTTATAAAATCTGCACCCGACTCCACCAGTAAATTCAGCTCGCCCCTACATACACATTAACAAGGTAAACATCTACAGGGACACACATCGCATTGATATACATCTTTCGTTGGCTTTTAAAATGTGTCTGTATGTATGTACGTACGTACGTTCGTAAACACGCCACAGCCCAAACTACCCGACCGATTTGGCTGAAATTTGGTACGTGTGCATGTGATAACCCAACTTAGATCTGAAAAGCTTTTGGAGCCAATCGTGCAACCAGAAATGCCGTTTTGGCACATCAACTTTTAAATTTTAAATGTAGACCCCCATTTTTCAGGTCACCATAAGAAAGGCTTTCAGATTCTGCTTCCAAAGATGTACTCACTGTCAGTGCCCTTTTGACCAAAAACTAAAAAAATCGAGATTTTTATCGGACTTAAAAATCGCGGTACAGCCCAAGCCCCTGAACCGATTTGGCTGAAATTTGGACGTGGGGATTGTATTACACCTCGAAGAGGTGAACAGATTTTGGATTCAATCGGCCCACGGAAAGTGCCGTTTTGGCACATCAATTTCGAAATATAAAATTATTCTCTCATTTACCCAACCAAAACAAGTTTTTGAAAGATTTATTGTCACCATCAGAAAGGTCTTCAAAATCTGGTTTTAAATGAGACAAGATTTATTCGCATTTTTTTTTTTTGGGTAGAAAAATCGAAATTTTGTAATAACAATGAAACCACGTTATAGCCCAAACTACTGGATCGATTTGTCCGAAATTTGGTAGATGGAGGTGAGGTGACCCATTGAAGAGCTGAAAGGCTTTTGGGAGCAATTGGTCCACGGGAAGGGCCATTTAGGCATATCAACTTTAAAATCTTAAACACAAGTCACGGAAATCAAAGACCCACGCTTTGGGGAGGTTCCAGCCGCTTCTCTGCTGCCATTTTTTTTAATACACCATTTCCATTAATATTTAATTAATCCCATGACTTACTTAAATTCTGTATTATTGCCTGCGATATACCGTGAAATGTATACAGAAATGAGAAATGTTCAGCAAGAACATGAAATATAAACCGTAGATCGATAAAACGGGATTAAAATTCATTTATTGAAACAAATAAATAAAAATTAGAAAAATGAAACAAATTGGTGGATTAAGTATACAACCATAAAAAAATTTGTAGGTACTCTCATAACGAACTACGCGCAAAACCCTCTGGAATATTAAAAGGAAAAAACTTTGTCTCCATTAGTTTATTTATGTTTGGCGAAAAAATGTGACCTCTACTTTCCAAATTCTCCCCAATGGCCGCATCAACACTAGAATACCCCATTTCATTTCCCAAGACTACATGAGGGTCTCCACAATTAGTAACTGCAGTCATCAAGTTTGGAAGAGTTTTCTTCAATGCATCTTCATAAGAAAACCTGCATTCAATACCATTAGTTTTACATAATTCAACAATTCCTTCGTCAGATTCATAAAACGGCAGTTCAATTGATTTAATGTTTGTAAGTTTGTGGGTGCTAAATAACAACTTGAGTCCCTCTCTAACGCCCCCCGTAATAAATATTTCTAAAATTCTCTGCATATCCAAGGACCCCGCAAAAAAGCCAGTTCCATATTTTAAAAATTTGAAATTAATGTCGTTTTCAGAAAATTCATCTACAGCTAGGGCAGCCAGCAGGAAATCGTTTGCAACAAATTTTTTATAGGCCACTGAATCAAAATATCTGCCAGAAATTTTCAGATAACGGCCAGAAGAATCTACAGATGCATCATCAAATGACTTTTTGTTTTCTCCTACTACATTAAAATAGATGAAATCATCTAAAACACCAGTAGGTACATCTCTCCCAATAAGTACAAGGCGTCCTGAATTATACGGCCTTTGAAATTGCAGTCCGGCTAAATCAGTGACGTAAACATCCTCGTTTTGTGCTACTGGAGTACCTTTTGGATAGCCACCATAATGAGTTGTCTTGTCCTTCCCGACAATGACACACTGACGAGTTAAATCTTTCAACGAATAAACAACAGCCCTATTATTAAAATCTGGCTCATAATTTTCAAAATTAATTATTCCTGTTACATTTTGGGGTTCATTCCTTGAGATTGTTATTAGCTGTTTGAGAGAAATCTCGCTGTCAAGTGTTAAACTCTCAATTTTGTTTGAACCTCTTCCATCGTAAACATCGAACTGTATTCCAGGAGTTATATGTGATGAAATTGTTTTAAGACCTTTTCGAACCCATTCAAGGGCACAAATTACCACTTTATCGGTTTGGTAAGCTTGCTGGGTTATTAAAGAACCAATTTGGTCCCTTCGGAGAAATACATTGGGCATGGCAACAAAAGCGATTCAATTCGGATTCTGAAAATAAACTTTAACGTACGCGTAACACTTGGTAGAAATTAATTTAAATTACCTATTTGGAGAGGGTTTTAGACATGGTTGAGACAAATAAAGATGTGGTAAAGATGTCTTATTTTCATAACCTCAATTCAATGTAACCTCACTTTTAAACGTCAAACTGACGTGAAAGGTGGTAAAAGGCAAATGTCAATGGTAAACCCACAGGTAAAGTTATAGCTAAACTTCTCTCTCTCTCTTTCTCTCGATGCTCTCTCTGCAAAGTCCCGTCACTAGCGGTTAACAACAAATATCGAACCAATACTGCATTTTTAATTTCTACGCAGCGCGAAGCAGTTACTGGAATCGATCGGAAAATTCAAAAAAATCAAATCGCCAAAAATATGAAATCTTTCCGTTTTAGGGTAAGTAATGGGAACCCAAAAAAGTGGTTTTTAAAAAAATGTCTGTGTCTGGGTGTCTGTGATCACGCTGGAGCTCAAACTACTGAACGTATCGAGATGAAATTTGGCACACATGTTCAACGGACAATTTGTAGGTACTGGCCAGAATTTGGGCCACATCGGTCCACGGAAAGTGCCTTTTTGGCACATCAACCTTCAAAACTTAAATACAAACCCCCATTTTTCGCGTCACCATATGAATGCTTTTCGAATTCTGCTTCTAAAAATGTATTCACACTTGTGCCCTTTTGGCCAAGAAATGTTTCTTTCAAAAAAAAACCGATGCATAACGGTATATTTTTATTACAGCGTTTTTGATAGCTGATTTTTTTTCAAGCCGAAAACCTTAGTGCCATTTTTTCGAAAAATGACATTTTAGTGGCAAAAAGGCCCTTGTTTCAATTTATTTTACAAAAAGGCATATTCTCATTATCCGATTCGACAGCTGTTGTATTACCGGATCAAAAACCTTAGTGCAATTTTTCAGAAAATTTCCATTTTAGGGACAAAAAGGCCACTTTTTAAATTTTTCTTAGCATTCCATAGCTGTTGCATTGCCGGATCGAAAACCTTAGTGCCATTTTTTCGAAAAATGTCATTAGGGGTGAAAAACATTTGTATTTTAGTAAATGAGCTCCGGGCGCATCAGCCAACGATTACCGCCCGCACGCCTGACCTTGGTTAAATAAAGGTAAATGCTACATTTACAAATTCTGTGAAAAAGTAGAAGTTTCTACCGTCTCCGAGACGGCCAATTTTTTTATCATGGAATGCCGCTTTGATCCATATGTAACTCTTTGTGATCGGGACTCACTCGAAATTCCCCTTGATCAAAGAAGAGGGCCCTTTTTGAAAATCACCTTCCAAAATGGAATTATCATAAAAATACGAAGTTAAATCACGCGTGATTGGAATTTTTTGTACTTTTTGTAACCTTTTGCGCTAATATGACTCTCTTATACCTATGTATGTACCATCGCGGCCACCGAAAAGTGCACGATTGCTTTACAATGCATTTTTTAAAGATTTTTATCACAATGAAGACGGCTTTGTTTCAGTGATCTACTAGGGTCATTCGAAACGCTAATGTTAGTTATTACATCAATAACCATCGCATCCAGCAAATGCCCTTTGTGCTATCGATTTTCAAAACATAAGGAAAAACCAAATCGTGCACTTTTCGGTGGCCGCGATAGTACAAGGTGTTATTTTTAAAACTTCCCACCGTGAATATCTTTGGATGTAATAAAGATATTGAATTGAAATAAACGCTGACCAAGCTCGCATGGAGGGGGACACTTGTGCGAATATAGAGGAAATTTTTTCCACTTCCGGTATAACCGGAAATAACCTTAACTTTGTTTTTTCAAATGGAATGACACCTTTTTCTCAACGAATTCGGAATCTACGATTTTTTCTGAGTTAGAAACATGTATCATACTTGACCGAAAGTGCAGTCACGGCCACCCTTGATTTTCAAAAACATCGAAGAAATCGGTGAAAAATTGTCATTTTCGAAAAACGCAAAAACGCGTCTACTTTAATTAATTTTTTGATGCAAATTCATCTGCCCATTGACATTTTCTTTTTATTTACTTTCGAGATTTTGACAGATTGTGAGGTAAGAGAAAATATGATAGAAATAAGAGAAATCAAAAAATGAGATTGCTCAGGTGAATTTGCATGAAAAAAATTAACTTGACGTGTTTTTGCGTTTTTCCGGTCAAGTATGATACATGTTTATCACTCAGAAAAAATCGTGGATTCCGAATCCGTTGAGAAAGAAGTGTCATTCCATTTGAAAAAACAAAGTGAAGGTAATTTCCGGTTAAACCGGAAGTGGCAAAAATTCCCCCAATATACGCGCAAGTGTCCCCCTCCATGAGGGATTGGCCAGCTTTTATTCCAATTCAATATCTTTATTACATCCAAAGATATTCAAGGTGGGAAGTTTTAAAAATAACACCCTGTATGTAGCAGGTAAATACGCCCCTTCGCCGGATACGTAGAATTCAGTATTTTAAAATTTACTCGTAAAATATGTTAAATACAATTGATACGAATCTCAAACTTTGAACATAGTATAGACAGACTAGTAGGTTAAACGGGTGTCTTGTGAAATTTTTTCGAAGTTTTATTTTCATAAGAGTTGTTGCGTTTCTGGAGGAGCTTTACCCCACAACCAATTTCAAAATGGGAGGTTACTGCAATCAGTCCAAAATTCGAAATTGAGATAAAACCAGATCTTTACGTTCTGAGGTCTGAGTGATTTTAATAGAAAATGTCTGTGTGTATAATCGGTCTTATTCTGGATGACACTAAAAACTTATCAATATTGAAAACTTTTAAGACATCTAATTGGTGCTCTTTTCAGTTGCTATCAATTCGATTGGTGAACTTTTCAGCTGCTATAGTGACTCTTAATAAAACAGCGATTTCACTTCAATTGAAAACTCAAGCAACAACTTTTACCTTATTATGGACAGAAAGGAGAGAAATTTATTAACGGCAGAGACAAAAATGTCTGTGATAAGAAGGGCAGAATTTGTTGTATAAGGCATTGCCAGGAACTGATTAGAAGTGATTGGGCCAAAGCAATGGGTAGTTGCAGTGTGCAAGACATTCCGGCAATAATAATAAACCAGGCAGTCAGATTCGTCTGATGGTGATATATGTTCCGATTTGGGTACCATCATCAGTGAAGAGGAATCTGCTGAACCGAAGTACTTAGGATGTTTAAAAAGATTATTGATCTCTGGTGGTTTTGAGTTTTGAGACTTTTATGATAAAATCGCTTTTATCTATAAACGAACACACTTTTGAGGAGTAATTATTGTAGGTCCGTACCTACATAGAATGCAACAGTCATAATTCAGCAATAATATGAACAGCAGGTATAAATCTGTGGCTTGGTGCAAGAAGGGCAAATGTGACATTTTCAAAATTGGCGTTTTAACCTCCCCACTCCACTCCACCATTTAAAAAAAAAGGGAGGTTACTGCAATCACTAAAATTTTCGAATTCGAGATAAGACCGGATCTATACGTTTTGAGGTCTCAGGAGCCCAAAAAAGTGGTTTTTAAAATGTGTCTGTATGTATGTACGTACGTTCGTACGTACGTTCGTACGTTCGTACGTTCGTACGTACGTACGTTCGTAAACACGCCACAGCCCAAACTACTCGACAGATTTAGCTGAAATTTGGTACGTGTGCATGTGATAACCCAACTTAGATCTGAAAAGCTTTTGGAGCCAATCGTGCAACCAGAAATGCCATTTTGGCACATCAACTTTTAAATTTTAAATGCAAACCCCCATTTTTCACGTCACGATAGGAAAGGCCTTCAAATTCTGCTTCTAAAAATGCATTCATTCTTAGTGCCTTTTTGACCAAAAATAAAAAAAAAATTGATTTTTATCGGACTTTAAAATCGCGGTACAGCCCAAGCCCCTGAACCGATTTGGCTGAAATTTTGCACAAGGGGATTGTATTACACGTCGAAGAGGTGAACAAATTTTGGATTCAATCGGCCCACGGAAAGTGCCGTTTTGGCACACCAATTTCGAAATTCAAAATTATTCTCTAATTTACCCATCCAAAACAAGTTTTTGAAAGATTTATTGTCACTATCGAGGTCACCATCATAAAGGTCTTCAATTTCTGGTTTTAAATGAGACAAAATTGATTCGCATTTAGAACCCTTTGGGTAGAAAAATCGAAATTTTGTAATAACACTGAAACCACTTTATAGCCCAAACTAGTGGATCGATTTGCCCGAAATTTGGTAAATGGAGGTGAGGTGACCCGTTGAAGAGCTGAAAGGCTTTTGGGAGCAATTGGTCAACGGGACGTGCCATTTAGGCATATCAACTTTAGAATCTTAAACAGAAGTCCCTGAAATCAAAGACCCACGCGTTGGGGAGGTTCCAGCCGCTTCTCTGCTGCCATTTTTTTTTAATTATTGGCTTTGGGATATTAATCTGTAAACAAAACCACATTTTAATAACAAAATTTCGTATTAAATTAACTCGAATATTGCGTAATTTCGTTTACAGATTGATATCCTAAGTCAAAATAATTAAAAAGAAACGTTAATTTTGAAAATGTTACATTGGCCCTTCTTGCAAAAAGTCACAGAAATAATCTTCCTAAAGAGACGATTTCCCCGCGCGAACTTGTCAAATTTGGGTGATATAACCTTAAATAATATCGTACGTCAAGGTATGTCCCTAAAGTTACTAAAGCGGCGTTGTCCGTTGTATTTACAGCTAATGTTGCCGTATCGGTGGATCTTTGGTTTATGAATTGTACCTAAATAAACTCTGTTTTAATGAAACTTGGAAGTTTTATATCTTTGACAACTGTCAATTGAATGGCGTGGACAGAAATTTTCTAGGCGTTCTAGGTTTTGAGCAACGACAGTCAACTTTTCTTTTTCTTATGGCCGCCATATTGGATTTTAACACAATTAGATACACAAAAAAATTAGCTTTTCAAAAAAAAATCTACCCAACATGGGCTTTTTTGACAGAGCGTCCAAAATTTGAAATTTGGTATGACAAATTTATAAGATCAGAGTAAACTTATGAGAAGCAATTGCAAAACAAAATGCACCAACTTTATAAATCTCTCATGACATGTGAAAAACAACTGAACTAAACGATAATAAAGTCGGTCTTGAAGTCGTGTGACTTAAACTTTCAAATATTTTTTGAAAAAGGTCCATATTTGAAAGATTTTTGAAGTCATTTTTTTGTGTATTCATTGGTGCTAAAATTCAATATGGCGATCATAAGAAAAAGAAAAGTTGACTGTCGTTGCTCAAAATCAAGAAGGCCTAGAAAACTTCTGTCAGCGCCATTCAATTGACAGCTGTCAAAAATATAAAAGTTCCAAGTTTCATTTAAATAGCATCAACCGCAAGGAAGATATTTTTTTTTTCAAAAAAGGCGATTTTCAGTTTTAGTCTTTTAGTCTTTGTGCCGGTTTTTTCAAATTCCACCTAATAACTTCAATTGTGAAAGATTGCCAGTATTGGTATTCGAACTATCGACCCACTGCATTTTCTTGGCCTGGTTGATGGGGAAACAGCAACTTCCGGCCAAAACCTATCAATATTTTGTTAATTTAATGGTAAAAAAAGGCAGCAGAGAAGCGGCTGGAACCTCCCCAACGCGTGAGTCTTTGATTTCCGTGACTTGTGTTTAAGATTCTAAAGTTGATATGCCCAAATGGCACTTCCCGTGGACCAATTGCTCCCAAAAGCCTTTCAGCTCTTGAACGGGTCACCTAACCTCCATGTACCAAATTTCGGACAAATCGATCCAGTAGTTTGGGCTATAACGTGGTTTCAGTAAATGCGAATAAATTTTATCTCATTTAAAACCAGAATTTGAAGACCTTTCTGATGATGACAATAAACCTCTCAAAAATTTGTTTTGGATCGGTAAATGAGAGAATAACTTTAAAGGAAATTGGTGTGCCAAAACGGTACTTTCCTTGGGTCCATTGAATCCAAAATTTGTTCATGTACAAAATTTCAGCCAAATCGGTTCAGAAGCTTGGGCTGTACCACGATTTTAAAGTGAGATAAAAATCTCGATATTTTTAGTTTTTGGTCAAAAGGGCACTGATAGTGAAAACATCTTTGGAAGCAGAATCTGAAGGCCTCTCTTATTGTGACGTAAAAAATGAGGGTTTACATTTAAAATTTAAAAGTTGATGTGTCAAAATGGCATTTCTGGTTGCACGATTGGCTCCAAAAGCCTTTCGGATCTAAGTTGGGTAATCACATGCACACGTACCAAATTTCAGCCAAATCGGTCTAGTAGTTTGGGCTGTGGCGTGTTTACGAACGTACGAACGTACGTACGTACATACATACATACAGACATTTTAAAAACCACTTTTTTGGGTTTCTGAGACCTCAAAACGTATAGATCCGGTCTTATATCGAATTCGTAAATTTTAGTGATTGCAGTAACCTCCCCTTTTTTTTAAATGCTGAAGTGGAGTCCCCACTCCACCTCCCACCTCCCCAGGTTAATAAAAAAACAAACCTTTTGGTGGCAGCGATTGACACTAATACTTGTCACTATTTAAATGCCTCATCTATGGTTGTCGACAACACAACAATGTTTTTCCAATTTTAATGTGCGTAACAAACGATCAAGCAAAACACGTATGTGAGCAAGATTTCTCGAAAACGATGGAATGGATTTTGATGAAATTTTGTACGAGGGTTAGTGTTTTGACATATCAACTATGAAATTTGAATGATGAGCACCAATTTTTCATCACACGAAATGTCTTCAACTCAAAATCTGTACCTAAAAATGTATTCACGCTTAACGGCTCTTTATTGGCACAATTCAAAAATACGAAATTTCGGAAGAACGTTAAATAACATGCTACAATCCAAACTACTGGATGACCGCAAACACCAAGTGCCTTTTTGGCATATCAACTTTGAAATTTGAAAGCTGTCCACCATTTGCTTTTATCAGCGCATGAAAACTCTTCAAATTCTGTTTCCAAGACAAAGAATTTGAAAAACCCCAGAAACACTGATGAGGTGGATTGAAGTTTATAGGAGGTGGGATTGGATTATTAATTAAGTGGGAAGATTCCAGGCGCCTCCGTAGCTGCCAATTTTTTAGAATCGTCTCATTTACGAAATAAGAATGCGTGAAGTCTACCCTACGAGAGCCGGAGACCTGGATTTACGGCACATTCCCATGCGACAGCGTAGCAACCGCATCGGAGATGTTGAATGTTTAACCGACAAGTCCTCGTGGAGCTTGTGGTGGAGGAAAGCCTCAGGCTGATGCACCTGGTTCTCGGGTTCGGGACGGTGCATGTCCGGCATGTTTCAACCCAACTAATTTCACCCAGATCAAGAAGGATCACGTTTCCTCCCCAAAGCATGAGGGAATTAGTACGATTCTTTACAGGAAAATGTGCTCTAATTCTGCAAGGAATGAATGGTACAGTTACAGTTTTGCAGGCATAAGCACTCGACGTTATTGTAAAAGTTTCGCAATTATGGGAATGCCTCGATATAGCCGCTATGGTTGAATGTAGCTCAGTTAAGCTCCTTAATTCAAAATCCTAAGTCAACAGACATATTAGAATACTATTTGCTAATAATCATTTCGAATGTAACTAACACAGCTTTCACAAACTATTCAAGAGTAATTACGATAATGTGGAAGGCTCCCCTTTACCTTGAAAAACTGCCTTCCTCCTTGATCCTCACAAAAAATTCTTGCGTAAACCTTTTTATTGTTAGAAAGATGAAGAATTGGTAAACAGAAAAATTCCGATCACAAATAATAATCCTCTTCATCGTGTCGAATGACCTCGTAATGAATATTATTTTTGTGCAGGTTCCGAGGACCAACAGCTGCATTCGATAAAAACTGCATCAACCGATATTTCAATGAACGCAATACGCTGCAGTGTTGACTTAAAAACGTCCTTTTATAAGCGCCCTTTAAAATCTGATGAAATGTTTGCCCTGCCCTCATGTTCGTTATTTTAACTCTCTATAGGGATGAAGAGATACGGCTCGTTCAATGCTTTCACCCAATTTCCAAATTGTTCTCTTTCTGATTAACGAGTTGCGAGGCGATCACGATGATTATTGCCCGAATAGCGGGCGATAGCTCTTTGATTGGAAATCGTAATAATTACAAATGATGGAGGCCCCGACGCCGAGCGACTGCTTTACATAAATGTTACATTGAGTCTGGTCCATTCTAAAACAATTTTAGCTCTACTTTTTCTAAATTAGTTTTAATTAAACACACAGCCATCACTACACCATTAGCAATCAGGTATAAAGTAATTGAGTTAATTCTGAGTTAGACTAATTATTTGTGTAGCAAAAGTTATATCCTGGCCCACATGCGTTTTAAAGTTAGTTCCCTTGATGAGAAATGTAACATATTAGGTATCCCTTCCCTTCTTGTACTAAAACAGTTCATCGGGCTTAATTTAGACTTAGCATATAAACATAAATATCATCTATTTAAAATAAAACTTTGAATTAATTCTGAAATAATAAAGCACAATGTTTTGAAATGTTCAAATTATTAGTCGACATATTTTCTGAAACGATTCTTAAAAATTGGTATTTGATTCCTGCAACCCAGTCTAATTCGGCAAAGCTTTATCCTCTTTGAGTAACTTGCAATAAGCGCATAGTTTAATAGGAATTTTGTTGCCAGTAAATTTGTATTAATTAGAAGCCACATGATTGTGGATTCCGGTAGAGTAAAGCCCTTTGAACATAATTAATCGGAGTTTCAGTTTACGTCCCGATTTTATTGAACAAGAAATAAATCGAGCTTCGTGCGTGGGGTAAAAACGGTGCTCTTGGAGATGAGCTTTTGCTCGTCTCGGTGTTTAATTATTAAAATTCCGAGTGCTAGGTGACAGTGTCTGACATTTATCCGCATCAACGGTAGCTAACTTTAAATGAAACCGGTTTTCATAAAGTTCTCAGACTCGAAATTGTTAGATTTAGGCAAGCAGAATAATTAAGATACTTAGAGCCTGTTATACAACAGGCACATATTACATTCCTGCCGCCATGACTGAATTAGTGCGGACAAAGCGACTGTGCTGCTCATTAAATCGTTTTGAAAAACCTCCAAGGTGGACCTTAAACACAGTCTGGACACGTCTCGGCAAATTTATTATGGAAATGTACGTTCCGTATTCAATTGGGACGTGATCCTGTTTAAAATGGAAGCATATTTTACTCGAACCTGGCCCCTAATGTTGCGGACATCCGTCTTAGCCATCACGTTGATTTTAAAAGCTTGGCAAGTAATTTATTTGCAATGCAGTTTATAGACACAATTCGCAGTTGAGCAAAATTCGAGGTGGCACTAGAAAGAAGTAGTTGTGCTGTTTGCAGGTGTCTCAAAGGACGTCAGTGGACAGCTCCTTTGGGGAATTTAAGCGCAAGTTTGTAGCTTTGTGGATGTGATGTGCTGAAGCTAGTTGGGTGTAATTTCGCAGACTCGTTGAGCTTACGTTAAAAAAGTTTAAAACCGTCAGTCGAAAAGAAAACAAAAATGGATCTTGTAAGAGATTAGCGAATAAAAGGGTCCAAATAATAAAAAGTGTCACTTTGTATATAAACCGTCACTTAAGAGAGATTTTATTGCAAACGGTCAAAAGACCAGTTGATAATATTTAGTAATGGGGCATTTACTCTTCAGCCTGGATGGAGTTGTAAACTGTTCGATACTCGAGCCTTAAATGCGTTCTTTATACCCCACGATAAAATAAATTGAAAGTTGCCTCATGTAATTTTTATGTAGAGAATTGGCCATCTAGCTCGTGCCATAAAGTACAGAGAGGTGCAGCCACCTGCTTTTTGGAGCATCGGGCCCAAAGCAGCTGTTATCTCGAATTAACTTCGATTTGCACCTGTAAATTAGCGCAGGGTTTATCAAACAGATTTTGAGCAGATGCGTTCTCATTAATACCTGACACCATAAATGCCGTACTCATTCATTAAATATTTAAACGAAATTGTGGGTCTTTATGGCACGTGCTGGAATGAATTTTTAACATTTTTCACTGGGGCAATAAATTGAGAGTGTGTAAAGAGGATTATGGTATACTTTTATAAAAAGGGGAGTCAAGTCGGAGCAAATACACAAATTTAGTCTTACAAAAAGATGACAGCTTGTGATGGATGATGCTGCGAGGCCTGCCTGGGTGATATTATTTACGCCACAAAAATTTATTTTTATTTAAATAAAAGAACGATATTTTACGGGGCTGTTTTACTTTGACTGTGGAAGTTGCTTCAAGAATTTCTAATCATAGGGTTAATTAGCAATTCTTGTCCTCGCCTTATCTCTTACGCTCAATGTTTAAGGAGAAATCGCTCTAAAAAGGAATGCAGCTTTTTAGATTATTAAGTGTAATTACATATTTCCTGAGTCATTATAACTTCCAGGGGATCTTTACTGCTGACGTAAATTTCAGCCAGTCAATTTTTTTATTTGGAAGCTGTGTAATGAACCATTAAAGATGTCTATACCAATAAATTGTACTAGGTTTGAATCATTTTGGTAGAATCTCTAAACCCACCTACCTATTTACAACGTGTGAACGAAAACTTTTCCGATCTAGTAGCCCTTGCCGTGAGAGGTGAGAGTCTACGCCCTACGTCTCCGTCAAGAGCTACTACATCTGAAAATTTCTTGATCACTCTTAACCTACTGCAACCTACTGTAAGTATACATGCGACTAATAATTTGTACCTAAACTTCATTTTAACCTCCCCACAACCATATAAAAATGGGAGGTTATTGCAATCACTCCAAAATTCGAAGTTGAGATAACCCCAGATCTTTACGTTTCAAGGTCCCAGGATCACGAAAAAGTGGTTTTTAAAAAATGTCTGTGTGTATGTACGTATGTACGTACGTACGTATGTACGTATGTGAGCACGATTTCTCGGAAACTACCGAACGGATTTTAATGAAATTTGGTATGTATGTTAGGGTTAGCCTTCCGGTGAGCCCAGTTAATTTTCTTGCGAATCCACAGACGCTAAGTGCCTTTTTGGCATGTAAACTATGAAATTTGACAGATGAACACTAATCTTTCTTATCAGCGCATGAAAGGCCTTGAAATTATGTATCTGAAACTGTATTCCCACTTAGTGCCTTTTTGGCACAAAATCTAAAAAATCGAAATTTAGAGGAAACATTAAATAACACGCTACAGCCTAAACTGCTGGATCGATTTGGCTGAAATTTGGTAGGTAGAGATACCGCTACCCGCCGTAGAGCTGATTTAATTTTGGTGACAATCGGCAAACGGCAAGTGCCATTTTGACATATAAACTTTGAAACTTGAATAATGAACTCCCATTTTCTCTACCAGCACATGAAAAGTCTTCAAATTTTGTTTTCAAAATTGTATTCAAGCTTAGTGCCCTTTTGGCAAAAGATCGTAAAATTTAGAAAGATCACAGAGAACACCTTAGGTTTGGTGGAGTAAAACTTAGGTATAGTAAACAGTAAAATTTACTTGATATTGGTGATAAGATTGGATCATTCACCGAAGTGGGGAGGTTCCAGAAGCTTCCGTAGCTGCCCATTTTTTTCAACTATTTCTGAATCAACACTTGCAAAGTGTAATTTGGAATGCCGAAATATTATTTCATGTTTTCAGTAATAAATTGATGATGGGCAGCCTTTAGAACAATTACAGATAATAATTATGCAAAGCGGTAACATTTCCGGCAGCGGAGATAAAGCTCGATGTGATGTAGCGTTTTCATCTTGTACCGCATCCATCATCTGCTACAATGCAATATATCATTGCTGTAAATAATAAACAGAAAAACCAAAAACCCAGCTTACCAAGTTCATTTTATTCAAGTCTGCAGCTTGGCAACAGCATAATAGTTAAAGATACATTAAAGCTAAGAACTGGGAGTTTTCAGCGAGATTGGTTCGATAAATATTTATGTTAAGTGAAAATGTTGCATAAGCTGCTTTTATGCATTGAATAATGATTTAAAGGTAAAGTTAATTGTATGTGGGGGAGAAAGGTAAATCTGATTGGTAACTTCCGATGCCTCTAAAGTTTCAAATAAGATTTTGCTTCAGTGAGCTCTCGCACTGTTTTATCAGAACGGCAACGGAGCGCACTACATATTGTTCCATGATTTATTTCTTGCCATTAGTTGTTTCCATTTACTGCTATTTTCGGTCATCCGCGATAAATTCTAAGCAGAAATAAGACGACGTTGGCAGTGTTTGCGTGAATACACTGTATCGCGACTTTATATTCCTGATGAATTGGTCCCTCCTGTGCATTCCTTCTACGAGCCGGAATTGTTGTTTAAATACCAAATTATTTCCATCCTGACAAATATGTGGAACACTGTTCTGTCTTTTATGTTTTCATGGTTTTGGTAAGTGGTAATGAATTCATCGAAACGTAGACAATGAAATTTTTTTGAAAAATTGTGATTGAAAGCACAAGATCCGTCACTTATGCTGTGTGCATAATATCTGAGTAACGAAACCCAAAAATCAATTGCAGCAAAAGATTGATGGTGTCGAACGTAAAACACACACCAGGCGGTACATTACGCCAAAGAGAGACGTGTAATGAAGAGCATGGTGTTAGTGGCGTAGAACGCTACGAGCCCCGCGAGAGGAAGCCTAGCCCCATTTAACAAATGAGTGCCCCGTCGGCCCGTCAAAGTTTTACAACAATTTCAATCAAAATGATTACAGTATTAGTCTGAGCAACGGGAAAGTCACTGCTTTGCGAGGCTTACGATTTGACAGCACACTTTGTTAGGGATGCGCGCGACGCCCCTTAATTCACCCTTAATTTACATACGACTCTAATTTATTTTCGAGAATTTTAGGTGAGCGCTTCTTCAAACGATAACTTGTTTACTGTTCCGAAACACTACGGCACAAAAACATTCCAGTTCCACAACAATTAGCGCACGTAAAAAGATACTGCGTGATCGGCATACCTTCCACTCTTTGATTCAACATGACTTCTCGCAAGGCAATGGGAACTTTCAACAAACCTTCAACTAATTAATGGAAGAATAATTTTGCCACGAGTTTTAGTAGTAGTTTTCGAAAAACGTTGCTCAACGGCGACTGACACAAAACTAGTTGTTTTGTTATGCGTGTTTCTGACTTAGCGCCTCCACCATTTCTACCTCTGGGCCTCTATTATGTAGCATAAAAGCGAAATGTAGAAGTGTAGAGAATAAAGCAACTTAAAAAGAGTGTCAATTCTATTATGATACCCACACAAATTATGAATACCGTTAAAAAATTTGTCTTAAGATAAACATTACTTGAGAGGCGTCAGAGTTCTGATGCTCCTTTTAAGGGGTGATCGAAATTGTCAGTGCAAGCTTACACCATCAGGCAACAACGGGTTATCTGCAACTTTACACGAAATATATGACTACACTAGCTGCTGCACTGTCCAAATATATGGAAATTAAACGACATTATATGCAACAACTTACATTAACTTTATGGACGACTCCACCAAGATATTTACTTAAACTTTGTTCTCATGTTATTAAAGCTAATTTCCTCCGCCAGAATAACACAAGCAAACAGATAAAACTCTATGTATAATTTGGTAAATTACATGATTTCCCGAGGATGCATCTCGCGCTCTGCTAAATTTAAAGTTAATTTTTGAGGGTGCCCTAAGACCATTATTTAACTGAAAGACAAAGAAGCTCTAATCAAAAATTTCAAAGGTTTCGAAATTTTATGATGCATGCACTCTCTTTGTGATTCTCCCATTTTCCGTCTTCTCGTCCTTAATTGAAGGAGGCGAAATAATATTCGAAAGGGGTGTTTTTCGAGCCGATTTCTTGCCAACTATTAACTTGGGTTTTCAAACAAATTTGCGACTTAATTATAGTTATTGTGGGTGGATGGTAAACTGAACGGTGAAGCGAGTTTAGAAAATTTTAAATGAAATTTCCGATACTTGTGTAAAGTTTGACAAATAGATTCATTAACGGGAGGGTGCTTCCAGAACAGGTTAAAAACTTGATCGGAGCTTAACTTTTGACGCAAACACAATTAAAAACTTTCCATTATTTTAATCAGCGTTTAATGAAATATATTATTTGGCAAAGTACTTGGATGAGTTTGTTGAGAGTTTAACGCTCGGTGTTTGTTAAAGTTTTTGCTAGTCTTCTATGTGATAGGTGTTAAGGTGATAAAAATGTTTGTCTTTTGTAATTTTATTCTTGCTGAATACCACGCGTGCTTTGCCTTCTTATTGTCTTGCAAAATTCTTAAAACTAATTATTATTTAAGAATTGCTTCTATTTATGTTCCGCGGAAGAGTGAAGTAGGTTCAGATCAACAAAAAATTCGTTCCATAAACACTTTTTGAGATCACAATAATTCCTGTACGCTGAAAACCTTTTAAACACCCCGTGCAAAGTATTTGTTTTCAATCAATTCATCACGAAGTCTTTGTGAAAATGATTGTTCCCTCAGGCTGAACTTCCGCAAAATGTCTGCTGAAACTGCGGCAATTTTTTCAACACCCCATCTCATTGTTCTTTGACACAATAACTCAATCCAGCCAAAACGTTTATATTATATATTCGCGAGGGAGAACAGCTGACAAATTCGGTGCCATCTGCTTAATCATCTTCAAATTTCATTGTCTCTCGAGTATCAATAGGATTAAGAAGGTGAGGAGGGTACATTAAATTTACACCTGTTGTGATAATGCTCCAAATCTGATAAGACGTGAATTAACTCCGAGGTTCATTTATCGCAAGATCGATTATCTCTAATGCGAATTTTTCTCGCACGACAACAATTTGCAGCATCTGCCAGAATGTGATCGCTTCATCATTTTCGTTCACCTGTCCCGAGCAGGATAACAGGTCACAGGACTGCGAGAGAGACGCGCAACAACCCCACAAGGAAAATAAATAACGTCCCATGTATTGCTGGCTAGACTATTTCACGCTGGGAAATTGTATGATATTGAATAGGCGATGAGATATATTTTATACTTTGGAATTTTATGCCGCTGATGTGAAAGGGAAATGTCGCCGGGATGCTCCAGAAAAGTGAATTTTCCGATTATAAATAACGAATTATGGACGTACGTAACATATATAGCGGATTCTCACGAAAGGAAATCTGAAATATTCACCTCATTTTTTTTATAATTCCATTCTTGAGAACTTTGGTTTAGCAACAGGGTTTGATAAGCAGCTACTAATTGAGTGAAAGTGTTTAACTATTAAATAATATTTATGATAGAAACTGGTTTATAGCTTTGAATAACAAATCATCATTAATAGGTCAATGGTCAATGGTCATGGATTTTTCTAGGATTGTCAAGATTTTACGCAAGGGAGAGGCAACCAACAATACAGATCACTCGTTATAGTGGTTTTTGTTTGTAAACAAAACTTGTAGGAATCAAATTAATAATGAAAATTTTGGTGAATCGATTTTGGAGATATTTGTCACGTACATACCTACTGATCAGAAGGCCGATTCAACTCTTTTACTACAGTCCACGGAAAGTCAGTACCTACATCTCATTCTTTTACTATTTATTGACTGAACTGTCACTTTTCTTGGGCTATAAAAATATTGAATCTGCCGTTTTTTTCCGACCAATAGGTAAATACCTGACAAATCTCTCCACAATCCCATTCATCAAGGCATTTGCAGTTCCTTCTCTTGAAAAATTGGCTTGCTTAGTCAAACAAACTCAAATCTTGACGACCTGTCACTTAATAGTACCTATCTAAAGTCCCGTCGCATATTAACGAAAGCGGGGGTTGTGTGTCTCAGGCTTTTTTTCTGTTGGTTTGTAAACGCGATTTCAGTTCTGTCAAAATTCCTGTCATGGACAATAATTAACAACAAAGACCCTTTTCAACCTCCATTGTTACTGTTTATTGACACTGACAGTGAGTGACGGGAGTTTTGACGGATGTGAAATCCCGTTTACAAACCAACAGAAAAAAAGCCTGAGCCACACAACCCCCGCTTTCGTTAATATGCGACGGGACTTTAAATTAATGAGGTGTAGGTACATACCTTCACCTTTTTTGCTTTTTAAGGTCAGCGACTTTAACTACTCTTACCTAAATAAACATGGTTTTCCACATTTCACTATGATGGATTAAACGAACAATTGACCAAAATTTCACTATAGGTTTTGCTATTAGAATATTAAGGCCCAATCAATATTAATTAACACTGGTAACTAACTACGATATTTCCTTGGTTTAGTATAGACATGGTTAGACATTCCCAGGGACCAACCCTGAGCCAAAACATTTTAAAGTCATTTGACGTCATTTTGTTGTCATTAACCCCCCCCAACCCCTCTTCAGATTCTAGGGAAGGTCAGCCACACAATGGCTTACCGGTAGTATACCCTCAAAAAAATTGATGGGAACATCACTGCCTAAGTGATTTGGTTTTTTCAAATTTTTTATTACTTATTGCCCAGATAGCTGAATTCTGATTGGTCCTCATAAATCTCTTATAACTCGACAACTATTGGACCCTGGACATTTTAAAAAACACGGATCGACTCACAATTTAGTCCTGAATGACACCCTGTATACTTATAATTATAAATTCTTAAAATTTTCATGATTCATAAATTAATATTTTAAGGTTTGAGTCGAGTTTGTCTAGTACGGTCGTGGAGGCACTAGATACAACGAAAAGTCCAGAATCCAAAAGCATATAAATTCTCTTTTCCCAAAATAGGTTGAACCACTGACTGAACTTATTAACTGAGTTGACAGCAGCTGGCTTCATTTTAGAAAACATTTCTTTTATCGAAATAAAAAAAATAAAAGAATTAATGACCGTCGGCGCTACTTAACATTAAGCGACACTTATAACAACAAAAATGAAGAATGATGTCAATTGTTCTGTAAGAAAAAATTCGTCATTATTCTTAGGGCGGGTTGTATAAAACATTTAATCCTGTTTTAAGGTTAATCCTTCAAGATTCTATAGCAACAAATTGTTGTCAACAGTTTGTTTCTATAGTATCATCGTCTGAGCTTAAGGCGATACGTTCCTTGTCAAATTTTTGTCAAATTTAGATCATTTTACCTATTTTCCTCATAAGGTGAAGGAAAACGAAGCAATCGGTACCAAAACATTATGGAAGCTGTTCAGGAAGTAATTCTAGGGTCATCCTGGTTTATAGATTTTTCAGAAAGCGTCAAAAAAATTCTCTAGGAGGATCTAAACTTCACGTCATTTTCTTTTTTGAAATAACACTATCATCATTCGGATTAAAAATCTACACCAGCACGACCCTAGAATTCCATCATGACTAGCTAGTGTAATTTTTTGGTATCGATCCCGCTATTAGTTTTCCCTCACATCATTGTCGACGTAAATAGGCGAAATGAGCTGAATTCGACACAAATTTGACAAGGGACGAATCTTGTTAAGTACTAAACTTAAGCTAGAAGTGATGTCGGTGCAAGCTTTTTATTGTCTTTGATGGTCTTTACTAATTCTTGTAAGACTTGTTTTGTTTTTAATGGACCTTTAATGGCTCTTAAAAATGTTAAAACCAAGAAGACGATTATCATTAGGTAATTACTAATAAAAAATCTAGAAGAAATATAATAAATAAGTTTTGGAAACTATCAACGACTAGTTTCCATAAAAGTAGTTTCTTAATATCCATTCACAAGGAAGCTATAAAGATAAAGACGTAACGCTTCGGTCACCAAAGTATTTATTTCATCAGTGGCAATCAAGCTGCCTACGAGATCCTTCAAAATTTATTCGACAAGTGAATATAACTTGAAAGGTATTTTAACTCAAAAATTCCATTTAGAATGAAAGCAATTCTTAAATGTGATCCTGTTTTCCTTTGCCGCGAATTTATTTTTCATTAGAGATATAAAAATGAACAAAACTCTCATCCGGAATAAAAGGACGTATTTTCTCTAAAAACAATTGGGAAAATGGAAATTGAACGAAACGTAAAATGTAGCCAGTCCATTAAAACATTCTAAACATGTGCACGAACGGTGACCGTCCCCTCGTTTTTTTGCATTCGTGTGACACGACATCTATATTGTATCAAACAAGCCATCGAACGGATTAATTGAATTAAACAGCTCGACGGAAAGGAAAACCTTTTGCATCGATTTATGTCCCGTCCATTTGTCCTCTTTGCTATATTGTTGCTGCCGTTACACAATAAAGCATTTTTACGACACTGCGCTCGATCGCACAAAATAAATGAGCGTTGCCTTATTTTATTCTAACTAGGTAGATTGATGTTTTGCCTCCATATTATGGTTTACCGTTTTAAAATTATTTACGCCCCACTACTGACATCCAGAAACATATTACTTCCATTAATATTACGTACGCGGTGCATTACAGCAAACTGATTTTTTGCGATCACCCTGTATCAGCGAAGCCGCTCATGCATGTCGCGAAATTCCTTGAGCGCTTTTTTGTCAAAGGCGCCGTTAAGTAATTAAGTAGTTACAGAAATTAATAATAATTAGGAAGTTTCATTAATTACTGGAGTAAAACCGTGCACTCAGCTTTCAAGTTGTTACCACACACAGGCTCCCTTAAAGTATGTAATGACGTTCTACAATAAATTGAGATTTGAGAACAACTTAGTATAGATATCTCTGAAATTCGTTTCACAATTCGAATTCCTGAATTTTAGAAAATGTTCGAACCACTACACCTGCAAGGCCTTTGGTTGCAATTGCTTTGGTTCCATTAAACGCAGAGATTTACCAAAAAAGTCGTTGTTCGCTGTTCACAATGTAGGTACAAATTTGTCAGAATACAATTATTTTTGTGTCGTGACCGGTTAAATGAAATAAAAAGGGCCGTTATCAGCAGAGTTGTGTAACCGTCAGCCTAACGTCTCATCACTTTTGATTCAGGCACGAAGGGTGTCATCACCTTTTGTTCTATCCAGAGATGACTTATATCTCCGTAATATATTGATAGATGGACTCAGATAGCGTGGATGATAAATGACGCAGTGTCCCCGGCAAATTCTATCCGTACACTCCTCCAACCATCATAAATTCTAAGGTGTGAACACTTCCCAGGATTAGATTTTCATTTTTACAACGAAATTTGATTTAGTTTCAGATTTATCGGAAAATTACTTTCTATGTGACTTCCCCTTCATAAATTACATCAAAAAACAGTCGCCGTATTTAACGGGCGTGTCCTTACTAGCTCTGTATATTGAAAGCAGAGGAGACGACTTTGATTTAATATTTCTTAAAAGCTCCGTTTTTCCCTCGCTGCGGAAACGCACATTACCCCATATCGCTAAATTAAAATCCACACCGATGCCCCAGTTTTCAGACAGTTCCAATGTTCTTTTGTCAATCTGATTTCCCGGGGTTAAAGCGAGCTTTTACTTTATTATATGCGTCTACTAAAACCAAAATCCTTTAATCGTGTTGAAGAGTGCCGAGTTCCATGCGTGCAAATTAAATTGCCCATTCATTATCAAAATTGCTTTCGTAGAATTTAAACTTACCAGGAAATTAATTAGTAAATTTGGGTTTACCCTGTAAAATGTAAATCGATTTTGTCATTTTTTCTCCTAAACTCCGACGCAGATTAATGTCACATCTTAAGTGGTGAATTACATTCTTGGCAAAGAATTTAGGCGTAGTTAAATGAAACAATGCCAACACTATACTAGAATTACGCTTTCGAGTTTCCAGCATTGTTGCCCCACAAGCCTGTTAATTGCTTTTTTCCTGCAAATAATTTTAATACGTTTTAGCTTTGGAAACTTAAGTTTTTCTTCTGACATAGAATTAAACAGAAAGCTTGGAAGAAGTAAAAACTTATACAGGGTGAGTCAACAAGGTGACGGCGGTCCATAACTTCTGAACCCTTCCAGATAGGAAATCAATTCAAACGCCATTATGTACAACACCGCCAATTCTACATCCTAAAAATACTTTCAACTATACAGGCTGTCCCAAAACACTTGCAATGCATGGCAACTTCATTTTTTTAAATGGAACACCACCATTTTGATGACATATTCTGGATCACCTATAACATAGCTTTACATCGACATAAGACATTCCATGTTTTAAGGCTCTGTTCTAAAGTAATTAATTCTTTTTGAAAAATTTCGACCATTGCGGGTGCTTCTTAAAAAAAATCCTGAGAACTCAATTTTGTATCTAGAGAGCTGAGATTCGGTACGAACATGAAGGAAGGTCCATTCTATCTATCTAACATGATAACTATCATTATCACTATACAGGGTGTCAAAAATTCTGTGTCAAGTTTGGAAAATTTCAAATATGCAAAACTCCATTTTTTCAAATGGCACCCCCTGCTATTATTGTGCCATGGGGTTGGGATGTTGAATTACTTTATTTTTTATTAAGTATGTCCTATACCTAAAGTCAATACTTCAAAAGATATTCTTTGTCTTAATTATTTTATTGAAGATTATTACGATCTCAATTAAAGAATGCCATGGATTGTATGACAGTTACGATTAACCTTGTTTATTTACATAGTTACCAGACAGTTTGTCACATTTATTGATATACACAACCAGAAAGAATTCATTGACATGGTTTATTGCTTATGGTTGAAATTCATTGTGTATGTCAATAAATGTGACAAACTGTCTGGTAACTATGTAAATAAACAATGTTAATCATAACTGTCATACAGTCCATGGCATGCTTTAATTGAGATCGTAATAATCTTCAATAAAATAAATAAAACAAAGAATATCTTTTGAAGTATTGACTTTAGGTATAGGACATACTTAATAAAAAATAAAGTACTTCAACAGCCGAACCCCATGGCACAATAATAGCAGGGGGTGTCATTTGAAAAAATGGAGTTTTGCATATTTGAAATTTTCCAAACTTGACACAGAATTTTTAACACCCTGTATAGTGATCATGATAGTTATCATGTCAGATAGCTTGAATAGACCTTCCTTTATACTCGTACCGAACCTCAGCTCTCTAGATACAAAATTGAGTTCTGAGGAATTTTTTTAAGAAGCACCCGCAATAGTCGAAATTTTTCAAAAAGAATTAATTACTTGAGAACAGAGCCTTAAACCATCGAATGTCTTATGTCGATGTAAAGCTATGTTATAGGTGATCCAGAATATGGCATCAAAATGGTGGTGTTCTATTTAAAAAAATCAAGTTGCCATGCGTTGCAAGTGTTTTGGGACAGCCTGTATAGTTGAAAGTATTTTTAGGAAGTAGAATTGGCGGTGTTGTACATAACGGCGTTTGAATTGATTCCCTATCTGGAAGGGTTCAGAAGTTATGGACCGCCGTCGCCTTGTTGACTCACCCTGTATACCATGGTTTTCAACAGCAGACCGAAGTAAGTTGCGAAATTGTAACTTTCGGCTTGGTATTGAACTATTAGCAGAAAAAGCGACATCCCATGCACAAGGTCTTATTGCCGTCAATAATAAATGGCTGCAGTTTGCGTTCAGAGCGTTGCATTTATTAAAGAGGTTGACACAAAATTGCATATCGCTGAGGTTTCTAAGTGGTAAGAATGTCAATACTTTCAAATACACATTTGTTATCTGTGCCAAACATAAATCAATCCAGTCGTTAACAATGGCAGGAGGAGTGGAATCATTAAAAATCTCCGGCAGCTGTAAAAGGGGAAAGATGAAAGACCGCCATTATTTTAATATCATTTAATAATCTTTTTCTCTTCAAGAACAGGAAATTGATTTTATAGTAGCCTGGGTACTTGTTAGGAAGATACGAAACGAAAATTGGCTCTTCCAGTGAACGACAAAGGACAATATCGTAAGAAGTGTGATAAAAAAATCTGCCTAAACAGAAATACGAGTTTATTTTCTAACTGTTTATTTGAACAAATTTATGTCAGCTGACAGCTGTCGTCTATTGTAGGACCAAGCGACCATGGATTTAATGCTCTTATTTCTTTCCGGAACAAAATCGACAGTTATTTAAAAATGATATCCAGCGTCATATTGTTTCAAATGGGATCACTTCCGACAGTACAAAAACGAGGGCGATCCCTTTTTCAGCAGCGGTCTGAAATCCTCGTTCAATGTCTGACATGTGTCTCCTAGGATCATTTACAGCAGAAAACTAATGTTTCAGAACCGCACATTTAATACCCCTTTCTTGAACTTATTCGATTGAAAGAAAAGGAAAAATCGCTGGTGTTTCCCATTTAATAACTGGAAGCGGACATCAGGACTTTGTTATCTAGATGATAAATGCTGGGGATTTGGGCCTTTGTTAAAGTAATGATATTTAATAAAGGAAATTGATATTCTCCTTGTAAAAATGTGCTGAAACGCTTAAAGCATTGTTCGGGAAGAAGCGCCATAATTCACATCAGGAGATTGATGCCGCCTATATTTATATTGTTCTTATCTTATCTAAGTGTATTAGGCTCTGCCTCATTTTTGTCCAATAAACTTTTGTTTTATTTATTGCCGACATCCATCTCGAAGCTAACTTAACAAAAGATCATGCTTACTTAATCGGCTGCTTGCTGCAAAAAGAATTACTT
The DNA here is from genome assembly GCA_963924575.1 of Pycnomerus fuliginosus. NCBI lineage: Eukaryota > Metazoa > Arthropoda > Insecta > Coleoptera > Zopheridae > Pycnomerus > Pycnomerus fuliginosus. Next base: position 21,411,911 of record OZ004618.1, on the reverse strand, counting down.
ATTCTAACTGAAAAATCATTCCTTCCGGCAAACTTTCGCTGGATATGTAATAGAGGAAGCGGTTGATCCACCCAGGAAGGGTTCATATTGTGCTTTTTTAATACTGAAAAGTTTAGCTCGATATTATTAAACTCTGAAACTTTGCAGACAGCTTGTTATTTTAATAAAGTTATCTTTCACAAAATGTTTGCTATTTTACATGTGAATACTGGCAATGTAATATGATGAGCTAAGCTTTTCAGTAAACAAATTTTATTATCAATTGTGATGGGAATTTGAAGAAAATTGAAAGATTATGAGAATAATTTTGGTTTGTTCTGCAGCGAGAATTTAATTTCAAGATGCAACATGGTTGCGTTATAGACACAGTTCGAATTTCAACCTGAAATTCCGGAGGCAGCGGACGAAAATAACTATTTTAATAATTATTTTGGTTAACTCATATAATGTAATTTTAGAATTTACACATTGTGTTCTGATGGCAAATGCACAAACATGTTAACAACAAACTATCAAGAAACCTAAGGCAATGAGCTATGAACGCATGCTTATGCACTTAGCAAAGAGATGATTCCTCTGTGGAATATTATGTCGTAAGCATTCCTTGCAATTCCATTGAGTGGTAAACAATTGATGTCACACGAGAATGTATTTTTACCTGTTTTCCCTCGAATTTCGCTGAATTTATATAATCCCCTGAGAAAAATGCGCATCCCTATGATAAACGAAAAGGTAAACTGAGCTAATTAATAATCATGCTACCGATTATTAGATAGCCATTTAAAGGAATGATTTACTGCAACCAGCTCGTACATTGTAGCTTTAATTGCATCTAATCTGTTTAAAAAGGCAAACAATTCATTCCTACACGAAAGCATACGGACGTTGTTCATGAGAACCTTTATGCGCAAGAAACGATGAATAAATCCGTTGTTATCGTCATCCATTGCACTGCCACATTAATGGGTGGATCTCCATTAGTGCGACGACGACCAGTTCCACAAAAAAGGATTAATTCTGGAGTGGAAACAAGTTTCGTTTGCAAATGTTTGCAAATTGCGAAAATTATTCTATGTAGGCATTTAGCGAGCGATACGAATAGTTTAAAACGACGTCTTCAACAAACTTAAAGACATTTCGCAGGTGTGCAAGGCGCTATTGCATTGGGCTATAAATAATACAGGATTCCTACAGGAAACGAGGCTAGCGACCTAGGAGTGTCCACGGTATACTTTTATCGCAGCCGTCCTTTCTCGGCATCGCCTTATTAACCCATCCTTACAGAACAAGTCAGTGGGTTGTAATGGACATTTTTAGCAATAATCCAGTTTCACCTCATTATCTCGCTCAGTTTTTTTCGCTTCACGAGAATACCATGAATGAAGCTACTAGCTTTACTCACTCGAATCCTATAATTACCGGATGCAATTCTTGATTAGGGTATAAATATTGCGTTTTTCAATAAAAAGAGAATTGAATGATTGTGGATCCGACAGGATGTAGAACACGATATTCAGCTTTGTTAATGGCAGTGCGATTGGAGTACTGGCGTAATTAATTATCAGTTAAATCTGAATTATTCTGTGTCGATAACAGACTGTAATTATTAGTTTCTAACACTTGGGCATCAATATTTAATTAAACTCGGTCTGGAAACAATAATGCGATATCCTTCAAACGAAACGGTCAACGAGGCAATTGCGGAAATTATTTTATGTAGAAGAATAACGGCAATTTTGAAAAGCCTGGAAATAAAGCTTCTTTACATTTTTGTTCCTTTAGTATTTTTTGCAAAACATTCATGAGAATTTACATTTTTCTGTTCTACCCATCAGTGCCGGACAACCCAAAAATTTTAATTAAACGTCAACATAAACGTCTGGGCGTCTGGTTATACCTTCTCGTAAGTTTATAACTTTATAAGGTTCTAACGGTAAGTTAGGCTTTGTCAAAATATTTCACTGTAGTGCCAATTGGTGTTTATAATTTCCAAGAAGTTTTTATAACCTCTTATAAATAGCCTGAAGCAGCCGTATTTTCATTCCCGTTTGCTTTACCGATTTATAACGTTTATTTATTCACTTTTAAATCGCCCCATCAGTATCAACCCATATAGGCCGTTTAGAGCAAACGAGCAGCTATTCCCGCCGAAATTGCATTTGCTTTGTTTTCATATGTTCCCACCGTACATAATATAAGGCCTGTAGATTTCTTGTAAGCCAACCCCCAGAGTTTCATATCCCGCAAATGGATGATAGAGAAAGCAAGCGTGTTTACTTCCAAACTTCGCCAGTACCTATTGACAATTAGCCATTTTATCGTCAACCAACACCGTTACGAGAAAATACTATAATTTCAGTGTTTATTAATGGTTTTTGAGTTCTTTCACATGAATTTTACCAAACCTTCAAACAAAATTTTCCTATTTATTTCAACTGTCGACCGACTTGAATTCGAATAATTTGATATTCGCTTTACAATCCATTAAATTCATTTGAAAAATTAACTCTATCGTAGATATGCAAATTATGTATTGAGCTATTTAATTATTCAATCAATACAACGACGAGGCCCGAACGAATAGCTTCAATAAAATATGCACCGGCATGCTTTACATTAACAAGATTTAAAGTTTACAGATTTTATCCCATTGTTTCACAAAAGTTGTTTGAATTCAATTTTTAATTTCATAGTAAAATTTCTAACTAGTCTACTAGCAAAATAAATAGTGAGGACTAGAATTCTCTTACCTTTGATATTTATCTTCCGGAGGAAATAAATTTCAAACTCCGAGGGTTGATTTTTTAGCATAACATGACATGATGCAGAGTGTCGCAGCTGCCGACTCCGGGGAGAACCGGAAACGGAACAAGGTTAAAGGGTCGGTAACGCCCTTAAGGATTACATTGCTACACCTGCCTTTTACAAGGGATGAATGAAATATTTTCCACATTAATTTAATCAGGCCTCTGGAACATTCCATGATTTATCTGAAGGTCGGTGTAAATTTTCCTCTAATCGTTTCTTATAACAATCTTCGTCCATTTAAAAGACATTTCCTAAAATTCCCCAAAGCTAATTAGGGAAGGTATAAATAGTCGTATGCGAGAATAAGTGACATGTAGATGTTTTTGTGGTTTGTGCAAAGAAAAATGAAGTTTGTGGTTGCTTTTCTGGGTTTGGTGGCTGTCGCGACAGCCATCGATCATTATCCGACTAAATACGATACTATCGACATCGATAATATCTTGGGCAACCGTCGTCTGTACAACAACCACATAGCTTGTTTGATGAAAAAGGGGATATGTACCGAAGAAGGAGGATTGTTGCGAGAGATCATTCCTGATGCACTCATTACCGGTTGCAGCAAATGCAACGAAATTCAGAAGACGAAGACCGAAAAAGTTTTCAAATTTCTTATCAAGGAGCGCCGCAACGACTATGATGCTTTGGTTGCTCTTTACGACCCCAGAGGAGAGTACCGTCACAGATACAACCATTACTTGGAAAAATTCCAGTAATTGACATTATTCTGGAGTTTTATATTATGCTTGATGTACTTTTATAATAAAGTGTAAGATTAATCTGCATAATCTGCATATTGTATTGATTATTTTATTCATTAAGTATTGAACCAATCCAAAGCAGCATTTAGTATACCAGTAACCAATCAAATCCTGATTACAGTGATAATACTACAACGTCAACTTGACACTACTTACTCAATACTTTAATTTATAAAATACGATTCGTAGTCTCGTGGTTGTCTTGTTGAGTCCTCATGGATGCACTACTTGTCAAATGGTAGATTTTTTTCGGCCAAAGAGGACTCGTGCAAGCTCTCGTCCTCTTTTTAGCCTAAAAAAATCTACCATTTTGACTCGTAGTTGACAACCATTCGAACGTCAAAGCCCGCGGCAATCAAGCGACTACTCGTCGTATTACTATTGAAAATCGTATAATGAAAGCACAAGTAGAAATAATGCTCTATAAAACCTCTCAAATATGACAGACTCCTAATACTTACCTTTTTAGGCGCTCGACCGGAAAGTTAACCTTTCCGGTCAACTTTAGGACCGGAAAGTAGCCTTTCCCGGACTAGTCCGGGAAAGCGAAAAATTAATTTTTCCGGTCAATTGAAGGACAGGCAAATCAACTTTCGCGGACTAGTCCGGGAAAGTGAAATTTCACCGGAATATTTTGGAAAGTGAAATTTCACCGAAATAATTATGGATTTTGTTACCGTGTTAATTTTTACTAGGCTCCTCACATTTTTCAGTTTAGATAATTTGAATTAAAATATTTTTCTTCCTACACTAACTGAAAATGAGATTTTCGGGATTCAGAAGAGCTGTGAAAGGACCGCTTCTCACGGCTAGTCGTATAAAAATTATACTAACGGCTGGGCGTGTAAAATGGACAATGGCGACGGCGATTGGCGTATGATGGAAGACAGCACTCGCGATTTTGCCAAATTTAAATTGTAGGACTTGACGTCTAGATCTTCTTGATCTGCCACTTGGGTTCTCAAATTTCAAAATTAATGAATTACTTATTTTTAACTGGTGCAGGCTACGCCTCGACTGTCCATCTTTCCTTCGCCGCGTAAAACATCACTTTCACGCTTAAGGTTATAAACTACTATAATGTTACACAGAAAATATGTTGCGAGCACCTAAAAATTTAATACGTAACTCACATGTAAAGTGTCTTTTCTGGACTCGCAGGCTTTCATCTGCCTATTCGTCCAGGAAAGATCAATTTCCATACTCTTTACGTAATAGTAGTTTATAACGCAAAGAGTGAAAATGACAACATTTTTCTTCCTACACCAGTTGAAAGAAAATAATTAAATTACTTTTGAAATTTGAGAACCCAAGTGACAGATCAAGAAGATCTAGATGTCAAGTCCTACAATTTAAATTTGGCAAAATCGCGCGTGCTGTCTTCCGTCATACGCCAATCGCCGTCGCCATATTGTCCATTTTACACGCCTAGCCGTTAGTATAATTTTTACAGGACTAGCCGTGAGAAGCGGTCCTTTCACAGCCCTTGTGAATCCCGAAAATCTCATTTTCAGTTAGTGTAGGAAGAAAATAACTATTACTTCATACTGTGTCGCATTTGCTTTTTTTCCCGGACTCGTTTCAGTCCGGTAGGTGACACATTTACAGTACTCAGTCCGGTAAAATGGTTGCTATAACAATCTGTCGAAATAAATACAATTCGTCAATCGTTGCTATCGAAATTGAAAACTAAACAATAAGGCTTTGACAAGGATTATTTTACAGAATCTGCCACTATATGACTAGATTTATAGGCGTTAAAGTCCTTAAAACTAAGTAAAGTGCACCACAGTATGAAGTAAAACGTTGTACGTTATGCGTCCGGTAAACCCTTCACAGTACTCGTTTCGAAATTCAAAACTCGGCTCCTACGTAGCCTCGTTCTTAAACATCTCCCTCGTACTGTAAAATTTGATTTACCGAACTTATAACGTAAATAACTATTGTAATACAAATTTCAGACTTCAAATGTGCTTCAAATTTGACACAATGTCAAAAAGTTTCTGCCAAACGTTTTGCCCTTAAAGTTTTAGTGAGAAATTAAGAGAAATCTTAATTCGTTTCATCAGCCAACAGTGTAGGTAAGAACGTTTTATAGTGATTTGACTAAGGTAAATGAAAGTCCTTATTACACATCTGACCGTTCAGAGGATTTATAAGTCTGGTTTATACTGTACATAACACTTTTTTTCACTATTTTATTAACAATTTTTTGTAAACTTCTCTAATCTCCTTGGGGTTCATCATCAAGCCTATCCAGTGTTGCTACTCACTGCAAACATAAACTCTGTCATTTCCATTAAATACTGAAAAATCGTCTTTTTCAAATGAGGTAGACGATCGTTCGTATGTACCTACATATCCACTATGCACTAGCAGTATCCCGTCCGGCAGGTTCATAAAAAGATAACACCCTGTAATCTCAGGTGATTAACATCTCTGGCATTGATTAAATCGTGATGATGGGAGAGTCCTTGGGTCAAATAAGAACTATAGTCGGAAACATAGTTAGTAGCGGTGTTGAGCCCGCGGGACCGACGGAAGTGGTGTTCTTGACAGATTTGACCAATCAGCCAGGAGGATATACGATGACAGCGCCTCTGGTGGGTGCTACTTAACCTCGGTCTCCACAGGATTATTACTTCTCTCCCGACTTGTGCACTCCCTGCACGACGAACGGAATTTGTCAACTTGAGAACTCCGAGGACAAGGAATAAAGCCCGGAATTGTTTGGGTTAAAAAAATAGAAGCTCAAATCCTTCTTGAAAAGGAGTTGCGTCTTAAGTGGGCACTTGACAACTGTAACAGCACAAAATTCCGTTATAAATGTCCACTCATTTTTATTGTTTTGTCTGAGTCAGCGATTCAGATTGTCTTGAAATTAATCCGTTTTTTAAATATTTCTGATTCACCTGTTGAATTTTTCGTGTTTCTGCTGACGTAAACTTGAATTGTTTCACGCACGCAAATTGGATCTTACCACCTGATGATATCTATACCTATATTCAATTGCAGATCAACAAGTAACCTTTCAACTTAAATAAAAATAACTGTTTATAACAGACCACTATATTGCAAAACTTTTATGACTGGACGAACAGGAATTCTCTTTAAAGCCGTAAAGGTTAAATAAATTATACAGCAATAGATATTTAGATATATCACCACAACTCATTAATTGGCGTAATTGCGTGAATAATAGGAAATCGTGATCTTCTAAAAACGAAATGCAGTTTAAATTATAGTTCGTGTTGGTTATGATTTGGATTTTAGAAAAATTCATGTTTTTTCGAACTCGGATTATTAAACAACTAATTATTAGTTTAGTTCACCAGGGACATAGAAACATGGAATCTAGATTATAATAGTATATTGTAATACAAGTTCAGAAAAGAAGGGGGGGCGTCATTGCAATATGAGTGCTAAATTGCAGCCCGAGCGCAGCGAGGGTTGCAACAGCACGAGTACTGCAACGGACTATTTCCGAAAGTGTATTACATACTACCCTCTAGGTCGACGCCGACCTAGAGGGCCCGGTTTTTGCATAAAGAAATATTAACTCATGGAATTGTAACGCTAAAAAATAAAAATTGTGAAATTATCAATAATAATATAATAAGACCTAAGATTTAAAGCGATTATTTTCAAATCTCCTTTTAAACCAATCAATTAGACTCATTTTTAAATTTCTATCCAATCAAGTTCATTTAAGAGTCATTAATGCATTTTATCGGTGTTTGCACGAGTCATATTTAATCGTTTCCGATGACCACTTGATTTTAAACACAATTTGTTCACTGCTGAAAATCACCACTTAAACAAAATTATGGGAAATAAAGGTCCACAAATACGACCACCAAACACAAGTCTTTCCAAAAACCATATTTTAGGTGTTTATGGACATAAAGAACGCTGATTTCTTCTGGATATATCCTAAAAACTCAATAACATTTTGTTTGCACGGTTCCTAACCTCAAACGTCATTAATGTCAATGAGCTATAAAGGCTCGTTCGCAACATCATATTGGGCTTTTGAGTATAGGCAACCCCGGTTTAAAAAATCATAATTTTATCAAAACAAGAGTTTAATTTGTGAAATAATCTTACCGAATACCACTCGTGCATCGCTATTGCAATCGGTTAAATTTTAGAAATAATTACTCAAGCTTTGTTGCCGTATAGGTAAAACAATTCGAACTAAATTGCCATTTATTATCAAAGATTAAAGCCCTCGAGCTAAAGCTCTCGGGCTTTAATCAGATAATAAATGACAATTTAGTTCTCATTATTTTACCACCGGCAACAAGCTTTCGTAATCATTTTCAAAATTTAACCGATTAAATAGCATGCACTTGTGGTATTATAAGCGATTAAACAACTCCAGAATTTTAAACCAATCAAACGTCAGAATTTATAGACAGTCGACCAATCACCAAGGTTTTGAACTAAAAAACACCACGACTGAAAAGCAGGACGGTTTTCCACCGAAAAAATTTCTGTCAAATGCAATGTCATGGCAACGAGCATGGCAACCTTATTGTTTCCATTGAAGTTTCTTTTGTTGTTTAATCATCCGAATATAATTCGTGGTCTGATTTTTTCTGCAAAATTTGCTTACAAATACATTCGTAGCTTTTTGCTTTTGGAAAATCGCCACTCGCGCTAAAGCGCTCGTGACGATTTTCGTTGCAAAAGCTGCTCATTTATTTGTTTCGCAAATTTTGTCGGAAAAAATCAGTACCACTCGTTATATTATATACGATAAAAATGCGAGATTTTTGCACGAATGCGGTCTTGCCTGGTAATTTTACGAAATCGAATGAGGACATTTGTAATCTGATCTTTTTATCTTTGATTATAAATGTCCGAATTTGATCGGGTTAAATTACCTCAGGCAAGAATGCTTGAGTGCAAAATCAAGCATTTTTTTCTGATTTAAATTTTAGGTCGCGTTATATTTGCGGAGATAATTTCATGAACCATTATATTTTCATTTTCTTATTATAGACAGCACTTACCTAAACATATAATCTATGAATGTAATTTAAACGATTTTGTTGGAGCAAAATTTACAATTTTTGAAAACACAAACTGTTTTCACAGTCGTTTCTTTGTAGTCATCTCCGTTCATCTTTCTCATATTTACGGCCCAATCACGTAAAATAGCAGTAATCTCTGCGACTGGAGTCGATCTTTGTGAGACCTGGTAAGACGTACTTTTTTTCAACACAAACGTCTTGAAATTGCCGCCAAATGCTCTATTTATTGCGTATCGTGTTTTTAGGGATGGCATCTTTAATTAATGATTCAATATTTTCAGTAGAATCCGCACCAAAACGGCACTCAAACTCGCGGCTTATTGCGACAAAATGGCGCACTTTGACAAATTATTTGACGTGTCAAAAAACATCGCCTACTTGTTCACAATCTTATCCTTACCAACGCGCTAGGTAACGAGCATTTTTCAACAGGAAGCGTGCATTTTTCAACAGGAAGCGTGCTTTTTTCAGCAGGAAGCGTGCATTTATCACTAAGATTGGTTGTGATTAGATATGGTAAATGCAATTATCAATAGTAATACGACGAGTAGTCTCTTGATTGTTGCGGGACTCGTAGTTGACAACCATTCGGACATCAAAATGTCCGAATGGTTGTCAACTACGAGTCAAAATGGTAGATTTTTTTAGGCTAACAAGAGGACGGGAGCTTGCTCGAGTCCTTTTTGGCTGGAAAAAATCTACCATTTGACGATACGAGTAATGACTCCATGAGGACTCAGCAAGGCAACCAAGAGACTACGAATCGTATTTTGCAGATTATTTGATAAATTAAAGTATTGAGTAAGTACTTAACGTTGTAGTAGTATCACTGTAATCAGGATTTGATTGGTTACTGGTATACTAAATGCTGCTTTGGATTGGTTCATTCATTGGTTGCATAAAATAATCAGGATAGTACGTCATGCACTGTCATAGTAACCAGAGACAACTTAGCTTAACAAGAAAATAGTTATTTATGATATAAGTGATAAAAATGGATTTTTATTTTGCGAGAAGCGAAAATTCATAAAACGTGCAATTTTTTGTGTGACAATCGCGATACTCTTGTTCGTGCCTTGTTCCATGATGGCCGTCTCTAGTTCCAGGCCCTGTCCTTAACCATTTGGCAACGCTGCCGGAGGAGATTTAGCGTCAGTTGTCATAGATTGTCATTGAAGTGAAACATTGCAAAAATTACCAAAAAATATTATATTTTTATCAATTTCAAATGATTAACGAATTGAAATTCAATACTTTAAGAAAGCCTGTAAGATGTGCCCTATTAAGTAAGTTTTAAGTAACAAATTCTGCTTCTAGAGCCAGAGAAAAAGATTTTTTACAAATCCTTTTCAAAAATCGAGATTGCATGATTTCTAAGCATCTGGGCCTCAAACAACTCCCTTCGAAGCCATTTCGAGTTCTCCACGTTTTATAATTTCGAGATCATTATTGAAATTTGACACTTTTACACAGAATTACTTGTTTATTGAGAGCATGTAGTTTGTGTAGAAATTAATACATTATAATGTTAAATGCTAATTTTTGGGCGCTTGGGCACCTATAATTAGGGTGAAGCAATGTGTAACGGTTCTAATAATGAGTGGTAACAGGTTGGACTGAGAAATAAATTTTTTAACTAGATACACAAAATAGCGATGACCAGGTATCAATTTCAATTGATCTTCGTTTAGCAGGGTACCTACGTCATTGTTTCGACTTTACACAAAATTCTACAGATGAGAATGGTCTAATTCCTGCCTTTTACCATAGCTGCAACTATGAAATAAATCTTGTCTTGAAATGCGATTTATCCATTAAGTCCAAATGGTTTTCTGCTATTTATTCAAACTTCCTAATGATAAAAGCTCAATTCAATTTTCGCAAAAGTTTCACTTTAATGACAATCAGAGACAATTTGTCAAATTGACGGTAAATCTCCTCTCGCCACGTTGCCAAATGGTTAGGACATGGCCTGGAACTAGAGACGGCCATGGTTCCATGCGCAACAGTGAAACAATGGAAACTGTTTATCTTAGTTACAGAAAATTTCTTACGTTATGTGATATGGAACCCCGAGCTCATCAGGTGAGTTTACCCTTTTTAAATTCTTTATATTTTGCTGACGAAACATGTTATTAGATACCATGGATGCCTCGACTGAAGCATATAATGATTTTGACGACATCGGTGATGTGTCACCCGACATTCCATCCACAATACAAGACGCTGGATTTACTTCCAACCAAGTCTCGTCAACAGTACGACATTGCACGCAAAAAATTCCTGGAATGGTGCAAAGTGAACAGTGTAGAAGGCAATTTTAGCCAAGAAATATTTTTGGTATATTTTGAAGAGAAATCAAAAATATGGAAGTCGTTGTCTCTTTGGTCGCGTTTTTCTATTCTTAAATCGTCGCCTTATGTTTACGACAACAAGTATATCAGTAAATACTAAAAAGTGATAGCGTTTTTGAAACGGAAGCGGAAGGATACCGTCCGAAAAAATCAAAACTTCTAACCCTTGAGGACATCGACAAATTTTTGAAGGAGGCTCCAGATGAAAAGTATTTATTGGTAAAAGTTGCCACAACTATAGCTTTATTTGGAGCCTGTCGCCGTATGACGATGGACGACATTCAAGTTACAGAAAATATGTTGTTGGTAGAACTTCCGGATACGAAAACTAAGAAACAACGCTCGTTCACTGGTGATTGGAAGTATGTACCTAGATTATTATAGAAAATATATACTTCGTTGAGTCCTTCACATGTCAAGCATCGTCGTTTATTTGTCCAATATCTTAATGGAAAGTGTACTGCCGCATCGCATTGCAGAATTTTTGAAATTGCCAGATCCTAAACCATTCCCTAAACACTGCTTTAGACGATTTTCAGCTACTTTACTAGCTGACTCTGGAGCCAACTTGAATGCGTAATAAAACAACACGGCGGATGTTGGAAGTCCTCTAATGTAGCCGAAGAAATTAAATTTTGTACAACAGAATTCGGTTTAGAAAATGACTCGTTGAAATTTCAAGTACAGAAAAGTTTACTTTCTGCATTAGTGCAGAAGGTGAGTTTTTCTGAGCGCTAATAACTAAAGGGCGGATTAAAAAGCATTTATTTTCCAGAAATAAGCGCCTATAAAAAGCTTCAAAAATCGAAAATTAAGCTACAAAAAAGTGAAAATAAGCACCTAAAAGTTCAACTATTTCAAAATTGCAAATTGAAAATTTACATTTTCGCTAATTGCAGGAAATGCCTAATAGACCAGTCAAATAGGGACCGGAGGTTACAATAAATGTTGGAAAGCGGGAGATGATCTTAAACCCTTTAGTAGGCATCTAATAGAAGTATCCTAGTTTTGCAACTTCCCAGGATGTGTGCGTATGATAGGGTGTCCAAAAAACCCCGAAATTTTCTGACTTTTTTCAGTTTTTCGCTTATAATTTCTAAACAGTGCTTCCTAGCGGAAAGTTCGCTATTTTCGAAATTAAAGCGCACTAAATTCTGCGTCGAATAAGCGCCCCAAACGTTAATTTCGACCATGATTTTAAAAAACATCACAAATTTAAATTTTGGTTAAACGTTTCTCCGATTGTATGCGCGGTCACCCATCTCTGTCACTCCTCGGTCGGCTTTGTTCTCTATCTACGCATCTCACCATAGACAAAGGAACCTTAAGTTAAGGTTTTTTTCATTTTAGTGCCAGTACCTTATCTTAGTCAATTAGGGTTGCGAAATAAGTAAAAATCGACCAAAAACGTGGTAAGCTAGCAAGAATAAGCACTAAATAAGCAACAAAAGACTTAAAAAAGCTCACAAAATCGTAAATAAGCACTTACGCGAATTTTAGGCAAAAATTAGCAAAATAAGCAAAATAAAATTAGTGTCAAATGATTCGAAATTTTATGAAACGGAAAGAACCAACAGCATTTCGTTCTGCTTACAATATTAAAAAAAAGCAAAATGCCAGAGATCCGCCCTCTACTAATAACACATTCGCATATACCTAACTGACACAAAACTGTTGTTTGTTTAGCATTCACAAAGGTACGAAACATTAGTAAATATAACAATAATAATTATCAAATAATTAAATAACTTTATCGGATTATTCAGATTGACCATCTATGGAATGAAGATTTATATTAATTGTATTGAATTATATTGAAGAAAATAATGAAGTGATGAATGCTTCAGTCGGGCCTATTTGAAGGTATAATCGTTGAACTTTGAGTTAAATTTGTTGATTTAGAGACTATATACTGTACTGATGAACTTTCTTTGCGTCTATACGCTCCTTTATGTACCTATCTCTGAGCCTTGGATCGATCCGGAGTAAATCGAGGGTAACCTTCGCAGTTCGATCAATTTCTTCCTCAGATTCAAAACTATCGTCAAATTCCAATTCTAGCTCACATTGCTCTACATTTTCTATTATATTTCACGTTTACAAAAAAGAAAACCAGAAGAAAACAAAATTTGAAGTAATAAAATCAGCGCTGTCAACAAATTATTTTTCTTCCTACACTAACTGAAAATGAGATTTTCGGGATTCAGCAGGGCTGTGAAAGGACCGCTTCTCTCGGCTAGTCGTGTAAAAACTATACTAACGGCTAGGCATGTAAAATGGACAATATGGCGACGGTGATTGGCGTATGACGGAAGACAGCACACGCAATTTTGCCAAATTTAAATTGTAGGACTTGACGTCTAGATCTTCTTGATCTGTCACTTGGGTTCTCAAATTTCAAAATTAATTAACTATTTATTTTTGACTGGTGTAGGAAGAAAAATGTTGTATAAACCAGTTCTCAGAAAATGGCCAGTCTCGGCTACGCCTCGACTGTCCATATTTTCCTTCGCCGCGTAAAACATCACTTTCACGCTTTGGGATATAAACTACTATTTCATCGGGAATGTAAATAAGGATCAGAAACTCAAGTGCCTTACGTGAGAGACTTAACCGTGAAGAATTACATTATTTTGCAGTTAATGCTATTTGTTAATGAATGTGCTGAGAGAACAAAGAAAGTGATTGATTAACATACGGCGTGAGAGTAGAACATTGGTTGTATCTCTGGCCAAAGATTGAAATATCGTGCATGTTACTTGTCACTGTATTACTGCGGTACTGCGGATCATTGCGAAGGCAGTCTTATGTCCTTTTAAAATTTATGTCTCGCTCGTTTGTCCACTCTATCCAGAGGATAACTTGAAAACGTTGTTTAAAGTATACTTAACGTTTTTATTGGCGCTTACAATTTTCTCAATTATAGTAGGATTTTTTTTGCCTTCCGCATTAGACTTGCTAAGATATATTTCTTTGTTAAATACCTAGTAAGAGTAGAAGTGCATATAATGAAGGTGTCAGCGTGAGAAAGAAACGCATAAATAATGGCTGAAAATAAATCTTTTTAATTCTCGCAGTGTCTGTGCATAATTTTACAATTAGAACAAAATCCGTTTTCATTCTTTGATCACAACGGAACGGTCTCGCCGTGAAAAGGGAATGAGCGGTTTTAATGAGGTCATACATTAGGTTTCAATGCACGTTCAACAATTATCCTATTCCGGTCAAGAATGCCTACGTCCAATTAAAATAGCTTTATATAGGTTTTATAAAAATGCAAGAAACCTATTGTTTCTCCAGCAATTAAAATGTTTTTTCACTGAATCACCAATTTCCTCGGGGTCCCTTGTGGTTAATGAAGGACGAATTTGATATTCGGGATGGTTTTGAGTGATGTGGGTCTTGGACGTATCTAATGAATCTGCGGTCGAGTGACCTGTGGCCCTTAATGACGCTTTCCAAGTGTGTGCCCTTTACGCAGAATTGCTGCAACAGCTTTGCGTCGATAATGGCTCGAGTGCTATCACTGCATGATGACCCTTCCGATACGGACTGTAGAGATAAAGGACAATGATGACGATTACAATGGGAAATTTGGGACATCCTCGTTCCTGACAGCTTTTATGGCGTGATTTTTCAGACTGATTATTATTTATTGCAATAACGTGAGCTGTTGCGATTAATCATTGTGAAGTAGTTCGTGCTTAAATGAATTTCAGAAAAACTGCGCATTGGAATAATTACAAAATGATACGGTATGCAGGTCTTGTTAAAAGAAGGAAATATCAAAAGTTATTGTCAATAACTTCTGTGTAAACTGTTAATATTTAAATGCCAGCATAACCAATGTGGATTTATTACCGCCGTTTTGCATCATGCTTGTAGCCTTGTCACTGCATTCAAAGTTGTAAAAATTTATCTTGATAATCTGTAGAAAAGATACGAAGTTTCAAGTGTAAAATTTGAACGGAATTATTTGCCACATAAATAGAGGCGAGCTGCCACAGTATAAATATAACAAGTTCTCGTGAATCCATAGAAGTATTACCACAAAATTTTACATAGTGTATCATGATCTCCCACTTTTACGATATTTGAATAATGAAAGAATCATGTTTTCTTTTCCCTAATTCTTCTCTCCGTTTGATTCTTATTGAATAAATGCTTGTTAAATTCAGTTATTTCGTTAGAGAATCATTTTCTCTTTATGGAAACATAATTTTTTGAAGAAAAAAGTTAACAATAGCCGAGAGATAAATTATTTAAATAATAAGGATTTTTAAGTATTTCCTAAGGAAAACCACGCGTGCCGTGGTTTTAACAACTGAAGGGCAGTCTAGCTTATACTGCAGACTGTACCCGGAATGACAAGCGTCGGTTGGAAATGTCATTTGCCATCGTTTGTGACAAAATAATGCGGAACTACGAGTTTTTGCCCTTTTCTTTACAGATAATTAGGTAATTTTTATTGGTTCATGGATTTTTTGCTAAATTCGCCGAATACAAGTGTCTCGGGTTCTCACCCGGTTGATGTTTTTTTACATTGCCATCGGTGTCGAATGGTTTGACCAAGAAAAGATATTCTCGTCAGCCAGAAAGGAATAGTGACAAAACAGCCATTCCAAAGTAACGGACGGGACATTTTTAAACAAATGTTCAGAATTGATCCTTTAAAAAGGCACCATAACAATAACTTAAATGTGTCTCACTGCTATCAAAATAATTGATATTAAAGAGGGTATCTTAGAATACAATGATACAGTAAAATACTTTATTTATATTTTGGTGATCTGAATTCAAAGCGTGTTAACGGACGGGACAACAAAAATATGACATCCGATTTTCATTTGGTAAAAATCGTAATTTCTGCAAATGTTGATGCCACATGAACAATCTGCATACCAATTCTAGACAGTTAGTGGTAGGTTAGCAAACTACATAGTGGAAGATAAAATCTTACACGAGATAAAGGTTTCAAGAATTTTTATATCAGTAACGGACGGGACATAACGGACGGGACAATAATTTCCTCCCAAGTACCTATGAACTAAATCAGATTTAAAAACATATTCAGGCTAATTGAATGGACGAAAATGTGAATATGCATCTCCGTGGTGTCACCTCAAATACAGCGACGCACAATTCGCCAGGTTTCCACCCCTTTCTTAAAGAGAAACCACTTCAATTCTAAGAATATTAGGTAATAGTGCGTCCAGCCACCATTATTCCTAATTACTTCCTCCAACCTGGAAGGCATGCTCCTGATCAATGTTTGGACATACTCCACCTCAATGTTATCCCAAACTTCCAGAATTTTCTCCAATAATTCACCCCGATTAAAGGGTCTCCAATTTTCACCCTTAGCCCTTTTATACATTTTTTTTGTGACATAACCCCATGCGTTCTCTATCATGTTTAGGTCTGGACTTTTTGCCGGCCCTCTTCCTCAAAATATTCTCTAATAGTAGATACAGTCAGGAGATAAAATATTGGCCCTTGACCGCGAACAATGTCGATAGATTTTTAGAAAAGGCACTCAAAATAGGTTTGTGAAGGCTTGTATCCCACTCGAGTCGTTTTAATAAAGAGATATTCGCGTTCAATTTTAATTTTTTTGATAAAGTTTGTGAGAATCTATCCACATTGTGAGCGGTACAGGGCCATTATTGTATCTCCTGAGTGTACGTGCCTTGTGGATGGAAGCATTATCCTGTAATAAACGTTACTGCATCTGCATACACCTGTTATAAACATTTGTATTTGCAGACCTGTTGAAAAATATAGTCTTCGTCGTTATATAACATGGCGACGGAGGGACGCATTACATTTTGCAAAAGTCGCCAGTTTTCCACCCCTTTCTTAGAGAGAAACCACTTCAATTTTAAGAATAATGTATTTAAAAAAATTCAGGTATCTAGTTAATTTTGGCCCTATACTTTTTCATAGTCAAACTGACTCTAGATTGTACCCTATGTGGTTTCCATTTGCCTAAAAATTAGAAATCTTCCTTGACACATTTCAATAAATTTATACTTAACGGACGGGACAAGTAAAATTGTATCGAAAATAGCATTAAGTGAATTCAGACAAAAGTTTTGACTGCATCAAGTAACAGGTCGCCATAATGTCGGAGAAGTCCTAGGCATCACATTTTATGAAAATCGCTTTTTTGCAGAAAATTTTTATTTTAGCATGTTTTCAATAACGGACGGGACACATACATCACGGAAGACAATATTCTGTATAAAACAAATAATCAATTACTTTTGTTTCAAAAGGAACTGCCACCAACTCAAAAATACTTCTATACTGAACCAGTAAAAACAGTAATTGTTTTGCCAAACAATTAGAAACGTCATTACGCCGGATAGATTTTAGGTGTATTTTGGCCGCGCGCCTTCTTAGAGATGCGGCCGCGATTTTAACCGCTTCTAATATTCGCATTTCTTTAAAATCAATGACAATCTTTCTTTTTATTGAGAATTCCATTATTCATGTTTAATATGATACAGTAATTTTGATAATCTGATAAGTTTGAAAAAATCGGTTCCGGTTACAGTTAGGGTGGAATGGCTGAAAATTTCAAATAAACATTAAGCCTCTGTCGTCACTTTCTAATAAGAATACTAACTTTAATAGAGAGGTAGGTATCTACCTACCTAAAAAAATATGATCTTAACTAAACGTGATTTAGATTAAAATGCAGTGGACTACAAGGGATAGAGATTTACATAAATGTTGCAAAGAACCACACAATGGGGAGGTTTCAGCCGCTTCTCTGCCGCACATTTTTAAGTCTGTTATGATTGTGGACTACAAGATTTACATAAATGTTGCAACATCAAATGTATTGATAAATAAATAAATAACAACGTGGTGACAATAGTCTCTGTCCAATTTTAACGTTCACTTGAAATAATAAATGAATGTTTAATTTGATGTACTCAGCATCCTCCTGTGGTCTTTTTCTTCATGTGATTTCTGGATGTTCGCAAGCATCATTGATGACCACTGCCCGAAATAACTCGCTAGCCACAATTTAGCCATTTTGCTTCGACACCTACTTGTTAATAATTTCGATTCATGTGATGTGACTGCTACATACAATTTCGTTGCATCAATTCATATTTCATCTGTACACTGTCTTTTGAATTGCACCTATCCCAGTTTACGTTTACACTCTCCGACTTGACTTTTCTTGGTTTCACTTTGCTCAATGCTTCTTTGTCTTTTTTCATTATATCAACAGTCTCAACATTTGTGACATGGAATTAGAATGGACCCCTCAACATCCGATGATGATAAATTTCCTTTTCGTAAGTGTGAAAAACTTATCGGCTGAAATGGATTAACTTTTTAATAAGGCAACAAAATCACCTTATTTGACAGCAATGTACTCACTTTAGTAAACTGTTAGCAACTATTCCAATTCCTTTTTGGCTGACGAGAATAGCTTTTCTTGGTCGAACCATTCGACTCCAGTGGCAATATGTAAAAAACATCAGTCGGGTGACAACCCGAGGACACTTGTATACGGCGAATTTAGCATAAATTCCATCAAGCAATAAAAATTACCCAATTCTCTGTAAAGGAAAGGGCAAAAATTCGTAGTTTTGCATTATTTTTCACAAACGACCGCAAATGACATTTCCAACTGTCACTTATGTCATTCCGAGTACAGTCTGCAGTATAAGCTAGACTGCCTTTCAGTTGTTAAAACCACGGCACGCGTGGTTTCCCTTAGGAAATACTTAAAAATCCTTATTATTTAAATGATTTATCTCTCGGCTATTGTTAACTTTTTTCTTCAAAAAATTATGTTTCCATAAAGAGAAAATGATTCTCTAACGAAATAACCTTAAAAAATGCAACAATATAGAAAAAAAATTTTTTAGGCCTTCGTTTTTATTTAATAATTTCGGTTTGAATAAAACTGGAGCTTTGTTTGTAGGTCCCATGCGTAGGGGACCATTTCACCTACAACATATCCAAAAATAGAATTTCCAATTTCAAAATCTTAAACGCTAGAGCGACTGATTTGTCCAACTAGACTCACCCTGTATATCGCCATATCGATATATCGATAAGTTATCAATATACCGACAATTAATCGATATACCGATATATCAATTAGTCGATATATCGATATGATGTATCGGCCATGTTTATCGTTACACAAATTCACCGATAATTGCCGATAAATTCGCGAAATATGGATACAAAAATATCGATATTGTATCGATATCTACATTAATATTTCGATATATCGGTAAATCGGTATATCGATGTATCGATATGTATCGATATGATTTGTAATATCGATAATCGATATTAAAATCTCAATATAAATGATAGTACAATTATAACTACATACCTACTACCCCTTAGCACCTCAAAAGTTTGTCTTTCCTTCAAATTTATTCACTACCTTTCCTACTCGTCAATAAATTATCACTTTACTCCAGTTGTCACGTAAGACACAACTAGGGTAAAACTGGTAAATACGTTCCTCCATAGAGGATGCTCTAGTGCCATCACTGACTATAGATGTGTCGTCGCTTAAATCTCAAGGGATGTATTCTCTCATATGGCCTATTTGTGCTGAATAGATTTCCGAAACTTTAGTTACATACCAAAACGATTTAATATGGTTGGCGTTCTTGCAGTAAATACGGTTTTCATTTATTTTCTATAGTAACCGTAGTCCTCCACCAAAATTTGGTAACATGGGTGCAGTGACACCAGTCCTTTCTTCGAAGTCAAGTCAGTCAGTTGCTAGACAACATATTATTATATAAGACAATAGAGAATAAAGCAAAAAGTTAAAACGTTAATTTGTCATTCTCTGAGAATAACGACCCTCAACAATGGGGTTAGGTAAATTAGGTTAACTGAGCTCTAAGGGCCGGTTTTTCCATCTCATGTTAATTTAACATGAGGTTTGTCACTCTAGTTTCCTTTGTTGTTTCTATGGAAATAACCTCATGTTAAATTTAACATGAGATGGAAAAACCGGCCCTAAGAAATGTTATGTTCAAGTTCAAAATCGGTTCAAAAATGAACAATGAGGAGCGTTTTTCACGGCTACTGGGTAAAATGCCCTTTTAGCAAATGTGGTATCAGTTAGTTATGCAGACGTAACGTCATTTTATAGAGTTTGGCCGTTGGCCGTATACAGAGTGGTCCAACACTATAGTGTCTACCGGCAGAATAACCCTTTTCTCTTTTGAATTCTTTACAAGATGCATTTTCCGTTTACAAAATTAGAACGAGTTTGATTTTAGGAGCAGACTTCTGGTTACAACGGGGCAGGCAGTTTTACATCACAGGCAATAATTTGGAATATAAATATATCCACAATTTTATACTCCTTTAATTGCGATCTACTTCCTGCACAACGTGGATTTGTTTCTCGACGAAATATGTAAGTATTTTACTGAGATAAAATTATTGATTCAAATAAGAACGTTTTCGTTTGCACTTTGCAGCAACATTTCAACATTACCCTCGAGTGGGACAATAACAGTGTCGCAGTGTATCTACCTGTTATTACTGGGAATTATAAAGATTTATGAATGGTTTCTTGTCGCAATAAATATATTGGTTATGACACCCACGGTAATTGTGATTTGTGCATCGATATACTGGTGAATGCAAATTTTGATCGAGCTACCGGTTCGCACGATTTCGTGACCTCGCTTAATTTAGCACGTTTTCATTGGTTAGAGGCTCGCGAACAGTAAATTCCTAGGTATAAATTCAATAAGCTTTAAATATCAAGTAATGTAGATTTTTTCTTGTAATAATTATTCTAATATTTATGTTACACATCCTGTTTTAACTCGTATTACTACACCTTGGAGTTAATTGAAAGTAGATGAAAAGAGTAAATTTGCTCTTATGTTTATTTATTGGAAATTAGAAGGTCGTTTTTCACTTTTGTTAAAGATCTATTACCTGATAATTTCTAAAGTCGCATACGTGATATTTTCCAAAGTATGAAACTGTTTAAACGAGATAATTTTGAAAGTTACCCACTGACATTTTCATAATTTATCACTCATTATGTTCATTAATAATGTTAATAACGCAGTCCCAAATAAAAGTATAAATGTTAATTGACATATTCAGTTTTTACCATTATTTATTGCAATACGAGGATTACTGTATATATATTTTACCATGTTTCTATTACCTATAGGACTACCAGTGTATTATTCATACTTCCATTATAATAATTATTAGATATCCACATTCCTTAAGACTCGGAAGAAAATTTATTGTGAAACGTTTTTTAATACGTTTAATAAGTAGGGTTTATATTTTATGATTTTAATTGTTATTTACTGGTCACACCCCGTATCGAGTTTTTTATGACTGAACGCCATAAATTGCTCATTGTTATGATGTTTATTAAAGTAATTATGATTCGATTGACATTTCATTTATAGACTTTTAATGAGGCTTAAGCGAGTGTATGTTTAAAAATATTAAACGATTTATGAATTAATATAACGATAACCTCAATTAAGTTTAATCCTATCGGGAGAAGGGTGCCATAAATCAGTTCTGACTTCATAGTTTCTCCACTCATGGTCCTTGTATTTATTTTTGCAATTCAGACTTTATTGTGGTTTTTCACGATTTCTACATATTAAAAACCAATCCGACTTCATTTGAGAGAAAACGTCCATATAGGTACAGGGCGAGTCAACAGTGCGGGATCGGTCCATAACTGTCGATCCAGTTTTACGAGAACGCTGTGGTTTGGTACCCTACCATTATCGACCACGTAGAGTGAGAGGAAAATATTTTCATCTCCCTATCACTTCCGTTAATACCGGAAGTGGAAGCCATTTTCATTATTTTAAATAGAAATATTTTTTTTTCTTAGACGGTTTTATTGGAACCGCCATTGAATTGTGAGTTCATTCGCCCTGGGTTATATCAAGCTAACTGTCATTTTTTTTGACTTATGTCAGAAAGGAAAATCGGTTCTGAAAAATAATAAAATCTTCAAAATGGTTGAAGATCAAGAAACCAATCGTACAGCGTTTTAAAGTAGAAAATCTGAGCTATCTTGTGGTGAGGACTTAATTCATGCCGACACAACAATAGGCTGCCTATTAATTTTTGAACATAACGAAAACAAATAGCAAGTTAAGTTCGAGTTGATTTATTTTTCAGTTCCTATTTTTTAGTGAAATAAAATTGAAGTAAAGTCCCATCGCATATTAACGAAAGTGGGGGTTGTGTGTCTCAGGCTTTTTTTCTGTTGGTTTGTAAGCGGGATTTCACATCCGTCAAAACTCCCGTCACTCACTGTCAGTGTCAATAAACAGTAACAATGGAGGTTGAAAGGGGCCTTTGTTGTTAATTATTGCCCATGACAGGAATCTTGACAGAACTGAAATCCCGTTTACAAAACACAACAGACAAAAAGCCTGAAACACAACCCCCGCTTTCGCTAATATGCGACGGGACTTTAGTTGCATTTGAAAAAATGGAATAATTCGCGATTTTTTTTGTCGTGTTCAATATTTAATAGGGAGCCTATTGTTAATCCGGCATGAATTAGGTCCTCACCACAAGGTAGCTCAGACTTTCTACTTTAAAACGCTGCAAATCGATTTTCCTGTAAACTTTTTTAACATAAGTCAAAAAATATAACAGTTAGCTTGACATAACTTAGGTCGAATGAACTCACAATTCAGTGACAGTTCCAACCGTAAAAGAAAAAAAAATCATTTCCATTTAAAATAATGAAAATGGCTTCCACTTCCGGTATAATGAAAATATTGAATATTTTCGTCTCACTCTACGTGGTCGATAATGGTAAGGCACCAAACTACTGGATCGATTTGGCTGAAATTTGGTACGTGAAGAATAGGCGACCCGTTGACGCGCTGAAAGGTTATTGGGAGCATTTGGTCCACGGGAAGTGCCATTTAAAAAATTTTAAACACAACACACGGAAGACCAACACGATGGGGAGGTTCCAGCCAGTTCCAGCCGCTTCTCTGCTGCCTTTTTTTTCCATATCATAGAAGGTAAGGTCCCGGGATTTCGGTATAACAAGCTCCGCGTTTCTATATTTCATCTGATATTTGTATCGTGGCGGTGAAAATGAAAAATACCTCTGATATTAAAAATTATATCTGCGATATTAAACCTATATAGGTACGTTGCTTTTCTCCTGCAAAAGTTTAGAATATTCAGACAAACAGTTTTTGTCACATTCACAATAATTATTTTCAGTTTTTACGTCTTCTTTACATTTCCATTACGGTCCGCCAGCGGATTTTTTAAAGTATTCCATTTCCTTTCGCCACTCTGTTCATGGCACATGACATTTTTTTGTGTATTTCAAATATCCGATATCCGCCGGTATACATTACAATGCGATGCATTATGCATTAGAAAACTAGCATGTCACACCAGAGAGAAATTTCATACATCGCAAATATTATTAAATGCATTTGAAAAATCTGGCTCTTCAAATCCACAGCGTAATTACGGATCTGGCAAAAAGAATAACGCGACCGTTTTAGCTCGCATAATATGGCCAAACTGCAATAAAAACAGAAATATTTTAAGGCGTTGTTAAAATTTTAACAGCAACCGTAACTCCCATTGTTTTCTTGTTTCTATGCCACAAGTATTTCTATAAATTTCAGAATTGTAAAGTATGTTTAATATTTTGTGGGGTGAGAGAGCTCCCCGAGCGGTTGTTCAAACCTATCGCAGACTGTTTTCGTAGCTTACAAGCCTCTAATGAGCGCGCTTTATCGTTTTTCTGCAATCGACAGTGGAAATGGATACAACAAAAAATAGGTTCGGTATAGTATTTTTCTTGATTTAACAACTGATATGATGAGGCAAGTCGTTAAAATCGTATTTATTTCATATTTAGGTTTAAACCAGTTCCAACAACTTATTCATACGGAATTGTTTCATATTTAATAAAATAACGCAAGTAGTTGACAATAATCCAGAATTATGTGAACCTGTGAGACATACCTACCTGTAACCTATACTTACAGGATGTCACTTCTCAGAGTGCAATAATTTCAGCCACAGATTCCTTGCATGAAAATGAAAGACCCCTATTTTTTGTTTCGCTAGATGGGCCTCCGTTTCGTAACTCGGGTCCTCAAAAGTGAGCACCAAAAATTAAAAATTAGTTCCCACGTTTTAACCATACACCGATTTTGCTGAAATTTTCTACTTTTTTTGACCGCCAGCGACATCTTAAAGTTACGCGCCTCTCTTTTATGGTAACGTAAATTTTACGGCATTGTAGTGACACCAGTCCTTTTTCGGAGTCAGAGAGCCAGTTGCTAGACAACAGAATATTATGTAATACAATAGAGAATAAAGCCAAAAGTTAAAACCTTAATATTTTGATTCTCTGAGAACATACATAACGACCCTCAACAGGCATCAATTAGAATTCCAGCCTTAGTGCACTGCTGTGCAGATAACAAAGCCTGTTAACTTTTTTGACATAGGTAACCTAACTAAGTTTCGACCTGAGACATGAGTCACCCCAATTTTAAAAATATCACTTTATTATTAGGGATGGCAATCCCGGGATCCCGGGATCCCGGACTAAATTAAATCCCGAAAATCCCTATACAAGTCAATTTTTTTCGGGATTTTCGGGATATTCGGGATTTCGGAGCAAAAGTCAGCTGCTGCAATAATTGCAAAATCCTGACAGGAAAGAATTAATAAAACAGATTGGTGTAAATTGATATTTGTGGAACCATCACCCCCTTTAACCCCCTAAAACAAAAATTTTACTTTGGAGGAAATACCTTTCAACTAACTGTGACCGGAAGAAACTTATTGAACACAAAAAATTGAGTAATCCATGCTCGAAGGGTTTTCTGTGCGCAAGCCAGGGCCTCAATTTTAGGTGCGGATTGTCCGCGCCCTATACAACTAACTAATCCAGACCATCACTGCAAGAACATTTACGGCGATAATGATAACCGCTTACAGGTATACACACATCGCATTGATAGACATCTTCCGTTTGGCTTTGTATGTTAATTTTTTGTAGATGACAGCTGAATGGAAATATAAATAATTGGTTTGATTTTTTGAATCGTTTTGAATCGAGTGACCATCGATCATTTACACACTCACTACTTATAACGTGAGATTCAAAACGTTTGTAATTAGGGTTGGCTTTGGAAACAAAAGTTTCGAAAAACGTTTGTCCAAAACTAATCACACTGTCCCTAAAGAAACTCACTAGATTAAAATGGCAGGTGCGAATTTTTTAAACTCATTTCATTTGCATTCATTTGCGAATTATTTCAAAAAAATATGGACCTCTCCGCTTCCAGTATCAAATTTGGCGCCCTTCAGTGATCTCTGACAGCAAACAACAAAATTGTGCCAAAGTTAGGTTATGTTGTTGGTGATGCTTATTAGAGTTTGAAAAACGTTTATTTCTTCATAAACCTTCAATTTTTGAGCAAGGATCTTGAAGCACTTATTGTCATCTCGTCAAGATTCAAGAATACCCTTGGGGGGACCAGGCAGCTTTTTGGGTTGTTTAAAAAAAAATCGAATCCATGAGTAATGGTCCTCGATATGGTCAAATCCCATCAAAAGGTAACTTGCTTATTAAAATCAACGCTCATTTGGAAACCGTTTCAGACACAAATGCTGTAAATTAAATTTGAATCGCAACAAGTTCGCTGCCTTCGATATCCATGGAACATTCATCTTGGAGTGCGAGCTGCTATGGTGCTTTTTAAAAAACAGCACAAATTGAACAGACTGTAGTGCCTTATGTACACGGATTTTAAAATTAACACCCACTTATATGGAACGCCGTTTTACTTTTTAATGTAACAGCACGCTGTGGTAGCCAAAGAAATGAGATAATTAAAATTCAAGTACTGATAATTAAAATTCAAATACTGTTAAGAGAAAATAAACCTATTTTTATTATCTGAAATGCAATTTCTATTATCACTCCCAGAATTTCTCTTAACACTAATTCAATTTCTGTTAACAGTAATACAATTTCTCTTAAGAATAATTTATTTTTACTTAACAGTAATTCGGAGAGATAATGAAAATACGTTATTGGACTGTCTTACTTCTCTCTCGGACCAATTGAAATTACATCTTCTGTTGCACTCGAGCATGCGTGGGCGTGATAATAGAAATAGAATTTCACTTAACAGTAATTCGGAGAGATAATGAAAATACGCCATTGGCCCATTGGGTTGTCATCTTTCTCTTTCGTACCACTTGAAAATACATTATCTGTCGCACTCGCAGTTCATACATGCGCGGTCGTGATAATAGAAATTGAATTTCACTTAACAGTAATTCGGAGAGATAATGAAAATACGCCATTGGCCCATTGGGTTGTCATCTTTCTCTTTCGTACCACTTAAAAACACGATATCTATCTCGTACGGAACGCCGTTTTACTTTTTAATGCAACAGCACGCTGTGGTAGCCAAAGAAATGTACGGAACGCCGTTTTACTTTTTAATGCAACAGCACGCTGTGGTAGCCAAAGAAATGCAATCCCAGGCATCGTGTTAATAGAAATTCAATTTCACTTAACAGAAATTCATTTACTGTTAACAATAATTCATTTTCACTTAAGAGAAATTCATTTACTGTTAACATTAATTCATTTTCTCTTAAGAGAAATTCAATTTAACTTAACAGAAATAGAATTTTTATTATCTCGCTTTAGAGAAAATTGAAATACAATTTCACTTAACAAAAATTCGTGCAGTGATAATCGAAATAAATTTGGTGATTTACACTGATCTTACGAGCCGTTTTAATTTTTATTGTATATATTTAAAATGTTTGAATTTTTTTGAAATGCATAGGGTATGGGTTGCATTAAAAAGTAAAACGGCTCCTAAAACTACGGTTTTATTTCAATTTATCTCTAAATGAATTTTTGTTAAGTGAAATTGTTTTTCTATTTTCTCTAAGCAGTATAATTGAAATAGAATTTCTCTTAAGTGAAAATGAATTAATGTTAACAGTAAATGAATTTCTGTTAAGTGAAATTCAATTTCCATTATCACGACTGCGCTTGCGCGAATGAGACAGAAGATATAATTTCAACTGGTGCGAGAGAGAAGGAAGACGTATTTCCATTATCTCTCTGAATTACTGTTAACAGAAATTGAATTAGTGTTAAGAGAAATTCTGGGAGTGATAATAGAAATTGTATTTCAGATAATAAGAATAGACTTATTTTCTCTTAACAGTATTTGAATTTGAATTATCTTATTTCTTTGGCTGTCACAGCGTGTATGTTCCATTAAAAAGTAAAACGGCATTCCATACACTTACTATTTTATGTATCGACATCAGTACATTCACTAAAGCAAAGTTCATTAAATTGTTTTATTTTCAGTTGCAAACAGACAGTGTGAACAAAACTTTACTTAGGAAATGGTGTTCCGATTTTGAAATATTGAATATAAATTATTACCCCCACAATTATTGGTGTAGTAACAAATTAAAAAACGACTTGATCGATCTTCTACTTCACTACTTCTGTGCTCAGGTTCTGGCTGTCTTAAGGCAGGGGGCCACGTCAGGATCATCCATATGTCATTTTAATTGGTTAAAAAATATGACTGGAAAAACTGCCTACTACACACAATCCAAATTTCGTTATTCACATTTGTAACTTCCCATAATCCCTATTTTCCTTGCACACAAAATCAACTGTTTTTATTTCAACTAACGGTTGTGAAAGAAAATTCATAAACGAACAGAGAATCAGGCCGGTTGGAGTCTCCATTATTTGTTTCTGAAACAGTTTCCAAGTGAACAGGTTGATTTTAATAAGCAAATTACCTTCCGATTGGTTTTGAGCATATCGAAGACCATTACTCATACGGATACGATATTTTTTTAAACTGAGCCACAAAAGGCTGCCTGGCCCCCCAAAGGTATTCTTGACGAGTGTTTCAAGATTCTTGCTCAAAAACTCAAGCTTTATGAAGAAATAAAGGTTTCTTAAACTTTCACACGCCTCGTCAACAACATAACCTAACTTTGCCACAGTTCACAATTTTGTTGTTTGCTGTCAGAGAGACACTGAAGGGCGCCAAATTTGAGACTAGAAGCGGGGAGGTTCATATTTTATCGAAATAATTCGCATTAATAAATACAAAAGAAATAAATTTAAAATCACATCTGTCATTTTAGTTTAGTGATTTTCTTTGGGGATAGTGCGATTAATTTTGGACAAACGTTTTTCGAAACTTTTGTTTCCAAAGCCAACCCTAATTACAAACGTTTTGAATCTCACTGTAGCACACTTTAATGGCCCACACAAGAAAGCAAACCTCAAAATAAATAGCGGAAATCTGAGTATTTGGCAAGTTACATAAGGACTGTCCCTCTTTCGATCCTGAAAACCCGCCAAGAATCCCCCACCTTGCTTTACTCACAATCAGGAAGGGAAGTCTTGGGAACAGCCTTTTGCAAACAAAAAGAATTGAAACTTCTCATTTGCTTTGGAGTAAAAAATAAAAATAGGAGCTGATATGGAAGGTCAAAATAAGACAAAAAGTAAGAGTAACGCTGTACAATGAAAATGACCCCTAAGAGAGGTATGCCCTTTCAAAGGGGTACTCAGTCTTCCTCAATTTACTCGAAAAGAGTAACTGATACCAGGGTGGGTAATTTTTCGATGCTCACCATTGGGATCTTCTAAACGGTAAAATTTCCGTGGTCGTTTAAATTAGAGAAAAGTTGCGCTGTTTCTTGGCGGATCTGAAAAGAATTTCCCAAAATTTTGATTCGTTCCTGAGTTATCACAAAAAATCTGAAAATACCAATTTAAAGAAAAATGAATATCTTTCTACTTGAAATTTTTATATTTTTGACACCTGTTAAATGAATTCTAGATTTTGAATAAAGACAGTCAACTTTTCTTTTTCTTATGAGCGCCATATTGAGTTTTAACACCGCCGGCTACACAGAAAAAATAGCTTTTCAAAAATGTAACCAAACATTAACGTTTTTGCAATATTATGTGAAAGCCTGAGACACACGACCGCAGACGTAGTTTATTACTGTTGAATTCAATTGCTAACTTACGTTTACAACGACAGTCCGTGATTGATGAAAAACCGACGATAACCGGAACCTGATGTGTTTTATCTAGATAGGTAAATTAGTTCCTGATGCCTTGTATCATTTTATAAAGAAAAGTTCATATATGGACCCTAGTGCCGTGTTAATTCAAAAAGAGCGTTCATATTTACATTTTCATATTTTTTTTATTTTGTTTAAGGGCGTCGTCGTTATATATTCTGCTAGATTAGATAACAGATTTTCCCGTAAAGAAAAAATGACGAACTTTTCTTCATAAAATTATGCAAGAAATTTTCCTTGATGTGATAAATCTTTGTGCCCTAAATCAATTAGTCGAAGAAAACTTTTACCAAGAGCACCTCTTTGTGTCTTATGAGCCGCTAATTACGATTTTGACATTATTTTGTAAGAAAAATGCTTAAACAAAAAAACATGTGGAAAAATGGGTAAGCTTTCTAAAAATTGAAGCTATTGATGAAACTAGTCTGAAAAAAATTTTATAGTCTCTGTTCCAAATTTCAGATCCGCATCAATTATAAAGAGTGACCAAAAACTCTTTCCATCTAGTAGCCCTTAACGTGAGAGGCGTAGCGTAGATTGCGGAAATTATCCATGCTCATCGACTGCAGTTCAGGTCTTTGTCAGGTTAGGTCCACAAGATATAAAGTGACTGTCAGATTTCGCCTTGAATGATAATTTCAGCAGTCTACTCCCCTACGTCTCTCACGGCAAGGATTACTAGATCGGAAAAGTTTTTGTTCACACGTTACTTTTAGAACAAATTGAGAAAGACTGAGTTTTGAATAAGTACCCCTTTGAGGAGACGCAGCTCCCTTAGGAGTCATTTAAACGCTACTTATTAAATGTATATTCTTACTTTGTCTCACTAGTTACATGGATTGCGCGGGTGAAGCAATGGTGAAGATCTCAAGGGGTTTTCAAGGGGGGATTGGTAGATGCTAACTGAACCCCTCCATGAATTTTCAGATTTCCGTGAATTCTTTTGAGCTATTAATAGTAAGTTACAGCTTCGGCTTCAGTGGGATTCTTCTTTCAGTTTTCTTTAATAAAAATTTTAGAGACAGAATTTGTTATGGTATTAGCAGACAAACTAGGATTAGGTAAGGTAACAAGGGAAGTTGAATAGTTTGATCATCACTAAAACGTACTTATCTGTAATGCAAGTCGTTCTAGCACGAACAGGGAGTGATATCCATTACTTACAGTGCTTTCGACAAAGTTTCCGAGCGATTATATTGGGAAGACTAACTCCTCGTTAAAGACCCCTATGCCAATCCAACTTTATTTTCATTGAAGTTATAAATGCGAAAAATAAACAGTGAAAGGTCGTCGCAGGCGGGGTCTCAACCTGTACATTCGTCCTGAACTCCTGAATCCGGCTGTGATTTTTAGCGCAGTGTTAAATTGTCTGCAACCGGGCAATATACAATCAGTAGCGCTAGTGGAAATGTCTCGGTTCACATAAAACGTCACTCAAGGTTCCCACATAAGAGTTTAGGGTTTGCCAGATGTTAAAGGGGAATATTTGACCCGAAACTGAAATTGGAAACCCCATCTAACTTTCTTGACACTTGCGCGAGCTGCGGAACAAATAAAACAAAACCAATTAACCTCCGCGTTTGTAAAACTAACACCCGACTTGTCACAGCCGAAAAACTCAGACTTTGTATGTGCTTTATTAAAAAGATGGAAATTTAGACGAATTAACATATTTATTAATACTTTAAACATGGAGTTTAATAGTTTCGCTCGTGTGTCTGAGATATTATAAGAGTTGTTTTATGAAAACGATAAAAACTTTTTCTTAATGGGCGTGCTTAAAAGGGACTCCGTCGAGATGATAATGTATTCCGTCTTTACGACGTGTTTAATCAGGGAATTACATTGTAGCACTATGTCTGTCTAGGTCGATTGCTAAAGCACCCCAACGATCAATGATGCTCCCGCACTCAAAATTGACAATTTCGCCACATTATTCAATAAAGTTTATATAGCAGTCGGCAAACTTTAAACAATTCTATAAAAGCATAAAACAACATGAAAGTTAGATGAAGCATCTGGGGGCAATTACTCAGACTTGGCGTATAACCTGTTGAGGCGGATTAACAACAAAGACCAAAGATTCTCCCTGTAGGCTTCCCAGATATAGCTCGGGTAAACACAAACGTTAATTGCACAACAATAATATATATAGGTGAACAGGATCGACCTTAATTGCAAATGCAGATTTCTAGGGTAAGCGCCGAGAAAGACTTCTTTTAGGGAAAATCGCCATAAAATTCAAAATCCGTATTTGAATGGCCCATTCTATTTTACGAGATTGTGCATTAGTTCGCTTGTACATATTTTTGGGAAGCTATGAATAAAAAGCAGTTAGGGCTCGTCTTTTTTACGAGTTGGGCGTCGTTTGTCTTCATGATTTTGTTGAATGAACGACAGACGCGCTAATTGGAAGAAGTAACAACCGAGTAAACTGGAATCTCTTCGTCAAACAGGAAGTTCCTACTTAGTGGATGCTTTATTTACCATTCCTGTTTGGGGGTCTTCGCAGATTCGTTTATTATCGTAAAATAATGCAGGAGAGCACGCCTAAATACACAACCTTCAATCAGGCCTGTCCTTTGAATTAATTCGAAGACTGTTTTACATTTAAGGGGTAATCGTTAATTTGGGAACGAGTCTGGGTCTCCTCGCCGAAGTATGATAAATAATTAAAGGGGCTATATTTATTAATTAAAGTTTTCAAAGAGGGTAATTTTTCGGAACTGGATACACCTGTTACTATTGGGATTTAATTAATTTCCTTCCTCAAATTTTGAGCTTGGCGGGGCTTCCGTTGCAGACATTGATTAGATGAACGCATTCGGAGCTACTCTTTTCAAAACTTTTCCCCGTTCATTATCTGCACGCTATTCTAGTCCAGGAATTATTTATCTTTGTACATCGAAAATACTGTATAGGGTGGTTCAGTCAAGTAAACTGCTGTCTATTTTAAGACTAAGGTAACAAATTTTTGGTTAAATTGTGTCCTATACACAATTAAAGGCAAAAAATGGAACAATATTTTTAAATGTATAGTAAGGTTTCTTCACCCCCCATTTTTCTCAACTAATTAGTAATTCAAAACATGTATTGACCGGAAGTCAAGCCACGGAATTCTTTCATGTTCAAAAGCATCAAAGAAAACTGTATTAAAGTTTTTGAAAAATGGATAAATATTTCAATTTTTCTTCGATGCAAAGTTGAGCAATTAATTGTCTTATTACTTCCCATCGTGATTGTGACAAATTATACGCTTCCAGCCTAGAATAGAATGAAGGGTCGTTTTCTTTGATTACTGATATTTATTGCTTTTATTAGTGCTGTTGTACGCAAGTGACAAGGATTCGAATACCTGCCCGGGGCCGACATTGCACAAAGAAAAACCTTTGTCACCTATTTATTAGTGTAAAATTTTTGATTGGAAAGTTGAGAGAAAGGTCACAGCTTCCGAACAAACAGTTATTGGTTTTGCTCCTGAAAAAGCGTCGTCGCAATGAATTTTAATGACCGGCATCCATTTCGAATAGTTCCTCATCATCGACTGGTAATGCAATAAAAGCTCGCCATTTGTTCCGTCCCCGAGTTGTAAAAATTGCAATCCCAGGTATTATTTTTGAAATTTGTGGACGCACTGCATAGCATTGCATCATCAAGAAGACGCCAATCATAAATGTTTTTTTTAGAATTTAGAGTCCATAAAGGCCGTATGATGTCAGAGTCAAGCGGGAACCTAATAAATCACGGGACCCTGATCCCTGGACCAGAACCGTGACCAAGGATTCCCCTCTGCTGAATCAATATGATAATCTAGAGCCGGACTTTTTGCAGTAGAAACTATTGTAGACTTTGAGACATCTCATGTGAAAAGGAAACGATGATACTGTGAAAAATTAATGATATCGTGCGATCCTTTCATCGCTTCCTGCTGCAACTATTTTTATTTGCTTTATTGGTCCTTAATAGTGAAAACTTGAACCGATCGAAGCTGTGTAGATTTCAATCCTATCATTTATTCATCCATGATATTGACGCATAGAGCACGAAATATGAATTTGAATTCAACAGTTTCGGCAGCTTCGACTTATATCTAACCCAGAATGCTTTCATGCGCATGCAAAATTCTCATACTTTTATTTCTGTACCCTTTTTATACTTATTTAATATTTACATTTACAGCTCAGCTAGATGTAACTGCCCGCAACATAACTTATTGAGTCACCCAAATGATACAAGCGAATAGTCAAAGCAAGTAAGAAATAAATTAACTTATTGACGTCTAATTTTACGATCGTAAAAGGTTCAGGAAGCACTGTAACATGGCCCACAATCTGTTTAAGGTTGTAGAATTGGCGTTATGTCGTTAAACTTAATTTGGGCAATGATCTCTGGTGCTCATCTAGACGAAAACCGGAATAGCAAATTGCATTATCCAGACAAAGCAAAATCGCCTCTTTAGCAAAAAACTGGAGTGTCGCCATTAAATTAAACCGCAGCTAATTTGAAATTTTTTTAGCAGTGTCTGTTCTATTAAGAGTCGCTTTGAATTCTAGCAATAAATCGTATAAACGGTTGTCGGGCAGTAAATAGAAGCAGATTTGCTGATGACGGCCGACGTAAATCACAGCAAGGGACTTCGCTTTTTGTTAAGAGTGGGTGATTATAGTGTACAATTAGTCAAACGGAAAAATTTCAGTTTGATATAGACTTGCCGTCTTTTCCTTTTATCCTTTTTAGATTTCGAGAACGATCGAATTATGCAAGTGCAAACGCTTGTTGCAGGAACAATTCCGAAGATTAGATAGGTACTCAAATAATTATCCGGATTTTTGGTTTTGTACGTGAAAACAGCGAAAGGATTGATGGGGGCGGAAGCGTTTCTCTGTTGTCAGGAGGACGGCTTACAAAGACTAAAACCAGAAACACTGGACGGACACTCAAATTCATGACAAATGAAGGTGTTTCTATGACAACTGTCGCTTTTCTGCGTTTGGAAGGTATGCCTCACCTTTTGCTTGCCTAGTCGCAGATGACGTGCAGAGAACTATCACTCATCCCCAGTTCTGCAACGCTGGCGTTTTCTTTCTGTTATTGTTTTGTCGTTTGTCACAATAATGTCGTCGGCCAAGAAAAACTAAGTCTGTTTTTCAGGTCGGGAAATCATAGAAATTTCTTCAGCAGCGTTATGGATATTCTGCAGTCTGTTATTGTTTAGGTGTATAATGTACTGATGTTTTATTGTGATTTCCATTCTATTTAAATTTAGCCTCGCGCCTCCACCATTTCTCCTCGTTTGTTAAAGGCACATTCACCATATTTCACTGTATGATACCCTGCCCCTCCACCATTTTTTTTCGTGAATTCAAGCTCATATTCCAAATCAGAGCGATATCGCACATACCATTTTTGAACTCCGTAAATCCGGCGATAATTAACGCTGTAATTAGCGATGAAGTCCGCTTTGAGGGCTGATCTGATTAGGGGAATACAAGCAGAGATGACAAATTACAAGCTGTAAAAGCGAAGGTCAGTTTTTTGCCGCGGAATTGGGTCGTCCGTTGTCCTAGGGGACCAGTTTTGTTGCTGCAAAAATGCGATTTATATGTCTCTCTGGGTGTATTCAGGAATGTATTATAGCAATAATATAATTACTCCACTGTTACGTCCTTGAAAAATATCGACACTGTATGTACCAGTAAATGAGAACCCTGATTTTATATCTAGGCAGAATATCAGCTATAAAACAAATTTGCCGTATGTGTGTGGGTCGGGCACATTCATAAATCGGTTTTAAGTGATCCAAGGGTATACACGCCCCTGTATTTATGTAATATATTACTACTTTCAACCCGGATTCCGCAAAATTCTGGTCTCAAAATTTCGATGTGTAAAGTAAGACAGATTGATTTACAGATCAAACCTGAGACATAATCATCCTGTTATCTATCGCTATATCGTACACATATCACAGAATTCCCCGGTGTGGGGTTGCGGTCGTTTCCCCTTTGCAGGTTACCGTTTAATGTTCTCTCGGACAGATGGATGGACACTGACAAGCCAAACCACTTATACGCCGTTGATGGATTAAGAGCCATATGCATCGGATTGATGGCAAATTTTTCGGATAATTATCAGCCACTTTTAACGTTTATTGAATTTTCATTAGGTTAATCATGTAGAAGCTGGTGTAACAATTAATATTGTAGTTGGTAACCTAATTAGATGTTAAACAAAGTTTGTCTATTAGCAAACTTGCTGTATTCACGCTTTGAATCACCATCAAACTTGCAGAGTTGATATGTAAAATGTATTTTTCTAGTTGCCTTTTAGAGCCACCAAGTCGGGGTCGGGGCCGAGCCTTTTTGTGGTGCTTTTTGTAACAGACCGCAGCGAGGTAATAAATAGATAGAGCCGTTTCCGAGGTAGCGTAATTTAGGTTTTGTAAGATGCTTTTTTGAATGTCCAGTTCGTTCGCATTTGCCGCAATGGTTTTCCCCAACAATGCGTTCCTTACCGAAACCGTTGACTTTTGTCGAGAGAGCCCGAGGTTTTGTGTTTTTGGATGTCGTGTCGTGACACAAGGCAATAAGGGATATAAATTGCTCCTAACAAAGACGATTGTTTATATAGAATCGGCCTGTTGAAGGTGACGATCATTTGCTGTTCCTGACATCCAACACCTTATCATTATTAAATATTTTTCACCGCGTTTTTACCCCGTTCTCTCTCTCTTTCGCTCCGAGGCTCGGCTACATCGTTGTCATTGTCCAAATATTGATGGCGGTGGTCGCCACGACCGTTTTTCCCCATCATTAATTTCTTCCACTCCTGGAGATGATTCCTGTTGGTTACTTCTATTATTAATATCTCTCATCAAAGGAATGGAGTCAAACACGAATATGCACGTATCTTTGATCTATATTTCTGTCAGAAAGTGCACGAAGCAGCAAATATATAATTTTATATTGCACATCCTTTGCTTGCTTTTCGGTTCTCTCTCGATGGTCTGTCATAATCGCTAGAGTCGTTGAAGAGGATAAGTAGTAACTTCTCAAAAGAATTTTTTTGTATTATTCTGCTATGATATTTCTTACGAACAAGATAACATCCCAGCACCAAAATGCTCTTTTACTTTTATGTTTGTATTCTGACTAAAACATTACGAAAATTATTTGAAATACAATCTGGTGAGATATTCCTGCCAGAAGTTTCAGATTCTCTTACTGAAGAATTGTGTTACCCGAGGGATAATATCGTAACAACAACGGTAGGTAATGCAGTTTCAGGACTATTACAATTCTACCTACAACGTAGCGTTGCAATATCTATCCAGCAATAATGCAACGCATTATTTTCAAAATACGTTTGTATTTCCACAACTCATTTTGTGGCATAATCTTTAAAATTATTGATTTCTTACCTCTTGAGTAGTGCAGTCATTATAGAAAAAAATCCATATGAACTTCAGAAAAATTATCAGAGGGGTGAATTTTTGTACACGCCTTCCTTTGATAGTCCTAAATGAAATGTTAAAAGTCCCCTAAAATCCGAGTGCTGCTTCCAATGATATATGCCAACAAGAAGTGTTAAAAATGCTTTTCAACAAATATCTCCTAAAATATTGGGATTTGGACAAAAGACGTGGTATATAAAATTGTCGACTTGTCGTAAAGGTCAAAAAATGTCCGAAAAGCCCGTCTCATGCTCTACAAAAAAGTGCTATTCACTTTTTTCATATACCGGCTGGTCGTTTTATCTTGAGACTGGCAAATATCTCGGAAAGGAAGCATTATTTTAGAAAAAAATGTTGTGTATAAAAGTTTTATGACCTCGAAGGGGAAAATAGATGGCATCATCGCCATTTTGATTCAAGGTCATTATCAAGGTCAAATAAGGTCAACTTAATTTGTTTAAAGGAAACTTTTATTTTTTTTTATAGATCATTATTCCCCGTAAAAAAACAAACAACTCTCATCTAAACTATTTTTGGATCCGATGGATAGGTTCTCATAAAAAAAAATGTAGTTGACCTTCATTTGACATTGAAAATGACTTTCAATCAAAATGGCGATGATGCCATCTATTTTCTCCCTCGAAGTCATAAAACTT
Organism: Pycnomerus fuliginosus; assembly: GCA_963924575.1. NCBI lineage: Eukaryota > Metazoa > Arthropoda > Insecta > Coleoptera > Zopheridae > Pycnomerus > Pycnomerus fuliginosus. Next base: position 21,374,669 of record OZ004618.1, on the reverse strand, counting down.
TTATACAAAACATTTTTTTCTTAAATGGTTCCTTTCCGATTGCCAGTTTTGCCAGTCTCAAGATAAAACACCACCCGGTAGAGTCGACGGTGTGGCCGTAACACGAAGCAAAAGGAATGCGCAACGCATGTCTGCGTGTGTCTCATAATTATTTAATACAAGTGTTGTTTAGTGCTTTTTATTGTTTTAACTAGAGATGCAACGGATACCTAGTGATTTTGGCCGGATACCGGATACCGGATATCCGGCCGAGGCTCTGGCCGGATAGCCGGCCGCCGGATATCCGGCCAACTATACGGTTTGAATTAAGCGCGCAAAAATATGTGAATTCGATACAGCCGGCGCACCGCGAGATAACACGACGCAACTCGATCAGGTGAATCGTGTGTGTTGAGCGGGTAAAGCGGGTAATCCCAGCCCAGTTGTCCCTGAAAAGGAAATGCTAACAGGTGGCATCGCTGAATCATAAAAATGTTATCCATCATAATTTGCAACTATTAAATTTTTAAGTGACATGGTAGCTATATTGATAAATCTCGTGATAAACAACACTGACGCCGAGTCCAAACGATTTTCGTAGCCAGTAATATTTAGGAATTTGTTTCGATTGTGATTATGTAATTAGATAAGTAAATTGACACATCGCTCTCTTTTGTATAATTCATGTGAATTGTAACAAAATAAATTTATTATTATTATTATTATTATTAAATTTCAAATATTAAACTTGTAAAATTAAAAATAAAAATTTGATTTTGTGGCCTTCTTTATTTTTGAAGTAAGTATCCGGCTTCGGCCGGATATCAGGTCACTATCCGGTATCCGGCCGGATAGTAGAAAAGGGGCCGGATAGGCCGGATACCGGATAGTAACCGGATATCCGTTTCATCTCTAATGTAAAGTGGCAGTTATTGTCAAAAAACAGGCAAAATATTAACCTTAAAAGGAACATGTTGTCAAATGTGATGGGTGATGTCATTATTTGTCAGGCAATTCCGAAATTAGTTACAGACGAGAACTTTAAAATTTTTTTGTCGAATTGACGACTATTTATCTACACAGAAATCGAAGATTCGCGCGATGTGGAGGTTCCAGCCGCTTCTCTGCTGCAGTTTTAAAAAAATAATATTTCATTAATATGCAACCAAGTACTTGGAATGGGGTAGGTATTTAAATTTTTCTTACCCTTCGATTTGCTATTGTCGTTTTTTGATTTTACATGGAATTTCTGATCATATTCGCCTCTAAGCCAGTTAATGGTACTAAACACTTTACACTTTTATCTTCAACAGTGAGTACCTTATTCTTGAATATATTCCGGTCATAAATGTACTGGAAAGTGGAGGAGTTCGTCTATAATGGCCTTAGAGCAGGACCGCCTTTTCCAGTCATTTTTGCATTTTTTGATTTTTTTAGGTAAAATCCTCAGGGGGCTTATCAAAAGCACGAAACAACATTTGTATTAAATAATTATGCGACACGCGCAGACATGCATCGCGCATTCTATTTGCTTCGCGTTACGGCCACACCGTTGACTACGAAAAAAGTGAATAGGACTTTTTAACCTCCCCACTCCACTTCACCATTTAAAAAAAAGGGAGGTTACTGCAATCACTAAAATTTTCGAATTCGAGATAAGACCGGATCTTATACGTTTTGAGGTCTCAGGAGCCCAATAAAGTGGTTTTTAAAATGTGTCTGTATGTATGTACAGTATGCGTAGGTGAAAATGCCCACCCGGGAAGGTGGGAGACAAACACTGCATGTCTGGTCCACTTCAGTTGCAAGTCGGAGTGGGAAATATCGATCTGTTCTTCAGGTAAGTACGAGCTTCCTGTTTAAGTAATTTAACCCGAGACAAGGCGCGTATTGAAATTTGCGTTCTTGATGGCCGCTTTTAGAAATCTGCCCTACGCGCATTTTTTTTTTAAACTTTCCCGCATCAATGATTTGTTATTAACTTTTCGTTACAATTTAACACGAGGGACGTAGGTACTGAAATAAATCTCAACATAAAGATCATTAGGTAATCGAGTCATTAATGTCTAAATCAAGATTGCGATTAGTGATTTAAATCTAATCAGACTTCAATGAAAGTTTTCCAATCGATTTAAATCGAGGTTAAGGCGTTGAATGCGATTGGTTCGTATCGATTGCAATCGATCGCCGCGTTGAACGGCCCTATTAATCTTCACAAATTAAAGGGAGGTTTTTACGAATAATATGTTAAAACTAGGAACGAATTTTTCGCTAAAATTAGCACCTCCATTATTAACGTCTGTTTAATTTAATTTCTACCATTTTCTTTATATTGAAACCATTAATGTGTTATATGGGTCGAAATTGTTTACCATGCATGAAAGGATGGAAAAATGGTATCACTCGTGTGTCATAATTTATAAACAAATTACCTGGAGGTGTTAGGTTAACCTCTGAGAATCACAATTGTCGAAACAATCCATTAATGTCAGTTTAGCCACTGATTAGCGCTAATCAGGCAGCAGCGGTGCAAGCGGCCCTTAAACTCCTAATAAAATAAATATCTATTATTAAAGTTTTATACTGATCTAAGTGTAGGGATACCTCAGTTACAGGGAATTTACACGGACGTTTTCAATTATTAATAATTTGAAGATTTCTGATTTTGAGAATAACTAGGTATTTTATAAAACCTTCCTGACATTATGAATTATTTAAACGTGTGTGATTCTCAGAGGTTAACCTAACACCTTCAGGTAATTTGTTTATGAATTATGACACACGAGTGATACCATTTTTCCATCCTTTCATGCATGGTAAACAATTTCGACCCATATAACACATTAATGGTTTCAATATAAAGAAAATGGTAGAAATTAAATTAAACAGACGTTAATAATGGAGGTGCTAATTTTAGCGAAAAATTCGTTCCTAGTTTTAACATATTATTCGTAAAAACCTCCCTTTAATTTGTGAAGATTAATAGGGCCGTTCAACGCGGCGATCGATTGCAATCGATACGAACCAATCGCATTCAACGCCTTAACCTCGATTTAAATCGATTGGAAAACTTTCATTGAAGCCTGATTAGATTTAAATCACTAATCGCAATCATGATTTAGACATTAATGACTCGATTACCTAATGATCTTTATGTTGAGATTTATTTCAGTACCTACGTCCCTCGTGTTAAATTGTAACGAAAAGTTAATAACAAATCATTGATGCGGGAAAGTTTAAAAAAAAAATGCGCGTAGGGCAGATTTCTAAAAGCGGCCATCAAGAACGCAAATTTCAATACGCGCCTTGTCTCGGGTTAAATTACTTAAACAGGAAGCTCGTACTTACCTGAAGAACAGATCGATATTTCCCACTCCGACTTGCAACTGAAGTGGACCAGACATGCAGTGTTTGTCTCCCACCTTCCCGGGTGGGCATTTTCACCTACGCATACTGTACGTATGTACGTACGTACGTTCGTAAACACGCCACAGCCCAAACTACTCGACAGATTTAGCTGAAATTTGGTACGTGTGCATGTGATAACCCAGCTTAGATCTGAAAAGCTTTTGGAGCCAATCGTGCAACTAGAAATGCCATTTTGGCACATCAACTTTTAAATTTTAAATGCAAACCCCCATTTTTCACCTCACGATAGAAAAGGCCTTCAAATTCTGCTTCTAAAAATGTATTCATTCTTAGTGCCCTTTTGATCAAAAATTTAAAAAAAATGATTTTTATCCGACTTTAAAATCGCGGTACAGGCCAAGCCCCTCAACCGATTTGGCTGAAACTTTGCACACGGGGATTGTATTGCACGTCGAAGAGCTGAACAAATTTTGGATTCAATCGGCCCACGGAAACTGCCGTTTTGACACACCAATTTGTAACTTTAAAATTATTCACTCATTTATTAATCATCCAAAACAAGTTTTTGAAAGATTTATTGTCACCATCAAAAAGGTCTTTAAATTCTGGTTTTAAGTAAGACAAAATTCGTTCGCATTTAGTGCTCTTTGGGTCAAAAAATCGAAATTTCATAATAACACTAAAAATACATTATAGCCCAAATTAGCGAATCGATTTAGCTGAAATTTGGTACATGGAGATTGGGTGACCCGTTGAAGACCTGAATGGCTTTTGGAAGCAATTGGTCCACGGGAAGTGCCATTTAGGCATATCAACTTTAAATTTTAAATACAAAGGTCTCCTTTTTTATGTCGCCATTAGAAACACGATCAAATTCTCGTTCTAAAAATGTATTCACAGTTTCTGCCATTTCAGTGGAAAATAGAGAAAAAATTCTTTCTCATTAAAAGGGAGCGAGCTGACAGTGGATGACAAAAAGGTAGCAAAAGATTAACCTTAAAAGGAACATATTGTCAAATGTGATGGGTGATGTCCGAGGTGGTGTCGGTATTTGTCAGAAAATTGCAAAATTAGTCACAGTCGATAAAGGTAAAAAATTTCTGTTGAATTGACCACTAATCTACACAGAATACAAAGATCCACGCGATGGGGAGGTTCCAGCCGCTTCTCTGCTGCATTTTTTTTTTGTAGAGCATGAGACGGGCTTCAATTTTGTATACCGCCTTTTTTGCCCAAACCCAATATTTTAGGAGATATTTGTTGAAAAGCATTTTTTAACACTTCTTGGTGGTATCTCAGCGGAAGCCGCACTCGGATTTTAGGGGACTTTTAGCATTTCATTTAGGACTATAAATGGAACGTGTGTGCAAAAATTCAGCCCTCTGTTAGTTTTTCCGAAGTTAAATTCTATAATGACTGGACTGGGTCCTAATTCCCTTTACAAACTTTGGATATACCTGAATGAAATGAAACTTTCGTCTTGCGCACAGATGAAAAAATTCCCCCGTTGTCGTATTTTGAATTTTGAGTTCAATGTGAAAATCTACAAAAATAGTCTGAAAAATTACCTTTCGGATAGCCCTTACCGGTAACAGCTGGTATTAATTGTATTAGCGGTAGCAATTATTTTAGTTGTGATGTAGGACGAAAGTTTCATTTCCTTTACGTATAAGGTACAAATTCTTCAAAGAACGACTGCCTTAAACAAATTCAGCCCCTGCAAAACATAATTTCTTATTCTCGCATTTCCTTATTTTGATAAATGGTCAGATTACGTTTGGAGGACAAACAAGTTTAGTCGAGAAGACGCATCTTCCAAAACTACCAAAAGTCTACTTTAATATACTTACAGGGCACCCCGAACTTAGCAATTACGAAGAAAAAACTTTCATCGCACGCAAACAAATTCGACCAATAACAAGATAAAGTGAACAGACGTACCCAGAAGTTGTCTTGAGTAGAGTGAGTGATTAGTTTTTAATTACTGCGGTGGTAATTAATATTCATAATCTGTAAACAATTTACGTTTTCCTTCCACTATAGGGAGCTAATTTTGAAACGTTGCTTAACAAAAACAGCGACCTCATCTGAAGGCGTTAAACGCCGAACATCCCTTACACGGTTCCCGCATTACCCTTCTTGTTCTGTTTTGTTTGGTTCCAGTCGCCCCTGGCCTATCATTAATATCGAGGTTGCCCATGCGATTCCGGCAATCCGGACAGATGAACAGATTCCCTTTGCACCTCAGCAGATAAGGACCACTTAATTGCTGATGGAATGCACTATGCACCTGCCCTAACATTCTTGCACGAATGTTTACAGAACGAGTTTTTAAGGAGTCACTTTGTTATTTAATTATTATTGTTTGGGGTGGAATTTAATTTTAGCCGAGAATCACGAGGTTGATTTGATTATCTAAATTGAATATTCCGACTCGACACAACAATAATGTCCTTTTGTACTAATGAACAAATAATTTATTTGAATCAATATCACAAATAGGAGTACCTACCAGTTTAGTCAAATAGAATTCGTTTTTTAGTAGCTATTATTGTTGCTAATAGTTTTAGTCAAATTGGTACTTTGCGTGATATGTTTATTAAAACTTTATTTATCAAGTTAACATGGAACCAACGCAGAACATTTTATTTTGGCTAATGAAGTGTCCAATAAATTAAAGCCAAATGAATAATTCATGTTAACAAATCATGCTGCGCGTAACGTATAACCGAGGGGCAATTATTAATTTCTTCCCCAATATTTTTCTACTGGAATGGCGCTTTCGATTTATTCAAAATGCAATATCGAAGGCACGTTTTGTTTCATATTCATTGATCGTACTGCGCGAATTAAGGGTTGTTGAGCGCACAATTCCTCGCTATTGTAACTCTGCAAGTATATTATCCTTTGCTTTCTTTGAAAAATTCAGTTTTCATACATGCAAACAAACGTAATCCCAAAATTACCTGTTTTACCATAGGAACGCTTAAAACATAATGCCCACTGAAATACATGCCTGAGATTAAATCATTTACGTCAAATATTTTATGGATTTTCAATACACGAACCGAATTTACGAGCAGCGTACACAAATCGCACGTAATTTATGATGATCCTCTGATGTACTTTTCATTTGCTTTTTATTTACGTTCAGGACATTCAACATTTAGCTGAATTACAGTGGCTAATCGAAACTCAACACACGCGGTTGAAGAATCGTAAAACTTTATTATTTCAGCCATAACAACGGGAATGGGCGCAAATTAAAGGCATTTTAGTACGGGCGTTACGGAGTCAACAGCTTCTTTCAAAATGATTCCACGAAGACACTTATATACTTCTTGATAGGGACTTGCAACTTGTATATTTACCTACTTCATTCTGTGTTGCGTTAGACTCGTTTACCCGGTAAATTTTTAACCTCCCCACAACCATATAAAAATGGGAGGTTACTGCAATCACTCCAAAATTCGAAATTGAGATAACACCAGATCTTTACGTTTCAAGGTCCCAGGATCACAAAAAAGTGGTTTTTAAAAAATGTCTGTGTGTATGTACGTACGTGAGCAAGATTCCTCGAAAACTACCGAACAGCTTTTCATGAAATTTGGTATGGAGGTTAGTGTTAGCCTTCCGGTGAGCCCAGTTAATTTTGTTGCGAATCCGCAAACGCCAAGTGCTTTTTGGCACACCAACTATGAAATTTGACTGATGAACACTAATTTTTCTTATTAGCACATGAGAGGTCTTGAAATTCTGTATCTGAAAGTGTATTCACACTTAGCGCCCTTTTGGCATAAAATCGAAAAATTCGAAGTTTCGAGGAAACAGTAAATAACACGCTACCGCCCAAATTGCTGGATGGATTTGGCTGAAATTTGGTAGGTAAAGATACCGTTACCCGCCCAAGAGCTGATTTAATTTTGGTGGCAATCAGCGAACGGCAAGTGCCATTTTGGAATATCAACTTTGAAATTTGAATAATGAACTCCTATTTTCTCTATCAGCACATGAAAAGTCATCAAATTCTGTTTTCAAAATTGTATTCAATCTTAGTGCCCTTTTGTCAAAATATCGTAGAATTTAGAAAAATTACAGAAAACACCTGAGGTTCTGTGGAGTAAAACTTAGGTATAGTAAATAGTAAAATTTACTTGTTATTGGTGATAAGATTGGATCATTCACCAAGTGGGGAGGTTCCAGCCGCTTCCGTAGCTGCCCATTTTTTGGGGTTGAAATCTTGCGAAGAGCATCGAAAAAGTGAAAAGGGCAGACACAATCCATATGAGTAATAAAAATAGAGGGTGGGTAATTTTTCGATTCTCACCATTGGGATCTTCTAATCGGTAAATGGTCGGGGGTCGGTTAAATTATAGAAAGATTAAGCTATTTCTTAGCGATTAAGAATCTGAAGAGAATTTCCCGATATATTCATTCGTTCCTGAGTTATCACAAAAAATCTGAAAATCTGAATTCAATTGTTTTCACGTTATAGGTGATTGAAGAAGTCGGCGTACTTTTTTCAACTGTTTTTCATCTAAGTTTAGACTGATTTTACAAATTAATCATACCAATTTTCAAATTCTGACATCTGTCAAGAAAGTCCATGTCGACTACATTTTTGAAAAGCCAATTTTTTTGTGTGATTTTGATGGTGTCAAAATTCAATATGGCGGCCACAAAAGAATCAAAAGTCGACTGTCGTTATTCAAAATCTAGAAGGCCTAGAAAATTTCCGTCAATGCCATTCAATTAACAGCTGTCAAAAATTTAAAAGTTCGAAGTTTTATTTAAACAACATCATACTTTAGGAAGATATTAATTTTTCTTTAAATTGGCAATTTTCAGATTTTTTGTGATAACTCTGGAACGAATTAAAATATCGGGGAATTCTCTTTAGAATCTTAATTACCAAGAAATAGCGCAACTTTTCTCCAATTTAAACTACTCTCCATCTATTATGGTTTCTGAGATACTAATGGTGAGCATCGAAAAATTGCCCACCCTGTATATTACCGAAAAAAGGCAAAATAGGGTGAATTTGACAAAATTAACGCTCGGGGGATTGAAAAATTGTGAAGAGGGATGAAAAGTCAAGAGGGATGAAAATGAACTGTAGTTAAATATAATTAGCGAAAATTACACGAAAAAGAAGCGCTGTTTTCGTAATAGTAATTTACAATACAAGTAACGTTATTAGGGTTTTTACATTACGAGGGAATATATTTGAAGAACGAGCGACGGAGGAGCGAGTGATTTAAAATTCCCGAGTAATGTAGGAACTTAATAACGTTACGTGTGTTGTAACACGTTTTATTTTGTCCTAAATATTTAAAAAATGTTAAAATGAATTTGGATGACACATCTTACCTTTCATAATGACGGAAAGCCGACAATGGATACCCTGCGGTATCCTAGAAATTCGTTTATTTCACTTTGTTATTTGACAGAACTCTGAGTGCTGTTAAATGTGTCTTAACACAACCCGTTACCAAGGAGTTATTCATAGTATAACATTATAGGATAAAATAAATTTTATTTTTGAGGGTTCACATCATGAAAGGAGATGAAATATTGTGGATGGGTTACTTAAAATTACTGAAAATGACTTCAAATTGCCGAAAAATCACAAAAAAGCCTGGCAAAATAAATAACAGTATATTGCGTACGCAGGAATATAAGTGTAATTTTTGTGGTCGAAAAATGCAGTTTAGGAAATTAAAGCCCATACGGCCGAGGTTTCCTAAGCATTGGAGATTAGAGATGAAACGGATATCCGGTTACTATCCGGTATCCGGCCTATCCGGCCCCTTTTTTACTATCCGGCCGGATACCGGATAGTGACCTGATATCCGGCCGAAGCCGGATACTTACTTCAAAAATAAAGAAGGTTAGAAAATCTAATTTTAATTTTTTATTTTACAAGTTTGTTTAATATTTGAAATTTAATAGTGGCAAATTATGATGGATAAAATTTTTATGATTCAGCGATGCCATTGGACACTTGTATACACTTTTCTGGAGATTTTAGAAAAAATTGTATTGTACACCACCACGCACGTCCATTACTCTCTTTATCACCTGTTAGCATTTCCTTTTCAGGGACAATTATTGGGCTGGGATTACCCGCTTAACCCGCTCACCACACACGATTCACCTGATCGAGTTGCATCGCGTTATCTCGCGCTGCGCCGTCTGTACTCTACCCACTCGGTAACCGGAAAAAAAGCCCCTGGGAAAAAAGCTCCCGGATAAAAAGCCCCGGTAAAAAAGCCCCCAGGAAAAAACGCCCCTGGAAAAAAAGCCCCCTAGTGCTCCGTTATGCACCAAAAGATTGAGATTTTTGGATTTGTCCATAACTATATTAAAAAATCGAACTTCGATCATTACATGCAGTACCTACCTGAATGCCTTTATCAATCCAACATGAAGGTATAATTATGTTTACTTGTAATTATAGAGCTAGGTACCTGGAGCTAATCCTTCATTTTGGGAATCATTCCTTTTTAGTAACTATTAGATTATAAGATGTTTTATTTCTATATTATAATCGTTGAAAATTAAAGTAGGTACAATAAAATGAAACTCTGGCTTAATTAATTGCATTTTAATTTTAAATCTAGGTAATACGAACTACTCGTGAAAACTGACTTGATTAAGACACAAAATTTCAATCTTCTGATGCATCACAGTGTAACAGTATGGGGCTTTTTTCCGGGGGCTTTTTTTCCTGGGGGCTTTTTTTTCTGGGGGCTTTTTTTCCAGGGGCTTTTTTACCGGGGCTTTTTTTGCAGGGGCTTTTTTTCCTGGATTCTACCTACTCATGCCTCGAGTTCACATATTTTTGCGCGCTTAATTCAAACCGTATAGTTGGCCGGATATCCGGCGGCCGGATATCCGGCTATCCGGCCAGAGCATCTCTATTGGAGATCACAAAAATAAACTACATTCCGAGGTGCGTACAGTATTTTTCGCAATACCTGAAGCAGGAAGAGGAAAATACTACACACCTTGCAATGTAAGCAGAGCTGGGCTACTTAGTATCGAAATGTACTTGAAGTACAGTATTGATTACTTTTGGTACTTAAGTACTTTGAAAATTCGGTACTGGTACTGGGTATTTCAAGTACTTCTTAAAAGTACTTGATACTGGTACTTGAATATTTTTTTCGAGCGAAGTATTTGTACTTGGTATTTTAAACCATGCGGCATCAAGTACTTAAGTATCGAGGACTTGAGTATCGAGTTCGTTACGGAATCTTTTACTGAAAAATGGGGGGTTTTTAGAATATTTATTAGGTTGGGGCAAACTTTGTTCATTTCTTAGAAGCCTGAAATTCGCAAAATAATACCATAAATCTTATTGAAATGGACCACTTTTTGCGTGGTGTCGTTATCAGAACTCGAAATTAGTACGGGCACGGGGTGCAGACTGCAATCCTGTCAATATTTCATGTAAATAAGATGGCACATGACATGTTTACAACCACCCTCACCGAAAACGCAGCGGTCTGGACGTCAGTCAAATGTTTTTTTGTAACATGTGCCATCTTATTTACATGAAAAATTGCCAGGCAGACGGGAGCAAATGATATTCAGAGCCCTAATTAATCAATTAATTTTTTTTTAAATTTGGAGCCCCCTCAATTTGAAAACGCAGCCACACCTGAGCATGATTCCTGCATTTGCTGGTTTATATTAACTAAAACTATAATACATATCGTTATTGTGGTGGAGCAAATCATATACCTACCGAAATTGTCGCTAGCCCGCTGTCATAAGAGTACTTAATAACAAGTAGATACTTGAGTACTCGGGCTTTTCGCCCTCGTTGTTCAAACATTTGAAGAAATTTCCAATTTCAACCCTTAAATTTCACAGTGTCACTGAAAATTAACAGGCCAAATTTTGCCTTGATACTTTGAGGAGTTTTTGTTTTTTCGTATTTTTGTTTTTTCGTATTTTCGTTTTTCTACAGATTAGGGTGGTTTTTCGCGAATGATGATTAGGGCCTTTTTTGTACCATCCATAGAAAGCTATCGAATGGTATTAGTTTCAACCCTACATTACTCAGTGAAAATTCGAGTGTATTCCACCACTTACATGAAAAAATTTCCAGTTTCAACCCTTAAATTTCATTCCCCTTGATAGTTCATAACGAAAATTTGCCCATCCGAATAAGTGTCGCTGTCAATTAACACACCAAATCTAGCCATGATACGTCGAGCAGTTTTTGAGGTCTCGCATTTTTGTGTTTTAACATGTTAGGGGTTGTAGCGCCTTTAAGGGTGGTTTTTCACGAATGATGATTAAGACCTTTTTTATACCATCAATAGAGAGCTACCGAATGGTATTAATTTCAACCATACAGTGGTTTTTCACGAACGATGATTAAGACCTTTTTGTGAAAATACTAGTTTCTACCCTTAAATTTCATCCTTTTAGATAAATTTCTCCTAAAATTCACTCCTCCTTTCTCGAAGATGTAATGTGTAAGACCTCACAGTTTCACGGAAGATATTGCTTCTCTGTGTCTAATTACAGGACTTCATGAACGTAACCCGTAAACTCCAACCCCCTATTTCACCACCTGCTCTAAAGAAAAAAATTTCAATCGAGGTGGTATGTAGAATTATTTGTCGAGGATTCACCGTTGGGGAAGTTCCTGTCGCCTCACCGGCTTACTCTTTTTATTTTTTTAATTTTAATTCAAAATCCTGATATGGAGATGTTAATGCAATATTGTCCTTTATAAATTATAACTAACCGTTGCGTGACTTTTTGGCGGGACGAGTTCAAAGATTTTGTGCTCCGGTGACAAGCTTGTATACCGTGCGTTTCAGATTTTGGGACGCATAGAGAAATAACATGGGAAAATGAATTTTTTTTTCCTGCTCCCCAGAATTTACCGCAAAAGTTTTAGCGTATATGTGAACGATAGTCCATGCTAGTCTGTACCTCTTGAGATTTTGTTCGTTCGTTAGCTCCTCTTAGGTACTATGGAAACACTGGGCAACTTCGGTGGAAAAATGCACTATCACTAGAAACACCCCACTATACCGAAACACTTGATTTACACTGCTGACGCGTTTCGAACACAATGTGCTCATTATCAAACGGGTTTTAGCTTCGGCTTTGATAATGAGCACATTGTGTTCGAAACGCGTCAGCAGTGTAAATCAAGTGTTTCGGTGTAGTGGGGTGTTTCTAGTGATAGTCCTCTTAGGTACTTAACAATGAATTTTTAAAAATTTAATTTTAAGCAGAAGTGGAAATTTTAGTACACTCGACACACTTTCGGGTGCCTATGCAGTTTTCGACTCCAGAATCAAACCAATTTTTATGTGTGAATATTTGTTCGGTAATTATTCTTAAAATTCTAAGGAATCCTCAATTCCTTCAATAATTGTCACATATAGCATCAATAAGTCAATTTTTAAAAAATTATTGTTAAGTGCCTAGGAGGAGCAGAGGAATGAACAAGATCTCAAGGGGTCCAGTAGTTTGGGCTATAACGTGGTTTCAGTGTTATTACAAAATTTGGATTTTTCTACCCAAAGGGTACTAAATGCGAATAAACTTTATCTCATTTAAAACCAGAATTTGAAGACCTTTCTGATGATAACAATAAATCTTTCAAAAAGTTGTTTTTGATGGGTGAATGAGAGAATAATTTTAAGTTTCGAAATTGGTGTGCCAAAACGGCACTTTCCGTGGGTCGATTGAATCCAAAATTTGTTCAGCTCTTCGACGTGTAATACAATCCCCATGTGCAAAATTTCAGACAAATCGGTTGAGGGGCTTGAGCTGTACCGCGATTTTAAAGTCCGATAAAAATCAATTTTTTTTAAATTGTTGGTCAAAAGGGCACTAAGAATGAATACATTTCTAGATGCAGAATTTGAACGTCTTTCTTATGGTGACGTGAAAAATGGGGGTTTACATTTAAAATTTAAAAGTTGATGTGCCAAAATGGCACTTCTGGTTGCACGATTGGCTCCAAAAGCTTTTCAGATCTAAGTTGGGTTTTCACATGCACACGTACCAAATTTCAGCCAAATCGGTCGAGTAGTTTGGGCTGTGGCGTGTTTACGAACGTACATACGTACGTACGTACGCACGAACGTACGTTCATACATACAGACACATTTTAAAAACCACTTTTTTGGGTTCCTGAGACCTCAAAACGTATAGATCCGGTCTTATCTCGAATTCGAAAATTTTAGTGATTGCAGTAACCTCCCTTTTTTTTAAATGGTGAAGTGGAGTGGGGAGGTTAAAAGGAGGTCTTGTATTTAAAATTTAAGTTGATATGCTTAAATGGGACTTCCCGTGGGCCAATTGCTTTCAAACGCCTTTCAGGTCTTCAACGGGTCACCCAATCTCCATGTACCAAATTTCAGCCAAATCGATTCAGTAATTTGGGCTATAATGTATTTTTACTGTTATTATAAAATTTCGATTTTTTGAACCAAACGGCGCTAAATGCGAATTAATTTTGTCTATTTAAAACCAGAATTTGAAGAACTTTCTGATGGTGACAATAAATCTTTCAAAAACTTGTTTTTAATGGTCAAATGAGAGAATAATTTTAAATTTGGAAATTGGTGTGCCAAAACGGCACTTTCCGTGAGTCGATTGAATTCAAAGAATTCACTGTAAAAGTTTTAGGATATGTGGGTGGACGATAGTCCATGCTAGTCTGTACCCCTTGAGATCTTGTTCATTCCTCTGCTCCTCCTAGGCACTTAACAATAATTTTTTAAAAATTGACTTATTGATGCTATATGTGACAATTATTGAAGGAATTGAGGATTCCTTAGAATTTTAAGAATAATTACCGAACAAATATTCACACATAAAAATTGGTTTGATTCTGGAGTCGAAAACTGCATAGGCACCCGAAAGTGTGTCGAGTGTACTAAAATTTCCACTTCTGCTTAAAATTAAATTTTTAAAAATTCATTGTTAAGTACCTAAGAGGACTATCACTAGAAACACCCCACTACACCGAAACACTTGATTTACACTGCTGACGCGTTTCGAACACAATGTGCTCATTATCAAAGCCGAAGCTAAAACGGGTTTTCTTATTTTTCGAGTAATTTAAAGAAAACTAAAATTTTGGGTACATACCTTTTAAAGGGGTGTAACTCCCTTACGAAGCGTTTCCGGACATATGTCCATAGGAACTTTTAACCTCCCCAACCCCAACACAATTTTAAAAAAATGGGAGGTTACTGCAATCACTAAAATTTTCGAATTCGAGATAAGACCGGATCTATCCGTTTTGAGGTCTCAGGAACCCAAAAAAGTGGTTTTAAAAATGTGTCTGTGTGTATGTACGTACGTACGTACGTACGTTCGTACGTTTGTAAACACGCCACAGCCAAAACTACTCGATCGATTTGGCTGAAATTTGGAACATAGGCATCTCGTAACCCAACTTAGATCTGAAAAGCTTTTGGAGCCAATCATGCAACCACAAATGCCATTTTGGCACATCAACTTTTAAATTTTAAATGCAAACCCCCATTTTTCACGTCACCATAAGAAAGATCTTCAAATTCTGCTTCTAAAAATGTATTAACTCTTAGTGCCCTTTTGACCAAAAATTAAAAAAAAATTGATTTTTATCGGACTTTAAAATCGGGGTACAGCCCAAGCCCCTGAACCGATTTGGCTGAAATTTTGCACATGGGGATTGTATTACACGTCGAAGAGCTGAACAAATTTTGAATTCAATCGACTCACGGAAAGTGCCGTTTTGGCACACAAATTTCCAAATTTAAAATTATTCTCTCATTTGACCATTAAAAACAAGTTTTTGAAAGATTTATTGTCACCATCAGAAAGTTCTTCAAATTCTGGTTTTAAATAGACAAAATTAATTCGCATTTAGCGCCGTTTGGTTCAAAAAATCGAAATTTTATAATAACAGTAAAAATACATTATAGCCCAAATTACTGAATCGATTTGGCTGAAATTTGGTACATGGAGATTGGGTGACCCGTTGAAGACCTGAAAGGCGTTTGAAAGCAATTGGCCCACGGGAAGTCCCATTTAAGCATATCAACTTAAATTTTAAATACAAGACCTCCTTTTAACCTCCCCACTCCACTTCACCATTTAAAAAAAAGGGAGGTTACTGCAATCACTAAAATTTTCGAATTCGAGATAAGACCGGATCTATACGTTTTGAGGTCTCAGGAACCCAAAAAAGTGGTTTTTAAAATCTGTCTGTATGTATGAACGTACGTTCGTGCGTACGTACGTACGTATGTACGTTCGTAAACACGCCACAGCCCAAACTACTCGACCGATTTGGCTGAAATTTGGTACGTGTGCATGTGAAAACCCAACTTAGATCTGAAAAGCTTTTGGAGCCAATCGTGCAACCAGAAGTGCCATTTTGGCACATCAACTTTTAAATGTTAAATGTAAACCCCCATTTTTCACGTCACCATAAGAAAGACGTTCAAATTCTGCATCTAGAAATGTATTCATTCTTAGTGCCCTTTTGACCAACAATTTAAAAAAAATTGATTTTTATCGGACTTTAAAATCGCGGTACAGCTCAAGCCCCTCAACCGATTTGTCTGAAATTTTGCACATGGGGATTGTATTACACGTCGAAGAGCTGAACAAATTTTGGATTCAATCGACCCACGGAAAGTGCCGTTTTGGCACACCAATTTCGAAACTTAAAATTATTCTCTCATTCACCCATCAAAAACAACTTTTTGAAAGATTTATTGTTATCATCAGAAAGGTCTTCAAATTCTGGTTTTAAATGAGATAAAGTTTATTCGCATTTAGTACCCTTTGGGTAGAAAAATCCAAATTTTGTAATAACACTGAAACCACGTTATAGCCCAAACTACTGGATCAATTTGTCCGAAATTTGGTACATGGAGGTTAGGTAACCCATTGAAGAGCTGAAAGGCTTTTGGGAGCAATTGGTCCACGGGAAGTGCCATTTAGGCATATCAACTTTAAAATCTTAAACACAATAAGTCACGGAAATCAAAGACCCATGCGTTGGGGAGGTTCCAGCCGCTTCTCTGCTGCAGATTTTTTATGTCGCCATTAGAAAGGCGATCAAATTCAGGTTGTAAAAATGTGTTCACAGTTTCTGCCATTTCAGTGGAAAATAGAGAAAAAATTCTTTCTCATTAAAAGGGAGCGGGCTGACAGTGGATGACAAAGTGGCAGTTATTGTCAAAAAGGTGGAAAAAGATTAACCTTAAAAGAAACATACTGTCAAACGTGATGGGTGATGTCCGAGGTGACGTCGGTATTTGTCAGAAAATTGCGAAATTAGTCAAGGATTAAAAAAATTCTGTTCAATTGACTACTATCTACACAGAATACAAAGATCCACGCGATGGGGAGGTTCCAGCCGCTTCTCTGCTGCATTTTTTTTGACTTAAAATAAATAGGGTAATATCACCTTGAAATATCTGCACGAGGTTTAGGAACAGCCTGTATATATTTTAATTTATATTGAAATAGGTACATAAATCAAGAAAAAATCCCTAGAAATCCCTAGAAGACAAAACTATACCAGGATTATTCACACTATTTTTAAACAACGTACTTAACAAAAGGCGCAGTGCACCTCTTGCACTTACAATTTCCTTAAATGACGGTGGAAAAAAGGATTGCTAACGAAGGCAATGCTATTGCCATTGTCGCAGGACATACGCCACCGTTAAACTTTTTTTGTATGTACCGCCTAGTTTGTTGGCGCTTACTCGGAAGCTGAAAACGCAAAAAAAGGGACTGACGCAATTGCACTTTTAAATTACCTTAATTAAACGACTGAGCACTGGATGAACATTCGAACAAATTAATTAAATTTGTATAAAATAGGAAGCTACAAGCGAGTGAGTGCGATAAACAATTTTGAAAATGAAACTGTAGGCATAAAGTTCCACAATTTCATTAAAAGCCGCTGATGGTCTAACAACCTAGAGAACGAAATATTTGTTGGACTGATGCAATATATTTAAACAGCGATTTTCCGGGCTGTTTGAGGGTAAAAGTTTAAGTCGATTTATATGCACTCTTTGAGCGTTTATTTGCATCGTAAGATGCGTAGGCCTTATCAAGACGAAGCTTAAGATTCAATTTATTCAACCGGTCGGGAATAAGCCTCCTAATGCAAGTCCGGAAGTTCGGAGCATCTGGAGTTATTGTTTTCCCTTTTACCCTTTGCGATTTAATCTGATCGGTGGCCATGAAATTTGATTTTATTTGAAAGGTGGACCCGCACGCTCATCCTATATTGGCTTTTATTACCTTGCGTTCCCGGCTACATCTAATGAGAGGAATTTCAGGATTGAATAGCACTAAACACATCCCTGGAAAGTAGAATGATCAATATAGCGGCTGTTATGGAAACAGTAAAAATCGGTGGCTGTTGGTAAAATTGATAATCGAAATTAGTTGTTTGATGTGGAGGGTTGTTTCGTAACGTCTATAAATTTTCAATTCTGGTGAATTAAAAGTGAATTACAAAGCAGGATGCCTCCTCCCTAATGAACACTTAAGCCTCTACAAGGAACAAGCCTAAGTACATCACAGCAAAGAGGAGCTAAGTAACGATATGTGAGTTTAGCGTTATTACCCGCTCTCAATATTAATGAAGTATTTGATCGCTCACAAAGGAGTGATTTTATAGCGTGGGAATAATAATTAACTGTTAGGTAACAAGTTGTAATACACCTTTGAGGATGCATCCCCAAGTGAAGGGGTGACTTGCAGACATGCAATACCAAGCCTTGCTTTCCAGGTACTGATTAATAATGATGCTTTTCGGCAACACCACTTACGTCGATGCAAGATGACGCATTCCGCAACGATAACCATTCATTCAGAAAGTTTTAATTGCATTTTAGCCACAAGTTGCAGTAATAAAGATGTTCTACTCTTTTGTCATGCCAATAAATAAAGTTTCTTGATAAAAAATCAAATACCTACATTAATTAATTCATAGCTTAGTCTGTTTATTTTTGAGCAAATCCATTAAACATGAAGTTGCCACGTTAGGTGAATGTTTAGCTAGGAGAAAACATATTAGTACAGAATAAAGGAGGATTTAAAGGGAGGACGAGAATAAACAGGTCCCTGACTAATAAATACCGTTTAGAAAGAGAAGCCGCGTAGACCTGCACAAAAGGTGGTCGGAGGCTGTAACGAGAATATGCCAAAACAACAAAATCAGGGATGGTTTCCTATTGTGTCCGCTCCTACATAGCCGAAATAACATTAGATCTCCGTTATAACCGATTTTATGTTGTTAGACCGTTCTTCAGGAAATAGAACTACCGTCGCAGGAGAAACTACCCTGAAATATGTAGGAGAAAACTTTTATAGGTTCCTCCTCTTGTCGCTTTTGTTTCAAACTAAAACTGGCAGGTTAATGACAGTTTTCATGTCATATTCGTTACCTAATTTCAGACATATAACGTTCAAATAAACCGTTACATCTTTTTCCCCCGCATTCAAGTTATTCGATTTAAGCTCGGGTTAACTCAATCTATCGTCCCCCGGCAACCCCGTTCTGGATAAATTCACTTGTCTCACACAAGGAACAATGTTTGTTTTATAAATATTTTATTTTCAATTGAAAATCAGATCGTCAAGAGTAGGAATCCGAAAATCAATACTCTGTGTGTATTTTCAATTTTACGGCGAGTCCGCATTCAATGGTCGCCACTTCTACATCTTGATTTAATCGACTATAAAAGAGTCATGGAGCTGTTGTTATTTACGATGGCGGCTAAGAAAACCCCTGCAACTAAGTAATTAGGTGCGACCAAACCTTCATCTCTTGTATGCTGAAAACGACAAAACGTGAGATCCTTATTCGGGCCTGAATTAATATACATGAATAGTAAAAAACATATATCTAGGTATATGTACGTAATAAGTAGTTTATTTAGAGAGATCAAAACCAATTACTTACGAAACTGCCGTATAAACGCTACTGCTTATAAACAATTCCATGTAATCAGGTTATATGCGATTGCACAAATGTTAGGTTTCTGTTCGTTACCAGGAAACAGGTAGATCCATTAAATGCAAAATTGTATTTGGTTCCATAATTAATGCAATATTGAAACACGGAGCACTAACGGTTTACATAAAGGTCTGAACCTACATCCGCTCTGCAGGGTGACGCCGTGTCGCGCAATCGTGGTGAAAAGAATAACAAAGAAATGCATCGGTGATGCCCTCATTAGTTCCTCTTCAACCGGAATGCAAACGCTTTGAAATCATTGATGACAGCTGTTTACACAAACATCGTGCACTGAAATTACCGCAAGTGTTGCGAATTACATGAAGGTGTTTTTAATGGGACAAGACGGTCGCTTGAACATCGATCACGTTAATTGTTATCGATGCTGCAAATATTATTTAGGAAGGTTTAATTGTCGGAAAAGAAACTAACTGAAAGCGCAGGTCAAATAAAAACATTTCACTTTAAATTAAACTTCAACTTTAAACCAGAAACTTTCAAACTTGCAGAATTTATCTTTAAAACTAAATAAGACTCTGACCTTAAATTCCTGCGGCTACGCTAATACTCAACAACGAATAAAGCATTGGCTATCCCGGCGCATCCACCATTTTTACGCTGCAAAATTGATGTATCTCTGGATAATCTTTCACGCATGAAAAGTTGAAGTGCTAAGGAGTAAGGAGCATACCTTTATTTGAGTACTGTTTAGTAAAAATCGGTTCGATTCGTCTCGCTTTAATTTAGAAGATACCCACCCCTCGAATGTTTATCGTGAACCTACCTATATCAAATTTTCGTATAGAGTTCGCTCAGAGTTTATTCCAAACTTTTATTAGCAATCTGCATTTGCACACATAAGAATGTGCATATAGATACGTTTCTCTCAGAAGTGAATATTTGAATTATAACTGAGGGAAGTTTTTACGAGTTGTTGTGGTTCTCTGAATTAAAATCCATAAAATTTATACGGCCAGATTTTTCGAGCTTTTTTATTCTCACATACCTACTTCCAGTTTTAATCGGGGGGAATTTTAGGACTTTTGTTGGAATATGACAAGATGCGCCTAATCTTGATAGGAAAATCCAATTGACTGTAAAATTTTAGGAAATAATGGGGCAGTCGAGCGGAATTTCCCTTTACTTATCTTTATGGATGACCCTCGCTGTTGCATCACTAAAAAATTTATGCTTTTTCACATTTCGACCGGGTATAAACCGCATTATTTGCCGAACAACATATTTGTGGTCTGCTTTAATTATAAAATGTTGTTTACGTGAATTCGTCACGAGGATGCTTCTGCTTTCACTTACGGTTTACTTTGTAAATGTATTTTTATAGCCAATTCTAATTCTTGTTGTTTACTTCCTGCGATTAATTGTTCCTCGTTGTCGTGTTTATTATTTACTACCAGAGAGTCTACATCAAGAATTATTATCTATTATTAAACTGAAACAATCTCCTGGGCGGTGCATGTAGAATTTTTGGGACTTTTTTCAAATTGAATTGGAAGAATTTATTTATTGAGATAAAAAATTTGAGTTTACGTTCAAAATTTTAAAGTGCATATTCCAAAAAGGCGCTTGTATTCACCGATTGCCACCAAGAACTAGACAAGACAATCATCTACATATGCATATACAGGGTGGTCGTTTTATCTTGAGACTGGCAAATATCTCGAAAAGAAAGCATTTTAGAAAAAAATGTTTTGTATAAAAGTTTTATGACTTCGAGGGGGAAAATAGATGGCATCGACGCCATTTTGATTCAAGGTCATTTTCAAGGTCAAATGAAGCTCAACTTAATTTTTTTAAATGGAAACCTACATTTTTTATTACAGATTTTTATTCCCCGTAAAAGAACAAACAACTCTCATCTAAACTATTTTTGGATCCGATGGATGTAAATTTTAACCTTTTTCGAAATCTCTAGACATTCCCTAGTAACAGCGGCAAGACAAAACAAATGAACAACCGTTGTAACTTAGCAACGATGAATTCTAGATAAATAAACCACAAAAATTGTTGTAGATTTTGTTTTTGCCATGCCGCTGTTGCTAGCGAAGGCAATGGATTTCGAAGAAGATCAAAATTTTGATTTAAATATCTGGCAAAATATCCATCAGATCCAAAAATAGTTTCGATGAGAGTTGTTTGTTCTTTTACGAGGATCAAGAATCTGTTATAAAAAATATAGGTTTCCATTTAAAAAAATGAAGTTGACCTGCATTTGACCTTGAAAACGACCTTGAATCAAAATGGCGATGATGCCATCTATTTTCCCCCTCGAAGTCATAAAACTTTTATACAAAACATTTTTTTCTAAAATGCTTTCTTTTCGAGATATTTGCCAGTCTCAAGATAAAACGACCACCCTGTATAACTTAATGAATATTATAAAGAACATTGCTTGCATAATATAAATCAAGGTTGACTGCAATTATTTTAATCGAACAACTCCTAATTTTGGTTAATAACACTCTGACATTCAAGGGCTTCCAGTACACATTACGAAGTAAAGCCCTACAATGCTATTACATACACATTTTACCACCAGCTTCCAGGGCACGTGTATGAATTTTGTGTAATAATAAATAACTACACTAGGTTCGATGTAATCAAAAGCCGGGGACTCTGCAATCGGAATATAGGGCAAAAATTCATCATTTAGTTTCATATGTCGGAATCTTTTAATTCTGTTTTATTGGAAATCCTCATTTATTTTTGAGGTAACTTTTCCAATTATAACGGTTCTCACAAAACTTATTTCCCCATTGGCGTATCTAATTGCGCCTGTAAGGTAGCTGCTTTAGTTGTTTCCGAGAACAGCAAGCGCTGGCAAACATTTTTAATAAATTAAAAGCTCCGTATTGTTCGATTTATTCCGTAATTTATATTAATTGACCGTTTTGTAATAAGACATATAGTGTTTATGTCGCTGGATACATTGCAGTTGTTAGTAATTGCAGATTTACATCATTTCCAATTATAATAATGCAAAGGTAGATATCGTATGCTTTATAGACAACTTTTTTTAAAAACGTTGAAACCAGTAAGGACATAATACATAGAACGTTAATCAACCCTGCAACAAAGAGTAACCACAACTTGCTTGTTAGAAAG
The DNA here is from genome assembly GCA_963924575.1 of Pycnomerus fuliginosus. NCBI lineage: Eukaryota > Metazoa > Arthropoda > Insecta > Coleoptera > Zopheridae > Pycnomerus > Pycnomerus fuliginosus. The sequence goes on along the minus strand of OZ004618.1, from coordinate 21,352,171 downwards.
TTACTATTATATTTTAGAGGAGCCATATAAAGTTTATATTTTCCTCTATTGAGCTGTGCAAAGATGGTTTAACAGGAAATTGACTCTACTGACAGAAAGTTTGCAGCAATAACTTCCGAGACTCAGACTTCAAACTTTTAATTAATTGAATAAAATATTAAAATAATTCCGCGAGGTATGTTCATATTTTGCCCGGTCTATTCATCTCTCTGTAAACCTTGACTCACACCACTAACTAACTTAACTCCTTAGCAACTAAGCACTGAGCTATATACCTTATCATCAAAAGTATTGCAAATTACGTAAATAATTCCTTTCGCTGCTATAAAATACGTAGACGTTAAAAACAGAAATGATAAATTCAATCAGGAATGCACCTCTTTTAACCTAGGTACTGTCAAATCATCAATGCTATTATTATTTTATTTCCAGGTGTATTACCGTTATTGACATATCACATTATGACGTCGTGAAGGTGAATAAAGAAATGAGTTGTCGATTCATTAAGCAGCCTTACTAAAGGTAGGGGTGTTATAAAATCGCAATATTTTATAAACTGTCAGAGAGTAGGAATAAAGAACCTAATTTGTGTTATTTCCAATCAGCGGTGACATAATTAATGTTCGAGTGTGGCAAATTTATAGTCCTCCAATGTAACTGTCGTAATTATACTAGGATCAGGTAGGCGTTAGCATAATGGATTTAGAAAAGTTGCCAAGCGGTAAAGTACCAAAACCACCTACATAGAGAAGCTAAGCTAACGCCACGCGACCGAACATGCTGGTAGTAAAGATAGGCTGTAGGCTGTGGCAGAGGTCAACGGGCCAGCTGTATCACGAGTCCAAAACGCCCAAGGCGAAGCCAGTCTCATCTTTCTCTTTGCACCTACGCGAACAAGGATGAGCACATACTTTAATAACAACACGTCTTATGAATGAATTAAAATGAGACATGTGAAGCTCATATTGTCTCCATCTCTGTCTCTACTGAAAAACCTGTAAGTTGGGAAAAATGAATCTCATGCAGTTTGCCTTGATGGCGACTTCCTTGCTATGTATAATGAAAAAAAAACGCGAAATAAATTTGTATTATCTCGGGCAGGGATCGCGACTGCTGTTATTTCGAGCTGGCAGCAAATCACAACAATTCTCCCACAAAACTAATTTTGTGTGAGAATTATGAAAGTCAAGCAACTATACGGTTACTGCAGTCTATTTTTGCCGCAAAGGAAAACATTACTTTACGATGGCTGAAGCAAAGTGCGAAAACCGTTTTGAGTTCAATAATAAAATAGCAACAGTGGCCGTTATCCTGCAAGTTCTTTGAAGTGGTTTTGATTCTATCGTAGATCAAGTTGAGGACCCCTTCATTTTACAGAAATCTGAAACACAGGTCCTCGATTTTTCGTCCTAATTGAGTTTGGAAGGTACTGGAATGTCTCAATGACATTTTAAACGAATTATAACACTCCCTTTGGATTTAATTGCGTTTTCCAGTAATTTGATTGGTAAGCGAGCCCTCCACGATTATCATCCCGTTACAGAAAGAACGGATTGACTCCAGGTCAGCAAAGATTTCACCAGAGGTTTTAAATTGAACGTTCAAATTATATATTTATATTATGATGCTTCTCCTCAAATTTCGGAACGGCGGTATTATTTTTTCAGTTATCGTCTTGGTGAATTCGCAGCAATCTCTTAAATGAAGGTTCCTCAAACTTAAGTTTCGGAAACTTGATATTTTCGAATTAAATTTCAATTTAATTAAAAGGGAAAGGTATAAAATTCAAAAACTTAGAAAGTCGTTCCTTGAACTCGCAAACCAGTCGACCTTATAATGTAAAAAAATCGCCTAAGAATTGGCCCTATTTTTCAGTAAAAGTAAGATTCAGAGTCAGGAAAGATCAGATCCTGCGAAATAATGATATCCCCACCTAAGGGCTCCCACCCTGTCTGCTCCGTCGCAGAATCGAGTAGCATTGCGCGAATTCTGTTTTGCTCCCCAGTCTGGATTTTACAAGCGGTTCGGTAGCGTAGATAGTTCACAGAAAGAACAAATTCGCGCCCCATATGACCGACATGTTACAGGACTAAAGCAATTTCCATTTTTCTGTTTTTAACTTTTTTATTGTCTCTCTAGTGTATTCTCTAGACACTTTCTCCATGTTTTAATAAGGAACACGTGTACTTACTACCCCTAAAAACTCCAGTGATCTATCCATACCAACTTTTCTCAGTGAATGTTTGTGACTCTTACTCGTGGATTATTTTCCTTTAGACTACTAGGTATGTTAACGTTTTCACTGCCTACCGACATTATTTCATTTTTTACCTTTGTTTGTCCTCTTTTATAACGCTGGGATGTCGTAATAACAGGCCGATCACCCGAAGTGTTTTTGCGCTTTCTCTATCCCATCACGCTCGATTCCAGAGCATATCATTACGCTTTTTACGATTTTGAAATAATTTACGTGTAGACCGATGTTACAATAATAATTCCTCATATACTAAACTGCTCAAAATACAACAGGAGGTGGATCAGCCCCTGGGATCTACAAATATTTACTCAATTCCATCGTTTCTCTTGTTAATTCTGCATCGCAGTATAATATTGTTAAATTTTGATTGGATTATATGGGCGTGACAAAGAGGAATAGAAAAATAGGAGCAAGAAAGTGGAAAAAAAATAATTCGAAAATAATGTAAAAATTTAATTTATTTTCGAAAAATTTTCTCGATTTATGATTTACGAAATTATTGTTCAAAAGTTGTGTGCTAGTGTGAATCACATTCGTGATTTAACAGAAATGGGAATACATCTATTACTTTGTGTTTTAGAATTACCGCTTTATATCCGAAATTCTAACAATATGTTCTGCTATGTTTTCCTAACAGCTAGCACAAGGATGTTTTGGCATTATGATTAGAGGTAAGGAACAGTTTTTTATGTGAATTGCAAAATAGTGTACCTAGATATTGTAGGTAAAAGAAAAAGTTGAGACGGTTAATTGTTAGAATAAAATTTGCCCAAGTATGTTCATTCTCCTAACCTGTTTAGTAGGAAATGTTGTCCTACCTCATTGCCCCGTCATAATGTTGTCTTCTATTCTTACAATAATATAATGATAATATCATCAGTTAGAATCATCAAAATTACGTACGTACTAGCGCCATCTATGAATCGCCGTTACTCGACGATTGAAACAAGAACCCTTACAATCAATTGTCTCCACTTAGTTAATTAAGCTTAGGTCAGTTCAACAAAGTGCATTCACACATCAAACAATGCCTTTCAGACCACCACAAGACAATAACTTTTCCGTACGTTTTCAGTATGCACAATTATGCAATTGTTGTAACAAATGCCCCTTTCTGCTTCTGCTTCTTCTTGTTCTGTCTGCTTCGGTTACCAAATTAGGACATTCGCAGAATAAAAAAAGGCATGATACAGGGTGAGGATGAGTTGGATTAAAAAGAACATTGGCAATGTCGAAGATCGTAGAATTTGTATAGGTAAATATAGCAACTAACGTTCACAGTGTAAGTAACAATTACATAGAAACAAATTTAAAATAGAAGATAAGTATATAAAATGATGTACCGCTGTGCCAGCAGGCCTTTGCTTGATAGAAGTTGTACATAAATATTAAACCCAGAGCTAAAATAGAATAGTGTTTTTCGCTGCTAAAATGACATTCTGCGAAAAAATTATAGTAATATGACCGTGAAAGACAACAATTATCGAACCCAATAATAAAAAATTGGACAGATACGGAAGAGGCTGGGACCTCCTCACTTGCTGAATAATCTACTCCTACCTCCTATAAACGAGCCTAAAAACAATCAACCCCGATTTTCAGTCTTTAAAAGTGTTTTTCTACGACCACTATTAAAAACACTTGTTTTAACGTTTGTTGACAATTGTTAAAAATGGCGTTTTCTGACACCAGTATTAAAAGTAATTTCCTTTTGACGCTGGTGTTAAAAGTGATTAACTTTTAACACGCAGTGTTAAAAGTGACAATGCAACAACAATTAAACAAGTCGCGGCAACAAATTGTCACTATACCTTAGTTACGGCGAATTTCATGGACGTTTTCAATTAATAATTTGAAAACTTCTGCTTTTAATCGTGTTTGTAGAAAAAATAGTGTTCGAAGGGATGGGCCACTCCGCTGCGCGTTGTGTCCCAAACTTCCCTTCTCACAAAATAAAATACCACTTTTAACACTTATATCATAAATAACTATTTTCTACAAACATTATTAAAAACAGTTGTTTTAAGGTTTGTTGACAATAATTATTGTTAAAGATGACATTTTATGACACCAGTTTTAAAAGTCACTTACTTTTAACCCTGGTGTTAAAAGTGATTTATTTTTTACACTCAGTGTTAAAAGTGACAATGCAACAACAATTGAACAAGCCGCAGCAACAAATTGTCACTATACCTTAGTTACAGCGAATTTCGTGGACGTTTCCAATTAATAATTTGAAGAATTTTGCTTTTAATAGTGTTCAGAAAAAATAGTGTATGACATGCACGACAAAAGTGATTTTATTTTGTTCGAGGAGAAGAACTTCCCTTCATACCAAATAAAAAACCACTTTTAACACTTTATATCAAATAAATATTCTGGGGTTTTTTAATTTTTTTGTCAAAGGGGCACTAAGTTTGAATGCATTTTTGGAAACAGATTTGAAAGCCTTTCATGTGCTGATTAAAGCAAATGATGGTCAGCTTTCACATTTCAAAGGTGACATGCCAGTTGTCGTTGGCCGATCGCTACCAAAATTAATGCAGCTCTTCGGCAGGTTATGATGTCTCTACCTATCAAATTTCAGTCAAATCGATCAGATAGGTACTTTGGATTGAAACGCTTTTTCGAATTTTTGGATTATATGCCGCTAAATCTGAATACATTCTTGGATACAGAATTTGAAGACCTTCCATGTGCTAATAAGAAAAATTGATGTTCATCTGTCAAATTTCATAGTTGATATGCTAGAAAGACACTTCGCGTTTTCGGATTGGCAACTAAATTAACTGGGCTCACCAGAAGGCCAACACTAACCTCTGTACCGTTAATGTACCGACATTATTTGAAATGAGTGCCTTCCGGTTTCAGCGGAAATGGGCCCTACTTTGAAATTTTAAATGGACACCGTGTATATCTTAATATTTTCGAGGTCTGTATTAAATTCTCAGTGACAGATTTTTTTTTTCAAATTTCCGATTTCATGTTTTCGAAAAACTTGATTTTTATTTCTTTATCTAGAGTGCTATGACCTCTCATACTAAATAACTAATTTTCTTCTAATGGATCAAGGTACATTAAAATCCGTTCGGTAGTTTTCGAGAAATCGTGCTCACATACGTACGCGCGTACGCACACACACACACAAACATTTTAAAAAAACACTTTTTCGTGATCCGCTGGGACCTTGAGACGTAAAGATCTGGTGTTATCCCAAGTTCGAATTTTGGACTGACTGCAGTAACCTCCCAAATTTATATTGGTTGTGGGGAGGTTAAAATATACAGTTAAAAATGTTTTTTTCGTGGCACTGGAGGAGCCCTGGAATAATGGGCCCGATTTGGCTCAAAATTTAATGAAAATTAACATTAAAATTAAAAAAGATTAACATTTTTCAAAGAAATGTAACTAGGGTTTTCGATCGCGAGAAACATCAGCTATCAAATCCAATAAAAAAATTTTTTTACTGCACCGATTTTTCCAAAGGGGCACTTAAATACATTTTTCGAAGCACAATGGTGACGTGAAAAATGGGAGTTCGCATTTGAAACGTTAAAGTTGATGCACCAAAAAGGCACTTTCCGTGGACCGATTTGGAGAATTCTATTTTTCGATTGATTTTAAACAATCATTTTACTGTTATAGGCGATCGTAGAAATTAAATGTAATAGCTCATAAAAACAAAACCCCCTAGATCCTGTCAGTTTTGACTCCTATGGGATGTGATGAAAAAAGATCAACACTTTAAGCTTAGGCATAGGCAAGCAAATAATCGCAAAACTGTTGCGGATAAGAACCTGAAAAACTGTATCCCTTGAAATGCACTTCAAATCATAAAACATCGCCTTTCCACACCTCTCCCATTTTTACCCTTTACGGTAGTAATTTGTTCCATTTATCTGGCAATAAATTAACGAGGAGAATCTACGAGCGTTTCTCTGACCACGCATTGTTGGCGTGAATAGCATCTCCCCATTCTCCTCCCATTCCTTCATAAAACAGGTAGACACGTCGAAACAAAATATTTACCTTGTTCTCTTTGCATCAAATTACGAAAGCAAACATGTATAAACTAACAAAAGAAATTGTGACAGGATGATGCACTTTGGCCGGAGTTCCAGGAGTGCTTCCAACTGCTTTTGTGCTTGCACTGAAACAAATCCGCAAAAAGAAAAAGAATTTTAACTGCAGCAGCTTAATGAAATTGTTAACGTATTGTTGACCTGAATTGCATCCCGTGATGATGATATCGCATATTGCTCTTATTGGGATTTACGACCATTACTTGGAAGCCGGATTTAATGTTATCTGTAACAGTAGATGCGGATTATATTAATTGTTATTAGTATCAGATTATTAGTTAATAATACTTGTATTAGTGGGGGCGTTATGTTGTAGGGTTGAGTCTCGTATAGTGGCTCATCCAATTTTCTTTTTAACGAGAAGTATTATATGAAAATGAAAAGACTCTAATATTCTGCAGCTAAGCTACGGTCAATGATGTGCATATAACGCAGGCTAAATGGAGCTGCATTATTATTACTACCAGAAGGCTCGCCTCTCGCCAGAAGGTTCATGTTAAAAGAATGAGAGAATGAGAGTATGATAGTAGGTATGTAAGAAAATCGGAAATTTAGTCTAAATGCCTAACTATTTCCACCATACCTAAGTTAAAATCCTGTTAAAGCAATAGTAAAATTTGATTTTAAAGTTGTAAAAAATAATCTTAACATTAATAAATGGACTATACCGGGTGGACCAACACTATTGCCCACCTCAAAAATTGCCCTTTATTTTAAAGCTGGGACTTCGAAATTTTTACAGTGTATATGGCTACCAAGGACCCTTCAAATGAGAGCAAAAGTTTATCTGTCATGCAAAAACTGTGACGTCACGAAATTTTGAAATATCGTTTTTCCAAGAAAAAAAAAATTTTTACCCATAAAATCGTTTTTTGGGCTAATACCTTTATGTTAAGCCCATTTTTTTAAATTTCCGTCATCAGATTAGCCAACTGTAGCAAGCTAAAAATGGTCCATTTTAATTCACAAGTCGGCCACGTAAACAATTGACTACTATGCGAGGGCTTTCTTGGATAACAGCGTACGCTTTTTTCATCTGTCACCAGTTGACAGCGACACGACGCGGCCATTTTGAACTGCGAAATTGTTTTTAATTTTAATAAACGTGGATTTTTGTAACGAATAATGTTGAAATATCGGTTTAAACTGGGCATCCACCATTTAATTCGCCCACCCAAGGTGCCAGGAGAGGTTACGAACACGGACATTTTATCAGGTGGCGGCGCGGCGTGAAGAGGGGCTCCAGTTTGTGTGAAGGGCTCCGGTTTGTGTGAGGGGGTTTTTTCAAATAGCCATTTCCATAATTCGCATTATTCCATACTTATGTAATTCCACAGGTAATTATTTTGTTGTTATGGCCTGTTTTTAGTTGCCATTTTTAGGTTAAGTGAGTCGACTTAGTTTGCCCCGTTGAGACTAATATCGAGGACTAAGATATTCACAGCCCAGAATTTAACAGCAACTCGTGTCAAATAAGGACCAAGGAATCGTTTTGCATAACATAATTCATATTCAAAGATAAACTGTAATCGAAGGTGGTGCAAGTGTCAGTTTTCGATTGGCAAATACCTCGTAGGTACCTCCTAAACAAAATCAAGACGTTAATAATTGATGCTTTGAAGTTGGTGAAGCTCAAGTTATTATTTGAACAGCAGAAGCAAAAAGGTGCAATGTGGAATTTAATAATCATCATCATGGTGGGCAAATAAGGACTAATTAATCATTGATCACACGACAAGCCATCCAGTGCATAAACAAGACGTGTGTGTGTGCCTGAGTTTCAATTTTTGTCATTAGAATGAACTAAGAATACTGAGATTATTCTTTCGTTTATTAAACAATAATTGCCTATTAAGTAAATTTAATAAATCAGGCTTTCATATTTTTACTTGAATTTCGCGCATTTATTTCATTACGCGCGTTAATTTCCCGCTCAAACTCCTCCAACCCCTTTTAGCTAATCATTAGTCACCCACTAGTGTGATTAGTGTGTGAATTACAATAGTGTTGCAGTGTTTAGGTTGCTAATTTTGAGAAAAATTGCTATTTTGTGAAATCTTCAACCTCTTGAAGAGAAGTGTTTTCCAAGTTAGTTTTACATACCTTCTTGTTAGCTGTTTTCACAGCTCTTATCCTGGTTTCCCTCCAGGGAAGCTTTCACGCGTTTTTCTGTGTTGTGAGTGTTAATTATAATTACGTGTAGAAGTGAATCTTGGTGAATTTCCTATACCTAGTGTTAATTAATAGTTTTATTCTATTTTAGTGGAGTGCATTTAATTTTTATCATGCCGATGCAACATCTTTCCTTTTCAGACAAGGTCGACATGATCTTGATTTTTGGAGAATGCCAGCAAAATGCAATGCAAGCAGCAGAATTGTATGCCCAACGTTACCCAGACAGACTTCAACCAGATAGACGAACATTTAAAAGAATTGTAGAGAAACTTAGAGAGACAGGCAGTTTGAAGCCCAAGAAAAAGACAGTGATAAATCCCGCTGTGACTCATGAAATCAATCAAGCTATTGTTTTGAACATAGCTGAAAATAATCCCCAAGTCAGCAGTCGAGAAATGAAGCAATCAAGCGGCATAAGTAAGTCATCGATTCTAAGAATATTAAAAAGGCACAAATTCCATGCATATCACATCGAACTGCATCAGGAACTACATGGAGAGGATTTTATGAACAGGGTGAGATTTTGCACGTGGGCCCAAGAGAAACTGCAGGAAAATCAGGACTTCTTCAAGTTTGTGCTTTTCACCGATGAATGCACATTCAAATCTAATGGGCACGTAAACAGGCATAATATGCACTATTGGTCGGTGGTTAACCCACATTGGATGAGAGAAGAAAAAACACAAGACATATGGTCACTGAACGTGTGGGGAGGAATTATTGACAACCGATTAGTTGGTCCATTCTTTTTTGAAGGCCATCTGACTGGTGCGATGTATGCAGAGTTCTTAAGAAATTCATTAGATGACTTACTAGAAGATGTGCCATTAAATGTGATCCAAAATTTGTGGTTTCAGCAAGATTGCTTGGCCAGCTAGATCTCCCGATCTCACACCTATGGATTTTTTCACATGGGGAGTTGTGCAAGAAATTGTGTACAGAACACAGCCAACCACGAGACAAGACATGCAGCAACGACTCGTAGATGCCTTCCAGACAATCAATGAACGAAATACAGCAGCTACAGTCCAAAATTCATTTCAGCGACGTGCTCAGATGTGCATCGAAAGAGAAGGCCACCACTTTGAGCAGTACCTGTAATCAGGTAAGTACTTTTTGTGAAGTGATCTGTGCTATAGTGGTTGCAGTGCAGTGAATTTGGTGATGATTGTGTAGTGATGGGTTGTGGTAGTGAGTAATGCATCACTTTAGGTAAGTACAAGCCGTAAGTTCCTTGTACACAATTTTGTCTATGATGATTAGTAGAGCTCTTTCACAATATTTGAAGGATCCACAATTCTGAGACATCCAAAACAGCTAAAAGACAATAGTTTATGTAACACAATCAGTCAATCAAATTCAATTTATTGTTGTTAGTTTGATCATACAGGATTTAAGTTTCAATTTTTATCCTTGAAAAATTATAATTATTGTGATTGCAACTTCAACTTTACAGCAACACACTTTCGCCAGCTAAAAACACTTGGTTTTACATCACCCTACAATTTACCAAACAATTTAACCCAACTAGTTAAGAAATGGCATCGGGCTATAATTCTTCTACCTTCGGCTACAGTTTATCTCTGAATTTTAATTATGTTAGTTGAAACGATAGTTTAACAATTCCTTTGCCCTTATTTAGATCAGATGATGTTAAATTTAGAGGCTGTAAATATCAATTTTGTTATGCAAAACGATTCCTTGGTCCTTATTTGACACGAGTTGCTGTTAAATTCTGGGCTGTGAATATCTTAGTCCTCGATATTAGTCTCAACGGGGCAAACTAAGTCGACTCACTTAACCTAAAAATGCCAACTAAAAAACAGGCCATAACAACAAAATAATTACCTGTGGAATTACATAAGTATGGAATAATGCGAATTATGGAAATGGCTATTTGAAAAAACCCCCTCACACAAACCGGAGCCCTTCACACAAACTGGAGCCCCTCTTCACGCCGCGCCGCCACCTGATAAAATGTCCGTGTTCGTAACCTCTCCTGGCACCTTGGGTGGGCGAATTAAATGGTGGATGCCCAGTTTAAACCAATACTTCACCATTATTCGTTACAAACATCCACGTTTATTAAAATTAAAAACAATTTCGCAGTTCAATGGCGGCGTCGTGTCGCTGTCAACTGGTGACAGATGAAAAAAGCGTACGCTGTTATCCAAGAAAGCCCTCGCATAGTAGTCAATTGTTTACGTGGCCGACTTGTGAATTAAAATGGACCATTTTTAGCTTGCTACAGTTGGCTAATCTGATGACGGAAATTTAAAAAAATGGGCTTAACATAAAGGTATTAGCCCAAAAAACGATTTTATGGGTAAAAATTTTTTTTTCCTTGGAAAAACGATATTTCAAAATTTCGTGACGTCACAGTTTTTGCATGACAGATAAACTTTTGCCCTCATTTGAAGGGTCCTTGGTAGCCATATACACTGTAAAAATTTCGAAGTCCCAGCTTTAAAATAAAGGGCAATTTTTGAGGTGGGCAATAGTGTTGGTCCACCCGGTATATCTGGCAGGGCTTGAACTACTCGCGCCATGTGAAACGTAGGGCGTAGACCGTGGAAATTATGTGATAACGTCACTGTCAGATTTGGTTTTGAGCTCGGTCTTGAGTTATAATTGCTACAGCCTACGTTCTACGTCTCGCACAGCAAGAGGAAGAGTTTTTGCAACATTATAGGTACACCCGCCTGTTCTTTTTCTATGTGACTAACGGTGCAAAAAATCCATGGCAATCCATTGTTGCAACAATGTGTTACTATGGATATTTTCCACCTTTAGTCACATACCTAGTTTGTAGGATATTGTTCTCTGCACCTCGTTCAGACTTTAGACACCAGCACTGTATGCGTCTGATTCGCTTCCATCCAGCAGGAAGTCGGAAGAAGTAGCGGTACAATTCCCCTTCAATGATAACAAATTAGAAATTTCAAACATTTTGATGAAGAAGGCAGCTAAAAACTTGCTGAAAATAATACTAACCAAGCAATCAAAACTAACGAGTGGGCCAAAAAAAAACGTCACTTTTATTTTCCCTGTAGCGTCGTTAGTTTCTGAGCAATATTTTTCAGTTTTATGCAAGGCATAACGGAAAGTCTGGGTTCTCGATGGCAAACACTGGCTTTTACATCGCACCATCCTTTTCTTTCTTAAGAACTTTTATTTATTACCAATATTTTTGGCCAATGGGGTTTCGCTACCCACCGACATATGACAATAATGGCGTTTAGACAGGACGGAGGTCCGACTTTTTCTCTTTCCAAAAGGACTTTCAGAATGATTATTCATCCGTCCCTTATTTTTTTGTGAATCTTCTTTCAACGTCATAAATTGCAAAATTTTCATATATATGTATATTACAACAAGTGATTTTACAATTTCCGGAAATTTTCGAGTTGTAGACGCGAATGCTTGTTTTGTTGGTTCAAAATGACCACTCGTGATACTTCCAACAAGCATGAGCTATCGGAATGAAGAAAATTTCCTGAAATTGTAAAATCAAGACTTGAATTTGTCTGGACAATCCCTACGAAAACAACGTGGTCACTCTGACAACTGGTATTTCCGTTTAGAAAATGACACTAGTGAAATTTCCAGTCGAATTGTCAAGCAAATGCATAGACCTGATGGAAAATCGACGGAGATATTTTTCTTTAAGTTGTAAATTAAGCAGTTGAACAACTTAGACTGCACAATTTACAACTTAAACAAAAATGCCCATCAAGCTTCAATCAGCTCTTTGCTTTTAGCTATAAATTATGCGATTTATGGTGAAGAAAATTAACAAAGCAATAAGCAGTTTATTATTTTGAAAATCTTGAAATTGCCGTGTTTATACATTCATCATTCACTGATTCATATTAAATCAAATCTAGAGACTTACAATTCAAACAGTACATTTCATTCTCACAATACGAAACATAAAGATAATCTAAGCAACATGAGCATAAAACCACAATCACAACCACTTTACGTACGTGAGATTCCTAGAAAAATCAAGCTGTCATGATCATGAATAATTGTGGACCACTCTTAATAAAGGTGGTTCTTAAAGCTTATTCACAATTCCTTTAACAAAATTGAACAATGGTCAACAATTACTCACTACAGCTTCTGACTTTTCTAGCTGTTGACGATTTTTAAACTTTGCTACGTCGCGTAGGTACGTAAAGTGGTTGTGAATGAGGATTAAGACTCTCTCCTACGCAGAACGCGAGCAGAGATTATTCTATAAAATTCTATAATTTACGGCCACAAAGTATTAGGATCCTCAACCTAAGCCTGTTTTTAAAAAAAAGTAAAATCTGTCCTGTTAACAAATCCTTTTTATGACTTCCACGGAAACTGCAAGTATAAATTCTGTGATATATCTGATAGCTGAACTTTTGCCACAACTGTGTATTGTGTTGTTATGTTCTACATTTATGTATACCTATTTGATCTGTTCCAAACAATTTTTTTTGAAAATGGATCAATAAATATTACTATTATTATTATTATCTGTCTGATATGTTCTGAAGGTGATAGATATTTGACGATGTTTGAAACAAGGCGAAGGTGTAGGGGTAGAAACTGATAATATTTTTACAGCAGAGCTAAAGTTTACAGAAATAAAATGTTTCTTCGACAGAGCCCGTCTGTTTACAACCTCTAATTAAATAATAAAAACAGACTGAAAATTCATTTCATGCCTCCAAGTGTCGTGCGATATAAAGCGCGAGGAGACCTATTACTGCCCGGATTGTAGGTACGTATTGATTAATGTAAAACATTATTTTCAATGCCGTGTTAACGAACATAATCGTAGTATAACAGGTGGCGAAAATAGTAATAAATTAGCATTCATTTCGAAATATACAATAACGATAAGACTAAAATGTTAGTCAAACACTTAAAGTGCTCAATTACTTGTTGACCGCTTATGATAGTAAATATTACCAACATTTTTACAGAAAGCTCATTAGCGGGTTTAAACCGAAATGTTAGTAGTCAATCGAAAACTTAAGTTAAATGTTTCGCACCATTTCACATCATCTTAATTAATACCCAATTCTTGGTGGAATTGGAATAATAAGATAATAAGAAACGATAAAGGAAATTATTTTGTGGAAGTGATGTGTGACTGTGTAGTTATCACTTCAACGACACCTTTGATAAAGAAGAAAACTTTCAATCGTAGCCTGAGAATCTCTAGTTAATGGCTATCGGACAGCGCCATATATTATACCTGATGCGGCGAAGGGAGAAAAGGAGAAAAAGATTGAGAAGTGGCAGGGAAACTTGAAATTGATTCTTCTTCGAGGACAAATTAACGAATAGGATTTATAAATAATCACGGGACGAGTTTAAACAAAAAATGAGAGCTTCGATAAATTGTATCCACAATGTGTGATTTCTAATAAAATTTATGATTCGGGCCGAGATTTTATTTATTGCAGGATTACCCGTAAAATAAATAGCATCAACGAAATTTTATAGTTTTCTGCACAAGTGACCTAAAAACACACTCAATAAAGCAAGAATCGAAAAAATCATTCGCATTAAACCATAAATCATCATAGCATTCATCAGGCGGAAAAAATGCCATGTCCGTCGATAGACTAGATCGTGCGTCATCCGTCTCTGTCGGCGGTTTTTGCAGTGTCGTCGGGTAATCACTCCCCCATTTGAAAAATAAACAGAATACCTGCGTTTCATCCAAACACAAACAAGAGGCGTCCGGGATAATAAGGGGAAAATGGCGTTTGCAATCGAGCTCGATCCACACAAACATGACAGCTTGTCGTTCGACCGGGCCTTACAAACGATTTAACGATTACAGCAAATGATTAAATCCATTTTAAAACCACCAGACCAAATAGGATTTACGTTTGTTCCTGCTGGCTGTTGCCATTGCCACATTTGCATATCATTTGTGATCCGACGTAGACCTGTCATATTTCATTGCCCTAATTGGATATAACCCTTTTATTCACTTACGGCCTTTGTCTCCAAACTATTTCAGTTATTGAAAGCTCACGAGATAATTTAGAACTCGCCTTTGTAGAAAAAACTATCATGCTATCAAAGACTTTTAACTCGCGAAGCAGTTAGTAAATTGATTGGATTATTTTATTCATTAAGTATTGAACCAATCCAAAGCAGCATTTAGTATACCAGTAACCAACCAAATCCTGATTACAGTGATAATACTACAACGTCAACTTGACACTACTTACTCAATATACTTTAATTTATAAAATAATCTGCAAAATACGATTCGTAGTCTCTTGGTTGCCTTGTTGAGTCCTCATGGATTCACTACTTGTCAAATGGCTAGCTCTCGTCCTCTTAATTTTTAGCATAAAAAAATCTACCGTTTTGACTCGTAGTTGACAACCATTCGGACGTCAAAACCCGCGGCAATCAAGAGACTACTCGTATTACTATTGAAAATCGAATCGCTAGAAACATAAAATATTTTCCCATTTTGCACATCACCATAGGAAAGGTCTTCAAATTGTGCTTCTATACTCTGTCTGGGATCCACACGGCCCTATTTCCATAGCGAAGCATTGTTGTCAAGTTGTCAACAATGTTTCGCCATGGACAGAGTATAGTTCCCTTTTGGCAAAAAATCGACGCCGTGAAAAAAACATAAATAATTTTGTATTAAATTTTATTATTGGACTTGTTTGCTGGGAAAAGATCATATTTTTTAAATATTAAGGGCCGATTTCATAATAAAAGTTAAAAGGTCCTTTAATGATAATTGACTTTAAGGGGCATTTTCACCAATCAGGAGTAGCCCCTTTTGAAATATTGTTAGGCAAATATTTAAAGTTAGCGATATTTAGAGAATCGTTTTGAGCAGCTAAACGAAAAGTCACACACACTGGCATCAATCCATTGTCCATCGAATGAAAATATTTTCAGTTCTGACGCACTTCCGGTTATACCGGAAGTGGCCACCATCTTTGTTATTTTATATGGAAAGCCTATGTTTTGAGTCTATATTCGGATTGGCCTCTTAATTGTGAGTTTATTGCACCCCCTCTTTGCCTACCTACCTGTCATAGTTTTTGACATATGTCAAAATTTGTGTAAAAAATAGATTTTTACCTGGCAATAAAAAAATTTTAATCTTCCAGACGGTTGAGGATTAAGGAACCAAACTTGAATGGTTGAAAGTAGAAGTTTGAGCTTTTGATGGCTCACTCGTTCTTATTGACATAACAATATGGCAGAAATTAATTTTTTTAAATGGTGTAATGAAATAGCCCGCAACTAAATTTTTTCAAATGCGAGTAGCATAATTTTATATATTCAGAAGATGCAAAATTAAATTTTCTTTCGGCTAGTATTAGCATTCCCTATACCTATTTTCAGCACTTTTGAAATAAATGTATTTGTGCTAATCAAAAAAATTCGTCACAGCAAGCTTTGGATCAAAAACAGTTCATTCTACACCTTCAAAATTTTGTTTTAAAAGCGAATTGTGAGAAATTGTATTTAAGACAAATTTTTGTAGGTAACTATTACAAATTTTTTTAATTCGCACATTTATTTCAAATATTTTCAAAAATATTGAAAATGGGTATAGGGATTACTATTACAAGCCTAAAGAGAATTTAATTTTGCATCTTTTGGATACATAAAATTATGGTACACCCGTTTGAAAAAATTTAGTTATGGACAATTTCGTTACGTCATTTAAAAAAAATTATTTTCGTCATATTTTTTATGTCAACAAGAACGAGTGAGATATCAGCTGAAAGCTCAAACCTTGTACTTTCAACACTCCAAGATTGGTTCCTTAATCTTCAAGCGTCTGGAAGATAAAAAAATTCTTATTGCCCCCTCAAAATCAATTTTTTAATACAAATTTTGACATGTCAAAAACCATGACAGTTAGATAGGCAAAGTGGGGATGCAATAAACTCACAATTAAGAGGCCAATCAGAATATAGAGTCAAAATATAGGCTTCCCATTTTAAGTAACGAAGGTGGCGGCCACTTCCGGTACAACTGGAAGTGCGTCAGAGCAGAAAATATTTTCATTCGATGGGCAATAAATTGAAACCCCCGCGTGTGAATTGTCGTTTAGCTGCTCAAAACGATTCTCTAAATATCGCTAACTGACACTTTAAAAGAGACACTCTGTAGAGGAGGGTGCATTAACTTTATCTACTGTACAAATTCTGCGAAAAAGTAGAAGCTTCTACCGTCTCCGATATTACCATTTTTTTAATATACTAACGTCACTGTCAAATTTTGTCTCTATTTATAACACAAGGGCCTGTATGCTAGCGGAAAAGTTTAAATCCCACGGTACAAGGCTGTTGAAAAACATGAAAATACAAAAGCGATTTTGTTATTAACAGAGTGATCCAGAAACGGTGTGAAAATGAGTGAAAGAAGTTAATTAGGTAAAGTGCATGAAATCTAAAGCGGGAGTTTTAATTAGATTCAAACTTCACCAATTACGTCAATAGAACCAGAGCGAAAAACATTCTTGGATGCTAAATATCCATCGGCTCTAGTCTCGCAATCACATTAAATTCTAATTAAATCGTACCATTTATTTTAAGTGCGTAGTTGCTCTTAAAACAAATAACAACGGTAAATGAGAGGAAATGTTATTATTAATTAACTCACCGGTATGCTATAGTCGAAATTGCCTTCTTGGCGTCACTATATCGAGGATTCCTAATTAAAAGCCCCCAGGAAAAGCTATTTACAATTAGATACAAGATACTCTGTTATATTTAGCCTAGTGTCTGGAAAAGACAGTCATCATTCTCAAACTTGACTCCCAATAAATCCTGGAGCCGCATTGTATAATTTTTCAGGCAGTGCCATCTTGCGGTTTAATTCGATTAATAAATTAAAAGCCTGCTTTGGAACAGAGCACCCAAGGCGATGCGAAATTTTGCGGAACACACAACATTTACGCATATTTGCCCACAACTTAAATAATTAAAGCAGTCTTGTAGGGACAACTTCTGTGCAACATTCATCTCCCAACTTAAATCCAGATTTCTAGTAATTGGACGTTTATGAGACTCTCCGCAACTGATTAATAAATTATTGTCCCTAAGCTCTCGACGTAAAAGTTTATTCCTAGTTGTGTCCTTAATTTGTTAGAAAAACTCGTTTTCCAAGGAAGCGATGTTCAAAATTTTCAACTTCCGTTGTATAATAAAGAATTACCGCGAGTTGGTTATTAAATTGTTGGAGACTGAAAATGGTGGATGCGCCGGGTTAAACTCTTGAAACGAAATTATACGTTTTACGTTTTATTGAGCACCGAGTTGGTTTGAGAAAATAAATTTCTGTTGGTTTTGCGAAATTGAATTATTTGTCAAATCGTATTGAAACGCACGAGGCCTTAAATACAATATATTAATGAAGTTAATTCAGACACGTCAACCCATAACAAACTTTGCAATATTTGGATTTATACCCTCTTCAATGTGCCGTCGTACCCATTGTAATGAGCCTAATCTGCTTTTTGAGGTCATTGTACGAAGATGTGAAACTCATTTCCTTTTGCTTATTAATCGTTGTTTGGGTATAGTTTCTGCTATTGTGGAACATCACACCGACTTCAGTCTTTATGGAGCTGATTTGCTGAAATTTCTTGAAAGGACTTTCGTTCATGCCATTCTTAATTCTAGTTTTAAGCATCAATTTCTGGTTTTGATGTTCAAGTTTCAAGTTGTTTGCTGCAAGCACGAATAAAAATTGCCAAAGCTCACGTCACGCCTCCAAGCCGTGAGTAGTTGCTTACAAACGTGCCTTTGCCCGATATTGCAATTTATTAAAAAGTCAGTTTAGAAGCCTTTGCAGTCACTTTTTGTTCAATTCGGTTGAAATCTTTACCAACTGCTTGAATTCGTTGCTATGCTCTTTCATTAAATTTGAATGAGAGTGACTGTCTGTCCGATAAGATTTTTCTGTATGCTTAAACAGTTGCAGTTTATTCTTTCAGAGCTGCATTTAAGCATCTTTTAATGTACCGAGTTTGTTAAAATGATCTATGCATTTATTTCAAACGCAATGTATAATGAGGTTGTTTATTTGTTGCAACAACGCAGGGCTTTATTTACTGTTAGAGACCATAATAATTCATGGGATTAGAGAAAAATGTATTTACCTAATTGAAAAAATTAACACAACAAAAATCAGGGAAAATCTCTTTCTATACGGTACGTATGTAGCTCAGTTGCTGCGTATCAGCCTTTGTCGAAATTAATTTAGCAATGAACAGACCTTATCAGATTAAATAGTACCTATGCGTTCCACTTTTCTTGCCATGCAAAGATAAAAAATTAAAGCAATTTATTCTTCATGTTGCCTTTGCATAAGATGTCAGGACAAGAGTTCCTAAATAGTCTCTTTCGGGTCAATGTTGTCTTGGTTGCCTATAGTAAGTATACTACTTACGCTCATATTAGCGACTTAGTCCTATAAATTCGGTTTTTCTACGACCACTATTGTAAATAGCCAATTTTGTACAACGTACAAACTAAGTAAGCCGTTCCTTACGCACACAAACCTAAAACTGTGCGTAAAGAGTGAAAATCGCACAGTTTTCAATTGTCATTTGTCAAATGTCATTTTTCACTCAATTTTATTGTTAAATTCATTATTCTCCCCTTATTTATTAGGACATTTTAAAAACATATCGACTACTCCTCTTCCAGGATAAAAGCAGTTCAACTGCAAAGTAAAATCCGAGGTAAAATCAATAAAAATCTTCTGTGCAAAAGTTAGGTTATATCGCAGGATCTTTTCGTCTGAAAATGCCTTGGGACCGGTAAGTTGTATTTATTCGTATTATCTTGAACCTTTGAGCAGGTATTTTAAAGACATTGTCATAATATAGAATACTGGCAGGTTTTTGGTACCCAGGAACAATCCACCGTTAATTTAGTTGACTTTAATTCAAGTAATTCCATTGTAAGCACGAATCAATTATTTATGCTGGAAAAAAACGTTTGAGGATCCAAAATAATGCAGAGTAAATTTGCATAACATCTTTTGTGAGAAATGCATGTGAGAAAAAGTATGATTCCATTTGAAAAATAAAAATTATGGTCATTTCCGGTTGAACCGGAAGTGCTAAAAATATCTGACTATGCCACTGGATTCACATCAAAAAAATAAGGTTGACTTGTCTCAGGATTTTTCCGAAATATTCCTCTCGAAGAAGTTCTTCAATTTATTAAACCTACTATTGAGAAAAGTTAAGAAATATTGTGTGGTCGTAGAAAAAGTATCGTACGCAACTCGAGTTGTAAGGCAATTACGCACTGTGGAATTATACACTCGCCGCTACGCGGCTCGTGTACAACTTCTTCCACACGTGCGTAATATGCTTCTTACAACTCTCGTTACGTAATATACTATTATTACATGAATATCGTAGATATATTATCTACTGCTTCTATCTAGCAATTACAGGGATTCTCCTGCGGCGGCCAAGTAAATACATGAATACGTCAATGACACAGGGACTATTATTAATTTTGCCCGGGGTTAAATTGAAACATTTTGTTTATTTCTCAGTCACCCTATATGTAATATACCCCATTTGACATTGAATTTCCTGCCATTCGAAAAAAATTAATCAGTCTTACTGGTTCTAAATATTCTGCATTTCACAAGCTTATTGGTGGTTTAAAAGGTTAAGCCATCAGGTATTCAACAAACTACAAAGGCATAAATTAAATGCCCAATCACTTGCTTGAAATAAATTCTCAACTGTGAAACACGCACGCCCAGGAATTCAGGATAAAATTTAAAAAGTTGTATAGTGAAAATCCACATGGTTCACCTAGTTTCAAAATATTTAGGGTGCGTTTTCCAGTAACTTTTTTTTGTAGATTCGTTTTGCAGGATGTAAAGTTAAATATTCCGTTGAATAAATTTGTCTAATGGCAAATAAACCCACGACCTTTTGTCGGTTAGATATTTATTGATAAAACTCCGATAAAATGTAGAGTAATATAACAGCCAAGCAATAACTGAACAGCTGGAGTCCTTACAATTCGCGGTGCTAATTTCGTAAAAGGCCGAAATTAATTAACTTTCTAAGAGATGACGTCCCGCCAGTGTGGGTGTAAATAACCGTGAATTTCATCACAAAAACTCATTATTGCGGAAATATAAAACCTGCATCTGCACGTAGGTTTTGTGTGGGACGGGTTGCGTAAATTTTCCTTAGGGTTGTCGCTTCCTGTGTAAATCACTGCTTTGCGGTCAGCGTCGGGTACGCCTTGTGCATTTAATAAATAATATCGCATAAATTGCGTGAGATTTTCCACCTGTTTTAATAATGTTGTAATACCTAACCAGCTTCGATTCGGCCACCACGACATGTTTGTTAATAATGCGTAGGACTTGAACCCACTTTAACCGCTGGCACGAAAGATGCTTTGCCGTAAACTGCTGCATCTCTAAATATCTGTCGATGCAAAATGGATATTTGTGTCTGATGTTGCACACTTTTATAACCGGTACTGCAATGGCCAAATATCCACATAGTCTTTGTCAAACGTATATACAGTGTTGTTCCTCTTTCACTGCTCACCATTGGCTTCTCTTAAATGGTAAGAGTTAGGGAGTCGGTTAAATTAGAAAAAAGTTGCGCTATTTTTAGGTGATTAAGAATCTGGGGTCCAATTCTCAAATCGTACGAAATGTTTCGTATGCGGAATCGCCAAGGTACGCGCAATCTGATTGGCAGCTGCTTAGCAACATCGCATACGAAACAGTTCGAACGATTCGAGAATTGGGCCCCTGAAGAGAATTGCCCAGTATCTTGATTCGTTCCTGAGTTATTCCGAAAAATCTGAAAATTGCGATTTAAAATTAAAATTAATATCTTTCTAACGATTATTTAAATGAAACTTCGAACTTTTTTATTTTTGACAACTGTCAATCAAATCGTATCGACAGAAATTTTGTAGGCCTTCTAGATTTTGAGCAATGACCATCAACTTTTGATTTTCTTTTGGTCGCCGTGTTGAATTTTGGCACCATCCTACATACAAAAATGAGCTTTTCAAAAATGTAACTATGAAGAACTTTTTTGAAAAAACATGTTAAAGTTGGAGTCAGACGACTTCAAAATCTATTTTATTGAATTTTCAATTCAATTCTACTAAACGTCAAAATTCAATATGGCGGCCACAAGAGAATCAAAAATTGACTGTGATTGCTCTAAATCTAGAAGGCCTAGAAAATTTCTGTTGGTGTCATTCGATTGATAGCTGTCAAAAAAATAAAAGTTACAAGTTCCATTTAAAAAGCATCAATCGTTAGCAAAACATTAATTTTTATTTGAAATCGCAATTTTCAGGTTTTTCTTTATAACTCAGGAACGAATCAAGATATCGGGGAATTCTCTTTAGATTCTTAATCACAAAGAAATAGCGCAACTTTTCTCAAATTTAACCAGCTCCGTATCTCTTACCGTTTAGGAGAAGCCAATGATGGTGAGCAGTGAAAAAAGAACCATACTGTATACCTAATGAAATGAAGCATTCGAGAAAATAGAAATATACTTACATAGAAACTAATTAATTCTAGCCAACTTGTCACGTTTTATTGCAATGGTGGGCATCTTAAGTGCGCGCAGTTTCTCATAAAGTCGCGGGGTTTTATTCAATTTTAATGGGCAAAGTTTGGCTGTAATATCCGAATTATTAAATTTCTTTCCTCTTAGTTAGAATTTTTGTTTGGCAGCTTAAAACTCGTATTACGCCCGAATTTCATTTAAAAAACGTAAACGGACGTTTTCTCGGTGGTGAACTGAGGGAATTGTGTTAAACGCTCGCGATAGAAATATCTGGAAATTGAGTCACTGTCGAGCCGTTGCAACATTGCATTGAAATTCATTTTGGGGTTATCGTCGAGTGCATGATCGAGAGCAAAATGTTAAATGTACATAGCGTTTTGAGCCGGTCGTGAATGGATTAAACTTCTTTGTTCTCCAGTTGCCAGGTTTGCCATTATTTCGCACATTACAAATAATAATAGTTAAGCGAGCCTTTCAGATAACTATACACTGAAATAAAAACTTGTGTTTGCGATATGAGTAATGGTCGACTTACACGTCGTAAAGGCAATAATTTTCTATAATAAACCCAACGGTAGAATTGACGTTTTCAAGAGAGAAAGCTTTTAGGGTCGAATAAATAATGGATCGTTGATTCAATACGAGCTTTATTTACCATTGACAATGTGTCATAACAATTTGAGTGTCAAGCGCTTCTCGGCTTCTCATTTTATTTCCGGCAGCATTTTGCTGAAATATAGAATATCCGTCTCGACAATGTCGCAACAGCAGCTCCCGTTCACTTACAATAAGTTACCGAACAAAGAAGTATGTATTGATTTAGAAAAAAAATTATTGCGCCAATGCAATGCAGCTTTGAAGGCTGCACTTGGGTCGCATTGTGCAAACATTCTGTTCCGGCTGTCGACGGGAAATCTTACGATTGAGTTGTTAGATAAAATTAAGAGATTTTTTCCGGTCCGTTTAGTATTTCAAGTGAGTGCAGGTGTTCTCCGGATAAATGAGGAGAGGAGGTTGCAAATATTTCACGTAGACTATTTCAATTTGAATTTTCAAAAAACGCCCGATTAAAGGGAAGTTGTGAGGAAATTGCGTTCGCCACCACCGTTTGTGTTACAGTTGAACTTATTTCCAAGTCAACTGGAGCATGAATGTCGATAATTTCACCCAAACTGGAGTTTTACTGGCGAACTCCACGGTTCACATCCAATAACAACAAGGTTATTTACATTGTAGTCGCATTTGCATTACAAAGTAGAAAAATTTGACACACAGGTCTCCAAGTGAAGTTAATTTTATTCATTATTACTTCTGGGAATAGGCGGACGCCTTCGTTATAACTATTAAATTGACAATCTACATTTGTTGCTTAACTAATCTCTGTGTGTGGGAGTAATTTTAACTGCGTAATCATGGCCTTTTTTACTAAATTCGAGTTTCGTATTTTTGCGTGTGAAAGATAAAATTGCTAAATCGCTATCAATAAATCAATGATTAATGGAAATAGGGAACTCTTTCAGAACATTAGTCACATTGGTTTCATGAGTTTCTGATCTGTCGTTTCAATTAATTAACGTTCTTGGAAGTATAATCAATAATTGATAAATATTTCCACATGAACATAAAATCGAAGACTCGACTGTATATCATTCTGGGTAGATTGAATGGCGTAGAAAAAATTTGAAAATGCGACTCCTTTCAAAACGAAATATTTTAAATTTCTCCTCGAGTTTCTGGTTCGTTTTCACTCTCGGAGACGGTAGAAACTTCTACTTTTTCACAGAATTTGTAAATGTAGCAATTAACTTTAACCAGCTATTTTAACAATTATAAAACAATTGGGTATGCCGTAATGGCTGGTGGTGTCGCGTGTGCATGGACCCCGGCGCTTATTTAATAAAATAAATTTATTTAAAAATGTTTTTCACACAATCGTTTCGATATTTCAACTTACCATAGTTACTATAATGAGCGGAAAATTGACCTTACTACAAAGGGTTTACTTTCCCTAGAAACAAAAAATTAACCATGCGGCATACAT
Organism: Pycnomerus fuliginosus; assembly: GCA_963924575.1. Classification (NCBI taxonomy): domain Eukaryota; kingdom Metazoa; phylum Arthropoda; class Insecta; order Coleoptera; family Zopheridae; genus Pycnomerus; species Pycnomerus fuliginosus. The sequence continues at coordinate 21,328,037 of OZ004618.1, read as the reverse complement.
TCGCGGTAAGTAAAACAGATGAAAATCGTAAATAGCGGGTGAGATGACAAATGAGTATCAAAAACATTTTAATTTAATAAAGCTTAGGTTTCCTGTGATTGCCGACTGCCATTTTGCTTCAAATTTTTCGTCGGGTCGGCTTCAAAAACTTTGTCCAAGTTTGTCATTGGTAAAATTCGATTGTGCGAAAAATTATCTACGATACACGGTTGTTAAGTGCGTTTTAACAGAATCTCGGAATCTGCAAAAAACTATTCCTCGATTCTGTTAACATGCACTTACCAACCTATTATCGTTAATAACTATTTCACACCTAAAATGACATTTTTCGAAAAAATGGCACTAAGGTTTTCGATCCGGTAATGCAACAGCCATCGAATTCGATAATAATAATTGCTCTTTTGCTCTTTTGCCAAGAAAAACTCAAAAAGGGTCCTTTTTGCCTCTAAAATGGCACAAAAGTTTTTGATCTGACAATACAACAGCTATCGATTCCGATAGTAAGAATATGTAAAATAAATTCAAGAAAGGGCCATTTTGCCACTAAAATGACATTTTTTGAAATGTAAAAAAAATATCAGATTCGGTAAGAAAAATATACAGCTGATTTGTGTTCCAAAGCAACACATTCCCGGGAAATTCGAATAACGCCTCGTTTTACCTTCGTTTATGAACTAACCCCGGGGAAGTGTTGGCTCAGTATTTTTCCACAGGTCAGGTCAGGTCAGGTAAAATTTCCATTAAATGAATTAGGAAAACAGGAAAAAAATAAAATGGGATTCCCCACGTAAATCCCTATGGACACCTTGGAGAGTAGGCATACCGTATAATAAATGCTTCTTGCTTAAACCGCGTGGGCCTGGCATTGTGTTGCGTGGGATATTTGTTTATCAAAACAGGTAGGGAGCAACAAGCAAATGAGTATTTACTTATTACCCGTTTCTCTGGTCGCTTGATATTTTTTAAACAAAGAAATTTAATTGAAGAGTGAAATTTCCGTAAGCACCCATTGATATTTTCAAACATCGTGGGAGGATTTAGTGAAAGGGATTTGATTGCTGCCAGAGTTGGTTCAACGAGTATCTATTTACATGTTCATTTTTGCCTTAATTACATTTTCATAGTGACACCACCACAATGGAGTCCTAATGGAAACATGAGTTATTATTATTACGCCTCGATTGCATCGGGTGTCAAAAATCATTCGGTTTTTATAAAGATAAAACGCTGAATAGTCATCCAATTAAACATACAATTAAAATGGGTAAATACAGGGCATCTGCAGCACATTAGAACTAGTCCCTAGACGGTTATTTTCGAGCCAGTTTTGCTTTAATTTTTTCCATGCAGAGGATGTAATCTGTATTTAAAAGACTTTAGCCCCGTCGGGAAATTTTCATATTAAAATCCTCCCAAGAGAAAATATTTGTGTTCGACTAATGCCTTTGTTTGTTTCTTGAGCTTTCTTATTAAAACACGTCTCCCCCTTAACGACTTAGTTAGGCGGAAGGCAGAAAATTTTAAAATAATTGCAACTCTAAACTCCGCCAATATCGCTTAAAAGCCCTAGAAGTCGGTGTCGAATTTTAATATCGGGCAAAATAAATAAATAACCTTTAGAGCAAAACGTGGAAGGGTTTGTTTAGATACATACAGGGTATCCCTCGACGAGCGTCAGTTAGCCCTATCTGGAGAACTGTTTTTAGCATCGTCATGAAAATTTGTACACAGGGGTTTCAAGTAATTTTGAATCGACGTAAAATATTTTCAGCAATGGCGCGCTTCCGGTTATACCGGAAATAAGTACTAACTTTCTTATTTTAAATGGAACACCCTGTATATTATGATATTTTTGGATTCTACGTTTAATTATAGGTGAACTGTTACTAAGAATTGCTATGCCAAAAATCAACCGTTTTTGAGAAAATCAAGAATTTCGCTTTTTTATGTCAAGTGCAGGCCTAACTTCAAAAAGCTGTAACATCCTTACAGTATGAAATGAGGAAACGATATTAATCTAGCATGAAGATTAATGTAAGGTGTATCCGCCCGTGCACTCAAAATTGGGTCAAATACATACAGGGTGTTCTCTGCAAATTTTTAAACATCATCAACTTCATTGGTCAAAAAGTCAATTTTCTCAAATGGAATGCCTCAACTATTTTATGGCACCTCGTTGCAGAATTTAATTGTCTATCATTTTAGTCTACATGTTTGCCATATTTAAAAAAAAGTTTTTGTAATATTTCAAAGTATTTGGAATTTGAACAAAATTTCATATTTAGCACGATAATAACCCAAGTTAGCTATGATTTTAGGAGCCTTGAGAGTTCCTTAAAGGTGTCGTGAACTCGTTGCTGGCGGCTCGCGGTGACGTCATTGGTGCAAGCATCGAAGCGTGGAGTAGCGCAACCTGAGGTTTTTAACAATATTGTTGGGGTTTGTTACGGTTCGATTTGAACAGATCGTTCTAATTTAATATTAAAATATACAATGTAAATAACAAATAATTATTTTAGGCACTTTTAAACTATAAACATTTTTTACCTAATTGCGTTTTGAAAAGTTGGATTTTACACAATTAGGTAAAATGTTGTACGGAATACGTTATGAAAAGCCTAAATTGTTTGACTCGCATAATGTTGCAAAACTCGCTATCGCTCGTTTTGGCAAATATTACGACTCGTCAAACAATATAGGACTTTTCATAACTAATTGCGTAAATAACTATTACCTACTTGCGTTTTGAAAAGTTGGATTTTACACAATTAGGTAAAATGTTGTACGGAATACGTTATGAAAAGCCTAAATTGTTTGACTCGCATAATGTTGCAAAACTCGCTATCGCTCGTTTTGGCAAATATTACGACTCGTCAAACAATATAGGACTTTTCATAACTAATTACGTAAATAACTATTAGAACATTCACACGCCCTACCCCTAATATTTAAACCGATTTACTCGCCAATTTACTCGTGTAGGAAAAAAATGCATTATTTTGCACTTATTTTTTTAGAATTTGATAATATTCACCTGTTTACTTGTCGAATCGATTGAATATACTATCAATTAACTCCTTCAGTCCTTCCTCTGCCTTCTCGCGTAATTATTATATGCTCGTTCTTGTAATGGCTGATGCTTCTTGTCTTTGTCGTTATCAATTCTATTTAATATATTATCGAAGGAACAACATCTTTCTTTAAAAATAGTTACGTTTTACCGCCAAGTACCTAATTCTTGTTTCGACAATGAAGTTTTCTCGAAATCGTTGTCTCTGCACTCTGCAGTGAGACGAGCATTTTCGAGTGTTCTTTGCGCGGGAACGAAATTTGATCAAGACTGTGCAATTCTTACGCAGCGTTTGCAGTGGCTTGCACCAAGGACGTCACAGATCGTATTTTTCCACATTGAGAGGCTTATAACTCATTTATTACTAATCGTATTTAAATTCTACTTGCATCGTAAGAATCGTAAGTTTTTACACAATTTTTTGATAAAAAGTAGCCCAACGAGTTCACGACACTTTTAAGGCTGCTCAAACGAAATTTGAAGCTCATTTTAATCCTGTTTTAAAATATGAAATTTTGGTCAAATTCCAAATACTTAGAAATATCACAAAAACTGTTTATTTAAATATGGCAAACATTTAGACTAAACTGATAGACAATTAAATTGGGGGCATTGCATTTGAAAAAATTGTCTATTTGACCAATGAAGTTGATGAAGTTTAAAAATTTGCAGAGAACACCCTGTATGTATTTGAACCAATTTGACTCCAGGGGCGGACACACCCTACATTAGTCTTCATGCACAATTAATATTGTTTTCTCATGTCATACTGTAAGGATGTTACAGCTTTTTGAAGTTGGCATAAAAAAGCGAAATTATTGATTTCCTCAAAAATGGTTGATTTTTGGCATAGCAATTCTTAGTAAAAGTTTGCCCAGAATGAAACGTAGAATCCAAAAATATCATAATATACAGGGTGTTACATTTAAAATAAGGAAGTTAGTATCTATTTCCGGTATAACCGGAAGTGCGCCATTGATGAAAATTTTTTACGTCGATTCAAAATTAAGTGAAACCCCTGTGTACAAATTTTCAAGACGATGCTAAAAACAGTTCTCCAGATACGGCTAACTGACGCTCGTCGAGGGATACCCTGTATATGATGGTAAAAATAAACTTGTCTTAACCCCCTTGATAGTTCCAAAACTGGAAGTTAGGGCAAACAAATTAAAAGTAAGGACCTCGGTAAGGACGTGGAGGAGATAGAAAAAATATATTACTTTCATAAAAATAAATCTCGAAAAGGCATTAATGGGCGCACTCAATTAAAAGTTGTGTTCGTGGGGAATGGCTCTGTTTGTTTTCTTTAGCATAGATCAATTACAGGAACCCAACCAGGATCTAAGACCAAAATGGGTCGAATTAATAATTTTATGGTCAAATAGATAGCCGAATAGACTATAATAATTTATCGGGTTACGTACGCGTCGGCTGAGTAATATTAATTTACCTAATTACGCATTCAATGTTCGACCAATGCGTTTAATAATCAATTTAGGGTAATGATTGATATATTGCACATGCACTGCGACCTCCCAGGCTGCTGACCTGGTGAATGGTTCATTGCAGACTAGCGAATGAGAATGATGTACATCTGTCCATTTCGCAGTCTGTTGTGTTAAATATGCCAGCAGCAATAGCTTACTCAACTATTAAATAACATAATGTGCACTGAATTAAAATCACCCACAAACCAAAATTTAGGGTAAATCATTACTGGACCCAATGTTGTCTTGTGAAATAAGTGGAACTTTCACTCTCTTAATTAAATTGACACATTGATTAAATGTATCGCTTGCATATTTTTATCATTCAGAATATAATAAGTTTTATAACTGTTACGTTAGCTTTATTACTATTAATAACATTGTTTAATATGACAATGCAATGGCGTACTTAATTGTTGTTAATTACTGCCACATTAAAGCAATTTTTCCCTCTTTTTGTTACAGGTAATGCAAGGAGTGCACGCAATACAAGGTACGATTCTTACATTGTCAGTTACTTAGATATTTATGTCAGACACATTAGTAGTCCAGTAGTATTAGGAAAAAATGTGGAAATAATTAGAGACCAGTGGTTCTTTGCGTCGAAATGTTGTACTTTACGTACTATACAACATACTAAAAGTCCTGATAAATCCGGCGTGTGCGTTAGCCGCTATCTTGAAAAAATGGTGGGCATCGAAGATCTCTCCGATGTTTTTCGCTTTTATCTTGAAAACCGTTAATACTTCGAAATTGAAAGAGCATACAATTTGCAATGAAATGACAGCATACTCGAAAAAATCTTAATATCGCTAAATTTTAAAATCACATCCGAACGATTATAGTTCACAGTTTAAAATAAAATTTTTAGCGAATGTGGAAATAATTAGAAGCCAATGGATTCTTGTGTTGAAATGTTGCACTTTACTCACTGTTTAACATATGCTAAAAGTCCTGACATATATCCGGCATGTGCGTTAGCCGCAATCTCGAAAAAATGGGACAGATCGTGGGCCTCTCGGATGTTTTTCGCCATTATCTTGAAAACAGTTGATCGTTGACCAAATTGAAAGAGCATAAAATTGGCAACAGGATGACCTTAAGCTTTGTTATACAGGGTGTTATTTTTAAAACTTCCCACCTTGAATATCTTTGGATGTAATAGAGATATTGAATTAAAATAAACGTTGACCAATTCCGTATGTAGGGGGACACTTGCGCGTATATAAAGGGAATTTTTTCCACTTCCGGTTTAACCGGAAATGACCGTAATGAGATGATACCTTTTTCTCAACGGATTCGGAATCCACGATTTTTTCCCAGTCCGTGTATGTATGTATCACACTTGACCGGAAGTGCATTCACGGCCACCCTAGATTTTCAAAAACATCGAAAAAATCGGTGAAAATACGAGATTTTCGAAAAACGCAAAAACACGTCTGCTTTAATTTTTTGATGCAAATTCATCTGCCCATTGACATTTTCTTTTTATTTACTTTTGAGATTTTGACAGATTGTGAGGTAAGAGAAAATTTGATAGAAATAAGAGAAAATCAAAAAATGAAATTGACGTGTTTTTGCGGTTTTCGAAAATCTCAATATTTCACCGATTTCTTCGATATTTTTGAAAATCTAGGGTGGCCGTGACTGCACTTCCGGTCAAGTATGATACATGTATCATTCCGTGCGGGATTGGCCAGCTTTTATTTCAGTTCAATATCTTTATTACATTAAAAGATATTCAAGGTGGGAAGTTTTAAAAATAACACCCTGTATATATATAGCGGCTAACGCACATGTCGTATTTATCAGGACTTTTAGTATGTTGTACAGTACGTAAAGTACAACATCTCAATGCAAAGAACCATTGGTCCCTAATTATTTCCACATTCGCCTAAAAATTTTTCTAATACTACTGGCCGGTGTGAATAATTAGGTAACAAAGCTTCTGCTTATAATTTGATCTTTTTCTTTTGCAAAAAAAATTGTGTTTTTATCCTTTATTACATAAACTGTTAGCAGCATGCGTAGCAGCAAGATATTAAGTATAAGTAGTTTCAAAAAAATGGGCAGCAGGGAAGCGGCTGGAACTTCCCCATCGCGTTGGTCTTCGATTTCTATGTGGGTGGCAGCCAATTGGCTCGACATTGTGACTAATTTTACACTTATCTAACAAATAGTGACATTTAAGGTTAATATCTTGCCATATTTACTGCTATTCTTCGTCAGTCCGCGAAAGTTTTATATACGAGAATGAGAATTTTCATATGGTAAGAACGAGCTGTGAATAGATTTTTGGAACCAGAATTTAATGATCTTTCTAATGATGACATAAAAAATGAGAACTTGTAGTTAAATTTTTAAAGTTGATATGCCTCCTCCCGTGGACCACTTGCTTCCAAAAGTCTATCAGCCCTTCAACGGTCTGCCCATCATGTACCAAAGAAGGGAATCGAACTTTCAATGAATTTGGGCTATATGTTGCACGCATAAGAGATTTACAAATTCTTGACTCAATGACCCTAAAAGATCAAGCTTTTGATCTGTGTCAGTTTTAAAAATCTCTTATGTGTGCAACTGTACTTTTTTAATTTTTGAATTCGATAGGTATATAACCTAAATGAGCTATTTCTTATGGAAAATTGGGATCGATAGATTTTTTTAATTTTTTGAAATGTTGTTGTCCACGCGATGCTGATTAAAACGTCTCATGGACACAACCTTGTGGGGCCAACGGTTTAGGCGCTAGAGCGCCCCAAAATACCGGTCCGGACGTCCCGGACCCAGCTAGCACATAGAGTTGTCGGAACGTTTTTGCGACGATATCGTAAACTTTAAAGTCATTGTTACTAGTTGCCGCTACGTTGCAGGCACGTAGTGGGTACGTGCCCGCTACCAAAATGGGGAATGATTTTTTGGTTCCCGAAACGTCACGGTTACCACTTGGTCACCTATTCTGCTACGTTCCCAATACGTGACAGGTACCTTATTTGGGTAATTGCTACGTAAAGATTACGTCCCAATGCCCAATCATGGCTACTTCAAACACCCTCAAATTAATCAAGGAGGGGGCACTTCTTTGTTTGTATTGGATATCTAGTAAAATCTGTGGTAAAATATCACAGAAGCACGCCCATTATCTTGACAAGTCTAGAATCACTTTGAACACGGCTTAAAAATATGGCTTATTGGGATATAGTATTTAAATATGTGAAATGCTAGAGATTATTCAAATTGAAAACGAAAACGCATCAAAGTTTACTGATAAATGATGTTATCCTACCTCGAAAAATTACAATGCGCTTCTAAAATAATAAGTAATTCATAATTTGAATCTGGGTTTGTTAAGTTTTGAAAATAATTTTTTTAGAAATTTTTTGGGAAAACTTACAAAATATTGACTAAAATCAAAAACATATAAGTCGTGTAACTTACGACTACAAAACATGCCATATTGAAGATAAATTAAATTGTTTTAAAAACTAGAAAATAATGGCGTTTGTGAATTTTCTAACAAACATGGCTGCTGCAAGCAGTGCCACTTCATAGTTTTAAATACTTGGTGTTCTGGGACCTTATAGTATTTTCGACATCAATTACCCCAATGAGAGTTATTGGAACTTCAAAATTAGACTTTGAATTGTTCCGCCACTTTGAAGCGGTGACTGTTCCTACAACGTACCAGTGTTTCATAAACTTTAAGATTACCGTGGTTAGTCATTTTTGTCATTATGAAAATTATCAGGAGCCACATCAACAAACATGACATTTTCACTCGCCAAAGATTCACAATAATTATTTTCCACTGACCGTGCTTCAGATGTGGATGGCAGTACTATTACATCGTCATGAGCCTTATTGTTATGTTTTGCTTCTGCCAAATTATTTTCTAAATCCACTGCAGACAATAATTGCCGCTTAACTTTTCTATAAAAGCTCGTCGAGTGACGATACCGGGGATGTTTTGAGCCTATTAATTTTGAATTTAGATTTTTTGGCATCTTTTTGATGGCAAATGCACAAAGTGAACTACAAAATATAACGAGGGAGGGAGGAAAGATAAAAAACTTAACGGATATAATTACCACACTGTTACTTTACTGAGGTCTTTTATCTTAAAGTAATATGTGCTAGTCCTGGTTACTACATAGTGGCTGCCCCAAAATAAGCTAAGTGTAGAAATTACCTTAAAGTTGATTTTTAAAGTGCCAGAAACGTAAGTTTGACCTCAAATGCGACCATAAAAGTCTGTTACTTTGAAGAATTTTTTGTAGTTTCCTTAACTTGTAGGTACCGCCACTATAAATGTTACCTTAAAAAGGGTAGTACTTCAAGGTAACAGTTTTAGTTTCTGCTACGTCCCTCTGACCTAGCACTATTACTTACAGGTTTCTTAACTTTAAAGTCGTGATACCTAGTAAATTTTACTTACTGGGGAACGGCAAAAAATAACTCTTAAGTAAACTTTACTTTACAGAAATTTAAGAAGACGCCATGACGTTGTTTTATCTTTAATAAATACCATGAGGTTATGCTCTACATTGAAGTCCCTATTTTAGTCTCAATAACGTAAAATTTACTTCATGTGGTCGCTGTTTACTTCGGTGACGGTATTGATGACTTTGTGTGTTAGCTGGGGATGCAACGCTTTTTTTCAAATATCTACAGGGTGTCCGGAAATAACGATGAAATATTTCGGAGCGTAATTCTACATCTCAATATATGAAAAAAAGTTCCTATAAACATGTGTCCAGAAATCGTTCCTAAGGGGGCTACGGCCCTCTGAAGGGGGCGTCTAAAATTCGGTGTTTATTGAATAAATCAGGAACCGCTTAAGCTACAGCGACGAGTTTTTGCACATTATCTAACATCAGTAAGGGCGATCAAATTATGCTAACCACCAAAAGCAGCGGCGTGGAAAGTAGGGGGCTTCAGCTTTCCCCACCCCAATTTTTCTACGTTATTTTATTGACAATTTCTCACCGGAATTACTGAAATTGCATGAAAAAGCCTCTCTTATTATAACACCGTGGGATCAACCGTTTTCGAAAAAATTAGATTTAAAGGTCCATTTGCATTTTAGGCTTATCAATATTCATTTTTATTAAATTACAAAACTGAATGGAGGTTCAAAAGTTGCTTTCCCCGTTTCGAACTCTATAGTGGAGGGGCACTTCGGAAAAACTCTGGGGCACATAACCTTTATTAATTTCATGCAGTCTGAGGGTGCTGTCAAATACTTTTTTCCACTTCCGGTTTAGCCGGAAATGACCCTAAAATTGGTTTTTTAAATTGAAACCCACATTTTTTTCAACTAATTCGGAATCTACGAATTTTTGTAAATCGAAAACACGTGTCGCACTTGACCGGTAATCAAGTCACGGCCACCCCAGATTTTCAAAAACATCGAAGAAATCGGTGAAAAACGAAGATTTTTGAAAATTGCAAAAACACGTCAACCTTATTTTTTTGATACAAATTCAACTTGACAGTTAAATTTCTTCTTTACTTCGTTTTGAATTTTTCAAATTCTTTGATTTTTTACTATTGGTGATTTTTACAAAAAGAAATTAGAAAAATGTAATCGGGCAATCGAATTCGCATCAAAAAAATGCAGCAGAGAAGCGGCTGGAACCTCCCCATCGCGTGGATCTTTGTATTCTGTGTAGATAGTAGTCAATTCAACAGATTTTTTTTTATCCTTATCGTCTGACGTCTGTGACTAATTTCGCAATTTTCTGACAAATACCGACATCACCTCGTACATCACCCATCACATTTGACAATATGTTCCTTTTAAGGTTAATCTTTTGCCAACTTTTTGACAATAACTGCCACTTTATGTCATCCACTGTCAGCCTGCTCCCTTTTAATGAGAAAGAATTTTTTCAATATTTTCCACTGAAATGGCAGAAACTGTGAATACATTTTTAGAACCAGAATTTGATCGTCTTTCTAATGGCGACATAAAAAAGACGCCTTGTATTTAAAATTTTAAGTTGATATGCTTAAATGGCAGTTCGCGTGGGCCAATTGCTCCCAAAAGCCTTTCAGGTCTTCAACGGGTCACCTAATCTCCATGTACCAAATTTCAGCCAAATCGATTCAGTAATTTGGGCTATAATGTGTTTTTACTGTTATTATAAAATTTCGATTTTTTGAACCAAACAGCGCTAAATGCGAATTAATTTTGTCCTATTTAAAACCAAGATTTGAAGACCCTTCTGATGGTGACAATAAATCTTTCAAAAACTTGTTTTTAATGGTTTAATGATTGAATAATTTTAAATTTGGAAATTGGTGTGCCAAAAGGACACTTTCCGTGAGTCGATGGAATTCAAAATTTGTTCAGCTTTTCGAGGTGTAATACAATCCCTATGTGCAAAATTTCAGCCAAATCGATTCAGGGGCTTGGGCTGTACCGCGATTTTAAAGTTTGATAAAAATCAATTTTTTTTTAAATTTTTGGTCAAAAGGACACTAATAATGAATACATTTTTAGAAGCAGAATTTGAAGGTCTTTCTTATGGTGACGTGAAAAATGGGGGTTTGCATTTAAAATTTAAAAGTTGATGTGCCAAAATGGCATTTCCGGTTGCACGATTGGCTCCAAAAGCTTTTCAGATCTAAGTTGGGTTATGAGATGCCTACGTACCAAATTGCAGCCAAATCGGCCCAGTAGTTTTGGCTGTGGCGTGTTTACAAACGTACGTACGTACGTACGAACATACACACAGACACATTTTATAAACCACTTTTCTGGGTTCCTGAGACCTCAAAACGTGGAGATCTGGTGCTATCTCAAATTCGAAAATTTTAGTGATTGCAGTAACCTCCCATTTTTTTAAAATTGTGATGGGGTTGGGGAGGTTAAAAATAAGGTTGACGTGTTTTTGCAATTTTCAAAAATGTTCGTATTTCACCGATTTGTTCGCTGTTTTTGAAAATGTAGAGTGGCCGTGACTTAATCTCCGATCAAGTGTGGTACGTGTTTTTAACCTAGAAAAATTCGTAGATTCCGAATTAGTTGAGAAAAATGTGGGTTTCAATTAAAAAAAAACTATTTTAGGGTTATTTCCGGCCAAACCGGAAGTGAAAAAAAATATTTGACAGCACCCTCAGACTGCACTAAATAAATACATGTTATGTGCCCCAGAAGTTTCCGAATTGCTCCTCCACGATAAAGTTCGAAAGGGGGGAAACAACTTTTGAACCTCACTGTATAATGTTGCTTATTGATGACAGATAGTCTGCAAAAACTTAATAATTGACTAAATAAAATCGTATTTTGAGCGCCCACTTCAGGGGGCCCTAGTCCCCTTAGGGGCGATTTCCGGACACATGCTTATAGGAACGTTTTTTCATATTTTGAGCTGCAGAATCACCCACCGAAGTATTTTATCGCTATTTCTATACACCCTGTATAATATCTCGGTTATTTTTAACGATAGGGTGTTAATTTAAAAGGTGTTAAATAGATATTTTTCTAAAGTCTTTTCTGGTACATAAGTACATCAAAACAGTTAACGGTCTATCTTTTGAAATATCACTTTCTTTAAAAAAATATATATAAGAAAAATACCTGATTACCCCACGCTCATATTCCAGATTTTATTGTTTGGAACGTTTCATAGCCAACGTTCGCACATTACGCATATTGCCGTTTCTTCGGGCAATACTATAGGCGTTAATTTTCGCCAGCACACCTGGGGCAAATAACTATGTCGGAACTAATAATTCCTTCTTGTGTTTTTTGATCGCATCTAACCTTGTCTTGTTATTCGAGGATGATTACCTATTTGATTCTTACAATTTATGGGTTTCTCCAAATTCTCGCAAATCTATTGCAGATCTAGGTACCGGGATTATCAATTCTGTTTGCTAAAGGAAAGCTGCTTACACTATCGAAATTAATCATAACACAAGTAGGTAGAGAGATCGCAGGTTGAAAAGGACCTGCCACGTGATCGGCGCGAGTCGACTTGTTGAAAACTGCCGTGGTCGGGAGGTCTCGTGGCGGGGGTTGCTGCGCAGCTAGACCCCGCCCACAGATCCTTTTCAACCTGCGATCTGTCTACAGACAGCTCAATGACGACATTCACTTACATATACCGTGCGTATTAAAAATCTGTCCTATTACCGGATGCGCCTAAATGAGAAATATGTACTTAACCCGGAAAAAACTGGGGAATTTTCTCATTTTATATTTTTCGAAAAATCGTTGCAACTGAACTTGAAATTCTCCTCTTTCTTAGGTAGTAAAAGAATGTAGTTTTCATTTCGAATCCATCAAACAGCTGCTTTAAATTACTTTAAAAATAAAACAGATTTGTTCAAGTACCTACCTGAATAGAAACTAGATGGCCCTCTAGGTTAAGGAATAAACTCGGGCTTTTGAATTTTTGGAACGCCATAGGTACTACGATTGTAAGTCACGATGACGGAAGTGAATACGGGGATGGCGAAATCTCAGTGTATTTTCCTCAAACTTGAGATTTTGTCATGAACTCAGTTAGCAGGAAGGTCTTCAACAAATATTGTTAAAAGGGCAGCTCACCGTGATCGTTTTTGTGTTTTAATTTTTGACGAAAATCGTTTCGGCCGCTGATTGTGGGCTATCCGTAACTGTGCGGACTTTTTTGTAGATCTTTTGGTTGCCGATATTTTTTCCTTATAGGATTTTAATCCATCTGCATCTGCAAGCGTTTAGGCAGCGTTCACAGTAGAAGTACGAGAAGGCGCCTTTTTTCTCAATTACACTATGCCCAAAGCACGTGTTGAGGCGTTCGGCTTTCGGGCCCTTTGTCCAGTTGTGAGGGCCTAACAACGCACCTATTTTCTTTACATAACATCAGCAAGTAACATAGATAAGCGGACACGGCCTACATGCTACACGTTACTACCGTGTCGGCCGTGATGAGATTTTTCTGTTGGTGTCAAACGGGCTTTCATTTACATCGAAATTCCTGTCAGTGTCAATAAACAGCAAGAATAAAGATTGAATAATGGGATCATGGTTATTCTTTGATTCCTGTTTCTGACATAGATAAATAATTATCGAAGCCCGTTTTTCCAAAGTAAAATAAAATAATTGAATTTTTGTTATTCAACTTAAACAACCCGAGCAACGCCGGCGGCGAAGCAAGAAACCTTCTGAAGGAAGAGAGAGGCACCTGGTGAAAGAGGATGGTTAAAAATCTTCTGTCAATGTCCATTTCATATCAAGGACGGTGAAGGGTTTGTTAAAACCAAACGTGGGTAGTCGTCGGTCCACTGGCGCCTCCAGAAGCTGAAGGTCCTTTATTACCTCCTGGAGTATGCCAGAGTGACGACTTCCCGTCTTCGCCCGTCCCCACATTCCTCTCTTGTACATGGATGTCAAGAGGTGCCAAGTTCATTGCGGTCTCCAATGCTGAAGTGGGAGTAGTTCGCAAGGCACCTGTAATGGCGAGACAGGCAAGTCTCTGCACATGACTCAGGTCCCTTTTTGCTGTTTCTAGTCGGGTTCTCGGCCACCAGACGTAAGTAAGCATGGGCCTTATGACTGCCTGGTAAATCCAAAGAACAATTCCTGGGGAGAGACCCCAGGTTGCTCCAATGGCTGACCTTCATTGCCAAAAGGCTTGACAAGCTTTTTCCGTTTTGGTCTTTAGGTGTTTTTTCCATGTAAGCTTGCTGTCGAGGAAAACACCAAGGTATTTTACCTCGGACGAGAGCTTAAGTGGAACGCCGAAAATTGAAGGTACCTCTAAATCATCGGTTCTTCTTTTTTTGGTGAATAGGACTAGCTCTGTTTTGTGAGGGTTCACAGCCAGGGCGCTATCCTGACACCATATTTCAACTACCCGGAGTGCAGTCTGCATAAGGCCTCCTATCACTCCGTGGGAGGTGCCACTTATTAAGATGACAATGTCATCCGCGTATCCAATGGTTGTGAAACCCTTATCGTTTAGGACGCAGATAAGAGAGTCAGCCACCAGATTCCACAGGAGCGGTGATAAAACGCCCCCTGAGGACAGCCGCGGCCGACCCGCGCCCGACAGGTTCCATTGCCACTGTCGATTTTAACCGATCTCCATTATCGAAGCCCGTTTTTCCAAAGTAAAATAAAATAATTGAATTTTTGTTATTCAACTTAAACAACCCGAGCAACGCCGGCGGCGGGGGAAGAAACCTTCTGAAGGAAGAGAGAGGCACCTGGTGAAAGAGGATGGTTAAGAATCTTCTGTCATTGTCCATTTCATGGTCTACAAGTCCTGGGTTAAGAATCGATGGCGACCTGTCGAAGAAACATGTTGGGCTGAGAGAAGCACCTGGCGAAAGAAGAAACTGGTAAAGAACTTTCTGATATTGTCAATCTCGAGGGCAGAACACTTTGTTACAAACCTAAGGACTAAGAATTCACGGTGAACCGTCAAAGAAACTTTTTAGGGGAAGAGAGAAGTACCTGGTGAAAGAGGATGGTTAAAGATATTGGTACCTATTGTCCATTTTTTGAGCAGAGCCCTTTATTACAAGTCCTGGACTAAGAATCGAGGGTGACCTGTCGAAGAAACTTTCTGGGCTGAGAGAGAAGTACCTGGTGAAAGAGGAAGTAGGTTAAAAACTTTCTGCTGATATTGTCAATCTCGAGGACAGAACACTACTTTCTTATAAACCTATAGGACTAAAAATTCACGGTGAACCGTCGAAGAAACCTTCTGGGGAAAGAGAAGCACCTGGTGAAACAGAAGATTAATACCTTTCTGGAATTGTCGATTTCATGGTAAAAACCGTTCATTACAAGTCCTGAACTAAGAATTGACGGTGAACCTTCGAAGAAATCTTCTGGGGGAAGAGAGAAGCACCTGGTGAAAGAGGAAGTAGGTAGGTTAAAAACCTTGTGGTATTGTCAGTCTCGTGGGCAGAACACTTTCTTACAAACCTAGGATTAAGAATTGATGATGAACCGTCGAAGAAGCCTTCTGGGGGAAGAAAAGCACTCGGTGAAAGAGGATGGTTAAAAACCTTCTGGCTTTGTCCATGTCATGGTCAAAACCCTTTTTCATAAGTCCTGGACTAAAAATCGACGATGACCTGTGGAAGAAAACTTCTGAATGAAGAAGTAAGCACCCGGTGCCAGAAAAAAATCAAAGGATTACTAACATCCTAAAACTCAGTCTATGGCGATCTAGAAACAGGACGGACTGCAACACACATTAAATTGGAACATATTGGTGTTATTATTATTATTATGTAAGCCCAACATTAAAAAAAGAGTAAGAAAGGAACCTGGGGTCAAGGATGACCTTTAATACAACCATTATGGCATAGGTAGGATGCTTAAGTGCCCAAAACTTTAAGAAAAAAAAATTGTTAATGTCATTAGCATCAGTGATGAGAAATTCAACAAATTGTATCGACAGTAAGCCCAAAAAACACCGATGTTCGATAGGGTCCTTTCAGCCAAATCGATCCAGTAGTTTGGGCTATAATAATGTGTTTTTAGTGTCATTAAAAAATTAATTTTGTCTTATTTAAAACAAGAATTTGAAGACCTTTCTGATGCCGACAATAAATTTTTCAATAACTTGTTTTGGATGGTTAAATGAGAGTAATCTTAAATTTGAAAAAATATATGGGTATGCTAAAACGGCACTTGCCGTGGGTCGATTTCCACCAAGAAGTTTCAGCTCTTCGACATGTAATACAATTTCCATGCGCAAAATTTCAGCAAAATTGGTCCAGAGGTTTGGGCTGTATTATTGGGTTTTTAAAGTACGTTAAAAATCTCAAATGTTTAAGTTTTTGTCAAAAAGGCACTCAGTGAATACATCTTTAGAAGCAGAATTTGAAGGCCTTTCTTATGATGACGTCAAACATGGGGGTTTGTATTTGAAATTTAAAATTTATGAGCCAAAATAACATTTCCTGTTGAACGATTGGCTCCAAAAACTTTTCAGATCTAATTTGGGTTACGATAGATACCAATGTGCCAAATTGGTCAAGTAGTTTAGGCTGTGGCGTGTTTACCAACGCACGTATTAGGTACGTACGCACATTCACACAGACACATTTTAAAAACTACATTTTTGGGATCCTGAGACCTCAAAACGTATATAGATCCGGTCTTATCTCGAATTCGAAAATTTTGGTGATTGCAGTAACCTCCTATTTTTTTTAATGTGGGGTTGGGGAAGTTAAAAGGAGCGTACCCTTACCCATACAAAAATTTGTTGGCAATTACGGATTTAATTACATTTTTGCGTCAGTTTGTTTTCTTAAATAACGTTTTGGGATTTTATAAAAAAAGAACTCGCATATTTTGGTCATAGCGATGTTCTCGCAAGAATAACCACCACAAAATTTGCACGTATCCAAGTCGTTTCGGTAAAGCTCTCAGAGACGATTTTGCCATATTCGAAAGCAAAACCGTGTCACTTAATTTAAAGATGTATTATGCGGCAGGCAGCCTTGTCATAAGCTATTTAACTGTATACGTGGAAGGCGCAAGGAATTGTCACCAGAGGGTGCTTAAGTTCAACTATAGTACTTGTAACCATAGAGACTTTGTCGGACAGATAAATAGCTAGAGCAGTGAATGGAATTGTATTAAAAATGGGGCCCGTCATTCAAGGGTACATTTTCCGGTGCAATTTTTGGAGTGCTTAACGAGCTTTTTTGAATGCTTGTTGACCCCGCTAACTGGTCGTCTAGTGGAAAATTGAAAAAGAAATGTATTTTATATTTTATTTCCGCCGCTTTTTTGCTCGAAAGATTCTTCAAAGAACTTCTTTAATAAATAGATACTCATCAGGAGGGTTGTGTTCTTGTCGGTATTTCATTTTTCACATTAAACTGCTCACGTATAAAATTCGAATCAGCTTTGTTTTGCAACAAATTAAAAAAGTTATAGAACAGAGAGAGCGCTTATTAAAATTTTCATTACAGCTCCGTTTCGTTTCAAAATTCGGATTGCACTTACATACATAACCGGGAATGCGGGGAAATTAATTTCCAGCTGCGGATATCGAAGAATTATTCCGAAAGTACCTACTTCATCAGAGTTAGGGCGAGATGGAAGTTTCATATTCAAACAGAAACGCAATATTTTCTCGCTTCTTCGTTACCACCTATCATTTGTAAACAAAAGAAACACATTTTAGGGGTTGCTGTGTATAAAGGGTGGGAGGTGGTTTAGATTAGGTGCATAAATTCCCGTAATTAAAACGTCCGTTTGGAGAGGTTTTGTTCATTAATAAGTAAATGGGAGTTGAAGGAAGATCCCCACTGCGACAGACATCACCCGACAATACCTATCTGAATACCTTATCGACTAGGGGCTGATGTGCCATGGGGGTAGCTACACTCCACTCAACTTTATGACACCTATCCCGGTCTACTCACGGCGTACGCTATTATGTACAAATTGTAAAACTCTGCTCTTCCCTTGTGTGTAATGAAACTCCAGATGTATTCTCAATGCCTTGCATGAACCAATTATTGCAGAAAGCAAGAGTTTTTATTTTTATCACTACGAATAAAAATATGGTTTGATTTGTATAGTATATCTCCAGTAGTCTAGTATTAGCGAAGCGAACATCAGTCAGTATTTTGTTTTTGCACCTATAAGCTCGTTTTTACTGCATGAGCTTAATAAATGGCTCTTTAATTTTTAAATCTAGTTCCAAAGCTGTTTGTAAAACTTTTAATTGGATTTGCTTCTCCGTAGCTTAATTAGAAAATCAAACCTCGATAAGCGCTAACAAATAGAAGCTATTTAAAGCCTCGTAATTGTGAGATGCATCGTTAACAATAGATGTATGTCCTGTCATTGTTTCTATTGGTAGTATCAGTAAATCAAGAAGTCAGTTAATATTAATATAACCTAGATCTTAGCTGGTTCAGATTAATTATCCTGGAAGCAAGTCGACCTGGCTAACATTGACAAACTTACATTTGTTTGCCGTGCTAAATTATTGTCTATCCTGGAGACGATCGTTATCTGGCACGCAGCGTAATTTAAATCTAAATTAAAAAAAGTAGCAGGAATCGCAGAATGCCTCCCGGGATTTATAGCGAGATGGAAATCTATTGGAGGAGATTTTCTTAATGCCTTAATAACACTGGTTTCATTTACTGCCTGCTAACCAAAATTAACATGTGCAATGACGTTTTAAAGCCATTGGTGTATTAGTAGCCCAAGTGACGCCAACAGGCCCTAAACATACGAATACAATCCAGTATAGGTATGTCTAAAATAGAAATGTAAAGACTGATTGCTTGTATCACAAACTAGTATTTGATCTTCGACAACTATGGGAAAATACCAAACATTTTGGGTTAACCCGTAGCGAAAAGCGGTTTTAGTGAATGAAATTATTGATGTGAACATAATCTCGATGAGGCAAATAGAATAAAGATCTAAAGAATGTTAATCCTTTGAGACCAACATTTCAGTTCGTTTCCAAACCTCTCTTTAAAAAGCGGCAGAGCTATATTCTGCAATAAATTAATTGTATAATATGTAATCTTGTTATACCTAAAAATCATTTCCTGTATTAGGTAAATTAAATTTAGATCCAGCTTATAGTGTGGATATTTCCGATAAGGTGTCGTAAATTTATAAGCAGGAGCAATAGGGTTGGTGTGCCCTAAAGAGGCCCGAATATAGTCTAAATCTGGAAGCAAAACATTGTAAATCCCCGGTATCAATTCCTTTGGTCGACTCTGGTAATATCGACGCCTACGGGCGTAAGGATCGCCTCTCAAGCGGCCATCACAGGTTATCAAACGTCTATGCCACTGATTGAAAAAAGGAATGCCAATAACAATGGCTCTGTTTTGAGCCGTAGAGTTCCTCTCGGAAAGAATCGGAGCGATTTTAATAAAGTGGAATCGCTTTTTTGTCTACTACTAAAGGTTGTTTTTATTTCTGAAAACCCAGAGAAGAACGTATACAGAAATTTGTAAAACTTGGAAGTCGTATAGACTTACAATTTGTCGATATAAAGAGATATATTGGGACAAAGTTTAAAACCTGCGCTTTTAGTTCAGTCAAGTTGTATTTTTCGCTGGAAAGTTGTGGGGTAGTTTTGATTTCTTCCATTCTATATGTTTTTTGGTGTGCTGAATCCGAATCTGAGGTTTGCCAACAAAATTTCGTGACGCAACATTGAAAAAAATGCAAAAAACTTTAAAAAATTAATGTTTGGGCGGTTTTTCGCTTATAACTCGAAAACTATCAACTTTTCGTAAATAACCTCTCTATTCAAAATGAAAGTTGGTAAAATTTCCTACAAATATCACTATTTAAAATTTTTTCTCCGACAAACCGTTCGGGCTCAAGCGCTAGTTGAAAATTTGAATACATCGGCTGTCTCGGCAAAAACCCTCTTTTTTCACCCCAAACTTATAATTCATTATTAAAGGCTGTCAATTAGTGAATTTCTCTTAGATCTATGCAAATATCTTATTTAGGTTGTATATGTAAAGCTACAGAACATTTTTTCAAAGATTACAATTAATTTAAATTACTAAAGGAAGTCCGCAATTGTAGAAATTTAGTTACGCAAAGGTTGACATTCCAACGAAAAATCCTGAAAAATTATTGCATATTATTGTATCACACTACATATGATTATATAATTACTGTGAGCAATTATTATTATGTGAGCCGTTTGCGCTTAGAAGGTCCTGGCTGAGGTTCTTCGAATGCGGTGGGTCTTGGCACAGGAGCGGATTGATGTGTCGAAAGCGTCGAAGCTTGTTCATCTGGAAAATGAAAGCGTTGGTGAGAAAGCAATAACTTGTGATCATATCTCAAGGAGAAATGAATTATTGCGAAATAAGATTGTGAGATTAGACATACCTTCTCCATCGTGTCTTTCTTCAGTTTGTTCGTCTCTTTCTTCTGTCTCTTCTTGGTCTGGCTCTATGCTTTCGACAAACTGGCACTCTCCATCCATCACTATTTTCAAGATAAGTGTAGATATCTTCCATTGCTGCTTCAACATCATTAGCGAATGGACCGCTTTTTCTCTTCTCCTCTGTTTTTGGGCGATTGTACAGTTTTCTCATGCATAAACTATGATACTGACAATCAGAGGCGACCAAGTCTGAGACAGGCAAAAGACGTTTGATTATTGCTTGTCCATATTCATCACCACGCTCTTCTGCTCTTTTTATGATAGTTTCCTTCACTTTCAAAACTCGAACCTGATACACAACATAGGTGCTTCATTAGAACGTCTTTTGACTTGCTGCCTACCCTGCTCCAGCTTCTTCACATGAGCGGTAATCATTCTTTCATTGTTGTATTTTTTACGACACCCCTCATGAACCTCAACTGCAGATTTTTTACTTAGCTGAACATGCTCACCATCCTTCCTCGTTTTGCTTGACTCGATAAACTTTTGCAAACCTTTTTCCCGCACCGTTGTCACCTTTTGTACATCATTATCCAGCACTTCATCGCAAATAAAGCACACATTTGAAGCCATTTTTATCACTGCTGTTGTTAAGGGTTAGAGTACTAACCCTTATTCGCATCGCATTGCCGCTGGCAGTGAGCAGATAGCCGGTGGGTATGGTTTTTTAGGTGGGGGTGGGGAGTCGATTGGACGAAAATAGGACTTCTAGACCAGACGGGGCAGTTATAAAATCATTTGGAAAGACCGAGAGACAATAAATAAAATGAAAAGACGTACAAGAAATAATTATATTTACACATAATAAATACAATGCGATTTGAAAATAATTTTTGGGGATGGCAGAGCAGTTGAAATCTGTCTTCATTGTTTCATTGTATTAAACTTAAAAGTGTGAAAAATTCACTAATTGGCAGCCTTTAATAATAAATAGTAGGTTTGTAGTAAAAAAGTGGATTTTTGCAGAGACAGCTGAAATACGCCAATTTTCAACTAGCGCTTGAGCCCGAACGATTCATCGGAGAAAAAACTTAAATAGTGGTATTTGTAGGAAATTTTATCTACTTTCATTTTGAATAGGGAGGTTGTTTGTGAAAAGTTGATAGTTTTCGAGTTATAAGCGAAAAACCGCCCAAACATCAGATTTTTAAAAGTTTTTTGCATTTTTTTCAATGTTGCGTCACGAAATTTTGTTGGCAAACCTCAGATTCGGATTCAGCACACCAAAAAACATACAGAATGGAAGAAATCAAAACTACCCCACAACTTTCCCTCGAGAGGCCATTTAAAGAACATATATATTGAGTAAGGAGTGAGATATAAGTCCATTTGCGGATGACTTAATAAGTCGTCAAGATAGCATTCGCGACACTCAGACGTCTGCCAACATAACTCAATAGGAATAGGCGACGGTGAAACTCTCTAATGCTATCAACTGAGGCCCGTAATACGGTTTGCAATTATCTCAGGAAATTGAGAATCTTATCTGTTTCATTATAACGAAGACATTATTCAAAATACGCGGTCGACCGTATGAAAGGAGCTGCGCAGCCGATAATGGTTCTAAATTGCCGGGTCCAGACAATATGCGGAAATCCACATTCTCAATGACGCAATTAAAACACATTCCCCAATGAAATATCGAAGATAATGGCAATAATTGGAGCGCGAGGGGCTCGTGAAAAATACCCGATGTCAAAGTCTGTGGCCATTATCCCAGGAATTAATTCTAAGATCCCTCCAATGACGGCATTAATGAATTCCAGGTTTTAAGTAGGGACCAATTGAAGCGACAAAGAGAAAATCGCATGTTGAGATCGCTCCAATCGCAAACATATCAGCTTTCACGTTATCGATATGACATCAACGAAATTGTGTTGAGCCAATCTAGGCCATCCGGGATGATATGTGTTTTCTTTCCGTATTATTTATCGAACAATTCTGATGGAAAATTTGCTCCAACTTTTACAGGATGAACTACAAATATGGCTGATCAATAAATGAACTTTCGTATTTTTTCTCCGCTCTTCCGCTGAGGAGAAGGTTTGTGCGCTTCTTAAAATCTCCTGGATAGAGGATAATCTCTAAAAGAATCTAATCACACTCTCTTTTATATACCTACCTACTGGTTGTGGTTATTCTGTCATTGTAAAAAGAGAAAAGAATACAGGAAAAAAAGGTATCATCAGTCAACCTGTAAATTGAAAAAATGGTGGAGGCGCCGAGAAAACAGCTCGAACTGAGTGAAACCGCAATTTTGTTGAACAGCTCTTGGAAACCTCGACTGTTGGGATCCAAAATGGCGGTCTAGGCTGTTGGTAGTGAAAACAATAATGTCTACTTTCTGTTCCATAACATTTTCTTCTTTATGCAACTCATAACCCAGCCAGGAAATGGGACATTTCGCCGTGGCCGTTTCGCCGTCGCCGCGACGCGCCGCGCCGGTTCGCTGCAAGACACTTCGCCGTGGCCGTTTCGTCGTAGGTGCATTTCGCCGTAGGGCGAAAAATATAACTACTTTTTACTTGAATTATTTTCAAGAACATAGTAAGTACCGTTTATTTGTAACTGTTCGGATTAACTCAACCCTTAATAGACAACAGGTTGTTTTGTTGAAAACGATCTCATATTCTAGGTATAGGTAGTAGGTACCCATCACCCTAATAACTTCCTAGGAAATGCTTAACAAGGAAAGAGGCAGCAATGTACTTAGTTGATACTGACAATAGTTCAGTATAAGGGCTAAATTCAAATTTATTGGAATTTTAGTGCCGTATCAGAATGCGAGGTATACTCTTGTATTAGCTCATGTCCGTCGCATAACTTGAGAACGGATTGAGATATCGAGCTGGAACGAAAGCTGCCTACCGTCTCCCGAAAAGTAAGGCGGGAATTGCTTTTGGGTCATATCGGACGAGTTAGTGGTGAAAAACCGAAAAATTATTAATTGCAATAACTCGAGAACTAGTGGAGGTATCTTGTTGAAACTTGGTATGCACGTTCGACCCGCAAGTCTGTTGAAGGTGAATGGGTGCTCATTTAGGGGGATGAAGTTTAGGGAATGAAAACCACAAAAAATATGATAACTCCGCAAGGGTTGCAAGTAGATGTTGGAAACTCAACGTACACACACATATCGGTGAAATCTTGCGGTGGATGCGTTTTTCGTAAAATCGAACAGATGGGGTGGAAATTAGGGGTTGCAACTCGAAATTCCGCTTAATAAGTATTCAAATAAGGTGTCATTCATATTTTGAAAAAAACCACCCTTAAAGGCACCCCTAACATGCAGAAATACGAGAACTCAAAAACTACTCAACGTATGGACAAATTTTCTAACGAACGAAAAAAATCTCAAGAGGTACCAAACCACACGATAAAACTTTTCGAGAAAATCCTCCGGAGCAGGAAAAAATTCATTTTCCCATGTTAATTCCCTATATGGCGGGGTCGGTGAAACACCCGGTATGTATACTTTGAAAGAAGATGTTTGCAGACCGCTGCCAGATGGTTAAGATCTGCAAACATACTTTCAAACAGAGGTATACACAACGTTTTTTGTACGTATTAACAAGTACTTAATATTCTTTCTATCAATTTGCCATCATTCCACAAACATAACACTTTTTCCCTTGCTTTAAAATTGCGTTACAAACAAAATTATTCATCAATAATGTTTTAAAAGACTACATTTTGGTGCTGCTACCCGAAATTATTCGGTATTTTTAGGATTGGGGCTCCATTTTTGCAAAAGGCAGTTCTTCTTCTAAAAGCTACCTCTGTATTATTATTTGTTACAAGTGAGAGATGGAGAGCGGCGGGAAAGACGAGAAAAACGTCTTTCATGTAAATTTAATACGAATTTGTGCGATTCTCCCGTTTTTTTTTGATTTTGACTTTGCTCGTTGACGAGACCAGGTGGCTAAAAAATTACATGAGCGACAGACATACATAGTGTTAAAAATTTCGTGATACGATAACAATTTTTGAAGTCATACAAACGACTTTTGAGCAAATGTGTATAAAGGAAGACGTTTTGGATGCCCTGTGGCCAAACGGCCACGTATATGTATGCAAGATGGAATGCATGTTAGCGTTGGTTTTCTGGCAATCTCAGTTATTTTTGTTGCCAATCCGTAGACCGCAAATTTGACTGATGAACATCAATTCTCCTTATCAGCACATGAAAGTCCTTCCAATTCTCTATCTACAGATATATTCACATTTAGCACCTCTTTGGCATAAAATCAAGCAATTCTAAATTTCGAGTTGAACTACTGGGTCGGTTTGGTTGAAATTTGGTAGGTAAACTTACCGTTACCAGCCGAAGAGCTGATTTAATTTTGGTGGCAATCGGCGAACGGCAAGGCGATTTTGGCACATCAATTTTGAAATTTGACTCCCAGTTTCTTTTTGAGCACATGATGTGTCTTCAAATGTCGTTTCCAAAAATGTCCTCAAACTTACTGCCCTTTTGACAAGACCTCGTAAAATTGTGAAGAATCCCAGAAAATGCTTTAAAGTGGGTGGAGTAAAATTTAGGTATAGCAAGTAGGAAAATTTACTTCATTTTGGAAGGAATCGGCCAATGACAATGAAATTTAAAAGATGACCACGATTTCTTTCACCAGCACATGAAAGGTCTTCAAATTCTGTTTCCAAAAATGCAATTTAACTTAGAGCCCTTTTGGCACCAAAAAATTAAAATTTTTAAAAATTACCGAAACATTTAGGGCCGTAATTTCAATCGAAGGTTAACCTATAGATCTGTTGGCTATCCAATCGGATCGTCAGAAAGTTTTGGAATGGATTTATTTGATGGTATATCTAGCAGATCTGGCGGTTTAACCTTCGATTGAAATCCCGACCCTTTACAGACTGTGGATTGAAAATAGGTGATAAGATTGGATCATTCACTAAGTGGGGATGTTCTAGCCGCTTCCGTAGCTGCCCATTTCTTAGTCTGAAAAATAACTCAATTTGCTTTTCACTTTTTCTTAGGTTTGGATCAATTTTCGTTTTTATTTTTTTACAGGACAGATATTTACAAATGTAGATTCATAATTGGATAAGTGTAAAACCCACCCAAAGAGCCTTAATAAGAAGACTCAGATGGAATAAAATTACAGATAATATCATGATAAAGTAAAGGTGAACCACATTACATTATGACCCGAGTTACGAATTTAAATGAGAATTTCATTCAGTTACAAATTGTGCCCCAGCCTGGAATTACTTAGCCTTCAATTATACCACAACCGAATCGTTGCGGCCCTAAAATACATTAACGTAAATGTAGACAAAACTCCAGATATGCACCTCATACAGTCGAGAAAGTAAGTCATGCACTCGGGTCTTGAGCGTTACGCACAGAATTTGGGACACCACCATCGATAGTGGTGATTTCTATCTGATATTAGGACCGTCACCAGTTGGGGGTTGTGTAGGTAGGTCAATTAACTTCGGACCGTGTGCAGATAAAAGGTTATCCGGCCAACAGATCAACAAAAAGTAAGTGCATTATTTAGTTTCTCGACTGTACCTATGTACAAGGAAAATGGAGGAAAAAATTTAATTAGGTGGAGTTCTCGAAAGTTAACACGTTTCTTCGAGGTTCAAGGGGTGGTTCCGTTAGACTAATTTTATTGTTTGCGAAAGCCAGCGAGTAGATCGCTGAAATATTTTCTGTCGCAATTGTAGCTTTCCAAAGCCGATTAGGAATGCGTTGTTGTGTACAAATAGAGCAGACGTTAAGTGTGTGGTTGCGATTCCACATAGATTTTCTTAAACCTTTACATGCATTATTCAGAGTATTTACACAGCCGTACTCTGCGAGAAAAATGCAGGCTTTTGTGAACACGACTCATGATCTGTTTTGAAAAACGAGGCTAGAATTTCATGTTTCAATTAGATTATCCGCTCGAAAGCTTGATGAGGTGGATGGCTTTAATGTAAAACTTGTGAATTTAAATTTCCGTTACACTTACCCAATAATGCTTTTATTTCATGCAATTAAAAATGAGTGCTTATGAACTTATAACAAGTTTATAAACCTCTTAGGTACGAACAGGGTTTCGGATACTTAAATCCAGAACACTTGACTGGAAATTAAAGTACAAAGCCCCCTTATTGTTAATATTGCCTGGAATTCTTTAAATTGGGACATAATTAATTTTAATTAACGGTGGGGTATGGGAGCTATGACGATAGTGAACCTATGTTCTAGTTCTAATGATCTGTTAGAGTTGCTGTTGCTGTAAATCGAAAAACTAACTAGGATTTGCGGTTTGATGGCTTTGTAATAAAAAGTTTCATATGTGTCAGCGACGTGACAAAATCTAAGTATTTTAAGGAAAATCCCGAGGTTATGATATCAAAGTGGAACAGCCAGGAAGGCTTCACGTTACTGCGACTACAGGGAATAAAAAAATGTCAAGGGAAATATATTGGCGCTCTTGGTCTGTCTCCCCAACTTGAGAAGAAGTCAACCTTTTACGACCATGTCAAATGGAAAACTGTTATTTGTTCGTCAATACTGAAGCCTGCCGAACACAATGGAAGTCACAAATTTCATTCGTCATTTGCAGGCAATAATTATTATTAAATTGTGCCGGCCATATACGAAGATAAAACCATAATGTAATAATTGTCAAGAGTTAATGGCGTTTACCACTAAATTTTAATGGCGCTAACGGTGACTCTCACTCACTTCCTGGCTCATTAAATCGATTGGATTTATTATTATCTTTACTGGCGAAATTAAAATCAAATATTGTACGATAGTTCAAATTTTCGTGACATTCTGGGTCAGAAAAGGAATTTAAATCGGGAGCTTGTCTTGAGTCAAAACGGCACCTTTCTAGTTAATAATGTGATCGGATTATTTGAATTATATAAACAATAAAATAAATTAGACAACAGAGTAAAATTCCCAAGGCAAGCAAATAACCAAATCTTCCAAGTTTGTTCGGCGAAAGTGACTGTAAATAGTGTCCCATTCAATAAATAATTTAGGAACTCCTTTAAATAATAGATGGAGTAGAAGGAGTGCCAATGATGTGTTTGTACGTCTCTTGCAGGCGACCGTCTGCAAAATAGTGAAAAGAAGAAAAAAAGATCTTCACCGAGGCTTTCACGAGCGGCTCGGTAATTCAATTAAACGCTGAAAAGAAACGCACAAGGGGGCCTTTTACAGAGTGCGGTTTGATCTCGGCTTATAAACATCCTACGAATTGAAAATGCTCAAAACGAAATTAAATTTGACAAAAACGAATTGAGGTTGTGTATTCCTTCCTTTTTAAAAATTTTCTATCCAAATGTTGTTTCAATTTATTCGATCACAGTGATTCATACACGATATTGCATATGTTGATAAGGTCCTCGCTTAGGCGAAATATATTACCGTCCGCATTCCGCTGTAATGGCATCGAAAGTGGAAACAAGGACGGCCTCCCTCGGGAATAAATTGTTCCCTATCCCCTTTTTGATCGCCGGGGAGGGGTTCGGATCTGGTGGCTCAACTCGAAACAACAACAATCCCCCTTTCATCTGCTCTTGTATACATATGTATATATATATATCAATAGTTCAACATGCCAGCCATCGATGATCGACTTCCACCCTTTCCCGTAAAGGTCAGCAACTATTTTGAAATAATTAAGACCGACACTATACATATAAAACACTTTTGCTGAGTTCTTCAATTTGTTTAAAACTTAGTTTGGCGTTGGATCTTTTCTTAATTAATTGCGTGCTACTAGCAGCCAAGAATGGCGCAAATTCTCTAGAGAAATCTATCTCGATTACAACCACACTGGCTATTGTCAAGTATCCCCATAGAATATCAGATGGTTGCATACAGACGTCCAGCACATTATCTCTCTGGCATAATTTCAAAACGTCGCTCTAATAACTAAATAATTACTCCACCTATTCCCTGTTCTCCGCTAATTATGTCAGTTTTTGCCTCCATTGTTTATCTTCACGATTATTCAATAAGAACTGAAGCTGCAGAGGTCGTTTAGCTTGGGGTTAAGTTTATTTGGTTCATTTCCTTTGTTTGACTACTTCTAGTTTACAAACTCTTGTTTATTGTCTGGAGGAGTCCTATTATTGCATTGTACAAAGCATCTTTTAACTAAAGGTTACTTTCCAATACCCATTAAGTTTTCGCGAATTTTCCGGTATTTACTTATTGCACCCTTTTCATTCTCCTCGACTCAATCGCTTCAAATAAAGGAAATAATCGGTTCGGTATCTCCACACAATCTCACGAAATCTTTACGGTTTTCCCATCAGCAGATTTCCTACTACAAACAGCAATTTAACAACTTTCATATTGTATTCCAGACTTGGCAATTTCTTGGAGTTTAGCTGACGGAAACTATTGCCGGTGTCATTACATAAAGGAAACATTTTTAACAAAGCATTTTTCCTGCGGAAATCATCAAATAAAACTAATTATAAGCCTTTCCTTGGTTTATTATTTCATTTAGATTCATTTTGCTACATTAGTAAATATTCTGGCAGCTGTTAATTCTGGGCGAAAATGGTGGATGCGCCCTGAAATAATATTGCCCCCACAGGTGCTACGGAAACGGTATCATTTCTTGCATGTTTATCTCCGGAAGTCTGGAACTTTTCCAGGAATTCTTCCCTGCATGTTATATTAAGAGGGCCCATCCCCAAAATTGTTTCGAACTTGAAAATTCATATTAGTCGTCTCCGCAAACTTTTTTATTGTTCCTAATATTAAAACACGATTATGGCCACGTCGGAGTCGCTTGCAGAACCCCGAGCTCACAAAGGACATTAATCACTGGAAGAAATAATAGAACATCTTCCAGTTGTAATGAAACAATAAAATGCCATCAGATGGCGCGATCGGTAGACCAGTGATTAATCCCTAGACTGACAAAGAGGCGACGCTTTGTAGAACAAAGGATGATTGAGAGCTACTGCACATTACAGAATGGGTTATTCTTTCTCTGAATGGGCGAGATTCGTATGTTCGAGAGGCATACGTTACATTTTTGCAGCAGGATTAAAGACTCCGTCACACTCAAATGTGAATTTACAAACCGTCAATACCCTGAAATCCTCTTCGTTTTATGAAACGACGCGATTGATTCTTTCCTGAAACAACAATAAAACTGAAATTAAAATGTAACACGATCCGGGAAGCTCTTCTATGGCCGGACTATAAATAAAACATCGGCTCGAACATTTCAATTGAAAGTAGAGTTCTGTGGGGAGAAATTCATGAAGTGACAGTAAGCTCGTCCGAATTTAATAATCTATTCTAGAAGTTCACTTCGAAGGATTTTCTGTATTAGTCATGGGCATTGTAGCGTGACCCGATAGATAAAGATATGTACCAAAATGTTATGATATTGTTCTCAAAGTTCCCTAATTCAGAACCTATTCAGAATCGTCCGCTTGTAAAATAATTGAAAAAATTGGCAGTGTCGGAGACGGTACTTCTACTTCTACTTTTTCACAGAATTTGTAAATGTAGCTTATTTAACTTTATTTAACCAAGGTCGGGCGTGCGGGCGATTGTCGATGACTGATGCGCCCGGCGCCCATTTACTAAAATCTAAAATACAAATGTCTTTCACCCCTAAAAATGACATTTTTTGAAGAAATGGCACTAATAGGTTTTCGATCCGGCAATGCAACAGCTATCGAATTCGATAATGATTATATGCCCTTTTGCTAAGAAAAATTCAAAAAGGGGCCTTTTTGTCCCTAAAATGAAAATTTTCTAAAAAATTGAACTAAGGTTTTTGCTCCGGCAATACAACAGCTGTCGAATCCGAAAGTAAGAATATGATTTTTTATAAAATAAATTGAAACAAGGGCCCGTTTTCCACTAAAATGACATTTTTCGAAAAAATGGCACTAAGGTATTCGGCTTGAAAAAGAATCTGTTATAAAATCCGCTAATAAAAATATACAGTTATGCATAGGTTTTTTTCACGGAACCATTTTTTGGCCACAAGGGCACTAAGGTTTTCGATCCGGCAATGCAACAGCTATCCAATTCGATGATGATTATATGCCCTTTTGCTAAGAAAAATTTAAAAAGGGGCCTTTTTGTCCCTAAAATGAAAATTTTCTAAAAAATTGAACTAAGGCTTTTGCTCCGGCAATACAACAGCTGTCGAATCCGAAAGTAAGAATATGATTTTTTACAAAATAAATTGAAACAAGGGCCCTTTTGCCACTAAAATGACATTTTAAAAAAAAAATCAGCTATCAAATCCGGTAATAAAAATATACAGTTATACAAAGGTTTATTTCACGGAACCATTTTTTGGACAAAAGGGCACAAGTGTAAATACATTTTTAGAAGCAGAATTCGAAGAGCATTTATATGGTAACGCGAAAACTGGGGGTTTGCATTTAAGTTTTTAAAGTTGATGTGCCAAAAAGGCACTTTCCGTGAACCGATGTGGCCCAGATTCTAATCAGCACCTACAAATCTCCCACTGAATATGTGTGCCAAATTTCATCTCGATACGTTCAGTAGTTTGAGCTGCAGCGTGATTACAGACAGGCACACAGACAGACACCCACACAGACAGATATTTTTTCAAAAACCACTTTTTTGGCTTTCCAGGACCCTGAAACGTAAAGATTTCATGTTTTAGGCGATTCGATTTTTTTTAATTTTCCGATCGATTGCAGTAACTGCTTCGCGCTGCGTAGAAGTTAAAAAAAATTATTCCACATTTTCCTTCCTAGACTCTGCCAGGGATTGTTCGAATGACAATTGTTCGAAAAAACAATTGTTCGAAAGTACAATAATTGATCTTTTCATTAAGTCAAGCGAAATTTAGTGAAAACACTTCAAATATATTTGCCAACTGCCAAAACAGGATTCAGAACCGACACCTGTTCTTTTTCTATGTGACTAAAGGTGCAAAAACTCCATGGCAATCCATTGTTGCAACAATGTATTGCTATGGATATTTTTCACCTTTAGTCACATAGAAAAAGAATAGGGTGTGTGTCGAATTCGTTACGATACGACCACTGTTACTCTTATGACGACCACTGTCGAAATAAGTAACCATGTTTATCACAATGCTTACTGTTTCTGCTACGACATTATTACCTTTATGCTATGTTACATTTATGTGACATTTTGAAAAAATGGTAAAAGGTTTCCTGTGAAAGTAGGTATTTTTATAAAAACTGACATTTTAATAAGGTGAATTTATTGTTCTCGAAATGATAACGTGTGTTGTTTTATTCACCCGATGCTTCATCGAATCAATCGAAACTGTTGTTAAAATAATCAATGTTTCTAGCGATGTTTAATCTGAATTGTTGTTATATTCATCGACACTCAATCATGATTCTGCATCGGTCCATCGACTCTACGAGCCGATGGATTGGATGGATGGTGGTGGGGTTAACGGCAATGGCGGCAAAATCAGGATAAACGTTGAGAAAGTGTGGTTATTGGCAGAGGTTACTGGTTGGAATCAGAAGTTGAAATTGTTGGAAAATTTTTGTTGTTTTTTGAGCTACAAAATGAACGGCGGGTCATGCGAAGAAGAGCAGGAGAAAGTTGTCTTGCATTGCAACTTGGGCACAATGGGGTTACATTTAATGTTGCTATCACGGAGACAGAATATAATAATCTCATACAAGATGTACTGAGTAATATGGTAATAACCAGAGTCTGACCAGGAAAGAATACAATTTGTGATTATAACCTTCAAAATGTCAATAAATGTCACCGCAACCGCATCGATTCTGTTGTTTTCCGCAACGGTCATCGTTTTCATCTCCCTGTTACGTCACGATTAAACATTAATGAATCTCCGCTGGATAAAACAACACACGTATAATTGTTCGAAAATAAGACACTATTCACAATTACACATTTTAATAAGATGAATTGTTCTGGAAATAACAATTGTTCGAAAATAAGACACTCTTCTCAACTACACATTAAGTGAATATTTTAGTTGATATGAAAATTAAATTGGTAAAATTACGCGTTTGTAAATCGTGTGTTCTCCATCGTAACGGTTTAACGTGAGCTTTCGCCGTAGCCGCACGCGAGAATTGGTCCAAATTCTTCGATGTTAGTGAATAATTTTGAAAATTAAGCATTCCGAATACCATTCAAATTTGTTACTTGCTTGGTAAATACAACGTCTAGCTATTTGTTAATTTATTGAACTCTATCACAATGAGTACAGTTGAATTAAAAAATCCGATGGTGTCGATGAAAACTAGTTTACAAAATTGTATTAAGTGGAAGAAAATACCTTGGGAACACTTCCTCAAAATGCGTGTGAGTAGTTTTCACCTTTTAACTTAATTATGTGCAGAAACCTTTACCAGAGAGTCATTTGATCATCGAAATATAACCTATAAAAATGATTGACAACTGTTTGACAGAACTGTCAACATGAATATTTTAACATATATTATAATAATAATATTAATACCCATAATACCCATCATATTAATACCAATAAGAATAATAATAATGATTTATTTCAAACATTGATCATGTGCTCAATTACAGAAAATATCAAATAATATTTTGCAGAGCAGAAACAGAAATCACAGAGCTCGTATAATAGGTATTGAATCATAAACCAAAAGTACCATAACGACTAAATTAGAGGAAATGAGTTTAATGAGGATTTTATAGGATCTAATATGCCTGGAATCTGAAAATTCTTAATTTTCAGATAATTCGAAAAATGGAGATTTTCTAAAAAAATCCATGTCACTATTAGATTCAGGAGACTGAAATTAACCAGAAATTGAGGTAATCCAAAGTTCAAGTTCTTGAATTGCATTGTCTTTAAATCTAGATTTATTAATAATATCTATATGTATTGATGAAACGTTGTTTTTTTTCTACGTAATAAAATATTACTCAAATTACTAAATGAAGTCAAAAAGTGCAGTGTTTAAATGAGTAACGAGGCTAACAACACTGAGCGCCTTGCAATTGCGAAAGTCTCAGCTCCTCTCGTGTCGGTACAGCAGCATCATAGCGAGAAAATTATCCATTGTTGAGATCAAACAGCCAGATATGTTATAGCCAGTCAAGAGATTGAGGTGTCAGATCCATTGTGCTGCTGCCATATCGTCTTACCGAAAGGCAAAACCGGCACTGACCTGGAAGCGCGTATATTATTGGGAGGGCTGAAGTCTACGCAGAGTGATATTCCTTTGACACCGAATTGGAATATTACGTTTGGTGTGAGAATTGCGCCTCTAGATTGGCTTAGAACTCTACAACTTCACGAGTTCGCCATCAGTAAACATGCTTACCGAAAAATCGGAATTTTCAATTAAGTTTATGAAATATTAATGACTTGCTCCGAAGTGAAAACGTCGTTCGTTCATTTCGCTGCTGGATTAAAAACGAAGAACATATTTTGTACTCGCGCAATCCCTTCTAATCCCGGATTACAAGCTGGAGGAAAAACACATTTCACTTGCTGCGGTCTTTAGATTTCTCCTGTCAAAATAACTTCTTCACGAAAGCCATTTCTGGAAGGAATCGAACAAAAATACAAGTACGTGGGTCGTCAATCGTGACCTTAAATAACTGAAACCCGGCTTTTCCGGAGACTATTTTCCCAAACATTATTTTAATATGAATCGGTAGAAAATTTTCTGATCCCTTTAAAATCGTTGCAATCAATTTCAATGCAATAATTTGAAAAATCGTCAACTTGGTGCGTGCCAGTAGAGACGCCCGGAGACTGGCAGCGAAAGACCTTGCAACTTTCAGTTTTTTATCAAAGTGGCTGAGTTTTTGGGTAAGTTTCGGGCGACAGGGGAGGCCATTAACATCCGAAAATGTAACGGAGTTTCTCTTCTTGTGATAAATCAAGATTCCGCCGAGAAATAAATTACCTCCTTGGGTGTCAGTGTTAACTGCTTCCAGAAAACAAAAGCTTTAAGTCATATCCGGAGTGTAGGAACCGAACTGTTGTTGAACAAAAGATAGCAATTCTGGGAGCGGAAATAGCGATGCATTAGTACCAGTTCCGTTCTCACCGACAAACTAACCTTGAGATAGTAGCTCGCATCTTCAGTAACGCTGTGTAGCCAATTTAATTACTGATGTAAGTAAGAAAAAACAAACTTCAACTGAATGTGGACGTGATTTTTTTATAGGGGAAGAGATAATGGGGGATCGACCCCGGATCAGCAGTTGTCTTGTATTATTTCTTATCGACGATATCTCATCAAGTGTGGGAGCATCAATCATCTTGGGCTATTCGGGTGGAGTGTTGACAGGACTTGTTTGCCATTCGGCCGTATTCCGAGGCTTTAAAGGGCCGATTGATGGGTTTCAAAGCCAATAAAATTTGTGTGTTTAGGAAAGGTAGCGTTTTAGTTGTTGATGACAGCTTAGAGATCATATCACCACAGTTTAGAGTTTAGGATAAAACCGATTGCTTTTCGCTTTAAATTATCTGATTTATCGTTTCTTTCTGTTTCAGGTGAGTGCCGGCGATAACGTAATGGTCGTGAGATAACTCGCCGTGTGAGGTAGTGTAGTTTTTCAGGTTAATTCGAGAAACACGTGCCAAGGGGGCTTTTAAAACAGTTCTGCGATAAACGCTGTCCTCCTGAAACGTTGCTAATCGATTTACATATTTTTTCTATCAAATGTAATTTTACGACTCCTCTGATAAACTCTTAAGTAGCACTTAAATCTGAAAAGTTTTCAATTATAAAGATGCTGCTACATTACCGATCATCTCGGAATGTTAATGTGCATTCTGACATCACTGCCCGTTAATTTCCTACCCGACTGGAAAAATATTGGTAATAAAATCGTCCGGAACCCGTGAAAAAGTGGCGTTTTTTTATTTTCAATTTTTCGTGCGGCCAAAGACGTGAATCAATTTGTTGTAGGAAACTAACACTGAAAAATCCTTGTAATGAAATTTCTTCTACAAGATGATTTTCTCCAGACCGTAAATTATGACTTAACGTCAAACGGTTAGCTTTATTTGCCGATGGAGAAATTACCTTCGCCCTGAAAAACGTTTTTACGACCTTCCGATAAAACGGACTTCCGCCGAAATTTTACTGTCACGTACCGAACAATTCGGAATTAACATCTTTTCTCCAGGAACTACTCCCCAGCCAATTTTTTACGGGCGAGAAAATACTTCTCATTTACTACTTGTTTTCACTGTCATAAAAATTATCCAGAGCTTGTCAGCGGGCAGGAAATAACAAGTGAAACCACCATTAATCAATTTGCAGAAAACTCAAGAAACTTCATCCTGGACAACCGTAAACTAAATATCTGCTCTGCTTTGTAGGTGCAGAAATCGAATTTTTAACTTCTACGAATAGTTAAAAACAAAATTTTTACGTTTTATTTACTTGCTATATTTTTATATTTACAAATTCTGCAAAAAGGTACAAGTTTCTACCATCTCCGAGGTTGCCAATTTTTAACTTCTACGCTTCGCGGAGCAGGTACTAAAATCGAATCGTCAAAAACATCAAATCTCGGTGCCCTTTGGCCAAAAATCGGTGCCGTGAAAAAAATG
Source organism: Pycnomerus fuliginosus (assembly GCA_963924575.1). NCBI lineage: Eukaryota > Metazoa > Arthropoda > Insecta > Coleoptera > Zopheridae > Pycnomerus > Pycnomerus fuliginosus. The sequence continues at coordinate 21,292,006 of OZ004618.1, read as the reverse complement.
CAGCAGAGAAGCGGCTGGAACCTCCCCATCGCGTGGATCTTTATATTCTGTGTAGATAGTAGTCAGTTCAACAGAAAATTCAACAAAAAATTCCTTTTAAGGTTAATATCCCTTTTAATGAGAAAGAATTTTTTCTCTATTTTCCTATGAAATGGTAGAAACAGTGAATACTTTTTTAGAACCAGAAATTGATCGTCTTTCTAATGGCGACATAAAAAAAGAAGGCCTTGTATTTAAAATTTAAAGTTGATATGCTTAAATGGCACTTCCCGTTTACCAATTGCTTCCAAAAGCCTTTCAAGTCTTCAACGGATTACCCAATCTCCATGTACCAAATTTCAGTCAAATCGATCCAGTAATTTGGGCTATAATGTGTTTTTAGTCTTATTACAAAATTCAATTTTTTGTATCCAAAGGGCAGTAAATGAGAATGAATTTTATCTTATTTAGAACAAATATTTGAAGACCTTCCTGATTCTGACAATAAATTTTTAAAAAAGTTGTTTTGAGAGTATATTTAAAATTGAAAATTGATGTGCCAAAACGACACTTTCCGTGGGTCGATTACCTCCAAACATTTTTTAGCTCTTCGGCGTATAATACAGTCTCCATGTACAAAATTTCAGCCAACTCGGTTCAGAGGTTTCGGCTGTATCGTGTTTTTAAAGTACGTTAACAATCCCGAATATTTCAATTTTTGTCAAAAAGGCACTAAGAGTGAATACATTTTTAGAAGCAGAATTTGAAGGCCTTTCTTATGGCGACGTGAAAAATGGGGGTTTGCATTTAAAATTTAAAAGTTGATGTGCCAAAATGGCATTTCCGGTTGCACGATTGGCTCCAAAAGCTTTTCAGATCTAAGTCGGGTTATGAGATGCCTACGTACCAAATTTCAGCCAAATCGGTCTAGCACTTTTGGCTGTGGCGTGTTTACAAACGTACGTACGAACGTACGAACGTACAAACGTACGTACGTACGTACGAACATACACACAGACACATTTTAAAAACCACTTTTTTGGGTTCCTGAGACCTCAAAACGTATAGATCCGGTCTTATCTCGAATTCGAAAATTTTAGTGATTGCAGTAACCTCCCATTTTTTTAAAATTGTGATGGGATTGGGGAGGTTAAAACGTATGTATAACTGTACATTTTTATTGTTCAATTTAATAGCTGATAATTTGCAGAGTCGAAAACCTTAGTGTCATTTTTTCGAAAAATTACATTTTAATTTAATTAATTAATTAATTTTTTTTAGCAAAAGAGCATATTATCATTATTATCATCGAATTCGATAACTGCTGCATTGCCGGATCGAAAACGTTAGTGTCATTTTTTCGAAGAATGTCATTTTAAGGTGAAAAACATTTTTATTTAAATCTGTTTGCGCTGTATTTTGCATTTGCCGCGTCCGAACGCTCCCATCCTCGTCCGTATGGTTCGGATAGCGATACGGGGACGGGGTCGATGTGCATCTCTCTCCGACGTGTTTATCATCATAATTCTCATGATAATTCTTTGACAATCAACCTACTATATTTATAAATTCTGTGAAAAAACTTTCTACCGTCTCTGCCAATTTTTTTTATTGTTGAGCGAATTGTATTTATAAAAAGCAGGGCTCCATTTCAAAAATATCCACTTTGATAACTGTGAAAAAAAAGTGAATTGGAATTCACTTTTCGATCATTTCAATTTTAAATACATATATTCTGCCTGTTTTATGAAACTGATAACTGAAGTGAATAAAAAATTTCCAGGCCAAAGCGAGATTTACGCCTGACATCGTGAAAAATAACAGAGCAAAATGATGGCTTTGTGGATGGAATTTGGTAACTTTTCGCCAACAATGTGACATAAAGTAAGGTTTTCAGTGAGGAAAATTGAAGGAGGCATTTATTAAGCGGTCGTTTTTGTTCATTTAGATTGAACGTGAATACAATTACTGCAAAACTCAATTTCGACCCAGAGCAGTCTCTTTTGTTCAGTTCTGTTATTGTTATATTAAATAATGCTTCAGTTTTATGCTCAGATCAGGGGAAAGAGACCGCGGGTCATATTCTAAGCACGTTGTTGACTCTAAATTGACACTAACCCGATTGAAATTTTATACGGGGAGAATATCCCAAAAAACAAATATTTTCAGGCTGATAATGACTATCACTTGATGAAATCCGACAGTTTACGCCTGGCAACTAGCGGAGGTTTTTAATTTACATTATCGCGATTCTGATCTTGTAGGCGTGAAAAGTTTATAGTTTATTTTATTAGATATCCTTTGCTTTGAAATCTTAATTTTTCCGTTAAGTAATGTTTAGAAAAACTTTTCATCAATTGGCATTTTATTTGGCTTTTTTGTGAAGATAGTAGGTACCTAAATAACAACCGGGGTCTGAACGGAAAATGTAATTAATGCCATCAGATATTGGATGTTTGTACAAATACTGGTTGTTTTTGTCTTTCCGTGTTTTGTTTAGCAAGAACACGGTCGATTATTCGCTTACCCCTTCCACAGGTTGTTTTCCCATACTTGCATAAACTGCTATAGTACCTAATAGCTAAAACTTGGCAACAACTTTTCTTGTTTACTTGCCTTTAAGGCCGGGTTACACGAAGCCAGTAGAGAAGTAAGTCAAGTGAGCAAGTGACTTGACTTGAATTTATCACCAGCAGTGTCGAAGCAAGTGCCAGCTCATAAGTGGGCAAGTATTTGAGCAAGTTCAGTAAGGTTTCTGTAATGCGCCAGTGTGATTGGTAGATCGGTAATAAATTGGTAGAAGGGGAAAGCAAGTCGGCAAGTAAATAGAACCTGGTTCTATTCACTTGACTGTCTTGTCAGCTTGCCTGCCGTACTTGCCTTACCTGAAATATGAGGCAAGTAGATGTTTACACGGAGCAAGTAACATGTAGCAAGTCACTTGCTCACTTGACTTGCTTCTCTACTGGCCTAGTGTAAACCGGCCTTGAAGCAAGCGAGTACTGACTGCTAGCATGAGATCGAAGAATTTTGCGTTTTTATTTACATTACATATCTACTTGATGTTGATATTGCAAGCTTCAAACGGAGATTCAACATTCAATTGGCTCATCTTGGAGTTAGCTAGAGTAATTTTTAGCTATTTTTAAATAACGGTACAGGCTGAGCCATAAATAGTGAACAGGCAAAGTTTGCAAGTGTGCACTTCTCAAACGCTTTCTCGAAGAATGACAAGATGGTGGGCCCATCAACTACTAGACCTTCCCTAATCTACACACGTTTTGATAGAATCTCTCGGAAACGAGGTATCCAATTTTACCTTTGCTACTGACTGTACATACTTATCCTGGTCATTATAAAAAATACTTAACAGGTTTTTTTTGAACACACAATATTTAATCGAGATATCTGAAGGATAACCAGGCGGAGATCTACATTTGGCTATTTGGCAAAGTCGTATTGGCAAGGGTCCGATGGGCCAAGTACACATTTGCGAATTTGACGTATCAGAATTGAATTTGCGATTATTTATGACGGTGTTGTGATACAATCGGGAGCATATAAAACTTTGCCGTTGAGTTTCGAACTTTAATGTGCTTAGTTTGTAGAGAAATCTATAAAGTGGTCTATCATGCGCGCAATCTGGGGACATATCGGCATTATCAACAGCTTTCAGCAGACTTGATTTAGGTCCGATCCAATTTCGCCGTAAACCTTCTTCTCTATATTAAACTCTAGCTAAAGGCGTTTTCACCACAATAACGCGGACTGGATGCAAACATCACGAGTGGTGCCTTGTTAGCGCGCCACTCCACCATAATGAATTTTACGCTTGCATAGAGAAAACTAGATTAATTTATGTATACAGATTTTAATTAAACGATTAGCTTTTGAAAAGAATACACGGCGAAATTAAATTCGCGCAAAGTTTTGCCCAAGTTAGGAGGTTACGACTCTCGATTTTAGGGTTATTTTATCTCTGCGGCGGAATTTTTAATATCGGGACCGTATGTGAACGCTCCCCAAACAACGTTAGAATATCACAAAATATAAGCCGCGACCCGAAAACAAACTAAATCGCATTAAGAAATAGGCAGGCAAGAGGGGAATTCAATAAGTTAAATTAGAAGAAACTCGTCTGGGGACTTATCTTGTTGGCAAATAAAGGGCACTATGAAATCCTTCACCATTTTGTGTTTTGTAATGGGTGCAATCTGTCCTAATCCAGGATTATCTAGCTGCAAAACCTCCTCTTCGACATCATTAAAATCGATTAGATTTAGATGTTGGCATAAAAAGCTTATTCTGCATCTTTTATGAGCGAGCAGCTATCGCCGCGCCTTTCACCCGACTTATCTTTATGATTGAACATGTTCGAGAAGTTCCAATACGCATATGAAAGTGTCTTTTACCATCCTTCGTAAGTACCTATACCTAACGCAACATATTGTCGTCATTTCAAGTATCCAATATACATACAACATGCTAGGTACTATCTTTCTAACAAACGTCCCTAAAAAGGACACCAAGGAAATATTTGTTTTATTGCTATTTCTACCAAATCCCAGTTAATTCTTATCCACTTTTGTTTTGTTCACCTCTATTGTTTCAATAATTGCAGGTTGTGTAATATTCTCTAAAAGTTTTTGAGATCTATCTTCAGTTTCAGTTTTAAGAGATTGCTTTCATAAAAGGCACACGTGCCTTTATTTTGTGTTTCGTTCGTCGATCCCTCGTCAGCTCTCTCCATAACTTAAGAACCGATCGAGATATCCAGCTGAAATTTGAGATAAACCCTCTCATTCCGAATTTCTTGGTAGTTGCCAAATCGCATCAAAGTGGAATAGAAATACGCCCGTAGTATAACAAGGTCTGAAACTGCAACTTGGTAGATTGTCGGTGAAGCGTCAAGCATACCTAAAATAATGAAGAACGCTGGAAGAAATAGATGTTACAAGAGGTGTAAATAAGTAACCGCCTTGTCGTCCATATTTAGGTATTACTTAGAGGACTTAAACCGTTGCAAAATTAAATGGTTTTTGCTATGTTACTAATAAAGAAAAGGGGAAAAACTCTTGCGGTTGGAAAATGACGCGTTTTTGTATCAAGCAGGAAAATTTTATTCTTAGACTAATTAATCATCGAAAACTCAAACCGCTATCTCCAACGATTAGCAATCAAGCTTATTTTGAGGAAATCCTGCACAAACTGTCTCCATATAAGTAATTGCAGTCATGAACATTTTGTTTCAATTGCAAGCAAATTGTTAACTTATTCGGCACTGGTTTTTAGCAAATTAGAATCACGATCATCTAATTTAGATCAACAAATGGCATCCAGAAACCAAAGATATGTTGATACAACTAGTGTTACTTTGGTACTAAACAGTGATAATGTCCGAAATGAAATTCTTCAAGAAATTTGGAACGTTGAAGAAACTAAGGCAATAAAGCATCACCTAGAAGAACTCACTCAAGACGCACACTTGTCGTCGGCCTGGAATAGAGGCAAAAACGCGTTCGTCAAAATCGAAAAGAAGCAACTTATACTGCAAAATGCTTATGGCGGCCAACAAAATTATTTCCAGCGAACCCCAGAAGAATACAACATTGCTTTGATCTGTTACACTGCTGAAACACCTTTTTTACAGCAAATTCAATATTGCATCAGGTAAATTGATAACCTGCATTGACTGGCAGCGTTTTCCCTACAAAGGATTTTATTGTTTGATGGTGCTAGCTCTGAGGAATATCCCAAGTCGTCCATTAAAAAGCGACGTTCGTCTTTATAGGGGAATCAAAGCGGGACTTCAGATACCCGGTAGTATTGGGTCCAAAGTTTCTTTTAATCAATTTACGTCGACAACCAAGAAAAAGGAAGTTGCACTTCGCTTTTTAGATGAATTTGGAAGAGGAACTTTGATTGAATTTGTTCGGCCACCAGCGGCGGCCAAGTGCATCAAATGTTTTTCTGAATCTGAAGATGAGGAGGAAGTTTTAATTTGGCCATGGTGTTCATTCAGGGTACTGGAAATCACAATTGTTGACAGTCTCCATTCAATACAACTTAAACCGGTAGATTAAATTCATCAGACACACGTCATCACATTGTATTTTATACAGGGTGAGTCTGAAAGACTCCACATCCTTTATACCACAGAATCTACTGTTCAAATGATGAAGCTTGGTGCAAAAATTATTGGTCAATTGTGATTCCTCTTGATGTTATAAGCCGCCATCAAAGATCTTCATTTTTAAACGTTCTTTTTAAATATCTTTCGAAAGGTGTATCGTAGGATTTTGAATTTTTGCATAGCATTGTTATAGACCAAGATGCAACTACTGATGGTACTTAAGACATTATCCAAAAAGCGGATCTCTGTTATACAGGGTGGCCCCGATGTTATTTGCCCTTGAACTTTTTTATGTTTGAAAATATTGCTAATTTGCCTATATGGCGGTATTCCCCGTTCAATTCTAAAACTTTTTTGGCTCTTCAGATTTTTCGAGAAAACTAACCACTCACGAGAAAAATTGAAAAAACCGAAAACATGTTGCAGGTAATCACCTTAAAACCAATGATGAGTCTGCATCATAAAAAAGTGAAATTACCATCCATGTTTTTCTTCAGTTGCGAGCAATGGTTCTGGGCACAGATGTAGGACAACACCTTCAATGCAAAAAAACAGTTGCAATGTGATGCGTGTCAACGTACACTTTGATTTTTATTGAAATTGTAGGTTTATCACGATGATCATGTTTTCGGTTTTTTCAATTTTTCTCGTGAGTGGTTAGTTTTTTCGAAAAATTTTAAGAGCCAAAAAAGTTTTAGAATTGAACGAAGAATACGGCCGCATAGGCAAATTAGCTATATTTCCAAACATAAAAAAGTTCAAGGGCAAATAACATCGGGGCCACCCTGTATAACAGGGATCCGCTTTTTGGATAATGTCCTAAGTACCATCAGTAGTTGCATCTTGGTCTGTAACAATGCTGTGCAAAGATTCAAAATCCTACGATACACCTTTCGAAAGATATTTAAAAAGAATGTTTAAAAATGAAGATCTTTGGCGGCTTATAACATCAAGAGTAATCACAATTGACCAATAATTTTTTCACCAAGCTTCATCATTTGAACTAGTAGATTCTGTGGTATAAAGGATGTGGAGTCTTTCAGACTCACCCTGTATTATATATTCTTGAATACCTATTGTATATCGCCTTTTATTATTAACCCCAAAATGCTTCCTCCATCTCACATTAAATAAATGCAAATTGCATAAACGCAACGCTTATCAACTTTAGTCGTCACCAAAGATAAGATTAAAACTACATCAGTTTCCAGTCGCGTTCGCGCACATTTAGAATGAGTACTTAAAAATATATTCTGTGAGTAACTACTAATTTATTGTAGGTATACTTAGTTGTGTTTCCGGTTAGCGCGTCATTGGTCTCGTCTTTCCCTGCAGAAGGATGCCAAAAATCTTCCTTCGATGGGATCAATCCAAAGAAATATTCTCGAATCCCAAGTTTCAAAACAGTGAAGTTGTGATCTTTGCTCCCGATTGGGTAGAACTAGGTCTTCAATCCCTATCATCAAAGATTCCATCCGTTCACTTTAATGTTTACGATGGCGGAGGTCAAAACATAGTTGACAGTTTACTACTTATCGAAAATGAAATTTCCCTACACCAGCTAATAGCAATCAGTCGCAATAAACCTTTAAATATTAGCGGATTAATTCAGTTACAGAATTATGCACCAGACATCAGTGATGAAGAAGTGATTTATTCCCTAAAAGATTTAACACGACAATGCGTAATCGTTGGAAAAGACAAGACTACACATTATGGGGGGTATCCAAGAGGGAAGCCAATACTTCAGGAAGAAGATATTTATATTATTGATCTAGCAGGTCTCCAGTTCCAACGCAATTACAATTCTGGACGTTTGGTATTAATTGGTGAGGCAATTACAAAAGGATTCCTGGACAAATTAATTTTCAAAAATGTTGTTGGTGAAGAAAAAAAGTCGTTCGAGGAAGCAGAGGCTGACACAACAGGCCGCTACGAAAAAATTCTCAGTCAAAACCTGTATCTTGATTCTTTTGCATATAGAAGATTTGTGACCAACGATTTTGTATTAGCAGCCTTGGCAGTTAACGAGGTAGCTAACGATGACCTTAATTTCAAATTTTTAAAGTACGGGACAGGTTATTTTGCCGGTTCGTATGAAATGCGGACAATTTTGGATTAACATATTACCGAAGGAGTTAAAGAAGGAATTCGAATTTTATTCTCTTCACATAAACCAGATCGAATTAAGTCGATTGAGCTGCCGTTTTATAATTTTGACCAGGAACTGTTTGATATGTGTAAAGAATTTGGTGTGGAATGCATTTTCTCAAAGAATGATGCACTTATGAAGACTCATGCCAGGTATGTGACGGCAACCACAAATTGCGGAGATCCGCACGTTGTCTTAGGTAACGAAATGGGTTATTCGAGTGTAGATGCAGCCATAGGACAAAATCTGGAAACTAAAGGATGCATATTCTCTGCAAACATTAATAAGAAGATGAAATTTCGATTTATTCCTCTTAAAACAAACCGAGTAGAAGTTAATAATGAGTTGTAATTTGTAATGTTTTTATTTTCAACCCTTTTTTGAATAAAAAAATATAAAAATATTTTAGGCTTAAATAATTATGTACATGTTATTTTAGATAGTACCTATATATGTTCAAAAATCACCAAAACACTTTCTAGGCCAGGCGCAGTATCTGACTTACAATTTTATGATCCCAGAACTTAAACAAAAATGGCTACCGAGTTTTCATCGTCTCTGTACTTTTTGTTGCAAATTATGCGATTTAGAGTTGGAGGAAAATTCACAAAAAATTTAGGGATGGATTAATTTTCATTTTGAAGGACATTTTGGAAAGAGGGAAGAACGACCTTCAATCCTGTCTAAACGCCACTGTCATATGTCAGTGGGTAACGAAATCCCATTGGCCTAAAAAATGGTGTTAAATTAAAGTCCTTAGGAAGGACACTGATGGTGCGAATTCAAATCCAATTAGTGGTATCGTCGACCTCAAACTTCAGCTACCTGCGTTGAGTATAAAACTAAAAAACGTTGCACAAAACCTAACGAAGATATACAAAAAAGAAAACTGTCCGGTTTTTTATGGGCCAGCCTTTACATGAAGGCCGATGGCGATAATCTTTAGGGCGCTAGCGCGTTTAGCTCCGGGATTCAGCTTCGACACAGATTCGTTGAAGTTTTGATGAAATTTACAGGGCCAGGCAATGCCATCCAATGCTGACTTTTCATGATTTTTCGTGAATTAAACCAAAACTATATTGATACATTTTTAGCCAAAATATTTCGCATCACAAAATGTTTTACCGGGTACCGGAATACAGCTAGGTTAGGACCAAAAGACCCGGCCTTGCGCCAAAGAATCTAGCGCGCAAATTCCGGGAATCGCCGCTGACGATGCTGCGGCAGCACTGAGCCCGGCTCTGGACCGATCAATATAGTACACTCCCCAAAATCAGCTGAAACAATGCGAACTGCCGTAGTACACAAAATGCGTCGATTATTGTCGCCCTTGCAGGGCCGGTCCCTTATTTATGCACAAAGTTCGGTCCTTTCAATTTTACAGTTGTCTCACCGAAACTTTCGACTAAAAATTTAATAGGTTAGCAAATTCGCATAAATATTTATAGTCGGTGGCAAAGTTTGGAAACTTGACAATATTATTATTCATCGCCCTCGTCAAGCAATTAAAAAATCTCTTCACTGTCCCACTATTTATCCGTTAAAATGTAGCATTTTCATTTCCTCGTAACCAAGTTATGAATTATTTCTTTGCACATCCGTTTCCGAGTTTTCATATACGCGGGCCGCTCCCTATATATTTCACGATAGTTCAATGATTGATCGCCTCATGCTAAAAATCATTGCTTCAAATAAATTACGCTTTCTTATATGTATAACACACCAGTCTGACCACCGAGGAACCGCAAAAACCCAGCGAGTTTTATTAATGAATCGGTAAAATAAAATTGAGAGAATAATCCAAATAAATTAGCCACTCTTGGAAAGTTCCAGTCTTCCAATTAAAAAGTGTTAACGAGGAAAAAATTTGCGTCGTTTTCCTGAATTAAAAACTTCAACTAAAACCGCTGGATAATCTGTTTAGTTCGAATGCGTTTTAGAGATTAAATACATCCATTTGCATTTCGGCCAGACATTTTCAGACAAATATTGAATTAATTAGAATTTTTCCCGGGTGGCTTAATTAACCCTTTTGCTTTGATTTTTTCTATATACAGACTTGATTAATGCTCAAATTAAGCGATAAAAACTCGAGGTATCGGAAAATTGTTTAAAGTCACGCCTGGAAAATGCCTAATGAGCGTGATTAATTTAACCGGATTAGTTAGATGAAAATTGGGGGAGAGCGCCCCTAAGCCCTCCATTAAAGTAGCAAAGATTATGTATACGATGAGTTATTTTCCACAGAGTTCCTTTTAATGAAGGTGTCTGCTATAGGAATATTAAATATTAAAGCTGCACTTACAAAAAAAAACTGAATAGCAGTCATCACTGCCCACAACTGCTTAAATACTTATCTTATTTCAGTTTTGGAATAGAGAAAATCTTCCAAAAATAACAATTATTAATGGGTCACCTGAACCTGAAAACATAAGAATTTTCTTGTTCTCTTAGTTTTTCTCTTCGTCTTTAAAACTTCGAAGAAAATTTTAGAATTTTTTTGAAATGTAGGCAAATATATTGCGGTTTATTATTATTATTATTATAAAACGATTTATAAAAGGAGAGAAAATGGATGGACAAGATTAGTTGGTTGGGCTATATGTGTTCCATTTTTCCTGTCAAAACCGGTACATCGCATCCTGAATTAATGACAGGATGCGTCTCGTTTCATAAACTCCCCTGGATATCGATTTTAGAGTTAGTGTCATTAAAAGCAATTTAATAATCTGATAAAAAGTAGCTTAAAATGTTCCCGGTATCAAGGGGCTGTCGGAAGTAATGCTGTCTAATAACATTTCAATCTGTTATTAAATCACAATCCACAGGTGCCTTTCCGTGAAATTAGCCGGGATCGTACGACGTGTCCAATTTTTCACTCTTCGACCACTTTTTATGAGTGATATGTATGTGCCTCCAGTTAATGCATCAATTTGCACAGGGAACTGCCTCGCATCTGAATAATACTCCTGCTTAGAGGGTGAATACATTAACACTTTAATGTATGCTGGCGTTTTTCTGGATTGCCCTCTTGGGTGTAATTGTCCACTTTAATTAGCTTTTCACCAGGTATAATTCTGTCGCCAAAAATTCCTGATGACTATCAAGATGGATGTATTTTTGATGCATAGAGTTTAATAAGTTTCGCTTCAACAAAAAGTCTATTTAAACTTTAAATAGTTTGATATTAAATCTGTTGATTGATGACTTTCAACATAATTTATCATAGCGCTCTATCTCTCGAGTAAGTTTTAAGTTTGTTCGATGTGTGTTGACAAATCTTTCAGATGAAAAATGCACGCGACAACCCCACTAAACATAATTATCAAAGTTGCAAAGAGTAGTCCTTTAGGAAATCGACTGGGGATTTTCGCTTGCGGAAATTGTCAAACTGTAGTATGGATATTTCGCTTACACCAAATGGTGGTGATGAGACGCCAGATTGTGATGCATGTTTACATGGTCACTAGTTTCAATTACACGCTCATTTAGTGTGTAATATGCCTCGCTTGGTCATGTTGTGCTTTACTCGATCTCGTTCCGGTCTTGCACGGAAAAATTACTCTTTGTCTGGTCATTGCTAATTTTATTCTAGAAAGTTTCAACACCTCTTCTTGCAGCTGCTCAAGTTTTTCTCGCCATTAAATAGAAGCTCAGGAATGCCAAAACATAAAATTCATAGTGTTCCCGATCACGAATCTGGTAGCACAATTGCAACCATACCATTTATTTTTTAAGTCAAAAACAGTCAAAAACTTCCAATAACGATATCGCTGCTATACTTAATGGAAATAAAACTTTTGTCTTACGCACAGATGAAAAAATTCCCCCGTTGTCGTATTCTGAATTTTGAGTCCAATGTGAATACCTACAAAAATAGTTTGAAAAATTACCTTTCGGATAGCCTTTACTGGTAACAGCTGGTATTAATTGTATTAGCGGTAGCATTTATTTTAGTTGTGACGTAGGACAAAAGTTTCATTTCCATTAGGTATATGGTTCCTTCAAAAGGTTCCTTCAAAATTCGCCTTCTCAATTTATTCGAAAAGTATTATTGATACGAATCTGAAATTTGGAGCAGAAACTACAGTTCAAATGAAAACCATAAATCGTCCGAATGCTCAGCTCAGCAGTAATACGAACTTTAATTTTGGTTAGAGACCCGTGAAATGTTTGTCACGCAATTTTTTTGTAAAGTAAAAAAAATAATTGGTTTCTTTTTACAATGTCACCTTAATCAAATCGCTAGCAAAACGTTTTAAGGTTTTCCTGAAAGCAATTTTCTCCAAAATAATTTCGATATCATGACTAACAGCCATAAAATATAAAAAGGGGCCCTTGTACGAAATCGCTAGGAATCGTTTTAGAGTCATGAAAGATTAATTATATTTATATACTGAATTTCTGAAAGTAAGTTCAGGTGCTGTTCTCTTGCATCATTTTAGGAAAAAAAAACTCATATGACGGAAAATACTTCGAATTACCATATCTCCCTTAGGAAGCATTTGCAGTCATACGACCATACGAACCTTTCTTCCTAAAATAATGTAACTAATCAACCTCTGAATTAGGGTTAATTTATTCGAAAACGGTGCTTCCTAGAGATTCGAGCTAGAGGAAATTATGACGCCGAAATTATTTTATGGGGAAATTGTTAGATAACACAAAAAACTTATCCGAAAAATGTGCAAAGCCCTACCAGGAATGCACGCCCGTGATGAAAATTATAAATTTGATAAAAAACAATATTCATATTCGTATCAATTATATACGTTTCGAATAAATTGATGAGAAAAACTGAACTCCGTGGGACTTTTTGAGGGGGAGTAGCTTCCTTAGGAGGCGGTATCGGACCATTATGGTTAAAGGAAGTTTTTGACTTCTTAGGAATCATAATCAATGGTTTTTAGTAAAGTTACTCGACAAGGCTACCGCTAAATCCTAGCATGATTATCTAGTAGTAACCTCAAAGCAACAGCTAGAAAGAATTGGGAACTTTTCTGCTGAAAGTCGTTTTCAGTTTTGAAATTTCAGAAAGCTACTTATTTATTTTTGTATCAGTAAGTACAAGATTGACTTATAAGGCGTGAATGGTTTATTAAAAATTTAAATTGTTGAAGACACCAGTTTCAATTAATTATCTAAAAGAAAATGCGCATTATTAGTTGTGCTGCCTATTTTGGGCAAAAAATTATAGAAGCATGAGATGCTGACCAGTTAAGCTAACAAGGTGTCGCAACTTCCAAGACGCTTCAAATAAGGGATAAACGCCTCTTTGCCCCACAATATGACCATGTTTGTAACGCAAGGTTCGGTGTTAATGCCAGCAATTATCGTGGCATCTAAGGACTATTAGCGTTTAATTCAATTAGCAGTCTCAGGATCAGTGAGCTCTAACATCAGTTACAGTGATTCATTATGGTAATTTCAATTTATAGACATGCAACTGTAATGGAAGTGGAAAAAAGTCAAAGGAGCTCTGTGATTTCCTCGATTCAGGTTTATTATTACTCCGTCGATCTGGATGTTTTGTCAGGCAGCAGGTTGCCTTTGATTAATTCACGAAAGTTATTTTTTACATGGACCAATTACCGTTTGATGTTTAATGGGCAAATATTAATTGCCGCTGGGAATTCTGTCGGATTGGAGTCGTAAAATTGTCAACTTTATGGCCTTTAAAGTAGGAAGGTAACTGAGTGTGCAGATAGAGCTTAAACACAATGAGCGATCGGGTTGGCGAGCTGGTTCTAAATCAAATTTCCACTAGGATTAGGGAGTTATGGGTGAATATTTTCAGGGTACACCTGCGTCCATGATCGCTTTTCCATTTACCTAATATATGTGTGTGAATGTGTCTTCATGAATAATACATGCCATCACTACTCTTTCCAAAGTCCGACCATCAATTCATTCCTAAATGCGGCTCTTTGTTACCAATCGATCAGCCACTGATGAGCTTCTTCTTATCATTTAGCGACAACTTATCCCGTTCGAGCGATTCTTTTCAGTATACCTACCAAGTATTGACAGTTACTTAACTGTGGAGGGTTATTTTCCTAATGGAACATCACCCCCGACTAATTGTTCGGTAAACAGTTCGATTGGTGCTGGATTAAGGACAAGATTAGGGTAAGGTATGAAGACACACGGGGAGCCAACGCCGGACACAGTTGCCCATTACCGGCAAATTTATGTTTGGGGATGAGAGACGGTGTCTCCCTCGCTTCCATGCCCCATTAGGTCCCGTTGCTGGCAATGATCCGTAGACCCATTGTTTGTCACCATTACAAAAGGAGTTTTCATAAATTAAACCGAGATAAAATATCAGCGTTGGTTATTAATTAATAATTAGATTAGACGGCAAGATGCGGAATGCTGTTAATAATAGCTGCTACCTACGTTCATAACATTAATTTTAGCGCCCGCATCATACACCCATGAGCAACAGAACACTATTGAAACTCCGAGACGATGTCTATCAATTAAAAGGTAGAGAGGGAGAGGATTATTTTTGTTCATATTTTCCGCTTACGCCACCTTTGGCAAAAACTCTAACGAGGGAACGGTTTTATCGACACGAGCCTGAATAGAAGCGTTAACAAAACAGGTAAACGCTTTCAGATGATTTTTCAAATTATTTTTATATTCACAATTTTCACTTCCCGCAACATTATGAAGCAAAAGTCCCTAGATGAAAACGGGGTGTAAGTATTTAACAAACAATACGCCATCGTAAATTATTTTATATCTAATTATTGTCAAAGTTCCGATTAAAACGTTTCAAATCAGTTTTAAATATGCGTTCAAGCGAAGATCTGCCATTGGATATTGAAAACGAAGCATCGGGAGTTATTTAAAATCTTAATTGTGCCAGAGAAATGACGAGGGAAATACCAACTTGCTTATGACCGCTACGAGAAATGGTTCAGAGGAAAGAAGATTAACATGACCCACGAAAAGGGATTGTTAGTATATTTCAACGAACTAAGCAAAACACAGAAGCCTTCATCTCCTTGGTGTTATTATTCAATGTTAAGGACAGAAATTTCACTGAAGCACAACATCGACATAAAGAAATATGTAAATGTGATCGCATTCATAAAGAGAAAATCTGAGGGATACAAACCTAGGAAGTCGAGGGTATTTACAAAGATGGAAATAGCTACTTCATTTTTAGTAAATGCGGAGGAAGAAAGATTTTTGTGCACAAAGGTACCTTCATTTTCAACGAACCATAATATTAATCTAAATTTGTTTTCAGGTTATTTTGATTTGTCGCCGAGAAGAATTAACAAATTTGCTGGTGGAAAATATAAAAGATGAAGGAGTATGCTACCGAATAACAAATACCAAAATAACAGTATCTAGAGAATTTTTTGTTACATCTGGAAACATTGAAGGTTTAAATTTGGTAGAAATTGTGAGAAGGTACTTTAAGTTGAGACCTGATAATTGTGATCATGGACGCGCTTCTTTGTTGGATATCGAGGTGGCAAATGCATAAAACAACCAATTGGAATAAATACTATTGGGAGTGTACCACGATTGATTGCCGGATTTCTTGGATTATCCAACCCAAAAGAGTACACTGGAACACTGGGCACTACTTTCGACGATCCTCAACCTCTCTCTTGGCTGTTTCTGGCGCTCTTAACCATAAAAAGACATGGAGGTTGAAAGTCAAATTCCGTCGCTGAAGGCTATACAGGGTGTTTTCTAACCGCTTGTAAGTTTTTTAACCTCAGATTGTCCATCGAAAATGATAAAATGATCTCCTAAGGAAGTTAGGGCTTTACCATAGGGAGCAGTATTTCTTATTTGGATATCTCTAAAATAACTCATTAAATAAAAAAATACCAAGAATAGTAAAAGTTGCAGTTTAAGGCACCACCATTTTTAAAATGCGTGACCTTGAAAAATTTTCCAGCTACCTCAGGAACGGATATTTCTAAAACCACTCATTAAATCCTGAAATACCAAGTATAGTAAAAGTTGCAGTTTGAATTGCCCTTTCTAACAGACACCACCATTTTTAAAACGCGTGATCTTCAAACATTTTCCGGAAGAAAAGTGTCAAAGGTGTCTCCGTTTTCTGGGGATCCCGTGGTCATAATCCATCGCAATTCACAGTGTAGATGTATATTCATTGGATATTAGCTTCCTCCAAATTTCATTCAAACCCGTTGATCCGTTCCTGAGATAATTAAGAAAACATGCTCCCGATGGCTCACTTTTGAAGTCCTGTAACTTCCTTAGGAGACGACTTCGACCTAACAAAATTTGTGCCAATCGTCACCATTTTCGATGGGCAATCTGAGGTTAAAAAAGTTACACGCGATTAGAAAACAGCCTGTATAGAGAATTCTACTGAAAATGAGAAACGAACGGCGATGAAAATTTTAAGCGAAAACGAAAATACTTCTTCGAAATACGAAAGTGATGCCTCAACCTCAACATCAAAAAATTTTCAAACTCAAAATGTTTGCACGTATTCAACTAAATCGTTAGGCATGTCGTCTGGTGTTAATTTGTCAAATTGTAAGATTTTGTTGTTAATATTTTTAACAAATAAATTTTCACCGAGGTTTTGTTTTAATAATTGTTCACCTAATAAATTGTTTACTTTTCAACTTCCCCAATTCCCATCAAAATTTTAAAAAATTGGGAGTTTACTGCAATCACTAAAATTTTCGAATTTGAGATAACATCAGATCTATACCTTTTGCGGTCCCAGGAAGCCAAAAAAGAGGTTTCTAAAGTCTGTCTGTATGTATGTACGTACGTGCGTTTGTAAACGCTCTACATCCCAAACTGCTGGATCGATTTGGATGAAATTTGGTACATAGGCATCTCATAGCCTAACTTAGATCTGAAAAGCTTTTGGAGCCAATCGTGCAACCGGAAGTGCCATTTTGGCAAATCAATTTTTAAATTTTAAATACAAATCCCTATTTTTGACGTCATCATAAGAAAGGCCTTCAAATTCTGCTTCTAAAGATGTATTCACTCTTACTGCCCTTATGACTAAAAATTAAAAAAAAATAGATTTTTATCGGACATTAAAATCGCGGTACAGCCTAAGCCCCTGAACCGATTTGGCTGAAATTTTGCACATGGGGATTGTATTACACGTCGAAGAGCTGAATAGATTTTGGATTCAATCGACCAACGAAAAGTGCCGTTTTGGCGCACCAATTTCCAAATTTACAATTATTCTCTCATTTAACCATCCAAAACATGTTTTTGAAAGATTTATTGTCATCATCAGAAAAGTCTTCAAATTCTGGTTTTAAATAAGACAAAATTAATTCGCATCTAGTGCGCTTTGGGTCAAAAAATCGAAATTTTCTAATAACACTAAAAATACAAAGATTCACGCGATGGGGAGGTTCCAGCCGCTTCTCTGCTGCCTTTTTTTAGCGTAACTTTATTTTCAATCTCATTCACGTACTAGTGCATGATGCGGTAATAAATTTAAAAAAACACTAGTGCGGTAATGTACATCATTACAACATTCAAAATAGTGCCAAATCATAGTCATTACATAACAGTTGCAGATAATAGTTACCTTTTACCTAATTGCGTAACTTTTCAAAACGCAATTATGTAAAAATTATTTCGTGTTTACATTCTGTTGCTAGGTCAACCAAAATGGTCATAGGTATCTTATACGCCAATAATGAAAGGCGAATTATATCAATATTAATAATAATGTAGCAATATTCACAGTTGTAGATAAAATGTTGTACGCAACACGTGGGATATTACATTATTAAGGCACTCATGTGATTACACGACTCGTTAATAATGTCTATATCCCACTAAATGCGTAAATAACTATTAAATACCCTCTGAAATGTAATGGGATAAAAAAATGTTCAATCATTCTAAAAGAGAATCTTATTCTTATCCCATCTAAAGACGCAAATACATACAACAATTCTGAATTAAACAGTGATTTGTCTCAGCTCCATTCTGTTCGTTCATAATAGTATATTACGTAACGAGAGTTGTAAGAAGCATATTACGCACGTGTGGAAGAAGTTGTACACGAGCCGCGTAGCGGCGAGTGTATAATTCCACAGTGCGTAATTGCCTTACAACTCGAGTTGCGTACGATACTTTTTCTACGACCACAGAATAGGTACTTAACTTTCCTCGAAAGTAAGTAATAAATTTAAGAACTTGTCGAGAGGAATATTTCGGAAATATCCTAGGAGAAGTCAACATTATTTTTTTTATGTAAATCCAGTGGTATAGTCAGATATCTTTTAGCACTTTCGGTTCAACCGGAAATGACCATAATTTTTATTTTTCAAATGGAATCATTTTTCTCAACGAATGCCTAATCTACGATTTTATGCAAAACTCTGCATTATTATTTTGGTCCCTGAAACGTCTTTTTCCAGCATAACTAATTGATTCGTGCTTACAATGGAATTACTAATTACTTTTCTTAAAGTCAACTAAATTAACGATTTATTGTTCCTGGGTACCAAAAACCTGATAACAGTAGGGGGGGGAAGTTAGGGGAATGGTGGCCCCCTAAGCATTTCTACTCATGTAATTAATATTTTTGAGTAAATCTTTTCGGGATAACGCACGGAGCTGCAAAAACAGGTACTTTTTGAAATAGTTTAATAAAATCTTATGAAAAAACAGAATATTAATTTATAATAATTCGAGAAAAAACAATGGGGTGGCTCCCATTACCCCACTGCAATGGGGTAATTGTGGCAGGGGGCTTCGATTACCCCGTGTGAGTCACTACTCCAGGAGGCTTTCTCAGTACGTCGTTTATAAAGTCTAGCCATCTGAAAAATCACGGGTTTGAAATTTGGAACTTCACGTAGCTACGGGGTAATAGTGGCCGGCCATCATTCCGCCTAGATCAGTGGCCATCATTACCCCAAAAAGCATGATTCCCTTTAACTGATGTTGAACAAAAAGGATTGTTCGCAACAAAACTCACCTTTGAAAGACACTATCACATACGTCCTACACAAGTTCACGAATTTTTCAAGATTTTTTCAACGTGTGATTCACCGACTTTTTGGACGTTGTAAGACGGCATGCGCTTACAACAGATTCAGTCTTTTGCATATTTCTTTTCTACCACTTACATTTATCGTCGTATGTCTCTGAAATTCCGTCGGGTAGTTGAGCTATTCATTCTTAGATGGTACTACTATGTGAAATCCTTAAACGTTGTGACATAAATTAAATATCCGGTGGCCAGCATTACCCCCGGTGGCTACCATTCCCCTAACTTCCCCTATTCTATATTATGACAATTTCTTTAAAATACCTGGCTCAAAGGTTCGAAATACAGCTTACCG
Source organism: Pycnomerus fuliginosus (assembly GCA_963924575.1). NCBI lineage: Eukaryota > Metazoa > Arthropoda > Insecta > Coleoptera > Zopheridae > Pycnomerus > Pycnomerus fuliginosus. Next base: position 21,272,403 of record OZ004618.1, on the reverse strand, counting down.
GTCCCAAAGCATGTTCGGACAAAAAGCTCCTGCGATATAACCTAACTTTTGCACAAAGATTTTTATTGATTTTACCACGGATTTTACTATGCGGTTGGACTGCTTTTATCCTGGAAGAGTAGTCGATAGGTTTTTAAAAAATGTCCTAATAAATAAGGGGAGAATAATGAATTTAACAATAAAATTGAGTGAAAAATGACATTTGACAAATGACAATTGAAAACTGTGCGATTTTCTCTCTTTACGCACAGTTTTAGATTTGTGTGCGTAAGGAACGGCTTACTTAGTTTGCACATTGTACAAAATTGGCTATTTACAATAGTGGTCGTAGAAAAAATAGATTCCGTGTGTTTTAGAAAACTGATAGTCGTAGTTGCTATACCTTTTTTGATTGAAATAGGCGCAAGGATACCTTTAGAACACTATAAACAGAACTATAATAATGGCATTTATTAGTTTTGCTAGTCTTTTTATGGATAAAGAATGGGTTATTTCACCAGAAGGTAAATTTAAGACTTGCGTGCTTTATGCCTAACTGCCTAAGGAAGGGCAATTAGATATTAGACGGTCACGCTTAACGAACCGAATAACTCCTCCAACGCGCTAAAAATCCCCGCCCAGGGGGTTTAAATTCAATCGCAGTGATTTATGAAGTATAAACACGTGTGCAAATCCATATTGCTGTGAAAACGTGATATAGTTTTAAAATATCAGCAATTAGACATTTACGAGCGCCATTTTGTATGTTTCGGAAATTAGTAGTAGAAGGCCAATCCCAATCGTGACCGATCCGTTAAATTTTCTATTTTATTTTCGATGTGACCATTAAACGGATTCCAATATAAATCTTTCTAACTGGTGCCGCTGGTTTCGTTATGGTTTGTTTCAGCTTTTAAATAATTCCGATAAATGAAATGATAAATAGACGGCTATAAAGTCGTGGAGTGCTTAACTGTTCGTGGAATTCAGGCCGATAATTATCCGACAAAAAGGAATGCAAATTGTTAATGGTGGCAAAAAAGGACACACGTCATCTGAAATCCTTGTAATACCTGCAGGTCAGCTCCTAAAAGTAAATTTGATTGTGTGCGCACGTGTCACGGAATTTGTCAGAGAGGTCCTATTAGTCCCCGGTGGCCGATTTAATGCAATTTAGATCAAATTGGGTGAAAGGTACTTTTTAAATTGGCCGCCCTCGAAAGGGTAAATGAACTGACCACCCGAAAAAAGCCATAATACATGAGCCCCCTACGGCTATAGTTAAATTACAACCCCTGTCATGACTTATTACCACAAAAACCTCTAACAGCAATTGGAGTGAAAACATAGTAAAAGAAGGACTGACTCTGTTATTACTTACTTGTAAACATTATATGAAAACAGCTAGCTATATCAGCGTTCTCTTGTTCCGTTTTGGGTTTTAAGCCGAAGCCGCATACGGTTAATAAAGCAGTCAAGTGCTCACTAAAACACGTGTATTTCGTGTATGCACGTGCATATACGGACATACCTTCATAGGGAAACTGGTTTAAATTCGGTTTGCAAAGAAAGCATGCTAGTAAATTATGCAAGATAAACTTTACCGCTGTACAAATTTTACACAAAATGAAACAGTTTCAAAATAGCAACTTTTGCGCAAATAATCGAGAAAATGAATGAAACCGCAGTTGCTGCTTCAAGCAAGTGCAAAAAAACGAACATTTCAAGTCATTGTTAACAGCACCACCTGATTTTCTGTAGAATGGGTTTTCTTACAAGTCATTTAGGGTTGTAGGTATGGAATAAAAAATACTAGCAGCTAATGGAGTAATGGCTCGTTGTTGAAAATGCACTGTAAGGTTTGAAATAATTAATTTTAGAATGCGGTTTCAGACAACTGCACACTATGCGGATGCATTTTACAGTCATTATGAATTCTATTTGAGAGGAAGCTAAAGCTTTAAATTTCTTTAGCATCGATTCGCTGTTTTGCATTGTCAGCGGCGTGGAAATTAAAATGGAATGGGGATCTTCGCCACAGCGGATTTTTATTGTCTGTCTGGAAACTTAAAAACGAGGTCTAGTAAAGTCTACTAAGTGGAAGTAGGTACCTTGGTTTCGTTAGAAAGAAGCTTCAAATATCTTTCAGTCTTATCACCTGATGTCAGTGGAGCTGTGGAGATGGTAGAAACTTCTACTTTTTCACAGAATTTGTGAACGTAGCAGTTAATCTTAACCGGCTATTATAATAATTTAAAAATAATATAAATTATTTATCTGTCCGGCCCTTTCAATCTGCAATACCGACCCATATGCGGTGCCACCGGCCGTGGCATTGCATTGCCCTGGCTCGCTCTGACGCTAAAGGGGCGTATGTTTTTCCACAACACTGTTTTTTTGCCAAACTGGCATTAAGGGCCAATTTCATAATAAAAGTTGAAGGTCCTTTAATCTTAAGGGCCCTGGGGCGCAATTCTCGAACCGTTCGAACTGTTCCGCATGCGATGTTGCTAAGCAGCCTCCAATCAGATTGCCCGTACCTTAGTGATTCCGTATACGAAAGCTGTTCGTTCGATTCGAGAATTAGGCCCCTGGCCCTATAGGTGTGAACATATTTTTAGAAGCAGGATTTGAAGAGTTGATGTATCAAAATAGCACTTTATGTGGACCGATTTGGCCCAAAAATCTAATGAGCTTTTTCGTATAGATCATGCAATGGGCGCATACCAAATTTCAGCCAGAGCAGTCCAGTCGATTCGATCAATTTTAGTAACTGCTCTGCGAGGCTAGAAGTTCAAAGTGGCTCTTGGGTCTTATAAGTTAATAAAATAACTGATAAAACGTGTTCATTTGTAATTAGAAAAATATTTACAAGGCAGCCGCTTGGGTGGGACGGGACAGTCTACGCCTAAAAGTCTATTAAGTGCAGTAGCATTTATAATGTATTGTCTAATACACTTACCTGATTCGAAAAGCAAAACAATTAAATTTGCATTACAATAACTGTCAGTGATTCTGAATTACAACGGCAGCATTCTTTTTCAACGATTTTTTGAAATCGCCAAGGTAAGGCACCGCCTACCCGGTGTTAGTTAAAAAGATTGAAATAGAGACATGCAAATCGCTGCGCTCCAATTTTACTGACAGGTGTTAACATTGAAATTCCTAAGTGGATAGTAAAATTTCCTTTAATTGGAGTAGACTGTGCTGCTAGTCAGGTATCCTACATTCATGCCGTCTGTTTTACATTTTTAGCTTATTTTATTAACTCTCTTTCATCACGATCACTAAATTTATTATTATTGTTAGCAATAAGTATTCCAGTATTTCTATATCCAGTGCTTTAACAACGCTCACAAAATACGAAGTATGTCTCTACTATATATTTGTTATGTAAGCATTAGTAAAGAGTGATCAAAAACTCTTCCGATATAGAATCCCTTGACGTGAGAGATGTAGGGCGTAGATTGTGGAAATTGTATGATAACGTCACTGTCAGATTTCGCTTTGATTGATAATTTCAGCAGTCTAGGCAATACGTCTCACACGGGAAGATCTACTAGATCGGAAAAGTTTTTGTTCACACGTTAATCTTCTATACGCACTATATTACTAGAGACACAACCACATACCGAAAACTTGATTTATACAGGGTGAGTCTGAAAGACTCCACATCCTTTATACCACAGAATCTACTCTTCAAATGATGAAGCTTGGTGCAAAAATTATTGATTCCTCTTGATGTTATAAGCTGCCAAAGATCTTCTTTTTTAAAACTTCTTTTTAAATATCTTTCGAAAGGTGTATCGTAGGATTTTGAATTTTTGCACGGCATTGTTACAGACCAAGAAGCAACTGCTGATGGTACTTAAGACATTATCCAAAAAGCGGATCTCTGTTATACAGGGTGGCCCCGATGTTATTTGCCATTTTTTATATTTGAAAGTATTGCCAATTTGCCTATGCGGCCGTATTCTCCGTTCAATTCTAAAACTTTTTTGGCTCTTAAAATTTTTCGAAAAAACTAACCACTCACTAGAAAAATTGAAAAAACCGAAAACATGATGCAGGTAAACCAATGATGAGTCTACCTCATAAAAAAGTGAAATTACCATCAATGTTTTTTCTTCAGTTGTGAGCAATGGTTCTGGGCACAGATGTAGGACAACACCTTCAATGCAAAGAAACAGTTGAAATGTGATGCGTGTCAACGTACACTTTGATTTTTATTGAAATTGTAGGTTTATCACGATGATCATGTTTTCGGTTTTTTCAATTTTCCTCGTGAGTGGTTAGTTTTTTGAAAAATTTTAAGAGCCAAAAAAGTTTTAGAATTGAACGAGGAATACGGCCGCATAGGAAAATTAGCAATATTTTCAAACATAAAAAAGTTCAAGGGGAAATAACATCGGGGCCACCCTGTATAACAGGGATCCGCTTTTTGGATAATGTCTTTAAGTACCATGAGTAGTTGCATCTTGGTCTGTAACAATGCTGTGCAAAAATTCAAAATCCTACGATACACTTTTCGAAAGATATTTAAAAAGAACGTTTAAAAATGAAGATTTTTGGCGGCTTAGAACATCAAGAGGAATCACAATTGACCAATAATTGTTGCACCAAGCTTCATCATTTGAACAGTAAATTCTGTGGTATAAAGGATGTGGAGTCTTTCAGACTCACCCTGTATAACTAACGCGTTTCGGACACAAAGTAGTCATCAAATTCCGAGACAGTTTGTTTTTAATCTCGATTACAAAGTGGTCATTATCAAAGCCAACCTAGTGCCTTTTTCCACCAAAGTTGTCCATTGGTTTTCCATCGTTCCTTCTACAGGCTGTCCCAATATTAGTGGTCAAAACTTTACCAGTAGTAGTACCGGTTAAAGATAGTAACGTGAAATTTAGTATCTTTACGAAGTTTTTGATGCTGAATTTGCTACTGTGGAGAAAATTTTTAAATTTTGATCACAAGCATCTCGTACAGGAGGGGCTTAGGACTAAGTTTACTCAAACATTTTTGTAAGTAGTTTTTTCTCTTTGATTCCAGAATCTGAAAATTTGAGGCTTTTTAAGTAAAAATTGTACTCTTGTTTGACATCGATATAATGCACCATTTTCTAAAAAAATGGTTTTCATTGGTGCAGGGCTCCAAAATTTGTGACAGAAGACATCAAAATATCGTAAGCAAGTTCATGGGACGGTTCCTTACTTCATTCTAGAAAGAAAAGTTCTTATGGGTATGGACCGAAAAATGCTTCCTAAGGGAGTTAGAGTTCTTCAAACAACATGCTCTCCAAGACCCCATTTGAAAGACCACAGCTCCCTTAGGAAGCATTTTTCGACCCATACCCATAACAACTTTTCTATCTAGAATCAAACAAGGAACCGTCCCATGAACTTGTTTACGATATATTGATGTCTTCTGTCACAAATTTTGGAGCAAGAGTACAAGAGTACAAGAATACAATTTTTACTTAAAAAACCTTAAATTTTCAGGTTCTGGAATCAAACTTGAGACAAAACTACTTACAAAAATGTTTGAATAAATTTAGTCCTATGCCCATCCTGTACGAAACGCCTTTGATCAAAATTTAAAAATTTTTTCTCCACAGTAGTAAATTCAGCATCAAAAATTTAGTAAAGGTACCAAATTTCACGTTGCTATCTTTAACCGTTTTGAAGATATTTAGAAAAAAACATTTTCAGTGTGGCCCCTTTAAGGGGCCTTAGCTCCCTTAGGAAGTCCTAAGTATAAGTATTTATTTCATAGAAGAATCTACTAGTAAAGTTTTTGACCACTAATTTCGGGACAGCCTGTATATCTCCTGGTTTGAGCTATTACACTTTTTTATGTTTTTAACTTTTAAAGTTGCTTTAATGCAAGAAATAGATAGACATCAAGGCTCGTGCTCATCTCACCTCAAGGCTTAATGTCAGTTATTATACTCACATTAACAACTACGGAACGTTTTTGATAAAATGAAATATTTTACTGGCAAAAGGGGAAAATAGAGAAATCGAATTAATCATTTATACATTAGCGACTAGAAGACTTTATTACGCTTGGTAAAGAAATGTCTCGTCACATTGTCCCACGGCCTAGCGGCATCGTTACGGTAAAATAAACAAAAACCGACGAATGACCACCGCTAACGTAATTATTAGCACACGTTCAACAGGCTGTCTATGCATACATCAGGTGTAACACCAAGTGGGCTATTTATTCTAAGCAATTACTCCCCGAAAAGGAGCACACCTAGCTTTAATACACGGATAACTTCTGAAAGAACGACCCATCTGCATTGCTCTTGTTTTAATCATTTTTGCGGCATAATTACGTTTTTCCGGGAGAGGAACAGACCGAATTACATGGTGAAATTGTGGAGCGGAATGAGTAGTTTCATCCAATAGTAATTCTGCGGCGGTATATGCAAAATTGGTGGAGGCGCCGCGCCGGGACAAAATTGTATAAAATGATTTATGGGCAGTTGCGATGAATCTGTGTGACATTTACCTTACTTTTTGTTGCTTTTTTATTGTTTGTGATTATGACAATGTATGTAATATGTAAGGAAGAACGAAGAAAGTTACAGAGTAAATAAAAACAAGAAAATGTTTGGCTTTTACTTTTCAAAAATACTGAAAATAACGACGAGCATTAAAAATACTAGGATTCCTAGAAGATCGCAGGAGAAATTATCCTAGAATAATCCAATGAATTACGACTCCATAAGTTGTGACATTTCCGAGCCGTGATTATTTGCATACCTATCCAACGCGGGGGCTGTTATTTTTCATTGTGAATTTGCAGTCAAACGCGACATATTCCGCCACATTTAAGATAGAAATAAGCGATCGTGCAGGAATATGGAAACAGAGCCGGAGCGTAAAATTCGATTGGAAATGGGACAGATACATGCATTTAGAACGGTATTGTTAGACAAGACTCGCTGATATTTCAAGTTCCAGAATATTACGCTATTATATAGTTCGAACAGGCGAAATACGACATCGGCAAATTGTAAGCCGAATAAATTTTTGTTATAGATTCGAGGTCGAGCCGGCACACAAATCGTGTTGTCATTTTTGCCGGCAACCTCCTGCAACACACTGGAACGGAAGTAATAGGATCACTCGGTTATGATAATGTTGAGGCTCGGTTGAGTTTCCAGAATCACAGATAATGCGAGAAATTCGATATACGTGGAATTATTTATACGGAGCTGTGGGAAAGTATAAAATCGATCGCTTCCTAATAAGATGAAGAACACGGATCGCTCTTCACCTATCATTTGTCCATCCGGAAATTACCCGAGGTGGCGACCCATTCATCGAAGCCACCGAATTGATAAAATTGCATCCAAAGGGCGTGTATGAAATCACTGAATTCTGAACTGGAGTGAAAAATATATTCTTTTATTTGAAGCGGCTGAAGATATATGAGCCCGCTTGTAAATCACGCACTTTATAGTGCATTCATTGCAAAAAATGAATCGGGATAAGAAAAAACGTGATTTGTGAGCCTATAGAAATTTTACTCCGTGGCGTTCGTTGCCAGATCTGGCAGAAGTTAAGTGGCTCTCAAAGTCTTTCCAACAGCCGAATAATACAATGCTCTTATTTCGTTTATATAAATCCAACAATCGCTATTCCTCCTCTGCTTAAATGTTACCCTCTTTTGTTTGCTTACACCCGCTCGGGCTCATAGTCGAATACCTAATTTAAGTTCCTTGATTTCATCTGGAACTGGAGTGGATGAGGTATTTTTATTTAAAAAATCAGAAAGTCTCTGATGAGGTCTTTGATTTTGGCCTCACACATGAATCGATCATGAATCGACATGTAATACCTATGTATTTTGTTATTAAGGAGATATCTTCGTTAAAAGTTATAAGTGTTGTAACTGTATTTTATTAAATACTCACAATTTCTTACTCCTATTATTTATATTTTCTTCATGACTTGCAGGTTCATGCCAATGGAGTGATATATCGAGTAACTGCTTCGGTACATTGGCTTGAAGTAGATAGCAACTTCAATTTCTGGAGGTAAGTAAGTTCTAAGTATGGCCCCCGAAGAGTAAAATTAGGGATCTTCCACCACCGAGAGATTCTTCTCTTTTAAAAAACGGATATCTATTATGTTTTGCAATGTTACTTAAATGCTTAATTCGAGGCACGACCACTAGGTGCAGCTTGTTGTAATAATAAATCCAGACGATAGTCTAAATAGTATAGGGCGGTTCCTTTTTCACTGCTCACCATTGACATCTCCTAAACGGTAATAAGAGATGCGGAGTTGGTTAAATTAGAGAAAAGCTATTTCTTCGTGATTAAGAATCTGAAGGGAATTCCCCGATATCTTGAAACTTGAAAGTATCAAATAGTGCACCAACTTTTTTAATACCTTTTGACGTTTAGTATAATTGATTTGAAAATTCAATAAAATAGATTTTGAAGTCGTCTGATCTTATTTTTTCGGAATAACTCAGGCACGAATCAAGATATTGGGGAGTTCTCTTCAGGTTCTGAATAACCAAAAAATAGCGCAAATGGTGAGCAGTGAAAAAGGAACCATCCTGTATGTCACCAGTTAGGACCCGTTGTATCTGATCATAAAGTTGATTTGTTAGTCCTGGCGCTCACATGTAACTTTTATGTCGGCCGATATTTATCTTAAGTTGCACGTTTGAAAATCATTGACTCTTCTGATCCGATGAAATCGTCCGGCGACTAAAAGTTGCATGTGTTCTATACAGGTGCGTAACTAACGATCTATCAGGACTATCAGGTATATCAAAAATATAGGGCCCACGGGTTAAGGGGGCCCACCGGGTCCCGACCCCCCGAATTCCCTATAGGGTCCAGCGTTCCATATTATTCATTATTTTTTTTATGTTATTAAACACAACCAGAATTTCCATGGGTAAAATTAATCCTCACATTTTTTTTTGTCAAAAAGGAACTTTACATTGTGCCAATACCTAATAATTGTTTCTAGAATATACGAAGATTCATTTTACCGCTGCAATGAAAGTTATTAGGGGATATCCTCAACTTTTGAACAGGATTGAGTTTATTTCCATAATGGGGCAAAAACATGAATCTCAAAGTTTGAGAGGGGCGCTACACATTGACAAACCAGGAGGTTTTTTCCCTTTTTTCCCTGTGCTGCTCCTGTCTCCGAGGGGAGGGGGAGCGTAATTTACCAATACCCAGCTAAGCTGTGATAGGGCCCACCAAAGGCTAGCTACGGCACTGGTTCTATAGGTATTTACAAATTACTATTCACGATCACGATACGGCAAAGCAAATCAGGCGATTTGAATATAAATAACCACCACATACAACCATGGCTGAAAAAAATATACTAACAATTTGTAGTTAATTAATCGAATAACGAATAAATCTTCTGCCTTTTCATGGCAGGCAACGTTTTCATTACGGTGGTAATTTATCAATTAATATCAGCATTATAATAGTAATTTCTATTTGGCTTTCATGAGAAATTCTTTAATTTATATCTAAATTACAAACGCCTTTGTTTTTGTAAGATATTACCAGCGTAATTGCACAGCGTAAGTAATGGTCTGGTATTTAAAAATCAACTCTAATTGTCAATTGCAGGGACAGAATTGTGCTGCAATTGGTGCAATTATTTTAATAAAACGGCAAACGATTTTCGTTACTTTGAAAGGGTAAATAAAGGACATGAAAAAATTACTTCAATTATTATTTCGGCTAACGATCCTGCGGTTATAAAAATACTGAGCGGAATTCGTGTTGAAATGTGTGCTGTAAAACTCGCGTGGAGGTCTACTTTTATTGACCGTATCTTCTCCGTGTTTATTCACCATTTCTTGCATTGCTTGTTAACATAATTGCAAATGAAGTGTTATTACCATCGGTGCATTTCACACCTTTTTAAAACCTGGTAATATGCATTCACCGGAATCAATTCTTTTAATTGGTACTTACCTATCCCGAAAAAGGCGTTCTATATTAGAATAAATATTATTTTTCATCTGCATTGGTATTTATTGCGTTAAAGTAGGCGACTGACGAGGAAAAGCTTTAAATTTGTTTTGGCTGATTCGTTGATTTGAATCGAAAATTAAGAGCGGAGGAAAGAATGCGAATTGCAAATGAAATTTGAATTTTATTCGGGGGGTGGCGCTCTTAATTGAAGTCGTTGATCACTTGGTTAGAAAGTTAAAATATATTTAGGTCGTTGATGTTTTCGGAACGTTTTCAGCTTATTCGCTTCTTTTGTCTACTACAATGAAGGTTATTATTCTTAAGACTATTAAAATGTGATATACCTACAGGGTGACTGCAAAATGAACCGCCACCTTGACAGCGGTGTTAAACAAATAATAATCATTCTTTTCAGTATTGCATTTCGTACAATACGACATGCTTCTGTAAGTTTAAAACTAATGGTATCAATACCTATAGCCTATAAGTTAAGTACTAAAAAAATTAATCGACAAGTGCGGGCTCGCTTGTTTCCTCGAACGGTTACGATTACGAATTACGACAAAAAATCAACACATTTAACCTTATCATGATATAATCAGCTCCAGGAAATTTCATCGGATGTGCAATAAAATTACCAGCAGGTATCCCAGAGTCTGTAGTTAACAAGTGGCGTGATTAATGTCTTCAGTTTTTGTATCAACAACTTCCAAGATGCCAATCAATAATTTCCTTGTGTGCTTTGCATGTTGAGGCAACTGTAATATTCTGCTTTGACTGCGAGGTTACGTACTTACCATACCTAATAAAATAATTAATTTTTGAATTTAATTGTAAATATAATATCGGGTGTTTTTTAAAAATTGTAATGCTTTGAAAAAATCAGCGTTGGAGGTTTCCAAACAAGAGCTTCATCCCAGAAAAATCTTCCATGCCAATCCTCTAAGCAGGATTCCTTCCTCGCCCCGCTCTGCGTTTAAACTCTACTACCCCGTAACATAATGTCTTAAACTCCTAATAAAATAAATTTCTATTATGGCTGTGGTTGTTGCATCTAAATATTTCTTAAAGGCATTCATGAATGAATGTATCATTATTTAACTGGGGTCAGTGACAACAATTTCACTGTGATGCTTGGCTTCACACGGACCCGAAGCCCACGCTTAGCCTGAAATTAATTTAACCACTTGTCGTTAATTTAATTTATTGATGGCAATCACGTGATGTTTATGAAAATCGCGATTTAGGTAGCTCTTCATGTATTACAATGAAAAATAAGCTTTAATACAACTTTATACGCGACATGTCAAAAGATATGTTCTCTTTTGAAGCTTCAACCGCCATAAAGTCTGACGGAAATGTTTTAAACACTCTGGCTCGGGGGATTATAAAAGTTTAGCAGCCTCTGCTTACTGCATCCCAATGTTATCCCCAAATCCCAGCAGATTTAAATATAAATTCAATCTGCCGTAATTCAACGCAAGTTTTTTCGTACGATGAAGTTGTGAAAATCTTTGCAAAAAGGGGGTTAAATAACGAGTGTTTAAATACTCCCCTATAACATTTGCTTGCATGGAAATTGGGGCCATTAAGTATGGGAAAACTTGACATGTTAAGACATTTCCTGAACTAATAGTCCTTCTGGGAAATCAAGAGTGGGATACAAAATCCCACAAAAACAAATCAATTTGCGCTATATTTCATCCTAACAAACAGAAGCCGGGTAAAAGTACTGAAAGTAGAGGAGGGTGGGTAATTAGTTTCTTAGGGTAATGAGTTACGTCGTAGGTCTCGAATATTTATCACGGGCAATGTAGATAACTCCATTTTCCAGGCAAAACAAGCTTTTTTCAACGTTTATTTATTATCGCCGAGCGAAGGAAACGACTAGTCTACAGAAATAGTTGGTTAAAGTTGAGCGTCATAAACGAAAAGATAATTGGAAAATCCTCATTAATCTTCTCCTCTTATTCGACTGATAAATTTTTTCTTCCCTCGTTTTCTACGAGAATTCCGCAGACGTTTCAGGATGATTCAGGAAAATTGTGTCCAGGATACCGTTCGCAATTAATTTATTAAACCGTGTTGTATATTGTTGCGTAGCGGCCGGACGCAATTACATACCGTCTTTAGATGACTCGCTACGTGGAAAATTGAAATACGTGCTTAATTTAACAGACAGAGAAGGATCAAGAGTGACGCTATTACGATTGTTATCGTCCGAGATAGGGAAGTTTGTCAAATTAGCGCTTCTTCTTTCCTACAAAATCCCTTTTGTCGCACTTCATTTCACACGTTTCGTCTAATAGAAACACCCGCAAGCTTGTTTCAAGGAATTGTGAAATCTAGGTGTTAATTTCCATTATTGCGGTTAATTGTGATAAATCTGGAGGAGTCGTCCAGTTACTTGGGCTTATTAATTAACACGTAAGTTCGGGACGTGCAATTACCACAGACATAAAAGTGCTAACACGCTTTTTATTCTTAACAAACATCACTGACAAAAAGCCAACTGCGTGCCCTTAACAAGTCACCTCTTTGCTCGGACAACCTTTGTATGTCCGTGAAATTTAATCGCTATGATATTCTCTCTTTTGTGTATTTAGAACGGCCGGAATGCCAACAATGAAAGTCCTATTGCAGTCCTAATCTAATTAGGCAAGATGTTGAGAGACCAACGTGAGGTCATCACTACGGCGTGTAGACCTCATTAATCAGCAAAGGGGCACAGCACGTACTACTGGGATAGCCTCTTCTACGTGTTTTCGATCTTCAAGCAAATTTTAACTTCTATTTTAGTTGGAATCATTTTACAAATTTAATTCAAAAGACAGGGAACCTGCTTCAAACTGAGATCAAATCGAATTTTTAAATGTAAGTATTAAATAGTTATTATTACTAACATTCAAACCATGGTTTCACCTGCAACACGTATTTACACTTCCTTTTTAGCCGGTATGGTCGCGTGGGCATACATGATGTAAGGTAAAAGACCCCCGGGACGTCTGTTAATAATTTCCCAACAGAATTTCTATTTTTGGTCGAAACTAATCAGTTGGTAACTTTGTAAATGAGAACATAAACGTCTGTTTGCATGACATATCCATTCGGGTTTGCATACACAAAAACCTCGATCCTATTATGTTCGCGTACATCTGTCATTTGATTATATCGACAATGTGCGGATTGGATATGGTGTGAAACCTTTTCAGAAATTAATATTTCAGATGACGTCGTTAAATCGACGCTGTCTGGAAGCCAGAATACCGTTCGTTAACTGCTCTGTTTATCCCCTATGAATTATAGATACAATTAATTAACAGCATCACGTTGAAAACCAACGACTGGCTGTCGTGTCACGTTTTTATTCCTAAATTACTAATCGATACTTGACGAATTTTTCCTCGTCCCTTTTTCAGCAACATTTGAAACATGTGTAATTACTGGTTCCGACATTCAGGATCATGTTTAGTTCGCTTAAAATAATTTCTAATTTTCACTGAACTTTGATTTCTTGTTTTGTTGCGACTCCCGGAAACAAAATAACAATGTTTCGTTCCGGTGTTTATTTTAGCTTTGTGTAAGTACCTACGCCATTGATAATTATTGATAGCACTACCTATAGGACCATTACTATTACCTATTATATATTATTATTACTAAAATGACCACGAAAAGTCTACATACAGCGCGAGTGTAAAGTCTGGAATAAAATTCCTTAAATTTTTGTCCTTGATTCCTGGCAAAAATCCTCGGGCAGGCCAATTTTATTCTAATGCGGATTTGATGGTGTGGCCAGTTATTGTGTCCCACTTCCGGTTTAACCGGAAATTGCCTTTTTCTCAAATAGAATGACACTTTCTTCTCAACGGTTTCGGAATCTACGGTTTTTTCTGAGTTAAAAACATGTATTATATTCGAGATCACATTTGAACGGAAGTGCAGAGATTTTCAAAAACATCCAAGAAATACATAGGTCAAAAATCAAGATTTTTGTAAATGTAAGGGAATGGTACCGCCTAATTTCAAGGGCGGCCAAACCATGATATATGTGGTCGAAAAGTTCTCAACCATTTTTAGTCGAGCATTTTTGAATGGTAAAAATTAAACAGAGAAGTTTTTTGTTGAAATGGTTAGATTTCAGCGCCATACTAAAAACTCACCCTCCATCCCACCTTGAACCCCCCCCCCCCAAATCTGCGATTTATGCACTAGGCGTAAGTTTTTGCTCCATAACTCCTTTCCCTTCATCGTACAATAAATAGAGGGGTATACAATATTAAAGACTAATAAATTCTATAGAAGAAAGTTTCTATAGACTTTCACCCGGGAGCAACCGTTTGGCCGCAAAATTGAGCGACTCCCCCGAGGCGCAGTCATAGTCCAAGAGATTAAACAATACTACATTTTTTTCCCGGGCTGCCACTTTGTACGATAATAGTATGAACATAGAGAACAATTTGAGACGATGACCTACTAGATATTTCCCTTGGGTTTAAAGATCTCAACGGGACCATGGAAAACATATTTTCTTTGAAGTACCGTACCACAGCTCCCTAGAAAGCAATTTTCGCTACATATCCAAATGAACTTTTCTTCTTCGAATGATGGAAGGAATCATCCTGTATACTTTTAAGCACTTAAATAGATGTAATAAAATCTTCTATCAAAAATGTTGGCGTTCTAAACAAATTAGGATCGTTTTATTCGAAAACTGTGCGTGTTAAGCGACTTTGACCAAGAGGACATTTTTTGTGTCATGGTCAGCTAATTGATACTAAATTGCCCGACAATTGAAATGGTCCACCCGGAAAGGACCCCGCACCATCCTTATGGGAAAATGGCTTTCTGTCGGTTTGGCCGAAATTTTAGTATGTATTGACCTCCTGATCAAAAGTTATCATTGCCACAAAGCAATCGTACGGACAGTTTTTGCTCCAGAGGGTGCTGAAGATAAAATTTTCCCATAAGAATTACATGCAACGAAAATTAATTTGCATTTTTGCCATCATAATACCACATGATCAGCCCAGGGGCACTTTTCTTACGTGTATTATTAACATACTCTTATACAGGAGTCTCCTGGATGTGTTTGCTTATTATGTTGGAAGGAGTATTTTTACGACGGTTCCAAAAATGTGTATGTCCTTATGGGGAAAAGCAGTGGCGGATTTAGGGGGGGGCGAGGGGGCGACCGCCCCCCCCGAGATCTGTGCCGAATCATAAACTTCGTACATTTCACAAAATTCGTAAGTCATCCACTCAGGGCCCGTTCTACACGGTGGGCTGTGTAGGCGGCCGCCTGGGGCGGCAAAATTTTATGGCGGCAGTTTGGATTTTCCAAAAAGTTTTTGGGGCGTCACAGTTACACAGTGTCTGTACCTAGTAGTACCTACCAATTAGATTGAGCATTTCTTATAATAATTATTCAGACATGAGGTTTTTAAAATAAAATGTAGGTATACTTAAGCAAGGGCGGGAACTAGGACGTCCTAGGGGAAGTAGATTTAGTCGCTATGATTAAAAAATTTCATGCAGAAATATCCTAGGTATTTCACTCTTTTTGTAAGAAATGCGATCTCGATAAAAAATTCTCCTTATGGGACAAATAATGTCACTAACATTCTGAAGTGCTTAGAAAATGCGTGACCTTGAAATTTTGCATTTTCAACCCCCCCCCCCTTCCATTACTGTCTAACAAATTATTCCCCCATTCAACGAGCCCCACTATCGGGGCGGCATAATTCTACTTGGCCTATAGCGGCAAAACTTCCTAAGCGGACCCTGCGTCCACTGGTTTAAAATTATGGTTTCCCATCAATTCGCCCCCCCCCCCCCCGAGATTGTCTTCTGGATCCGCCACTGGGGAAAAGTTAATCTTCGGCAGGCTCTATATCAAAAACCGGCCGTACGATTCTTTGGGGCAATGATAACATTTGATCCAGGAGGTCCAAATCTACAACATATCAAAATTTCAGCCAAATCCACAAAAAGCCATTTTCCATAAGGATGGTGCGGGGTCTTTTGACTCACATTCAAAATGCCATAACTCCTAAAGGAGTCGATGGATTTGAATAGCCTTTTTACATCGGGTGGTAAATTTCATTGGCTATCACGCAGTATGTTGTACGTTTCATTCAGACCTCCTATTATTTGTACAGAGCGTCAAATGAAGGTACTGCAAACTAGCATAAGTTTAGTCCACTCTCTAATTCTTCAATGAAATTTTCTGATTTTTTTTGACTGGTTCAGGGAAAGCATTAGCTCATCCCTCGAGACGTTTTTTCCCCCTAGTTAGAGCTCAGTGCCAAAATATCTGTATTTTCGTTGATGGTTTATAGCGGCATTAGCTTTAAAGAAATTTTTAATTTTTTGGAGGTATTGTATTCCAAAAACTTCACTCAAGAACATCATGGATTTGAAATTGGCATGAGACAAAATTTCCTAGAAAAGATAGATTGAATTTGGGTCCATTTCAATGGACCCAAATTCAATCTATCTCCCAAAATGATCTTTAATTGACGCGTCTTAAAGTTCAAACGATGTCCTGATAGAGACATTTCTTCTGAACATTTTGAAATGCTCCATGCTTGAATCCGATTACAATTGTCTATGTTGATACCAATTCCTTCGATGACGGTTCTTGGATAAAATGTTCGTCTGTAAATTCATGAAGTCAAGGAGACAAAAATTTAAACAAAGGGTCATACTTTGCGTTTAAAAAATAGTTAAACAATATCTAAGAGCTGTTGTAAAAAGCTCATTTTTCTAACATTGTGTGTCAATTTGACAAGTAGTGGAAGGTAATTTTTTGCTGCTATGTACCTACCGGACAATTTTATTTTTCTATTGTTACTCACCTATTAGAAATTCTAACTTACGCTGGCAGGCCATGAAAATCTGGTGATAACGTCCTTGTCAAAAGAAGATTCTTTTCTGTTAAAAAGGGAAAGAACCACAAATCAAAGACAGACTTACCATAATTAGATTTTATTAAAGTAACTCGAACAGCATAGATCTTCTAGCACATCGTAGTGTGACATGACTAGCATGGCAAATTAAAAAATTTCTCCCGTCAGTTTGACAAATAAGCAGGTACTGTCAATACAGAAAAAAAGTTTCATGGCCTACTGGGCGTGTAGAATAAACTTGAATACAATATACATGTTTTCAGCCGTTCCCAAACTTTGAGGGAAATATTTGAAAATCATACCTTGAAGAAAAAATGCTTCTTAGCCCAAAACGGTAAAGAACTTTTCGGCTACATTTCTCATGGTATAGCCGCCTTTAAAATTACACATCAGTACCATTTCTTAACACCCTGCAGTTTCAATGAGAAACAACTGGCAGTTAATCTTATTTGGAAGTGCATAAAACGGCCCTAAGAACAAAAAGTTAAAAGTAGCCGAGTTCTATATTCTAAGACACTTTTTGCGTGCATTAATACAAGGCATCTACGGCGATAAAGTTTTTGCAGCATCAGAGAATCCGCAACTATGGTGATCTCGGAATACTAATTTTGTTCTTTTAAACCTATCGTATTGTCTAGGTAATATTAAATATTAAAATTAATCAAAAATAGATAAGTTCCACAATTTTTTTCCCTGTTCCGCTATTTCATACGGAATTTGGTTTTTCTAACACTAGTGGAATAAAGCTCCACTATTGACATGCAAAAATAACTGCCATGCCAAAGGGATACCATAGGAATGTCATCCTTCACAGTTTTCAGTTCAGTGTATATAAAATTGATCCTTTCCCATAATTTTTTGTTTTTCAGAGAGCAGCAGAGCAGTCTAAACGAAAGTTTTGATAAATTGAACGAAACTGCATTAAAAATTGTTGGGAGCTAATGTAACTTTCATGAAGTCCTAATAAAAACAAATTAATAATTGATGGACCTTTAATACAAGTCCGGGGGCAATAAAAAGGGAAGGTACGCCACGGACGACCTCATCAATATTTAAAGTCGGGAAATTCGTCTCTGTTTTCACTCGGTCCAAGTTTATGGGCTCATAACTTAGGAAATCTCGGCTCAAACTCTGATTCCCCGGACAATCCCTGATGGATCGCTCTCAGTAATTACAGTCTTTCGCAAAACTTGCATATATTTGGCTTGATAGTTGAATTTTTTACTGGCAAAGCGGAGAGAGAAGGAATTTAAAATAAGCTGCACAAGTTCGCTGCGCTAATATATTTCAGCGGCAACTTGGATTTGTAGCGGATTAGATTGTTTGGAGTTGGTTGATTTATTTATTATACTTACTTGATTTGTGTACCCCTTTCGGTAACGCCTCATTTCAGCTAACAAACGATCCTTCCTTGATTATTCTATTTAGCACAAAGATGCCTCGCGGAAATTTCATTATTGGGATTCAGACACTTTTTGCATAATTTAAAGCCCTCCGCATCCCGCTCGTCAAAAACCCTGCGGTCCTCATCAAAATCGCTTTGACTCCCAGTGTTTGCGTTTTTCCCAAAAATTCTCCGCCAATTTTGCTAATAAAAACAATCGGGGAGGTTGGTTCCATGGCGTGAAATATGCGATTTTTATTTTACGCGACCTGATTAAAATGTAAAGCAGTGCGGGTTTGAGGTCGCCAAAATGGCATGCCGTGGATTGTGTCGTGCATTTCAAAACACACATTTAGTATTAGGGAAAAGCTTTTCGGCTTATACCGGGACAGCTTTCAAAAAGCACAATGGTTACTCTCGTGCCGGACTGAGTATCCGTTTCTCCTCTTTAATGCATCCTATAAAGACGTCCGTTAAGCCGAAATTGGAAATAAACATGTCTATTTGCGGATAATTCCCCTTAAGGGATTCGGGAATAATCTTGATATGATTTTGGTGGCTTTTGTTTGGCAAGATCTATCTATCGTATATTTATATATAACATCGGATAAAGTGATTTAAAAAGCAATAAAATCTGGCAGGAATCCGATATTTGCAAAACAAAATGAAATAGTGACTCAGCCCCATTTCCATTCCTTTTGTTTATAGAATTTCCGGGGGAAACGTTTATATTGTTTGAAGGTATTGTGTCTTCGATGTTAGCCACTTAGTTTAAAACTGCATTTGCATTTTATTGCCCGAGAAATTGTTGCTCGAAAGGGAGACTTTGCTGTCTTTCATCTTATTTGCGCAAGTAATTCGCTGTTTGAAGAACTGGAAAATTATTCGCACGAAATGAAACATTGCAACAATTCCAACGAATAACCAAGAAATGCATAAGTTTCCTCAGGTACAATGTAAATGATTGCTCGTTCCACCGTGTAAACGCTTTATGTTTCCGTTTCTGGATTTTATACGCAGATTTCGCCATTTTTATGGTGTACGTAAATTGTCACTCTTGTGGTTGTTGCTTTCTTTGTTGGAATGCAACTGCAACACGTATTTAGTTTAAAAGCTGTTCCATATTCTTTGTGAAGTCAACTCATTCCATATTTTAATATTCATTTAAAAAAGTTTCTTGTCATTTGAGGATTTCTCACCGTTTCTTGGAGCCACCTTCTCTAATTAGATTCATTTGTGAATGGCAGTGTAGCGGTTTATGTCGTGATTTGTAAACATTGTTGTACAGTCGGAAAGTTCCCACACCAAATTGAAATAAAAATGGCTAATTCTAATACTTGGCCCAGTCTTTTATTTGCCAGGAAATGAATGTAAAATTTGTTTAATATGGCCAGTAAATGTACTGAACTTCTCTTGTTCCATAAAAAGCTAACTGTTGGCCAATCACTCTCATACTCCATTAGTGACCGATGTTTTTTGTTAACTTTTAAAAAACATTTACTTTGACTTGCAGTTTCATCGCGGAGTAATTTTATAAATAATTCAATATTAAGTAGAAATCAGATCTATAAATCCCTTCAACTGTCAAATGTCTAATACAGACGACAGGCATTGACAGATTTGGCAAATAAAGCTGCTTTCCTTTTGCAAAAAAAAATCAGTTCGTATCAGTCAATTTCAGTACCTAAAGCTATTCAGCTCGCAATTCGGGAAAGCATCTTAAATCTTGGTAAGAGTCTGCGACAGTTAGCTTAAAATAAGGCTTTTGTCAGATTTGACAGCCTTTATAGGTTTGGGTATTGAAAATAGTACTTACTGATGGTTCCTTTTCGCACGATATTTCGATAATGTATTCTTGGTCCCCGTCGTATCTCCTTGCGTCATCTCCTAATTTGACTGACCCAAATTATGGTCAATCATGTTTTGTTAACGGAATCAGGACCGGTATACTTTATTTCTTTCACTAATACAGACGCAAACGTTAATTATAGCCAGTTTGTTACAAACAAATGCTCCAACTTGTAAAAAGAGAATAATAATAATATTTTATTGAAAATGCTCCTACACTGTATACACCAATTAATTAAACTGGTCAACTTTAGATCTACCAAACTAGATAATCGCTTCTTAATGAAAATACTTCTACATCTTCTGTAACATCAGTCAGTTAGTAGATACCGTAACATTGCAAACAAAATTGTGTTGAATTTGATGCAGGAATGTCAGTTTATTATTTATGAAGAAGTTAGATTGACTGAATATCGTTACAGCTTTATTGTAGGAATTTTTTCGTCATTCGTCTAATTATCTGCAACAACATTAAATAGCATCCAAGTATTTATAAAGTTTAATGTCCATCATCCATATTTCCTGAGATTACCTGCGAGGTTCATTACCTACTACAGTAAAACCGGCCGATAACTGCCTAGAAAAAAGCTTCATGGTTTTCCAGTGTGTTTTCATTCATTGAAGAAGTTTTAGTGGATTATTTTGATGACATTGCAATTGGGACAAACATGTTTACAACTTTATTTTAAATTGCTTTCGAAAAAATGCATGAAGAATTCTGGAGACATTAAATGCAACAATCGTGCGGAGACACTATTTGAACCTGCCATAGAAAATTGGAGTTATGAATAATTTCTCAAGGCTGGCTTTATTTATTTCGCTTCATGTCATTCAAGTAGATGTGGGCTTCCTGCAAGATACAGAGATTTTTGCTTTTCTGGAAAACTGGAAGATGATTCATTGATTAAATACTGTGATTTCGAGACATCCTTTACGGTGAGTGAAAGCATGTCTGTCGCGTTACAAAACGTGCAGGTAGGTAGATTTTTCGAAATTATTACGTTAATGGTAGTGAGTAGGTGCAGGCAAAGTGCTCAAACACAAACCCACGAACATCGTCTATAAAATTTCTCGACACATCATAAAAATTGCGAAGGAATCAGTCGGGGAAACTTGCTGAAAGAAAAAATACATTATGTGGTATGAAAGAGCGGGAACATGTTTTTTGTGCAGACGTTGAAGTAGCGTTTCGACTTATTGTGCTCTTTAACAAACTTTTTTTCAACACACACAGGAAACAAGTCGAGGAGGGTATTTCACGTCTTCACCCAGAAACTTTGGGGAAAAATAAATACAGAAACTATTAAAACTCGCAACAAAAGTTGCATAAACTTGATGGCTCGCCTTGAAACCAAAACCGAAAACAAATCTGACAAGGGTTTAGACAAGACTAGTTATTCACTTTTCCAACTTTCTAAATTTTTTGTCCAACGTGAGTATAAAATGGGCAGTCCGGAAACGGTCCGAACCTCCCCATCTCGTAATTTATTTTACTTTAACTTTACTCTATTAGCCCCCCTATTACTACAATCACTAAAATTTTCGAATTTGAGATAAAGCCAGGTCCCATCAGGAACCCAAAAAATGGTTTTTAAAATCTGTCTGCATGTATGTATGTTTCCGGGTTATGAAATGCTTATGTACCAAATTTGCAGCCATTGCCGCACGAAATTCACAAAATAATAATTTACAACTCTGCAAAACCGTACTACTAGCGAGTTATGCACTAATCCGACTTGTGTCGCTTTTCGACTTTAATTTGGTCAAAATTTCTATCTGGCCATAAATATGTAGTTATGCCTTAGTGGTTAATATGGGCTAATAGGTTTTACCCACCGTTTTACTAAGAAGATCAAATTGTGACTTAATGCTGTATGGTTCTGTCGTCCAGATATTGATATGGCACTTGCCGTTCGCCAATAGCCACCAAAATTAAATCAGCTCTCCGGCTTAAAATGTTTGAATTTTTTGACAGAAGGGCCCAGTGTGAATACATTTTTGCACACAGAATTTGAAGACATTTCGCCTGCTGACAAAAAAATGGTGTTTATTCTTAAAATCTCAAAGCTAACATGGCAAAAAGCACTTGCCATTTGCCTATTGCTACCAAAATCGAATCAGAGGACAGGTCAAGCCTAACCCCTTTCCAAAATTTTGTGAAAATGTGTTTGTCAGTTTCAGCCGAATCTTGCTTACATACATAAATTACATACACACACATAATTTTTTTTAAACCACTTTATCGTGATCCTGGGACCTCGAAACATAAAAATCTGGTGTTATCTCAATTTGAAATTTTTATATTGGTTCTGGGACGGTTAAAACAGTAATCAGGGATAAAACCAGTAGAAAATTGGTGGATGCGCCTGCTACGAGAGAACAAAAGTTGTCCAACATTTCGATTATTTCTTCATAATTAAATAATCGGATAAGTAGGTACCGATTAGATAAGTCTGCCTGAACAACAGTGATGTTAAATTAAAGCAATAATCTCGGCAATGAAACTCAGTTGACCCGCTTGTAGTAAAAAGTATCCTAGGGCAGTTAAGCGCAGCGATGTCATTGACTGCTCGTTCCATCAGCTGCCGTTCACCTAGTAAAAAATCTCCGGTAAAAATGATGGACTTCTAAGGTAAATGTGTGAATAAAATCCAAGTTTTTGCTGCACTAGTTCGATCATGGACAAGGATATACACTTTAGATTTCCAATTAGATTGATAATAATAATAATAATAATAGTTTATTTGCCATAAAACAAACTAAATACAAACATTCAACAAAATATATGTAAGTTAACATGGCAAAAAGGAGTCATGTTCAGATCTGCATGCTGAATGGAGGTAATTCTCCATACATGCAGTTCTGATCTTCCACATGACCCTGATTAAATGAAAAGGAATGCTTAAAGGAGGAAAAAAAAAAAAAAAAAAACTTAAAACTAAAAAGTATCCTATAATCAAGGCGGACACCTTAGATATACAATATATAACTATGCCTGATGTGAAATCTTATGAGACAGGTAAACAAAATCATGATGCATTGCAAGATAGAAGAAAGTAATAGTAAAGTAAAAATCATTGAACTGAGCGAAGCCAAGTCGTAACCTTGTTTTTGAAAGTGAATTGTGAGGACTTAGAATAATCAAAAGGAAGAGAGTTCAAAGTATTAGCAACGGTATAGGAAAATGATCTTTTAAAAAACTCTGTATTATGAGCTGGAATGGATAAAAGATGTTTTTGCCTTAAATTGAGGTTATGCACGTCAGTCCTGAAGGTGATCTTCTCAGCCAAATAAGGTGGTGATTTGGTCAATAGAAGTTTATGAAAGAAACAAGCTGAATGTAGTAGACGTCTGAACTCCATACTTAACCATCCCAATTCAAGCAGTTTATGGGAAATGTGACTATAACGAGATAAGCCATAAATAAATCTAATGCAGGAGTTCTGAATTACTTGAATTTTATTTTTGCTTATAGCATCAAAACATGGTCCGACCGCAACATCACAATAGTTAAATTGAGACAACACAAGAGCTTGAGCAAGTACTTTGCGAGAAGAAAAGTTTAAAAAATCTCTTAATGAGTAGAGTAGCTTTAATGCACCATAGGCCCTTTGGCAAGTGTTTCTTAAGTAAGTAGTAAACCGAAGAGTATGATCGTAAATTAATCCTAATGTCTTTGCCTCCTGCTCCGGTTTAATATCCAAGTTATTTACTCTAACTGAAATCTCATTAATTGCAGAGTCTCTAAGTTGTTTACTGCCAAATACAAGAAGATGGGATTTGCTGGGATTTATAACCAGCCCATGAATATTGGAGAATTTTATAATCCTATCGACATCATTTTGCAAATATGTCAATGCCAAATGCAGCTCATCTTTCTTAAAGTGTATGTAAAGCTGGGTGTCATCAGCATAGAGATGGTACTGACAATGCTTTACATATGTTGTCAGCTGAGACGTGTAAACTGAAAATAGAATGGGCCCCAGGATTGACCCCTGGGGCACACCAAACTTCACCTGCTTAAGTTCCGAAGAAGCGTTGTTATAAACTACTTTTTGCGATCTGTTAGATAAGTAGCTTTGCAATAACATACGCGAGCGATCAGAAAAGCCAATATAGTGTAGCATAGAGCAGAGAACATTATGATTTAAAGTGTCAAATGCTTTGCTGAAATCCAAAAGGAGCAAAGCAGTTAGCTTCCCTTGATCTTGACTATGGATTATATCATCTAAAACTTTAAGATGGGTTGTTAAACAGCTGTAATGAGGGCGAAAACCCGACTGATACTGCGGTAGTATTTTATGGCGAAGTAAATATTGACTAAGTTGTGACTCAAGAACCTTTTCAAACACTTTTGATAACGTGGGTAGGATGCTGATCGGTCTTAAATCCTTAAATTCAGCAGCATTTGAAATTTTAGGGATAGGCAAAATAATTGACTGCTTCCAGCCATGTGGAAAGTCAGAATTTTGTATTCCAAAATTAATAATGTGGGTCAAGATAGGAATAATGTAGGGACAACAGAGTTTTATAAATCTTAACGGTATTCCATCTGTGCCACACGCATTAGACTGGAATTTCATAATTATTTTTAAAACTTCTTCCTCAGTGACAGACGTGAACTCAAAGCCATAGTGTTGTATACCCTTTCTTAAATTTTCATAGTAATAGTTTACCCTCTCAGCTTCGGCATCATTTGACAAACTATGATCATTAACAGCAGTTGCAAAATAATTATTAATTGCATTGACATCCTGCAAGTGTAAGGGAATATTGATTGAAGTTTTACCACAATTTTTAAGTCTTTTTAACTCATGCCACAACGCAGTGGATCCACTCCGTTGAATTTTGAATGCCATATAAGCCTTTTTTTCTTTTTTGATAGCAAAGTTAGCATAATTGCGAAGTTGCTTGTAATAATCCCACTTGGCAGGTGTTTTACTACTCTTATAGCTTTTTAAAGCCCCATCACGCAATTTCATAATAAGACGGATGTTATCTGTCATCCAAGGAACATATTTGGGTTTTTTATGTTTCACAGTTTTTAAGGGACAGTGTGCATCTAGTAACAACTTTAAACAGTAATTGAAGAAATCAACTTTCATATCTATGCTATTCAGCTGCAAAATGTAATACAATGGAAGGGAGTTCATATCCGTGTTAAACTGCTCAAGAGAAATCCTGCTAAAATCTCTGTAAGTGTGGTGCTTGTCTTCTCGAGCATCCAAAGTCAATGTATCATATTTAACATATATTAAATTATGATCGCTTAGATGATGCATGTCAAATGCGCCGGATTGCACAATTTGCTGCTGCTCAAAATTGGTAAATATTAGATCAATTAACGTGGCAGAATTGCCTTCAACTCGCGTAGGTTCATTAATGATTTGGTGCAAGCCATAGGAAGAAGTAATGTCGATCAAACGTCTGGATTCAGGAGTGTCAATTGTAGACAAGTCAATGTTAAAATCACCAAGGCAAGTGAAAAAATCGACCGTTGGAATGATGTCGGCAAATGATGCATCTATAGCATTTAAAAAATTAACATAATGCCTACGTGCTGGATTATAAGTTACACCAATAGCAAAAGTATTCCTTTGCACAAATACCTGTACCCACACCGTGTCGCCACCTACTTGGCTCGGCGCTTGAATAATTGTTGAATGCAATAAGCAGCATTTCCGGAAGTACCCAAGGCATACGATTAACGGACCTGAGAATAACTCTAATGGGTAATTGGACATTAATCAGACGATTTTTTGCAACGCAGTACCGCACCAGCCTGTTTCGCATCATTAATTTTTTCAACATACAAATGTCCTAGTTTAATTAGTATGCCATTCTAATTAAGTTTAATCAATTCTACTGCATACTACGTCTTGACTTTACCAACGTAAGAGAATCTCCATTTTAAACGAAATAACATCTGGATGGAGACAACCAACGAAAAAGGATTAAAAACCAACCTGAAATAAAAATTATTTTATGCTCTTCGCTGATATTAAATCCAACAGCTATTTGTTGAAGCATTTTTATATTCTATTGCCATAAAACAGCATTTCAAATAAAGATTTATGTGATCATACGTTAATGCATAGTATCCCGTTTTTATTATATATTTGCATATTGCCTCGAGCCCTGTCATAACTATGATGGGCTTTAATATTCTTATTGACTTTCACCTTTTCTGATTCCTGTTTTTTGATACAATTAATTCAAGTACAATAGCCAATTCGATTTTAAATAAATATGACGATATACGTACTTGTACAGTTGCGAACAAAAAAAACTGGACATCACTTGTCATTACACTGACATAAAGCTTGGACTACTTCGCCTTTTTTGAAGTGACGGAAAATTTGATGTCCGGTTTTTTAAACTCCCCAACCCCACAATTTCAAAAAAATGGGAGGTTACTGCAATCACTAAAATTTTCGAATTTGTGATAAGACCGGATCTATACGTTTTGAGGTCTCAGGGAGAAAAGTGGTTTTTAGAATGTGCGTACGTCTTTAAACATGCCACAGCTCAAACTACTGGACCGATTTGACTGAAATTTGGTAAGACAGGCATTGTGGGACCTAACTTTGATCTGAAAAGCTTTTGGGGCCCATCATGTAACCGGAAATGCCAAACCCTCATTTTTGGCGTCACTATGAGAAGGTCTTCAAATTCTGCTTCTAAAGATGTATTCACTCTTAGTGCCTTTTGACAAAAACTCAAAAATAAGAGATTTTTGACGTATTTTAAAAACAAAATACAGCCCAAACCTGTGGACCGGTTTGGCTGAAATTTGCACGTGGAGATTGTATTACCCGTCGAAGAGCTGAAAATTTTTTGGAGGCTATCGACTCATAGCCAGTGCCATTTTCAAATTTAAAATTATACTCATTTACTCATCCAAAACAAGTTTTTGAAAAATTTATTGTGTAAATTTTCAGAGGTAAAGTGGCGGTCGATTAGTTTCTACAGGTTGTACATGATTCAAGGTTTCAATTGACTTTATACCCATTTTAGGTGTTTAGAGGGTTGCAGGGGTGGGAGGTGAGTTTTTAGAGGTAATATTTTTGACGGTCATTGAATATCTCTCTAGGCTGTAGATGATTCAAGGGCTTAATTTCCCCCATGTCAATTTTTGGTATTTAGAGGGTTAAAAGGTGTGAGGGGGGATTTTTTGGGCATTAAATTTTTTACGGTAAAATTAGTCGTCAAGTTATAACTGTTATAAGTAATTTAACGATACAATTTTTGGTGTCTATAAGGTGGCATGGTTTTTGATTCTGAATTTTTTTTTGAGTTTCAACCCCTTTCAACCACCGTTTCTCAAGGCTGTCAAAAATCACCCTCCGGAGAAGTAATTCAGGTATGTATCAGTACGCTTCATTTTGAACCGTCCGTACTCGTTTTGTACAAAGAAAATGAAAACTTCTTTCCCCAATTACCATCCTTTAACTTTCAACCCCCTGCCCAGTGGAATCTTCTTGAAAGTCGCTCACAGCTTAGACATTATGGGGCTGTAAAAACCCATGTATTTTTTATTGCATAAAAGAACAGAAGCTTACTGGAATCGAGCGCTAACATTCCCGCAAAAAGAAAATTATTTTATTTTCAACTCCAACCAGCGCAGCGCCGCAAAGCATTGCCGCTGGGGGGCTGATCACTAGTGGAATTAGTTGTACATCCGGCTTGGAATTAATTCCGGAATTATGGAATTAATTCCGGAATTATGGAATTATTACGGAATTATTCTGGAATTCATGGAATTAGTTGGAATTTGCCGGAATTAGTTGGAATTAGCTGGAATTAGTTGGAATTAGCTGGAATTATTTGGAATTAACTGGAATTATTATGGAATTATTTGGAATTGATATGGAATTAATGAGGAATTATTTGGAATTGATAAGTACATAATTTAAAAGGAATTAAAGGAATTAGTTGGAATTAGCTGGAATTAGTTGTAATTGGTTGGAATTGTTTGGAATTAATGGAACTAATTCGGAATTAGTGGAACTAGAATGGAATTAATGGAATTACAATGGAATTAATGGAATTAGAATGGAATTAAAGGAATTAGTTGGAATTAGCTGAAATTAGTTGGAATTAGGTGGAATCATCTGGAATTAGTTGGAATTAAATGGAATTATTTGGAATTGGTAAGTATATCATTTAAAAGGAATTAAAGGAATTAGCTGGAATTAGTTGGAATTATTTGGAATTAATATGGAATTGTTTGGAATTAATGGAACTAAATCGGAATTAATGGAATTAGAATGGAATTAATGGAATTAGAATGGAATTAATGGAATTAATGGAATTAATGGAATTAGAATTTAATTAATGGAATTAAACTGGAATTATTGGAATTAATTCCCGATTGGAATTAATTGTACACAATTTTTTTGAGTGATCAGCCCCCCAATTGCCGCTGCATTAAAGCATTTCCTAATTTCAAGCGGCAACCCTCACTTGCAATACATCATTTGAAAGCTAATTTCAGTACCAATCCAATGCTGCAAATATTTTTAATATCCGCCTACCTTCCAAACCGATCAACAGTAAAATTTTAAACTACATTTCGAGCTATTGTGATGCATCATTTTAAAGAGTATGAAATCCTCTGTAAACAAATGCAACAATTTTTTAAATCCATCCACTCGTTCAAAAGTTACAGGAGAAACAATAATTATTTCTACGGCGCGAGATCCATAAGATCACTGCAGGCTGGCAAGCACGAGCGGGCAACTACTGTATCACAAGTGACGTCACGCGCCTCACTCAAACCGATTCTAGCAACGAATTGAAGTTCTTTGGGGCAATTTTATTTACGGCAACATTTATAAAATGCTATAAACTATCAATTAGACAAATTTTTGAAAAAATAATATTTTTAAGTTTACTGTTCCTTTAAATAATATCTTTAATTTTCGTTTTTCAGCCCTAACTTTCACACAATTGGTCGAATATGACCCAAAGCCAATCCCCGCCGAGATTTATTATAGACTAGGGCACACACCAAATTTCAGCTAGATATCTCAAGCCATTCTTCAGTTAAAAATCGAACAGACGCGACGAGCGAGCGAGTGATAAAGTGACAAATCAAAATGAATAAAAATAAAAATAAAAGGGCGGACAACTGAAAGCAAAGTCAACCGGTCGTCCAACAGGAGCTGTATCGTATATCCATCAGTTGAGACAAGCAGCATTATAGCAGCAGCAGCCATCAGTGGAAATTGAATCCACCTCCTTAGTTCATTTTGTAATTAATTTGATTATGGATTTACATAAAGACAAAGAGCAAAAACTAGCACCGAGAAAATTAATTTCAGAACAGTGATGATGATGGTTATCTCACCAATACTTGTCTGATCATCATGATTCTTGCTATACAAACGCAGATCCGACTTTCCAATGCAAGATAGGTCCACATCCAAGTCATGGCATGTATGATACCATCTGGTCTGAGTCTCTCAATCCATGTTGCAATTATCTACCGGTTGCTGAAAACCATTTGCATACAGGTTGTTCCATTTAAAACGAAACACCGTGAAAAACTCCTGGAACGGTGATTTGAGAGAAGAACGGAGGGGGACACTACTTGCTGAAATTTTCCAAGGCACCCACCCACAAACCCCCGCATCAAAATCTCAAATACCGGGTGATTCAGTTTGGTATTCGCCCCCTTGTAACTTTTTTATTTGAATTAGAAAAATATATAAAACCATATATATTTGTAAATCGCAGGACAAACTCTATTAAATGACGATATTAGATCGTCTCTATGATGACATATGTCAAAATGACGATATTCAACTTATTTTTTTCAAATGACAAGCTGTACATTTCTTAGCGGATTCTTGTAGACATATTTTTTCTACATTCAATTATGTAAAAAAAGTTGACACTTTCACTTGAAAAATTTCGAGAAAAAAACTAATTTTGATAAATCATTTTGGTAGTTTTGTTGTCAATAAACGCATTTAGCCATGGAAAAAGTTGGTTTGTGGTGTTGACTAATGTCGCCCTCACTCCAAGGGTCGTATTTGTTTAAAATTGTAATTCATTTTCATTTAAAAACGTTGATAAGTAATAATATTATTTTTATTAAAAAGTATAAGCAAGTGCGGTATTATTGTTATTAATGAATAAAAAGGCAAATAATAAATTTTTTTGTGAAACTATACGTTCTTTATGATGTGTGACATTAGACCGCACTTTTTTTTCAGGGCTAACTACGTTTATTGACAAGAAATTTTAAAATTGTGTCTAGTCAAATTATTTTTTTGTGAAACTGTAAACTTTTTTTACATAATTGACTGTAGAAAAAATATGTCTACAAGAATCCGCTAAAAAATATACAACTTGTCATATTAAAAAAAACAGTTGAAATCGTCATATTGACATGCGTCATCATAGAGACGGCTTAATGTCGCCATTTAATAGAGCTTGTCATGCGATTTACAAATATACATATGGTTTTATATATTTGTCTCTTTAAATAAAAAAGTTGCAAGGGGGCGAATACCAAACTAAATCACCCGGTATATGGCAACCATCCCAGCTATGATACACAATTTGAAGACTAATTTCGTTGCGAATTCAATCTTGTCGATATTTTTGATATTCGTTTACCCTCAGCGTGACGTCATGCCGCCATGTATGGCCGTATGCGCAGTCATTTTTTGACCGCCGACAGAATTTACTTGAATGTCTACTGTCAGTTATGTGTCATTTTTCATCATTGTAGGTTAAAATTGCACGTGGTAAACGTGAAAGGTCCCAGATTCTGTTGACAGTAGTGACAAATGATGTATAAATGCACTAGAAATGACACGAGATCAACGCATGCGTATCATACGGGGCCAAGCGCAATAAACCCGCACCAGTGCCTTAAACGACCTATTGTCGAATTTTGAATTACATTAATGTCCTTTGTAATACCTATATCATTTGAAAGGGTATAAAATTCTCTGTAAACTGTTGCAATTTTTTTAAATCCATCCTCTACTTCAAAAGTTATACTGTAGAACAAGAACTGATTCTGTGATGCCTAGAAACAATTATTGTCTTTACGGTAACTTTTGAACTAGGGGGTGGATTTGAAAAATTCTTGCATCAGTTTACAAAAATTTTTACACCCTTTCATGTGATGTGTAAAACAAAGGGCCTTAATGTAATTCAAAATTCGATCACAGAGAGCGCTAGAGGTAAACGAATTTTAGAAATTTTTACAAAATTGAATTCGCAACGAAATTAGTTTTCAAATGATCGTCTGTGGTATGAGTTTTCATTTGAATTATTGAAGTGGTGGTTGGTGGGGGCAGGGGGTGCGTTGGAAAATTTCGCCAAGCATGGATTTAAGTGTCCCCATCCAAATGAAATTCAGCCTATTTCAGCGTTCTTCCCTCAAAACAACGTTCCAGAAGTTATACAGGGTGTTTCGTTTTAAATAGAGCACACTGTATTTGCATTCTGTACAGAATGTTCCGTTGTATCTCCCTGCATGAAAGCCCACTGAAACAGACATTTTGCTTTGGAGTTACGATTTTGGTTAATTATCTTTGATTTTTGCATCTTCCAAATTATTTATCAAAGTAAAATCACTTCAACTTGAGCATATTCTAACGTTTTCATTTCTGAGAACTGCGCTTTTAACAGCGGATTAGTACATGTCAACCCAGCGTAGAGAATAGAGGGCTTAAATACACTTCCAGGTTAGGATAGAAGTTATGAATAAGATGAAAAGCTTTTCCATTTGTCTTACGATTGGTGAACGATACCTAACATATAAAAGACTGGATTTGGGGATTGAAGCTGCCGATTATAATTAACCATCTTCAGATTCTATCAGAGGATAATTCTTTTTACTACTTTTGGAGTGGATCATTTGAATTGTGGTGGTAATTAGGACCAAAACGCATCAGTCCCGACAATGGGGATAAATAATTCATGGAGTGATCCGCGGGGCGACATGATAGATTAGATAGGGGTCCATTGTGTACCGATCCAGAAATTCGAGTTGAAGTTGTGAATGCCACCCCCTCCCCTATAGTAATATTGGATCGCGGATATTCGAGGCATCAATTAAGGTGAGACAAAGCGACGTGAGATTACGCAATGACGTTGTCGAGGGTCGTCGGGCGTAACACGGGGATTCTGCTAAGATATCTGAAATCCGGTTCCGGCGCAGTTTGACATAGTGTGGTGGGTATTGTGCTCGTTGGGGTTGCCGTCAATGCCGCTATTAGCTGCTAGATAAACTGGGACCCGGTTTACTTCATATATTGATTACGTAATGGAAGCCTCAATACTGTCGCTCCGCGAGAGAATTTACACGCTCTCGCACTTACATCAAGGGATCTCTCTGAAGCCCGTACCTGATCTACATTTAGATAAGAGGGCTAATTCATAACGGTGGATTATTTATCAGGGCGGACGCCACTAGTGAATAACAACGACAGGTCGTCTAAGGCAAACACAACATTTCTTGGTTAATAGGAAATTCTTGGTAGCTACCCCTTTTATCAAAGTAGTTGAGGCAATTTTAACTCAACATCAAAAGGAGGGTTAAGAATGGCAGTATTAACAACTTTTTATGTTAAATACATGCAGCGAAGACTTTGGCATTATAGAGATAACTCCCGCAGTAAAAACTTTCAGCTCGGATAGTTTATATAGAAGAAAGAAGTTACTCAAAAACAAATTAAATGGCGAGTAAAGTTACAGGAAAGACAAAACTAACAAAACATTCGTGTCTCCTTTACGACTGAAATTTTACAGCTTTATTTCCATGGGGGAAAATTTATGAAAGTAATTTAGTTTAGGAGCGATGCGCTTTTTTACACGTGTAGTTGGTTTTCCCTCGCTCGCCCGCACAATAAAACCGACTGCCATACCTCACCCTGGGGTTTCACACGTCGATTTCTGAGTTTTATCTAGCCGTATGTTATGTTTTCGCACTAAACGTTCCTGTTCTCGTCGCCATTTGGGGAAGGTTTGCTCAATAAGATTAATTTTCAAAGTTTGAGAATTTCGAAGTTGTTTTTCTCAACTTTTTCAAGTGGAACACCCTGTATATTTTTAGCTAGTGTAATGTAGAATTTATAAGCGAATATTTTTTGTAATACAAACATGTTGGTTATTTTTATCCGCCTTTTCGAGTTATTCGGTATAATTACAAGTTTTCTTGTGTGCAGACAATCTTAACTTCTAAAATTAATTGCAACATGAGCACTCAGACTAATACTGTATAATAATATGAACAATTTAATTTGTTCATGAAGACATTTCCACTACCCTTCCCTTAACAACGCTTCATTTGAAATTTTGGTATTTTTGTTTGTAGGACCAATTAAATGGTTCATTTTTGTACTTATCAATTTGTCTGCATGTAAGAAAATTTGTAATATTTGTGATTAACTCGAAAACGGACGAAAATAACTAAAATGTTTGTAGGACAAAAAATGTTCGCTTATGAATTCTATGTTACACTAGCTAAAAATATACAGGGTGTTCCATTTGAAAAAGTTGAGAAAAATAAAAATTTTGAAAATTAATTTTGAACACCCTGTACACTGGGTGACAACTAAAATTGAATCAGAGCTGCCTTCGAACCTCTACAACGAGGTACTCGTCTTATTTTCTTACAGAAATTGCATTCGCGTAAATGACGAATTTTTAAGTGGAGTAATGTAATGTGCAATTTTTTTCTTGCCAACGAAATATTCGAAAGCCATAACATTTTAGGGACAAATAAGGGCTATTAAAGGGATTGTAAATATGCTAAAATATACCGGGAATTCCATTTAAAAAAAGTCACCTTTGGTTTGTCAAATTTTTTTGAACCATCCTGTATGATCAAAAATATTTTACTGAAATGCGTCTTCATTCATAGTTTAAGTTAGTATCCACTTGAACGAAATTCCTAACTTGGATGGTTTAGGCGCTATGGAAGCCCGACGCACTGTTGCACCAGCCTGTATATTTTTATTAACGATTTGACAGCTAATTTTTTTTCAGATCGGAAACCTTAGTGCCATTTTTTCGAAAAATCATTTTAGGGCATTTTTAACAAGAGATCGTAAAAGAAAGACGCTACAGCCCAAGTTACTGAAGATATCGAAATGAACGGCAAACATATACAATTTGTAGGTGCTCATTAGATTTTGAGCCAAATCGGGCACGTAATTTGAAGGCCCTTCCAAGGTCGTGTAAAAAAACAATACGTATAACTGTACATTTTTATTATTTAGTTTGACAGCCGTTATCTTTCGGAGACGAAACCCTTAGTACCATTTTGTCGAAAAAGGTCATTTTATTGGCGGAAAGCCTCCTTGACCTTGTAGGTTCTGTTGCGATTTGAATTTAAACTTCGTACCTTGAATCTAATGCCTTTAAGAAACCTCTGCCTATAAGCTCAGGTGCTGTACAATTACAAATTCTGTGAAAAAAATTTAAAAGTTGATGTGCCAAAATGGCATTTCTAATTGCACGATTGGCTCCAAAAACTTTTCAGATCTAAGTTGCCTACGTACCAAATTTCAGCCAAATCGGTCTAGTAGTTTTAGCTGTGGCGTGTTTACAAACGTACGTATACGTACGTACACACACACAGACACATTTTTAAAACCGCTTTTTTGGGTTCCTGACACCTCAAAACGTAAAGATCTGGTGTTGTCTCAAAATCGAAAATTTTAGTGATTGCAGTAACCTCCCTTTTTTTAAGTTGTGAAATTGAGTGGGGAGGTTAATAGAAGTTTATTCACACATTTGTATTATTTACACCAGAGCAAATAATGGACTTGGGGCCCTGACGAAGGAATAAATGGTTTCGTAGACAGCAATTAAAAAAGAGCGATTTCAATGTACATGTCTCACTTTTACAAACTTCAGTGATTGCATGGCCAGTGGAGAGCCGTATTTCATCGTTATTCCGGATTGAATATTTCATAACCTCTGTATTGAAAGCCGCTACACGAGTAAGTAGAGACTGGAGAGGGATCCCGAGAAAGAAAACATTTAAGAGAAAGAGAAGCGAGAGCCGGGAGCACTCTTTTAACGAGAGTTTTCTTGCGGGATTAGCCGGTTCAGAAATGACACTAAAGTAAGTTGGAATTAAAGGGTGGCAAGCTTCATCCATTAGTTATGAAGTTGCCTCGACGCCATCTCCCTCACCCAATGCGAAACTTGAAATTAAAATTTGAGCCACATCCGAAATTCACGCGGGTGGTCTTCGACTCCTCGACACACAATTAATTTACCTAATTGCGTTTTGAAAAGTTGGATTTTACACAATTAGGTAAAATGTTGTACTGAATACGTTATGAAAAACCTAAATTGTTTGACTCGCATAATGTTGCAAAA
This sequence comes from Pycnomerus fuliginosus, assembly GCA_963924575.1. Lineage (NCBI taxonomy): Eukaryota > Metazoa > Arthropoda > Insecta > Coleoptera > Zopheridae > Pycnomerus > Pycnomerus fuliginosus. Next base: position 21,236,942 of record OZ004618.1, on the reverse strand, counting down.
CTCGCTATCGCTCGTATTGGCAAATATTACGACTCGTCAAACAATATAGGACTTTTCATAACTAATTACGTAAATAACTATTACAACATTCGCCTAATACAGGATCGACATTCAAATTTTTATAACATCTCCAACTTTGTTATACAAACATAACGATAAAATTTTACGGTGCGCCCTGAAAAACTGAATTGTGGAAATTACCTGGTTGCATGCTGTGATTAGGCGAGGTCGAAAAAGTTCTCGTATGTAAATTGATTTCCTGGGCAATTACGAGAAAATTAACGCTATGAATTCGATGTGGCAACAACGAGCCTGTCTTCAGGAAGACAGTTGGTGCAAGAACAGGTGCAAAGTCAGTTGGTGGAAACAAGTCTCGAGAGCACCTTCTGTTCGGATTGTTTCCAATTCTGGAGAAGAAGCATACATTCACCGTTATCTAAACCCTCATTCACAATACATAAGTTCATGTGTTGAAATGTGATTCAACTTCCGGCTAAATTAACAATTATGATGAGACATTAATATTGGGGAAGGGAGGGAAACTTGATCGAAATTTGCGTCACGTTTGCAACTTGACACAGTAAATCACTTAGGTCGAAATACAAAAATATAATGGAAACGCTCGGTACGCACTGTTCCGAATATAGAATCCAATATTCCTAATAATGATAATAAATCTTACAGGAAAAGAAAGAGGAAGCAAAACCAATATTAAGGTTTCAAGGGAAGTTGCGGTCACCACCTGGCACGTTGATTACCCCCTATTAAATAAAATAAGAACGAAGCGAAAAGGGTAGAATAACAAATCCTGGTAGAGTTGGCCAAAACCGATATTAGAGCGGTTAATCTTTCAGTGGTAGTAGCTCACGGCCCACCAAAATTGATAGCACCGCGTGAACATCTTTCAGGGTAATGTAGCTAAACGTGGTTGACAAGATAAACCTGCGTCCAACAATAGCCATAAAGTGCGCCTCCGGATTAACGCATAAGTTGGGGAGAGAAACCGTACCCCGGAGAGATGGGTAGCAATTTTTCAAGATCACTTTTTACCTCGAAGTGAATAAGAGCCGCTCTTTAAACCGGCCTTAAATTATTGCGAGTTTTAAACCTTCACTAGTAAAAATACGACTTTTTAACCATCACACAAGTTATTCTAGTTGAAGAACCCGATAGGTGACGTTATTTAAAGCAAACTCAAGTCGCGAACCGGCAAAGATAACAGCTCCGGGGACTCCTCTAGGATTAATGTGCGTCATTGTGAAACTTTGAATGTGTCAAGAAACTTCCTCATTCACAACTTCTGATTTTAAATTAATCTTAGTTTTTGTTATTTCCCAGTTTGAATGCTTATTGACGATTTTTATTAAAACTTCGAAGATAACTCAAACTCTTGTTTACGTTAGTTATTGCCTCGATGAAATTGTTCGAAAACACTCAACTTTTACCACGTCACTTTCCGGTCTTCTTGCAATTGGCTCAAGTACAAAATCCCGACTAACACAAAACTTTTTCAGCCTGTAGAGGCAATCGGGGATATATTTTCAAAACTCTCAGCTATTCACCAGACCTGGCCTAACTGTCGGTTAAGTATGACACATGTTTTGAACTAAACAAAAATTCAAGATTAAGGTGCAACTAGACACCAAATTATTTCACTTCTAAGACTAGAGATGGCAGTCTAAGGCTTTCCTCCTGAATGTATTCTTGGTTGCAGTCACTTATCAGTCGAGTAGGTACCTTTAAACTGTATGTTTGGAAAGTGGTAATTTCACTTTAAGCCGTTAGATGGCTGATCTTCCAGGGTTGCCGCATCGACTATACTGGTCCAAGAATGAATCATTTAATGCGGTTCCCTCGTTTCAAGCAAGTATGAAAACAATTTCACCACGAAAGCCCTTTACCCATTGGTTAAATAAATATAAATAAATGATGACGACCAATATTAATTCTCAACAATTGGAGTACGCGCAATCATTAATTCCTCACTCACTCACTGATCATCAAAATTCTAGAGTAGATACGTGCTTGCGGTGTTTAGAGGGTGATGACTGATGAAATTTGACGCTTAGTAACCAAACAAAGAGAAAAATCAAAAATAGAGGCCTTCGCTATTGCAACTTTATTGTAGGGGAGAGTTAAACATTGTTGTAGTTGTAATAATAAATAGAAATATCAAGCTGACATGTGGATAGGACTTGTTTCTAATGTAAATATAATATGGAAACGAGTGATCATCTTCATCTCTAGTAGGTCTTTGAAATTCTTTTCCAAAGCGCGCAGTTTGTGCAGATTGATTTAATTTTTGTGTGTGCGTGTTTGATAATAGTATTTTGTTAGGAAAAAAAAATGCAGCAGAGAAGCGGCTGGAACCTCCCCATCGCGTGGATCTTTGTATTCTGTGTAGATAGTAGTCAATTCGACATAATTTTTTTTATGCTTATTGTCTGTGACTAATTTCGCAATTTTCTGACAAATACCGACATCACCAGTGGCGGTTCCCGGGGTTTCAGGCTGGTACAGCCACGGGTGGCTATGGGTGAGGTAAGGGGGGGTCTAGGGGGCGGAAGTCCCCCGGAAATTTTTTTCATAATAATAATAATAATAATTTTTGCGACACCAGATGGACAAACAGTTTTACTGTTGCATGACAGATTTGACAGTTCTGATAGCGTTTTTAGGCGGCGGATTATGGCAAAAATAATAGTATATTAAAAAACACGTTTCATAAGGCCAATTATTATCGCACGAGAATGTTTGGACAACGAGGGCGAAAAGCCCGAGTTTTACAAAATCCGAGTGTGATAAGAGCCTTATGAAACACGTTTTTTGTACATTTTTTTCTATTTCGGATGTCCAGCTTGTTAATATTCTCAAGAAAAATTCAGATTGTCATTTTCAAAGACTGGCTTGTCAGTTAATTCGATTGTTAGACACAATAGTTGTCTAAGGTTACGATGTAAACAAAAGCCGTGCTCTAATAGAGCGCATTAGAAAACGCGTTTGGGTGCTATAAAGTGTTCATTAGGAAACCGAAATAGAAAAAAGTGCTTTGCATTTTTGCAGAATGTTTGCAAGACAGGAATGAAGCTCTGAACACGTACTCTGTAGAAGCGATCCTCAGCAAAGTGTCTGATCTGATGGTGAACCTTTAACTACTTTTACAGGGCAAAAGTAATGTGATGGAAGTGACTCGTATGGCTGCTTTGTGAACAAGAAAAACGAAAAGCCCTTCTGCAATAAACCTATTTGCAAAACCCACACGAACACCGGCACAAAGTGAAGTCTTATTTCTGAATTTTTGGCATTTTTATTGTCACTGTCACCGATGACACCCGGTGAATCGTGACCCCTAACGGTGCCTGAGGATCGCAAATACAAATAGTCACTTAACTTTTAAGTCAAAATGAACCAAAACCAAACACTCTAAACGTGCCACTGCCACACTTAGAACTATTTGACGCAAAAATCCATTTGTTAAACTAAACACAACAGCTTGCTCGAAATTCCCCTCATATTAAAATGATGGAAACTGTCAAAGTACTCAAAGTGTAAAAAAATTATTAAAAATGTAGTTGTGTCGTTAAAGCAGAGACTACCAAACGTAAGCGCCAATTTTAAATAGCAGGTACAGCTGGCTGTACCCGGGCCTCAGTGCATCGCTGTGTAAGGATAAGAGGCTTGATTGGCAGTGGGGTTTTTAAGCAACCTCTTCGATAGGCTTTTTGAGGGAATTTGAAAATAAAATGGAACAGTTAATTTAAATTTTATTTCAATATTCCATAACTTTTCTCGATAAATAATTCAGAATTATTGTTAGAAGTTAGAATAAAAAATCCAACGTTCGTCATGAAATTATCAAACTAAATATCTCAATCTAATTTATTTTCACACTTTCATAGCCTAAATTAATTACTGGGTTGATTAGTTAGTCCTGAATCCCGATAATTCAATCAATGGGATGGGATTAATATGCATTTGACCATTGCCAGAGCCATCGCCGCGCTAGCAGCCACCATAGGGTATGCTAGCTGTACTTGAGTGAATCTATCCACGACTGTTGCTTTAATAATAATAATAATGTATATTTTGGTGCTAATATACAAAAAAAGTATTTACACCCGTCAAAATAACATACATTCACAATGAACAATCACAAAATATCAGTCAGAATCACAGTTATAAAATTCACTTACATTATAAAGACACTTCAGCACAAGAAACCTTCTTAACTTGTTCTTAAATATCTGATGACTACGGATGTTATAGAAATGGTTGGGCAAATTATTGTATAATAATATGCAGTTATAGCATGCAGATTTTTTGAAGAACGAACTATTTATCTTCGGAATACTCAATTTTTTATCGCCATTTCTTGTCCCATATGGATGACTCTGCCCTAATTTGATGAAGTAATTCATATTTTTATGAACAAACAAGATACATTTAAAAACATAGATGGCGGTTACAGTTAAAATCTGATTCTCCCGGAAAGCACTACGGCAACTTTCACGAGGTTTCAAATTAAAGATTAAGCGTATGATCCTTTTTTGTGCCAGGAAGACTCTATTCACTTCCGTACCCGCTCCCCAGGAAATAATATTGTAGGCTATGTGACTGTATGCCAACGCATAATAAACATTTAATATGCTGAGTCTATTTAAAGATTCCTTCAATTGTAGCAATGCAAAAAAGGCACTACCTAATTTTCCCACAACGTGGTCAATGTGTTTCGTCCAACTGAGATTCTGCTCAACTATTGTACCTAGGAGCCTGACATGGCTTTTACATTCTAGTATTAGGTCGCCCTCTACTTTGAGTGAGTTAGGCAACTTGTCCTTCTGTATGAAAAACTTGATACATTCAGTTTTGGTTTCATTTAGGATCAGCCTGTTTCTTTGGCACCACGCAGACAGCTCATCGCAATTTATAGAGATCTTTTGACATAATTCTTCAATATTATTTGCAGATACACTTATAGCAACATCATCAGCGAACATCGTCACTTGACCACAGCTCAAGCTATTCGGGAGATCGTTAACGTATAGTAAAAAGAGTAGTGGACCAAGCACTGAGCCTTGTGGTACCCCTAACTCTATAGTTTTTTCTTGTGAAAATGTGCTGTTGCCAATTTTTACCATCAGCTTGCGGTCACTGACATACGATTTTATCCAACTTAATATTGGGCCTCTTATTCCTAAATGATATAGTTTTACTTCCAACATTTCCATATTTACAGTGTCAAATGCACACGATAAATCGAAAAGCAGCATAGCAACCAGCATTCCGCCATTTAATGCACTATAGACAAAATTCAGAGTTTGAAAACAACCAGTTTCCGTGGACTTGTTTGCTGTAAACCCATGCTGATTTACACATAGTAAATTGTAGGTGTTTAGGAAATCCACGAGTCTGTTGAAGATTATGCGCTCAAATACTTTCGATATAATATTTAACAATGCGATCTGTCTGTAGTTGTTTATGTCAGTTATTTCACCCTTTTTATACAAAGGCACAGCAATTGCAGTTTTTAGACCTGTCGGGAAAATTCCAGTTTGAATAGAATGGTTGAAAATTAGGACTAGAGGATCACAGATGATATCACAGACAGTTTTTATTAGTGAGGTAGTCAAGCCATCGAGGCCTATGTAATTCTTTTGTTTTAAAGATTGAGCTGTATTTTTAATTTCATTTGCTGTAATTGGCGCAAAGAACATAGAGTTATTCATGCATGATTGGGTTGTACATGGAAGAGAGAGGTTTTCCCCAAAACAATTATTAATCTTAGTTTTTGCCATTGAGGAGAAGTGAGCTGCAAATTTGTCAGCTATATCTGTTGGATTTGAAATAACCTGGTTATTTACACTTAATTCAATGGCATCCACCTTATGTCGACCCCTGCCAAGCCTTTCATTGACTATCTGCCATGTAGTTTTTGTTCGATTCTCTGACTGTTCAATTTTGGCACTATAGTAATCTAGTTTAGCTGTTTTGATGCTTTTCCTGTATTTTTTCTTTAAAGTATTAAGATTTTGATTGAATACCGCAGTGTTCACGGAACCCAACAGTGTTTCTTGTTGTCGAATTTCATTACGCATAGACAAGAGATCGTCATTGAACCACCGATTGACTTTTTTGTTATTATTTGCATTTTTGACTACCGAAGATGGGCACGTTTTATTTAGAGCACAATTAATTTTTCTGATAAATGAATCATACATTTTATTAGTGTCAGTAGTTGTTTTTAAAAATTCCCAGTCTATACCTGACAGTTGGACTCGTAGGCTGTCTATATTTCTTGGACACATGTTACGTTTTTGAATGGGATCTTTTTTGTCATTTACTATGTCAGGAACATTAATTTCTGTTTTAAGTATTTCAATTACATGTGCAAAGTGATCCGCAACCAATGGGTTTACAACTTTACAACTATAAATACCTGGGGGCAGGTTTGTAACAGCATAGTCGATTGCGGTAGCGGACACGGTACCATTAGGGCGAACAGCCTCCCTTGTGGGAACATTAGTAGTTACCTTTAACTGGAAGGACTCCAGAATGTCACATAAAACCTTTCTCCTTGTGGTGTCAGTAAGGAAATCAATATTGAGGTCCCCAACCAAGATCATATATGATTTTTTTTTACTGGCTATCTGCAAAACTGTAACTAGATGATCACAAAAAAGGTCAAAGTCACCATCAGGAGGGCGATATACGCACATAATCAGCATACCTCCACATGTTACAGCGCATATCTCGAAGTGACGTTCAACTGAAAATCTGTTAATGTAATTGGAATCATCACATACTAAGGTCTCTCGTGCAAAAATGACTGAACCACCATGAATGTGACTGTTTCTTGCAAAAAATGAACACAGTTTATACCCTGGTAAGTTAAAAAGATGAATCTCGTTAGCATTAATCCAATGCTCTGTTATACAAGCTATTTCAATTTGTTCTGTTTGTAAAAATATTTCTAAATTGGACAGTTTAGATACTATACTTTGTACATTGAGGTGACAGATTCTAACCCCATTACATTTTACGGTAGAGTTAAAGGTATCTCCGTTGTTGTCTAGTAGATCGTCAGTATGTAATGTTCGGCAGGTTAATGGGGGGTGTGGCTCCCTTGTCGTCCACTTCAGTTGTAAACGCAAGTTAGCGCGCGCGTATGTGTTTTATTAAAACGCTTGGCAGAACGTTCCCGTATGGCAGGGTCTGCAGCCTGCCCCGGCGTCCCAGGGATGCTTGAGTGCCTACGCTCCACTACTCAGCGGAGTATAAAGGGTTGTCGATTATGTAAAGAACTTGGAAACGCATTTTTGCTGAAGTAAACTCCTAAAACCACAATTTTTTGAACGTAAAATAATTTTTTAAAGCTATAAGGAGAAGACTGCGCATTGGTACAGCCCGGCTGTACCTGCTGCCCCTGACCAGCCGCCACTGGACATCACCCATCACATTTGACAATATGTTCCTTTTAAGGTTAACAGTTTGCCACCCTTTTGACAATAACTGATACTTTATGTCATCCACTGTCAGCCTGCTTCCTTTTAATGAAAAATATTTTCTTCTCTATTTTCCACTGAAATGGCAGAAACTGTGTGCGACATAAAAAAGGAGACCTTTGTATTTAAAATTTAAAGTTGATGTGCCTAAATGGCATTTCCCGTGGACCAATTGCTTCCGAAAGCCTTTCAGGTCTTCAACGGGTCACCCAATCTCCATGTACCAAATTTCAGCCAAATCGATTCGCAAATTTGGGCTATAATGTATTTTTAGTGTTATTATGAAATTTCGATTTTTTGACCCAAAGAGCACTAAATGACAACGAATTTTGTCTTACTTAAAACCAGATTTTGAAGACCTTTCTGATGGTGACAATAAATCTTCCAAAAACTTGTTTTGGATGGTTAAATGAGTGAATAATTTTAAAGTTACAAATTGGTGTGCCAAAACGGCAGTTTCCGTGGGCCGATTGAATCCAAAATTTGTTCACCTCTTCGACGTGCAATACAATTACCGTGTGCAAAATTTCAGCAAAATCGGTTCAGGGGCTTGGGCTGTACCGCGATTTTAAAGTCGGATAAAAATCATTTTTTTTCAATTTTTGATCAAAAGGGCACTAAAAATGAATACATTTTTAGAAGCAGAATTTGAAGGCCTTTTCTATCGTGAGGTGAAAATGGGGGTTTGCATTTAAAATTTAAAAGTTGATGTGCCAAAATGGCATTTCTAGTTGCACGATTGGCTCCAAAAGCTTTTCAGATCTAAGTTGGGTTATCACATGCACACGTACCAAATTTCAGCTAAATCTGTCGAGTAGTTTGGGCTGTGGCGTGTTTACGAACGTACGTACATACATACAGACACATTTTAAAAACCACTTTTTTGGGCTCCTGAGACCTCAAAACGTATAGATCCGGTCTTATCTCGAATTCGAAAATTTTAGTGATTGCAGTAACCTCCCTTTTTTTTTAAATGGTGAAGTGGAGTGGGGAGGTTAAAATCAAGTAGATAGGACTGGAAATGAAAATTTTACAAAAAAATTCTATAGTCGAAAAATCGCTAGGAAAATGGAAAAAATTAAACCGAGTCTTTTTTGCTAGAATATTTAGGTTTCAGAGTCACGACAAACATAATAAAATTTCGTCCTCTTTTACGTGTTTGCTCTACAAATAATTTCCTCTTCATGATCGGCGATTGAAAAACCCTATACCCCTTCGAAGATTTTTGCACAAAGTTTACGATTCAAGAATTACGGGCAATATTCGTTACTTTTTAGGCACTCATACTAACGCATTGGTGAGATTGATATCATAGGGATCAAGCTTCACAGATTGACTTTTGAACTCCTGGTTGCATGTGTCTACCGCCCCCCTGCTTCTACCCAAGAACCTGATAACTTATTTCTCCTACATTGGCGAGCTCTCAGAAAGCTGCGTGGATGTAGTCATAATGGGAGATTTTAGTTTTCCTAAGATCTCATGGTCATCTGCCAAATTTCCTATGCGATTGTTCCATATAATCAAAGTTTTTGCAGACGATTTTCGATAATGGTCTCGTACAACTTATCTTCAACCCAACCAGGTATAGTTCAACGCTAAATCCTTCCACGCTTGACCTAATTCTCGTTTCTGATACTGACCTTTTCACACCGGTAGACTACTTACCTCGTGTTGGCACTTCGGATCACGTTGCTTTACCCACCAGTGTACAAGTAATTCCATATCTTCAACTTAAGACATTGACACAATCATTCAATAGATTAAACTTTGCTGCCACTGCCATTGAACTCGACCAAGAAATTTGGACGGTTAATAGCTATAATGTTGACCACGCCTATAATTCTTTCGCTGCTAGAATCTCTTCCATCGTCCAACATAACACCAAGATAATAACTCGCAAAATTAATCCTAAGAAACCGTGGACCAATGCAGCTTTGCTACAATCTGTTGTTAAAGATAAAAACGGTCTGTGGAGAAAGTTTCAGAGATCTAAATCAGAAGACGATTATCTGTCACACAGACAATTTTCGAATGAGCTAAAATCGCAGTTGAGACTTGGCAAAGCCAATATGAAACCGATCCTTGAACGGCCAAAGTCCTTATTTTCGTTCGTGCGTCAACATTTCTCGTCTAGGGTATCGTTACCTCAAATTAAGAACAAGTCTGGTCTTCCGACTCACAATAACTTTGAGGTGGCAGAAACATTTGCTGACTTTTTTGAAACAGTTTTTGTCCGGGAGGACGTTACTAATCTCCCTCTATGTCGCCTTCCTCGCAACCCAGTTTCTCTCACGAACATTGATCTTGGTGTGCATGTTATTGAAGAGGAAATATCGTCTGTCTCCAAACTCTGAGCCTGGCCTTGACGGGATCACGTCTCCTATCTTGAAGGACAGCGCTCAGACGCTGGGAAGGCCGTTGGCCTTCATGATGAAATCTTCATTCGACTCGAGTCAACTCCCATCGCTCTGGTTAAAATCGCTCGTGAACTCAATTTTCAAAAAGGGGGACAAGCTTGATGCCAAAAATTATCGACCTATTAGTCTGACGTCCATTGCTTGCAAGGTTATGGTACGGAGCGTATCACTGTCAAGTACATTGTTCCTCGGTATGGGACGTTTGGGCGCGACCGAAACGGCGCGGACCGATTGGGCGCGACCATAACGGCGCGGGGACAAAACGGCGCCAGGCCAAAACGGCGCGGGGCCAAAACGGCGCGAGCCTATTTGGGCGCCGGGCCATTTGGGCGCGAAAGTATACATATAATACATGCCAATCTATTCCTGGAAACCTCGTGATACCGCCGATTATGACATGAAATTGTTATTGCAGTAGTGCATTCAGGTTCAGGCTAATAATTTTTAAAATTATTAAATTTTAACCTCCCCAACCCCATCACAATTTAAAAAAAATGGGAGGTTACTGCAATCACTAAAATTTTCGAATTTGAGATAGCACCAGATCTTCACGTTTTGAGGTCTCAGGAACCCAGAAAAGGGGTTTTTAAAATGTGTCTGTGTGTATGTACGTTTGTACGTTCGTTTGTAATCACGCCACAGCCAAAACTACTAGACCGATTTGGCTGAAATTTGGAACATAGGCATCTCGTAACCTAACTTAGATCTGAAAAGCTTTTGGAGCCAATCGTGCAACCGGAAATGCCATTTTGGCACATCAACTTTTAAATTTTAAATGCAAACCCCCATTTTTTACGTCACCATAAGGAAGACCTTCAAATTCTGCTTCTAAAAGTGTATTCATTCTTAGTGCCCTTTTGACCAAAAATAAAAAAAAATTGATTTTTATCGGACTTTAAAATCGCGGTACAGCCCAAGCCCCTGAACCGATTTGGCTGAAATTTTGCACATAGGGATTGTATTACACGTCGAAGAGCTGAACAAATTTTGAATTCAATCGACTCACGGAAAGTGCCGTTTTGGCACACCAATTTCCAAATTTAAAATTATTCTCTCATTTGACCATTAAAAACAAGTTTTTGAAAGATTTATTGTCACCATCAGAAAGGTCTTCAAATTCTGGTTTTAAATAGGGCAAAATTAATTCGCATTTAGCGCTGTTTGGTTCAAAAAATCGAAATTTTATAATAACAGTAAAAATACATTATAGCCCAAATTTCTGAATCGATTTGGCTGAAATATGGTACATGGAGATTGGGTGAGATTGGGTGACCCGTTGAAGACCTGAAAGGCTTTTGAAAGCAATTGGCCAACGCGAAGTCCCATTTAAGCATATCAACTTAAAATTTTAAATACAAGACCTCCTTTTTTATGTCGCCATTAGAAAGGCGATCAAATTCTGGTTCTAAAAATGTGTTCATAGTTTGTGCCATTTCAGTGGAAAATACAGAAAAAATTCTTTCTCATTAAAAGGGTGCGGGCTGACAGTGGATGACATAAAGTGGCAGTTATTGTCAAAAAGGTGGCAAAAGATTAACCTTAAAAGAAACATATTGTCAAACGTGATGGGTGATGTCCGAGGTGACGTCGGTATTTGTCAGAAAATTGCGAACTTAGTCAAGGATTAAAAAAATTCTGTTGAATTAACTACTATCTACACAGAATACAAAGATCCACGCGATGGGGAGGTTCCAGCCGCTTCTCTGCTGCATTTTTTTTATCTGACAATCAAATGTAATTACAGAAACCTGTTGTTTATGTTGCTGATAGGGTTGCTTTGGAATAAAAGTTAACAAATTGCAACCGCCGTTTTAACTTTTATTACAAAAATCAAAATGTGACTTAGCTATGGTTCTGATGGGCCTCAGAGTATAAATTGTGAAGTGCTTCAAATTATTTCATTTTTACTTATTCATTTAAACTCTTAATCGGGTAGATTGGGCAGGTAGAATGCTTATCACGGTCCAAATGCGGATGGGATGTCTTATGTAAGTATATACAAAATCAATGTGCTTCTAAGGATTATTTCATTCCTGGAACGAAGAATCAGGTAGCCACACCTGAGATCTGGGTTTTCCCAAAATCCCAAACTAATGATATTATTCTAATAACCCGTTTCCTTTCTTAATATTAACGGCCGTTGCTTTTTTCAGGTTTTATTCCAGGGGCTTTTTTCTCTCGTTGAAAGGAGCTTTTCTTATTATTTATACTTTCGCGCCCAAATGGCCCGGCGCCCAAATGGGCTCGCGCCGTTTTGATCCCGCGCCGTTTTGGCCTGGCGCCCTTTTGTCCCCGCGCCGTTATGGTCGCGCCCAATCGGCCCGCGCCATTTCGGTCGCGCCTAAATGTCCTAGACCGTTGTTCCTTTCCTGCTAGATTGCGGCATGATACCTCGATGTCCACGCGGTTTCGTACCAGGTTTTTCCGTAGTCACAAATCTCACCCTTGACATAGTATACCTGGACTTCGCAAAAGCTTTTTTTAAGGTTCCCCATATAAGATTACTTCTCAAACTGGAACACCTGGGTATTAGGGGAAGCCTTCTTGGGTGGATAGAAGCTTTTCTCCGGGGTCGCACATTTAGTGTCAGAGTAGGGAATGCGGTGTCCTCTCTGAGACCGGTCACTAGTGGTGTCCCTCAGGGCTCGGTTTTGGGCCCAGTTTTGTTTATTATTTACTGTGCCGACTTGACACTGCCATCTAGACGTCTCTCGTATACCGATGACATAAAATTCTTCGTCAGTCCCCTCCCCGACATGCTCCAATTGCTGCGGGACTTGCATACCGCCTATGGTTGGAGCCAGACTTGGTTAATTCTTTTAAACATTGATAAGTGCGCAGTTCTTCACTTAGGGAGAACAAATCCAAACTCTGCATACACCATCGCTGGTGACTTACTTCAGCAGGTGTATAGTTATGCGGATCTCAGTGTGACTATCACAACTTTACTCTCTTGGTCTCAGCATGTTGAGCACCTAATAAAAACCGCCAACAGATCGTTTTATCTTCTACGAAAACGAAAGACCTTCCCTCATCCATCTATTGACACTGGCCTCAAGTTGTACACCACCTCTATTCGCCTTCTTCTCGAGTTTACTGCCCCGGTTTGGTCACCTTTCCTTCTAAGAGATATAGAAGGGCTTGAACGGTTTCACCGGGCTGTCACACGCTGAATATGTCGGGATGGCGATTTATCCTACGAACAAAGATTAAAACGATTGGATTTAACAACCCTTGCAGACAGGAGGAAACGTGGAGACTGGAGACCTTATTCAAATTTATCGTCTAGCCAATGGGCTTTTCCCTCAAACTCATTCCCCTGCCCTGACGTTCAAATTAAGCTAGGAGTCGTTATATTTCTCAGCAAATCGCACGTTCACTCAATGGAATGCCCTCCCAGCATCGCCGCCTTTTTAAACACCGCCTGGACCTTGATCTCAAGGCTAACCGTCAACTCAATAATAATATATACCTAATATTTTTGTTCACACTTCACATACTCATGATGTATACAATGCAATATAGGCTGTGCCCAAACTACTGGATCAATTTGGCTAAAAATTGGTACATGGAGATTGGGTGACCAGTTGAAGGGCTGAAAGGGTTTTGGAAGCAGTTGGTGAACGGAAAGTTCCATTTAAGCACATCCAATTTAAAATTGTAAATACATGACAAGGAAATCGAAAACCCACGGGATGGGGGGGGGGAGGTTCCAGCCGCTTCTCTGCTGCATTTTTTTCAATATCTCGGATACCTGGCACTTACCACCTTTGTAAACATCAGTCGCATCAGTATTAGAAAATGAACAGTTGTACTATACACAATTACATAAACATACATGAAAAGTGCGTAGGTCAAGTTCATGTTCGCTACAAGCAGGTTACAAGAGAGGTTGAATAGTTCTTCATCGTGTAGAACGGTTCTTAGAATCTGTCTACCCGTACGTCCCCGCTAGTCTGATTTAAACCCTTTTCATTCTGAATTGGAATGGTGTCCATTTTTCTCTTTACCAACAAAGAAAACATACAATTTCAAATAAAATTAGACTTTCCTAGTTTTACCGCCGGACGGGTTAATCTCAGGACAAAAAGTGTTCTAGTGCCTCATTAAGGGCTAAATTGATCATTGGCTAAATTAACAATTTAACATGTCTATGGTCTGTCCGGGATCCACACGACCGGGATTCACCCTATTTCCATGGTGAATCATTGTTGTCAACAATGAATCGCCATGGAAATGGGGTGAATCTCGGTCGTGTGGATCCCGGACAGATTATAGAATTGCCATTATAGTTTTTCATATAATTTTTTTTGGTTTGTGCACTTGCCTTTTCCAATGAAATCTAACGACTACATATCACTGAAGTAACTGTGCTGAACGCCTGAACGTGCAGAACAGGACCATCTTCAACCGAGTGTTTTTGTGCAAACGAGCTGCTTAAATATTTAGATAGACTTTATATTGCTTTTCGCGTTTTCCATTTACAACGAATTTTCTGCAGACACATCATGAGATACCTACTTTCAAATACAATAAGTGTAGAGTTTGAGTGACAGCGTAAATCGGATAGCTCGAATTTCACAATAAATAGGATTTTTTGGCATCATGTACGAGTGTTTAGGTATAGGTACGTACTTATACCTGATTTAATTTTTGTACAAATAATATCAATCAATACCATATTTTCTGTAGGTCGTCAGTTGTGGTCGGGAGGGAAGCGAAATCCCGTGATAAATGCGTTGTTTATTCTGTGAACGGCCTTATCTATTTCTTATTCCCGTTGCAACTTGCGATAGCTATCTTGGCCCTGTTTACAGAGCTGACTCCGGTTTATTCATCCTGAAGGGAAAAAAAACGTCATTTGAAGCAACTTTATAAATTTGACAATTTTATCTAAAGTTCTTGAGTGGCCAGAGTTAAACAAAACGGAGAAGTTCTTGCGTGTTTTGGTTGCTGATTGAATATTACCGAACGAAGCTCATGGGTAATGATGCGAATTTCCCTAAATCTACTTGCACGAAGCTCAAAAGCTCGATCCCTTTAATTGGCAGTTTTAAATACAACAATCTAGCCGGTGTTGCCTCAGTGTAATAAAAAACTTTCTTTTGTTTTGACAGGCGCACAGTTAAGGCTTAAAGTCGCATACGTCTTCATTTGACGGCAGTAGTTTGCCTAGCCTTAATGACAGAGACTTTGAAACTAACGAATATAAAAGTACGCTATCATTCAACGGTGAAATATACAGTCGTCTGGGGATTCTCACATAAAAAACAGATTAGCTGGAAATTTTATATCCTTTTTCCTCAGACGCTCAGTCCTAATTACGCGTCTCACTTCCTTTTATTTATTTAGTAAACAGCCTGTCTATGTATGGTTCTAATGTAGAAGCAATTTTATGATTCTTTTACTGCGAATCGTGAAACTGCTGCATTATCGAAATTAAAAAAGATTAGTCATCGTATAACGAAGACATTGTGTATCTGCGAAGGCGTATAGGATCCATGCCCCCATGTACGGACTTACGGACACGGTATCTTCTTATTATAACTATTTTTGTAAAGCCTACAATTTTGCAGCAAAATTCACTGATACATCATTTCGTGCGCAGTGACGAACAATAAATAGTGATTGGAAAGAACGCATGCGTAGGCATGCGACGTATACTTTCTAAACCGGGAGCAGTGGCGGATTTAGGGGGGGGCAAGGGGGCGATCGCCCCCCCCGAGATCCGTGCCGAATCATAAACTTCGTACATTTCACAAAATTCGTCGTCCACTCAGGGCCCGCTCTACACGGTGGGCTGCGTAGGCGGCCGCCTGGGGCGGCAAAATTTTAGGGCGGCAGTTTAGGTTTTCCAAAAAGTTTTTGGGGCGTCACAGTTACACAGCGTCTGTACCTACCAATTTGATTGAGCATTTCTTCTAATAATTATTCAGACATGAGGTTTTAAAATAAAATGTATAGGTATACTTAAGCAAGGGCGGGACCTAGGACGTCCTAGGGGGAGTAGAGTTAGTCGCTGTGATTCAAAACTCGTATTTTACTCTTTTTGTAAGAAATTCGATCTCGATAAAAATTCTCCTTATGGGACTTAAGTTTTTCAAATAATGTCACTATCACTAACATTCTGAAGTGCTTAGCAAATGCGTGACCTTGAAATTTTGTAAAATTTTCGCCTGCGGCGCATTTTCAACCCCCCCCTAAAGTTTTTCAAATAATGTCACTATCACTAACATTCTGAAGTGCTTAGAAAATGCGTGACCTTGAAATTTTGTAAAATTTTCGCCTGCGGCGCATTTTCAACCCCCCCCTACCATTATTGTCTAACAAATTATTCCCCCACTGGTTTAAAATTATGGTTTCCCATCAATTCGCCCCCCCTGAGATTGTCTCCTGAATCCGCCACTGACCGGGAGAAGAACTGCGAAGTCTACTTCCCGATTGATTTCTTGAAGATCGATAAGAAATGGGCCCAATTCCACCAAAAAAATTTGCAACTTTTCATTTAGTTTCTTCCATTTAAAAAAAATGGCTATCCCGAAGATGGTGGAATTTCTACTTTTTCAAATACATATAACAAGAGCAAGAAATAAAGTTAAAAGTAAGCTTCAGCCAGAATTGAACTCGGGTCCTAAATATACCAGATACACGACACCGCATTCGAAAGTTAGCGCACCCCTCTACACAACCAGCGAGCCTTCAGTTAAACGGCTACCTGAATACGATTTTATGTTTTAGGGTTCTGGGTACTCAAAAAAGTGGTTTCTGAAAAATTGTTGTCTACAAATTCTGTTTCAAAAAATTTATTCACACTTGGTGCCCTTTTGCCAAAACCTACTTTATTATAGTTCAATTTAGTTGTTAGCTCCAAATCTAGAAGGCGTGGAAAATTTCTGTCAATGCCATTCGATTGACAGCTGTCAAAAATATAAAAGTTCCAAGTTTTTTTTTAAATAGCATCAACCGCAAGAATTTGACCGATTTTCTAACTGTTATGGCTAGAATTTGATAATTTCAAAATAAAAATCGATTTGAAAGTTTTTGAAATGGGGAGAGTTTTGTTGCGACAATTTGGTCACATGTCCGATCACGTGACGTCTCATTGTCGCGCTCTCATTGATCGCACTTGGATAAGACAAGTTTTGTTTTATCATTGTGAATGGGATAAGGCAAAAAATCACGGAAGATAAGATAAGTAACTTACGAAGCTTATTTTCTACAGGATAAGCCCATTTTTCATCTGATAGCATACGTCAGAATGGTAGAGCTCGAAAAGTAACGCCTCAAATATTCTGCAGTGTGCAAAGGGGAAAGGAAAAGTCGCAAATTGTATTGGTGGAATAGGGCCTGTGTTGGTCTCTCAAGTTTGAAAATTTCAGTATCCTCTCATTTTTTTAAAGTGTTGTGTGGGGAGGTTAACTACATCATGAAGTTTACGATGCATCATGATGCATCTATTTAAAAAAATCGGCAGTCTCGGAGACAGTAGAAACTTCTACTTTTTCACAGAATTTGTAAATGTAGCATTTGACTTTATTTAACCAAGGTCGGGCATGCGGGCGGTTGTCCATGGCTGATGCGCCCGGTCCTCATTTACTAAAATCTAAAATACAAATGTTTTTCACCCCTAAAATTACATTTTTCGAAAAAAAATGGCAGTAAGGTTTTCGCTCCGGCAATGCAACAGCCCTTTCGCTAAGAAAAATTCAAAAACGGGAATTTTTGCCCCTAAAATGTAAATTTTCGAAAAAATGGCACTAAGGTTTTTGATCCATCAATGCAACAGCTATCAAATCCGGTAATAAAAATGTAGGGTTATGCATAGGTTTTTTTACGGCACCGATTTTTGACCAAAAGTGTGAATACATTTTTAGAAGCGCTTTCATATGGTAACGCGAAAAATGGGGGTTTGTATTGGATTTTTAAAGTTGATGTGCCAAAATGGCACTCCGTGAACCGATGGCCCAAAATGTAATCAGCACCTACAAATTGCCCACTGAAATGTGTGCCAAATTTCATCTCGATACGTTCAGTAATTTGAGCTGCTGCGTGATCACAGACACCCATCAGACATTTTTTCAAAAACCACTTTTTTGAGTTCCCAGTACCCTAAAACGTAAAGATTTGATGTTTTTGGCGATTCGATTTTTTTGAATTTTTCGATCGATTCCAGTAACTTCTCCGCGGAGCGTAGAAGTTAAAATCTACCAAAGTCACCACTTCGCGGGCTTTATGTTCGGTTTGTCAATTCAGTAGCCATGCAACCACGAAACAAGACAGCCAAACAAAATTCTCTGAAACTTTGTGTATGACCAACATTGAAACGCCATGAAAATATGTGAGGATTTCCCTCAAGTCTGATTTACACTGTGGCAGTTTTCCAGTAACTATGCGCCTTTGATCCTGCATAAAAGTTGTAGGTAGAGAATTTTAGGGCCAGAGTCCGTTATGAAAGTAGAACTTTTGTAGATGTATGTAATGGACAGAAGCTCAGATCAAACGAAGAGTTTGTCCGGTGATTTACCTCGAGCGTTGGCATTTTATGTCGTGTTTATTTAGGTTGGAGGGCCTATACATAAATAACCCCCAGATCTCATCACGTTTTAACATTCTCTGCAGGAAAAATGGAACTGCAACCTGAATTAAAAATAGAGACGCCAGTGTTGGTCGACCGACCCTTGCTTTTATCTGCGTTTACGTGTTTATTAAGTTAGAAAAGTGGCTTTGAATTAACGCAGCTGTATTTTTTAGTACTTTTGCGGTTTATCTAAGTCCTGACAGGCTTTAATGACAACATAAACGAACTTTATGTGTTTTTATATGAAATGCTCGTATATTTGTGCTAGTTGACCAATTCCAGATTTATGCTTTCTGCTAAATTTACACTGCCGTTATGTCCAACCCGTTTATGTGCATTATCCTGATGGAAAAGTAACGCGAAAGGATTAGCTGGATTATACTCTAGTTTGACGTCACACGAGAATTTTAACTGCGCTTTGCTGCAGTGCAATTTTCCGGGAATTTAACCTTAAATTCTTTAAGTGCGTACCAAGTGGCTTTGTTGCACCAGAATATACAGCATCAAAGTGTATATGTGCAATAAGTTTTCCGGTCGTAAGAGTGGATTTTATATGAATTCCCGAGACACCCCACAAATACACTGATCTAGATTTTATGATAGCGTTGAGACGTGTTTACAGTCTCTTTGAAAGTTGTCTGTTGACGTTTTCCAGCTCCTCTCAATTTAATCCATTTGTAACATTTGTATTCGTGAATATAAAACTTTTTTAGGGGATACCCTTTTTCTTAATTAAGTGACAAAGAGAAGACGTCGATTTCCTGTTTCTGCACCGTTGAATCTGGTGGGACTTTAAGATTAAGCCTTATTTTGGTTCACTTACATTACCTGGAGGAAATCAATTATTCACTATCCCACCTAAAAAACGTGTCACTGTGGCAATAAACACAGGAAGTTGGAATAAAAGTGCTGAAGAGAAAAATCGTCTATTTAATTACCGCAAAGAAGTGTTCGTTAAGTTTATTAATGAGTACCTAACTGGAACCACAGCTGGAACTAACGGAGAAATTCTGTGTCATTGCTAACGAATGAAATTCATGATTGAGACTTGATGTCACTTGCCAAGGGACAGACAAATTAAACCTTGTTAAGCGGCTCCGCCTCATCATAATTAATTGAAAAGTATTGATGTACCCATCATTTTCGGAAAATAAACTTTTGTTCCTCCATGATAGCCAGATTTCAACGAGCAGTACATGAATAGGAGTTAATTGCTTAATCGATCCTGGCGAAGAATCGGGCCAGATTACACTATTGTTTTGGTAACAAAATTAGCAAAATGGATTATTTTGAAAGAAACATCCACTGTAAATGGAAATTTCAGAAGAGATATTCACTTTTTAGTACCTAGTCATACATAATGAATAGATAAATAGGTATATGCTGTGTCAAGTAGCTAAACTGATGGTAACTAAATCAAGTAGCTAAATTTAGTGGCACTTTCCTTCATTTCAATTTGCCTTAATTTGAAAAAAAAATTATATTATTTTTCAATTAGTATACTTAATTGATGATCTAGTTAAAATTAAAGCATCCTAAAATCGTGTTTTGTAGCCTATTTGACATATTTTAACGACTTATTTCAGGCACGAGTGTTCTATGTGACATTTTCTAACGACCTATTTCAGGCACTAGTGTTTTATTTCGAATTTGTAGCGACCTAAAAATCCGGTCTCTATACTTATGACATACCTTTACTCATTTTGCACCATCATGACTTTGCCGTAGGTAATGCCCCCATCTTGCCAAAATCTTTTCTATTTATACCTCTCGCTACTGGTTCATCTTATGAAAAAAATAGCTGTTATAAAAAATAAAGTGTACAAAGGTTTCCTACAAATTAGGTTCCAGGTACACTGAATAGTTTTGGCCCTATTCCAGGTTATGAAATGCTATAAGCATATACCAAATTTCAATCAAATCGGTCCAGTAGTTTGGGCTGTAGCGTGTTTACAAACACTTACGCACAGACACATTTTAAAAACCACTTTTCTGGGTTCCTGGGACCTCAAAACATATACATCTGATGTTATCTCAAATTAAAAACTTCAGTGATTGCAGTAACCTCCCATTTTTTTTTTAATTGTGCGGTTGGGGAGTTTAAAATAAGCTAGCAGTGTTTTCCTTTCGTTGATTTACAAGATAAAAAAAACAAATTGGGCAGCTACGGAAGCGGCTAGAACGTCCCCATTTGGCGAATTGTCCAATGCTATATCACCTATTTTCAATCCGCGGTCTCTAAGTGTTTCGTGAGTTTTTCAAAATTTTTATTATTTATTGCCAAAAGGGCAAAAGCTACATTTTTGAAAACAGAATTTGAAGACCTTCCGTGTGCTGATAAAACAAATGGTGTTCATCTTTCAAATTTCATAGATGACATGCCAAAAAGGCGCTTGTTATTGGCCGACCAATATATAGGTTTTTCCTACTTGCTATACCTAAATTTTACTCCACCAACCTTAAAAAGTTTTCTGCAATTTTTCAAAATTTTACGATTTTTTGCCGAAAGGGCACTAAGTTTGAGGAAATTTTTGGAAACGATATTTGAAGACATTTCATGTGCTTATAAAGAAAATGGGAGTTTATTAATCAAATTTCAAAGTTGACATGCCAAAATGGCACTTTCCGTTCGCTGATTGGCACCAAAATCAAATCAGCTTTTCGGCTGGCAAATTTCAGCCGAATCGATCCAGTAGTTTATGCTGTACCGAGTTATTTAATGTTCCTTCGAAATTTCGAATTTTTTAATATTGTGCCATGTGAATACATTTCTAGAGATAGAATTTGAAGACCTTTCATGCGCTGATGAGAAAAATTGGTGTTCACCGTCAAATTTCATAGCTGATGCAGTGATGCGCCAAAAAGGCACTTGGCGTTTGCGGATCGGCAAGAAAATTAACTGATGGGCTCACCAGAAGGTCAACACTAACCTCTATGCCAAACTTCATGAAAATCTGTTCCGTACTTTTCGAGGAATCTTGCTCACATACGTACACTCAGGAGATAAAATAATGGCCTTGGACAGCTTACAATGTGGATAGATTCTCACAGGCTTTACAAAAAAATTCAAATTGAAGTGAAAACCTCTTTATTAGAACGACTCGAGTGGGACACAAGCCTTCAGAAACCTATTTTGAGTGTCGAGGGCCAATATTTTATCTCCTGACTACATACCTGCGTACGTATAGGTACGTACATACATACAAACAGGGATTTTTTAAAAACCACTTTTTTGTGATCCTGTGACTTTGAAACGTAAACAATTGGCAGCAGAGAAGCGGGTGGAACCTCCCCATCGTGTGGGTCCTTGATTTTCGTGTCTTGTGTTTAAAATTTGGAAGTTGATATGCCTAAATAGTAAATATCACTTACCGTGGACCAATTGCTCCCATAATAGCCTTTCAGTATATCAGCGGGTCACCTAATCTCCGTGTACCAAATTTCAGCCAAATTGATCCAGATCCAATAGTTTGGGCTATAACGTGGTCTTAGTGTTATTACAAAATTTCGATTTTTCTACCCAAAGGGTACTAAAACCAGAATTTGAAGACCTTTCTGATGGTGACAATAAATCTTCCAAAAACTTGTTTTGGATGGTTAAATAGTTAAATGAGAAACTAATTTTAAATTTTGAAATTGGTGTAATACAATCCCCATGTGCAACATTTCAGCCAAATCGGTTCAGGGACTTGGGCTGTAACGCGATTTTAAAGTCCCATAAAAATCTGAAACTTTTTAATTTTTGGTCAAAAGGGCACTGAGAGTGAATATATTTTTAGAAGCAGAATTTGAAGGCCTTTCCTATGGTGACGTGAAAAACGGGGGTTTGCATTTAGAATTTAAAAATTGATGTGCCAAAATGGCAGTTCTGTTGCACGATTGGCTCCAAAAGCTTTTCAGATCTAAGTTGGGTTATGAGATGCCTACGTAACAAATTTCAACCAAACCGGTCTAGTAGCTTTGGCGGTGGCGTGTTTACGAACGTACGCTCACACAGACATTTTTTAAGAACCACTTTTTCGTGATCCTGGGACCTCGAAACGTGAAGTTCTGGTGTGATTGCAGATCTGGAGTGATTGCAGTAACCTCCCATTTTTAAATTGGTTGTGGGGAGGAGGTTACTTAGAGCCTAATTTGTGTGAAATTTTAGTCTTTCTTTTTTTTTAAATAACAATTTTTGTCGTGAGACGCACCAGTAACGATATAATGGAAAAGACTGCATGTTGCCCCCATCTCGCCGATATGAACTGGGGGGGAGGAGTTATAGGGTTGTGCAAAATGAGTATGTTTTAGGGAACCACTATTATAGCTATTAAGACAACAAGTGTTTTATAGACAGTTTAAAAATCGAGGTCGTAGTTTATATTTGAGCGGAGCGAAAATATAATAGGCCGAGATTTTTAAACTATAAAACACGTGTTGTCTTCATCATTTTTTCTAACACTAACCATATAATGCCATATATTAGCAGGATATTTTAATTTTTCTTTAAAACATACGTGCGAATGGTTGTATGTAAAAATAAAGAATGCCATGGTTGCTATGGTTATCATGTAAACAAATTTTGACAAATTTTGAAAAAAGTTTGTAGTTGAAATGTCCGAAAATATTCCGGACGAAATATTGAAGAAAGGTATTGAATTACGTGGAAAATTGTTACCTGCGAGATCTAAAGATGCGTATGAAAAGGTTTACGTGAATTTTCAAAAATGGAGGACAGAAAAAGGTATTGGTGAAATGACTGAAGACGTGATCTTAACGTATCTTGACATGAGGTCACAAAAGCTGTGCCCAGCATCTTTGTGGCCAGAATATTCTATGTTAAAAGCGACTCTGAAGTGTAAAGAGAACGTGGATATTGAAAAATTTGGTGCAGTTGTTCCTTATTTGAAGAATTTGAATGTTGGTTATCGTGGTAAAAAGTCCAAGGTGTTGTCGCGAAAAGAGATTGAAACATTTTTACTGCAAGCTGGACATGAAGACTATTTGTTTATGAAGATCGCTTTACTATTCGGAATTGGAGGAGCGTGTCGTAAAGCAGAATTGTGCAGTATGAATTATGAAGACATAGAGGACTGTGGAGATGTTTTGAACGTTACTATTCCTGATAGTAAAACACATAAGGAAAGAAGATTCAGTATTGTCAGTGAAGGTTTTGGTGTTAACCCTATTGATTTGTTCAGACGTTATGTTGCTTTACGTCCCAAAAATGCACCTTCTAGATTTTTTCTTCAATACCATGAAGGCAAGTGAACTCGACAAGTTGTTGGAATTAATTCTTTCGGACAAATTCCAAAAAAGATTGCGATTTTCCTGAAACTGGAAAATCCAAAAAGTTATAGTGGTCATTCGTTTCGTCGCAGTTCAGCAACTCTCCTTGTTAACGCAGGTGGAGATATTACCTCCTTGAAAAGACATGGCGGGTGGGAATCTTCAAAAGTAGCCGAGTCTTATATAGAAGAATCATTCGGAGAGCGAGTGAAGATTGCAAGAAAGGTTTTTAGCGATGGAATGGTGAATTGTAATGAAATGGATCAAATTAAGAAGGTAGATGTTAGAACCAAGACCATCAATACGATAAACCCCGAAGAACCCAGCACATCCTCTAGATCTGGAATTACTGGAGGACTTGTTTACTACAATAATTGTAATTTCAATTTTTATGTAAAAGATAAATAAATTAATGTTACTTGTAATATTTATAGAAATGTAATTTAGTTATTAGTTATAAAACACGTTGTCATGGACGACGTGTCTTATAGTCAACGGCGTGTTTTATAGCAAACATAAGAAGCAAATTCAAATGCACCATAGAAACAGTATAAAATGTTGGTGTTAGAAAAAATCTATTAAATCACCAAGTTTCAAAACCGCCGGACTTTTTCGTATTCGGATATCAAAATACACTGCGCCTACTACTACGACTCTAAAAAAAAAATACATTACCCCAACTACCACCCCCAACTCATCTCCCATCTTGTTCTTTCCATAATAGTATGGTTTATAAGAATAATGTGGGGCGAATTTAAAAGTTATGACCGAAACAAATATATTGACACAACCGCCCACTTCAGGTTCCGTCGACAACGAGATTGTTGAAATTCTGAGATTTCCAGGCGGAAATTAAAGGAGACTAAAACATTCGAATATAAAGTAATCCTTTGACGAGATTAGCCCCGAAATTGGATTATACCGTATTTACGAATAGATTAATTGATTTAATGTAAACAAAAACGGCTGACAAAAGGACGTATAATAAATATATTTTCTGTAGATAAATTGAAAGAACGAGAACCCGTTACCTTTTCGTGAATTAACCGGATGTTAAAATTTAAATTACAGTCTTGTCTAATTGCAAGCTGGTTACGTCAGCAGTCAACGTTAGGAACAGTGAAATTTTATTTCTGCCATTACAGCCTGAAGTTCTTATTATCCTTACATTTAAACGACACAGCTTTTGTAACTAAACATCATCAGAGATTTCTGCTGGCGACATAATTCCAGGGCTTTGAAAAACTGAAATATCGATCACGCCACCAAATTAGAAAAATACGTCTGCTGCTTTTCCCATCCGAATATACCTAAATAAAAATTCTCCGGATTTGTATTCAGGCTGGATCTAGGTAGGACTTTTTGTTTGAAGGGGTTTCCATCAAGACTTTCTTTCGCCAAACGCCCTCTTAAACAACTCACGCCATAGTTGGTTAAGTTCAAAGGACTTTGTTTTTGTGGAATTGAATCGATCCCTCGATCTAGTAATTTATTCAAGTCAGAAAGGGCTGAAGGAACTGTAAAAATGTATTTATTTGATAAAAGCGCTGGCTGCTTAAGACCCTCATATTTTTTCTTTAATAGCATTCAAGTTGCTTATCTCCCTGCACGAGGTAATTAAAAATTCAAGAGCCGGCCAAAAATGCGAATCAAGGTGGATAATAAAAAGGAGAACGGTACAAAACAACTCACTTCCAAGGGAAAAGATGCTTCTAGGACAGTTAATTACCTCCCCATCAACTCGGAAGACACCGACGAAGTTTTGCCGAAACGAAAAGGTCGAGTATATCTTTAAAGAATTTATAAGAACTCGACGTGTCACCAACTTTGTTTTTGGCAAAGCTCTTTATTAAAATCACCTGAAAACTTTCGACCACCGCATACAAATTACCGTATTTATAGATGACGCAATATATAACATGGGTTATGTAAAAATAAAATGTGCTGTCCAGCATAGTAAAAGCCTGGGTAATTATTCATATTATAATGAACTCGTATGCACCAGCTGTTTACTGTTCAATACCACTATATTTGCAATATGACAGACAGTTGCGAAATAACAATAGCCATGTTTTTTTCAGAGCGCAGTTGGAACATCTGGAAATAGGCGCCCTGGAGACATGCTCTTCATGTTTTACTTTTTAATCATGATTCCACCAGAAGTGGGTGTATACTGAGGTTCTACTTTAAGTAATTCATTTTCAGTTGATTATTTTATTTCAAAACTTTATACCATAAAGTATGTACCTGTGTACCTACCTCTTTAATCGAATAAATATAGGTTTTGACACGACACTAATTAGTCTCGCCTCGCGGACTGATATTTTGAAAAGTAGGTACCTTATACTAACCGTTGTCGTTTGAAAAAATCAATTTTGATAACTGTCGCACTTTGACATAGGGCCTATGTATGTTATGAACTTGACATTTGAAAAACCATAGCTCCCTTCGGAAGCATTTTTCGACCCATGTCCATATGAACTTTTCTTTCTAGAATGAAATAAAGAACCGTCCCAGTATTTTGACGTCTTCCATCACAAAGGACCCCGCACTTTTCTTACGGAAATTGAGTTTGGGTCAGACTTTTTTCAAAAAAATATATGTTTTAGGGCACGTCTCCCTGAGTAATTGTTACCATTGTGCCAACTTTGTGGGCTTCGCCGTTTCTTAGATATGGAGTGTTAAAGATGAGAGAAATTAATGACAGTCCAGAAAGTGTTAAAATAACATTGAATATACTGAAGATATTTAATAAGAATGACCATCTTCAATGACATTCAAAAGATGCCCTGCTTAATGTTCTGACAATATGCATCGTTGCGGATTTCACATTCGTTTTAGCTCTGTGCCCTTACACCTTCAACGCTCCTTATCTAAGAAATGGTGAGGTCCACAAAGTTGGCGAAAGGGTAAAAATTCCTCAGGGAGACGTGCTCTATAACATAAGTATATTTCTTTGAAAAAAATTAGACCCAAATCCAATTTCCTTAAGGAAAATGCGGGGTCCTTTTGGAGCCCCTATTCTTGCGACGTTAAACAAGAGTACCTTTATTACGAGGAATAGACCACAGATTATGATTTCATTACTATTTCATGAAATAAACACCAAAATAATAAAGAAAAAATGTGTGAGGTCCCCCCAAAAACGCACGGTTCTGACTAAAATAACAATCTGAAAAATATTCAAAAGAAAGCTCTTGATAATAGTAACCTATGCTTCAAATTCCAAAATCCTGTCATTTTCAATATTAGAATAATTTTAACAAAACCGACTTTTCGAGTATACCCCTTTCAAGGGCTGATGCAGATCCCTTAAGTGGCATTTTTCGACCAGTTCGTAGAAAGACTGATAAAATATTGTCGCCTAATTTCGGGACACCCCGCACAGCGTCAATATTGAAAAAAAGGGCAGCAGGAAAGCGGCTGGAACCTCCCCATCGCGTGGGTCTTTGATTTCCGTGTCTAGCATTTAAAATTTTAAAGTTGGCATGCCTAAATGGCACTTTCCGTGGGCCAATTGCTCTCAAAAGCCTCTCAGCTCTTCAACCGGTCACCTAATTTCCATGTACCAAATTTCAGCCAAATCGATCCAATAGTGTTTTTAGTGTTATCACAAAATTTCGATTTCTTACCCAAAGGGTAAATGCGAATTAATTTTGCCATATTTAAAAGCAAAATTTGAAGACCTTCCTAACGGTGACACCGAATCTTTAAAAAACTTGTTCTGAATGGTTAAATGAGAGTATAATTTTAAATTTGAAAATTGGTGTGCCAAAACGGCACTTGCCGTGGGTCGATTGAATCCAAAAATTTGTCAGCTCTTCGACGTGTAATACAATCTCCTTGTGAAAAATTTCAGCCAAATCGGTTCAGGGGCTTGGGCTGTACCGTAATTTTAAAGGCGGTAAAAATCTCGAATTTTTTAGCTTTTGGTCAAAGTGAATACATCCTTGGAAGCAGAATTTGAAGGCCTTTCTTACGGTGACGTCAAAAATGGGGATTTACATTTAAAATCTAAAAGTTGATGTGCCAAGATGGCATTTCCGGTCGCACGATTGACTCCTCGATTGACTCCAAAAGCTTTTCAGATTTAAGATGCCAGATTTCAACCAAATCGGCCTAGTAGTTTGAGCTGTGACGTGTTCACAAACGTACGCGCAGTACACGCAGACACATTTTAAAAACCACTTTTTTGCGTTTCTGAAACCTCAAAACGTGTAGATCTGGTCTTATCTCCAATTCGAAAATGTAAGTCATTGCAGTAACCTTCCATTTTTCTTAATATGGGATTGGGGAGTTTTAAATCTACATAGTATATACTCGCAGAGCTGCCGCATAGTTCTAAAGTGGACGTATCTAATAGTTCTTGGAATAAAATGCTGTTTATGTACGCGCTTAGCTCAACGAGCTGCTACCGATGCAATGGCATAATAATTGAAGCTTTTCATGGGTGAAATGCTTCATAAAGCAGCGAGCAAACAATTCTCATAGAATAGTAATGCTAATAGTACTAACTAATCTTATGTATCTGGCTGGAAATCTTGTTCTCAGGGAAAGTTGAGGCAGTAACCTTATCTCATGAACTTAGCTAATTATTGTAGCTTTTTAATATGCGGTACGATATGCCCCTTTAGTATTCAGATAATAGCGAACGCGAGCAAGCCCCACGAAAATATTAATCTTCCCTTTGCACATGAAAATTTAATAATTTGTTTGTTTCCAGGATGTTGATGGAAGGCTGCTAGAAGCGGAGAGGAATTATTCTGATACTGGTGTAAAAATGAAACCGGCTTCTTTTCATACCGGTGAGTGATAAATATAATGCGTTTGAAGGAATTTTGATAAATGTGTCCCCTCTGTCACAAAGGAAAAATAATATTCAGGAAATTGAGTAGATATCAGGCAATCGGAGAAATAGAGACGTTCCACCATATAGGTATACCTAACGCAACACAAAGGGAAAATTTATGTTCACAAAACCTGCAGTGTCTCCTCTATTAAATCTAAGAAAATCCGAGACAGTAATCCTTTAACTGAAGCCTACTTTAAATGAAGGCAATTAAAAAATTCATAGAAACAGGCCGCTATTCATTAAATGAATTAAATCGGGATATGTGGGAAACTTTTGGGTGTATAGCTTCTTTGTATTACGTGTCTGTGGATTAAAACCTCCATAAATGTTTCAGATAATAAACCGAAAAAGTGGTTTTGTGATGGGTACGTAATTAAACCACTAAGATTTTGAGTGTTTTTTTAAGATTACCTCAAAACGTTTTAATGTCATTAGGCAATTGAGAAACGATGTACCTCCCTCCAGCTATTATTTATTACACGCTTTTGTCGATTCAAGATACAAGGTAATGGTAGGTAATAATACCGGCATTTGGTTCAGTAAACGAGGCTTACAATTAGCACATTAAATTTACCACTTTTTTCCATGGCAGCTTCAGGGAGTTTTAAACATTTTGAACCAAAATGGCAGAGAAACTCCAAAAACTGCCCCTCCTTATTATTTTTCACTAAAGGTTAATTGTTATTATTAATAGAAAGAGAAATCGAGTAAATCCCACAAAGCACCGGATAATGAAAGAGCTTTAAAAAGGGATCACCCGAAAGCCTGATTTCTGACCCCATTGTCTCCTAATCGGTCCGTTGAATAAACTGATCTAAAAATAGCTTGTGAAAAGCTTGTAAAATCGTGTAATGAAATTAACCTACTTCAGAATTGGATACTAAGTAGCGGCCAGGATGCCTAATCAATAGAGATAAAAGAGGAAAAGCATTCTTAACCAGTGCTGATGCACAATGATCCCTTTGTGAGAGTTAAGTTAAGCCCCTAAAGGTCTTAATTGCGGCAAAGTGGTACTCTTGCGGCCTCAAAACTGCGGCAGTCAAAGGAAAAAGTGATTCGTGTTCAACTTTTATTTTTAATGACTCATATACGAGGGCATTATTTTCTTATTGCGACGTCTTATAACAATCGTGGGACTGCAGGTTTTTCACACCCGGAGCACAGGACTGTAACGAGATCCTCCCCGCGCCGTAACCTCTGGCCCTGAAGCAGAAGAGGGGTTACCTGTGAACGGAAGCTCTGACACAATGGTCTAAGACAGGTGAACGATTATGGATTGTCTGCCACCTGCTTTATACTATTATGAGCTCTACACTCTGATACGTATCGACTGGATTCCCTTGCATCCAGGTTTCTTTTGAAAGGAAAAGGTTAATAAGGCCTCGCTACGGTTAGTTAGAGAAACGGGATAGACCATGCTGTTCTTTTTAACGAAAATAGAATCCGATGTTCTAGTTATTGTATCATTCAAGAAATCAAATCTGCGCAATGACCTTTCATCTCTTGATTCAAGACGACTAGGTTTATGAAAAAGTTAATAACAGCGTATAAGAGAGTGAACATGACACATTTCGTTGTTTTTTATTAAATTCCGTTAACATAAACTGCGGTTATTTCTTTGATACGTACCTACGCGCTCGCGTTATAACATTTCTGTTTGCTTTATATTGCAGTGGTGGTGGCGCGTTGCTATAAATGAAAAAAAATTCGTACGGGAACGACGAACACTGGCAAAGGAAAATTAATGGAGCTTTGGACCAATAGAAAATGTGTTTATGAGCTTCCTTCAGAATTAATTAGTACATAATGTAGTTTCTTTTCCGTCAGTCCTTGGCAACTTGCGCCTTAGCAGAGATGACAATTCTACAAACTATTGTGGTGACTCCTGCTCAAAAAGTTCCAGGAAATGCTCGGAATTTTCGCTATAAATCAACCATTCAGTCCCAAAGTATTTCTATTTAACATTAAAACGAATTGGAAAAATAACTTACAAAACCGAGACGGGCCCGGCCGTTGCATTTCGAATTTAAAGCCGAATCCGCCCCGCTCTGCATTTTCGATCAGACCTGTATGCATAACGGAAAACCTTCCGGGGATATATTTAGATGGGAATTTGTTTAAAATTTCATCTGCCGGAATTGTTTCCTCCACACGAAATGCGTTATTTCAATTCCTGTGGAAACTTGCTTTTTGGCGTTTTAGGAACGGAATGGTTCCGGGTTATAATTCACATTTTCTAGTAAAATATAGACGTGCGGGATGTGTCTGCTGGAATAAATTCAGACAAATTTTAAGACGTTCCAGGCTGTCCGTAAATATACAAACTACATTTTGAGTAAAACGTAAAACACACAGTCTTGTTCCATCAGGGCTTGGAAAAGAGGCAAACTTCATTTTAGTCCAGTCAAGTTAGATTTTTTAGAAGAAATAATTTATATATTGTTGACATTTCGGCTACGGACTCCTGAAAGGGCCTGAAATAAGTGCCGAAAAGTTACCACCCCTAAAGTGTAAGCTTCATTCCTTATTTGCCAAAGACCACCCCAAAACGTGGCAGGGCACTATTCAAATCAAAAATATTCCCAATGATATTCTGCGTAAAAAAGTGCTTATGATTATTTCGCTTATTTCCACATAATTCTTACAAACGACGTCCGAAGTCGAGGGTAGTTTTTCGCTCGCGGCCGAAAATCAACCCATGCAGCGCGATGCGACCTTACGCTGCCAATACACCAAAAACGGTTTGTGCTACGAGAACAATGCTATAATATGAAATCAAAACGCAGAATTTTCTACAAAATAAATGCGATTATCATTTTTAAAAGAAATAGTTATTTGTTTAACAAAGCAAAAAATCGCCTTTTCTTAGCCAAAGCTAGGAATCCAGCCAAGGCAGTAAATCTGTTTTTTTGCCGTGTTGAACACATCATTTTTTAGCTGATTGTCATTAAAAAGCGCATTTTTACTGCCGCATGTGGAGGAAAAGTCGATTTTTACTGCCGCAAAAGAGGCAGTAAAAATGCACTTTTAATGACTACCGACGAAAATAGTTATTTGTTTAACACCGCAAAAAAATAGTTGAACACATAATTTTTTCGCAGATTGCCACTAAAAAAGTACAATTTTACTGTGCGGCAGTAAAAGTCGCATTTTACTGCAGCAAAACAGGCAGTAAAAATGCATTTTTAATGACTACCGGCGAAAAAAATTATTGGTTTTCATATTTATTTGCAGCCGTGAATATTGTCCTTTCGGTTTTTTTTAGTTGTTTTCCCCGGGGTCATTTGCAACTAATTCATCTTGGACTGTTGCATTTAGGCACCCCTGTCCATGGCATCAGCTGGAGCGAGCAGCGCAGTCCAGCTTTGGCACAGCCGCATTTTTTTCGACAGCCCATTTTGCAATTGCAAAATCCATCCATCCATTCGTTCAAAAGTTACAACCTAAACTTGAAGGATTTCTCGGCCCAGAACTAGGGATGGCAATCCCGGAATCCCAGACTAAATTGAATCCCGAAAATCCCGAAAAGTCAAATCCCGGAATTTTCGCAGTCCCGAAAATCCCGACAAGTCAATCCCGGGATTTTCGGGATTTCGGAGCAAAAGTCAGCTGCTGCAATAACTGCAAAATCCTGACAGGAAATAATTAATAAAACACATTGGTGTAGATTGATATTTGTGGAACCATTTTCGGGCCCATTGAGTCACGCTAATGAGTGCGCGTTAGCCACAACAAACTATTGGGCTTCATTTTTCCTATATTCTACACAAAAATAATAGTTTCTGGTAAAGAATTTATAGCGTTTTGCATGGCATTTTGTGCAAGGGCAATACTAACTTATCAATTTGGCATTTATATTTAGACATTCAAGCAGATTGCTTGTATTTTTGTATCATTTATATTCATTATTCTAATTATATAAAATTTTCTATTCCCGCATTTCCATTTTATTTGTATTGGCATAATTTGAAAACAGAATCCACCGCTCAATAATTTTGCCGTGAGCAATCCCGGGATCCCGAAAAATCCCGGGATTGAATTTATCTAATCCCGAAATCCCGAAAGTTCCAATCCCGTGCGGGATTCTAATCCCGAAATCTCGAAAAGTCCAATCCCGTCCGGGATTGCCATCCCTACCCAGAACCAGCTAATGTTTTTCAGTGTAACTTTTGAACGATGGATTTCAAAAATTCTTGCATCAGTTTACAGAGAATTTCAAACCCATTCAAAGGGCTCTAATGTAGTTCAAAATTCGACCGTAAAGGGGTCTGGAGTTCAACAAAAGTCAAAAATTTTTACAAAATTTAATTCGCAACGAAATTAGCTTTCAAATGATGTATCACATGTGGGATATTGCCATTAAAAAATTTTGAAGAGGGGGTTGGTGGGGGGTAGGGGGTGCTTTGGAAAATTTCACCAAGCACGGATTTAAGCGTCCCTCTCCAAAGTTCCAGGAGTTATTCAGGGTGTTTCGTTTTAAATGGTACACCCTGTATAACACCTGTAGAGAATTTTATTTCCCACAATGTCGCATCAAATGCTATTTTCCTAAAATACAATCTGAGACATTTGCGAAAAACTTGTTATCGGCCAAATTTTTTCAAGATGGCGGCGGAAGTACACCTCGGAGTAGGTCGGAAACTTAGGTATTTTATTACTGACCCCGAAACGAAGCGAAAGAAATTGTATGCAGCTTTGCCTTAATTATTTCATGATTGGCTCGTTATAAACGACCTGTCAACTCGACTGCCGACTGGATTACAAAGACTATGTAAATGAAGGAAAGTTCCTTAAGCTCTACCAAACGGACTAACCACAAAGCTCCAGGAGAACTGATTTTCTAGCTAAGGCCTTTTACAGTAGTTTATAACCCAAAGCGTGAAAGTGATGTTTTGCGTGGCGAAGGAAAATATGGACAGTCGAGGCGTAGCCGAGACTGGCCATTTCCTGAGACTCGTAAAACCACTTTTTCGCTGCGGTTTATACAACATTTTTCTTCCTACACTAGTTAAAAATAAATAATTAATTAATTTTGAAATTTGAGAACCCAAGTGACAGATCAAGAAGATCCAGACGTCAAGTCCTACAATTTAAATATGGCAAAATCGCGCGTGCGTCATACGTCAATCGCCGTCGCCATATTGTCCATTTTACACGCCTAGCCGTTCTGAATCCCGAAAATCTCGTTTTCAGTTAGTGTAGGAAAAAAAAGTTTTTTACAGTTCCGTAATTTTCGCGTATCCAGGTCTCTTCCTCTTAATTTTATATACTTGACAATGATGGAACAAAAAACAGTGTACCTACTGTGGCAAACCTGATCTGTGAAGCTAGTTTGAAGACGCAGCCATAAAAATCGACTAACTGATGGTAGAAAGAAATCTTGTCTTGCGCTTATTTATTATTAATCCATGCCGTGATTGCCTCTCGTAGTTTTTCTTTTACTGCCATCCTCACAAATGATGGTTCTGCTTCATTTCCGGAGATTTATTCGGCTGCAAATAGATTTTTGATAAGTTGGTTTCTTTGTTGCAGTATTGTAATTTCCATGTAGCAGCAGCAGTTTTACAAGGCAATAAACGAAATGAATAGACGAAGGGAAGTATCCAAGAATGGTGTCTGAGTCACGTAATTAAGCATTTATCCTGCGATTCTCCAACGAATGGCGTTCGTTACACTTGATTGAGATAACAACCGGCTGCAGGCTCTGCTAAATACAATAAGAAGCGGAGGAGTATAGTCCTGCCGAATTAGCTGTGTCATCACCGGATACTTAATGTAATGCCAATACGAAGAACCGGGGGGAATATGCAAGATTTATTGCGAAATTGTGATCAATTTTCGAGATAATTTCTGATGGGAGACAGAGGGGCGCCGTCGCTTTCCCCTGGTGAATCACAATATCAATTTGGCGTAGGTTATTACGTTTAGAGCAACGACACAATAATAGTTTAATAGTTTCCCTCAGGCTGTTAAGTTAACAATGTTCAGTGGGATGGCAATGCTCTTACTCACTAGAACTACTGGAATTGATGTAGATAAGTATTACCTAAAACTTTAAAAACTGGTGTCGATTAGGTAGGAAGGTAGGATTTATCTCGTCAGCTTGAGTCGTACGATAGGTGGTGCACTTAAGAAGAATTTTTTTAACCTCCCCAATCAGACAATTAAAAAAAATGGGAGGTTATTACTGCAATCACTAAAATTTTCGAATTCGAGATAAGACCGGATCTATAAGTTTTTAGATCTCAGCAACCCAAAAAAGTGGTTCTTAAAATGTGTCTGGTGAACATGGGCATCTCCTAACCCAACTTAGATCTGAAAAGCTTTTGGAACTAATCGTGCAAGCAGAAGTGCCATTTTGGCACATCAACTTTGAAATTTTAAACCCAAAAGCCTATTTTTTACGTCACCATAAGGAAGGCCTTCAAATTCTGCTTCTAAAGATGTATTCGCTCTTAGTGCCTTTTTGACAAGAACTCAAATATTCGAGATTTTTAACGCACTTTAAAAACACAGTACAACCCAAACGCCTGTACCGATTTGCCTGAAATTTTGCACATGTGGATGGTATTGCACGTCGAAGAGCTGAAATTTTTTTCGAGACAATTGACAAACGGCAAGTGCCGTTTTGTCACATCAATTTTCAAATTTAAAATTATACTCATTTGACCGTCTAAAACAGGTTTTTGAAAAATGTATTATCACCATCAGAAAGGTCTTCAAATTCTGGTTACGCCCTTTGGGTAAAAAAATCCGAAATTTTGTAATAACATTAAAAACACATTACAACTAGTGGATCGATTTGGCTGAAAGGTACATGAAAATTGGGTGACCAGCTAAAGAGCTGAAATGCTTTGGAGGCAGTTGGTGAACGGGAAGTGACATTTAGGCATATCAAATTTAAAATTTTAAATACAAGACACGGAAACAAAGATCCACGCGATGGGTAGGTTCTAGCCGCTTCTCTGCTGCATTTTGAAAGTAATTCTAGCCGTAAAATGAAACTTATTGGCATCATCACTCATCAGAATAAAAACTAAAATTTCTTATATCAATTACCCCATTGGCATTGCTAATGACGGTTTCTTTACATGCCACTATGGGCACAAGACAAAAACTTGCATCCAATGATAAAATTCTTTGCCTTTGAAATTAAAATGAAAGGAACGTTATTGCAATTAACCTGAGCTACAGTATGAATATTTATTGTAATTCTGGAGATGTATCCCGTTCCTTGATCATAATTATTATCTCCAGCTAGATTTCCTGGTTAGTTTTTCGTTCGGAGTTATTTAAAATGTGACCGCAATTTGCATCGCCAGAAAACTTTCTTGGGAATGTCTTAACATGCACACCACGGCCTTAATATTGGTGATGTTAAAAGAAATCAGTTGCTTCTTTGCAATTTTGCTTTATGAAATATGATATGATAAAAAACAACAATTCCGGCTATTTTTTCAAGAAGGTATACAGCAGTTATTTGTGTAATTAGGGTGCGAAATGATACTTTAGTGCCCGAGAATAAATGGGCTAATAATTTTTTTTGCATAAACTTGGCCACTAAAATAATATTCTCGCCCAGTAAAGTTAAGGCTTCAGCCAGAATATGAAAAAATGTCAACATCAACAACTAGTTGAAGCGACAAATAAGGCCAAACCAGCTCCTCGTACAAAAAAGATAAAAGACACGACCGGATACCGTGAAAGACCTGTTTGGTTATTATTACGTCGGGCTACTGCAACCAAGCAGCTCCAATCTGAAGCTGAATAAATATTATTTGCCCATCTCAGAGGCTCTGGTGAAGCGTGCCATCGGCCGAGTATTTTTTAAAAACTCTTTTCACAAAGAGACAAGCCATCCGTCTTTTCTCAAGTAATTTGCGGACCCGGGCGTTCATCGGAATGGAAACGAATCTAAAGGCCATTTTGACAGATAATAGAATAGAAATTGGTTATTTTATCTCGACACTAATGCATCATAACTTGTAATTTATTACATTGCCGGCAAGGAAGGGAATCCTCAACTATCCCTCGTGAAAGAGGCAACAAATTTTTAGAACCGTTTAGTCAAATTGGGCGTATTTTTGCTTTTATATTATAGAGGAAACATTATACCTGAATTTAAATATCGATATTGTTTACAATTGCTCTTAACATTAATATACATTTGCGGAAATTAAAATATGCTAAAATTTATGCAAATTTTTATAATATTTCCTATTTAAATTTACTATTTCGCAAATCAGTCGTGTAATTGCAGTATAATTACTTTCCGCCAAATAATCCGATATGTGCAATTATTTTATGCCAAATGCACATATTATCGTAAACATGCATTTTTCAATCACATCAGATAATAATTATTAACTTTTTCAGTCATTGTTTTATTTCTATAGATAGCGATAGTAGGTATAATAATAAGGTGCATGACTCCTAGAGTCAAGTGGAAGGATTTGGAAAACAAAGAGAATTAGGAATTTCAGTTTCTGTATCTAATTACATCCTTTTATTGTTGTGTAAACATTATTTAGCTTTCAGAACTCTAACCTCAATGCGCAAGATGTTTTCGGCGCAATCCTATGGATTGATCGATGGTTAGTCACTTTCTCTACTATGAGATAAAATAGTCTTTTTTCAAATCGTTAAATATTCAGTAACTTCCTTGCTGCTAAGTCGTCAGGGAAATTCAAATTTCTCTGAGAGAAAAAATGCAATGTTGTCACATAATGGTGAAATTACTCAACGGACCCTCATAACCCTCACCCCCTACCCACCTTCACTTCAAAATTTCAAGTGGCGAACCTAGGCCCCACTTGATCATTTGAAAGCTAGGTACTAAATTTATTAATTAATTGAATATAATTCCTATTGGGGGTTGGTCCGTGGATGTGAAGTTTGCTCCGCTAAATTGCTCCGAAAAATGGATGCCGTTTACGTCCGGCAACGCAGCAAATTCACCTGCCTGATTGTTGTAAACCAAGATGACAATTAAATGTCAAAATTAAAAACGCAATTTATCACGATATAGAGGACTCTTAGGCAATTACCTCACTGAAAATGGTTCCATTTGAACATTATGGATCATACCACGTCCACTTTCGTAGGTGTCTTGCAAAAATTACTTAACAAAATCACTACTTAAAGTTGCTCGTGTCAGGGCCCCAAATCTGCGTAATAGGGTCAACGTAGATCAAACCAATGTCCAAAACATTCAGGTGCATTGCCTATGATGGCATTTTTATAAAGAAATTTACAAAAAAAATATGGGAACCGTCTGCTCCCTCGCAAAATATAGTTGATAGAATCGAGACATGGGGGCGGCCCCAAACAGGTCAAGGAGGTCAACGTAGATCAAACCATTGCGCGGAACACTTAGAGGCAACGCCTACGATGACATTTAGAGAAAGAAAATTAAAAAAAAATAATGGGAACCTCCTGCTCCTTCGCAAAATATAGTTGATAGAGTCGAAGACATGGGGGCGGCCCCAAACAGGACAAGGAGGTCAACGTAGATCAAGGCAATGCGCGAAACACTTAGAGGCAACGCCAACGATTAGATTTACAGAAAGAAAATTAAAAAAAAATAATGGGAACCTCCTGCTCCCTCGCAAAATATAGTTGATAGAGTCGAAGACATGGGGGCGGCCCCAAACAGGACAAGGAGGTCAACGTAGATCAAGGCAATGCGCGAAACACTTAGAGACAACGCCAGCGATTAGATTCAGAGAAAGAAAATTAAAAAAAAATAATGGGAACCTCCTGCTCCCTCGCAAAATATAGTTGATAGAGTCGAAGACATGGGGGCGGCCCCAAAACAGGATAAGGAGGTTAACGTAGATCAAACCAATGCGCAGAACACTTAGAGACAACGCCAACGATTAGATTTGGGGAAAAAAAAATTAAAAAAAAAATGCAGCAGAGAAGCGGCTGGAACCTCCCCATCGCGTGGATCTTTGTATTCTGTGTAGATAGTAGTCAATTGAACAGAAATTTTTTACCCTTATCGACTGTGACTAATTTTGCAATTTTCTGACAAATACCGACACCACCTCGGACATCACCCATCACATTTGACAATATGTTCCTTTTAAGGTTAATCTTTTGACACCTTTTTGACAATAACTGCCACTTTATGTCATGCACTGTCAGCTCGCTCCCTTTTAATGAGAAAGAATTTTTTCTCTATTTTCCACTGAAATGGCAGAAACTGTGAATACATTTTTAGAACGAGAATTTGATCGTCTTTCTAATGGCGACATAAAAAAGGAGACCTTTGTATTTAAAATTTAAAGTTGATATGCCTAAATGGCACTTCCCGTGGACCAATTGCTTCCAAAAGCCTTTCAGGTCTTCAACGGGTCACCCAATCTCCATGTACCAAATTTCAGCTAAATCGATTCGCTAATTTGGGCTATAATGTATTTTTAGTGTTATTATGAAATTTCGATTTTTTGACCCAAAGAGCACTAAATGCGAACGAATTTTGTCTTACTTAAAACCAGAATTTAAAGACCTTTTTGATGGTGACAATAAATCTTTCAAAAACTTGTTTTGGATGGTTAAATGAGTGAATAATTTTAAAGTTACAAATTGGTGTGTCAAAACGGCAGTTTCCGTGGGCCGATTGAATCTAAAATTTGTTCAGCTCTTCGACGTGCAATACAATCCCCGTGTGCAAAATTTCAGCCAAATCGGTTCAGGGGCTTGGGCTGTACCGCGATTTTAAAGTCGGATAAAAATCATTTTTTTTTAAATTTTTGATCAAAAGGGCACTAAGAATGAATACATTTTTAGAAGCAGAATTTGAAGGCCTTTTCTATCGTGAGGTGAAAAATGGGGGTTTGCATTTAAAATTTAAAAGTTGATGTGCCAAAATGGCATTTCCGGTTGCACGATTGGCTCCAAAAGCTTTTCAGATCTAAGTTGGGTTATCACATGCACACGTACCAAATTTCAGCTAAATCTGTCTAGTAGTTTGGGCTGTGGCGTGTTTACGAACGTAAGTACGTACGTACGTACATACATACAGACACATTTTAAAAACCACTTTTTTGGGCTCCTGAGACCTCAAAACGTATAGATCCGGTCTTATCTCGAATTCGAAAATTTTAGTGATTGCAGTAACCTCCCTTTTTTTTTAAATGGTGAAGTGGAGTGGGGAGGTTAAAAAATTATGGGAACCGCCTGCTCCCTCGCAAAATATGTCGATAAAATCGAAGACATGGGGGCGGCCCCAAAACAGGATAAGGAGGTCAACGTAGATCGAACCAATGCGCAGGTGATTTAGAGACAACGGCAACGATTAAATTTAGAGAAAGGAAATTTAAAAAAAATAATGGGAAACACTAGCTTCCTCGCAAAATATGATGGTAGAATCGAAGACATGGGGGCGGCCCCAAACAGGATAAGGAGGTCAACGTAGATCAAACCAATGCGCGAAACACGTAGAGGCAATGCCTACGATGAGATTTAGATAGAGAAAATAAAAAAAAAAAAGGCAGCAGAGAAGCAGCTGGAACCTCCCCAACGCGTGGGTCTTTGATTTCAGGGACTTCTGTTTAAGATTCTAAAGTTGATATGCCTAAATGGCACCTCCCCAACGCGTGGGTCTTTGATTTCAGGGACTTCTGTTTAAGATTCTAAAGTTGATATGCCTAAATGGCACTTCCCGTTGACTAATTGCTCCCAAAAGCCTTTCAGCTCTTCAACGGGTCACCTCACCTCCATTTACCAAATTTCGGGCAAATCGATCCACTAGTTTGGGCTATAAAGTGGTTTCAGTGTTATTACAAAATTTCGATTTTTCTACCCAAAGGGTTCTAAATGCGAATAAATTTTGTCTCATTTAAAACCAGAAATTGAAGACCTTTCTGATGGTGACCTCGATAGTGACAATAAATCTTTCAAAAACTTGTTTTGGATGGGTAAATTAGAGAATAATTTTAAATTTCGAAATTGGTGTGCCAAAACGGCACTTTCCGTGGGCCGATTGAATCCAAAATTTGTTCACCTCTTCGACGTGTAATACAATCCCCTTGTGCAAAATTTCAGCCAAATCGGTTCAGGGGCTTGGGCTGTACCGCGATTTTAAAGTCCGATAAAAATCAATTTTTTTTTATTTTTGGTCAAAAGGGCACTAAGAATGAATGAATTTTTAGAAGCAGAATTTGAAGGCCTTTCCTATCGTGACGTGAAAAATGGGGGTTTGCATTTAAAATTTAAAAGTTGATGTGCCAAAATGGCATTTCTGGTTGCACGATTGGCTCCAAAAGCTTTTCAGATCTAAGTTGGGTTATCACATGCACACGTACCAAATTTCAGCTAAATCTGTCGAGTAGTTTGGGCTGTGGCGTGTTTACGAACGTACGTACGTACGAACGTACAAACGTACGAACGTACGTACGAACGTACGTACATACATACAGACACATTTTAAAAACCACTTTTTTGGGCTCCTCAGACCTCAAAACGTATAGATCCGGTCTTATCTCAAATTCGAAAATTTTAGTGATTGCAGTAACCTCCCTTTTTTTTTAAATGGTGAAGTGGAGTGGGGAGGTTAATAATGGGAACCATCTGCTCTCTCGCAAAATATGCCACCCCCGTATCTCAATTTTATTAACATATTTTGCGAGGGAGCAGGTGGTTCCCATTATTTTTTTTAAATTTTCTTTCTCTAAATGTCATCGTAGGCGTTGTCTCTAAGTGTTTCGCGTATTGCCTTGATCTACGTTGACCTCCTTGTCCTGTTTGGGGCCGCCCCCATGTCTTCGACTCTATCAACTATATTTTGCGAGGGAGCAGGAGGTTCCCATAATTTTTTTTAAATTTTCTTTCTCTAAATCTAATCGTTGGCGTTGCCTCTAAGTGTTTCGCGCATTGCCTTGACCTACGTTGACCTCCTTGTCCTGCTTGGGGCCGCCCACATGTATTCGACTCTATCAACTATATTTTGCGAGGGAGCAAGAGGTTCCCATTATTTTTTTTTAATTTTCTTTCTCTAAATGTCATCGTAGGCGTTGCCTCTAAGTGTTCCGCGCATTCGTTTGATCTACGTTGACCTCCTTGACCTGTTTGGGGCCGCCCCCATGTCTCGATTCTATCAACTATATTTTGCGAGGGAGCAGACGGTTCCCATATTTTTTTTGTAAATTTCTTTATGAAAATGCCATCATAGGCAATGCACCTAAATGTTTTGGACATTGGTTTGATCTACGTTGACCTTATTACGCAGATTTGGGGCCCTGACACGAGCAACTTTAAGTAGTCATTTTGTTAAGTAATTTTTGCAAGACACCTACGAAAGTGGACGTAGTATGATCCATAATGTTCAAATGGAACCATTTTCAGTGAGGTAATTGCCTAAAAGTCCTCTATATCGTGATAAATTGCGTTTTTAATTTTGACATTTAATTGTCATCTTGGTTTACAACAATCAGGCAGGTGAATTTGCTGCGTTGCCGGACGTAAACGGCATCCATTTTTCGGAGCAATTTAGCGGAGCAAACTTCACATCCACGGTTGGTCCTGGGTTGGTTCCAAATTCAATAAAATAATTTTATGTATATTTTAACCTCCCCAACCCCATCACAATTTAAAAAAAATGGGAGGTTACTGCAATCACTAAAATTTTCGAATTTGAGATAGCACCAGATCTCCACGTTTTGCGGTCTCAGGAACCCAGAAAAGTGGTTTTTAAAATGTGTCTGTGTGTATGTTCGTACGTACGTTCGTACGTACGTACGTTTGTAAACACGCCACAGCCAAAACTACTGGGCCGATTTGGCTGTAATTTGGTACGTAGGCATCTCATAACCCAACTTAGATCTAAAAAGCTTTTGGAGCCAATCGTGCAACCGGAAATGCCATTTTGGCACATCAACTTTTAAATTTTAAATGCAAACCCCCATTTTTCACGTCACCATAAGAAAGACCGTCTTTCTAATGGCGACATAAAAAAGAGGCCTTGTATTTAAAATTTTAAGTTGATATGCTTAAATGGCAGTTCGCGTGGGCCAATTGCTCCCAAAAGCCTTTCAGGTCTTCAACGGGTCACCTAATCTCCATGTACCAAATTTCAGCCAAATCGATTCAGTAATTTGGGCTATAATGTGTTTTTACTGTTATTATAAAATTTCGATTTTTTGAACCAAACAGCGCTAAATGCGAATTAATTTTGTCCTATTTAAAACCAAGATTTGAAGACCCTTCTGATGGTGACAATAAATCTTTCAAAAACTTGTTTTTAATGGTTTAATGATTGAATAATTTTAAATTTGGAAATTGGTGTGCCAAAAGGACACTTTCCGTGAGTCGATGGAATTCAAAATTTGTTCAGCTTTTCGAGGTGTAATACAATCCCTATGTGCAAAATTTCAGCCAAATCGATTCAGGGGCTTGGGCTGTACCCAGTGATGTGAGTTGGTAATTTACCGCGTAAATTACCAAATTATTTACGGTAATTTACCGGTAATTTACCAAAAGTAAATTACCGTAAATTACCAAATTAATTACGGTAATTTTTCGGTAAATTACCAGCATAAATTACCATTAATTCTCGTTGAGAAAAAATGAAAATTTTAAATTACGGAGTTCCATATCCCCACCACAATTATGACAGCTGTCAACTGTCGGGCGCCCTGAGGACAAGCGAACAAACGTCGTCCATAAGATTTACATTGTAACATTGTAACAACTTTTTCATCCACTTTGCATGCAATTCACTTCAATCAATGCTTTAATAATGCATGTAAGCTTTTGTGTGCCCGAGTTTCTGTTAAATGTTAAGGGTCCGTGGATTAACTCGAAATCACAGATAAATTTGTAACCGTATTCTGTAACAAGCTTTTAATTTCTCTAAAATCTCCGCCGAAGTCCCATTCTATTTATATGGCGTTATGACGCCATATAAATAGAATGGGACTTGCACCTATATAATTATTGTTTAAGTATTTACGAGAAATTTGTGATTTTCCTTTCATTCAATCCAAAATTTGAAAACTTCTTAATTACGATGGTAAAAAAAAATGGTAAATTACGGCGGTAAATTACCACGGTAAATTACCATAAAAATAAATTACCCGAGAATTTAAATTGGTAAATTACCATGGTAACTTACCACGGTAATTTACCAAAAAAATAAATTACGGTAAACTCACA
This sequence comes from Pycnomerus fuliginosus, assembly GCA_963924575.1. NCBI lineage: Eukaryota > Metazoa > Arthropoda > Insecta > Coleoptera > Zopheridae > Pycnomerus > Pycnomerus fuliginosus. The sequence continues at coordinate 21,193,163 of OZ004618.1, read as the reverse complement.
TCACTGGCTGTACCGCGATTTTAAAGTTTGATAAAAATCAATTTTTTTTTTAATTTTTGGTCAAAAGGGCACTAAGAATGAATACATTTTTAGAAGCAGAATTTGAAGGTCTTTCTTATGGTGACGTGAAAAATGGGGGTTTGCATTTAAAATTTAAAAGTTGATGTGCCAAAATGGCATTTCCGGTTGCACGATTGGCTCCAAAAGCTTTTCAGATCTAAGTTGGGTTATGAGATGCCTACGTACCAAATTGCAGCCAAATCGGCCCAGTAGTTTTGGCTGTGGCGTGTTTACAAACGTACGTACGTACGAACGTACGAACGTACGTACGAACGTACGTACGAACATACACACAGACACATTTTATAAACCACTTTTCTGGGTTCCTGAGACCTCAAAACGTGGAGATCTGGTGCTATCTCAAATTCGAAAATTTTAGTGATTGCAGTAACCTCCCATTTTTTTAAAATTGTGATGGGGTTGGGGAGGTTAAAATTCAAAATTCTGCGATACACCATTCCGAAGATATTAGATAAAAACATTTTAAAACGAAGATGTTCGGCGAGTGACAATTGACCAATAATTTTTGCACCAAACTTCATCATTTGAAAAGTAGATTCTGTGGTATAAAGAATGCGGTTTTTCAGACTCACTCTGTATAAGTGAGGGGTTGTTATTTAAAATTTTTAGTTGGGGGTTAGGGGAGGGGGTCCGAGTTTACGAGATATTCGCAGTTGCTCGTTTTCATTGGATTGGAACGCTATTCAGATCATGTTGAGTATTTAAGGAATTGAGAACGTCACTTACCGTAATTTTATCAACAATCGTATGCATCAATTAAGAAAACTTTCAGTAACAAATATTATAAAGTTTTTCCGAGAATCATTATTCCAGTAAGAAAGATTCAGGGATCTATAATTCCTGTGCAGTTCACTTTCGATGAGAGTGATCCAAAATTTTTCCAATATAGATAAGTAATTTGCTGATTTAAGTGACGTTTATTGTCCTGAAATAGGTAACAATCAACAACAAACTGACTTTGAAGTCTATAGAGAAAAAGAAAGAGCAAGTTCCTAATAGCAAACTTAAGACTGTTGAAAAATAGTTGGTTGTCCATTAGAGAACGCTTCAGGAGAGCGTCAATCACTCAACCCTCCAATTTAGAGCCCCCATTAAAGGATGTTGGCAGACGTACGCCAATGGAATGAAAAAGCCATTCACAGGCGAAGAGATTAGACTACACTACACCTGTTCTTGGGCGACTAGTTTTTTGTTTTTATGATGGGAAAGTTCATTCAATCTCTGCTCTAGCTATAATCGAGGCGGCACGCCTCTAACTCTTCCTCTTCTTCTCTCAAGTCTACTAAAAAGAGTGAACATGCACCGAGTCACTTCTTCGCTGGAAAAACACGTATCCGTAACAGAATCACCTGAGATGATCGACTTCTAAAGCCTCATGCTTTCAGAATTTTATTTTAATCAAATTAAGAGGTTTTCCTGCGACTTAATTAAAGCTTGTTTGTTCATGTCAAGAGTGAATCTTGGGTTTGTCTACTTAAAATAAACATCCCCGAACATTTCGGTCAGATTTACATACAGGTGCTCGTCGGTCGTGTTTCAGCACTTTAATTAAACAATTCAGAAACGAAAAAGTTGTATTTTTGGTTTGCGCTTTCGACAGGTTGTTGATTTAAATTTCAGGACGAGATTTTGTCGGTCTCCAGGTGCGGCTTCTAGTTTTTTAGCGCGCTGGGTAATTAAATAGCAGTCGCTCAAATTAGTGTTCCCCAATCCCCATATGCAAATATTGTTGATCACTAGAAGGACACGAAAAAGTGGTGTTAACGCACTCGTAAATCAGCATCATGGAGCGAATTCTCAGCGGTATCGCCTTTCTATGACAGTTTCGCTTTTCGCTGGCGACGCCACTGAACCGTGCTCGAATAATAAACCTACCTGTCCGACAAGATCAAGAAATAACCCACGGCGGAAATGACGCAATAACGGATATCGATTTTTTCTCAGGCTTTATCATAGACGCCTGTTCGCCTGTATCCTCCATTCCCACCTACCTATTTTCTTAACATAATTGCTGAGCTGAATAATTAAGTCGAATTAGATGAATGAACAATTTTATTTTCCACTTTTAATTGCACCAGATTAGGTGCTCGCATTTAATTTGTGGTGCTATCGGAGCCGGAATCTTTTTCGGGACGAAACCATTTCGGGTAATGAAGATTCAAGTGTATGTTTGGATGTGTTATCTACCTGTTAAATTAATTGTAAGTAATGGCAGCAAATATTTCATTTTACGCCCTTGTACTTAAGCGCTCGGCGTACCTAAATCAAAATGTTTACATTTACCTACCGGCCGGCGATTCGTTATTTCCCTTACAGCATAACCTTATCAATTCCATCCCTGAAGTACCTATCACTAAGCAGCATTGTTCCCTTCCTTCAGTCCTTTGTTCCTGCAGTTTGTGAAAACTTATTTCTTCAACATCAAATAGGCTTTTTGTATGGAAAAGGAATTTGGTCAATACAGGACGGCGCGGCGCCGTGATAATAAATACCTGAAATTTGATAATGTCAATAATGTGCTGATGCTCCGAGAGAATTTTTGTGTGCACGGAAATAGGGGGCGAAAAATTACCCCTCCCCTCGATTTTTAACCTTGTGAATACAATAGTATTAATAAAGGCTTAAGGTTGGGCCTCGAATCGTTTAAAAATGACATTTTCGCGGCTCGGGAATTCCTAGTCACAGGAGGCTACGCGTGGCCTACAGAAGTGATTGAAAGTGCATTTTGTAGATGAAGGATCAGACTACAGGATGACATTAATTTAAAACTCATATTTTGAAAAAAAAATATACGGATAAATTTTATTTCAAAATATGAGTCTTAAATTAATGTCATCCTGTAGTCTGATCCTTCATCTACAAAATGCACTTTCAATCACTTCGTTAGGCCACTCGTAGCCTCCTGTGAAAATCCCTTCAGGCTGCGTTTTTTAACGCAAATGGTCTCGCTGTCCGGCGCGACGAACTGGAAGTGTTCATTCATGAACACGACCTGGAGATCGTGCTCGTCAACGAGACCCACCTCAGGGAAAACCACCGAGATCCAAAAATCCGTGGTTTCACTCTTCATCGCAGAGACCGACAGACTGGCCCAGGAGGGGGAACGGCCATCTATGTAAGTCATAAAATCAATCACTATGTTTCAGCTTTGCCAGAACTACACAGACTGGAAGCCGTAGGCATCGTCGTCGAAACAGTCCGAGGACCTCTAACCCTCTTCTCTTGCTACAACACACAAAAGATCCCCCTTGACGAACTGGCGGATCTCCTGAACAGTGGCAACTCCATCATCGCGGCAGGCGATTTCAATGCCAAGCACACAGACTGGCACAGTCGAGTCAACAACGCAAACGGTCGCAACCTGCGAACTTTTGTTGATGACAACGACTATCAGGTCCTGGCTCCAGAGAAGCCCACTCACCACAACTACGTGTCAGGTCTGCCCGACACGCTGGACATCGCCATCGTCAAGAATGTCCCCCTCCAAATCGACCTCACTGCCATCAGCGATCTCTCCTCAGACCACAACCCCGTCCTGATGCACATCGGCGACGAGGCTAATGATTCCATCAATCCCACAGGGAAATTCACAAACTGGATTTCCTTCCGCAGAAACGTTGAGGAAAACTTCGGACCGATTCCAACTATTGATGATACTGCAGACCTTAACCGGGCTGTGGAATCATTCGAGTTGAAAATCTCCGAAGCCCTCAACGCTTCCCCCTCACATCCAAGCCGTGGTAAGAGAGAGAAGAGAGGCCAAAAAGACTGCCGACAGAACGGGAGCCCGGATCGACAAAACCAGGTTTCACAACCTGGTTCACCAAGTCAGGTACGCGCTGAAGGATCTCCGTAACGAGAACTTTCAGACCCACCTGGAGTCCCTGAACATCGAGGACAGTTCTGTGTGGAAACTGGCCAAGACTCTTCGAAACGACCGCAAGCCACTCCCGGCAATTCACGGCCCCAGAGGACTCGTCTTCCGGGAGGAGGAGAAAGCCGAGGTGTTCGCCGAATGTCTGGAACTGCAATGCAGGGTCCCGATACCGGAGGACGCAGATCTCGACCACTACGACCTAGTGGAAGACTTCGCCGAAGTTTTCTGCCAGGAAGCCCCGGAAGACGACGATCACATTCGCCACACCTCCCCGGAGGAAGTCTTTAAGGTAATATCCAGCCTCAAAACGAGGAAAGCCCCAGGCCCCGACCAGATTCCCAATCTTGCCCTCAAAAATCTTCCGAAAAAAGCCATCGTTGCTCTGACTGGGATTTTCAACGCCATGTTCCGCCTTCGCTATTTCCCACCCCGGTGGAAATGCGCCAACGTAATCTTCATCCCCAAACCCGGCAAAGACCGAAAGTTCCCTCAGAACCATCGGCCAATCTCACTGCTCTCTGGTGTCAGCAAACTTGCTGAACGCCTCATTCGCTCTCGTCTCACCGAGATTGTCTCCGATCTCGGTATCATTCCCCAGGAACAGTTCGGCTTTCAACCCAAACATTCCACGACCGATCAACTGATCAGAGTCACAGAGCTCTCCTCACGATGGCTTGACTGGGGTCACGTAGTAGGCGCTACCTTCTTTGATGTTTCAAAAGCTTTCGACACGGTCTGGCATGAGGGACTTATTTATAAGCTCGCTCATGCCGGAATCCCCGCGTCGATGGTCCAGATCATCAACTCCTTCTTGTCCGGTCGCTCCTTCAGAGCCAAAATTCAAAACTCCTTCTCAGAGGAGCACCCTCTCGAGGCAGGTGTCCCACAAGGCTCTGTACTCTCACCAACTCTCTTCGCTCTCTACGTGGCAGACATGCCACGCAGCCCAAACTCCACCTTGGCCGTCTACGCCGACGACACGTGCACCCTAGCACACTCCCGTAGCCCTCAGCTGCTTACCCAATACCTTCAGGAAGCAGCTGACAACCTGAGCGAATTCTTTCTTCGTTGGCGCATCGTCGTCAATCCCGAGAAAAGCTCCGCCCTATTCATCTCGCGCAGAAGAGAAGTGCCGCACGGCCATGTGACGATGGACGAGGAGAAGATTCAGTGGCACAACGAGGTCAAGTACCTCGGGGTCAAGCTGGATCGACGACTCAGCTTCATTCCTCACGTGGACTACTCAGTCGCCAAAGCCAAAATGGTAATTGGCCACCTCTATCCAATGCTGTGTAGAAGCAGCGGCTTATCTTTTGAGAATAAGCTGAGGCTCTACAAGGCAGTGGTTAGACCAGCCATGACCTACGGCTCTGGCGCCTGGGGACACGTCTCTAATGCGCAACTCCAAAAGCTCCAAGTCATCCAGAATCGTTGTCTGAGGTACGCCTTTAACGCTCCCTGGTACGTCCGAAACACCCAGCTCCATCAAGAAGCAAACCTCCCGACAATCAAAGACTTCCTCTTTGAAACAAACACACGAACCTTTGCTCGAGCAGAGGTTCATCCCAATCCGCTAGTGAGAGATGCGGTCGACTACGACCCAGCGAATTCCAGAATTCGTCGTCCCAGGACGGCTCTCATCCACCCACCTTGAACCACTAATGTTTAGTATGTTGCAGGTAGACCACAGCAAGATTTCGTCGTTAACTTTCTTTTTCAGCGAACTCTCCCACCTAATGCCTCTCCTTGCCCCTCAGGCAAAACGCACCCCAGACCCTTCAGGTCTCCCCTCTAAGGTCCTCCCCTCAGGAGTCCCTTACTTAACTTACCTCAGGAGCTTTGCTCCAGCCCGACACATCAAAAAATAAACAATGATGATACACCGCACGTTGCAGGCTTGTGCCTTGACGATGGATGCACATAGGTGATGAGCAGTAGGGGCCCTTGGCCTGGCTCTTTTCTGTTTTTTTTTTTTTTTTAGCCTCCTGTGACCAGGAATTCCCGAACCGCGAAAATGTCATTTTTAAACGATATAAGGCGATAAAATTTCTGTCAAATGAAATGCATGCCAACCTTATTGTTTCCATTGAAATTTCTTTTGTTGTTTTATCATCCGAATATAATTCGTGGTTCGATTTTTTCTGCAAAATTAGCTTACAAATATATTCGTAGCCTTTGCTTTTGGAAATTTTTCGTTGCAAAAGCTACTCATTTATTTGTTTCGCAAATTTTGTCGGAAAAAATCAGTACCACTCGTTATATTATTTACGATTATACCTCCCGACGAAAATAGGCGAAGTGAACTGAATTTTACACAAACTTGACAAAGGAAATATCGCCTTAAGAGCAGGACCGTCTCTCCCTGTAAGTATGACTTTGGCTGCTGGGCAGTGTCAAAATTTTCCAACTCACGACGAAAATTTTGGATGTTATACCTTACCCCTCCCCCCCCCCCCGATCTGATAAGCATAAATGAGTGCTAAAATCATTAAAATATTCCCTAAATCCATGATGATTATTAATTAAGTGCGGGAAGTGCATAGTCGGAAAATAAAACAAATTCACAAAACTCCGCTACTCCTATGCAATAAGAAAGAAAGATTATTGCTTATCGTTATCGCGTATAAAAACAATTTTAACCATCTGAAATTTGACGCCCAACACGGCTTTTTTGGGACAAGAAAACACAAACAGGTACCTACAATGCTGTGTTCACTGCAGCGACAAGCTGTCGCAGAGGTTGTACAGGGTGATGCTCTTGTCGTTTCCCACTGTTGATGGGATCTTTTCCTGATAGTTTTGAATCGTTCCTGAGTTATCCCGAAAAATCTGAAAATCGATTTTATTAAAGAAAAATTCATGTCTTTCTTATGATTGATGCTAATTTTAGTGAACGCTAGAACTCTAATATTTTTGACGGAGTCAATTAAATGGTTTTGACAGATTTTTTTAGGTCTTCTATGGTCTCCGAGATCCTAATAGTCGGAAACGAAAAAAGCACCATCCTGTCTGTATGGTCTTGAACAGTCGAGATTCAACTTACTTAAACTTACCTAACACTAAATATTTCATAATCGTCATTACAACAAGAATTAAACTGTACTCGATCAGAAAATGTTAAATCTAATAAAATTGTGGAGAGGAAATGAATCGTGGGGAGTAAATTCGATAAAAATCTGCTTTTGGGGGTGCAAGTTGGCAATGTAGTCAGGGATAATAAATAGCGCCAATTCAGTGGATTCCCCGTCCATGTTGACATTAGTTTTCCTGTTTACAATCGCTATTTGGTTGGCTGTTTATTTTTAGTTCAGCTGCATTTGAAGCTGTAAATTAATGAAATGTTTTGTTTATCCTGTCCGAAATTATAAATTGTATATGATTTTGAGCTGTAATACATATGCTATATTGGCCTATTTATTCCTCAGATGAAAATATTTAGATACAGACGTCCCTCCAGTGAGCTTGGACTAATTATGCGAAAGATAATGAGGATGTTGGGGTACTTGAGCTTGAGCATCTTCTACATGATGGCTGGAACATTCAAAAGCGATATTCTTTGATTGACATTTCGGCGTAACTTAATTAAACTTTTTAATTAGTTTTATTTGCATTGAAATTAACTTTCGAACTGAAGCGATCTCATTAACACGTCATTTGTTCAATAATTGGCATCCAGTCGTGGAAGGGACTCGGCGAAAAGGTGGGCAAGTTGGGCGGAAAATTGTACACCGACGACCGACGCATCCTGAAACCGACGCGCGTCTTTCACAGCAGCGTTACGGTTTGATCGAAGGATCCGAAGAAATTTCAGTGACAAATTTTGTAATTTATCGTTGTAGTCTTGCAATTGAGCGCTCTTGTATACCATAGTAACAAATTCGATAATTTTTCATACCAGGATTGGCACAAACGAGGTCACAAATCATTTTCCTAGTGAAGGTTTGGACAAAAAATATCGAGGATTTTCTTTAAAATTACAGTCCTTTATGCGTAGGCTAAACTTGATACCAACAGATCGTGTCATTTATAGGACCCCAGCCTAATTGAAATGTTTTCAGAAATGCATACCTATGCTTAAAACTTAAATGAATTTAAGTCTAGAGGCACCTTGCAAGTGAAAACTGAAATTTGACTGGACTTTTCCGACAATTTTTAAAAACCATACCTAAATAATAAAGAATACATTTTATCGATAGGTTCCTCAACAAATTAAATATTTCAGAAATAAAGAAATCTTAAAAAATTCGATTCACCGTATCTGACCTTACATTTGCTTACAGATAAGTGTTATTGGTTTCATCTCTCTATGTATGCGGTTTGTGAGCAGAGTTGCCCGCATGCTTTGTCTAATTTCCTGAAATTGATTTAAAAGCCTGGCGATGGCACACATTATATTTACAATTTATTTTTATTTTTTAACTTCTACGCTCCCGAAACAATCAATAAGTAGGTACTGAAATCGATCGAAAAATCGAACATCAAGTCTTAACGTTTTAGGGTCCTGGGAATCAGAAAACGTGGTTTTTGAAAAATGTCTGTGATCATACTGCAGCATTGAACATATCGAGATGAAATTTGGCACACGTATTCAATAATGGTCACTTTGTAGGGGCTGATTGTATTTTCGGTCACACTGGTCCACGGTAAGTGTTGACCTTATTTTTTTGGGGCGAATCTGATGGTGTAGGTACTTGACATTTTCTTGCACTTCCGGTTTAACCGGAAAGGATCCTAGTTTTGATTTTTCAAATAGAATCATACTTTTTCCACAACGGATTCAGAATCTACGATTTTTTCTGAGACAGAAATATGTATCATGACCGGAAGTGGACTCACGGCCACCTTAGATTTTCAAAAACATCGAAGAAATCGGTGAAAAATTGAAAATTTTGTAAAAAAGAAAATACACAATAGCTTTGTTTTTTTTGATACCAATTTAGATGATTAGATGTGTAGGTAATTTCCTTAATTTTTGTTTTGCAAACTTCGCAGGTTTGAACATTGAAGATATCTGAAATAAATAAAAGGAATTGAAAAAAAGGTAATTGCGCAGTTGAATTTATATCGTAAAAGCTAAATTTATGTTTTTGGGTGGCCGTGACTCCACTTCCGCTCAGGTATGACACATGTTTCTAAGTCAGAAAAAGTTGTAAATTCCGAATCCGTTGAGAAAGAAGTATAATTCGATTTGAAAGATGCAAATTAGGGTGCAAATTTTCTGACTACACCACTTCATGCGTATCAAAAAAATAAGGTTGACCTGTCCGAAAATATTTCCGAAATATTCCTCTGAAAAAAGTTCTCGAATTTATTCCTTACTTTTGAAAAGCACTACAGTCTACCTACTCTCCAAGGTGTCCATAGGGATTTAGATTTTACTTTTTTCCTGCTTCCTTAATTAATTTAATGGAAATTTTAGGCTACCAAGTTTTAGATACCGATAGCCTCTACCTGTGTAAAAATACTGAGGTTAGTTCATAAACGAATAAGGCAAAACGGTCCGTTATTTAAATTTCCCGCGAAGACGACGTAGTCTTGCGTTCCGTAGCAACATATTCGCCGGAAATTCGAATAACGGCCCGTTTTACCTTCGTTTATGAACTGACCCCGGGGAACTATTCGCTCAGTATTTTTCCACAGGTATCAGTATCTAAAACCTGAAAGCCTAAAATTTCCATTAAATTAATTAGGGAAGCAGGAAAAAAATTAAATCGAATTCCCCACGTAAATCCCTATGGACACCTTGTGTAGGCATACCGTATATTTTTATTAACGGAATAGGCATCTTGCATCAATTTTGTTTTTGATGTTAAATTGAAGTTCGGGATATATTTAATCCTTCCAGATACCTTAAATTCCAATATCTTGTCCGTGGAGCTCAAAAAAAAATGAGAAAGTAGCATTTCCAAACTTCCCGCCAAAAGACCAGCCCAGCCATTCGAACATAATTTTCTTACATGTGACAACGTCGCTGTCTAACCTGACCCGACGTCTTTCATTCATAAATCTTAAATATTTTATAGCACTCACCAGTACTCTTCGCCAGTGGGTACAAAGGCACAAGATGCCAACCCAAGCAACTAATAACATTCTACTTACCGCCTTTTACAACGTTAGAGGTTACTCTTGATCCCTCTTATTGTCAACTGTCAAGGCTGACTTTTCAAATTAATTATTAAACGTCACCCTCAAATAAACTGTTGTCAGATTGCATCCGCTGTACGATTTATGACGTCACAAGTCGTACAACAGCGTTTCTGAATTATTTATTTATTTACAAATAAACAAACGTTTTTTAAATAAAATTGATGTTCGCTGATGATTCTTTATATCTTTATTGATGCATTTACATTAAAATAACCCGAAATTAGGAAATGTGCAAGATGCCTATTTTAGTGCCATTTTTTTCAGAAAATGTCATTTTAGGGTCTTTTTGGCCTGATATCGTAAAGGAAAGACGCTACAGCCCAAGTTACTGAAGATATTGAAATGAAATTTGGCATACATATTCAATGGGCACTTTGTAGGTGCTCATTAAATAAGCAAGTAAGTCGAAAAACCGAAAAAACATGTACATATTTATTATTAAATTCGATAGCTGTGATCTTTCAGGGTCTAAAACCTTAGTACCGTTTTTTCGAAAAGTGTTATTTTAATAACGAAAAGCCTCCTTCACCTTGGAAGTTCTGCTGGGGTTTGAATTTAATATTCGCGCCTTGAATTTGTATAGAACCTACGTTTAGCGATAACCTGAGCATACTGTAGTTCCGAGGTTAGTTCACTGTCTGTACATTTACAAATGTTTTAATTTACGTTGCAAACAATTTGCACAATTGAAATTAGTTAAACTTTGCAAATATGACAAAAAAAGCTTAATACAGGCAAAGGTGGTAAGTTAGGGCCGATTTCATAATCAAAATTAAAATGTCCTTTAAATATTTGCTTAGCAACATTCCAGAAAGGTTGCTCCTGATTGGTCAAAATCCCTTTTACAGTCGACTTTTATTTTAAATGACCTTTAACTTTAATTATGAAATCGGCCCTTAATCTTGGGAAATTTTTTTTTATGTAAAGGGTAGCGGAAGTGACTCTTTCGACAATTCGACAAGTCAGAAAACACCATCTGATCTACCTGATTCCTTATTTACAAAAAAGATAGTTTGTATTAATCACATCCGTTTTCAGAACATAAAGCAACATATAATCTAACAGAGGTTTGAATTTTTTGTTTGATCGGTAACGTCTCATCAAATCAACTACTTATTAAGGACCTTCGGTCCAAAAGTAACCTGATTTGTGATTTACTTTAGAAAATAATTTAACCGCAGATTTGTTCGAATCGGTACTTACCTAATTAAGTGTGATGTGATAAATGATGTGTGTAGACGGGTCTTTTGGTTAATATAGAAACAGATATGGAAATAGATTTTTTTAATATAATCAACGTTAGAGAATGAACATAGAATACGGCCGCTGTGTGAATAGGTAATTCTTGAGACCATCGACCTTATTATTTGCTTTCATCAGCAATGATTTTTGGAAAACTAAATTTTTCACCACATGGTCTTGTCTAACGTAACGTGTACATTCATACAGCACTGTATAAGAAATCGTAATGTCCTGTATAATTAATGTTCCATCAGTAAATTGTGGTAAAATTCATTGTGAGACTGATGATGTGTTTTCCTATCGCGTGCTGATGTTGGTTGAATTAACCTGCTAATGAAGTTTCGTTGCGATATTCTGGAAAACTGTCATTTCTATAGCGAAGAGAAGTCGTCATAAAAGTTGATGATGCGGCGGACCTCTGTTTGTGATGAATATATTTTTGTAATTCATAACTGCAATAAAAATACATGGCGGCGAGCTCATTCTGGTCGGTTTTTATGCGAAACAGGCAAAGCCACTTGAAGGGTTTTTGCATGTTGGCTTTTTCTACATCCTCTCTTAATTCATTAGGAATGTTTCGTCAGTCACATTGTGAATAGAGGAGTACCACGGTCTGTGATCTCCTGGAAAATAATTGCGAGCGCAAGAACGTGAAAAATATGTATTTTCACAAAGAACCTGGCCATAATAATATGGAGTTCAATCACGTTTTCTTTAACGAAGGTATTGGAAACTTTTCAATTTCCCCGCATTGCTGTTCTGCTGCTGAAGTTATGGGACATTGAAATCCCGTCTCTCAGTTACTTGGGACAGTTTTATTGCATGGGAGCGAGATGGATGCAGGTTATATCTGCACTCCCGGAAAATAGAGAGCTCTCTTAGTGAATTAGTTAACTTGAATTGCTTTTATTCAAACTATATTGCTTCACTCAAAGGTCGCAAGCAAATCGACTTCCTCTGATTTTCATTTATCGCTAATTGAACTGCTTTATTCGATTTAATTATTTTCAACCATCGACACCTTCACGCTAATAAGCTTGTAGTGTTTTTGACATAGGTGTACGGTGTACATGTCAACAATTCTATACACGCAGGCGGAAACTATTCTCTCGATTCCCATAATTAATTAAAATTCACTTCAATCAGTGATCAGAGATTTTTAGGGCGTGCATGCATTATTATTTATTCATAATTACGTGTGTTTATGGCATACCCGGTTTAATTAACATATAAATTTTCATCACACGAATTCTTTGCGAGTCTGATATTTGGGGATTGTTCAAAAGTAATCGGTGTAAATTTCGATCCCAATTACTTTGTTGACTGTAAATTCACCACCGCTTGCGGTAAACACTTCCTAATTGGTTTGCTAATTATTAGTAAATAGATATTAGCTGGAAATTATTAGATTCAAATTGTGCTAATGATTCGGCCCACACAGCATCATGATGATAAATAATGAAAAAATCTTCTTTAGGTTTTAATTGTCAAAGCTTATTTAGTTATTTGGTGTTTCTAATCAATATTCATAGGTAATACAGTGAGATTCTTAAAATTTGTAATGAGGGTTGGCCATGAAAGACAATTGAATCGAAAAACGTTTGTCCGATCGAGTTCGTATAGTTCCCAACCAATTCCCTAGATTAAAATGGTGGACGTTAATTTTTTTAATTAATCGTATTTTCATTTATTAAAATGAAAAATTTGAGGATATCTCCACTTCCCCGATCAAATTTGGCGCGCCCGCCCACCTTCGACCTTGAATGGCCCCCACAAAAACAAGTTGTGCGCAAGTGAGGTTATGCCGGAATATTTGTTTCGAAGCAGCTGTTGTGTGTTGTGAGCCCCCCTTTCGACGTTTTGAGTCCTAAACAACTTGAAGAAAATAATGACAAATGAACCGCACTTCAGCAGGCGGTCAGTGGAATTCCAAAGTCAAAACAGAATCGATTGATGTGAACGACAGGAAATCAAGTAATTTTATTATTGTTAAAATGACACATTCCTGTTAGAAATTGTTTTAGAAAGAATGCAAAAAGAGAGTAATGATGGACATCGATGGATTTGGCATATAAAAATGGGAGGATGTTAATCAACATCTTTATGAGGTTTCGTCTTTCGACATTCATTGTAGGTCTCCACACCACCTCTTTGAAAACTAGATAGACAAAACTTTTAACAAAAGGAAAGATGTATTACATATTTTTGGAAACTAAAATTGGTGTTTCAGGTCTAAGGTTTATTTACGTGGCTTTGGAAATTATAGACATTTGCTACGGCTGTTATAATTTAGATTTTATGAAGGGGCCAGTGATTCATCCATACTGAGAACATTAGTGGCTTTATTTTTAACTGCAAAAGAAGCTTGAACACCAAACATAGAAGTTCAAAGACTGTGGAATCACTTAATCTGGGCTTTACCGATACTGAATTAGAAAAGCAGCCCCTAGAATATGCTGTACTTACCGAAAAGTTAATAAAACCGTTCAAATAACATGATTAATTTATTTTGCACCTGTTTTAGTGCACTTAGACAGGGTTAAGGGGGCACAGAGGGGTCGAAGTTTCTGTGGTAGTTTCGATTACCTTCACTACTGTTTTTAACCTTGACTGGGGGTATTCCAAACCCCAAAAATTTGTACGCCACTGCTGACTGTGAAGCCCCCCGACAGCCTTTGCTCAATTTTTGCAACCACTGTCTAACATTTCCCACTAACACTGTCGAAAATCTTGTACAAATCCAAATCCATCGATGTCCATCATTACTCTCTTTTTGCATTCTTTCTAAAACAATTTCTAACAGGAATCTTTCATTTTAACAATAATAAAATTACTTGATTTCCTGTCGTTCACATCAATCGATTCTGTTTTGACTTTGGAATTCCACTGACCGTCTGCTGAAGTGGGGTTCATTTGTCATTTCTTCAAAGTTGTTTAGGACTCAAAACGTCGAAAGGGGGGCTTACAACACACAACAGCTGCTTCCTGGCTGCTTCGAAACAAATATTCCGGCATAACCTCACTTGCGCACAACTTGTTTTTGTGGGGGCCATTCAAGGTCGAAGGTGGGCGGGCGCGCCAAATTTGATCGGGGAAGTGGAGATATCCTCAAATTTTTCATTTTAATAAATGAAAATACAATTAATTAAAAAAATTAACGTCCACCATTTTAATCTAGGGAATTGGTTGGGAACTATACGAACTCGATCGGACAAACGTTTTTCGATTCAATTGTCTTTCATGGCCAACCCTCATTACAAATTTTAAGAATCTCACTGTACAACAAGTGATTTTACAATTTCCGGAAATTTTCGAGTTGTAGACACGAATGCTTGATTGCTTGTTGGTTCAAAATGACCATGAGTGCTTGCACGAGTGGTCATTTTTGAATCCAACGAGCATGAGCTATCGAAACGAAGAAAATTTCCTTAAATTGTAAAATCAAGAGTAGAATTTGGCTAGACAATTCCAACGAGAACGACATTGTCACTCTGACAAATGGTATTTCCGTTTAGAAAATACAACTAAGGGCGGGTTGCACCAAACCTTTAAACCTGGATTTTATTTAAACCAGGATTTGTTGCTATGGAGCGACCTATGGGATTGCCAGTTACCCAGCATTTAAACCTACATTAAATATAAACCAGGTTTAAAAGTTTGGTGCAATCCGGCCTAAGTAGTGATTCCAGTTGAATTGTCGGGAAAAATAATCTTCTAATGCACTATCACTAGAAACACCCCACTACACTGAAGCACTTGATTTTCACTGCTGACGCGTTTTCAAACACAATGTGCTCATTATCAAAGCCGAAGCTATACAACCCTACGTTCCAGAAAACTGAAATATTTATAGGCCCACCCCTCGGCTGTGAAAGTCACAAAATCACAAAAAATCTGTTGGAACCCTGATTTCCTTTAAAAGGCTAATAGGTGCGTTTGAGTGGGTTTTGGTGAAATGACATAAACCGCGGATGGAATGGGTGGAAGGGGTGGAGGAACGTAATAAAAAATTCCCTGTTCTTGATGACGTACATTTTGCAAAAGTAAAAAAGGCAAAAAAGCTTTCATGAATGGCTTGTATATGAGCCACAGAGTCACTTTCCTAGTTAAGCCGGACGAATGAATGAAAGTCCAATACTCGTTTCCATGATGATGCGATGTTTGATATCGCAAGAGCGCAAGGGGGCTACTGCTCATTAAAACGCTCATAATTAAAAGTGGCCTCAAAAGTTCATTCACAAGTGCTTTCCCACACTAGCGTATTATGTTAATCTCAGCTCCAAAGACAGGTTTCTGGCGTTTTTTCGTTAAAGTCGTCTTGCCGTGTTGCAGCTGAACAGCTTCCAGCTCCAGAGTGACCAGCAAACCGGCAACCAATTACCCGGTTAGCAACCGGAAATGCAGTACGATTAGACCAAGCAACTCTTTATTAAGTACTCTAATTTGTGCAATGGATACCTGGACAGACACGAGTTCGATTCACTTTGTCGTTTTTGTCATTTTACCTCACAGCGCTGCAGGCGACGGATGTTCTTCGGTTGGGTGGGATCACTGTAGCATACGAATTGCCGTCAAATCGTCAAAATTTACTCGAATGCCTAATTTATATATCTTCCACACGAGGCCATTCACCCCTTTTTGAAATTTAAATTTATGTACAAAACGTCGATGATGTATTATTTTGAATTCACGTCGCTGTAATTTTTTGTAGATGTGTCCGAATAAATTAGATCTTATTTCAAGCCGAGAGGTATCTTCAGTCACGGTTGCCATTTTTGTGGCACTGATTCTAGGCCTGTGTTATGCGTTTCTTGTTTCATATTTATAAGTTGGAATAACTTGTTAATTTGCCCCAGTTTGCCTTCTTTTCGGCGGGGAGAAAAAAGTCCCGCCCATCCGCTGGAAGTTTCATACACAGTAATTAATTTTCTAACGAATCTGAATATTGAATCTCTAACTCAGATTTATTCAAGCTTATAAGCCTCTAAAATGGGAATATTAAGAAAAATTAAGAGTGGGTCCTGAATATAAAAGAACTTTGGAAACATAGATGCCATCAGATTCTTTTTGCTGCAGAGCGACCTCAGAAGTTGTTTCTTTTATAATCCTTTCGATTTTTATTCAGTCGGGATTTAAACAAATTCAACACGTCGTACAGACAATTGACCTGATTTATAATTTAGAAGTTCTGGTTGTACCTTTCTGTCAAGAGTCAAGACTCAAGAAAATAGGTATAGGTGTCCCAGAACTCATGGAAGGGTATCGGTAATCATAGACTCCTGGGCCGAATCTATGGCGAAAATTCCCTTGCGGAAATTGCCAGGGTTCAATTAATAGGTGTCAAATGGGAAGCAAATCGATCCCACGTATACCTAATCTGGATTGTGTTATTCCTCCTCACTATTTTTGAAAGCCCACTTTTAGATGTATTACAATCACGTTCGTCATTTAGAATGAATCTCTGAATTAGATAATAAGGTAAAATGAGGATGTGCAAGATATGTTGCTGTGGTAAACAAAAAATAATATTGGCACAAAAAATGAGTAATCGAAATAATTTTTGTTACCACTCTCCCAGCAACCTCTCTTGAAACATCCACTGTAAGAGGAAGAATCTCGGCAAGAATAACAAAATTAAAACTGTTGAATTTAATTGATGCTATACAGGGTGGTGAATTTTTCTTTGCCTACCATTGGGAACTCGGAAACCATAAGAGATGGAGAGTAGCTTAAGTTAGAAAAAAGTTGCGTTTTTTCAAGATCTGTAAATAATTCTCCTTTATCTTGATTCGTTGCCGAGTTATCTAGAAAAAATTGAAAATCTCGATTTTAAAAAACAAATCATATCTTGAGATATCAATGAGATAAAAACATTTTGGGATCACTAATGCCGTCGAAATGTAGTTCACATCAAATTACCAACAATGTTTCCGATCCATGGGAAACTAACGAAATTATGGAAGGTGGCCCGTTCCGTTTGACTCACCCTGTATAATACGCTTTGGCATGATGTGACTTAAACTTTGACACTTTTTTTCATAGAAGCTTATACTGATTACATTATTGAAAAGCTAATTTTTCTGTGCATCCCGTTGGTGATAAAATCCAATATGGCGACTATAAGAAAAAGAAACGTTATTGACTGTCGTTGCTCAAAATCTGGAGGGATTAGAAAAGGACCGTAGGCAATCAGTGAACGCTTGGGACGAAATTTTAAATTTTGGTAAGGGAGGGTTAGATAAATGTTTGGTGGTAAAATAAAAGTGTGATGGTATCTACTAGTTTTTCAGAAAAAAAATTGTGAAAATTGCCATTTTCTGGTTCCAAATTTGTTTAGAACCACTGAGCCACATAAAAATAGGGCCGTCTGAAAAAATTTTTATATTTTTGTATTCAATGTTGTAACAACACTTTATTTATACCTCCACGCCAAAAATCAAAGTGTGGTATCGTCCCGATCCTGATTTTCAATATTTTTCCTAGGCCACTATCGTATAGGAAAGGTATAGGATCCTTTGTCAATACCATTGCATTGAGAGCTGTCAAAAATATAAAAGTTTCAAATTTCATTTGAATAATCGTTAGAAAGATATAAAATGTTTCTTCAAAATCGCGATTTTCAGTTTTCTCGCGTTAACTGAGGAACGAATCAAGATACCATGGAATTCTTTACAGATTCCGAATCTACTTTAAAAAGCGCATCTTTTCTCTAATTTAACCTACTCTCGATCTCTTCCGAGTTCCCAATGGTGATTGGTGGGCAACGAAAAATTGACCATCCTGTATATTAACGCACCTGGACGTCTCCTTTCATCCACATCGAATCCATTAATTTTGCAGACGAGTGTCAAATTTGACAGATTCCCTGAAAGTTTTAGCTGACTCCACAGGCCATGTAATGGGGAATCGCAACAGTATAGGTACAATTCATCAAAATTGAATGACCCATCAATAAATGAGCAGATTTAGAACAATGAACCCCGTGGAGCGTACAACACCAGGATCCTGCACTATGTTAATCCACATGTGCCTTGCGTTGTAAATTGTCACGCAGAGATGAATTACTAAAATTAGATCGACAATGGTGGAGTTGGCTGCACGGTGCTATATTTTCATTACAGGGCTTGTAGGGGCTTTTTACCCCCTTGTTCGTCGAAGGACCAGAGTTAATAAAATGCGGAATGTTTTTAAATGTATGTATATTGACCACTTATGTACATTCACCGCAATGGTTATTTATCAACTACTAAACTTAAAACTATTTCGAAGAGGCGACCCTGGTGACAGGGTGGCCAAGTGGTGGGGTAAACTACCTGCTTCGGGGTTGAAATACCGAACATACCGCCCCCTTTGAAGTATAAGCTTCAACATTATATAAATAAAAGAAACACATAGTAACTAAAACACAAACAATAAAATGGACAGTAATACACTGAAAAACACACAAGGTACATATAAAAAATATATAAAATGATAACAAAATTATAATATGTCATGTGACCAATATCAGACACAGCAGTTTATTTTGTCACTGATTTTATCGCACTCATTGTTCGAGAGGTAAAACACAAACACCTCTTGTGGCGCGCTTCACTACACCAGCGGGAGTCTTCACTTGCACTACACGCGGTATGTTGTCTTTACCGAGATGAAGAGTTTCGATGCGTCCTAACTTCCATGTTAATGGAGGAGCGTTATCGTTTTTGAGGAGAACCATATCTCCAACTTTAGGTAGAGATGAAACAGTGCGCCACTTCGACCTTCCCTGAAGGCCATTAAGGTAATCACGGGTCCAGCGTTGCCAGAAATGCTGGGTAATCTGCACAACTCTTTGCCATCTTTTTAAACGATTCATTGGAACGTCGGTGATGTCCTTATCAATTGGACACGTTATTGCATCGCCGATTAAGAAGTGGCCGGGAGTGAGAGGTTGATAATCATTAGGGTCATTCGATAGAGGAGTGATGGGTCGGGAATTAAGGATTGCTTCAATTCTAGTCAAAACCGTATACAACTCCTCAAAATTCAGAATATTTTCACCTATTGCCCTTTTTAAATGAAACTTTGCAGATTTAACCGCAGCTTCCCATAAACCTCCCATGTGGGGGGATCTAGGAGGTATGAAATGCCACTGAATATTTTTGTTTGCTAATTCATCAATAACTCCCAATTTAAAATTTTGTGATTGCGTGAATTCATACATTTCTTTTAAAATTCTATTGGAGCCGACGAAGTTAGTGGCGTTATCTGAATAAATATCTGAAATATTACCTCTCCTACTTGTAAACCGTTGCAAACATTGTAAAAATGCTTCACTTGTTAAATTACTAACTAATTCTAAATGCACTGCCTTTGTGGCAAAACAGACAAACACTGCGATGTACGCCTTCACTGTCCTTGGCTTACGTGCATTTCCTTCCTTAAGAGAAATTGGGCCACAGAAGTCGACGCCACATTTTATGAAAGGCCGCAAAGGTTTTTCAATTCGCGCCTTGGGCAAATCACCCATTTTGGGAAATACAGTGACTGGCTTGCATCGGAAACAGGTAATACAGCTTCGAATGACACCTCTAACAGTGGTTCGTCCAGCGGTTGGCCAATATTTTTGGCGCAGGGAACTCAATGTTAATTGAGTTCCCGCATGTAACAATCGCACATGTTCTTCTCTTATGAGTACTTTTGTGACGTGACAATTTGACGGTATAAACATAGGATGTTTGCTTTCGTAACTTAAATCTGAGTTTTTAAGTCGCCCACCAACGCGAATTACAGATTGTTCATGATCAAAGATTGGGTCTAATGACAATAATTTGCTCTTCTTATTTAAAGGAGATCCTTTTTGTAGAGCCTGGTACTCCTCTGGGAAATATCTTATCTGAATTAACTTAACAATCACGGTGGTGGCACGATCTAATTCCATACCTGACAGAGTACCAGTGTTACGAACCTTGTTGCGGCAATTATGGATGAACCTTAAACAATAGGCAATTGCACCCTGCATTTTCCTAAACTTAGATATTTTATCGAGAACCTTGAAGTCTGTTGCGTTTATAAGCACATGACAAGTGGTTTTTTGTTCAGGAATTTCTGATTCTAATTGTGCAACAGATTTGTTCTTGAGTTTATCGTTATCAATTGTGATTTCACTATTGTCGTGTAACCAAGGAGGTCCATGGAACCACATGGTCGATTGCGCTAATGCAGCCGGTAACATACCGCGAGATATAATGTCAGCAGGATTTTCTTCACCTTTGACATGACTCCAATTATTTACATTAGTCAATGACTGAATCTCTGACACCCTATTCGCGACAAATTGCTTCCAGTGACTTGAATCCTTAGACAACCATGCAAGTACGATCGTTGAATCGGTCCAAAAGTAAGAATTGTCCATTTTCAAGTTTAATTTATCAAGTACTGAATGCGCTAGGCGAGCTAAAACAAGAGCCCCGCAAAGCTCCAGACGCGGAAGTGATATCACCTTTAGCGGGGATACGCGTGATTTGCTGCACAATAATTCTGACTTGCAGTTACCGTCTTTGTCGATTGATCTTAAATAAATTGCACAACCATAAGACTTTAAACTTGCGTCACAAAATCCGTGTAATTCACAACGTACTGGAACTTCGCAAATTACAAGACGTGGTATTCGAAGATGACTTAGATTGACTAGATCAGATTGAAATTGATTCCAAAGCTTGGCAATTGATTCAGGCACTGGTTCGTCCCATTCTAATTTTAATTTCCATAAATCTTGGAGTATAATTTTTGCTATCACTATAACTGGACCGGTTAATCCTAGTGGATCGTAAATTTGCGCAATTCTAGATAAAATTATTCGCTTGGTCAATATTTGATTTACCGGAAATTTGTCTTCCATTTGGTACCTTAAATCATCGAATTTACAATTCCAGAGCAAGCCTAGAGTTTTTGTATCGGAGTCAGGATCTAATTTAACAATGCAATCTTTTGATAATGAAGTTATTTCATCTTCTGGTAATAACGCGGGATTATTGGAGGCCCATTTGCATAATTCGAAACCACCACCAGATAGAATTTGAATTAATTGATCGCGCAGCTCTAAACCTTTTTCTTCGCTGGTCACTCCAAAAATTGCATCATCCATATAAAATTCATTGATTATTATTTTACAAGCCTCTGGGAATTGTGCCATATTTTCGTGAGCTAATTGCTGCAAGCATCTAACGGCTAGATAAGATGAACAGGCCATGCCATATGTGACTGTATTTAATTGATAAGTTTCAATCTCCTTAGTGATATCATTACGCCAAAGTATATTCTGGTACATTCTATGATCGGGATGTACCCATACTTGCCTAAACATTTTAGCTATGTCCGCTGTTAGTACGTATTTGTAAGTTCGAAACCTACATAATATATCAAAAAGATCTTGTTGTAGCTTATTGCCAGTTAGTAAATTGTCGTTTAATGATTTTCCATTCGTTGTTTTATAAGAACCGTCAAAAACAACACGGATCCTTGTAGAAATGCTGCTCTCTTTTATAACACAATGATGGGGAAGGTATTGTCGCCTGCTTTCATCGTTGTTTTCGTCAATGCGTTCCATATGCCCCAAATCAATGTATTCCTTTATAAATTTTGAATAGTCAGCCTTAAGCTGTTTGTTTTTGTGAAATTTCTGTTCCAAACACCTTAATCGTTTTATTGCACCGTCCTTGGAAAGGCCGAGATCGGGGCCTGTTTCTTCCTTGAAAAGAAGTTTTACCACGAACTTGTTGTCGGGACCCCTGCGGTGGTTTTCAAGAAAGAATTTATTACAGGCATCCGGTGCCCTTTCGTGCGCTTTCAAACGGTCGAGAGAATTAGTGATTTTTGATTCTTCTATTTCCCAAAAATTGTTGACTAACGCGTGAACGTCATCATAACTCTGAACAAAATTGCAAACGGTTTTATGAAATTTAGCCTTTTGATCGGATAAGGGACCTGTTGCAACCCAACCTAAATGTGTTTTGTAAAACGCTAAATTACTGTTCTTAGGCTTAACGGGCGTTTCATCATAACAAAGTAATTGCCAGAATAATTCTGAACTTACTAACAAGTCTACTGGGCGAGACTGAAAGAAATGGGGATCTGCCAATTCAATGTCATCTGGAATATTAATTTTGTTCTTGTAGACTGATTGAAGCGGTAAATTGTGCGTGATTTGTGGCAGTACCAAACAATCAAATGTTGCGCTAAAAGAATTCAATCTGGATTTCATAGTTATGTTTACTAGATGTTTTACATTCATCACATTGTGTCCAACACCAACTATTGGATGATTAATTGATTTTGGAGTTAAGTTTAATTTTTTAACCAAAGATTCTGTCATCAAATTGGATTGCGCTCCGTTGTCCATTAAAATTCTAATATCTACAAATTTTCCCTGACTGTCTTCAACTAGTACCATGGCAGTTGGCAATAATATTTCGCAGTTATGTAACGAACCACATGTACTTATTGCTGTAGCCGATGACGTTGCACTAGTAGAAGGTAGTGAAGGTACCACTTCCGGTTCATCGTTTTTATTATCAAAATGGAGTAAACTGTTGTGCATTTTATTGCACACCCGACAACCATTGGCGCGGCAATCTTTTACTTCATGATTAGGCTTCAAGCAATTGGTGCATAAATTTAGTTTCCTTATGTTATTAAATCTATCTACAGGAGTCAGTTTCAAAAAATCGTCACATTTATATATTAAATGTGGTTTTGTGCAAAAGTAGCAAGACAACTTATGAGTTACATTAATTGCACTGGCTTTTGCTCTAAATTGTTTTTGATTATTTGATTGATGGGATTTTTGTTGTTGACTAGAATTAAATTTTCCAGTTATAGATTCTAGAAACTGGTATCGCTTCTCTAAAAAGCTTATAAATTCGGAATATTTTGGAAGTTCACAATTGAGCTGAGCTTGCCATTCTTTTTTAGCTTGATAGTCTAATTTATCGAATGTTATAGTAATTAATATCGCATCCCAGTGTTCTACTGGTTGTTTTAGGGCACAAAGTGCGGCAACGTTTGTTTTTAGTGTATCAATTAACTTTCTCAAATCGGAGCAAGATGGTTTTACTAAATTTGGAAAATCTATAATAGTTCGAATGTGTTCGTCTACTATCAATCGCATGTTTTGAAATCTCGCCTCTAATAACTGAAGGGCAGTATTGTAATTGTCAGCGCTGATTGTTAAGGATTCTACAACCTTACTGGCTTCATTACGTAAACAAGATTTCAAATAATGAAACTTTTGTATATTATTTAGACTACTATTGTTGTTAACTAAACAATTAAAAGTCTCAAAAAATGGTAGCCAATCGCTGTACGAACCGCTGAATGAAGGTAATTCGATTGTAGGCAATCTGATATTTAAGTCCTGATTTCCCGATGCAGCCGTATTGTCTTGAACAACAGCTGTAGGTGCAATCAACTTGTCGATTAATTTATAGTGATCAGATAGTACCTTCTCATAATTTTCGTCGAATTCTTTGGCATATTTCTCGGCGTCTTCGTTTTGTTTGTCTTTGTCAGTAATGGATTTGGAAGTTTCTATTGCAACTATAATTGATGTGTGAACTTCATAAAACTCATGATTGATTGTTTTTAATTGTGATATTTTGTCTTGAAGAATACTTACACTATCGTAAGTGTTGTCTTTAAGAGAATTCGAAATACGGGTAACTCGACCCTTGACTACGCCACGTTTGGCAATTAATGTGGGTAAATCTGCCATGTTTCCCTATTCTTATGTAAGAATGAAATGAAGAATAATGAGGAATTGTAACCAGATTTATCGTGAATTGAAGCAAGGAAATGATGTGTGAAGAAAGGAATGGCCACTAACCTTTTGTTGTCCGAGTTCCTCCTTCTTGGAAGACCTTTGGTGTCCGCGGATTCCTTTATGAAAACACACGTAATGCACTGTATCGCACTGATTCTATATCCGGTTCGAGTAGGACCAAAAATGTAGGGGCTTTTTACCCCCTTGTTCGTCGAAGGACCAGAGTTAATAAAATGCGGAATGTTTTTAAATGTATGTATATTGACCACTTATGTACATTCACCGCAATGGTTATTTATCAACTACTAAACTTAAAACTATTTCGAAGAGGCGACCCTGGTGACAGGGTGGCCAAGTGGTGGGGTAAACTACCTGCTTCGGGGTTGAAATACCGAACAGGGCTTTTGTGAAAATGCTCTTGATTAATTGGCAACTTTTATCGGTTTTGCAGTGACCTGGTCTGCGGAACGCGATGCTTGATATCGAAACATAAATTCATGTACCTAACACACCATGCGGCAGACGCGATTCGCTACGATTTTTTACAGGAAACACATGTACGCGATGCGGTAATGTTATATTTTGATTATCTCCCGCTTAGCGTGCTGTAAGTTAAAACTTAACTGCCCCCCAACTTTGATAGTTTATTTTTAATTGCACTGCATGTCCCTTTTATCAACACTAAGTTAAAACACTGCTTTTAATTAATGTTAAAAAATCTCGGCATGTGTGTGACATCGACAGCAATATTTTAGTTTTGAATATACATGAATAATGGATTTTTACAATTCATCCCTTTGCTGCATTTATTAAAATACGAGGGGATCGACATGCAACTAATTAATGACTGCAGGCCCCGGTTTCATTTTTATGATATAATTTTTGACTCGATTTTGGATAATAGTCCTATCCCATTCAAAATTTCAATTAAAGTAGCTCAATTCTGCATGAGTACATAACGTATGTAACGTTTAATGTATTTCCCATGAAATCATAATTTATTATTTCCCCAAAGTAAATAATAAAGTTAATATTGCAATTATTTGAATAATGCATGTAACGTGGAATTAATTAAAGGTTTTATTAAGCTGTCACAAAAATTTATAATAAGATCAGGTTCTGTTTCCTTCTGATCTCAAAGAATAATCTTGTTCACTAAGTTAAATATGAGCAAATTTCCTGTTTACGTTTCTTTGATTTGAATCTTGATTTCGTGGGAAATATCAATGACTGCAAGATTTTTTTTCAAATTGATAATTGTTTTTGAATTACTGGAAAAATATCTTGTTATTTTACGCCAATAAAGCGAAATTTATTCGACTTGCTCTCCAGGTCTAGTTACACTTACGATAATTAAAGGTTTTATCTCGTTCTTTGGATAATAAAGTATAAAGTTATCAAAACGAGTTTCCAAACCGATCAGGAGAGTTACGATTATTCTATACCCAATCGCAACATTAATTACCTACCACTTTTTACAGAATTACAGTCATATCGTCTGACCTTAAATCGAAGTGTGGTAGCTATATAATTTTGTCTCGTGGGCGACACGAAGAAGATGATTTTAAAAGTTCCATTGATCTAAGGACCACAAAAAAAATTGGCAGTCTCGGAGACGGTAGAAACTTTTACTTTTTCAAAGAATTTGTAAATGTAGCATTTAACTTTAACCAAGTCAAAATCTGTGAGTGAAGAGGTGGGGCGTGCGGGGGGGCGGTTGTCGATCCGTGATGCAGTCGTGATGCCGCGTGCGCATTACCCCTGCTGGCGCTCATTTACTAAAATCTAAAATACAAATGTTTTTACCAACAAAATTACATTTTTTGAAAAAATGGCTCTAAGGTTTTCGATCCGGTAGGTAATGCAACAGCTATCGAATTCGATAATAATAATAGCTATTATTTTGCTAAGAAAAACCCAAAAAGGGGCCTTTTTGCCTCTAAAATGACATTTTTGGAAAAGATGGCACTAAAGTTTTCGACATGAAAAAAAATCAGCTATATGTCATCCGGTAATAAAAATATACAGTTATACATAGATTTCCTTCCCGGCACCGTTTTTTGGCCAAAAAGGCATGTGTAAATACATTTTCAGAAGCAGAATTCGAAGAGCTAAAAATGAGTATTTGCATTTAAATTTTTTAAGTTGATGTGCCAAAATGGTACTTGCTTTGGGCCGATTTGGCTCAAAACCTTTTCAGCTCTTCCGAGCTCCATAAGATGTCAACGCTACAAATTTCAGCCAGATCGGCCCAGTAGTTTGGGCTGTAGTGTGTTTACAGACAGACATATTTTTCAAAAACCACTTTTTTGGGTTCCCAATACCCTAAAACGTAAAGATATTTTTGGCGATTCGATTTTTCTGAATTTTTCGATTCCAGTAACTGCTCCGCGGAGCGTAGCAGTAAAAAACTAGGTATACAGGGTGGGTAATTTTTCGATGCTCACCATTGGGATCTCCTAAACGGTAAAAGATACGGGGTCGGTTAAATTACAGAAAAGTTGCGCTATTTCTTGGCGATTAAGAATCTGAAGAAAATTCTCCCATATTTTGATTCGTTCCTGAGTTATCACAAAAAAACAGAAAATTGTCAATTTAAAGAAAAATTAATATCTTCCTAACGGTTGATGCTATTTAAATGAAACTTGGAACTTTTATATTTTTGACACCTGTCAATTGAATGGCATCGACAGAAATTTTCTAGGCCTTCTAGATTATGAATAACGACAGTCAACTTTTGATTCTTTTATGGCCGCCATATTGAATTTTGACACCATCAAATACACAAAAAAATTAGCTTTTCAAAAATTTACTCAGCATGAACTTTTTTGACAGATGTCAGGATTTGAAAATTGATATGTATAATTTGTAAAATCAGCCTAAACTTACGTGAAAAACAATTGCAAAAAAGTACGCCAACTTCTTCAATTTCTCATAAAATGTGAAAACAATTGAATTCATCAGTAATAAATTACGTCTTGCGGTCGTGTGATTCAGGCTTTCACATATTTTTTCAAAAACGTTAATGTTGGTTACATTTTTGAGAAGCCAATTTTTCTGTGTATCCGACGGTGTTAAAATTCAATATGGCGCTCATAAGAAAAAGAAAAGTTGACTGTCTTTATTCAAAATCTAGAAGGCCTTGAAAATTTCTGTCAGTGCCATTCAATTGACAGCTGTCAAATATATAAAAGGTCCAAGTTTCATTTAAATAACATCAATCGTTAGGAAGATATTAATTTTTCTTTAAATTGGCAATTTTTAGATTTTTTGTGATAACTCAGGAACGAATCAAAATATCGGGGAATTTTCTTCAGATTCTTAATCGCCAAGAAATAGCGCAACTTTTTTGTAATTTAACCGACCCCGTATCTTTTACCGTTTAGGAGATCCCAATGGTGAGCATCGAAAAATTACCCACCCTGTATATATCTTATGAGCCAATTTACCAGAGTTTATTAAATTCAGACTTATTTTTCATGTCTCGAAATCATGGTATATGGTATATACCCTTAATAATTATTATTAATAATTAATAATAATAAATAATAAATAATAATCGTGGCAATACAGTCTTGACTCTTGACCGTTGCTTGAACTACCTATGCAACAATTGATTCAAAGACTGTGTAATTTATACCGGAACTTTGTCAAAACATAAAATATTCATACGGTCAGTTTCACTATAAATTACATGTAGGTATACTCGTATATAAATTTACCATCATATTTTTCACGTTTCCTCAATGCGCTCCTTTATTACATATCCTTCAAAGGGGGTGCACGGAAAACCGAAATGCAACAAAGGACCTGAGTTGCAGGTTTCGGTTCAGAAACGCAGAAAGCAGTCTTTTCATCGCTTTCAGAATTCATTCCCCAAAGCCAGAAACTCAAACGGTTTTACTTAAAATATTTTTCTTGACTGACCCACATTATGGAATTTTCTAGATTTTTCCAATAAAGAATTTTGACCCGCCCACCTTTATCGCTTTTAAACACGAAAGTTTTATATATCTGCAGCTGCTGAAGAGTGTTCTTCCTGTCGCACCTGTTGTATAGTCTCGACAGGTGAACCGAGTACCCGAAGCCGAAACCCTCAGTCCGCTGAAAAAATTAAAGACGTACAGCTTGTCCATTATTATTCTCTTTCCCCTTTTTTCGAAACTGCTTCCAGTGGCTTGGCTTAACAGGTGATGGCAAAGACCGACGACGTTTTCTTCGGTCGGCTTCGAGATTAACCGCTTCAGCCGCTCCACGTGAAACGTGAACCATTCTGTCAGTGCGTCTCGGAGGTTGGCGGAGTAGTCAGGGCAGTTGTAGCGCCTCCGGCCGATCCGGTTTTAATTGTATCGATCAAAACAGAAAATCAGTGCCGGACGATGTTGCAGCGAGAAAGGATCAAATCGACCTCGAAGTGGTTTTTCTGAGTGAAATTGGTGGCAGTGCTTGATGGATAAACAAATTCAGTGTTGATCTCAAGAAGTTGAGTGACTTCAACGATGCGTGAGCGTGAAACAGTTCTGTGATATTTTTTTGCTCCAGTGTCTGTGAATCTCGTTTTTATTGGATATTAAATCTCTTTAAAATGGATTATAAACTCTTCACATGTAAGTTTATAATTTTTTCCAACGTCTCGACAGATGCTACTGCTACACAGTTGTTCGGCCGCCTTAAGGTCTTTAACATCTGCTTTACGAACTCCTGAAACATTATTTTAATCATTAGTTGCAACAATTAAGTTTGTTTCGTGTGGTTAACGCGGTACTTCCCATCATTGTTCATGAAAATGTTGAACTCAATTTCTCAAGACCAAGAGGTTTAACAACTTTAAATCAGGCATATAAAAACGAATCGACTTTTATAAAAGTTACTTTGAGTTACTCCACTGCCAAACAATTAACTGTCTCATCGATAATTTAACATGGTTTAAGGAACAAAGGGTTAGAGCACCACTGATGCGACAGAGCTTGAATTATTTACTGTTCGGCTGAGATATTCCTGCAATGTAATTGCCAACTATTGGTTCATCCTCAAAGTAATATCCGCTTTGTAATGTATCCGTTAACGTATGCGATTAACCTGCAAGAATGGCTTTAAGGGGGTTTAATTTGAGGTCAAAAACTCTGAATTGATCCATAAATGCTTCCCCTCGTGCTCCTCAATATAATTGGCTGGGCAATGGCTGTACTAAACACTTAATTACAGGTGCATTAATAAGCGTTAAACAAGCAGCAAATCCAAAGTAACAGTTGAACAGTTGGAAAGCATGCAATAGACAGTCCATTACATAACATTGTACAAACAAGGTGATTGTTTTCACTAATACACCGGGTGCTAACCCTGATTTTTAATACTTACTTCAACAGACTGATTCAAATAAGCCTTCACAATTCAACTTGTTTTATTAAAACATAAAACATAGCTATAGTTAACGTTAGATTTATAGATTTTCAAATAAATTGACTGCCTATATACCTACTTCAAGACTTCACTGCCTATTTCTCTTATTTTTTAATGACGATTTCAAAAAATATACATCCTAAAACCTGTGATGGTAGCCTATCTAAAATATAGGTATTGATGAACGGTAAAATAGGTAAAAGACTTATAGTTGGGTAATAAGAATGGTGTACAACTCTTATGTAACTATCATGTATGTAACTATACATGTCCCATATCCCACTTAAGATGATGACATCAGATTAATATTTTCGTTAATTTTGGGAAATTTTTGCAAAACGGAGCCTTTAAAATATACACCTCACGGACGGTCCAAAAATTTATATCCCCATACCCCCGAGAGTATGAGTCTGTCTTCATCTTTAGTGGGACACACTGTATAAAATAAATATGTACCTACGCTGGTTGTCGTTAAGTATATATTGTTACATAAGTAATTCAGTTTCTTTACAAGACATGTGGGAGCTCAATCAACAAATGTGCTGTTACGTTATTAGAAAAAGCCATCAATAATGATAATAATTTGATATTGATTTGCTGTTGTAATTGTTTATTAGATCAACTTCCTGTGTAATTTAATTGATTGCCAGTAATTTTATATGTGGTGTTCATGGTACTGTTATAATTACCTGCACGGCACTAGAATTTTAATAACTACTATCTCAAGCGGTAGACGTGATTTTAAAACTCCTTTCGATAGGATCTCAAAGGAATGGGACTTTTTTTAGTACATCATCAGGTGCATCCACCTATGCAAATGAATTACATAGAATGAAGTAATTTCTCATGTCTAAACATTCTGTTAGTTTATTCGTCCATTGAAGGCTGCTTCCGAACTATTTAACATTATGTAGACACAGGCTTTAAAGTGACTTTCAAGTCTTTTAAAAACTGGGGTCGAAGGTTCACAGATTTTGATTCAAAAAATATTTGCGTTTCAACTCAACCATTTGCTGTGCAAACAATGAATTACATAAACATGAGCTTAATCAAATAAGCAATCGGCAGATTCTACCTACCTGCTACGAACAAAGTATCGAAAACGAATTCCCGATATCATATGGGAAAATGTTTAGACATAACGTGGGTCAGGAAAATAATAAAGAGGGTGGTTCCTTTTTCACTGATGCTCACCACTGGCATCTCCTAAACGGTCAAAGATACGCAGTCGGTTAAATTTGAGAAAAGTTACGCTTTTGCCTCGGCTTTTTGGTGATTAAGAATCTGAAAAGAATTCTCAGATATCTTGAATCGTTCCTGAGTTATCGTGAAAAATCTGAAAATTGCGGTTTTAAAGAAAAATTCATAACTTTCTTACGGCTACAGCTAATGTCATTTTAATGAAAATTGCTCGGAAAATTGGAACTTTTGTATTTTTTACAGCTGTCGATTGAATGACGTCTACAGAAATTTTCTAGGCCTCCTACATTTTGACTTTTGAGCAACGACAGTCAACAAAAATTATCTTTTCAAAAATGAAATCAATAAGAACTTTTTTGAAAAAATACATATATCAAAGCTTGATTCACACGACGCCGTGCTGTATTTTATTACCGTTTAATTCAATTGTTTACATGTCAAGCATGTCAAGAGATTTCAAAAGTTGGTGTACTTTTTTGAAACTTTTTTTCATGTAAGTTTAGGCTGATTTTACTAATGATTATTTATAAATTAGTTTTAAAATTTTGACGATCTGTCAAAAAAATCCATGTTGCTCACATTTCTGAAAAACTGCTTTTTTGTGTATCTGAGAGTGTCTATCCAATATGGCGGCCATAAGAAGAAGAAAAATTGACTGCCGTTGTTGACAGTTGTCAAAAAAAAGGTCCCAAGTTTCAGGCAGATGGCGATATTCGTTAAGGAGATTTTTTCTTTAAAATTGCAATTTTCAGATCTTTCTGGATAACTCAGGAGCGGATCGAGATATCGAGGAATTCTTTTAGATTTGTAATCAGCAAGAAATAGCGCAACAAAGCTTTTGTCGATTATGAAAGGATAAGGGACACTGCCATATTTTCTCTTTACTACAAAAAATGTTTGGAGACAATATCTGTATCCATCAAGTTACAATCCTATTTCAAAATTCGCACCAATTACGGGCGAAGAGAACGGCCTTAAAAACAATCTTACTGCGGATCATCCTTTTTTATGAAGATAATTTCGAGGACTAGTTAATTTGGAAACAATATAATAATAATTGAGCTGCACCAGAAAAACGTAAATGGCATCATGTTTGGATTTTATGTAGGACTCAGGAGGAACTGATAGTTAGAACTGGTTTTAAACAACTCCTTCCTTGGTCTCTTTTTTCGATAACATAAATAGGCTTTTAATCATAAAGAGCGGCGCGCGGTGATTTCTTGAGACTTGCAGGCATCGAAAGTGTAACGCCTTCATAACACCATACGCCATAACTATGAATTGAATGTGAATATTTTGAACCTCACTACAATCATTAATAAAATTGTAGACCAGGTTTACTGTAAAATCAGTTAACCTAATCTAACTACAGATACCTAACCACAACGATGGGGAAATAAGGAATAATGGCTATACCCTCGGCTATACCTAAACGTTCTTGGTATTTTTGCCGCCAGGTAGGTCACTATTTTCTGCTTGTTTCTAGACTGTTAGCATTCCTTTAATTGCAATATTTCACAGGCTGACATCTTTTTTTACTTCGAGTAATTATCAATTAGTCGCACTTACCCTAAAGAGACTTTGCAGAACTATAGGCACTCTGATTTTCAGATTTTCCGGATTTTTGTCCCTTTTCCAAGGAAGAATGTAAAATTTTATATTACCTATATCCCTCGAACTGTCATTAGTGGTCAGTTCGTTTATTTAGATAGAACAGTAAGGCTCCCAATTTTTCCCAAAACCTATAGTCGACTACCCGAATAGTAAAATATCCCATATTTGAATAAACCGGTTATTGGACTATAAAGAATTAATAAACTAGTTGGTTATTCCATTAATCCACTAGTCGACCAATGAATTAGTCGACATATCAATTAGTCTTGCTATCAGGCCCGGCGAGAGAAATTGTGGGGCCTTGTTCACATTGGTCACTAGGCTCCACCCCCTATGGTATTCCCCCGGGGGGTGGCAGGGCACAACAATTTTTTTTAGACCCCCCCTCGGGGTCTCAAGTGTCGTCCATTTTTTGCAATTACTTGGAAATCCTTAATACCAACCGCCACTACATATTATGAAACCATGCACGGTTCTGCTGCTGTTATCACGTCTTACTTTTCACATTCAAACCAGTCTAGTATTAGTACCTATAATCTATATTTTTTTGACCTGACTAACTGGGAATTTTTTATTTCTGAAATTGGATTCCTGTTTCTTCTTTTTAGTTTAATTTCAGGCCAACTTTACAATGTTGGCAAAATCGTTGACAAAGTGACAAGTAAAGGTCAGGTTTGACAATACTTTTCAAAAAATCCCATGAGTAATTTTAAAAGAAAAGCTATAAAAAAGTCCGTTCATAAGCGTTTTCAGAAGTTTTTCTAAAAACAGTGGACAGAAAATGAATAAAACACCGATAGTTAAAATTTTTAATGTTTGTATCTCGGGTTTGTATCGACTATTCGCAATTATTCAAAAATTTGCCAACATCTTTTTAGATAAAGCGAAGTCTTCGTAATTTTAACCGCCATCCATACGGATAACAAAAACTGGAGATAACTTCGCCGATATACCTCCAGTCATAATTTTCGTTAGAGTCTGACACGAGTCAAAAAGTGAGCCAGATTATGATAATTGATAATGAATCGGCGATTGCAGATGGAGACCGATGGCTCTTTTCAAAAGAAGCCTCAATTAAACTAGTGGACAGTGGAAAACACTACCTTGTTTAATACCAAAGCCAAAATCAAAGCAAAACAGTTGCTAAAGTTACCAGAACTCAGGTCAAAAAAAGATCGACATCAGGTATAGTCACTAAAGACTAAAGAAGAAAACCATACACGGAAATGACGACTCGCAATGACGAATCATTGATTGATGGCGACCACTGCATTTGCGCTACTACACTTTGTCTAGCTGTAGTTCAGAAAGCACCAATTGAATTTCCATCAGAATCCGTCTATATGAAATTCAATTAATTCAAATTAATAATTTAATTTAATAATTTAATTTAATTTAATTTAATTAATAATTCAATTAAGGCTAATAATGTGTTGTTATTTACCTAATTTAAAAAATTTACCTAACGCGAACACATCGGGGTCTATCGCCGAGCCTCTGCTTGCTATGCCTGTCTACATTCATTGGTTGTTCATTTGTATTTAAGGCATTTACGATTGTCTGTTGCAGTAGGTGAACTCCTGTCCTATTAAACTTTTATCGCATGAAGTATTAAAAAAATATGTGTAACAGGGAACAGGGCTATTAGATAGTTAAAATTACATTTTATTTAGATGACAAGTCCCATCATAGTGCCAAATAATTCAATCGCATAATTCGACTACTCGAATACTCGAATAATTCGTCTAGTTATTTGTTTCTCCGTAACCGCGAATATCGAATATTTCCAAGCCTTTTAGAACAGAACTCTGAACAGAACGTGATGAAGCGATGATGGAGCCTTAATGCTTATTTTTTTCCTAGAAACAGAAAGCGCCTTCCCTTTCTTTTCTATACCTAGGTATTACCTATCATTATCCTCGAAAATAGGTAGCTCTTCCATTTTTTAACCTCCCCACTCCACTTCACCATTTAAAAAAAAAGGGAGGTTACTGCAATCACTAAAATTTTCGAATTCGAGATAAGACCGGATCTGTACGTTTTGAGGTCTCAGGAACCCAAAAAAGTGGTTTTTAAAATTTGTCTGTATGTATGTACGTACGTACGTTCGTTCGTAAACACGCCACAGCCCAAACTACTCGACCGATTTGGCTGAAATTTGGTACGTGTGCATGTGATAACCCAACTTAGATCTGAAAAGCTTTTGGAGCCAATCGTGCAACCAGAAATGCCGTTTTGGCACATCAACTTTTAAATTTTAAATGTAAACCCCCATTTTTCACGTCACAATAAGAAAGGCCTTCAGATTCTGCTTCCAAAGATGTATCCACTGTCAGTGCCCTTTTGACCAAAAACTAAAAATATCGAGATTTTTATCGGACTTTAAAATCGCGGTACAGCCCAAGCCCCTGAACCGATTTGGCTAAAATTTTGCACATGGGGATTGTATTACACGTCGAAGAGCTGAACAAATGTTGGATTCAATCGACCCACGGAAAGTGCCGTTTTGGCACACCAATTTCGAAATTTAAAGTATTCTCTCATTTACCCATCCAAAACAAATTTTTGAAAGATTTATTGCCACCATTAGAAGGGTCTTCGAATTCTGGTTTTAAATGAGATACAATTTATTCGCATTTATTACCCTTTGGGTAGAAAAATCGAAATTTTGAAATAACACTGAAACCACGTTATAGCCCAAACTACTGGAAGGATTTGTCTGAAATTTGGTACATGGAGGTCAGGTGACCCGTTGAAGATCTGAGAGGCTTTTGGGAGCAATTGGTTAACGGGAAGTGCCATTTAGGCATATTAACTTTAAAATCTTAAACACAAGTCACGGAAATCAAAGACCCACGCGTTGGGGAGGTTCCAGCCGCTTCTCTGCTGCCTTTTCCATTTTTAGTTTTCATTTACCAACTATTTCCAGTGCTTCTGTTTACGTACCGTAAATTCGGAGACGAGCTCTATCTTATCTCAGCGTTTTAGTCGAGGGGTTAACCACTTAGCGATTTTGGTGTACGGTTCTCTGGAATTTTGGCAATTTTCTAGCAATTTTGGCGATTTTTAGCGATTTTGGCGATTTTCTAGCGATTCTGGCGATTTTGGCAATTTTCAAGCAAGTTTCCAGCGATTTTGCAGCAATTTTGGCGATTTTCGAGCGAATTTGGCATATTTCTTTGGCGACTTGGAAATTTTCTAGCAATTTCGGCGATTTTTAAGCTCCTTCTGTGGTCTTTAATGTTTCATTTTTTAGAATCAAAAACCCTGTACTGATTTGGACAAATTTTAAAACTAGATCCCTGTCATTTACTATTACTTTTCTTCGACTGAAAAAGGGTTGAAGCGCGGCTGCTACAAGCAGAAACACAGTAACCAAAATTTTTTGTGAAAATGAATTGCACATTTAGATGCATATACTTTGTTTTCCTTTGTCTTTTGAGCCAATAAATAATAAATTAAGCAAAGCCTCGTGGAACTCAGTTTAGACCCATATAAATGACGTCATAGCCGATTATTATTAATGATTTTCTCCAAAACAGTGAAGAAAATGGCAGTCATGAATTAGACCCTCTTTCTTATTAAGATTAAATTAAGAGCCACATCAAACAGCTTATGTTTTTTTTAGCAATATCAGGTATTCTATGTCGATTATCATCGAACTTTATTATTTTTTATGGGAACTTTGGTGGCGATTTCCGCTGGTTCTGTTAATTTTCAGCAACTTGGCGATTTTTGGCAAGTTTGGGCAGTTTTTACCGATTTTGGCAATTTTAGCGGTTTTCTAGCGATTTTGGCGATTTTCTTACAATTTGCGATTTTGTGTACACAAATTTACCATGCGGCTAACCCCTCGGTTTTAGTCTTAAACTGCGATTTTAACAATTTCCAATTGATCCCTTTTAACTACCCCAAGCGTCCCCTTAAATTGCTAAGATGCGGTCAAAGTTAAACCATTCATCACCTCTTTTATGTAGGTTAGTTTTCAATTTTCTACGATAAAGCAACTGAAAGATGATCTCTTAAAATGAACACGGAATTGTACCATTTTATGAATTCCTTCGGACTGCCGACAATGATGAAGCGTCAACAATAAAACCCTTTTAAATTCATGTTATATTTAAAAATCATTAAAATTCTCATTTGAAGCTCGAATGAGAGTTTCATGGTCGAGCGCGGTGCATATTTCAAAAACAGTTACTGCCTTTCAAAACCGCCAACTCCCTCTAGGCGCTCGCTCTTGAACTCACTTTACTTGTTTTTATAGTCGCCGGATACGAATCAGGTTTTGAAAACCCATTTCCGCCGTAACGTTTTTTACCTCTCTCGCTCTCTGATATCTTGATAGTCACCAGGTAGGTTGTAATGACCTCTGTTCATGAATGGTAGTCGCTTATTATTTATGTCACATCTCCATTTTCGTTTGTAATTGTCTCTCTAATTTCGCCTTTCTCGAACCAATTCCAGATTTCTTTCGTAGATATGGCTGGCCGGTTAATTTTCCTTACCGCACTCAATTTACAATCTAATAGTGTGGGAACCGAGGTGGGAACGGTTTCTCTGCCGCCATAGTTTCAGTTTATGACTTCCTAAGAAGTAGCATTAATTAAGTTACAATTTTTCTAAATTGGATTTTTTCCCAATGCACCACTCGTTGTTTACATTGTACAAACAAAAAAAGACAGCAGAGAGGCGACTGAAACCTCCCCACCGCGTGGATCTTTCATAAAATTTCAAATGGTTCTTCAAGTACCACGATTGGCTTCAAAAGCTTTTCTGCTTTAAGTTAAGTTACGAAATGTCTACATAGGTACCAAATTTCAGCCAAATCGGTCAAGGGGTTTGGACTATATCGTGTTTTTAAAGAGTGCATTAAAAATTTTGGTTTTTTAACCTTTTTGCCAATGCAGAGCGCTTACAAACACACAAGCGTATTAGTACGGACGCTCTTGGGCGTTTGGTAGGGTTACCCATGCACTTTGTGATTAAGGGCTGGTACTTTGCACACTTAATAATAATAATAATAATAATAGCGTCTTTATTTCGTGGCAAGTGAATAAATACAAACAATTTTATTTTTCTACAACTTTAACATACTCTACCACTTCTTACCAAGATGCCAAAGATCACTTTTTGAGGTGTTGCCAAGTTTGAAGACGTACGTACATACATACAGACAGATTTTTTGGGATCCTGATACGTCACGTAGATCTGGTTTTATCTGAAATTAGAAAATTTTAGTGATTGCAGTACTTATAACCTCCCATTTTTTAACTTCTACGCTCGGAGCCGTTACTGGAATTGATTGAAAAAAGACAGCCAGTGAGGCGACAGGAACCTCCTCAAAGGTGAATCCTCGACAATTTTACCACCTCGAATTAATCATTTGATGACACACACACCTCTGGACACACACAACATCACATTTGTCGCTTTATGCTACAGTGTGTCTCATCTTAACTGGAACCACCCAAATATTTCGGTTAATTCTAACCAATAAAGAGGCAAAAATGACGAAATCGTATTAGGCTGGGGGGGATTTCACAGTCGGCAGTGGTGTACAAATTTTCGGCAGTGTTAGTGGGAAATGTTAGGCAGTGCTTGCAAAAATTGAGTAAATTCGACCGTGGTCCATGAATTTTTAGGCTGTCGGGGGACTTCACAGTCGGCAGTGGTGTACAAATTTACGGCAGTGCCCTAAAAATTCGGCAGTGGTGTACAAATTTTTGGGGTGTGAAATGCCCCCCATATTAGTCATTTTTTTATCGAAAAATTTTATAAGGATGGCTCCAAATGGCTAAATCCGAAATTTCAGGAAAAAATAAAAATGTTGAATTTCTTGAGGAAGAATCACAAAATACAACAACATAATGGGTGCTGTGCAATAAAAAAACAATTGAAATGAATTGATTTGACATTTGCTATCAGCTAAAACTTAACAATCGCAGAAAAAGTTGAAATTATTAAGATAGTGTAAGATTTTCGTTTTTCTTAACAATTTCAAGGGACACCCCAACCAATCTGTTGCAATGTGCCACAAACAGAAAACATACGCGCTTCCATTGTTTTTTTATTTCACATCACCCGTTATGTTGCAAAAATATTGACGTTTTCGTTATTTTATGATTCTTCCTCAAGAAATTCAACATTTTTATTTTTTCCTGAAACTTCGGATTTGACCATTGACCATCCTGAGCAACTTTTCTTTATAAAATTTTTCGATAAAAAAATGCCTAATACGATTTCGTCATTTTTGGCCTCTTTATTAAATCGCAGTAGGCTTGGGTTTCGGTTTATAAAAAAAGTTGAGTATTACACATGCAGCAAAAAAGAACGTATTGTAACCGAAATATTTGTGTGGTTCCAGTTAAAATGAGACACACTGTATAATCTTGAAATTTTTAGGTTTTTGCCATAAGGGCTCAAAGTGTAAATACATTTTTAAAATAAAAATTTGAAGACTTTTCGTATGATGATGTCAACAATAGGGGTTTATAATTAAAATTTCAAAGTTGATGTGCCAAAAACACAGTAAATATCGATTACACAAGAGGGTACCGTTCAGAGTCTTGTTCCACAAATTGAATTTACTGTTTAGGACGCGTTTCGGAGTGTTACTCCATCTTCAGCTAGAAAAGAAATTAACACAAAATACAAAACAGTTGCCTGGAAGCGTCTTTCGATGAATATACAGTGTGACTCAAAAGTTGTTAGTTTTCTTTGACTCAAACAATTTTTCGTTTTCCAGGCAAATGTTTTGTATTTTGTGTCAATTTCTTTTCTAGCTGAAGATGGAGCAACACTCCAAAATGCGTCCTATAAACAGTAAGTAGGACAATTTGTGGAACAAGACTTTGATCATACCCTGTGTAATCAAACATCAGCTCCTCTTTGAAAATGGACCAAGCTTTCAATAAGCAGTAAATATCGCCAGATCTTCACCAAAATCTTTTCAGCTCATGAGGGGCCAAATTTCATACAAATAGGTTCGGTAGTGTCTGCGGAATCGTGTTTACATACAACGACGACAACACAGACATTTTTAAAAACCTATTTTTTCGCATTCTCCATACCCGAAAACGTAAAATTACTTTTCTTAAAGTCAACTAAATTAACGGTTTATTGTTCCTGGGTACAAAAAGCCTGCCTGTAGGTATTCTATATTATGACAATTTCTTTAAAATACCTGCTCAAAGGTTCAAGATAATATGAAGAAATACAACTTGCCGGTCCCAAGGCATTTTCGTACAAAAAGATTCTGCCTCGGGTTCTGCGATATAACCTAACTTTTGCACAGAAGATTTTCTTCATTGATTTTACCTCTGATTTTACTTTGCGGTTGAACTGCAAGTTTTATCCTGGAAGAGGAGTGGTCGATATGTTTTTAAAATATACTAATTAATAAGGGCAGAATGATAAATTTAACAAAAATTAGTGAAAAATGACATTTGACAACTGACAATTGAAAGCTGCGATTTTCACTCTTTACGCACAGTTTTAGATTTGCGTGCGTAAGGAACGGCTTACTTAGATTGTACATTGTACAAAATTGGCTATTTACAATAGTGGTCGTAGAAATAGTATATTACGTAACGAGAGTTGTAAGAAGCATATTACGCACGTGTGGAAGAAGTTGTACACGAGCCGCGTAGCGGCGAGTGTATAATTCCACAGTGCGTAATTGCCTTACAACTCGAGTTGCGTACGATACTTTTTCTACGAGCACACAATAGGTACTTAACTTTTCTCGAAAGTACGTAATAAATTTAAGAACTTTTCGAGAGGAATATTTCGGAAATATCCTAGGACAAGTCAACATTTTTTTTTATGTTAATCCAGCGGTATAGTCAGATATTTTTTAGCACTTCCGGTTCAACCGGAAATGACCATAATTTTTATTTTTCAAATGGAATCATACTTTTTCTCAACGAATTCCTAATCTACGATTTTATGCAAATTTACTCTGCATTATTATTTTGGTTCCTGAAACGTTTTTTTCCAGCATAAATAATTGCTTACAATGGAATTACTTTTCTTAAAGTCAAACTAAATTAACCGAAATTAACGATTTATTGTTCCTGGGTACCAAAAACCTGATACCAGTATTCTATGTTATGACAATTTCTTTAAAATACCTGCTCAAAGGTCCAAGATAATATGAAGAAATACAACTTACCGGTCCCAAGGCATTTTCGGACAAAAAGGTCCTGCGATATAATCTAACTTTTGCACAGAAGATTTTTATTGATTTTACCTCGGATTTTACTTTGCGGTTGGACTGCTTTTATCCTGGAAGAGGAGTAGTCGATAGGTTGTTAAAAAATGTCCTAATAAATAAGGGGAGAATAATGAATTTAACAATAAAATTGAGTGAAAAATGACATTTGACAAATGACAATTGAAAACTGTGCGATTTTCTCTCTTTACGCACAGTTTTAGATTTGCGTGCGTAAGGAACAGCTTACTTAGTTTGCACATTGTACAAAATTGGCTATTTACAATAGTGGTCGTAGAAAAAATACATTACACACTCATTGAATGATATACTATTTTCACACAATCGTTTCTATATTTCAACTTACCATCGTTACTATAATGCGCGGAAAGTTGACCTTACTACAAACGGTTTATTTCCATAGATTCAAAAAATAATAGTGCCGTTATGAACCATAACGGCATACATGCGCGGTAAGTAAAAAATTGGCAGTCTCGGAGACGGTAGAAACTTCTACTTTTTCACAGAATTTGTAACTGTATAGCATTTAACTTTAACCATGTCAGAATCTGTGAGTCACGAGGTCGTGAGGGCGGGCGGTTGTCGATCATTGACGCTGTCGTGCGCATTTGCGCCCGGCGCTCATTTACTAAAATTGACTAAATTTAAAATACAATGTTTTTCACCCCTAAAATTAAACTTTTTGAAAAAATAGCAATTTCCAATCCGTTCGCTATTTTGTAAAGGGTGTTTGCGCTAATCTACTTAAAGTATGTACCGAATAAACCCCTGTTTTATCATGATTTGACTTTGAACGATTAGTGTAGTTTAGAGTTGTGCAAATGTATCCAGAATCGTTAAATTCTCTTCACGTATGTTGCATTGGAGTTACTGAAGGAATCTAGCTTCCCCAATATTCGTTTTTTGGTAAATTTCTTTCAATATTTTTAATGAATTCAGCAAAATAGAAGGTTAGGTTTATGTCAAAAATGCTTTTGGTTGGTCTGGCAGCTGCCTATTCTTGGTTGGTTTGGCGGGCAGTCATTAAAATATCCCCCAGGATTGTGACACAC
The DNA here is from genome assembly GCA_963924575.1 of Pycnomerus fuliginosus. Lineage (NCBI taxonomy): Eukaryota > Metazoa > Arthropoda > Insecta > Coleoptera > Zopheridae > Pycnomerus > Pycnomerus fuliginosus. The sequence goes on along the minus strand of OZ004618.1, from coordinate 21,151,515 downwards.
AAAGCCAACTTTTTGGATGAAAGGTCAGCTTACATATTTTTTTTTTCAAAAACAGTGCGGAGTTTAACGAAACAAAAAATGTCGACCTTTCTTTTTTTAAAGTAGTGTCTATTCCAATTTTTTAATTTTTGAGCTGCTATATTCTATTGATTTCAACAAGGGGTTGGTCACGCAGATTTTTCGTGTACAAAGTACTGCTCTAGTGCCATACTGCTTCGTACTGCTCGGTACTGCGCAATACTGCTATAGTACTGCGCTACACTGTTCGTACTGCGTACTGTTCCTCCGTAGTACAAAGTAGGTACTGTGCCGTGTGCATGTGGCCAACCCCTTGGATTTCAATGTTGACTAAAGTCAACAAATCAGAGAATAGGGTTAAATATTGAAATAAATATTGAGTGATATTAACATTTTTCACAATTAATTTTTTTCACAACCATTACTTATTGCTCAAAATGTTTATAGGGTTTCAGCAAAACATTGACATCTCCAAGACAAATACGTAAGCGCAACAGTCACATTCGCCAAATCAGTTCTCTCAATTGATTTCAATATTTTCAATGTTGACCAAAGTCAGCACATTAGAGAATAGGGTCGATTAAGCTAACTACTCTCACGTTTGGCTTCCGCTTTCTCATTCATGTTTCATTTTGGTTGCTCTTGTTCCTTAACTAATTCCCCACCTTGATTGGCACTAAAAATAAATTCCGGCGTTTAAATTTATCGCGAATAATAAAAAGGTAATGTGTAGAGATTAGAGGGTGTATTTCCATAATTATGGCACAAATCCGCTATTATAAAACAGAAGTTATCTGTTAGAGCGCTGGGATGGAGGCGGGCTTACACACCGCAATTCCTCGACAAACAGCCCCGATCTGCATGGATTTATTACACCCTTGTAACTTATACTATATACAGTCGTAGTCCTTGACAGCGTTACACACCCCTTAATTTCCCCGCATCTTACTTCCGCAGGGCAACACACGGGATTATGTTTCCAGTGGAAAGTGTCTTCCTTTGTTGTGAGCTGATGTCACGACGTATTAAGCAATTAAACCCGCATCTCCAATTATAACCTGTAACTTCTTATTGTATGTCCTCTGCAGCCAGGCAGTCAGCATCCAGAATTTATGTTCTGATGATTACTCTATTTTTCTATTTGGATCTCGATTTGGATTCTAAAGCCGCTTGTATAATTTGTCAAAGAGATGAACTTGTATCATGCATTCGATCATGCAGATATTAAATTCCAGACAATTAGACAAACATTGCAACAACTATTGTATGATGTATAATGGTTCCTAAGTGCGTATGCACCAATGTTTCACATACCTGTAGTCTACAAATTAATTATACAAAGGATCCCGAACACAAAGTTAACTTTGCCAAGTGCGAGCGAATACGATTCCTTGAAACTTAGAAAAATGAAATTTTTATCCCAATTGGGAGTCAACCTGAAAATATCACGGCCACGATCTTAATTATTGTTATTATTATCGAGTTTTCTGCGTGCAAATCCCGTTTTAAAAAATTCCCTCCGGTACCGCCTCTCGCTTGTAAGTAAACTCGATTGTTATTAACATAACTTTGCATAGCTATAAACATTCCCTTCGACAACCGTCAATTTCGCAAAAACTGGGCAATGCGAGATTAAACTGCATTGCAGTACACCTGCTAGTGGCAAATCCAACTTTGTTCTATAGAAAATACTCGAGTAATGAAGAAGACAGCAACTGGAGTACGTGAACGGGTTGTTAGGTTCGTTACATGACTTTGGACTTTTCTCGTGTAATTAGGAACTCAGATGCAGACTCCTACTCTGAATTAACTAAACAGTTTCCCGGCTTGTTACGTATTCAAAGCTATTATGTGTAAATCCGAATGGAAAAACTGTGATGAATATACAAGACGACGTAAGATTAACTTGGGTAGTTTGTAGTGGTTTGCGCTTCGAGCAAGGACTTGCAAAATTAATAAGTCAAACAAATCGAGCAATAATTCCGGCTTGAATAAACGGCACTGCGGTCGTTTCGGGTCGTCTTAACACAGACCGTGGGGATAATGCACCTGAGGAATATAAATCTGCAGCAGTCTCAGGACAGCGCAATCCGATACAATATTAACGTACTCGCCCTCTGGAGTCGTTTAATGTTAATAGCTGGTGAATATATGAAGCGGGTATGGTCTAGATTCGCGAAACGTATGATTATTTATCTGTGAAATTGATCTGGTAACTAGCTTGGACGGCTGCCAAAAACCATTACTCCATTCGCGTCGACCTGCACTTCATTAATTTATGAGCAAAATCGCTAATGACAAAGCGTAAAATAAAGAGAACGAGGTCTTGATTTACTTTAACTGAATTCTTTTTCTCCCTCCTTATTTTAAAGATGAAGGTTTTTAGCCTCTCGGTGCGCGGTGTAAAGTCGTGTTGTTCAAGATTAAAAAAAAACAGTAAAAATTATCTAACCTTAAATACATCCCAACTACCAATAGTCGAGCCAGCGACAGAAATATTTGGCTGGTTTCATTAACATTCTTTTCCACATTATTCGTTAATTTTCGTGTACTAAATACAGAAATTGGCGGTCTGCCAGGGTACCTGCGGGGCAGTGCCTCGCAATGGGGCTTCAAGTATGGTAAAAAAGAGTGAAATCATTAACGCTGAAATCCTTTATATGAATTACAGACACCTCGAAGTGTCCAAAAAAACCGGTCTGCCACTTCGCCTGCGGGACAAAATGTGTCTGGCAGCCACATTTCCTAAATATTTGATTAATAAAATTAACAAGCTATTCCCAGCTTCAAATTATCTACTGTAGAATGTGCAGAATAGACAGATTGTTGCCTAACGACACTATTATGCCACCTGTTTTACACCTGCTACGGGTAGATAATTTAAATATGACGGTATAGTTTGACAATTTTATTAATCTTTCTAGGAAATGTGGTTGGCAGACACATTTTGTCTCGCAAGTGAAGTGGCAGACCGTTTTTTTGGACACTTCGAGGTGTCCGTAATTCATATAAAAATGGTAGCGTTAATAATTTCCATCAATGAGACTAGTTTTTTTGGCATACTTGTGGAGCGTTGTCCCGATACTTGCATGGCAGACGCGACTTTTTCGAACCACAACGACATACGTAATAGGAAAAGTGACTTTAGAAAGTTAATGAAATGAGACAAGCCAACCTGTCGCTGCCCCCCGGACTGCAACCTACAATTAGGGGTTGAGATTGCACCAAATATACCTATCTGATCTGACTTTTCCGAGGACTTTTCCTTTGTTAGCTTTTGTGAGGATCAAATTAAATTTTATTATTTCTTGAACAGGACTTTAAGTTTGTTAGATTTTTGCATTGTCAAACTTTTTGTTGCAGTCTTCTTGGTGGTCCTCGTCGCGACTGTCGTTCGTGCCCAACAGCAATACTTCAGAGTGCAACCCCGGGATGTTAAAGTGCAGGAGGGCGGAGAGGCGATGCTCGAGTGCGAGGTGGCGAATCTAGCGGGGCAAGTGCAATGGACTAAGGACGGATTCGCTTTAGGTGAGAATAAAAATTTCCCTGAATATCAATAATTTGAATACCCTCCGCACTAGGATTTTCCTCTGTGATTCCCGGCTTCCCTCGATACTCCGTGATCGGTGACCGTCGTCACGGAACCTACAACCTGAGGGTGAGCAATGCGTCCCTCGAGGACGACGCCGACTACCAGTGTCAAGTGGGACCATCTCGACTTCACAAAGCCATAAGAGCCAACGCCAGACTCAACGTAATATGTGAGTACCATTAAGTTGTGTTTCGAACAATTTTCCCTAAACCTCACGGAAATTATTTATAAAGTAATTGTTTGGAGGATAATCGTGCTTTATAAATTTTAGATCCTAATCTTCCAGAGTAATTGCAAATTGAAACTAATTACACTTACCTGCTAAGATACTGGAGGATAAATGCACTCCTATTTTGTCTCAACTTCATTAATTCCAAGGAATTAAACGTGGCGATAAAAATTACAGCTAGCGGAATTCGGAAGAAGGTCCCCATTAAACGCTTCTTATTTTTAAATAGATAATTGCCTAACTGTGTGCTATTATTATTCCACGGCAGTAAAATGTTCACCTAATAAATTATGAGGCTTTAATAAAGTGTGCACGTGTTAGGAGATATGGGGGTACCTTCATTAGGTCTAATGTTTCTGCAGTGTTGGGGTAATGAAACTCGCTGGAACGTGTAATTTTAAACCAACAAATAAGTTCTTGATTTTATCAACTTGTTTTCAAGAGTTTCCTCAAAGAAGCGCCCCTGCAAAATTTCCAAATTCGGAAGTGTGATGGAAATGCGGGCTGAATACACACAAGCTCCATTGATTCAAAGTTTCGTTGGTGATTGCTGAAGAAAACGATAAGAAATAACTTACATACTTACGTTGTCGATTTTGTAAAGTCGAATACAGGGTGGTGAATTTTTCGTTGCCCACCAGCCCACGATTGGGAACTCGGAAACTATAAGAAATCCAAAGTAGGTTAAATTAAAGAAAAGTTGCCCTCCTTTAAGGTGATTAAGAATCTGTAAATAAGTCCCCGATATTTTGATTCGTTCATGAGTTATCGAGAAAAAACTGAAAATCACGATTTTAAAGAAAAATTTATATCTTTCTATATCTGGTGGTATTCAAATGAAACTTGGGACTTTTATATTTTTGACAGCTGTCAATTCACTGGCATTGGCAGAAATTTTTTAGGCCATCCCGATTGTGAGCAACGACAGTCAACTTTTCTTTTTCTTATGACCGCCATATTGGATTTTAACACCGCCGGACGCACAAAAAAATATCTTTTCAAAAATGTAATTAATATGGGCTTCTTTGAAAAAATATGTCACTCCAATCAAGCCAAGTCGTATTTTATTACCGTTGCATTCAATTGCTTTCACATGTCATAAGAGACTGAAAAAATCTGTGTACTCTTTTGCAATTGTTTATAATCAAAGTTTAGGCTGATTTTACAAGTTTTACAAAAAAAGTCCATGTTGGCTACATTTTTGGAAATCTAATTTTTTTGTGCATTTCATGGTATTAAAATCTGATATGGCGACCATAACAAAAAGAAAAGTCAACTGTCATCGCTCAAAATCTAAAAGTGCTGATGAGTTGACAGCTGTCAAGAATAAGATAAAAGTTCCAAGTTTCATTTAATTACCATCAATCGTTAGAAAGATATGAATTCTTATTTCAAATCGCGATTTTCAATTTTTTCGGGATAACTCAGGAACTAATCAAGGTAAAGTAGAATTCTTTACAGATTCTTAATCACCTTGAAAATGCTTCTTTCTAATTTAAGCTGCTCTTCATCTCTTACGGTTTCCGAGTTCCCTATGGTGGGCAACGAAAAATTCACCACCCTTTGTACAAGAGATAGTGTACCTAATTTGACTCTGAACCAGGACCTCGCAGACTTTACTGGGGAATTTGGCTTTGGGTTAGATTCCTGAGACCAGGTGATTTAAAATAATAAAAAGTATAAATCATTTGATATCTCTTTTGCCTCAGGTGGTCTAGGACCCTATAGTTAAAAATTTGGCCCAAAGAAATTTCAAGAATCTCCAACCGTTTTTGGTATTTTTGGAAAAATTGTTGTCTTCTTTTTAACACATCCTGATGGAGGAGGATTAATTTGGATTGACTTTTTCTCGACTGTTTTTCGTTCAATAGCCGCAATTTGTAGGCATTTTAAATAATACTCTGACGACCGGTGCTTAAGAGATATACAGGGTGATTTATGATGTCCCAGTCAAGATGCCCGATATGCTATCAGAGGCACAAAGCACTGACGATTAATAAAAATGGACCCATTTATATACATTTATGAGCATGACAATCACATTCTAATTGTCCACATTTAATTACAACTTATATGTCCAATTAACTGTGATGAGCCCTAAGGCCTGCAAAGTGCAATCCTGTTTTATTATCCTAATAAGATTATTATCAAGGGCGATTTAAAACATTGAGATGTAAATGGGCAGTTCTTTCTCTGCTCTACTGGCAAAGTCTACCAAACCAAAACCGGCGAGTCCTGTGCTGTGACAGCCGCGCTTTTATTGCAATTTTCTTAATTTTCCATCATCGTTAAGATTGTAATTTTAAGAGTGTTTTCAGACATTCTCCAAGCAGGCTTAGTGTGCAAAAAATTAGGTAAAGTTTGTAAAGAAATAATTGAACAGCCATAAAGACAAACCTTTTAACTTAAGTCGACCGCCCGTTGAGGTTGACAATGCAGGGGAATTCCCTCATAAAATCTTGTACGGCCCTCTCGTGGTTGAACACTTGGCTGTGTAGAAAGATTTATGGAGGGAATTCCCCTGCATTGTCAACCTCAACGGGCGGTCGGCTTAAGTTAAAAGGTTTGTCTTTATGGCTGTTCAATTATTTCTTGATAAACTATATTCGGATGTGTTTTACAATATGCCAGAGATAGGTTAAAAGTTGGGTGACCTATTTTATTTAACACTCATAGCCGTTCGTTTTCTTGAATTCCGCCATTTACCTTCAATTTTTGGGTGTCCTTGAAACAGATGTATCTATGTAAACATTGTGTAGTTCAGTATAGGGACTATTTGGTCAATTTATATTAATTGTCAATGGCATAGAACAATAATAAATAACTCAAAGCAACACAAGGCTATATCTCGGTGTTTTTCTTAAACTTTCTACCTTGAATATTGAATGTTGAATATTGAATATTCGACCTTAAAAAAAGAAATTAAATAAACAGCCCCTTATGATAGGGTGACAACAACTGTAAGTACGTGGATGCAGGTAATTTTGTTCACATCCGACTTAACCGGAGATAACGTTAACAACTTGGTTTTTCCAAATGGAATAAACATTTTTCATCATCAAACTTGACCGGAAGCATTCAGAGACGGCCACCCTAGATTTTCAAAAATATCAAAGATACATGATTGTAAAAAGCTGAGATTTTTGAAAATCGCAAAAATTCATCAACTCAATTTTTTTGCTGTGTATATCTGAGGATATAGCCTCATAACATATAATTGCACAGATGAATTTGCATTAAAAAACTAGCATGACGTGTTTTGACGTTGTTCAAAAATCTTAATATTTCACCGAATTCGATGTGTTTCAAAATCTGCACTAGGGGCCGATTGTTCAACCATACATTAAGTTCGGTTTAGCCTAAACTTGATGGTTTGGTTGCTAGCCTATAGCCATTCAGAATGCTTAACTCTGGCACTTAAACCAGGTTTAAATTAAAGTTAACCTCGGTCTGTACAACCGGCCCTAATAATGATAGGTACATGTTTTCTACCTGAGGAAAATTCATATGTTCCGAATCTTTTGAGAAAAAATGTTTCCAGTAGCAAAAACAGAATTCACACGGGCTGATGTTCCCCCTCCATGCAGCGCTCGTCAGCGTTTAATTCATTTCAAAATATCTTTATTACGTCCGAAATCTCTGCCCTGATAGCATATTGGATGTCTTCACAATGGCTCACACGCTCATACCACAATCAACATGGAATATCTCTTAAACGACAGTGGCCAAAGCGCATTATTTAAAATCCCTAGTTGAGTTCCATAAGAAAGACTATTGAACGAAAAACAACTAAAAAAAAATTACCCAAGTTAATCCCTCTCCAGGAGATGTCAAAAACGAGATAAAAATTTTTGCAAAAATACCAAAAACGGTTCAAGATTCTTGAAATTCTGTTTCCGCTTCCCCTCTGGCATTTTGAATGTGCTTTTCGCGATTTCTTGAAAACGTGATGTACAATATATCCCAGTTCAGCCGGCGCAATGTTGATTTTAGAAATGTAATTTATACTTTGCTGTTAGTTTAAGTAAAGACAAATACGGATCCGTGATCGATATTGCCGCGATTGAGCACGAGCTAGGATCTTGGTCTGAAGCAGCGAGTTAAAGCCAGGCAGTCAGTTGTAATATCGATGACATTGACGTAACAGATTTATGTGGTGAAATGAACGTAATCGAAGTTAGTAGGTATATAAATTGGACGTTAATCCCTGGCAACACCTGCCACTTCTATTGAAATTTGCGCAGGGATACCCCGATTTATTACATTAACATGCCCGGCCCCGAGTTTCAACAGGATTAACTTTGCATTATTAATAATGATATGGTGATCTGTCGTCTTCCGCCATTAGAAGGCAAGGTATACGCAAAGTTCGAAATGCTTGCGCCTCTTTGATTAGATTAGTTGTATAAACAGGTTAATTGAGTAATGCTGTATGCAACCTCCCCGAATTACAAGCAGATGCCACAATAATCACTACGGTTTGTTTGATAAGCACAATCCAACGTATTTGTCCAAAAACAGTCGTAAATAAACAAGGCCTAATTACGGCGAGCGTAATCCGCAAATGGTCCAGGGATGATTCAGTGCGCACCCGGATATGGAGGACGCTTCCCTCCCTTATAAATTCCGTCGATTTCCTCGTTGCGTCGATATGAAATAGAAAATGGGCCGGAACGACGCGCATCTGGAATGCATTTAGTTCAGAAATGGCTTGTTATGGCTAATAAAGAGGACGGCGTGACATTACAGATGACCGAGAACGTGACTGGGGCTCTGGCCCGGAGCCAAGCACCGGACTTTACGGATCTCCCCGGACCCATCAAATGGAATTACTGATATGCGTCGCTCTACACACGGCACTACCACTTCCCGTCGTCGATCTTATTTAATCAATTACATCGCGCAGACCTGTTTTTATCGCCTCTGATTAAGGCAGAGATAACACTGTTTTTTTCACAACCAAAATCGGATGGTCATACTTCTCGTCCACTCCATTGTCCTTACCATAAACTGCCGCACTTAATGCCAAAAACTTTGAATTTATTACCAGACCAAAAACTATCTTCGTCGGCCGCAACTTGCAAGACATTTTAAGTGGAAAACATCTAATCTCCATTACAGTCAAGGAAAGCCGGATGAAATTCATTTCAAGTGTCTTTTAGGTGCACGGGTTCACTTTGTGACTTTCTTTCGGGCGCTCCTTACAAATTTCGTCAACTATATTCGGACGTTTTCTTTCGAGGAAACGATAATAACATCAAAGGGTTCGAGTGCAGGTAGACGCAACAATATGGAACGATAAGGCAAAGAGAAAGTCTGTGATCAATAAAGATCCGGTCATTAAAATTCTCCTCTCGATTCCCCTTATAGACTCTTTGTGTGCTTAACTTAATATAAACTGCAGTCATAAAAGAGGTGCCTTCAATTTTGATACATACCGGGTGGACCAACACTATTGCCCACCTCAAAAATTGCCCTTTATTTTAAAGCTGGGACTTCGAAATTTTTACAGTGTATATGGCTACCAAGGACCCTTCAAATGAGGGCAAAAGTTTATCTGTCATGCAAAAACTGTGACGTCACGAAATTTTGAAATATCGTTTTTCCAAGGAAAAAAAAATTTTACCCATAAAATCGTTTTTTGGGCTAATACCTTTATGTTAAGCCCATTTTTTTAAATTTCCGTCATCAGATTAGCCAACTGTAGCAAGCTAAAAATGGTCCATTTTAATTCACAAGTCGGCCACGTAAACAATTGACTACTATGCGAGGGCTTTCTTGGATAACAGCGTACGCTTTTTTCATCTGTCACCAGTTGACAGCGACACGACGCCGCCATTGAACTGCGAAATTGTTTTTAATTTTAATAAACGTGGATGTTTGTAACGAATAATGGTGAAGTATTGGTTTAAACTGGGCATCCACCATTTAATTCGCCCACCCAAGGTGCCAGGAGAGGTTACGAACACGGACATTTTATCAGGTGGCGGCGCGGCGTGAAGAGGGGCTCCAGTTTGTGTGAAGGGCTCCGGTTTGTGTGAGGGGGTTTTTTCAAATAGCCATTTCCATAATTCGCATTATTCCATACTTATGTAATTCCACAGGTAATTATTTTGTTGTTATGGCCTGTTTTTTAGTTGGCATTTTTAGGTTAAGTGAGTCGACTTAGTTTGCCCCGTTGAGACTAATATCGAGGACTAAGATATTCACAGCCCAGAATTTAACAGCAACTCGTGTCAAATAAGGACCAAGGAATCGTTTTGCATAACAAAATTGATATTTACAGCCTCTAAATTTAACATCATCTGATCTAAATAAGGGCAAAGGAATTGTTAAACTATCGTTTCAACTAACATAATTAAAATTCAGAGATAAACTGTAGCCGAAGGTAGAAGAATTATAGCCCGATGCCATTTCTTAACTAGTTGGGTTAAATTGTTTGGTAAATTGTAGGGTGATGTAAAACCAAGTGTTTTTAGCTGGCGAAAGTGTGTTGCTGTAAAGTTGAAGTTGCAATCACAATAATTATAATTTTTCAAGGATAAAAATTGAAACTTAAATCCTGTATGATCAAACTAACAACAATAAATTGAATTTGATTGACTGATTGTGTTACATAAACTATTGTCTTTTAGCTGTTTTGGATGTCTCAGAATTGTGGATCCTTCAAATATTGTGAAAGAGCTCTACTAATCATCATAGACAAAATTGTGTACAAGGAACTTACGGCTTGTACTTACCTAAAGTGATGCATTACTCACTACCACAACCCATCACTACACAATCATCACCAAATTCACTGCACTGCAACCACTATAGCACAGATCACTTCACAAAAAGTACTTACCTGATTACAGGTACTGCTCAAAGTGGTGGCCTTCTCTTTCGATGCACATCTGAGCACGTCGCTGAAATGAATTTTGGACTGTAGCTGCTGTATTTCGTTCATTGATTGTCTGGAAGGCATCTACGAGTCGTTGCTGCATGTCTTGTCTCGTGGTTGGCTGTGTTCTGTACACAATTTCTTGCACAACTCCCCATGTGAAAAAATCCATAGGTGTGAGATCGGGAGATCTAGCTGGCCAAGCAATTGGACCACCACGGCCAATCCATTTATCTGGAAACTTTTCATCTGCCACACCACGAGCTTCTCGACTGAAATGTGGAGGCGCACCATCTTGCTGAAACCACAAATTTTGGATCACATTTAATGGCACATCTTCTAGTAAGTCATCTAATGAATTTCTTAAGAACTCTGCATACATCGCACCAGTCAGATGGCCTTCAAAAAAGAATGGACCAACTAATCGGTTGTCAATAATTCCTCCCCACACGTTCAGTGACCATATGTCTTGTGTTTTTTCTTCTCTCATCCAATGTGGGTTAACCACCGACCAATAGTGCATATTATGCCTGTTTACGTGCCCATTAGATTTGAATGTGCATTCATCGGTGAAAAGCACAAACTTGAAGAAGTCCTGATTTTCCTGCAGTTTCTCTTGGGCCCACGTGCAAAATCTCACCCTGTTCATAAAATCCTCTCCATGTAGTTCCTGATGCAGTTCGATGTGATATGCATGGAATTTGTGCCTTTTTAATATTCTTAGAATCGATGACTTACTTATGCCGCTTGATTGCTTCATTTCTCGACTGCTGACTTGGGGATTATTTTCAGCTATGTTCAAAACAATAGCTTGATTGATTTCATGAGTCACAGCGGGATTTATCACTGTCTTTTTCTTGGGCTTCAAACTGCCTGTCTCTCTAAGTTTCTCTACAATTCTTTTAAATGTTCGTCTATCTGGTTGAAGTCTGTCTGGGTAACGTTGGGCATACAATTCTGCTGCTTGCATTGCATTTTGCTGGCATTCTCCAAAAATCAAGATCATGTCGACCTTGTCTGAAAAGGAAAGATGTTGCATCGGCATGATAAAAATTAAATGCACTCCACTAAAATAGAATAAAACTATTAATCAACACTAGGTATAGGAAATTCACCAAGATTCACTTCTACACGTAATTATAATTAACACTCACAACACAGAAAAACGCGTGAAAGCTTCCCTGGAGGGAAACCAGGATAAGAGCTGTGAAAACAGCTAACAAGAAGGTATGTAAAACTAACTTGGAAAACACTTCTCTTCAAGAGGTTGAAGATTTCACAAAATAGCAATTTTTCTCAAAATTAGCAACCTAAACACTGCAACACTATTGTAATTCACACACTAATCACACCAGTGGGTGACTAATGATTAGCTAAAAGGGGTTGGAGGAGTTTGAGCGGGAAATTAACGCGCGTAATGAAATAAATGCGCGAAATTCAAGTAAAAATATGAAAGCCTGATTTATTAAATTTACTTAATAGGCAATTATTGTTTAATAAACGAAAGAATAATCTCAGTATTCTTAGTTCATTCTAATGACAAAAATTGAAACTCAGGCACACACACACGTCTTGTTTATGCACTGGATGGCTTGTCGTGTGATCAATGATTAATTAGTCCTTATTTGCCCACCATGATGATGATTATTAAATTCCACATTGCACCTTTTTGCTTCTGCTGTTCAAATAATAACTTGAGCTTCACCAACTTCAAAGCATCAATTATTAACGTCTTGATTTTGTTTAGGAGGTACCTACGAGGTATTTGCCAATCGAAAACTGACACTTGCACCACCTTCGATTACAGTTTATCTTTGAATATGAATTATGTTATGCAAAACGATTCCTTGGTCCTTATTTGACACGAGTTGCTGTTAAATTCTGGGCTGTGAATATCTTAGTCCTCGATATTAGTCTCAACGGGGCAAACTAAGTCGACTCACTTAACCTAAAAATGGCAACTAAAAACAGGCCATAACAACAAAATAATTACCTGTGGAATTACATAAGTATGGAATAATGCGAATTATGGAAATGGCTATTTGAAAAAACCCCCTCACACAAACCGGAGCCCTTCACACAAACTGGAGCCCCTCTTCACGCCGCGCCGCCACCTGATAAAATGTCCGTGTTCGTAACCTCTCCTGGCACCTTGGGTGGGCGAATTAAATGGTGGATGCCCAGTTTAAACCGATATTTCAACATTATTCGTTACAAAAATCCACGTTTATTAAAATTAAAAACAATTTCGCAGTTCAAAATGGCCGCGTCGTGTCGCTGTCAACTGGTGACAGATGAAAAAAGCGTACGCTGTTATCCAAGAAAGCCCTCGCATAGTAGTCAATTGTTTACGTGGCCGACTTGTGAATTAAAATGGACCATTTTTAGCTTGCTACAGTTGGCTAATCTGATGACGGAAATTTAAAAAAATGGGCTTAACATAAAGGTATTAGCCCAAAAAACGATTTTATGGGTAAAAATTTTTTTTTTCTTGGAAAAACGATATTTCAAAATTTCGTGACGTCACAGTTTTTGCATGACAGATAAACTTTTGCTCTCATTTGAAGGGTCCTTGGTAGCCATATACACTGTAAAAATTTCGAAGTCCCAGCTTTAAAATAAAGGGCAATTTTTGAGGTGGGCAATAGTGTTGGTCCACCCGGTATAGAAAAAATTCGCAGTCTCGGAGACGGTAGAAACTTCTACTTTTTCACAGAATTTGTAAATGAAGCATTTAAGTTTATTTAACCAAGGTTGGGCGTGCGGGCGGTTGTCGATGGCTGATGCGCCCGGCACTCATTTACTAAAATCTAAAATACAAATGTTTTTCACCCCTAAAATGACATTTTTCACCCCTAAGATGACATTTTTCACCCCTAAAATGACATTTTTCGAAAAAATGGCCCTAAGGTTTTCGATCCGGCAATGCAAGAGCTATCGAATTTTGATCCGGCAATACAACAGCTGTCGAATCCGATAGTAAAAATATGCTTTTTTGTAAAATAAATTGAAACAAGGGCTCTTTTGCCACTAAAATGACATTTTTCGAAACAAAATGGCACTAAAGGTGCAGTTTCGTTCAGGCGTTTGACGGTCGCGTCTGGCGGCCGGCCGCCAGACGCGTGACACTGCTTATACCTGACAACGTAATGTGCGGTTCCGTAGGAGCTGCTGAAAATTCGGACGCGTACCATGATAAATTTTGAGGCGTCTGACGGCGGCTGCCAGACGCGACCGTCAAACGCCTGAACGAAACCGTACCTTAAGGTTTTCGGTTTGAAAAAAAATCAGCTATCAAACAGTTATGCATAAGTTTTTTTTCACGGCACCTACAAATTACCCACTGAAAATGTGTACCTTTCATCTCGAGACGCTCAGTAGTTTGAGCTCCAGCGTGATCCCAGACACACAGACAGACAGACACACAGGCATTTTTTCAAAAACCACTTTTTTGGGTTCCCAGGACCCTAAAACGTAAAGATTTCACGCTATTGGTGACTAGATTTTTTTGAATTTTCCGATCGATCCCCAGTAACTGCTTCGCGCTGCGTAGAAGTTAAAAACCACAAAATCTGGAAGACAAAATGTCATAAATTATCGAAAAAATTGTGCTTTTGTTTCTGCAGTTTATTTACATTTTAGCGTTAATCTTACGTTTCGATACAAGCTACACTATAACTGAGACGGCTTAGCCCAGGTTTCTCGTTGTGCTGTTGTTAGAAACAATAAGTGGATGATGATATGTTTCCCAGAGATTTTGGTTTAAAACGGGCTTTGGAGGGGTAAACAAAATATGTGTAGATAACGGGAGTGGCTTTAGATTTGCCACTCTTGTCCTGGATTTTGTGTCGAGGACAGATTTCAGCCCACGCGTACTTAGTATAGGTTATCTCTTTGTATCAACTTGAAGATTTCCGCGGGGAAGGTGTTGCCAATGGTGTTGCTAATGTTGTCATGGTATAATTGTACCCTAAAACGTATTTCCTAAGTTCGGCACTGGCACTGCCATCAGAGAAGGTGCTCCGCTCCTATTTCTCTTCCTGAAACCAGTCCTTCCTGACTATTATTTGTGTCGCGTGTACGTACATACCTACATACTGTCAAATAAATAACGCTGTTGAAATTTTGAATTAATTAAGTAGTTGACATTAAGTGACTATGGAGCAAAAGATAAAAAAACGTTAGGAGGTGGCATTCTTTGCTTCTTAATTTAGAAAAGTCAACAACAACACACATTTCCAGAGATTATCCTATTTCCAACACTAGTAAACACTTCGTTGAAAATAGAAAAATCAGTTAGAGTGACGCTATAGCTATTTCCGGGGTCAATCTTTAAAGCCTAATGTTCATAAAATGTAAATATCGAGTCGTTTGGATCGACCAATGCGTTCAGCTCGGGGTTTTGCTTATTTCTAGGTGCCCCGACATTTCCATATTTTCATTTTACGGTTGTCGGTTTTCCGAACATCTTCATTATCATAATTGTGCTGCCTCTCTTGGTCGTTTCTACGAATTATTATCGAAGGCAGTAGAAGCAGTTGCGGAAGTTATCTAAAAAATGGATACGTTCACGATCTGTAGGCTAAATAAGGTGGCGAAGTATGAACAAATAATCGTCGTTGTGTTTTATTTACCGATGTTAATTCGCAGGTAAAAGTGGAATTACGTTCCATTTTTGAAAATAACAATAGGCTTTTCCTGGCGCAATTAGTCAACAGATTCGGTTTACAATGTCGTCGGACATTGGCTATGTTTCATAATGCCTACATAATGGTCCAGATAGACTACCAGATAATACCTTTACAAAGCCTGGAACTCCATTGTATTATCATAACGAGCCAGTGGCTCTATTTACAATTCCAGGACGTATACCTACCATATAGTTTCACCTTTGGGGGGATCCCATACATGCACTTACGTTTTCCTGCTGATTAAATAATTTGCTACATCTGCGGTTCAGACAATTGAAGGAGCTTTGTAGGACTGCAATATCCTGCATTAGCATCGATATCAAAGCGCCATGCACTTCCAACAAATGAATGTTCAGCTAATTAAATTCTAGCAAATTAAATTTGTGTCCACTCCAGACACCACCACCGGCGGTTTTTAAACCGCCTATGAGTTATGTAGCTTTTAAAAATCGTCGCTAACACGCTCGACAATTTAATTTCGTGTTTCGAGCTTTTATTGTCAAGTACTAAACGATGTTAGTCTTTTTTGTTAGTTCGAATTACTAAATTGCCATTGGCGACATGATGAGAATTATTTTATTACGAACATCTTTAGTGGTTTATGGCTCCTCCACTGCTATTGCGATATCAAAGAGCGCAAGAAACGGCGCTTCAGGTGATGAATGTCAATACCACTAAACTACTGTTAATATGCGATGATATATATATATTTTTAATTTGGTCAAAGCGAAATGTGCTTTTGTTGTTGGTTTATTGTTTCCACGCTTTATGAGGTCGGTTTTATCGGCGCTGAACAGTTTTATTCTTTTTTATGCGAGGGCATAACCCAAACACAGATCTGGCGGATTAATCAAAAAATTATACCGCAACAAAAGAGGCAGCGGTCATTTTTTAACGGGGCTGGCCATTACTAATCTGTTAGATGGCGGATGGGGCCAAAAAAATCTGCAAACAGGCACCTTAAATATTTTATATAATTTTCACAAATGAACCGTCAAATGATTATTAAAATGTTGCTCGGCGCATCCACCATTTTTCAGCATAATTCGTTTCAATTTTGATTCAAATTTTCCACTGTAAACGACAGTGACAATTTACTATTTTTATTGTTGGTAACCATACGAGATCAATTGAATAACTACTAATACAGCAATAATCAGCTTTGCTGCAAACATTCTGATGCAATGAAATGTGTGCTCTAAACAAATAGCATGTAGAGTTTGTTATTTGGCAATTACACCCAACACAGGTATGAACAGTTCTGCAAGGAAGCTAATTTAGAACTGCAGGTTAGGTTCAACTTTACAACAAACAAACAACCTAATGCAAAATTTGTTACAATAACTCACGCTGTCTGACGGCGGCGCCAAAGAAAGTCAAGAGGTATTTCACCATTGTGTTCCAGTTGTCCGTTAAAGCGGGAGGGAAATTAATGGCACGCACGAAAAAACTTCCTGGATGGGGAAAATATCAAAACGGCCGTTCTTTCATAATTCAACCCTTTGAAATTTTAACGACAACTACACAAATTGCATCCATCCCATCCAGCCCAACGTTGCATGCATCAAAATTAACTACGTCATCACATGATGGAGGGAAATTATTTATCCGTTTTTGTCATTTTTTTTAATTAAAGCATCCAACGAATCCGTTTTTATTAGTTATATACTTTTTCAGTAATGGATTTAATTGAACTACTACATAGATATCCTGACATATGATACATGCAGTTTCGGCTGTAATATTTATTATTTGATCGGAGTGATTCGGGGCATCCACCATTTTTTATCATAAACCACGCGTCCGAAAAATGCTCATTCTATTTAATTTTGACTAGTGGTTGCTTCATACTCGTAAGACTTGAGTCACCGTTTGTTTATAAACCCAATTTCCTGTGCGGCCATTATATAATTAAGAAAGTTCAGGCCATATCAACATTGAGGTTTATTCTAATGAACTCCCGAAATATTTAATTAATTACGACAGTGATGATAGCAAAATGCTTTTAAAATGAATTCTGAAAACCGTCATTGAAATGGGGAAGCAATTTTTCAATCGACAATCAATATTCATTTCAGACGAATTGGGGGCGACACAAACACCTCGTTTTCACCTGGAACTCGATAAAATTTTCAGAGAAGTTGGTTTAAGCCCGCGACACATGCAGTGAATTATGCTAAAAATAGAACGAAGTAAACTCCTGCACTTATAATTCTGTTTGGCTTACTTGAAAGTTCAAAAGAGAGTCGAACAAGTTAGTACGTTAACGGTGTCACTTTTGCCGGAGATCAAACGTAAAGTCGGACGGGAAAAGAAATAAAAATTCTAGTAGAGTGACAGAGTTAGCATTAGCGAAAATTAAATTTAAAACGGTAGAAGTGTAGTAAAGATGGCGCGAGTTTCCGGGCGAAACAAAAAAAAACCGGATGATTTCCAGGGGCGGCAATCTTTTGGGTTAATATTTGTACTGGCCGCTTTTGTCGATATGGCATGGACTGTTACGTGCGCTAAATCTTAAATCGTCCACTTTATTAGTTTACACATCTCGCATTGTCTTTACATAAGGTTGCTTTGTCTCTTGCTGGCGCATCCCCACGGATTAAGCGAGACGTCGTTGAGAAACGTGAAGCCACTACACAACGAGAGGTCGTTATTAGTTGCGGTGATGGACTAAGAAACCCTGGGACAATTTAGGAGGGCATCTCGTGATAAATAAAGAGATTATTAGATTTGAATTGGAACAGGGACGTGAGTTATGTCCGTGCGGATAAAGGGGACGAGGTCCTTTCTATAGGGGTAATAAAACTTGTAATCATTTCAGCCCCGCCGTCTTCAATCGACATTCTCGACCATCGACACAACTCAAAGATAGAAATTAAGGAGAATCAGGAGTTTCATTTGGAGTGCAGAGTTAGGAATGCTAAACCGGCAGCGAAGATCGTGTGGTATAGAGAAAACGTCGAGCTCAACATACGTAAGCACAAATATTTACTAACTCTGACACGCGAGATTCATGATTTCCTCCACAGCCAATCGAGAAGATCAAATTATTGAAGTTCCTGGGAAGAATGGTGACAAAAGAGTTTCCAGATACGACACACACTCCCGTATATCCCTCAAACCCACCGCCGAGGACGACTATGCACACTATACTTGCGAGGCCAGGCACGAAGCCCTTTCCACCGACATGCCTCTCAGGGCCACGGTCGAACTCAGCGTTCTTTGTAAGTTTTTTTTTGTGACTGAAATCATAATATTGTTTCATTTATTTTAAATATTATTATCCAGTCATTATAGAATTTTACTTCGGAAAAATTATCAGAGGACTTAATTTTTGTACACGCGTTCCTTTGGTAGCCCTAAATGAAATGCTAAAATTCCCCTAGAATCCGAATTTGGCTTCCTCTGATATGCCACCAATAAGTGTTAAAAGTGCTTTTCAACAAACATCTCCTAAAAAATATTGGCTTTTGGACAAAAGAGGTGGGTGTACAAAATTGAAGCCCGTCTCATACTGGCTGTAACGTAAAGCAAAAAGAATGCTCGACGCAAGTCTGCACGCGTCCGTAATTTTTTAATACAAATGTTGTTTAGTGATTTTCATAGTTTTTTCTACCTATAATAGGTATTTCATTAATATGCAACTAAGTAGGTGGAATGGGGTAGGTATTTCAATTTTTTTACACTTTTTCGATTTGCTATTGTCGCTTTTTGATTTTACATGGAAATTTTCATCAAATTCGCCTTTTAAGACAGTTAACGGTACTAAACACTTCACAATTTTACTTAAACAGTGAGCAGCGAATTTTTGAATATATCCCGTGCATAAATATACCTAGAAAGTGGAGAAGTTTGTCTATAATGCCCTTAAAGCAGGCTTCTGCGCCGAACCGCTCGGACACTATTCCAGTCATTTTAGGATTTTTTGGGAAAACTCCGCAGGGTTCTGAAATTTTTCACACAGGTTCCCTTTATAGTTCTAAATGAAATACTAAAGGTCCCCTAAAATCCCAGTGCCGCTTCGGATGATATGCCATCACGAGTTCAACAAATATCTCTTAAAGCATTGAGTTTTCAACAAAAGAGGTGATAAAATATTAAAGCTTGCTTCATTCTCATTCTCTATCAAGATTTCTTGACGATCCATGCCCTTTGAACTTAATTATTTTCAGATCCTTTTACAGATAGACTAAGCTTACATTAGTCCAGAAGACAGAAGACGACAGTGGATAAAAATTAATAAGCAGCTCTTTATGAAATAATTCGCTAAGCACCAGAGCAAGCGCACCGTATCATCTGACGCCTCGTGCTGCGCCTTAACTGTCGACTATGGCAAAACTAATGCAGAGTTTTTTTTGTAGAGAATGAAGTTAGCTTTAATATTGTATATCACCTCTTTTGTTGAAAACTCAATGCTTTAAGAGATATTTGTTGAAATGCAGTTTTTAACACTTTCTTGGTGGCATATCATTGGAAGCGGCACTGGGATTTTAGGGGATTTTTAGTATTTCATTTAGAACTATAATAGGAACCTATACGTAAAGCAAATGAAACTTTCGTCCTACATCAAAACTAAAATACAATGCTACCAGCAGTTTTTACCAGTAAAGGCTATCCGAAAGGTAATTTTTCAAACTATTTTTGTAGATATTCACATTGAACTCAAAATTCAAAATACGACAACGGGGGAATTTTCATCTGTGCGTAAGACGAAAGTTTCATTTCCTTTATGGTCCAGGGGCTCATAACAGAATTTTCGGGTATCATAGTATTCTGCTGCAGACCCCTATTACTTTACATTTCCAGTCTTGGAGATAGCATAGGACCAATTGGCATGCATGTACAGTGGATGTACTTGTTAGGAGGAATTTTTGAAATCATCATTTTGGACAAGAAAAAAATATTACAGTATTCTGTCTGAAAGTTGTACCGATCTTTGAATAAGAAGAAATCATCCGACAGATTTAATTGGCATTAACTTCGAGTGGATGGAAGGGGTCGGCAGCGTGGGGTGAAATGAGCTCATTTAAAGCATAGTGGGGTATCATAGTATTCCTGCTGCCATTTGGCAAACAACCTTATTTTAGCCTACATTAATAGAATATAATATTGGCATTCACCTAGGGTGGATGAAAAGCTCGCTAACTTGATTTAAAGATAGGCGTCACCACGATGACTTGGGTATAATAGTATTTCGCATGCCCTTTGATTTTTAGGTTATATAGTCTGTGTACAACACAAAAATATAATTGGCATACAAATTCATAGGATGCATACGCTGGCATGCTCGAAAAAAATTCTTTTTATTGAAGTAAGTTTTAAGGCGGATTGTATAAAAAATTGACAATCTGTGCGTCGAATCCAAGCATCAAATCACTTCGCTACGGTTTCGTGCCGTTTGTACACCGTCCATACGGTACACGGTACACGAGGCGCCGTCATTATTTAACTTAAAAAATGTTTTTCATCCCTAAAATGACATTTTTTGAAAAAATGCACTAAGGTTTTCGATCCGGCAATGCAACACCTATCAAATTCGATAATAATAATAATAAGTATGCTAATAATAAGTTTGCTAATAAAAATTCAAAAAGTGAAACGTAAATTTCCAAGAAATGGCATTTAGGTTTTTGATCCGTCAAAGCAACAGCTATAGAATCCAGTAGTAAGAAAATGCTCTCTTGCTAAGAAAAATTCAAAAACCGGGGCACAAAGGTTTTCCACCCGATAAATTATCAGCTATCAAATTCAATACTAACAAAATTGCAGCAGAGAAGCTTCTGGAACCTCCCCAACGCGTGGGTCTGATTTCCGTGACTTGTGCTTAAGATTTTAAAGTTGATATGCCCAAATGGCACTTCCCGTGGACCAATTGCTCCCAAAAGCCTTTCAGCTCTTCAACGGGTTACCTACCCTCCATGTACCAAATTTCGGGCAAATCGATTCAGTAGTTTGAGCTATAACGTGGTTTCAGTGTTATTACAAAATTTCGATTTTTCTGCCCAAAGGGTTCTAATTGCTAATAAATTTTGCCCCCCAAACCTCCTTCGTATTCCAGATATTTTTATTTGCGCGCCTTAATGCACGCGATGCAAGAGTGTGTTGCCTGTGATTACTTACTTTAATTTATTTTACGCAAAAAAGCGTAAACCGGCGAGTTCCTTTTAAAATCAATTTCCAGCAAGAAAAAAATTATTTTAACTTGGATTTTTTTAGAATCAATTTTTTTCAAACTTTCACATCGTATGCAGATTAAATTACCTTTCTAATGAGCGGTCACATAACCTCTCGTGCCATCTTCTTCTTCTTCTTCTTAACTTCTCCCTTACGGGATGGCCTTAGCCTTTTCGGCTAATTCAGCCAGAGTCGTGTGCACGATGGCAACACATTCAAACGAGCGTGGAAAGTTCAGGAAGAACGGGGTCCGCGGAAGAGCACGCGGGTCTGACACGAGGTCATACCCCGAACACCATAGCGTGATTACAAAAAAAAAATAAATGATTATAATAATCGAGCGTGGCTACCTTTTGGCCCGCGAACACGCCATATCCGGTGGCATAGGGCCTGGTTACCCCCGTGAATGTACGCGAACCGACGAATAATTTGTTTAGCGGGGGTAGATTCAAGAAATAATCACACCAACACCACAAACAGGACGAGCACATATGGAGGAATCTGAGCAGCAGATACGATGAGCTTCTGGGGATGAGAATAATGGGGATGATGTCCAGAGAACCCACGCGCCCGGGCCAAAAAGTGAGGTTGTGAAACCGAACGCAGGAGCGCGATGCGACTTCCGCCAGTGCCACACTCAGACTCAACCTCTCGTGCCATATACATTTTTGACCTTTATGTCATAACTTCGAAATTTCAAGGTCACAGCGCATTATGTCAACGGAAATCGGTTTAGTTTCTCGACTAATGCTCCCGTTTCCAATTTGAAAGCTCTAACATAAGTGGTTCCAGAGATGCAGGGTGTTGGGAGCGGACTTTTGGTCCTCACTGTATATCGGGTTACATCCACTCCATTTGAATGCCAATGTCATAATCACTTCTAATGCTACCATATCTACTTATTCTCAAAACCTGAGCTGGAATACTATTATACCCAAGTCATCGTGGTGACGCCTATCTTTAAATCAAGTTAGCGAGCTTTTCATCCACCCTAGGTGAATGCCAATATTATATTCTATTAATGTAGGCTAAAATAAGGTTGTTTGCCAAATGGCAGCAGGAATACTATGATACCCCACTATGCTTTAAATGAGCTCATTTCACCCCACGCTGCCGACCCCTTCCATCCACTCGAAGTTAATGCCAATTAAATCTGTCGGATGATTTCTTCTTATTCAAAGATCGGTACAACTTTCAGACAGAATACTGTAATATTTTTTTGTTGTCAAAAATGATGATTTTAAAAATTCCTCCTAACAAGTACATCCACTGTACATGCATGCCAATTGGTCCTATGCTATCTCCAAGACTGGAAATGTAAAGTAATAGGGGTCTCCAGCAGAATACTATGATACCCGAAAATTCTGTTATGAGCCCCTGGAATATTAGGTATACTTGCAAAACAGCACCTTGAGGAGTTTTCCTAAAAAAATGCTAAAATGACTGGAATAACGTCCGAGCGGTACGGCGCGGCGCAGAAGCCTGCTTTAAGGGCATTTTAGACGAACTCCTCCACTTTCCAGATACATTTTATGCACGGTAGATACCTATTCAAGAATACGCTGTTCACTGTTTAAGATAAAAATGTGAAGTGTTTAGTACCGTTAATTGCCTTAGAAGCGAATTTGATGAAAATTTTCATGTAAAATCAAAAAGCAATAATAGCAAATCGAAAAAGAGTAAAAAAAATTAAAATACCTACCCCCATTCCATAGTTGCATATTAATGAAATATTATAAGAAAACAATAAAAATCACTAAACAACATTTGTATAAAAAAATTACGCGACGCGCGCAGACTTGCGTCGCGCATTCCTTTTGCTTCGCGTTACGGCCGCACCGTCGACTCTACGAAAAAAGTGACCAGCAAGTTTTTTGAAGAGTATGAGACGGGCTTCAATTTTGTATACCACCTATTTTGTCCCAAAGCCAATATTTTAGGAGATATTTGTTGAAAATCATTTTTAACACTTATTGGTAGCATATCATCGGAAGCCGAACTCGGATTCTAGGGGACTTTTAGCGTTTCATTTAGGACTATCAAGGGAACGTGTGTACAAAAATTAAGCCCTCTGATAATCGTTCCGAAGTTCATATGGATTTTTTTCTGTGATGACTGGACTATTAGCAAAATATTGGGAAACAGGGATTCTTTAATCGGTATTTTTTATGCAGATCCTCCGGGATTGCCCTACATCGAGGGCTACACAGAGGGCGAAACGATTCGCCGAGGACAAACCGTCGAGTTAATATGCAGAAGTCGCGGTGGGAACCCCCCCGCTCAATTAATCTGGTATAAGAATGGGGAACAAATTCGTATGGCCTATAGAACAGCGGGAAGAGTTTCGGAAAACGTGTACACTTTTACAGCGGACGCCAGCGACAACAAAGCCAGATACAAATGTGAAGCTAGCAACATAATGTCAAAAGCACCCTTGAAAGCAGAAGTGGACATGACGGTTCTCTGTAATAATTAATTTTCATATTTGCCAGACTAGATTGATGAGCGCGATTTTTTAGTCTCTCCGGCACACGTTACCATATCAGGCCCGACCGAAGCCAGAGTCGGGGATCCGGTACCCCTAACGTGCACCACGGCCAATTCGAACCCACCTGCTGAAATTAAATGGATGGTAGCCGGCAGGCAAGTCAGGAACGCCACGTCCAGAACTGTGGTTTCGCCTGAAGGCGGCTGGATAACCACGTCGAACATAACCGCTGTCGTTGAACCCAACAGGAGAAGTTTGGTGGTCATCTGCCATGGACTCAATCAGCAGCTCACCGAGAACGTGGTCTCCACTCATACCATAAACGTTTTATGTAAATTCATCGATTGATCAACTTTGAGAATTAATCAGGCGATTTCACAGATCCTCCGAGCCAACCGTTCATTCACGGCTACACAGAGGGCTCCCATATTCGAGCTGGAACCGTTCAGAAAATCTCGTGCACGTCGTCCGGCGGCAATCCTCTGGCCACGCTAACGTGGTACAAAAACGACAAGAAAATTAATTCTGTGGTCAAAACCACTGACAAGTCTGTGACGGCCGAGATTACTATTTTGACCAACGTGACCGACAATGAGGCGCGGTATCGATGCGAAGCCGCCAACTCGGCCACCGAAATTCCGTACTTTGAAACAATCACCATGAATGTTTATTGTAAGTCACACATTTTATTTCTATTATTATCTACTGTTCTAGACAGCGGGCTAGCGACAATTTTGATACGTGATTGTCGTCTATTATAACGGGTGAGCCAAAAAAATCGGTCACTTTTCTTTTCCCTGTATCTTTATCTGTTTTTGGGCGGTATTTTTCAGTCTTATACGTAGCTGAATGTTGGATTTCTTGATACCGCCCATCAGATTTTAGATCGCACCACCCGTGTCATCTACTATTTAGGCCAATGAGGTTTCGTTACTTATTAACATATATGACAATGGCGTTTAGACAGGATTGAAGTCCGTCTTTTTCTCTTTCCAAAATTTCTTTCAGAGTGAAAATTCATTCATCCCTCATGTTTCTGTGAATTTTCTTCCGATTCCATAAATCGCATTATTTACAGCCAAAAGCAGAGAGACGATAATCTGGGTAGGCATTTTTGTTTAATTGTAAATTAGGCCATCTAAGTTATTAAACTGCTTAATTTATAACTAAAATCAGCAAAGGCTTGCATAATGCATAATATACAACTTAAACCAAAATGTCCCGTCCCATTGATTTTCCATAATGTCTTTGCATTTAGTTGCAAATTATGCGATTTATGGTGTTGGAAAATTCTGAAAGGTACGTCCTGTATAAGACTGAAAAATATGGCACAAAAACTGACAAATATACAGGGAAAATAAAAGTGACCGCTTCTTTTTGGTCCACCCGTCATAATAACGATAATTAGGTTCCATAGTTTTAGTTAATATAAACCAGAAACTTCACCAATCATGCTTGGCTGTGGCAGCGGTTTCAATTAAGGGGGCTTCAAATTTGTAAAAATTGAAGTCCTTATATAATTTCCTCATATCTGCTTTTTGATTTATCATGTTAATAAGGCAACAATAGAAAAACATTTGGCATAGGTCCAGACCGCTGCGTTTTTGGTGAGGGAGGTCGTAAACATGCATGAAAACGAATCTGAACTAAGTCATTTGCTCATGTTTGAGACCAAGTATATTCTATTCATCATTTTTGGTAGTGTGATATGACTGCATCTGAACTACATTTCGACCGCATGAGTGGTCCCAAAATGTTTTTATTTCATTGGTTAACGGTACTTTGTTATTTTAAATGGCACCCTTATTTCTTTATTGTATCACACTTGTATCATATAGCATTTTTGATTTTCTTTACAACGGTGGAATAAAATCATACTTTTCAGATTTTTTTTTATAATTATACAGGGTGTCTCAGAATAGTAATGGTGGATTCTTGGACTCAATCTAATAGTCCGGGAGGCAGTGAACATTTTTGGTATGTCATTTCAGCAAACTTGGTTTTGTTATTTTATAATTATTTTCGGGGTTATTTTCATGCTAGAGAATACTAAAACGGAAGTCTTCCATAAATCTTGTGGAACAGGGGCCAATGGCAGTCATTTTAATTTCTGAAAAATTGACATCTCGGATACGGTGACAGATATGCGAAATTTTTTGAAATTAGAAAAAAGGTGTTTTTCAGTTAGGTTAAGAGTCTGAAAGAAAATTCGTTCCTGAAAAAACTGAAAAATGTCGTTTTAATCCAGAAGGCTTGGAAAAGTTTTCGTCATCTCACTTTCTTCTTTGTGCAAAGTAATGTCATTGAACCAAATTTTATAATGATCTGCTGATTAGTAACCAAGTTAAAACAAGCTGTCAATTTCCAGTCTTTTCAGTATAGTTATTTCAGTTAACAATCTAGATATCTTGGATTTCTCTTCAGATTCTTGATTAATAAAATTTCGTATATTTTACCGTCAATTTTAAAAGAATTAAAATGGCCGCCATTACTCCCTGTCCTACAAAATTTATGGCAGACCTTCGTTTTAGTAATCACCAGCATGAAAATAACTATAAAATTGCTAAACCATGTTTAGTAAAATGACATACCAAAAATGTTCGTTGCGTCCCGGGCTATAAGGAGAATGAACCTCTGAATTAGACAGTACCTAAGGCATAACCTTATTTTACCTTACCATTTAATTAAGTGATGCATTCTGATTGGTTTATTTGAACTGCTTCTCATTTGAAAACTATTCGCAATTTTTGCAAAGGAAAATTCGTCTTAGATTGAGCCCAAGAACCGGCTTATATCGGGAGTTCTGAGACCCTGTATGGAGCCACGAAAAACATCAAAATTTCGCCCTATACCCGCGCCGGGATGTAGAGTGGCCCGGAGTGTACTTCCGGTCAAGTACGATACATGTTTTTAAAAAAATCATAGATTCTGAATCATTTAAAAACACCAAAAAAGGAAGGTAGAATTAGAATACTGGGTGACCCTGAAAGAATCATCTGACACACCAAATTGTAGTATTTTTAACTAAGTTGATGTTGGTGTAGCATTCTTTACTATAGGTTTTTTTAATAACCGCGCTACAATTCGGTAGGGTTTTTAAAACACGCACGGTATACTTGAATATATTATAATCTTCTCCCACCCCGAAAAATGTAAATTATTCTATAAAGTAGCCCTGAGCATGATTTTAGACACCACTTTTTTTAACAAGTTTGAATCGCTGCTAGTTGAAAACGCAGCCGTGAGAGGTTGGCAGATGTGGTCATCACTCATCATAGTTCCTCACGATAATGTTATCACAATTATAATGACATCGGCCATACTAGCAGATAATTTGCAAATTTTTGTAATCAGCTTACTATGTGATTTTTCGTTCCTGAACATGTGGGCGTGGCTGTAGAAGAGACGTTTCAATATAAAATTTTTACTGCTTTAGCAAGGTGTTACTTACAATAATTTTGTCTTTTAGAAGCACGTCCGCATTTTCAATAACTGAATGTCATCTATTATAAAGAAATAGATTACGGATAAAAATCAACATGGGGTATTGTCATTGTAAATTTCTTTAGTTCCTCCGGACCACATAAAAATTCGTAAAGAACCAAGCGATCTAAAGCCGGGAGAACAAGCAACTTTAACCTGCGACAGCAGCTCCAGCAACCCTCCCGCAAAATTATCCTGGTGGCGCGACGGAATCCCGGTTCAAGGCGTTTTTAACACCACAAAACCGGGCCTCCACGGAGGCTCAGTCTCCAGCATAGAGCTCAAATTAAATATCACAGAGGAGCTGAACGGGGTCTTGTATGCTTGCCAGGCCACGAACGAGGCTCTTCAAATATCGGTTCATGAAGCAGTGGCTTTGGAAGTGCTCTGTAAGATTTGCAATTCAAATGAACGGAGAATTTAACTTGCATTTTGTAGATAAACCAATGTTCGATAAAGATAATGAAGAGAGCGTCACAGGTGTTGAAGGGGAGCCGCTCATCATAACACTGAAAGCTGATGGTAATCCTCAGAACATCGCTTTTACTTGGACGAAAGACGGCTTGCCGATAACTCAGGTGTCTGCAAGTTCTGGGGTGGACAGAATCGTTTCTGAGGGGTCAATTTTGAACATTACTAGGCTAAGTAGACATGACGCGGGGATGTATACTTGCGAGGCATTAAACTCTCAAGGAAGTTCTGTGGCTCAAGTCAACATAACTGTGCAATGTAAGTATGGATTAGAAGTGTGTGATGCACTATCAAGTTTAATCTCATAATTAAAGTTTAGTTGTCAACTGCCACAACTGCATAATGCAATACTTTCAGACGCTGCAACAATCGTGGCAACCAGCGAAAATGTGATTGTAAATCCCAACGACGAAGCAACGCTCTCGTGCACGGCAGAAGGCAATCCATTAGCTGACGACACGATCACCTGGAAAAGGGACGATTTCCCGGATTTCGACGCTCGCACTTCGGTCATGTATGATAAGAACGGCACCTCACACTTGAGGATTACGGGAGTTACGAGAGACGACTTGGGAAGCTTCCAGTGCATTGTTAATAACGGTGTCGGAAACGTGACAAGTAAAGACGTCATGCTCATAGTGAAACGTAAGTTAACGCCTCCATATCAAGTTACTCCTTCAAAGTAACACTATCAATTCAGATAAGCCTGAAATTGACGAGCACCCAACCCTCTTGAAATTCGCGAGCGACGCAGGAGACGCAGGAAAGCTCATTTGCAGGAGCCAGGCCTCACCTCTCGCCAAGTATTCCTGGGCCCGATCCGGCACGCCGATTACTGCCAATACTACGGGGAAATACCACACAACCTTTCGACAAGTAAGGCGACTTGGATATGATCGCTTTTTTACATAAATCAATACTAATACAGCGGCAAGCGCCTGAAATTCGGCTTATTTGTGGAGTAACCTATCAATCGCTTAGAACAAAACAAAATACATGCACACCGCTACATATAATGACGAGATACATCCGAAACAACTTCTTAGGCAAAGGGATAATCGAGCGAAGGGGTAGTTTTACCCTTAAAATCAAATTTCAAAAGAATATATATTACACATTGTGTCCCTCGCTGCCATTCGCATTATTGCAAGATAAATACACAAACTGGAAAGTTGATTTTGGTACCAAATGATTATAAATTATTTATACAAATTTGAAAATTTTGACTTTCGAACTTTTTATCACTTTCGGTCTCTTTCCGGAAATGGCCATTACTTTGAATTTTTAAATGGAACACCCGGTATATTTTTACACATTTGGAATCTAGGGGCCATTCTGAGAATCTGAGCTAAAATTGTAATGCAATAAATACTTACTTACTTACTTACCCCTAAAAGCAAATTTCAAAGAAATGTGTGTCCTTCGTCGCCATTTTCATTATTGCATGATAAGTACATAAACTAGAAAGTTGATTTTGGTACCAAAGATTCAGAATTGAATAGCAAATCTACACGTGTGTGCAAAATTGGCGTTATTTGGGTTATTCATTGTTTAAACTGGAAGCGAAACGTAAATATTATATTGAAAAGAAAATTAAGATTTGCTTTTAACCAGTTGTAGTTTTCGATTTCACGCTTATCAAAATTCTAATTTATGATAGAAAACTGCGGAATTCTTTCCTCTTTCTTTTAGGTATAAACAGATATAGGTAGGTACGTATCTCGTTTTGAGACACAAATTGTTAATATTAGTGTGCAGGGCATCGTTTCCTCAGTGCAGCGTGCTGCGGCTCATCGATTGGGTGGATAGGAATTATCGACGTTATACTTCGGGACCATCTGAACTTGCTTTTTGAATAAGCTTGTTTAGTATTGAAACAATAGCATATTTTATGGAGATCAGTGGTACAGTATAATAAAAGTAATTGGTCAAATTCTGTTTAGGCCCATTGAAACCTTCGGAGGTCGGAGGACTTCAAATTATGGAAAAACGTTTTTTGCGGATAACTCAATCTTTTCAAATCATGCAATGCCGCGGTACACCTAATCCATGAAAACAGATAATTTTTTTACGTGCAATGCTACCACGAACTTTGCAATTTAATCCTTAAAAAAATAAAAAATTAAAAGATTGGTAGCATTCTAACCACACGCTCTCCAAAAAAATAAGAAATATTTACAGACAAGACACTGCAGTGCTCAGATTCTCAGAATGGCCCCTAGATTCCAAATGTGTAAAAATATACCGGGTGTGTCATTTAAAAATTCAAAGTAATGGCCATTTCCGGAAAGAGACCGAAAGTGATAAAAAGTTCGAAAGTAAATATTTTGAAATTTGTATATAGTTATTTACGTAAAGAGTATGGAAAGTGATCTTTCCTGGACGAATAGGCAGATTTCAGGCTGACGCCGTAGGCGGAAGCCTGAAAGCCTGCGAGTCCAGGAAAGACACTTTACATGTGAGTTACGTATTAAATTTTTTAGGTGCTCGCAACATATTTTCTGTGTGAAATTAAATATTTTAATTCAAATTATCTACACTGAAAAATGTGAGGAGCCTAGTAAAAATTAACACGATAACAAAATCCATAATATTCCGGTGAAATTTCACTTTCTAGAATATTTCGGTGAAATTTCACTTTCCCGGACTTCGACTTTCCCGGACTAGTCGGGGAAAGTTGATTTCCCGGTCCCAAAATTGACCGGGAAAATTATTTTTTCACTTTCCCGGACTAGTCCGGGAAAAGCCACTTTCCGGTCCTATAATTGACCGGAAAGGTTAACTTTCCGGTCGAGCGCCTAAAAAATAATTTATAATCATTTGGTACCAAAATCAACTTTCCAGTTTGTGTATTTATCTTGCAATAATGAAAATGGCAGCGAGGGACACAATGTGTATATATTCTTTTGAAATTTGCTTTTAGGGGTAAAACTACCCCTTAGCCAGATTTTCCCTTTGGCTAAGAAGTAGTTTCGGATGTATCTCGTTAATATGTAATTTTGTTCTAAGCGATTGATAGGTTAACTCACAATTTCATCACTCCGCCGCTCGACTATACCTGTTCTCTAATTTTTTATACCCGCAGATCGATGCGCTAACTTCTGAATCCGTCCTGTACATAAGCCACGTGACTTCCTCCGACTACGGCAGCTACGAATGCGTGGCAAGAAACGAACTGGGATTTTCGACAATCTCGCCCCGGCTGGAGGTAACTTCAGCTCCAGACACTCCCACAATTTTAGACGTGGTGAACGTAACTCACGATGCTGTAACTTTACGATGGACCCCCGGTTTTGACGGAGGGATGAAAGCAAGTTACAGAATTAGATATAGACAGGTAGACGAAGAGGCCTATAAATACGTCGATGTGCTCCCCCACAACGTTACGTCGTACACTGTGTCAGGGTTGGAAGTTAACACGCAGTACGTCTTTTCCATCATGTCAATGAACAAATTGGGCAATAGTAAATACAAACCGGATCTGACCTCTGCCAAAACTTCGAGTAAGTTTCTTAAATTATGCTTCAGGCACTAACATTTCATTTATGCTTTAACTAACAACAGACAAAGTCCCTCCTTCCTACTCATCGCCAAGTCTTGATGAGAAAAACTTGAGAAACTTCCCCGGCTTTCTTATAATCATTGGTACAATTGTGGGCACCTTACTAATCCTCATGAACGTTTTATTAATTGGCTGTTGCTTGCACAGAAGATCTAAGAAACGTGTTACAGGTAATTAATTTTCCCTTTTGTCCAGTATTTAGTGATCACGTCGAAAAGGTTCTGCCGGAAGATCTGCTCGAAAAGCAGGATTTGCCCAGAATCGTTATTATCAGTGTTTCGGTTATTGGAGTTGTTCTGTTGATTATCAACATTGGACTAGTTGCCGGGTGCATGCTCAAAAGACGAGCTAAAAGAATTAGAGGTTTGTTATTGTTTTTTATATTTCTTTTCGTTCATTTTGGTATTAACATGAATAGCTTTTTCCGTGACAACTTGAATATTGTAACGAGTGGGCCAAAAAAAACTGTCACTTTTTTTTCACTGTATTTGTCGTTTTCTGTGCGTCTTATACAGGACGTAGCTAAATGTAGGGGCTCTCGGTACCAGCCATCAGATTTTAGGCCGCACTATCCATGGTCTTGTGAAGAACTTTTTATTTAATACCTACCATTATTCAGGCCAGTGGGGTTTCGTTACTTATTGACAAATGACAATGGCGTTTAAACAGAATTGAAGTTCGTCTTTTTCTCTTTCCGAAATGACTTTCAGAATGAAAACTCATAGATCCGTCATTTTTGTATTTAATTTTCTTCCAATACCATATACAGAGTGTTTTGCAACCGCGTGTAAGTTTTTTAACCTCAGATTGCCCATCGAAAATAGTAATGATTGGCACAAAATTGTTTAGGTCGAAGTCGTCTCCTAAGGAAGTTATAGGGCTTTAAAGTCAGTCATCGGGAGCAGTTTTTCTTAGTTATCTCAGGAACGGATTAACGGATTTGAATGAAATTTGGTGGACACTAGTAGCCAGTGAATATACATCTACATGGGGAATTTCGTTGGATTATGACCACGGGATCCCCAGAAAACGGAGACATCTTTGACATTTTTCTTCCGGAAAATGTTTGAAGTCACGCGTTTTAAAAATGATGGTGTCCGTTAGAAAGGGCAATTCAAACTGCAACTTCTACTATACTTGGTATTTTTTGATTTAATGCGTGGTTTTAGAGATATCCGTACCTGAGGTAACTGGAAATTTTTTCAAGGTCACGCATTTTAAAAATGGCGGTGCCTGTTGTAAAGAGCAGCTTAAACTGCAACTTTTACTATTCTTGGTATTTTTTAATTTAATGAGTGGTTTTAGAGATATCCAAATAAGAAAAACTGCTCCCTATGGTAAAGCCCTAACTTCCTTAGGAGACGACTTCGACCTAAACAATTTTGTTCCAATCGTCACCATTTTTGATGGGCAATCTAATGTTAAAAAACTTACACGCGGTTGCAAAACACCCTGTATAATCGCCTAATTTGCAACTAAATGTAGACATGATGGAAAATCAATGGACATTTTGGTTGAAGTTGTATATGTATTATGCAAGCCTTTGTTCTCTAAGGTTTGATTTTAGTTGTAAATTAAGCAGTTTAACGACTATGGAATGAAGGAAAATATGGCGGAGCCAAAAGCGAGAAGTCAATTGAAATAGTAAAAAACTTCGGTTTCGCCCGAGGGGTGAAAATGTGGTGTACACGGTGATCCATACTCGACGCCCAGGCCATTTTTCTTGGAAACAGTTGGACATACTTTCAAAATTTTCTTGCCATGTTGTAGCTGTCAATGTAGGCTTTAAGCGAAAGTGCATATAGGACAATAAAATTTTTTCCACCACTTGCGATACACCATTGAAGATGTCTATGAAAATGTTAATACTAAAATTTCATAACTTGAACCGTTTTCATTTTATTTTCTAAAAGAAAAATCTCGTCTCAGGCTTCTCTAACAAAGAATAGAATAATGGTATATTAATTTATACAGGATGTGCGGAAATTAATGCAACAAAATTTGGTCACAGATTCTTAAGGCAAAATTAGGGGACCCGTATTTTCTATTTTTGCCAAGAGGCCTCCTCTTTCGGAGTTACAGCCCTCTGAAATTCGCTCCTAAGAAGAGTCTTTTTTTATATCTCAGAACCCTGTTGCACGAAAATCACTACATTTGGTACAGAGGGATCTTATGACATGTAGAATCTGATAGTGCTACGATTTTTGGTGGGGGGCTCCCTTAAGACACTTTTTCGTAAGCCCCCTTGTCTTTAGAGCCACAAAACTTTTGTTCGCGTATTTGGACTTAAAACCTATTAGCCCGTTAGAAAGCCCATTCAATTTGGAAAGTTTTTTGTCTCTTGTCGTCAGGCGCAATGTTTTCGAGAAAAATGGCAAAATGTGATCGAATGCATAGCGAGATTCGTATGAAATTCTACGTGTTAGTCGTAAAAAAAAATCTCACCATTTTTTCGAGAAAAACAGAAAAGATAATAATCTGACAACTGATTTATGATAACTATCAAAAAATAAATTTGTTTGTTAATTGCGAACGCCGGAACGCCAGCCATCTACGATTAACACGTAGAATTTCATACAAATCTCGCTATGCATTCGATCACGTCTGCCATTTTTCTCGAAAACATTGCGTTTGACGAAATAATTTCAAGAGACAAAAAAGTTTCTAAATTGAACGGGCTTTCTAGCGGCTCAATAATTTTTAAGAAATTCAAATACGCGACCAAAGTTTTGTGGCTCCAAAGACTATTTTTAGGAGCGAATTTCACGAGGCTGTAACTCCGAAGGAGGGGCCACTTGCCAAAAATAAAAAATACGGGTCCCCTAATTTTGTCTTAAGACTATGTGACCAAATTTTGTTGCATTAATTAAAGTTGAAAATGAAAAAATTATGAATGTCATGAAAAAACATTCCAAGAAAAATAACGTGGGCGTCGAGTTTGGACCACTCTGTACATGGCTGCTGAAATGTCGCGGAAATGTTGAAAATATGAAATGTGGTGTACAAATTTTTTATGACTGGTCGTTAAAATGTCTATCAAGTTTCCATCGTCTCTCTGTTTTTAGCAAATTATTCGATTTATCACAAAAACATGAGGGATCAATGAATTTTCATTCTGAAAGCCATTTTGAAAAGAGAAAAAGACGGACTTCAATCATGTCTAAACGCCATTGTCATATGTCAATAGGTAAAGAAACCCCATTGGCGTAAATAATGGTGTTAAATAAAAAGTTCTTCAGAAAGACACGGGTGGTGCGATCTAAAATCTGATGGTCGCAGTCGAGAGACCCAACATTCAGCTATATCCTTTATAAGACTGAAAAATACAGCAAAAAAAAACAGACAAAAATGCAGGGGGAAAAAAGTAACCGGTTTTTTTTGGCCCACCCGTTATGTAAAATAATTAGTAAAAGGGATTTACAAAACTTATTTGATTTCAAACATTCTTGATTACACTGGGTTGATTCAAAAATCACTGCAAATTCATCAAAGGACGCTCATACATTGCGACTCAAAGCTGTTATTTTTCTTTGACCCAAACATTTTTTCTTATTTTTAGGCAACTGTTTGTATTTTGTGTTAATTTCTCTTCTAGCTGAAGATGGAGTAACACTCCGAAACGCGTAAGTGATTTTTGTGGAACAAGACTTTGAATTTACCCAGTGTAATCAAACATCAGTTTCTCTTTGAAAATGATGAACCAAGTTTTTCAATAAAAATTCAACATTGTTGGTTAAATAAAAAATAAAATTGAAGACTGTGAGGCTAAAACCGCGACCTGAATTGATGAAAAAAAAACACAACTAGAAGCTATGAATTCAACGATTCTTTTTACAGAACAAACCAACCAGACCAGCAAATCTGCTACTATAGAAATGTACGCGCCGAGTAGCTACAACGACACAGTTACTGGAGAGACACTTTCTTCGGTGAGTGAGAAGAGCGAAACTTACAGTAACGAAGGCAGCAACAATGATTATCTGGTAAAAGTTTTATTGTTTACAAAAAAAAATTGACTGTAATCCATTTTTTGACAGGATGAAGGACGGAAGCAAGCAACCAGCACTTATCTTATGGACCAACCTGATTATCCAGGTGCATATCCAGTGTGTCCCAGTTATGAACTTCAAATGCAACCTAACATGGCTCACAAGACTCACACTCTTCCCCATCCCCACCATCACCACCAGCATCACATGCTTGATAGGACCAGAGCGCGAGATGATCAAAGTCTCGGTTACCACGGCATGTCAGGTAAAATTTTCACGTGGATTGATTGTTTAATTTTTTCGAATACACTCCAAAAAGCGACAATCAAAATTCGATAAGAAAATCGTAAACACTTTCAAAATTCTCACCATTTCAGCCAAATCGTCCTACGTAAGCGCTCCATCGCCAGCACCACCAGCGGACGGTTCCTATTACAACATGTCGGATAGATACTTATCATATCCACCCCCACTAGATTTCCAAAATCCACCACCAGTACCAGCCCACCCCCACATGGGCCACATGCACAACCCAGTAACGCCCCCACTGCCCGCGAACGGTTCGTTGTTGCGCCACCAGAGGATCTCAGTGCCACCTCCCGACGTCCTCCACAACACCAATCCTAACTCCCAAATCCTCCAAGCTCAATCACTTAATCAAAAGCGCGAGTTGACCAGTTTCGGAAACGGTTACGGTGTTAACGAACAGGAAGGACATCTTGTCTGAGACAAGGAGGAAATTTTGTACGTACTCTAAGTGATACGACTGTGTTTAATAGACTGAAATTTAATCGAATTTTAATATCACTGCAATATATTAAGGACGTGAACAAATTTTTACTCGATTGTGTTGGAATTCTTAATGTTAAATTATTGTCGGGACTGAAGATACGCTCCATGCAAATATGTGATCGAAATATCTAGTGTTTCTTGATAACACAATAATATGACGACTATTTCGTGAGAAATCAAAATAAAATGCTAACTGATAATCAGTTTATTAAATTAATGTGATTGTTGTATGTAAGGATTATTGTTATTTTTGTAACAAACTGAATACTTAACTTTTTTATTTTTAACTCTAAGTTGTTTTTTGTAAATATCTTTTCATTTAGGTGTTTATTAAAATGTATTACTAGTCCAATCGAACAACCAAAGTGTTTCCTTTGTAAATGACAGCATTTTCAGAATTTCTTATTCTTTCTTTTATTTGCGCATTTCTATTTATTTTATTTTATTTTTTTTTGTATATTATTCTCTGTTAATAAAACTTGCATATTTAGGTTTCAAGTATTTTTATTTCAGTCAAAGACCCAGAACTGATTAACAGCTTAAAACGGACAAATAGGGTATAAAATTCTATAGAAAAATTCTTTGATTAAAAATTGTTGGAACAATCATTTGTAGAGTTTTTATTTAGGGAAATGTAAATAATGTAAATTAACATGAAACTAATACCTTCCATTTTGCCAATGTAATAATAAATGTTTAAAAGTGCCTTTAATATTAAAAATACAATCTGCTGTGTATTATAATAGTGCAGTGTTCTCCAGTTCCCGCGGAATTTAATTTTTGTAAATAAAAACGATTTTAAAGTCAATTCTCTTTGTTTTGATTTTCATAACGTATTTCAAAGAAATTTTTCTAAGTGTGCTTGCAATGGAGAGAATTGATTTTATCTCTGTAAACCTATTTTTCCCTTTATTGTTGTTAAAGAATGGATGCTCATTGTAAATTATACTGTTGAATTGTCCAGTCAATATAAACTGTATGTCTGTTCATCTCATATTGTATATTGTTAAAATTTATGAATATTAAATAATCGCAATTAACGTGATTTTTTCAATTATGGGCGCCTGCGGCTGCTGCCCTAGCAAACAAATTGCGAGTTGAGAAACAATATTGTCCGTAACAGAAAAGACAAACAAGTCTGTTAGATGTTAATATTATTTTTTCTCAAAAATACAGGGCACGAAGACTGTTCATTAGAAACTTTGGGGGATCCACTTTTAGTAGAATTTTAAAATTTTGTTCCTTACTATACCATAATCACCCACGCACACCAAAAATAAAATATTTCCAACCCCCCAGCACTACTGGTTTAATCGGAAGATTCGGAAGTGGCCGCCATCTTTGTTATTTTAAATGGAAAACCTTCGTTTTGATCTTAGATTCGGATTCGTCTCTTAATTGTGCGTTTATCGCACCTACTTATGGTAATTGTTTCATTCATATGCGGTGAAACGCCAAAATACCTTATTTATAAGCAAATTTTAACTGATTTCATGGTAGCTTACCTCCAGCAGATGGTTAATGAAGGGGAAGACTTGAAAATAGCATTATTGATGCCCAAATTACAGAATTTTGTTCAATTTTCAATTATGACGTAATTTTTTTCTGAAAACGTCATGTATGCGTTTGGAGATTCTTATAAATGTCAACCAGGACCACAGTACAGTAGGAACAGCTCGGTTGTCAACGCAAACTGTTTTCGTTGGCCTTGAAGCTCCATGGGTGTTCGTTGGCTATTGTACCCCTAGATGGCGCTCGCTCATGTCTTCACTCGTCATTAGTCGTCTGCGTCTGACAAACTCAATCATTGGAAATTTTCTAATAATTGGAAAATTGCTATGGATATAATTGTTACAACAATGTGCGTTGCTGTCGCTTCTTCTCAATAATCTCAATCTTTGAAAATCACCGACACCGTAATAAGTCCGAATGGCTGTGCTGAAAAAAGCCCGCAATGTTATAAGTGCAGTGTCTCCAGTTCCAGTACGAGGATGTAAAACTAGGTACCTACGTCTTTGACGAGGTATGTCTTTGAGAAGAGGTGAGTTTAGGACATGATTGTGGATTTCTCTAATAAATTAATAAATTAAGTTTTAGATGCAAGCAAAGGGTAAAATTGTCCGCATACGAATACCTCCTAAATGATACACCTCTATCGTCTCTGAATACATCCAGGTATAAAGCATGCCACCTACATTTTGCGAAAAAAATGTTTAAGTCATGGGGTAAGGACGGCAAGGCGGCTTTTTTGATTTTTTTTATGTCATTAAATTGTTCAGGTACTGGAAAGTGCAAAGCGGTTGGTGGACAATAGTCTTCCCACACTAAATCTCCCACCACATGAAAAACTTCCCGCAATTTGCAGTTCCACCATCTGGAGAACTGATTGTTGCCGACCTTCAATTGGAGAATCCTTTGGAAATCACTTTGAAAATGTTTCAATATCTCAAAGAAGTATTTTGTTAATAAAACATTGGTAAAAAAACTGGAATTGTTATAAGGGTAACAAGTACCGTTTATAAAATGCTATTTTGTTACGTCTTCGCCTTTATAACTTAACGATTATGGCGGTTAAAAAGAAAGAGAAGTTGCGCGCTAATTTTCAAATCGCCCAGCGCCAGCTATCGGAGAGTAGCTGTACGAACACCCATGGCAGCCATGACAGTTTTAGAATATTTCCACGAGATCAAAGGTGCCGACACGAGCTGTCCCTACTGAAGGGAACACCAACATCATCGATATACTGTGCCAGGACCATTGGAATATAAAAATAAGATACCTCAAAGAAACTGACAACTACCTATCAAGTTTAGTAGTATGGATTAAACAATGGGTGAATGTGGGCAACCCTTGCGTCTTTAAAATTTTGTGTTTTCTTGATATTCTTATGGCAATTACATCATTCTGTTTAAGAATTCGCAAAAAATTACCTGCCGCTAATTGTTTTCCCTTCTTGGTTCGCTAATAACAACGTACGCGAGCTTTCGGCGGAGCCTAAAACGAGTAGTCATCTGCGTCTGAATACCCAAAATACAATAAGTCTGTATAGGTTGCAGTTTGGAAGCTAAGGAAATTTTCCCCGAAGATGGTCCTTCCCTCGGTTGAGTATAGACCTGGTTAGGCACTCCGCACATTTTGGTAGGTGGTGTATACGTCGATATGACGTCACGCTGTGCAAAATTACATGGGGCGAAATATCCTATTTTGACACGTCAGCAGTTTTAAATATGTTTTTACACAGGGTTGATTCTGGGAATGTCTAACCATGTCTATACTGAACCAAGTTCCTTCCCCTTCTTGGCGCGTTAAATTTATAATGCGAATTTTCGGCGTAGCCGAAAGCGAGTGGTCCTCGACATACTTCACTATTGCAATGCAACAAAGTCCGTCGTGCAGCTGGATCTATTTTTCCCGAGGTGCTTTCCTTCCCTTTCTTGGCTCGTTACACATATGTGTCATGGGAGCTTTCGGCGGGGCCGAAGACGAGTGGTCGTCGAATTACTTGATCGCAAAAAGCGATCAGTGCAACAAGTACGTCCTCCAGTTTGAGAAGCTATGGCATTTCGGGTCTCTATATATGTCAAGAAAGTCTGCTTTTGATTTAAAGTATTTTTCCCAAATTCTATCCACTGAAAGGGCAGTTCTAAATAATTATTAATCAACATACCTAATGTACCTAATCGATAAAAATGTGAAGGAAAAGCACTTAGTTCTATGAGAGAATTCACAAAATGACAACTGATGACAAGTTTGACTGACGCAGTAATCTGTTAACTTTGAATTGAGTTTTAACGACTAAAATAGATATATTCATCTGCTCCCCCACCAAAACCGCATTCTTAGGATGATAAGCTGCCCAACGGTACCTACCACTTTTGTCTCTCAAGTATGTATTTTAAGTGTTTCACCTTATACGAAACTGTTATCTCTGGTAATTGTTTCATATGCGGTGAAAAGGTAAAGATCTTATTTACAACTTTTTATGAATTTTCGCTGCCGACACCGGAATCGTATTGCTGGAACGACTAAGTTATCCAGCGATACCAATTTTGTCTCTCTAGGATGAATTTTAAGCATTTCAGCGCCTATGAAACTGTTACCCTACTTTTTGCCTGCCTAACCGTCACCGTTTTTGACATGTCAATGTCAGAATACAGGGTGTCTTACCAATATGGAGCAGTATCGATATCTCTGGACATAAGCAAGGTACAGTTGTAAGATTTGGCATTTACAGAAATTGACACATTCGGAGTCTATTGAAATTATTGGCGACGATGGGGTACTTCCGGTTATACCGGAAATAGGGTCCAACTTTAAAATTTTTTATGGCAACCCCCATTTTTCATTACAGATTCGGACAGAGGAGTAAAACCTAAACCTAAAACACCTAACAAGTAACTTGTTTGCACCAGCCACCTAGATTTTATTAACGTTTTTAGAGAAAAGTTCCGCAAAACAGTGCTATGTAAAAATGGTCATAACTTGTAAACCGCGGGCGATAAAAATAAAAATGACACATCATTGTAAAGTAGAAAGACAGTCTTACATTATGCTTGCCAAAAAGTCATATGAAAGTTGATTCAAAGTCGATTTAAAGAAATTGAAATGTTGGAAATTTAAAAGCCGAATAACATTTTCTTCTTATGGAAAAAACA
The DNA here is from genome assembly GCA_963924575.1 of Pycnomerus fuliginosus. Lineage (NCBI taxonomy): Eukaryota > Metazoa > Arthropoda > Insecta > Coleoptera > Zopheridae > Pycnomerus > Pycnomerus fuliginosus. The sequence continues at coordinate 21,110,488 of OZ004618.1, read as the reverse complement.
GCGGTTTTAATCGTTTCCTTTTTTGGCACTTTATGGGTACCGTTGAAAAGAGAATAGGATTCTGCACCCATCCATGCAGAAAAACTTATATGCTGCCATTTAAGAAAAAAATGTTATTCGGGTTTGAAATTTCCAGTATTGCAGTTTCTCGAAATCAACTTTTAATTAGTTTTCTTAGGATTTTTGGCAATCGTAATGTAAAACAGTTCTTCCGCTTTACAACGGTGTGTCATTTATATTTTTATCGCCCGCGGTTTACAAGTTATGACCATTTTTACATAGCACTGTTTTGCGGAACTTTTCTCTAAAAACGTTAATAAAACCTAGGCGGCTGGCGCAAACAAGTTACATGTAGGTGTTTTAAGCTTCATTTTTCTTCCTCTATCCGAATCTGCAATGAAAAATGGGGGTTGCTATTTAAAATTTAAAAGTAGGACCCTACTTCCGGTATAACCGGAAGTACCACATCGTCGCCAATAATTTCAATAGACTCCGAATGTGTCAATTTCTGTAAATGCCAAATCTTACAATAATGTACCTTGCTTATGTCCAGAGATATCGATACTGCTCGATATTCGTAAGACACCCTGTATGTATTGCAATCCGCAATAGAAAAAATTGTAACTTCCGAACGGTTGAAAATGAAGGAACCAATTTGGGAGGGTTGAGGATTCCTCAGTTGTTCACATGTGGCATACCATATGAGGGATGAGTACGATCAACGCAACGGTTCAATCAATACTAATTTTATCATAATTAAAATATCACACATTTCAAAAACTACTAACTAATTAACAATAAAATGCCAGTGATGGCTAACAATTTAAAATGGTGAACATTACGTTAATTGTAGATTGACACACGTGTTTGGAATTTCTGGTTGTTAATTGTTCTACATGAAATTGCTGACGGTGGATCTGCACTAGGTTCGTCGCGTCGGCTGCTCTTTGATTCCTTGGTGTGTTGAACTGATGATTTCCCAATAATTTTAATGTAGCTTCCTGTTTACTGCGTAAACACAGTTGTTTTTGTTGACGAAACAATATGGCGGAAATTAATCTTCAAAAATGGCGGAAAGAAATTTGTCCACAACTCACAATTTCCTTTAGATTCCTGTTAGCATCCCGATTCCCTATACCTATTTTCAATATTTTTAAAGATATGTAATTATGGCTTATGTTGTCGATCTGTGATTCGACGCTCGTAAATTATTCAACGAATTTAATTTTTGAAAATTAGCTTAGAATAAATTTTTGAAGGTGTAGGACAAACTGTTACTAATTTTTGATCCAAAGCTTGTTTTTTTCTTCCTACACTATGTAACTGAAAATGAGATTTTCGGGATTCGGAAGGGCTGTGAAAGGACCGCTTCTCACGGCAGGTCGTGTAAAAATTATACTAACGGCTAGGCGTGTAAAATGGACAATATGGCGACGGCGATTGGCCTATGATGGAAGACAGCACGCGCGATTTTGCCAAATTTAAATAGTAGGACTTGACGTCTAGATCTTCTTGATCTGTCACTTGGGTTGTCAAATTTCAAAATTAATTATTTATTTATCTTTAACTGGTGTAGGAAGCAAAATGTTGTATAAACCACAGCGAAAAAGTGGTTTTTTTCCTTCGCCGCGTAAAACATTACTTTCACGCTTTGGGTTATAAACTACTATAAATCGCACAAAAAAATTTGTGTTCGATTGCTTTAAAAAGTGCCGTTTATGGTACAGTTTTGCGTCCATAAAGTGGGTCTTTATGGTGCTAGTACAATAAAGTAACTTTATTTTATTACTATCAAAAATTAGTAAGGAGTAGGCGAACTTCACTAAAATTGTACTTATTTTAATTTAAACTGTAATATTCATAATTATTAGGAACACTTATTATAATAATTATTAATGTTAATAACACAAATGTTGTTTCTTGAAATATTTAGACTCTCAACATTTTCGTTGTCGTGATATATGCTGCTGAAAGTGTGTATCATGGAGGTATGCTGGGTATTTCACCAAGAATCCTTTCAGCGACGGTAATTTTAGTTTTTTCGCCTATCTTGAATATGTATAGCCCTCCGCTACACCCGATGAGCGCCAACCTCCGTGCCTCTTAATGTTTTCCATATTAGCCCTAGCACTAACCAAAAAGGTTAGTGGAGGATCTTCTGAAGCAATGGCCAGTATATGAAGAAGCATTTTCCAGTTCTAGATATATAGCCACCACATGTGCCGTTTTTCGATAATGTCAATAGTTTGTCAAATAACACTGTACAGTTGTGTTGTAGAGATTTTTTTTCAATTTTTTTTAAATTTAATTAGTCACTACTTGACTAAATATTAATATATTTTTAATTTCGGTTTTGGCATAAACCTGCCCAAATTCAGGGGGATGACATCATTGGACCAATAGACTGCTTTAGCCGCCGATTTAGAGATAAAATTTTAGTGTCAGCAAAAAATGTATATAAACTTTTTTCTAGAGAATTTTACGCTCTTCAATTTGTTATATCACTATTTTTTCAACAGAATCAATATTTCACGAGATATTTGCAAAGTTAGCAAAAATTGTACCTCTTCGCCATGATGGTGGCTCGAGCTCACATCCCATCTTTAGGGACTTTTAGTATGTTCAATAGAATGGTTCAACCTACAACTTCCGCCAATTTGCAGAACTGCAGTAATTTTTGTTTTTATTTTCACTTCGTTGACTGGGCTCTTAGAAACATCACTACTTTTCCTTTCTAGAGACGGAAATTTTTATTACATCGCTCAATTCTGTAAGCGTCGACTTTTGGCGCAAGACCTTTTTATAGAGAATTTGGTTATGATTAATATGTAGAGATCAGTGCTCGTAATGAGTACTTGTAATGCATTACTTTTTTAAAATAGTAATTTGTAATTGTAATGCACATTGCCAATTTTGTGTAGGTATTCCAACGGGTTTGACACTACATTTTTCGTGTGTGCAAGTATGTGCTATGTATGCTCTGGCAAGTTCAAGTAGATTCACGTTTTCGAGGTTTCCTGCTCTACCTTGGGTTTTGCGTCTTCTAGGTTAAACAAGATGTGCTATTCAATATTCCTACCTTGTTAAACAAGTGCCCCCTTATTATCGGTTTTAATCAAGAATTTGTTTATATGATCTTTGCTTAGTAGGTACATACAGGGTGTCCCGTCTCAGAGTGCAAAAATTTCAGCCACAGATTCCTTGAATGAAAATAAAAGACCCGTATTTTTTTGTTTCGCTAGATGGGCCCCCATTTCGTCACTAGGGCTCCTCAAAAGTGAGCCCCAAAAATCGAAAATTAATTCCCACGTCGGTAACTATTCAACCGATTTTGCTGAAATTTTCCACAAGTCCATTACGAACGATGAAGATTTCAATAATGTAGCTGATGATTTCGTGGTGCCCACCATAGGCGCCCCCGGGGCCGCCCTCGACATTTTCGGCCCAATATCTTTGTTAACCTAATTAAATTTACTATTTACAGTAATGTGAGCCGGTCATATGACCGTGTCATGACGTTCGGTCGTGACGGTCATGACCGTCACGTCACAATACAAAATGACCGTGACCAATAATAATAATAATAATAATAAATTTTATTCTTTATAACTAAATAGGTAATTGCGTTAAACGCAACCCGTTAGCCTGTTAATAACAATATACTTACATGGACGGAAAAACAGAGTAACCAACAAAAATTTCGACATTCGTGATAATTTGGTAAAAAAACAAAATTATTCTGACATGCACGCCTGGCAGTGTGAATCAGTAGCAATTTTCATATAAATTTAAGCCCGTTTAAGAAAATAAAAAACTAGACTCGATCACACGCCCCTGTGCCCGTAAGAAAATGATTCGACTTTAATATCAAGTATTTAACAATTCTGACTGAAAATTCTTATGGGTACCACTTCCCATTAATTAATTTTATTATTATTAACTATGGTCATTTATTACTGTCATATGACCTGGTCATGACCGGTCATGACGTCACGATGTTACGTGACCGTCATTTTACATCACTGACTATTTAATTACACACCATCCGATGCTCCATTGAATTTAGAAACTACACTACCTCTTGCACTTTTTCTGTAAAATGCACCATTTCCAAGTAAAATTAAGAAATGTGGAGCCATACACCATAAATTAAATGCACATCTGATTATCTGTATACTCCGAATTTGCAAAATTGGCTGCAATTATAATATTTACAAAAAAAAAAACAAACACAGTGCCACAGTGGTGCAAAACTGACAATAATTTAAAACTTTAACAAGGCCCTGACATTAATCGCGCTATAGCTATCTTGACAAGTCTGCCAATAAGCACGTGTATGGCTCCACATTCCTTAATTTTACTCGGAAATGGTGCATTTTACAGAAAAAGTGTAAGAGGTAGCGTAGTTTCTAAATTCAATCGACCATCGGATGGTGTGTAATTAATTACGAAATTTAATTATGTTAACAAAGATAATGGGCCGAAAATGTCGAGGGCGGCCCAGGGGGCGCCTGTGGTGGGAACCACGACATCATCAGCTACATTACTGAAATCTTCATCGTTCGTAATGGTCTTGTAGAAAATTTCAGCAAAATCGGTTGAATGGTTAAGACGTGGGAATTAATTTTCAATTTTTGGGGCTCACTTTTGAGGAGCCCGAGTGACGAAATGGGGGCCCATCTAGCGAAACAAAAAAATACGGGTCTTTTATTTTCATGCAAGGAATCTGTGGCTGAAATTTTTGCACTCTGAGACGGGACAACCTGTATAAGTGACTTTTTCGGTTTATATCCTTCAGATTTCCTTTTCAAAAAAGGAATGACACTTGGAAATTTACTAAATGTCAATTCCCTCAAGGAGATTAATGGTCGATCGCAACATGGAGTATTTGGTCCAGAGCGAGGAAGTTTTATAATGAAACAAATCGGAATTAAGATTTTCTATAGGAACATATAAATGTTTCTTCATATAAGTGCCGCGACTCGTGCCGCGATTTCGACGGCAATAGTGCGTCTCTTGCACTAGCGGCTATGTTCTTGATTTCATTGCTGATCATAAGTTTCTTGCGTTTCTTGAGAATTATTCTGCATTCATTGACCGTAAACCAAAACTTTTTTGTATTTATAAAGATAGCAAGCGTAACTACTAGCAACAGTACCAAAGCATACTTTAGAATAAATCCTTACGTTTTTAATTTTTTCTTTTTATCTTTTGCAAGCAATCGAATACAAAGCTCAAAGCCTTATTGTATGCAACTCATAAGTATCAACAGGCTTTATAGACTCGCCTTAATTATATCCTCGCTCCTTGCACTCGCTCGGACATAAACTACGGCAGTTCTATAAAGACCTACTTATATTATGTACTTAGGTTATTACATAAATAGCTATTGTTCAAAATATTTTCAGAAATATTGAAAAATGTTTAGGGAATGCTAATACAGTCTAATATTTGCATCTTTTGGCCACATAAAATTATGGTGTTCTTATTTTAAAAAATTAAGCAGCGGACAATTTAAAAAAATTATTTTCTGCCATATTGTTAAATCAACACAGCAAGTGAGACATCAAATGAAATCTCAAAGCTTCTAGTTTCAACCTCCCAAGTTTGGTTCCTTAATCTTCAATCGTTTGTAAGACACAAGTTTTTCTATTACGGATTGCAAATTAGTTTTTGGATACAAATTTTGACATATGTTAAAAACGATGACAGTTAGGTAAGTAGGTAGGTAGGGAAAATTTGGGTGCAATAAAGTCACAATTAAGGGACGAATCCGAATCTAAAATCAAAACGAGGGCTTTCCATTTAAAATAATAAAGATGGCGGCCACTTCCGGTAAAACCGGAAGTGCTGGGGATTTGGGAATATTTTATTTTTGGTGTGCGTCGACAATATGGTAGAGTTCCAAATTTCAAAATTCTACTACAAGTGGATTCCCAAAAGTTTCTAAAGAACGGTGTTCGTGAATCACCCTGTATATTTTTCGTAGTGTGAAAAAAAAGTTTATATTATAAATGAAAGTGCTGCTATTTTGCGTCTCAAGAAATGACTAGCTTTATAGCTGCGCCCCCACAAAATCATTCACTTTCTCGCTTAGGTATAGACGTACAAATAATAAAAATCCCTCGAAAAGACCTTAAAATTACCTTTTAAAGGTCTTTTCGAGTTCCACTGCACTTCAGCCCCCAAAACTCCTCCTAACATTTCGAATCTTAATTAATTTTCTACAGCTGGTCGTTCAAATTTGTGCAACATCCCTCGAATCTCGAATAGACCTTAAAAGGGTAAATTCGGGTTCTATCACCCCCTGATGCTTCGAAATTTGCTGAACGGCCACATTTTCGACAGATGGTCGTTAAGATTAGTGCAACGTCCCCTCGAAGACACCTTAGAGAGGCAAATTCTGGTTCCATCATTGTACAACCCCCGGAAACTCCCCCCTGACATTTCGAGTTGTTAAAATTAGTGCAACATTCCCTCGAATAAACATTAAAAGGGCAAATCCGCGGTTCCATCACCCTCCACATTTTGCTAAATTTTACTGAACGGCCACACGGAGAATGGTAGCACCCGGATTTGCTCTTTTAAGGTCTATCTGTCCGGGAGATGTTTCACTATTTCGTTGCCGTTCAGGAAAATTCAGCAGGATTCGAAGTGTCATGGCGTAGTTTCCGGGAGTTGAAGGGTGGTGTCACCAGAATTTGCTACTTTACGACGTGATAAAATTGAAGTCGAAAGAGAATTACCTAAGTAGACACAAATTAAGTCGACCTTGGCGAGTTACAAAAAAGAAGTCGCTACCACAGCTATTTTCTTGGCGAACTTTGGGGCAGGTATGACGTGGGACATTGGTGGCCCAAGGTGTTTTTTACTTTGGATTTGCTCTCGGATTTGCTTTAGACCAACATTTAAAAAAATTAAACTAAAACGAGGAAGAGAGGTAAGTAACAGTAATTCCAGCACCCGCTGCGATACAAGGTTATATGGTTCAATATAAAATTGATGGTTGATGGATCATCCACAACTGGTCGACTCATTGCCATCGTGGGTGTCTATTGTGTGCAAATAACCAGACCAGAGACTTATTTGAACAAATTATACGAGACTTACAAACCGAATACTGGATCAAGGTCGCCTCGAAGATTAACGGCTTCTGGGGTTTGTTTTGTTAACTTTTGCTCTGTTACGTGGGTTCACAATTTACATATTCTGAGATGAGTAATACTTGCTTCACAGCAACCATTTTTGATCGACTATTAAAATAATTACTTGGCAGTAAAAGTGGAGTGAAATGAATGCATTTACGAGATGTTTTATTACGTTTTCGTTACGTAATCGTTTAACAATAAATAAATAAATAAATAAATAAATCTTTGGCAAGAAGAGTATCACAGTAGATTTTCATTGATGTATCACCTGGCGGATCCAAGGTATATAATCGGAAACTCTCGTATAGAGTCCTGGAAGGAAAGGACGAGCACATCCAATGCCAGTCGAGACAACTCCCACTACCATTAGCTGGTTTGATTTCCCCGTGCCGATCATTAAAGGACCACCACTGTCAGCCTGCAAAAACATCAGTTGAATCTACAAAAAGAAATCAGATGCTACCCAGCAAGCATCTATTCCTCCTTTTTCATGCCCGGCACAAATCTGGTTGTCCTTAATCTGAGTTTTTTTCCCTTGGGATTTATACCACTGTTGGCACTTCTCTCTTTCAATAACATTAACTCCAGCTTTTTGCAAAACTTTAGCCCGTCCACCCTTTGAGTTATCTTCACTCGTCCAGCCCCAACCCGCAACTGTTGCCAACCCGTTTTTCAGTCTCACGAAATCTTTACTCGAGGAATCCTGAGACAAACAAGCCGGCGAAGCCATGTTAGACCATTTAATTTTTTCCTCCATTTCAAGAATCGCGATATCGTTACCATGTCTACCACAGGAGTAATCCGGATGAATTGTTATAGCTTTGATCCCCACCTCAAAGACGTCTTTGGATTTTTCCGATAGATCGTGTTGGGCAAGACTGACTTTGATGTTTTTGGGTCCCACCATATCTGTTCCACTAGAATATGTTTGTTTTAAATGTGTTAACTTTAGGCAACTTACGTGCACATGCAATGTGCTGCTGTTAATATAAATTGGTTGTTAATTAAACTGCCGCCGCAGAAATGTCCTCCTCTTCTTGTAATGGAAACTAACCAGGGAAATTCTGCCTTATCGGCATCACTACCCCCAACAACTTTTCCAATCCTTCCTCGTTGCCCACAATTAATATCAGCAACTAGAAAAATAATTCCAGTTTTTTTAAACAAAAATATTGTGGGTACTTACAATTATTAAATGAATTTACTCCATAAATAAGAGCCAGGAAAGCAACAAAACAAAACTTCATTTTTTGCACTGAACTGAGTGGTGTGTTTGTCGTGATGGGTCTGAAGAAAAAAATTTATATAATACCTGATATAGTGGTGGCGAAGTACTTCAAGGGTAGCTCCGTATTAATATTCATTGTCAACGCTGATAACCTTGTCTAGCATTTAAGGTTGGCATTGTTTTGGCTCGATAAGAATAATGTAAATAATGAAATGCAATGTGTGGAAATGCAAGGTTTGTCGGCATTGTCAGGAAATTACCGGTTTCGGTTTTCCATTGCAAATTTTTATTACTCTCAGTTTATCACCGAACCTTGTGTGTATTATTTAATATTTTTGTGAGTTATTATGACATGCCACACAGCTGCGTTTAAAGGATTTATGAATTTGGATTCTGTTCAAGATCGCGTGCCGCAAGTTTTGGAGGTCTGTGGGCTAAGGTCATGAAAAAATTAAATCTTCCCGATGGGAAGCTATGGAAAAAGTTTTCACGGTGATGCGTAGAATTTGTAACCCACATAACTATGTTATTAAGTCAGTGTCAACACTGTTTAATTACCTTGCTATAGTTACGGAATATCTTATCTTCCGAGGTGAATCTACTATTTAATGGATTAATAACTCATTTCTTTGCACCGGTAAGTACTATTTCAAGTGAAATAAGATAAGAGAGACAGCTACAATTAAATTCAATTATAATGTTTGCTGGATTCAGTTTGGGTCCAGGAATAGCGGTACTGATGATTGCTCTCAATGCTTCCAAAATTACTGATGGAATATGTTAAGAAAGCTTCGTAAAACATGTTGGTTGTAGGTACTAATTTGAATTTGTAGAAGCTGGAAAACTAAGAGATATCTACGGTAGATGAGAACAGTTACCTACAATCGTTCCTTGAATTATTAAAAGAGTGATAATTTTTTACAGTCAATGAAATGTAACAGAAATTTTCTTTAAATCATAATACATACATTTAATGATATCAACATTTCGGATAAGGCACTCCGCAAATCAATTTCGCCAAGATTAACGATCTACATAACATCTGATATTTTATTATAAATGCCATTTCACTGCCCTTTGCAAATCCTTATTTATTTAGATCAATACTAGTACCTTGAAGATTCGAAATAATAAATCGCTGTCTCAAAATAAATCCTTATTTTATCCTTCACATACAGCTCCAATTAATAATAATAATAATGAAAAATAAACAAAAATGTGGGTGTGAAAATGGATGGTGCTAGGAGCAATCCACTTAGTTAAACACAAAAAACTTCGACTGATTTCTTAATTAAGGTCGCTATTTGTGAAGTAGCACCAAATTGCTGAGGATGGATTATGAATGGTCTAATTCAGTGAATTGATTGTATAGAACAGTGGAGGTCATTACTAACAATGTTGGCAGCAAGATCTACAACCTTGCATCTTATTGTAGTAAATTGATGTGCAAACCGGCTAAATTATAACACTTGAATTGAATTTAATTCAAAAAGGTTAAAACATAAAACCTTCTTGTTCTTGATGGCATTTTTGTAATAATTGGCGGAGTTGACGCAATTGCACCGAAGAAGAGTTATTGAATGAAATTAACTGTCCGATCACGAAACGATTCTTGTTAAAATCCAAGTAGGATTCTATGATTTACCATAAAACAGCAAGGAACTAGCGTCGAGGAATTTTTTCTTGTGATTATCCATAAAGGAATCTGCATTCAAATTTAATAAACAAGCACGAACCAAGGGTAAATGAAGAGAATTAGAACCAAGTGTGCAATAACGCCCATGTACGGCAGATAACTTTTCGCCTTTTCCGTCGAAATGTCTGCAGCTGTCGCAAATTGTAACTTTTGTTTGGGGACCGAATGTAGGTGCATTTTTTCTGAAATGTCACCACATTAGCAAGTGGCAATTAGATTCTAAATATAGAGCAAGATGCAATCGCCGTTGCACAAGCCAACCTGCATAAAATATATCAAATATCGGGATCGCTTCACGATCACGACGGCTTTTCAGATATGAATCGAAATTACGCAAATCAGAATTTTCACTCGTAAATTTGTCAAAAGGGGGAAAATTATTGCTTGGAAAGGTTGTCAATTAAGAGGCAGCCTTGCTCCGAATTTTCGCAAATGTCTTTCTCAATGAGTCGTGTTTGCTGCATCTTCAAAGAAAGAGACACACAGTTTAACACTGCCGTATATTGCAACTTGCAAGTAGATACACTTTTTACAGTCTACGAATAAATAAAGGATTTACACACCGTGAATACAGTATCGAGCGGTTGAAGACTTCTGGGGGAATCTTAGAAAGAGTTGATCTGAGTACTAGACTATATTCCAGGGCAAAAATACGATAAGCGACTAAAACTGGGAAAAATGGAACCGTTACGATGATGCACTAAATACATGATTCTGAATCACGATTTAATAGGTATATAAACGGGGGATTCTTCAGTCATTCCATTCAATTGTCGGCATTCTTCTAGATCGCGACAAAGTCGTTACTGGTTATGGTATTGCAATCTTAAATCAGCCGCTCCTCTTGAAATGGAAAAGGTAAAATTCCGGCAGACTTCATTTGGTGATAATAAATTATTTTTATTTTAGCACCTTTTCATAGGCATTTGCCTTGTTGGAGGTTTCTTAGTTCATGCTGAACCTCCGGTCAATTCTTATCTACCTCCTGGACAACAGAGTAAACATTTCTTTAAGCTTTTTGAAATAACGAGACATTTTCAGATGGTGGACCGAGTAGCACTTATGGACCACCTGGATTTCAGCCTGGACAACCTATAAATGGAGGTGGCGGCGCAGTTCCTAATGGAAGAGATCTCGATAGCGATCAAAGACCTGGGACCAGTTATTTACCACCAGGACAAAACGGTTATAATGGAGGTGGACCTCCAGGACAAGGCGACACTGGACACAATGGTGGACCTCCGGGCATTGCTTATGGACCACCGAGTAATGGCGGGAATGGTCACAATGGCGGAAGAAGACCAGGTTCATCGTACTTACCTCCAGGCAATGGGCATAATGGTGGTTCGACATCCCGACAAAATGGAAATGGAGGAAATGGTGGAAGGCCTGAATCAACATACGGGCCTCCAGGACAAGGTGAAAATGGTTATAATGGTGGACCACCGAGCAGTTCGTATGGACCTCCCAGACAAAACGGCAATGGTCACAACGGTGGAACTCCTGGCCCTTCATATGGACCACCAAGGCAAAACGGGAATGGCGGAAGTACACCAGGTCCATCCTATTTACCTCCAGGGCAAGGTGGGAATGGTCATAATGGAGGACCCCCAAGCACTGCATATGGCTTACCTGAGCAAAATGGCAATGGTCATAACGGAGGAACTCCTAGCTCCTCATATGGACCACCAATACAAAACGGAAATGGTAATGGGGGACCACCAAGCACTTCATATGGGGTACCTGGACAAAACGGCAACGGTAATAACGGTGGAGCTCCTGGATCTTCATATGGGCCACCAAGGCAAAACGGAAATGGTAATGGGGGACCACCTAGCACTTCATATGGCGTACCTGGACAAAACGGCAATGGTAATAACGGTGGAGCTCCTAGCTCTTCATATGGACCACCAAGGCAAAACGGAAATGGCCATAACGGGGGTCCACCCAGCACTTCATATGGCGTACCTGGACAAAACGGCAATGGTAATAACGGTGGAGCTCCTGGATCTTCATATGGACCACCAAGGCAAAACGGAAATGGTCATAACGGGGGTCCACCCAGCACTTCATATGGGGTACCCGGACAAAACGGCAATGGTAATAACGGTGGAACTCCGGGATCTTCATATGGACCACCAAGGCAAAATGGAAATGGTAATGGGGGACCACCAAGCACTTCATATGGCGTACCTGGACAAAACGGCAATGGTAATAATGGTGGAGCTCCTGGATCTTCATATGGACCACCAAGGCAAAATGGAAATGGACAAAACGGAAATGGCCATAACGGTGGAACTCCTGGTTCTTCCTATGGACCACCAAGACAAAACGGAAATGGAGGAGGTACACCAGGTTCATCATATTTACCCCCAGGACAAGAGGGAAATGGTCATAACGGTGGACCACCCAGCACTTCATATGGAGTACCTGAACAAAACGGCAACGGTGATAATGGTGGGACCCCTGACTCTTCGTATGGTCCACCAAGACAAAATGGAAATGGTGGAAATGGAGGTACAAGCTCAAATTACCTTCCACCTAATCAAAACGGTAATGGAGGCTATCAAGGAGGTGGAAACGGTGGATACGGTAACGGGAGGCCTGACGAAGGAGTAACGGTGCGTATCCTCACGCCTTGCTACCTGTTAGCAATAGAATAATTTTATCTTAGGAACCAGCTAAGTACGAATTTGAATATGAAGTAAACGACCAGCAATCTGGTGCTCAGTTCAGTCATGAGGAGTCCAGAGATGGCGATAGAGCTACAGGCGAGTACAACGTCCTGCTGCCGGATGGCAGGAAACAAACTGTGCAATATGAGGCGGACTCTGAAGGATATAAACCAAAGATCAGTTACGAAGGTATTCGACGGCTTCGCTATCACATTGCACACTAATGAAGGCTTTTGCTTCTAGCTCTAATCATTTTAATTCGGTAACCAAGGTTTTGTTACAGATGGCCAAAATGGTGGAGGATATCCGAGGGGAGGTCCCGGAGAAGGTGGAGGTTACCCTGGAGGAGCTGCGGGCTACCCAAGCGGCTCCAACGGTGGACCCTATTAAATGTTATTTAGATTTCAAATTGTTCTCTAGGAGAACTTTGAATTTTTTAGCAAATTCAGGGTTCTGCCTGCTCACTTAATTTATTCTAGATTAACGAAATAATTATGACGACTGCTTGTGTTAAGGAATTGATTTTAGTACGTATCAATTGTACATATATCTTAATTACTTAAGTATTCGGTCTTAAATAAAATAAGGCAAAATATTAATTCTTTCACTTGCACAACAACGTTTACCATTTCTTAATCAGTAGTTAGGTACCTATTACACGAAGAGGCGTTTGAAAAGATTCGATTATGATGAAGTGAATATCGCATCTTAAAACCAACGTATTCTTTTACTGTAATTGCAGTTATCATTGCCGTCATTAAGCTGTTGAAGGGTCCATTTATTGTCGACATCTTCATCTACAAGTTAACTGAAGAAGTGCATTACGTTACAACACAAAAATTTATTATATGTTCAATGAGGTTAATAGCAGACTTAATATCGTTTCAAAGTCAGCGGGAGGCAGATTATATGCATTTGCCACTGGAGGTGTGCGAAAAAAGAATTATTTCGCCACAAATTTTTAATGGTATGGTACATCAATTTAATCAGAGGATCGATGTTGCATGTAATTGGTTTACGTGATCGATTCTGTATGATTAAAGCGAGATATTTTTAGTAAATGCTTAATTAATTACCCACCAATTATTGTTAGTAACCTAAATACCTACGCAAAGTATTAATGCTTCTTGTTATTTTGGCAAGGCCCCAAGGTGCTGATGATCCTTACACTAAAATAGTACACGTTTACGTTTAGGTTGAAGTGTTTAAACTAAGCTTTTCTAGTTATATGAACAATAGATTGTTTACGTTTTTGCAGAACACCTTCAATTTATTAATTCGTTAATTGTGGTTTATGGATCTTAAGAAAATCAGCACAAATAATGGCTACTCGAATTACGCAGAGCGACAACAAAAGGTCCTGTGGGAAATTTTAAATATTAACTTACTACTTACTAGATGCTACCAAATAAAATTTATTGTGTGCGGTCAAGGAGAGGATTATTTCTGTCTTGGGATAGTAAATAAAATATAGACAGCACTACTTTGCCCTTGGCTATAACAGGCATTGGTCTTTCACATAGCAAATATCATCATGGAACAAATTTTTTTCAATATTATAAATGGAAGATCAAAAATATGCCAACGGATGAAATCGCCATAATCCAAATAGTTTTATATAAGCAATTGTTTAATCTATCAATTAAGTTGCGTCTTGTCTTGCCTAATAATCGTAAAGAAAACTGCCCGCTCTAAAAGTATGCTGCCATACATTATTTACGCCCTCGTGTAAAAATTCCTTCCTTAATTTTCTGTTATTACAATACCGTTTCTATGCAACTGAATGACAACTTTATTTCTAATTCAGGATAAGAGACCGTTAGAGAGTCACCTATAGTAGAATATAGCAATCAGTCGCACTTCCAAAAAAGAATGAAAGTAAATTAATTGCTGAATGATTTAAACTGGCAGGGATCGACTCAATAGATCCATATATTTTTTTACTAAGTTCTTGTTTTCATTAGGCGTTATGTTTTTAACAATTTTCAAATATTAATTGCCTTTTCTCTGGAGTTTTACCTAAGGGTAGAAACTACATTTTGTGAACAATTAGAGGCTAATCTTTATAGGTACAAGCAATGCTAACACATAGCGACTTTTCAGATATTTTCCGACTTGATGAAATTTTATTTGGCGTTCTAGCAATCATGGTATTATTTCTTGGCAGAGTAACCAAACGGAATGAACACTGTATCTCTTATTAAAAACTAGCGAATCTATGGAACGCCGTTTTACTTTTTAATGTAACAGCACGCTGTGGTAGCCAAAGAAATGAGATAATTAAAATTCAAGTACTGATAATTAAAATTCAAATACTGTTAAGAGAAAATAAACCTATTTTTATTATCTGAAATGCAATTTCTATTATCACTCCCAGAATTTCTCTTAACACTAATTCAATTTCTGTTAACAGTAATACAATTTCTCTTAAGAATAATTTATTTTTACTTAACAGTAATTCGGAGAGATAATGAAAATACGTTATTGGACTGTCTTACTTCTCTCTCGGACCAATTGAAATTACATCTTCTGTTGCACTCGAGCATGCGTGGGCGTGATAATAGAAATAGAATTTCACTTAACAGTAATTCGGAGAGACAATGAAAATACGCCATTGGCCCATTGGGTTGTCATCTTTCTCTTTCGTACCACTTGAAAATACATTATCTGTCGCACTCGCAGTTCATACATGCGCGGTCGTGATAATAGAAATTGAATTTCACTTAACAGTAATTCGGAGAGATAATGAAAATACGCCATTGGCCCATTGGGTTGTCATCTTTCTCTTTCGTACCACTTGAAAATACATTATCTGTCGCACTCGCAGTTCATACATGCGCGGTCGTGATAATAGAAATTGAATTTCACTTAACAGTAATTCGGAGAGATAATGAAAATACGCCATTGGCCCATTGGGTTGTCATCTTTCTCTCTCGTACCACTTAAAAACACGATATCTATCTCGTACGGAACGCCGTTTTACTTTTTAATGCAACAGCACGCTGTGGTAGCCAAAGAAATGTACGGAACGCCGTTTTACTTTTTAATGCAACAGCACGCTGTGGTAGCCAAAGAAATGCAATCCCAGGCATCGTGTTAATAGAAATTCAATTTCACTTAACAGAAATTCATTTACTGTTAACAATAATTCATTTTCACTTAAGAGAAATTCATTTACTGTTAACATTAATTCATTTCCTCTTAAGAGAAATTCAATTTAACTTAACAGAAATAGAATTTTTATTATCTGGCTTTAGAGAAAATTGAAATACAATTTCACTTAACAAAAATTCGTGCAGTGATAATCGAAATAAATTTGGTGATTTACACTGATCTTACGAGCCGTTTTAATTTTTATTGTATATATTTAAAATGTTTGAATTTTTTTGAAATGCATAGGGTATGGGTTGCATTAAAAAGTAAAACGGCTCCTAAAATTACGGTTTTATTTCAATTTATCTCTAAATGAATTTTTGTTAAGTGAAATTGTTTTTCTATTTTCTCTAAGCAGTGATAATTGAAATAGAATTTCTCTTAAGTGAAAATGAATTAATGTTAACAGTAAATGAATTTCTGTTAAGTGAAATTCAATTTCCATTATCACGACTGCGCTTGCGCGAATGAGACAGAAGATATAATTTCAACTGGTGCGAGAGAGAAGGAAGACGTATTTCCATTATCTCTCTGAATTACTGTTAACAGAAATTGAATTAGTGTTAAGAGAAATTCTGGGAGTGATAATAGAAATTGTATTTCAGATAATAAGAATAGACTTATTTTCTCTTAACAGTATTTGAATTTGAATTATCTTATTACTTTGGCTATCACAGCGTGTATGTTCCATTAAAAAGTAAAACGGCATTCCATACGAATCGAACGTTAAAAAGAATGCAGACAGCCAGAATTTAGTGAGACAAAGTTGCAAGGTAAAATAATTAAATGAGATAGCTAAGAAAGCGACTGGAACCTCCTCATTTGGTGAATAATTGTATCTTATCTCATAAATTTCAATCCATCAAATCTTTAAAAGTGTTTTGTGTAGTTTTTTCAAACTCCTTCAATTTTTTTTGTCAAAGGGGCACTAAGTTTGAGTGCATTTTTGGAAACACAATTGGTGCTCTCAATTTCAAAGTTGACATATGTCAAAAAGGGACTTGTCGTTGACCGATCGCCACCAAAATTAATTCAGCCCTTTGGCAGGTTATGACATCTCTATTCTCTAGGTACCAAATTTGAGATAAATGGATCCAGTAGTTTAGATTGTAGCGTGTTTATTAATGTTTCTTTGAAATTTCAAATTTTGTGATTTTATGCCAAAAATGCGCAAAGTGTGAATACATTTTTGATTCAGAATTTGAAACCCTTTCACGTGGTGATAAGAAAACTTGGTGCTCATTAAACAAATTTCACGGTTGAAATGCCAAAAAGGCACCTGGCGTTTGCGGATTGGCAAGAAATTAACTGGGCTCATCAAAAGGCCAACACTAACCTTCGTAACAAACGGGTGTATGGATTAGAGCTTGAATATGGGCCACCCAGTTCTCAAAATACCGCACATGCCATTTTTGCATAGGATAATCTAGAACACATAAGGAAACTATGCACAAAAATTCACGTGTGCGGTATTTTGAAAACACTGTAGGAAATAAGACAAAATTGAACATTTATTCTTAATTGGACTTTATTGAAGTGCAGTAACCCTATAAACTTCAATATCCTCTATGGGTTTTCTTCTTCATTGTACCCTATTTTCATTCTTTCTTTTGTTAATATGACTTTGTTCGGTGTAAAGAGATATAATATTTCATTTAACCTGATATTTGGCCCAAAACAGTGGCTTATCCCATACACTCCAATTTCATTAAAATACGTTCGGTAGTTCTCGAGAAATCGTGCTCACATCTCACATACGTACATACATAAAGACGTACGTACATACACTCGCGTACCTGGGTCTCTCTATTTCTGGAACTTGTCTGATGGAAGGAGATTTTTTTTAAACCACTTTTTCGTGATCATGGGACCTCGAAACCAAAGATCTGATGGTGTTATCTCAATTTCGAATTTTGAAGTGATTGCAGTAACCTCTCATTTTTATATTGATTGTGGGGTGGTTAAAAATAGTGGATGCGGTGATGGTGATGATAATATTACTTAATGCATATTCCCTACATCATACTTCAGTAATCAATTTCTCTAACAAGCCAACTAATTATAAGCTTGTGTTTTAGATTTCAATTATCCATCAAAGTCCGCCTTCTCCATCAATTATCACGTTGATTTATTGGTAATTTCGCCTGCAGTTTTGCAGATGTAACAACTAGAATCGAGCTTATTATGTCATTGTGAAATAGCTTTATACAAAATTAGATTCTCGCTATTTAATCAAGATTAGCACAGCGTTTCTGGTCAAGAATAAATAAATTTTACGGCTGTCCACATTCAAGATATGATCTGTGAGAGTCCGTCAGGCGATGAAAACTTCCCATAAAAGGCGATTCCATTTCTGGAACGAAGATGGCAAATCGGGTTGGAAAGATCGCATTCAAATTATTGCTGTTACGATATATGACCTCGACGCGACGGTGCAACTCAACAGGAATTTATTTCTCCCCGACGGATACTTCAAATTTCTTTCAATCGCGTGTTACGGTTAAGCTTAGCAAATCTTCGCTTGAAGAGGCAATAATTTACGGAGGACACTTCTCGCGCTCACGTGTCGGCATGAAAGTAAACGGAGCTTATTTTACATCGTGTTGCAATGAGACGGTGGCATCTGCTGTCGGGTCCTGAGTAGCAGTAGTTGAGTCCGACGTTTGTTTAGCAAACACACATTTTTAATTAACCGCAGAGAGCGCAACATGTGCTTTCATGTCAGGAGGAACAATAGTTCGCGTAACTTTTATCTTTTATGTATTGTCTTTTTGTAACAGGCTTTGCGATTGTATTGATGCTTTCGAATTTTTCATATACAGCAGGGAAATTGCTGTTTAGTTGCATAGGTATACACTGGGGGGTAAACCGCTAACCGTATTTTGTACACCAGACATCCCTTGAAATCCCCGGACATTCCCCTGAAATCCTCGGACTTCCCCCTGAAATCCCCGAACTTCCCCCTAAACTGTACACCTGACATCCCCAGCGGTTTGCCCCCCAGTATACACAAAATATGTTGTAAGACAGCAGAACCGTATGAAGGAGGCACCCGCCTCGGGCGACAAAATTTTGGGGCCCCGAAAGGCGCCCCGGTATTCTCCAAATTAAAGTAGGAATATGTTCGCAGAAATGTCAAAAGGAGTGCCGACGGCGTCCTATTATTTTCGACATTTTTGGAATTGAAGCAATATAATAAATTACCAGAAATAAAACTTAAATTGAGGACGGGAATTTCCAGCTGCAAAGTTTGGGGATTTTTTGTAGTTTAGAATATAGAATCTGGTGGTGGTCTGGTCTACATCTATGGATTTTAACCTCCCCGCAACAAATTTAAAAATGGAAGGTTACTGCAATCATCCAAGAGTGGTTTTTAATGGGTTTTTAAAAAATGTCTGTGTTTGTACCTACGTAACTGACGTACAGTATGCGTCAGATGTTTTGCTTGATCGTTTGTTACGCAACTGAAAACTACGGAAACGGAATAGTTCGGTGATAACAATAAATTACATTGAACGATATGACAACGATTGGACGTCAGGTTACTATGGTTTTTATTCGTCATGACCAAGTCTGTTCCTCAAAGTTTCAGTTGCGTAACAAAGGATCGAGCAAAACATCTGACGCATACGGTAACTACTGAACCGCCTACTGTAACTACTCTTCCGTATCTGAGCATTTTTTAAATTCAAGCAAGCGACGTTTGCGCCTCATCAATTTTCATTTTCTTCTTCCACACGACAAACTTTGTCGAAAATTAGGTACTGCCTTCTTTTCATCGTAAGTGGATTTATACCTCTATTTGGGACATAACAAGTGAAACACCCATATTCAAGGTCTGCTTAGTGGCCATTCGCAACGGTTTCAAATCAAAATTTCTGTTTTAAGAAAAAAATTCACCTACACTGGCAAAAGCCGGTATACACAGGAATAAAGAATATGATGAGAAAAAGATTCAATCATTTACCTTTTCACGAGCCTTTTCATTTTCTTTTTTGTTTATTTTGTTGTCAATTCCATAGTAACGAAAGTGACATATTGGTTTAAAATCAAGACAGTTTCATCAAAATCGCATTATTTTAATAAAAATTCCGTTTATTTCTTTGAGCACCAGGGCCCGACCAGGTAACCGCAGATATGCTAAAAGCGGAAACAGAAGAAGCTCTACAATTACTGAAGAAAATAATAAATAAAGTATCAATAACGGGAAAAGCACCAGAAGAGTAGCAAATTGGAATAATATTACCTATTCACAAGAAAGGAGACATAAAGGACTGTACCTAATAACTACAGGGGAATTGCCCTGCTCAGCTCCGTAGCGAAGTTAGCTATACAGGGTTAGGAAAATAAATACACAAAAACTTTTTTGGCAGATGTCATTGAAAAATCAGCGTAAACTTAAATGAAAAACAATTGCAAAAAAGTACGCCGTTCTTCAATCTCTTACAACATGTGAAAACAATTGAATTCAACAGTAATAAAATACGTCTTACGGTCGCGTGACTCAGGCTTTCACATATTTTTTCAAGAACGTCCATGTTGGTTACATTTATGAGAAGCTAATTTTTCTGTGTATCTGGCGGTGTTAAAATTCATTATGGCGTCCATAAGAAAAAGAAAAGTTGACTATCTTTATTCAAAATCTAGAAGGCCTAGAAAATTTCTGTCAATGCCATTCAATTGACAGCTGTCAAAATTATGAAAGCTCCAAGTTTCATTTAAATAACATCAATCTTTAGGAAGATATTAATTTTTCTTTAAATAGACTATTTTCAGATTTTTTGTGATAACTCAGGAGCGAATCAAAATATCGGGGAAATCTCTTCAGATTCTTAATCGTCAAGAAATAGCCAACTTCTCTCTAATTTAACCGACTCCAGATTTGTTACCGTTTAGGAGATGCCAATGGTGAGCCTCGAAAAATTATCCACCCCGTAGGTAAGTATACCATACCTGATTGGCCTGCTCAACAGCAGAAATCAAAGTAAAAGAAGAATCTTTAATCCTATAGGATACTTTTTCGACATTACTGTGTTCTGCGATTTGGCAACAAAGAGTAATTTTGAGTGCAAATTTGAACGTGACAAACAATTTGACAAATGTCACAAGTACAACAATACGCAGTGAATTCTGTCACCCCCAACAGAGCCTATACTACTGCCGTTTTTAAACGTCGTGAGCGGAGAAATAGGAGCGCCGCACTAATTTCCGTCGGTCAATGTGCGGTAGTTGTTTAGAGGTATATCTCATAAGTAGCTAAGAACTAGGTATGACCCATCTAAATGTTTGTGAATGAGAATTTCTTTCAAATGTTCTTATTTTATTCAATTACTGAATGCTATACATAGTGTTTGTTATGTTTATCATTTCAATTAATTCATCAGGTATAGTGAGGAACATCAAAATCCAATCTATGCTTTATTCTAATCTCTGCTGTTGCTACGCAGAAGAGCATAAAATGAATAAGAATTTTTCAGCACCTTCAATCACATATTTAGTCATAATTCCACGCAAATCCTACTTACCAGCATAAAAGTATTGAGGGCCACTGCGAAGAATCCTAAGGCAAAAACCGCAAGTGGCTTTTGGGCGCGCCGTAATAGAAACAATAACATTTTTCTGAATTTTATTGACCCATCTAACCAGTTACTCTCAAACGCTGCTTGAGGAACTTCCAAACCTTTATATGTAATTTCATTTCCCCACCAACAAAATATCATAAGCTGCATAATTAAAGCCAATGCATACTCAGAAAGGGCAAAGAATTGACTACCACCAGGTGTAACTAAAGACATTTGAAAAGTGGTAAAACAAAATGAAGTAGTGGTCAGAATAAGTTGCCCAATCAAGGAAACGTCAACCATTTTGCAAACTTCACCATGAAATCTAAAATTTATTATGATTAGAATCGTTGGGATGTTAAAGCACGCTTACAAAAATATCTCCTGGTGATGCTTTATACATTTTAGGAGCTCTTCTTCCATATTCTCTTTAGGTATATGCTTCAAATTGTCACAGAGAAAATCAAATTGAATTCCAATGATCGCGAAACAAAGGCAGTAAAAGCAATCTGCGTGGATATGTATATGTGCCATTATGATCGAAGTCGTACATTGATGAATAAAAGTGAATTCGTACAACGGCGATACTGTAGCATTAAAAGGGTACGCGGCAGCAAAAGGTAAGGTTCCTTGACGATCGGCTCCAAACAGTGCGTAAGAAGCAAATCCTATAACAGTAAATGTTGGTCCAGTTGCATGTATCCGATACCATATTTTAAAACTGTCGAGTGTTCTCCTTGCAGATTGCTTCTGCTGCAAATTCTTGGGCTGAAACATATCTTGGTTTACCTTCTGGTACAATTCACGAATTCTTCTTCGATGTGAGAAATAAAAATAAGCCTTGTATGTTGTCAAAGCTTCAGTTAGTGCCAGCACTCCTGACAAGGACCACTCTTTCATGCTAGTGAAATTAAGAGCTATGTTTGCCAACTGGGCAATATTGTGGGTGTTGTAAAAAATTGTCAATATTAAAGCATAGATATAATACAAAGATTTTGTAAATCCACCATTACCCTTGTACCATACTCCCAGTATGTACAAAGGATTTAACAACTTATTCATCTCTTTCTGGAAATCAAACATTTTGACCAAGTTTCTGTTAGGCACTGCTTTTGAAATTGAAACAACGGGCGCTTTTATTGCCCCAAATAGTGAAATATTAATCAGCAGTAATAGCAGCTCTAGGTACTTTACGAAAAATCTGTCGTGGACTTACTAATAATTTATGGGTATTTAACTTGGCGCAGCTATCAATAACAATTTTAATTAAAATTTGAAGGAGTTGAAGGAGCAAGATGGAGTTACTTCCCGCTTGCGTGATAAAGTAGTATCATTCTTCAGGTATTTTAATCGTAATACTTTCCTTGTCTTTAGACGACATCTCACTGGCAACCCTTCAATACGTTACTTCGGGTCCTTCAGGTAAGGATGTTTTGCTTTACTTTGCTTACTATTCTCATATTCAGATTGTAAACTATTTTGAAACATAGGTATTCCAGCTTTTTTCCCTTCTCTTCCTCTTATTGAAATTTAGTGCAGTAAAAGTTTTCTGTTATTTGTCATGTTAACCAATTGCATGGTGCGGATGTATGATGTAGTCTTTATCTAATAATTTCTTTATTACTTTATTCCTCAAGTCTTAAATAAGTCACCTTCAATTGCCAATTAACGTCATTAAAAATAAGAGAAAAAATAAGTTTTGGGAACTTTTTTTAAGCAAAAAACAAATTAAAACTGTTGATCATTTCTGCGATATCTAAAGATGTAGGTATTGAATCGTTGATGTAACTAATACGAAATTTTTCCTTTATATCCAACCTATACGTACCAATATTATGTACTTCATTGAGAAGATTAATATTAGGTAGGTACTTACTAGGCCTGCGACTTTTAATTGATATATCGATATATCGATATATCGATAAAAGTGTGTTATCGATATACCGAAATATCGATATATCGATATATCGTTAACATATCGATAATATATCGATATAACGATATACCGATATATCGATAAGGTATTGATATATCGATATAGCGGCATATCGATAACCGGTGTCCCGTATATCGATACATATAATGATACTTCTGAAGTTCTGACTTCTTTTAAATGTAGGAGTAGGTATTCGGCCTGACTCAGTCATTTATTGTTGACAACTGGCTAACATTGAAATGAATTGACAAAATTGAAGAATATTTGCGTATACGTCTTGGAGATATCAATATTTTCGTGCAGTGTATAATAAACAATTAGTTTATAAACAATTTAAACAAGTGATGGTAGGAACTACTATACTTATTTAAACGACTTGTAGAAAATTGGACATCGCAACGCAACTGATGTTTTTCAAAGCGCCCTTGGGCCCTAATATCGTTTATTTTGAATCCTACGTTATTTTCCAGGGCACAACGTAAACAATAATGCTTGAGCGCTCCAATCCAATCGATTCAATCAATAATTGATTTCAATATTATTAACTAACTAACATCAAGAAACTACAGAAAAAGGTCTATTACCTATTCATACCTATCTAGCTCTTAAAACTAAGATTACTCGATTACAGATATGATACCACAGCAACGATATCGATACAATAGTATAAGTACCGATAAGGCGATATATCGATAAATCGGTATATTTAGTTATCGGTATATCGGTATATCGATATATCGATAAATCGGTGTATCGGTATATTGATATATCGATATATCGATATATCGATAAATCGGTATATTGATATATCGGTATATCGATATATCGATACATCGGTATATCGATATATCGATACATCGGTATATCGATATATCGATACATCGGTATATCGATATATCGGTTTATCGATATATCGGTATATCGATTAAATTTTAAATATCGATATTCGATATTCAAATTCCGATATCGCACAGCCCTAGTACTTACCATTTTTTTCTACAATTTTTTGTCTTTTGTAGCAAGTTTGCATAAATAAATTACCTTACCTATAGCTTAAATTATAATGGAGAAAGACCGTTGACGCTCTATGCTCCCAATTTAGCGGAGAGGATGAATGAATGAATGATAGCTTAAATTATAATAACTTTTAAAAGAGAAGTGAATTTATTTAAAATTTATATGAAAGCCTTAATTAGAACAATAAAAGTAATCTGTATTTTTATCAATTCTCATTTGACAGTAACTCTAATCGTAAAGTTATTATCACTTTTTTGTCACTTATTTTCTCATAGTTTTCAGTAACTTCTTCCTATTACATTACCTTACTAAACTCCATTCATTTTCTATTGAAAATATAATTTTTTTCTGGAACTGTACAACCCTAATTTGTAAGGGCCTGTACTTTTGACAATTCGATAGAAATTGAGCGGGAAACCAAAAATATTGCATAACCCAAATCTTCTAGGGTTTATTTTTATTGTTAGAAGCATAGTGTCGCAGATAAACGTACCTGAGGCTTTTTTGTGAATATTTGTCTTTGCACTTTACTCAAAACTGCACGCACACAAAGGTAATTTTGGGCCAAATCAGAACAATTGCAAAATTTTGACATTTGTCATATTTTCTGACGTATCGCATTGAAACTCACCTGTTAGTAAAATTCCTTGCAAACATAAAATTCTAATTTTGACGTTCTGTCACTTCAATAGAAAATGTATGGAGAGTACTTATAATTCTCTACGTTCTTGTTTCACCTCGTCAATCCTGTGTCGAGCCCATAAACTTATAGGCTACTGAAGTAAAAGTAAATCACATGCAAATAGAGAGAATTTAAGGAGTTTTAGTAAACAGCATTTTATTAAGAGAACTGACAAACTCATACATTTTCTATAGCTTCAACTTTCTATTGAAAAAGCAACTAAGAAAAAAAATTGCATCTTCAATAACAAACTTATCGTTTAGTGATTTTTTATTTTACGTAGAAGCGATGTGAATCAGGACAATTTCATTGAAAGCTACTTGGGTAACCTAAAGTAATTATCAGGCAACTTTAAGCTCTTTAGACAAGCATTTTTGAAGCACTCTGCTACTAATTCTGTCCTATAGGTACACATAATGTTTCAATCCTTGTTGCTACTGCGCAGAAGGGCATAGAAAGAATACGAATTCTTCACCACCTAGAAATCTTACTTTTAGCCACAAATCCAAATTCTTTAGGTACTCACCAGCATGAAAGTGTTAAGAGAGACGGCGAAGAAACCCACAGCACGAATCACTAGAGGTTTTTGGGCGCGATGTATGAGGAACGCCAACGATTTTCGAAATTCTGGTGTACCATCCACCCAGTTACTCTGAAACGCTGCTTGTGGCACTTTCAACCCCTTGTAGGTGATTTCATTGCCCCACCAGCAGAACATTAACAGTTGTGTGATACTTGCCCCTGCGTATTCAGAAAGACCCCAGAATTGGCCGCCGCCGGGTGGAACCAAAGACATTTGAAAGGTGGTGAAGCAAAATGAAATTGTGCTTAATGCAAGCTGGCCCATTACCCAAAATTTTGCAACTTTAAAAATTTCGCCGTAAAGCCTAAATTAAATTATAGATTGTAGACGCAAATAGGCTATCAAAACTTACAAAGTTATTTCTTGGTGATGCTTAATGCATTTTAGTAATTCTTCTTCTGCCTGGATATTTTTCAAATTGTCACAAAGAATATCAAATTGAATGACGACGATGGCAAAAGAAAGGCAAATGAAGCAATCAGAGTACACTTGGATGTATCCCATTACGCAAGATGTTGCACATTGATGTATAAATGTAAGTTCGTACATTGGAAATTCTGAAACATTAAAAGGATATGCAGCGGCAAAAGGCAGAGTTGCTTGGTTTGTTCCAAAATATGCATAAAGGGCAAATCCTGCTACAGTAAAAACAGGACCAGTTATGAGGCTCATGTACCAGAAACTGAAATGTCGAAGGGTTGCTTTCGTGGATTTTACTTGTTCTAAACTTCTGGGTTGAAATACTTCTTGGTTGATTTTTTGTCGTATTTTAGCGATCCGATTTCGGTGAGCAACAATGAAAAAACCCTTGAATGAAGTCAAAGCTTCTGTCAGAGCAACAACTCCTGACAGCGACCACTCCTTCAGATTGGTAAAATTGACAACTATATTGGCTATTTGAGCCACATTGTGGGTGTTATAAAAAATAGTCAGAACCAAAGAATATCCATAATAGAGATATTTATTGAATCCTCCCTCCCCTTTATACCACAATCCCAAGATACATAAGGGGTTTAACAACCTGTCCATTTCTCTCTGAAAATCAAACATTTTAACCAGGCTTCTGATTCTCTTGCGAAGTACAACAAAAGAGCTTGATGTATGAACTTATATTTTTGCTATCCGATGGCAATTTTCAGTATTCTTGGATCACTAAGAAATGCATAACGCGGCCCATTTAACAGTACAGTAGTAAATAATTTATTATCCTTCAAACCATTTACCTTAATAACCAGCTAACCAGCGTCAGCGTGGAATTGTAATTTCATAAAATATGCAGATAGATGCCTATCCCTTTGAAAATAAAGTTTCTGTTCAAAATCTTAACAGTATTCAACTGAATCTGGTAATAAGAACAAGGTTTCAGCAATTAAGCGAGAAAACAAGAAGCAAGGGTAATTCGATTAATTAATAATAATAATAATAACTAATGTACACGAACGATATAATTAAGTTTTGCTCGACGAAAATGTGTCGAATCTATTCACTTAGTTGAAATTGTTGCAATATTTGATGGGAGGTAAGGTGAACGAAAGTAAGAGGAAATTATGTATACGTTTGCCTATATTTGGTGGTTGTAGGTAGCAGACAATAATATCTAAAATTGGCCTTAAACTTTACTAATGGAGGGTGTTAATCCTTGGGTAAATAGAAAGATGTAGTGCAACCTCTCGAAAGCTTAAACAGCAATTTTTGGGCCCGAATTCGTTGACGTAATTAAAGTGACTGCAGAGGGAATCAATATTAATTTTGGTGGAGGCGCCGGGAGATCACGATTTTCTTCAAACGAGAAAGGTTCTTAATTTTTCAGACTATGAACATCATCTAACACCAACTCTTCCTTATATTGTTAAGTCACGACCGTACACTACAAAATATCGTGCGAAATATAACTTCTCCGGTCATAACATTTCTTTTATTTCGAAACCATGAGCTTATATCTATTTTAAAGCTCCATGAAATGCGATTGATTAAATGTGCCATAAATGAATTTACCACGGTTCGACTATAGGTTGCGTGAGGAAAGCGATCTCTAGATAGCGAGATCCCAATAAAATAATTTAGCACGTCGTCGAGTAAAACACCTCAAATTAAAAAACAATTAGCATGTGTTGAATATATAAATCTTCTTCAGGCACGCGTGGGGAATGAGATATCTCAACCAAGGTTGTGTATGTGCGTATATGAAAAAAGGGCGACCCACTTGGGTTCGGTTTCCACCTACAACCGATATTTTTTAGCCGGTCCGCCCGCTCCTGTTCTTAAGGAGGTCGCCATGTAGGAGTGATTCAGTTATTATTATGCCAGTAATTCAATTACGGATATTAGATTTGAAAAGCACTCGCTCGAAGCGAATAGTATCGTTTATTATCCTTGTGCAACTCTGAAGACGCATTTGCATGTATGGCACATGTTTCACAGGATGATCCTAGCCTAGGGACATAAAACTGCAATTTAGGTCGAAGAAGAATTATTTCCAAATTAAGCTAGAGTGAAAGTCTCATTTACATGCTTATTAGATCGAAACTCGTTCGATGATATGGTTATTAAAGAAAGAGGTACCTGGTTGTGCAACGGCTAATAAAAATTCCTAAAATTGCGAAAAAATTGTAAACTTGACCCTCGAAGAATTTACTTTTGTGAAATTTCCTGGATTTTATCGAGGCATTGTTTTGTCAGTTAAAGCCATTGTTTTGCAGGTGATCGAATGAGATGGAAAGTTCAGGTCGTGGATAATGTTGTAATGGAATACAAACACGAAAGAATTGCTCTCACTCTTCTTTCGGTTCGCTCTAGCCCGCCCTGAAGCACTCCCGTCAGGGTAATCTTCGGCTCAAGGTTGCTTCTATGATCTAACGTGTTTGTTAATCGGTGATTTATTATAACTAGATCGTGGTTTATTCGATTTAGGAGAAATCTACCATTGTATACGTTTGTTTTCAGGTTACAATGCCGTAGTTATTCTGCTTGGATAAGAAGATCCAGATCTTTAAAGCATTTTGAAAAGGAAACTAATTGCTTGTAAAAAAATGTGAAGAATATGACATGATGTCAAAATCTCTTCCTCCGGGGCTTCTACTCCATGACTGATCACTTATTGTCAGCATTTTTACTTCATTAAACGATCAATGTAACCTCTCTTTCACTGTCGTATAGAAGATGGATGATAGTACGGAAGTGGTGTAATTTCGGCAGAATTGCATTCAAGGATTCACTGTACTTTCACAAAAATTTTTGACACAATAGGGTCTATTCTCTAATTTTAACGTTTTCCGCTAAATTTGAGAGGAACATTGGCCATTTTTTTCGTTTCCTTGGCAGCACTACCGTTAAATTTTATTACAGACGATTAAACCTTGATCAATTAAAGGCATCTCTAGCAGGAGGCGCTAATAAATGTAGCTATAGCTAAGGGTATATTATAAATTATAATTTAGTTTGGCATTTTTAATTAAGTTTACTAAATCATTTTGTTTTTGCTAATTTTCAGGATTTTCTCCACTGTCAAATGGGGCAAAATAACTGGGTATAAAATTGGTAATTTCGACACCGGATCGAATGAGTTGAGACTGACGCCATATGCATATCCCTAGATCTCAATAAAATGGTCAACGTAATCAAGAACGTTTTAACAAGAAAAAATTGTCAGCAGAGAAGCGGCTGGAACCTCCCCATTGCGTGGTTCTTTGATTTCCGTGTCTTGTGTTTAAACTTTTTAAGTTTATATGCATAAATGGAACTTCCCGTGGACCAATTGGTCCCAAAATACGTTCAGCTCTTCAACGGGTGGCCTAATTTCCATGAACCAAATATCAGCCAAATCGATCCAGTAGTTATCCAGTGTTATTACAAAATTTCGATTTTTCTACCCAAAGGTGTACTAAATGCGAATGAATTTCTGATGGTGACAATAAATCTTCCAAAAACTTTAATTTAAAATTTCGAAATTGGTGTACCAAAACGGCACTTTCCGTGCGTCGATTGAATCCAAAAATTATTCAGCTATTCAACGTGTAATACAATCCGCATGCGCAAAATTTCAGCCAAATCGGTTCAGGGGTTGGGCTGTACCGCGATTTTAAAGTCCCATAGAAACCTCGAATTTTTTAGTTTTTCGTCAAAAAGGGCACCGAGAGTGAATACATATTTGGAAGCAGAATTTGACGGCCTTTCTTATGGTGACGTGAAAAATTGGGGGTTTGCATTTAAAATTTAAAAGTCGATGTGTCAAAATGGCATTTCCTGTAGCACCATCGGCTCCAAAAGCGTTTCAGATCTAAGTTGGGTTATGAGATGCCTACGTACCAAATTTCAGCCAAATCTACTTATCGAGACGAACAAGAATATACAGGGTGAGTCTAGTTGGACAAATCAGTCGCTCTAGCGTTTAAGATATTGAAATTGGAAATTCAATTTTTTGATATGTTGTAGCTGAAATGGTCCCCTACGCATGGGACCCATAAAGAAAGCTCCAGTTTTATTCAAACCGAAATTATTAAACAAAAACGAAGGCCTAAAAAGATTTTTTTCGATATTGTTGAATTTTTTAAGGCTATTTCGTTAGAGAATCATTTTCTCTTTATGGAAACATAATTTTTTGCAGAAAAAAGTTAATATGTAATATCCGAGAGATAAATTATTTAAATAATAAAGCTTTTTAATTATTTCCTAAGGAAAACCACGAGTCCCGTGGTTTTAACAACTGAAAGGCAGTCTAGCTTATACTGCAGACTGTACCCGGAATGACAAGTGTTAGTTGGAAATGTCATTTGCTTTCGTTTGTGGAAAAATCAAAGGAGAAACAATGCAAAACTACGAATTTTTGCCCTTTACTTTACAGATAATTAGGTAATTTTTATTGCTTGATGGATTTTTTGCTAAATTCGCCCAATACAAGTGTCTCGGGTTGTCACCCGATTGATGTTTTTTACATTGCCATTGGAGTCGAATGGTTCGACCAAGAAAAGCTATTCTTGTCAGCCAGAAAGGAATTGGCAGTAGTTGCTAACAGTTTACATTGCTGTCAAATATGGTGATTTTGTTGTTTTATTAAAAAGTTAATATTTCAGCTGATAATATTTCACACTTACGAAATGAAAATTTGTCATCGAATGTTGAGGGGTCCATTCATATTCCATGTAGCAAATGTTGAGGCTGTTGAGTGTTGATATAATAAACAAAGACAAAGAAGCGGTGGGCCAAGCGAAACCAAGAAAATTCAATTCGTAGGGTGTAAACTTAACTTCTCCTAATCGGGCCCGTCCAGTGTGACAACCCGAGACACTTGTATTCGGCGAATTCAACAAAACATCCATCAAGCAATAAAAATTACCTAATTATCTGTAAAGAAAAGGGCAAAAACCTGTAGTTTTGCATTATTTTTCCACAAACGATCCCAAATGACATTTCCAACTGACACTTGTCATTCTGGGTACAGTCTGCAGTATAAGCTAGACTGCCCTTCAGTTGTTCAAACCACGGGACTCGTGGTTTTCCTTAGGAAATAATTCACAATCTTTATTATTTAAATAATTTGTCTCTCGGAGATTATTAACTTATTTCTGCAAAAAATTATGTTTCCATAAAGAGAAAATGATTCTCTAACGAAATAACCTTAAAAAGTTCAACAATATCGAAAAAAAATTTTTTAGGCCTTCGTTTTTATTTAATAATTTCGGTTTGAATAAAACTGGAGCTTTCTTTATGGGTCCCATGCGTAGGGGACCATTTCAGCTACATTTCAAAAATTGAATTTCCAATTTCAATATCTTAAACGCTAGGCGACTGATTTGTCCAACTAGACTCACCCTAATATTATTGATTGTGGTAGCGGTAGGCACTTGGTGAAACATTTTTTAAACGTAGGATTGAAAACACTTGTTTTTAAATATTTCACAAATTTTATTTAGTATTTCTACATATATGTTTCGACCTTACGGTCTTTATCAAGATAAAGATCAAGATAAAGACCGTAAGGTCGAAACATATAAACTGCTCAACAATTCAATTGGTCCACCCGGAAATTTGAGTCGAATTCAAAATGCCGTAACTCCTTAACCAGTTAATCGACTTGAATGAACCTTTTTTCCACGGATAGCCCATTTCATTGGATACTACTTGACATGTTCCCCGTGTTATGGAAATTTGAGTCGAATTCAAAATGCCGTAACTCCTTAACCAGTTAATCGACTTGAATGAACCTTTTTTCCACGGATAGCCCATTTCATTGGATACTACTTGACATGTTCCCCGTGTTATGCAGGTCCCCCTTATTTCATATACAGGGTGTCAGAGCCGGGTACTGCAAAATGGCGAAAATTTAAACCACCCCCGATTCTGAAAGAAATTTTTCTAATTTTTTTTGCCTGGTTGAGAAGACGTCTGAGGACCATACCTCCAGACGTTTTTTTGAAATTTCCTCCATCTTCTCTAATTAGGGTGCTGGCCCAAGAAAACTGTTTTTTCACTGGTAGTTAATAGCCCCTTTAACTTCTACTCAATTTTTAATTTCTTGAGGTCATTGTGTCGTAAAAACTTTGTTCTATGACACCATGAGGTCAAAATTAATCTAAAACAAGGCGACCCAGAAAAGGGGGCCCGTTGAAATGGACCCAATTTTATTCTGCTTCCGAAGTGATCTTTAAGTAAAGGAGGACTAAATTTGAAACGATGTTTTCATAGAACCATTTATTCTGAACATTTTAAGATGCTCTTCATCTGAATTGGATCACAATCACCGGTGCTCAAACCAACTTTTCAACTGACTGTTTTCAGACAAAATACAGCCCCCTAAATTCGTGAAACCAAGGTGACAAAAATTAAAACAAAGAGCCATACCTTGTTGACAAGGTAACGATCCGTCAGGCTTTGTCAAAATTTTTGTTGCCTTGGTTTCACGAAATTGCAGATGCGCGAAATGCCTGCGTTTTGTCCGAAACCCGCCCGCCAAAGTTCTGGTATCAACACCGCCAAATGTGATTCAATTCAGACGAAGAGCATCTTAAAATGTTCAGGATGAATGGCTCTATGAGAGCGTCGTTTCAATTTTGGTCCGTCTTTAATCAAACGCAGAATAATTTGGGGTTTAGTTCTGTGGGCCCCCTTTTCTGTGATATTTTATATCAGGATAATTTTGATTTTTTGACAATTTAGAGTGAAGTTCTTGTGATACAAGGACCCCCAGGAAATTAACCACCGATGAAAAAACAGTTTTTTTGGCCCTGCACCCTAATCAGAGGAGACAGAGCAAATTTAAAAAAAACGTCTGGAGGTATGGACCTGAGACGTCTTCTCAACCGGGCAAGATAAATTAAAAAAATTTCTTTCAGAATCGGGGGTGGTTTAAATTTTCGCCAATTTGCAGTACCCGGCTCTGACACCCTGTATATCAAATAAGGGGGACCTGCATACAAAGCGGAACATGTCATGTCATAGCCAATGAAATGGGCTATCCGTGAAAAAAAGTTCATTCAAATCGATCAACTGCTTCAGGAGTTACGGCATTTTGAATTCGACTCAAATTTCCGGGTGGACCAATTGAATTGTTGAGCAGTTTATGTAGAAATACTAAATAAAATTTGTGAAATATTTAAAAACAAGTGTTTTCAATCTTACGTTTAGACTCACCCTGTATAACTTTATTTCAAATTGTGCATGGGCATTGGTCCATGTTAAGTGTATGCCTGACACAGTCGGGGACTCTTAAAATGCCAAGCCCACTGCGACGAATCACCTGGTCGATTGTGTCTTTGCAATGTGCTTAATGTTTTCCGACCTGTCAGACAAACATATCATTCAAATTGCAGCGTGCAGTCGACCAAGTGAATTGTCGCGGAGGGTTGGGCATTTTCAATGGGCGCGACTGTACTTTGAATACGTTTCAACAGAATAATAGTGTAAGAACGTTTTGCTGGTGATTTGGTTAAGGAAAGATTGTAAAAAGAATTCAATTGTCTTTTTTGACTTTACAAAAAGATTACACGACAACCCTTTTGACAAACATTTGAGGATTGACGGATTTCTAACCTAAACGAAACTCCCTATTGCCCTAATTACAGCGTTTGGAGGATTTACCCATATGTTGCGTCTCAACTGTACTCACTGTTGAAACCATTTTCAAATTTCGTTGTCCAATTCCGAAACAAGCGGGCAACAGGACGATAGGAATATAAGAATGATATAAGTAATTATCGCATACTCTCCGCCACTAAAAACCGGCTGACAGCCATATTCAGAGCCGACAAATTACGGCAAAAACCTAATTTGACTGAATTTTTTTGGCACACATGAAAGCAATTAGCTTCTTATTTAATTCCGCCTGAGCACATTACACAAGTCCATTAATGTGAATCAACCTTGAGCGGTGGGTGGTAAATTTCTTTGGATCGTGATGGTACTTTCATGCTGGTGCGAAAAATAAATTTAATTTCTCCCATAAATGACCTACATCAGATTTAAAAAAAAATTATTCCTTGATCTGATTGCCAAGAGTTCTTAATCAATCAGGGGACAAAGGGGTAATTGTGATCATAGTTTCATTAGACCTTGCCTACAGTTTTGTAGTTACCTCAGATCTAATTACTTACAATTTCTTACACTTGAGTAGAGTTGAGAAATAGTCATTGTTTATCTGCAAAGAAACGTGCGCTTCATTTTCCTGCTCTTATTATACTTGTATTTACATAACCATGATATTGTTCCCATTTGCTAAACGTTGAATGATGCAAATGTGCCTACTGTAATTCAAAAATTAGGTTTGAAAAGAACTTTACGGTAGAATGGAATCCGAAGAGCAAACTGTCTACTATGTTTACCTCGCGTTCAGTCAATAGATTTAGTAATATTTGTTGCTCAACTCAAGACTGATGGCTTCTTTAGGCTTCTGTTATTGACAAAAAATGGAAAAATTGGGAAATTTAAAGAAGGCAATTAAGTCGGAAATTTTACACATAATGTTTCTTTGATGTGAAGATTTATACCCTCAATGTGGGTGAAGAGGTTGTTTCCCACATAAATTAACCTACAACACTTTAAGGAAATTGTTTATAGACATGCAGTTATATGATACTACATAATATTATTGACTACGTATGTCGTATACAATATATCTTACACCTTAAACGCAACTCAGTTCCGTTTCACAAGTCAATGCATCGTGATTCGTTCTTTATTTACGATTTTATGAACTCATCATTAACAAATTACGACAAATCCTCAGTTCACGTTTGTCTCCTTGATCTTTGCATTGTCTTGATCTGGTTAACGCGCGGGTAAATGTCACTTTAAAAAAAATGCGAGTAAGGTATGTACTTGCCCTCAATCTCTTGCGTACACACAATGGAATCCCATCTTTATTTAAGAGCTAAGAAACGCGTAGAGTAATCCTGAACCGATTTAAATTGCATATGAGTTGTGTCAGAGACCTGCATCCGCGTTTCTGATGCAGTCACGACAGGGATCTTTTTAACACTATTAAAAAGAGCTAAGTTCAAGGTGTTAGAAACCTTAAATCCAGACCAATCTGACATCATGGGTAATTAGTTTTATTCGATCGCAACCATATGTGGGTAATAATAAATCTGATCATCACCACCGGGAAGGTTCTTCATTAATGATAATAATTTTTCATTGGCTTGTTGAAATTCGACTTATTAACAAATACTTGATCCTCAATGATAATTTAAAACCCATCGTTATGTAAATGTAAAAGATTTATAACATAATACGACAGTAACGCCTGTTTCGAGTTTTCGATCTCTTGATTATACACTTGTCAACAGAAGTTGTTTTATTTACAAATTGCATTCAGTAGAGTTTGCCATTAGGTTTTTTAAATGCCGGTACTTTCTTTAACACGATCTTTAAAATACTCGGTCGCATGCTGCATAATTATGGAAATTACGTGATAGCTGGAATCCTCGGTGTAAGTACCTATTTGTTTGAGTCTAATGAATTCATTGAATAAAAAATTTTATTGTTTACTACCAAAAGGGCAATAACTTTGATTGCATTTTTGGAGACAGAATTTGAAGACATTTTGAAGAATGTGCTGATAAAACAAACGGTGGTCATCTTTCAAATTTCATAGATGACATGCCAAAAAGGTACTTGTCATTGGTCGATTGCCACCAAAATTGTTAAGTAAATTTTTCTACTTGCTATAACTAAATTTTACTCCAACCTTAAAGCGTTTTCTGTAATTTTTCAAAATTCAACGATTTTTTGCCGAAAGTGCACTAAGTTTGAATGCATTTTTAGAAATGCAAACGACATTTGAACACATTTCATGTGCTGATAAAGAAAGTGGAAGTTTATTATTCAAATTTAAAAGTTGATATGCCAAAATGACACTTGCCGTTCGCCGATTGACACCAAAATTAAATCAGCTCTTCAGATTTCAGCTAAATCAATCCAGTAGTTTGGGCTGTAGCGTGTTACTTAATGTTTCTTCGAAATTTCGAATTTTTTGACTTTATGCCAAAAAGGCATTTTTAGCTACAGAATTTGAAGGCGTTTCATGTACTGATAAGGAAAATTGGTGTTCATCAGTCAAATTTCATAGTTGATATGCCAAAAAGGCACTTGGCGTTTGCGGATTGACAACATAAATAACTGGGCTCACCGGTAGGCCAACACTAACCACCATTCCATATTTCGTTAAAATCCGTTTGGCAGGTTTCGAGAAATCTTGCTCACATACATTTTCTAAAAAACACTTTTTCGTGATCCTGGGACCTCGAAACGTAAATCCTTGAATATGGCTAAATCTTAGATTTGGTGGTAAATTCCTAATTTTAGTAGAACTAAGTATAGGTAGGTACCTACTACTAATTTCGAGGTAAGAGGTACGTAACATTGATAAGTGATAACATTGTGATGGCTCCCAAAGTCACAATTCGAAGTTTGTGATAATTTTGTGGGGACAGAAGAAGTACTCTTTACACCACCTCATCTCTTCTTCAACGTAGTGTAGGTTACCTCCCCGAGAAAACTCTGAATTTTCGTTAACTACTATCTACATGTGGCCGACTATACTTCCATGTGATGTCCAGTTGTACAAGTTCCATTACAATTGTCAAATGTTTCGCCATTTCCCTGTCCCATTTATAGGATTTGAGTGCGCAACGACGTGGGTTTAATTGCCAATTTTGTTCTCACCACAAGTTACATTATTGTAATGCGGAAGCATTGTGTATGTTCTAATTGTTTTCATCATTGTAACAATCATTTTTACACTTATTATGCAAGGATACTTGTCATTTTCGGGGGAATTGAATTAAATTACGGTGATTCGTTTATAATTAAGGTGTTTGCAGAAAAATCGCCCATATAACGATTTACAAAACCATCTCGTTAGATAATAACGAGGATGTAGCCCCGAGCCGGGAGCGTGCAGGTAAAATGGTCCACTGTTATATAAAATTAATGATCTTAAAGTAACGGGAAGAAGAGTCAATTAAGAAAAAGAGGTAATGTCGATAAAAATGAGTGGGAAAAGACAGGGCGTTTCATTACATCTTTATTGTGAGATAACAGCGGAAAAGAACAATTTTTCATGTGAGATACTTCTTGACCTTAACATTTCGTAGGAAAATATCCAGTACAGCTTCCTTGGAATTAATAAGTTTAATTTTTCTTCTAATTGCTCGCCAGTCGTGCTTTACGAGAGAAAACATTTTTAAAAGGAGAGGTATGCACTATTGCATTAATTGAGAAATCTATTGACATACTGATCTATTATTAAAATCTTTTTTCTCAGCAAGCAGGCCATGGCATCGGATGACCATTTTAAAAAATGCCAATGTTGATACAGTTGCACAATTTGAAGAGCGGTGAAAAGACAAGAAATTTACTTAAAGTTACAATAATTGGATGACACAATCGGGCGATTTTTAATTTGATACAAATCGATCTCCTCGTCCATTAATTTAATCAATTGTAAACAGGAAATCTGCCATAATTCTCGATAATTAAAACAGATCGCGACGTTCAAGGCTTGTCAATCGAGAAAACACCCGAGGGAGAGGAAGAGTAGTCCAAATCGGCGGATATCATCAAGGTTTGTTTTATTTTTGGGAATGAAATATGTGAGAAAGATTTGGCTCTGACGCCATTCAGCTGAAGGATCACAATTATTATTAACCTACACTAGAAAAATTATCCAAGGGGTGCTAATATGCCGGTTAATTCTCTTTGAAAATATAGGGTGTTAGGGAATGGTACCATGTAATTTTAAGGGCGGCCATACCATAAGAAATGTAGCCGAAAAGCCCTTTACCATTTTGGCCTAAGAAGCATTTTTTCTTCAGGATAAGATTTTCAATTAGTTTCCTCTAAGTTTGGGAACTGCCGAAAACATGTAGATGATAACAATAGGAAAATAAAAATTTCTATTAGGTATCATGGCAACAAAATAATAAATATTGCCTTCCAAATCTTGTCAAATTGACAAATTGTAATAATCAACCTGCGATCATTTTTCGATTTTGAACACAAGAATATGCAGGCATGCATTATGTACGTGGTGAGTGTCTTGGTAAAATAATGCAGAAAATGGTAAGAATGACGATTTCCTTTAACGTGTTGCAAAAAAATGCGAGAACGACAATAACAGGTAACAAATTAATTTTGTGTTGTCATGGTACCTACCTACTAGATATTTTATGGAGCTATTATTGAATGAAATATCCCAACAGTTCCTAAACTTTAAGGGAAATATTTGAAAATCATACCCTGAAGGTGAAGGAAAAATGCCTCTTAGCCCAAAATCGTAGAGGACTTTTCGTCTACATTTCTCATGGTATAGCCGCCCTTAAAATTACACGGTACCATTACCTAACACCCTGTATATGAAATAAAAAGAGAATTTAATCTTAACATAAAACTTTGCAACGGTTTACGCTATGGAAATGATACTGTACTTACGAGAAGAGGACTCTTTAAGTTCTGAAAGTATAGTAGGTCCCTGGAATTTTCAGGTCTATACACAACAATGATCTTTTGAAAATTCGGTATTTTCCAACCTCTGCCATAAATAACCTTTGAGCGAACCAAACTGACTCAAAATTTTAAACATCCATGCCGCCATGCCATCACCAAAAGCGTCCAAAAGCTTCAATATTTTTTGATGACTTCTAACTCCCAGTTGCGTCATTGAGTTACATGGTCTTCTACCATTTCGGGAGCACTAATAAAAATAATTTTTAAATTGGCATGATGGCACACCTGGCACTGCCAATAAAATAATCTAATTGGCTCATTTTCGCGAATTCCAAGGCTCGGAGTAATTAATGCATTGCCCAACATCTCGCAATGAGTACCAGTAATCAGATTAAGTGAAGATGCGATTTCCACCAAACCCGTTCTAATGCAATCCCATCTGAAGAAATGCGCACGAGATAACTCATCACACCGAATTGAGTTGGCGCGTACGACTAAAGAGGGGACACATGGTAGGGTACAAATTCTGTAGCAAGGTTTTGGGATGAAAGTGAATTTTGTGAAGATTCCACCCACTATAGCACATTTTATGCTATAAAAGCTTCATCATGGCCCAACACTGACCAGAACACCCCGAAGCATCAACGCAAAAACATATCTGCACGGTTTTTAGTGTAAACATGAAGGTAATAAGTAAATTAGGAATTAGTGAGAAAGTGCAATTGGTGATTTTGAATTAGGTCGCCCTAGTCGCTGTTGGCCTCTTTGCCCTGGTTCTAGCTGAGCCCCCAGTACCTAGCAGTCAATACCTCCCCGGGAATAGGTACGTGCCACCCTCTACGTCGTATGGGACTCCTGCTCAAACTTCAGCCATTCTGAGACCGAACAACCAATATGGACCACCACAGGGAGGGTACTTGCCGCCAGGAAACGGGAACGGCGGATATGGGGGTGGTAACGGTGGATACGACGATCAATCGGTAAGAGAACTTTAAATTTATTTTTTTTTATTTGAAGAAATACAAAAAAAATCATTGCTGTTCCACAACTTAGTCAGCTTGTTGCTTGAACACCACGTTCCAGCAGACTCCGAATTCCTTATCATATTTTACCGAAGAAGACAATATAAAAAACCAGAACTTTTTGCAAAACAATTCAAAATAATGATAAAAATATCCAAACTGACGGAGTAATGTTTCAAGCCTCATGATATCCTCAGAAAAATTAAATAATGGAAGTGTCTACACGACCGTCGGACGGCTGTATATTTACGTAGTCATTCCGGACGGCTAAATAATCTAAATTATTTCCCGTCCGTTTTTTGTTTCGTGTTACGTAGTATTAAGTAACTCTCATCAGGAATGTAGGTAACTGACATTGTTGTTTCAAGTCTCCGTTTTAAGTCTTGCTTAGCTGGCAGCGGCTAAAAAACGCTTTTTGTGCTATATTTACTTGGAAGTACTCCAGAGAAATTCTACTAAATTCCTGGGTATTTAATCCCCTTTTAGTAAGTAATTTGAAAACGATCGAACGTCCTTTATAACCGAAATCACTCAGAATAGAAAGGAAGAGGTGTGGAAGTACCCAGGAAGTTAGGTTATGAAACGCTCTGGAATAACTCCAAGGAAAGGGCACCAAACACGCCTTCTGGCTGATGTCAGCTAAGCAAGACTTAAACTTTAACTTTCCGATCCGTCAAAGCAAAACTGCGCGAATTGGATAGAACGGTTAAATAATTTAGAGCAGTATTTAACCGTCCGCCGGAATGATTACGTACAATACACAACCGTCGGACGGTCGTGTAGACACTTCCTAAAAGGATAGTACTCTATAGGTAAGACGCTGTAAATAATAAAATCGGACATTACCTACTTCAGTAGTAGTTTTAAAAATTGACAGAAAAAGGGAGGTAGTAGCTATTTGCACGAGGGCGCGGGATACACATTTACAGAGAACATTGAGGGTAAGAAAAATTATGAGTGTAGTGACCCAAACCATAGATTATCAAAAAAATAGTTAGCAAAATGCATACAATAACTGCTATAGAATAATAATTTTTGATTGTCTAAAACTTGTGGATAATAGCCTAGATACAGCATTCTATTCTACTAACATTAATGTAGCAAAAGTGGAATAGGCAATATTGACCGTAACATTAAATCTATAAAAATAACAAAAAATTCTGGACGGTAAACTTAGTGGAACAACTTCCCAGCCAATTACATTCCAGAAGGCATAAAATACACAATGAAGAGGCACAGTTGCAAATTTACATTTTGTAAGATTAATGGCCATTTATGCACCGTAGCTTTAAGGGATTCCTTAAAGGTCACTCAAAGATAAGTGACGTTATTCAGTTCCACACGTTTATCGAGACAATGGTTTCTAATTTCTTTCGTTTCGAAACAGCCTTAGACATCCACTACTAAACGTTTGTTCACCGTAACATTCGAATCGTATTTTTCATTAAGTTTTTCCTTTATTGTAATCTTTTGGTGCAAAATAGTTCATATATGTCTGCGCTGCACTTATTTCTAATAATAATAATAATAAATAATAAAATTGAAAAATGATGGTGCATTCAGGCATTAAATTCAGTGTAGAGTAAATTGTTGATGAGTTTTTAGTTTTCAATGTTACGGTTACAATTTTCCTAAAGAAAAACGACCAATATTCTCCCTGTTTTTAAAATTAGATCATTTAATTTTGTAGGTAGTAAAGCTAGTAAAGGAGAAAAGCTGATGATCTCTCAAAATCAGATAAACACCTAATTATTATAAAGTTTTCTTCATTCTGCGCTTTCTACAGACAACAAGAGGTTGACACAACCGATTGGGCCCTTTCTTTTTAGAATCTGTTTCACATTAAATTACTTTTTTAACACCGAGCAGTTAACGCTGTCAACAGTTAAGCAAAATTCTGATTTGATCCATTAATCACAGTGCTCGAAAGTGTATTCGGTTCGGACACAGGAAGAATTCATTAAAAATTCTGTCGATTCTACTTATTGAATAAGTGCGCCAATATTATCTCATTACGCAAGTGTTTTCCCTGCACTGAGATTCATAATAAATGATGAAAATATTCAAATTCCGATTAAATAATAGACATCATGTTTAACATTTTTCTGTAAAGTAGTGGCAATTACTTTCACACAACAAATTATGCAATAATGTTTAAGGAACCTGCCAATTACCAGTTCGAATACCACGTCGAAGACGCCGCCTCTGGTAACGATTTTGGGCACGAAGAATCCCGCCAAGGAGATGTCGCCCAAGGAAAATACTTCGTGCTCTTGCCTGACGGCAGGCGTCAGACTGTTGAGTATACGGCTGATGAGAACGGGTACAAACCCAAAATTACTTATGAGCAAGTAAGCAACGGTGGATACCAAAACGGAGGGTACCAGAATGGTGGTTACCAAAACGGTGGATATCAAAACGGCGGAGGATACCAGAACGGCAACGGCAACGGTAATGGCAACGGCAACGGTAACGGCAACGGCAATGGTAACGGCAACGGCAACGGCAACGGAGGTTACCAATATTAACTTAGATAGCAATAAATAATTAAATCTACTTGACAGCGATTTTATTCAAGTTTTTAAAATCGCTGGCAAGTAGCTACGAAGTACCTTCAGCCTCAACGTCCGGGCTATGAACCTCCGTTTAAACGAGCGGCGGAAGAACATAGTTTCTTCTGCTCCTCACCTCATATTTATAAACCTGCCATATTTTAAATAAGGCTAAATGCAAATATGTACCTATATTTTGTATAATAAAGAACTCGCATTAAATTTGTGGTTTTTAACAAACAAAATCCCTTCCCACTTGCTAGATAATCTTGCAAATTTTTTTGGACTACGGAATGAGCACCGTTACACAATGGGGTACATGAATGAATTCTGAAATGAGAATACACAATACACACAAGTACTATTACGAAGAGAAACTGAGCAAAATAGTCGATACATTTCAATAAACAAGCATTTTAAAAGAATCGGATAAGTGACGTCACCATCATATACGTTTCAATGCATTAGCCCCGGATAAATGACGTGGTCGCGGATTTTCATTAATTATTTTTTCCAAAACAGTGAAGAAAATCGCAGTCATGAATTAAAAATTAACTTAAAACGTTAAAAATTAAAAAATCATTCATGTTCCCCATTATGCCACTAGAATTGGGCCTTTTCTCTTTACACGTAGGTATGGTGCTTCTTTCGTTGCCCCCCTCGTTGCCCCCTATTTGGGATCTGGGAAACCATAAAAGTTAGAAAATCGCGCACACTTATTAGCAAATGCGTCGTATTTTTTAACTTTTCATGGTTTTAAATGTAACTGCGTTTTAAATTAAGATGTGGGAAAAACGTGATTCGCATAGGCATCTCAAGAATAATTCTTTAAAGGACTACTTAATGATTTATCCCGAAAAAACTGAAAACGTCGTTTAAAAAATAAAAGGGAAATAATAACGGGAGAAGGAAGGAGATCAGATAGGTAGAAAGGACAAAAAGGAACTCACCGTTTTTGGGTGCGAAATCAATCAGTCCGCGAGGCGGTGTACTTGTGGTACGGACGAGAATGGATGGGCGTCGGCAACCAACAAAGTATTATAGTTTGTAATGCGGAGGTCCGAACAAACAAAAACACAAACACGAAGCAACGATGCACAAAGGCGAAAAGCGAAGACAAACACAGCACAGGATCATAATTAATTCTATCCTGCTTCAGTTTTTTTTCGCAAAGTCCAGAGGAATTCTTTTCTGACATACTTTTTACGAAAAACCAAATCGTAACTAAGGTAAACAACCAAAACAAAACGCCGCGGCCTTCTCGCAGACACATCATCAACAAATCTTCTAGGCCTTCTAGATTTTGAGCAACGACAGTCAACTTGTTGCACCGGGATACACAAAACAATTATCTTTATCTTTTCAAAAATGTAAAATATGAACTTTTTTGAGAAAGTGACAAAATTTCAAAATAGTATAATTACAATATTTCCTCGTGAGACCAACAAAGTCATTATAGGCTGCTACTTATACTTTTTGCTACGACCCTAACAAAAAGTGAACGTTTTTACCCCGTTTCTGGGGCGGGAAGTGGTCAACGGTCATTTTCGTCCCTGGGAGGAAAGTGGTCAATTTGCTCCCTTTCTAAGGAGGAGGGTAGTTAGTAGGGAGGGAGGAAAGTGGTCGCCATTGGGGATCCCCTTTCATCCTAAACTGGATATCCATTATAAGCGAATATATGCGAATATAATCGTTTACTGCCATCTAGGGGTGAATAATCTGACATTGATATAGTTCCATGGATACTTACCTACTTAACACCGATGTTCAGGGTGTAACAGAAACATAAAGCAATATTTTAACCACATATTATCCGCAAAAATACAAGACGAAAATTCCCGAGAAAGTTTTTCCCAGGGGCATTAATAACGAAGGTAGGGGTGGCCACAGTGGAGGGATATGATAACGATTTTAGGGCCTCGCACGTACCACATTGAACGCGATTTGAAAGGAAAGGAGTGCCCAAATGAAAAAAAAAACAAGAGGTAGAAAAGTTTCCATTTATTACCTTCCATTACCTGAAAACACTAGCTTATTTAGTGATA
This sequence comes from Pycnomerus fuliginosus, assembly GCA_963924575.1. Taxonomy (NCBI): domain Eukaryota; kingdom Metazoa; phylum Arthropoda; class Insecta; order Coleoptera; family Zopheridae; genus Pycnomerus; species Pycnomerus fuliginosus. Next base: position 21,066,251 of record OZ004618.1, on the reverse strand, counting down.
ATTCAAACGCTGTATCTTTTCTAATTGAATTTAACAGTAGCTGCAGATGAAAAACCATTTTCCTCTTTGGCGTTTTTGGTGAAATTTTTACTTGTTGTGTCTAATAATAAGATAAACGTAGTAGGTATAGCCAAAAAATAATTTATTAATTAAAATCATTTCCGGAGTCACGTGATGACATAAGTCTAGTTAGGTGCACAACTCAGCAGGGGTCGTTGCTAGCAAATATTTGCAGATTTCTGCAATTTTACATCTCACAGGCAACTATTTTCATCCTATAACCATATACAGGGTGTCCGGAAATAACGATGAAATATTTCGGGGGGTGATTCTGCAGCTCAAAATATGCAAAAAAGTTCCTATAAACATGTATCCGGAATTCGTTCCTAAGGGGGCTACGGCCTTCCAAAGGGGGCGCCTCAAATTCGGTTTTTATTGAATAAATCAGGAACCGCTTAAGATACACTGACGACTTTTTGCACATTATCTAACATCAGTAAGCGCCATCAGATTATGGTATCTACCAAAAGCAGATTTAACCAGGGGCGTGGAAAATAGGGGGGGCTTCAGCTTTCCCCACCCAAATTTTTACGTGTTATTTTTTAGACAATTTCTCACCGGAATATGATTTCTTGACTAAAATTACATAAAAAAGCCGCTCTTGTTATCACACCGTAGGATCAACCGTTTTCGGAAAAATTTGATTTAAAGATCCGTTTGCATTTCCTAGACTTATCAAACGATTTTTATTAAATTACAAAACTGAACGGATTTTAAAAATTAGTATCTAAAGTAATCTAATGTTGCTTTTCGATGTCAGATAGTATGCAAAAACTTAATAATTGACGAAATCAAAATCGCATTTTGAGCGCCCCCTTAGGAGCGATTTCCGGACCCACGTTTATAGGAACTTTTTTTCATATTTTGAGCTGCACAATCACCCCCCGAAATATTTCATCGTTATTTCCGGACACTCTGTATACATGCAGGTTCCTTGACAGATCGTGTGAGCTTATATACCGAGATATCAAAAATTATATTGGTCGTGGGCGGTCATGGAATTGAAAACATCTGTCTTAGCTTACACCTTCCATTTGCTTTATTAAGATTTTAGGTTAGATTGAATATAAGTTGTTATTTTTGAACGAAATGATGATTTAAAGATTGAAACAAACGACGAATTAGATTTTTATGTGATAAAAAACAGGGGATTAAAACTTAAAGCAACTGTTCAAATTGTCCTCCGTTTTCGTCGATGCACAAATTTACACGCCTTTTCATGCCCTCAAAAGAGTTTTGCAGCATTTGTGGCGTTATTGCACCACATGCTTCACCAATTCTCTGTTCCAACTCTTGCAAATTATTTACCTACAGGGGTTTTGAAAATTGTGTTTTTTAAATGAGGGAACACAAAATAGTCCATAATGGTCAAACCAAGCGACCTCGGAGGAAATTCAACTTGTGTACGCAAACTTATTAGTCTGTCATCAAAAAATTCACGAATAAAAGCAATATTTTCAGCTGTCGTATGTGCTGTCGCACCATCCTGTTGAAAGTAACCATGTTGAATTTCATCATCGTGAAGTTGTCCAACGAATTCACTCAAAAAATGTGTTCGGTACCTTGCTGAATTTACAGTGAAATTAAAGAAAATTGGCCCAATTATTCTTTTTCGTGATACTGCCATCCAAACAGCAACTTTTTGGGGATGTAGCGGAGATTCCACAAAAATATGGGGATTGTCTGTGCTCCACATTCGCATATTTTGGGAATTGACGTATCCCGAAAGATGGAACCAGGCTTCGTCAGAAAAAAATGTTAAATCCAGCAGGTCATTGTGTTCCATCAAATTGTTAACAAACCACTGGCAGTAAGTAAGGCGTCTCGGATGGTCCTCTGGCAAAAGTGCGTGATATGATTGCATCTTGTCTGGATGCATATGCAAATTTTTCTTAACAATCGTTTGTTAGGTTCCATAAGAGAGTCCAATTTCTTGAGATAGGCGCTTTAATGGTTTTGTAGGCTGTTGTTCCATACGTTCACGGACATCATTAATGACTTCTTCTGTGCGGACAGTTGGCCTGCCAGCACCTTTCTTATGAGTCACGGACCCAGTTTCGCGAAAAACAGCAACGCAGTTTTTCAGGCAAGCAACAAAATTCTTCGGAATTACTACCAAATTTGGAAACTGCTCCTGGAAACTACCCAAACATAAACGCTCATTGTACTCCCAGGTTCTGTTAATTAACACCCCAGTTCTGAAGTAGGCTTCAATCATGAAAGCTTTGTGGGCTGTGGTGAAGACCATGGTTCAAAAACTGCCTGACAGCCACTGACAAATCACAGATATTTTTGACAAGAATTTCTAGCGTGGCGTAGGTAGCATTGATGATACGACAGATGTTTTCAATTCCATGACCGCCCACGACCAATATAATTTTTGATATCTCGGTACAAGGTTAGTACAAAGTCCCGGGACGGTCAGTTATCTCCGTTATTTCTTTAGATTTTACTTTAAAACTTGGTACCCAGGCACAATTAAATACAGGGAATTCAAAACAGTTTTTAAAAATTTCCTTGGACTTCCGGTTAAACCGGAAGTGACCCTAAAATCGTTTTTTAAAATCGAATCAGTTTTTTCTCAACTTAAAAAAATTCGTAGATTCCGAATCCGTTGAGAAAAAAGTATGATTCCATTTAAAAAAAAAGGCGGTCTCGGAGACGGCAGGAACTTCTACGCCGCACTGCATTGGATTAATAACAGCAGCATTTATTAAATTTTTAAATATTTAAAATAAGAAAGTTGCTATGCCAAAAGGGCACTTCGGGTTGACTGATCGGCTTCAAAATCTAATCAGCTCCTCTCCCGCACAGACAATACCTATATACCAAATTTCATCAAAATCAGTTCAGTAGTTTCGGCTGTAGCGTGTCCACAGACACACGGACAGACACACAGACACACATTTTTCAAAAATAGGTTTTTTGGGTTCCTGGGACCCCGAAACGTAAAGATTTGATGTCAGTTCAATTTCGAATTTTTGATCGATTTTATATACTGCTCCGCCTTGAGCGTAGAAGTTAAAACGACTTTTAGGGTCACTTCCGGTTTAACCGGAAGTCCAAAAAATTTTTTAAAAACTGTTTTGAATAGGCTGTATTACATTGTGCTTGGGTACCAAATTTCAAAGTAAAATCTTAAGAAATAACGGAGATAACTGACCGTCCCGGAACTTTGTACTATCCCTGTATATGGTTAAAGGACGAAAATAGTTGCCAGTGAGATGTAATATTGCAGAAATCTGCAAAAATTTGCAAACAACAACACCTGCTGAGTTGTGCACCTAACTGGACTTATGTCATCACGTGACTGGCATAAACTGACTTGGAATTACACCCTTATCCTTAGCAAAAACTTTCTCGGGAATTTTCGTCTGTATTTTTCCGGATAATACGTGGTTAAAATATTGCCGTATATGTTTCTGTTACACCCTGTATAGGTATAATAAAAGACAGAACTTTTCTTCTGTAATTCAGATCACTTTCTTCCAACAACTTAAAACCAGAATTTAAAGAACTTTCTGATGATGACAATAAATCTTTCAAAAACTTGTTGATCTGATGGTTAAATGAGAGTAGAAATAATTTTAAATTTAAAAATTGATGTGCTAAAACAGCATTTGCCGTGGGTCGAGTGCCTCCAAATAAATTTCGGACGTATGATACAATCTCCTTGTGCCAAATTGGTCCAGAGGTTTGGTTGTATCGTGGTTTTAACGTATACCTACATTAAAAATATCGAATGTTTGGCTTTTTCTCAAAAAGGCACTTTAGAAACAGTTTGTAGGCCTTTCTTATAGTGACGTCAAAAATGGGGGTTTGCATTTAAAATTTAAAAGTTGATGTGCTAAAATGGCATTTCCAGTGGCATGATTGGCTCCAAAAGCGTTTCAGATCTAAGTTAGGTTATGAGATGCCTATGCAGCAAATTTCAGCCAAATCGGTTTAGTAGTTTGGGCTGTGGCGTGTTTACAAACGTACGAACGAACACAAGACACATTTTTAACAAATGCAGCAGGGAAGCGGCTGGAACCTCCACACACGTGGATGGCTCTTTGTATTCTGTGTAGGTAGTAGTCAATTCAACAAAATTTTTGTATGCTTTTCGTCTGTGACTAATTTCGCAATTTTCTGACAAATTCGCGAAAATCAGGAAAGTGTCTGACATCTGGTGGCAATATTTTAACTACACTGAGAGACAGGATACGGAAATACTTTTAAATGTCCGTCATCATAATTTCGGCTTACGTCAGTCAGTTGTCAGTTGCGAGGTTAGGTAGTAGTTTTGTTCGGAGACATCCTCTCGTTGGCTCGAAATTTTGGGAATAATTCTGTAGAATTTTACGTTTTGTGTACTTAAGGTGCAACCGAGGGGTAAACCGCGACCCAAAATCTTGTACACCAGTTCCCTTTTCTTCAGAAATTCCCCAAATTCCCAACAAATTCCCACAATTCCTGTTAAATTCCCACAATTCCTGTTAAATTCCCGCAATTCCTATTAAATTCCCGCAATTCCTATTAAATTCCCGCAATTCCTATTAAATTCCCCAATTCCCATTAAATTCCCGCAAGCCCTACTAAGGACGGTTTTCACAATTCGGGTTCAGTGGAGGTTTAATTTGAGTTAGCTTCGATTGCTAACGCGCCAGCCAATCACAGCAACAGTTGCTAAGCAGTTGAGCTCAGGCTCAGGTGAACCACTGAACTTGAATTGTACAAACGGCCCTAAATTACCAATTTTATGTTTGTTTCTCAACCGTATAAAACCTGTCTACCGAACAGAATGAATTGTCTCAAATTGACGAGATATTTTAAAAAATATTCATTTTTTACGGATTTCTTCGATATTTTGAAAAATCTAGGCTCAAGTATGCTACATGATTTTGACTCAGAAAAAAATCGTAATTCCAAATCCGTTGAGAAAGATGTGGCTTTCAATTTAAAAAAAAACAATTTTAGGTTCACTTCCGGGTAAACCGGAATTGGAAATAAATATTTGCCTACAATAAATAAATAAAAGTTACCTGTCTAAGAATTTCTCCGAAGCACCCCTGCACGGCACTTAGAAGGGGCCGTAACACCGGCATAAAAAAATAAGATGAAATCTTTTCTAAAATGATCGGGGCACTATTTAACATACAAAATATGTCTTATGCAATGTTATGGATATTTAATTCTCTACAAAAAAGCTAATATACATTTTTTTCCTACGATGAATAGTTTTGGTGAAGAAATTCAGTACTCAACTCTGACTCTAGTTCGATTTTTTGTCTTTCATTAATTAATTAATTTTTTCATTAATATTTATTTTGAGGGGAACACCTAGAGCACACAACAACTTCGACATAACAGCGAAAGAAAAAATTGGCAGCAGAGAAGCGGCTGGAATCTCCCCATCATCGTGTGGGTCTTTGATTTCCGTGTCTTGCGTTTAAAATTTTAAGGTTGATATGCCTAAATGGCACTTCCCGTCGACCAATTGGTCCCAATAAGCCTTCAGCACGTCAACGGGTTATCTAATCTCCATGTACCAAATTTCAGCCAAATCGATCCAGTAACTTTGGGCTATATAACGTAATCTTAGTGTTGTTAAAAAAATTTCGATTTTTCTACCCAAAGGATACTAAAGGCCAATGAATTTTGTCTTATTTAAAACCAGAATTTGAAGACTTTTCTGATGGTGACAATAAATCTTTCAAAAACTTGTTTTGGATGGTTAAATGAGAGAATAATTTTAAATTTGGAAATTGGTGTGCCAAAACGGCACTTTCCGTGAGACGATTGTATCCAAAATTGGTTCAGCTCTTCGACGTGTAATACAATCCCCATGTGCAAAATTTCAGACAAATCGGTTCAGGGGTTTCGGCTGTACCGCAATTTTAAAGTCCGATAAATACATCACAATTTTTTTAATTTTTGGTCAAAAGGGCACTGAGAGTGAATACATTTTTAGAAGCTGACTTGAAGCTATTTGACGTAAAAAATGGGGGTTTGCATTTAAAATTTAAAAGTTGATGTGCCAAAATGGCACAATTTTGGTTGGTGGCGTGTTTACAAACGTACGTACATACATACATACTCACACGCAGACACATTTTTAAAACCACTTTTTTGGGTTCCTGAGACCTCAAAACGTGAAGATCTGGTGTTATCTCTAATTCGAAAATTTTAGTGATTGCAGTAGGTACTTAACCTCCCTTTTTTTTAAGTGGTGAAGTGGAGTGGGGAGGTTAAAAAGATCGGATTCTGTAGTCGAATACTGAAATTCTTCCGACAGAATAAATGAATTAGTTATGTCTCAAAATGTTAACATTTAACTTTACTTTAACCATTAATCTGTGAGTTAGCGGTTGGGCCTGCCGGCGGGTTGCCGATCACTGATGCCTGGCGTGCGCATTTACTAAAATTTAAAATACAAATGTTTTTCACCCCTAAAATGAATTTTTTTGAAAAAATGGCACTAAGGTTTTCGATCCGGTAAGTTGCATTACCGGATGCGAAAGTCGAATGCGACAATAATAATAATTGCTCTTTTGCTAACTAAAAACTCAAAAAGGGCCATTTTGCCACTAACATGACATTTTTTTTAAAAATGCTCCGCAAAGCGTAGAGGATAAAAAACAATTGGTGAGATGAATAGGCTTAATTTGAGAATTTTCACTGTTGAACCGGTTTTTTCGGCCATTACGGCCAAAACCGACGCGGGAATCTTTGGGATTTTTTATTACATATGAAATACATTTTAGAAAAGATTTCATCTTCTCCTTAGCCTCCTACCACACAGCCAAGAACGCTTTGTTTAAGTGCGCGTGAAATCTGTATTTCTGTAATCCTTTGTTGTGACGTATCCGACAGTACTCCGGCCGGTAACGTTCAAGAAAAATTCAGATTATCATTTTCAAAGACAGGCTTGGCCAGTTAATTCGATTGTTAGACACAACACAATAGTTATTGTCTAGGTTACAATGTAAACAAAAGCCGTGCTCTAATAGAGCACTTTAGAGAACGCGTTTGGGTGCTATAAAGTGTTCATTAAGAAGCCGAAATAGAAAATAGTATATTAAAAAACACGTTTCATAAGGCCAATTATTATCGCACGAGGATGTTTGGACAACGAGGGCGAAAAGCCCGAGTTTTACAAAATCCAAGTGAGATAAGAGCCTTATGAAACACGTTTTTTATACAATTTTTTCTATTTCGGATACCAAACTTGTTAGAAAGAAATTGGTTTTCCATTTTCACAGACAGAGGTCAATGTTCGCTTGACAGTTGGCGATTGTTGGACACAATTGTTGTCTAGGTTACGATGTAAACAAAAGCCGTGCTCTAATAGAGCACATTAGAGAACGCGTTTGGGTGCTATAGTGTTCATTAGGAAACCGAAATAGAAAATAGTATATTAAAAAACACGTTTCATAAGGCCAATTATTATCGCACGAGGATGTTTGCACAACGAGGGCGAAAAGCCCGAGTTTTACAAAATCCGAGTGCGATAAGAGCCTTATGAAACACGTTTTTTATAAAAAATTTTCTATTTCGGATACCCAACTTGTTAGAAAAAAATTGGTTTTTCATTTTCAAAGACAGAGGTCAATGTTCGCTTGACAGTTGGCCATTGTTGGACACAATCGTCGTCTAGGTTACGATGTAAACAAAAGCCGTGCTCTAATAGAGCACATTAGAGAACGCGTTTGGGTGCTATAAAGTGTTCATTAGAAAACCGAAATAGAAAAAGTACGTTAACAAATCCGAATATTTAAAATTTTGTCAAAAAGGCACTAAGAGTGAATACACTTTTAAAAGCAGAATTTCAATGCCTTTTCTTATGTTTATGTGAAAAATGGGAGTTTGCATCGTTCAAATGTTGGTATGTAGTAAAATACCTATGGGGGTTTGCATCGTTCAAATGTTGGTAGTAAAATACCTAATTAATAAATAAAAACACTGCAGTTTAGTCTTATACACAATTTATTTACAGAACTTAATAGTTAGGTACCTTATAAATAAACACGTGAATGTACAGACAATGAAAAATTTATATTACAACCACAAACGTTAATATTAAGTTAAACGGTAGAACGACAACACAAGTTACGAATTTTTCTCTACCAGGCTCACATACAACAGTTACAACCAAGAATCGAAAAGAAATAAGCCGATTCGTGATACAAAATCTACTGCGCACAACATATTGCACTGCTTAGTAAGTGGATGGCTCATCTTACAGCCGAGTTTGGATTGTACAATCCACAAGATTCAAGTTCAATAAATTAAAATATTCATTTTCATTAGGTACTCGATAAATTAAAGCTTAGTTTGTCTTTTATTAAAAATTTATGAAAATAAATAAAAATGAGTATACGGATGGTGCGACGACGTCAAAACGAAAAGCTCACAACTATTGCTTAGTTTTATCTAAAGAAAATATCACATAAAAGCACCATTTCACTCGGAATCTGAAGCGGTTTTGACGTCGACCGCAGTCGGTGGGTAAGTATCGGCGGAATTACTGTATTACGCACTTATCCTTTGGTTGGAGCTCCAGATGGGACAAGTCCTGCTCGATCAAATCATCTTCCTCGATCCTAAAAATTCGTATTTTTTATATAAATGAAAATACGCAATTCGATTAAGGCTCGTGTGACAACTTTTCATATCGTAGCAACTAGTGCAAAACGCTCAATGATAAACTTACGCTTTTTCTTGATTGTCTAAATGATGCACTAATTCGTCCCTCTTGTTCACTATTTGGACAAGTTCGTCCAATAGCATTTGTTCTCTTGCTCTCTGTTCATCCGTTTTTCGCCAATCTTCTATTGAAGCAATTTTCTGCAATTCTTCATTCAACATTTTATATTTCGTTTCCAAATCGGCTTCTTTTTCTCTGAAAACAATTATTGAATAAGAACGATACCTCACTTGTTAACCTCAATTTACAGTATATTAAGTTGCATTTGCCGCCTAAGTAACGCGTTTTTCTTGTTGACAAACATAAACCATTTGGCCATCAGAGCTTCTTCCTCCTCATTGTTGCTAGTAGGATTTTCCATCACCACTCGCAACTGTTTTTCTAAGATTGCCGCTTGCTCGTCAATAGCACTCTGCTCACGTTCGAGATCTTCCATTTCCTTGTCTATCCAATTATGTACATCTATACCCATCTACAACTGATCGGTAAAACAACCGTTTCTTCTACCAATAAACTTACTTCTTTTAAACCTAAATCTTCTGGTAACTTATCTGGAGTAATTCTTTCCCTATTACTATCGCTAGGACTAGATTTCTTTGAATGTCCCTCGACATTCCCATTCCTTTCAGAATCTAAAAATATCACCTCTTATATTTTACTTTTATAGGCGTCTTTCAACCTTCAAAACCATCGTTTTCCATAAACGATTTCAAAGTGTCCGGACTGACCCGAATAATTTCGGTCGTAGGCCCCGACCCTTTCCTAGCCTCCGCCAAAAGCCTCCTCGCCCTCTCCCTAAGTTCCGCCTGTCGTTCATTGTCCGACTAAACAAGTTGTCCATTATTTACAATTACAACAATCCACTTTAAATTTAAAAAAAGATGAAAAACTCGCAAGATGAACGGAGAAAAGAAAACAAAACAAAAGCTACGTACCCTAGTGGGGGAGGTGGTGATGGAACCTTCTTTTCGGGCCTGTTCGAGTAACTGCCTGGCACGCTCTCTTTGTTCTGAGTGTCGTATAAGTATTTGCTGCACACGCGCAAAAAACCTTTTAATGGCAAGCCAAACCTTCACACCAAAGTTATATTTAGAAAAAATGGAAAGGGTTTTTGTGCCCCGGTTTTCTAGGGGTTGGTGCGGGTGAATAACGAACGGAGTCTCGTGAGACTATGATGATAAAATGCATGACATACTGGGTGTACATAAAAAAGAAAAAAATCGATATACAGTCGATAGAAAGAATGGCCATTCATGTTAAAAGTAAAATAAGTGTCTACTTATTTTACTTTTAAAGATTCGCCAAGTCTCTAAGGGGATCGTTCAAGTGGATTTATGTCGGTGACCTATCATAGATACTGATATGCTGTCGCGGAATTTTTCGTAGATCTATTTGTTGTCAAAAATTCTTCTGTATAAGATTTTGTTCCATGTGCAAACGTTTAGCAGCGTTCGCAAAAGAATAGCGCACTTTTTTTCCGGATTAATTATGTAAACGTATGGGAAGCGCCATATAGACGTATAAATCTAGAGATCGATCGACCGATTTGGTCCAAAATCGCATCATCACCTACAAGAGGTGCTCACTGAACGTTTGCGTAAAATTTCATCTCGATATTTTAGTAATTTCGGCTGTAGCGTGTCTTTGATGATTTTTTTGCCAAAGGGCACTAAGTGTTAAACATTTTTGTAAGCAGAATTCGAAGAGCTTTCCTGTGGTGATGTGTGCCACTAAAATTTCACGGCTCTCTTGATCTTATGTTTTGTTGTCCAAATGGTAGTAGCCCTTGTCGTGCGAGACTGCAGATATTATCACTCAAGATCACGAATTAGTGTTGGGCATTGGCCGGTAATTTAAAAAAATGTTCTTTACCGGTTATTTAACAGCACATGCTTACAGGCAGTAAATAATGTTTTTTTTGCAGATTTCGATTTATCGTTGTACGACCATCATTTTGATGTTGGGTGAGCGTGGACATTTTTGTTCGCACCAATTTTTAATCTAAATTCTTTCTGAAACTTTTGGATTATTTCGGGTCCTGATTTTTGATACCCACTATGTATAGCTTTGACATACCCTACTCATAGATTTGTTAGAAATTACCCAAATTAAAGGATCTTGCACCTCAACTTTTAAACATACACATAAAATGAAAATATTCCTTGAGGAACATTTAAATCCAAATGCCCTTTGGGTACACAGGGTGTCCCAGAACGCCCGCACCACCGTTTAATGGAGTATTCAGCATTAAATTCTTATGCGATCCGTGTTTTTCAAAAATTCCAGGGTACAACAGTCCTACAGCTCGTTCTACAAGTTATAGGAAATTTAAGATGACCAATCAGATATCAGCTCTGAATTACTTCATGAGGTAATTTAATGTTAGGTGCACTATTTCCTAGGTAACAAGATACAACAATATAAATTTTCATTGAGATTATCTTGTTATAAGAATAAACCAGATAATTTATGATGCACATGCTCATCACACTCGGCCTTGTATCAGGCAATTTGCCTTTAACCTCATTTTTCCTGTCGGTAAAGTGCGGCAAAAAAAGTAAATTTTCCTTCTGGTTAAATAATATTGACCAAAACTATCACTAATACTAGATAATTTTGGAATTGTGTTCCAAAAGGGGCAGGCAGGAGGGATTGTGGTGGGCAAAGAGAAAGTGTGGTGTTTGGCGTATGCGGATGACCTGGTGATTGTAGCGAATGACGAGAGAGGGATGAGAGAAATGATAAGAATTGCAGAGAAGTATATGAAGAGAAAAAAGTTGGAAGTAAATGTGGAAAAAACCAAGATAATGGTTTTCAGGAAAAGAAGAGGGAAGGCAAAAGAAAGTGAATGGAAGTGGAACGGGAGCATAATAGAGCAAGAAAGAGAATTCAAATATTTAGGGTATGTATTTAATGAAAGAAACACAACGAGAGCGCATGTAACAGAACTGGTTAAAAAAGCAAATAAGGTGGTACGAATGGTCTGGGGAATAGGAGAGCGAAAGTTTGGGCATGATTTTAAGAGGAGGGGAATGATGTTTGATAGTTTAGTGAAGAGTATGTTGATGAATGGGGCAGAAATATGGGGGTGGGAAGAACAAGAGGAAGTGGAGAGAGTGCAGGAAAAGTATTTCAAGTGGGTGCTGGGCGTGGATAGAGAGACACCGGGGTATATAATAAGAGAAGAAACGAAAAGGAGCAAGTTGAGAGTGGAGACAGGTAAAAGGGCGGTGAAATTTGAGGACAGAATGGGAGAAAGATTGGACTGCATGATATTACAGGAGTGTTGCAAGGAGAAAAAGAGAGAAAAAGAAGAATGGAAGGAAAGACAAAAATACTATGAGAGAAATGGGTACGCATGGGAAGACATAGAACGACGCAGAGAACAAGGGAGAGATGGATGAATGGAGCGATGTGCGAGAGAGATAGAGATATAGATATACAAGAGAGAAGAGCACGGATAAAAGAATCAAGGTATAATGCAAAGTATAAGGATATCATATGTGCGGGGCTACCAAGTTACTTGAACAGAGTGAGTGCGAAAGAAAAAAGAATGATAGCGAGATTTAGATGCGGGAATGAGGAGAGAGAAAACAGATTCTGGTTGGAAGAGGAGGGAGAGTATGCAGAGTATGTGGAGAGGCAAGAGAGACGATAGAACATATGTTGAGAGAGTGCGAGGGGATGAGAGAAGAGGAACGGGAGAGAAAATGGATATTGAACGAAAGGGGAACAGGACTAGAATGGATGAGGGAAGTAGAGAGGCAGAGGGAAATAAGGAGAGGGGAGGGAAAAGAAGACAAAAGTGAGTTTGAATTTTCATTCCTCTTCGATTTAAATACTTAGCCCACTTCGAGTAAAATGGATCACCGCCTCTCGCAACGTTTAAAAGTGGAAGATTAAAGAGAGAAGAAGGATCTTAATTTCATTTAAATATTTTTGTATATATAATTATATTGTAAGGGCAGGGCTCATTACAAGCCGAAAGGCAAAGTAATAAAGTATTCTATCTACTACAATCATTGTTGTCAACAATGAATCGCCATGGAAATAGGGTGAATCTCGGTCGTGTGGATCCCGGACAGACATAGATAATTTTGCTTCTTACAGAATCGGTTAATAGGGGAGAAAAACCTAATGGTCTCGAGTTTAAGAAGCAGCAGAAGAGCTCGAAAAGAAGCCGCATAGAGGTTTCATAATGTAACCTTGATAAGATGGGTTAAATTGGTCGTACAATTATAATCCGAAAAGACGCCACACCCCGTTCTTTGAGCCTAAATTTAGGGAAATCGCACCACGAAACGTAACAACACTACAGAGTAACTCGGTTAAATTGAAAAATGTATGTTAATTTGACAATTTTTGCAGATAAATGTCACCTATAGTGGAATTTTTTGAGACTGGCGGGTCTACCATAAAACTAGGCTGCTGGTTGCGGTAAACCATCACCAAAACATCGGACGCTTGTATTGCAGTTTGGCAATCGGGTGCGTGCGCTCGATAGTTATGGAGGTAAAGAATAAAACGGGGCGGCCGCTTGGCTGGCATTCGAATCTCCGTAACTATCGAGCGCGTGCGCCAGATTGCAAAACTGCAATGCAAGCATCTGAGATGGTTTGCCGCACCAGAACTCAAGGGTATAGATGCAGATTTATTGATTAACGGGGGCCGCCAATCTCAAAAAATCCCACCTTAACGTGACATTTTTTTCATTTCTAATTGCAGTTGGCGCTACCCGGTGAGACTCATGTCGAAACTTAGTTAGGTTATGTCAAACAAGTTGACAGATATCTCCACTAAATCGAAACATACGTCATTCCGGGCAAGCTCAACTCTAATAAACGTTTTCAGTTTTATCTGAGCGGCGCGCGCATGTTGGTTCCCTTGCGTGCTCACTCATTGTCTGGAGGTCTGTCACAGCTGATTTTTACCCAATGAGATCATTTTTACCTTTGTTTCGATGGAAACCAGGAAACCAACCTACGCGTGCATTCTTATTCATGTCAACACATTAGACTGTGTTAGCATCCTCTTTATCTTACAAACTGAAGACGTGTATTAGTAAAAAATATCACGTTATAGGTATAGTTCTCTAGATAGCCGTCAGGATCCATCGGGGGAAAAGGTTGCCAACTTTAAGGTTGCAAAAAAAAACCTTTGTTAACAACACCAAGCAAACAATATCCTCAGTCTACGCCCTACGTCTCGCAGTTTTTGATTGCAATTTAGAAAAATATCGTTACTACCACTTGCAGCCTCATATAAACGTTGAAAGGACCCCCTGCGTTCAAAATTGCATATTTCCGCACAATAAAACATTTTAGCGCACTTCTTGGAAATATCTAGGAGTCAAAACATTTTTATGATGATAAATGTGGTTCCTCGAATATTACAGCTATTCTAATAATGCACGAGTCGTGTTTCAATTGTAAAACACAATATAAATCCATTTTTATCTAAAAGAAATCTTCAATTATTTAGATTACGTCACGTATTTAACTTGAGATCAAAATGCAAGATATCGTTGTGACGTAAAGCCCTTCAATTTTTTATGTACACTCAGGACAGATTCACGCAATTTTATTAAAACATTAATGAAGAAGATGCATATTATATTACTTACAGGATTCGGTTTGGGTAGATCCGTGAACGCAGTTTCTTCGTCTTTCACTCTATTGTGATCGCCAGATCCATTCAAATCACCATTGACATCAGGTATTTTCTGCTTTACGGCTTCGTTATCAATTTCCTCTTCATCGTCTGATCCGAAAGGATCGGTCAATTCCCTTCTAGTCATCAAAATCGGCTTCTTAACCTCCGGCTTCTTCTGCTGCTTGTCTTTGGAAGGTGACGACATGACTTTACTCATAATACTCTTGGATCCCAACAAAATAATATCCTTGACATCCTTCACGGTCGTCGGTGATTTTTCTTTGGGCTCCTTCGTCATTTCGGCAGGTTCGTTCGTGTTCTTCAAAGGAAGCTGAAGTTTGGAAGCCGCCACTTTGGCATCGTTAGTTTCAGTATTCGAATCTTTCCTTTGCGATTTTCGCAGATTTATGATTTCTTGTCCAAACACTTGTTTGGTGATGTCCGTGTCTTTGTCGGTGTTGAATTTACCGATGACGTAGTTACTTTCTTCGGAAGTCTTGCCGATTTGTTGAACCTCTAGTTGGTGACCTGTGAAATGCGCTCGCAGTTGGTGAAGGTACGTCATTACTGCTAACTTGTCCGGAACTATAAAAAGAATTGAAGACAAAATAATTAATAAAGATAAGTTATTGATTCGTTTAATTTTCGTCCTGTATACCAACCTGCTAACATGTGCATATCTGTGGGTTCTATAACTCTGGGGATTCCAAGAGTGTCGCCGGCATCAAATGCTTTCTTGCAATTCCCTTTCACGTCATGAGACAAAAGGGAATCGAAGTCGCTGCAATCCAATTACATCATTTGTGCACTAGTCTCAAAAACTTACATTAAATCAGGCTTAAAGTGATGGATAACCGCACAAAACGCCATTCCATTCCTCCAGCTAGTAGTCAAATTGGTGACTTTAACGCCCGGGTAGTTCTTCGTCATTTCCTTGCACCACTCCAACAAATCTTGACCTTAAACAAAACGTTTCACTAAAATCCCTTCTTTTGCAAAAACTAACCGGGCGTGGTCAATTTCTGCTGTGGTGCCTCCTCCTTGAGCTCAAGTGGTTTCAATTTCAGATTAACATTCTTCAGTTGTTTCACTTCAACCTCTTCCTCTTCGAAACCCTCCAATTTATCCAACATCTCCGAGCATTCCTCCGAGTATGGATCGACTTCGCTCTCGGCGAAATCGCAGAATCTTGGCGGAGGGACGGCCGTGTTGATTTTGAATCGGCTTTCCGCGATTGGTGAAAAAGTCTCGGCCGTCGGCGTCTTGTCATCCCTGGAAAACGATTGGATGCTGGCCACCGAAATGGGGGTGCTCGCGAAATCCGATCCCGACAAGCTGCTCGTCATTTGTTGCAAATGTTGCGTGACTTCGTTAATACTGCTTTTCATCGAATTGTCATTTTGGCTTAGAGAGAAATCGTCGTCTTCCACGTCCTCCAGGGCGGCGATGTCGTCACTGTTGTTGTTGACGGACATCAGTGACGCCATCGATTGCATGTCCTCGTCGCTGCAACGGAAACGTGATCGAAATTTTTATTGGCAACGGGGGAGGGACTCACGTCGCCTTTCCTTCCCGTAACAGGACGCAAGACAATGTACAGTCTAATTTGGCGGAAGTGATTTTTTTCGTGGTGGGCTTGAAGTTTATCTGCAATTCCGATTGGGTGGATTCGATGCTGGCGTGCTTTCGCATGTTGACGTGAGCGATGGCAAGTTGTCTTCTTTTACCCGTCGTGGGCACCTGGGTCGGAATTCGATTGTTATTCTAAATACGTGTGTAAATATGTAGCGGATTATTTTTAGCAATGTCGTGTTTACCGGGCGTTAATAGATGCGCATTAATTTCTCCCATTATTCAAATACACGAGGACGAATGGATCGGCTGATCGATGTTTATTTTTAAGACTTTATAGTACACAACTATGTGAAATATACAGTGAAATATACAGTGTCATTCACGAAGAGCGTCCGTTAGACGTATCTCGAGAAGTTTTGGCGTCATAGTCGCAAAAATTTGTAGCCGGGGGTTTCAATGGATTCTGAATTGAAGGAAAATATTTTCAAGATGGCCGCACTTCCGGTTACACCGGAAGTCGACATCAACTTCGTTAAAATGGGACATCCATATTTTCATAGCACATTCCGATTATACATGAAATTATGAGAATTTTGGTGTAACATTACCATATGGCTAAATGTGATAGTTTCCGAGAAATATTTTTTTTTCATTTTTAGAGACGGAAAAATCTCGTAATACTTAAAAATCTGTGCCAAAAAAGGAGATAAGAGTATTGAAATTTTGACAGCAGTAAAAGATGTCTTTGAGACAACGGACTGTGGCTTAAAAAGCAGAAAATTCCTCTAGGGAGGGTCTACAGCCAGTGGCGTTCGTCAGTTTAGAAAAAACTCTATTTTTTCAAATGGTATGTCTGGTTTTTTATGGTACCTGTAGATTGCTAATTTAATTCCTATCAATCCATTCAAACATTCCTATACTTATCTTCATTAGTCTTGGAGTTACCTATTTAACATTAATTTATTATGACCGTTTGCACCGACGTTGCTTAACTTTAAGCGGAACTTAAAATGACAAGAATGAAGTTTAAACAATAAGAAAAATGTCATTTATGTCAATTTGAGTGCCGCTTAAAGTTAAGCAACGTCTGTGCAAACAATCATAAATTAATGTTAAATAGGTAACTCCAAAACTAATGAGGATAGGTATAGGAATGTTCGAATGGATTGATAGGGAATTAAATTTGCTATCCACTAGGATCATAAAAAACTAGGCATTCCATTTGAAAAAATTGAGTTTTAATTGTTTTTTCTAAACTGACGAACGCCACTGGTTGTAGACCCCTCCTAGAGCATTTTTTTTCTCCCAAACTATCATATTTAGCCATAGGGTAATGTTACACCAAAATTCTCATAATTTAATGTAGAATCGGAGTGTGGTACGAAAATATGGGTGTCCCATTTAAAATAACATAGTTGATGTCGACGTCCGGTATAACCGGACGTGCGGCCATCTTGAAAATATTTTCCTTCAATTCAGAATCTATTGAACCACCGGACACAAGTTTTCGCGACTATTATGCCAAAACTTCGTGAATGACCCTGTATAATGTACAGAGCGTCTAAAAAGTAACGAATATTACTTTGTGTGACTTTCGCGGAGTATTGGATGACGATTACTACCACGAGGGTTGATTTCGTCTTTTTCCTGTCAGGTTTGATAAGGTTGGATATTGGTGTTGCGCCCAGCACCCGCAACTGACCCCGATAAATGAACCACGTGTAGTCCTGAAGAAGAAGTCATTAAAGCTCTTCGACGTTGACATAACATAAAGGTGTTAGCGAAAGTCACACAAAATAAACTTCAAGTGGTGGGAAAGTGAAAAATACTAACAAAGTAACAAATATTGTCCGTCAATTTTCTGCAAAAACCCCGAGTGGGATATAACCTTTGTTGCATTCTGCGTCCGATGGTGTAATTGCCACTTTTTTTGGTTCAGTCGTCTTTTACATAATGACGTTATCACAGTTTTTTAAAACATAAACTCCCATGTTTCACGGCCACCATAGATTTTCAAAAACATGGAGAAATCGGTGAAAAATCAAGATTTTTGAAAACCGCAAAAACGCGCCAACTTTTTTTTTATTCAAATTCAACTGCCTAATGACATTTTCCTAAATATTCTTGCTTTTTTGACAGATTGGGAACATTCAGGAGATTTGAAAAAGAATGTGATTGAGCAGTTCAATTTGTAGCAAAAAAATTAAGTTGACCTAGGCTGGCCGTGACCGCATATTCGGTCGAGTGTGATAAAAGCTTTTACCCCAGAAAAATTCGTATAGGTATACTAAAAGGAAGTGAAACTTTCGTCTTTCCTCACAACTAAAATCATTGCTACTGGCCACACAACTGGTTCGGATTGCTGCCAGTAAAGGCTATCCGAGAGATAATTTTTCAAACTATTTCTGTAGGTATTCATAAAAAATTCAAAATTCGCAATAAAGCAATGCTGGAATTTTTCAATCTTTGCGTAAGACGAAAGTTTCGTTTCCCAATACTATAGACTCCGAATTAGTTGAGAACAATGAGAGATTATGTTGAAAAAACGATGTCATTATGTCAGAAACGACTAAACCACAACAGCTGGCAATGACACCATGGGGCGCGTAAATACTAAATACACAACAAAACCGCTCGATTTGAAAAAAAAATGAATTTAAAGACAACGAAAATTACTGAAATTAGAATATTAATGCGTACCAAACATGACCTCTCTGTAACTGCAAGATAACAGATTTGGTATTAAAAAGACGTTTATTTTGAAAAAAAAACTAATCTTCCAGTTCATTAAAAATAAGGTTATTCTTCTTTCATTTTCTTAATCTACACGTTTTAACAATATAAAAGCACTATGAAGCGAATCAAAAAAACGGTTATGCTTTTGCACTCTTTAATATTTTTGATAATATGCTATTAGTGTTGTTATTAATTGTCTGACCTTCGCTTTGAGTTCACTTTATCTTCTTTTATTTTTGTTTGTTGGTCAGTTGCTCCGACGTTGGTTAACTTTAAACAACAGTTAAAATGCACTATCACTTGGAGTGATAGTGCATTTTTCCACCGAAACTGTCCAGTGTTCCATTGTGAACAGTAAAATGACAAAAATTACATATTTGCTATTGTTTAAACGTCATCCCGTCATCCTTGTCACTGTAACTGACGATTAAACTTAACCAACATCGGAACAAGTGGATATTAATCGATAAACTCGCGGTTAATTATACCGGGTGTTTCAGAATGGGTGTCACAGGTTGATATCTTGAAAAGTATGAAAGTTACCGATTTGAAATTCTGCAGATGTCAATGGCAGGCAAGTACCGATTTAGGGAGGTAAAGTAGTCTTTTTTCGGAGCCAGAAACATGTATCATACTTGACCGGAAGTCAAGCTAAATATTTTTTCACTTATGTCAAAAAGTTTACAGGAAAATCGATTTGCAGGGGTTCTGAAAAAAATTAATATCTCCGAAATGCTTGAAGATCAAGAAACCAATTATGCAGGGTTTTAAAGTAGAAAGTCTGATTATTTTGTGGTGAGGACGTAATTCATGCCGGCTCAATAATAGGCCGCCTATTAGTTTTTGAACATGATGAAAAAAATTATGGGTTACTCCATTTTTTCAAATGCAACTTTTTCAATTTTATTTCACTAAAAAATAGCAATTCATGATAATGCAACTCGAACTTGAATTCAATTTGCTATTTTTTACTGAAATAAAATTGAAATAGTAGTTACATTTGAAAAAATGGAGTAATGTGATGATTTGTTTTCGTCATGTTCAAAAATTAATTAGCGGCCTAGTGTTGAATTCCAACATTGAAAATGCAACACATTGATTTAATTAAACTGCTGCACCAAATGGTTTTGAATGACTTTACAGTGGACACATTTTTGGAGGAAGCAGATAATGTGGCATAGATACGCCAAAGCAATGAAAATATTGAATTATAATTATTGTTTTTTAGGTTGTTAGTTGTAAAATTGGTATGCCTCAGACTTAAACTAGATGAGTAAGGCTTCGTCTTTGTCAGTCATAGAAACTCAGTGTCTAGGTCATCACAGGCAACAACTTAACAGGTGCACATTGAAAGAATGTGTGTAGGCAGATTTTTACTCACATCTTCCAAGATGAAAGACCAGTCTTTATCCTCCAGCTCATTAGTCCTTGGATCCTTGAAGAGGGTGACGGCAACTTGATGGTTTTCTGGTACAGGCCACACCACTAAACCTTTGTAGGGATTTTGCAGGGTGGGCTCCCACGCCATGGGTGCAGAAGCCACCCTGCGAGACCTACGTGACCATACCAGTGATAATTTGTGCGGCTCCCTGTACAAACAATCAATGAATATTAATATTCCATGCAGCAATGCTACTTAGGACAGGAAGTCTCCTGTTATGTAAGGAACAATTTCCTTCAGGAGATCTGGTAAACATAAATTGATAAGATTGGAAACAATACTTGCCATTTAGATGTGAATTCGACAGCAAGCTGATGATATGAGACAGTAAACTGAAACTTGGCAGCACGTTTATTCACCCTTTGAAGCCGCTTCCAGACAGATCCCATACTGGAATCTACACCACTGACACAAGAGGTCATGTTTAAAAAGGCCAGTTGAAAACAGACAGAGGGAAAACACACCAAGACATATCAGTAAAGCGATAAGTGCGTGCTGATACTACAACAAGACAGGATGAAATTTTATCAAAATAGTGAGATAATGCATGACATTAGTTACACAAAATTCATAAAGTAAATGTTTATGCCTGAGTGATAAATTAGATAGCTATACAACAATTTGTGTTAATAAACTTGATCATTCGCATCATTTAAGAGAACTTTGACATTAAATCTATTAACCTTACATGAATCACTTGACACTTTAGGTCATTTTCAAGGCATTGACAAAGTTCCAAGGAGCCATTCTGCACTTGCCAAAACAAGAACTCACCGTTTGCCGTTGGGATTTAGTGCTTCATGATGACGAAATCTTAATTTTATTTACACAAACAGATAATGATCACTTAAATTGCTGCACAAATACAGCAAAATAAGCTTTTCCTTATTTTTCTGCGACTGTCATTGCCTGACGTTTCTCGTTCGGTAATGCAGATTACAGACCTCTTCTCTTCTGGTCAGTTGGTTAGTGAGCTTACAGATGACGCCACCATGCTACTCCAACTCCATAAATATTAGTGACTCCTCAATAAAAATTTTGTTGTAACGGCAGTAAAGTGAAAATTTTCAAAGTGGCGTTTCTCAGTTTACGAGGCAGTAAAGTAACCATTACGGGGTAATAACTAACAGTCCAATCAGGGTTTATATAGGCAGCCAACAAAACCCCTGGGAAGATGTTTTGGTTTATACACGTCTTTTTTTCTGTTGGTTTGTAAACGAGATTTCACATCCGTCAAAACTCCCGTCATCTCTGCCGTCACTCACTGTCAATGTCAATAAACAGTATGTAAGAATGGGGGTTGAAAAGGATCTTTGTTGTTAATTATTGTCCATGACAGGAATTTTGACAGAACTGAAATCCCGTTTACAAACCAACAGAAAAAAAGCCTGAGACACTCTTTACCTACTTACCTAGGTATGTATTTCTTCTGATGCTTCCTTCATTTTCTTTTACGAACTCAATGTCTAAAGTCGCATCACTTTACGCGGCCTCACAGGCCGTGGACTTACGCCTATATTTATCTCCAGAGCCGGCGTTAAGGGTAGGATCATTAGTTTAATTATTAATCTCCCCATAACCATATAAAAATGGGAGGTTGAGGTTACTGCAATCACTCCAAAATTCGAAATTGAGATAACACCAGATCTTTACGTTTCAAGGTCCCAGGATCACAAAAAAGTATGGGTTTTAAAAAATGTCTATGTATGTGCGTATGTAGGGGAGACTAGGGATGGTTGATACAGCCAATGTTTAATCCAAAAAAATCATACAAACTGTTAATTTTATAATTATTACCATTTACGTTTCCTTCAGAACCCCATATACAGTGTTGCTAAGTATTTAAATACAAGTATTTAAAAATGTATTTTAAATACCTACTTCAATTGTATTTAAATACGTATTTAAATACTTTTGCCGACATTGCATTTTAAAAGTATTTCAAATACTTTTTTTGTCATGTATTTAAATACATTCTCAACTGCGAGATGGAAATTTTACCGTGCGGTTAAAATCAATATCCTGGCTTTTCTAAGAAATTTTGCTTGGGTCTCTAGTTCCAGGCCATGTCCTTAACCATTTGGCAACGCGGCTGGAGGAGATTTAGCGTCAGTTTGACAAATTGTCATAGATTGTCATTGAAGTGAAACATTTGCAAAAATTACCAAAAATAATTGTATTTTTATCAATTTCGAATGATTAAGGAATTGAAATTCAATACTTTGAGAAAGCCTGTAAGTTGTGCCCTGTAAGTAATTTTAAAATGACAAATTCTGCTTCTAGGTCCAGAGAAAGACATTTTTTGCAAAACTCTTTTAAAATTTTATCGAGATTACAGCTTGGGTTATTTCTAAGCATCTGGGTCTCAAACAACTCTCTTGGAAGCAACTGCGAGTCCTCCATGTTTTAGTGCCGACGTATAATATGGAGACACTTTAGTTTTTGACCCAGAAAAAGAAATTTTTTACAAAATCCTTCTCAACACAAAGCAAATTCAATCGAGATTGCAGCTTGCATGATTTCTAAGCATCTGATGGGCCTTAAACAATTACCTTTGAAGCAACTGCTAGTCCTCCACGTTTTATAATTTAGAGATGATTGAAACTTGACATTTACGCAGAATTATTTGTTTATTGAGAATATACGTAGTTTGTATAGAAATAAAGACAATATAATGTTAAATTTTTATTTTTTAACGCTTGGGCGCCTTATTGAGTTTAGCAAAGTCTTACGGTTCTATTCGAGCAACATAAAGTTTGACTGAGGAATAAATTTTACAACTGCACAAAATAATAATGATTAGGTATCAATTTCAATTGATAATCTTCGTTTAGCAGTTTGATTGCGGCAGAGTACGATATTGTGTCAACTTTACACAAAATTCTACAGATGAAAATGGTCCAATCATTCCTGCCTTTTACCATCAGTGCAACGATGAAATAAGTCTTATCTTAAATGTGGTTTATCCATCCAGTCAGGTTTTTTAAACTTCCTACTGATAAAAGCTCAATTCCAATGTGTTTAATTCAAACACGGCGAAATCTTTTTTTGCAAAACCCTCTTGTACGCCGCAGTATTTAAATGGGCCTGTAATCAAAATTTATCACTATAAATTTACTAAATACCACATATCTTACATACTTTCTTCAAAATATTCATTTTCAGTACGTTAATCATTTGAAATTGGTAAAGATTACACAATTTTTGGTCTTTCTTCGCAAAAGTTTCACTTTAATGACAATCAATGACAATCAGAGACAATTTGTCAAATTGACGGTAAATCTCCTCTCGCCACGTTGCCAAATGGTTAGGACATGGCCTGGAACTAGAGACGGCCATGGCTTAACCCACGACGACGCAAAAGGCTTATTGAATTCCAGGTAAAAGTACAGCACAGGATGTAGGTAATCATCTGGCCACCGTAAATTAACCCGGACTGCAAAATTTATTGCTTTTTTCAGAATGAATCACAAGCGGTAACGTGGTGTTTTAATTTAAATCAAATGGATAAAAAAGTCATTGTTTCATTGAAGTGTCTTCTTCGCTGTCTTATTCTGTTTATATAAGTGTCGAGCGCCATAATTTTTTGAATTAACATTATTATGATGGATATCTAACTCCAAAAAGCTGCCTTGCTTCCTCCATTACTAAATGTTTAAAATAATTTCAAGTGACAAGACCTCGAATTTTTTACCTACCTATTCTTAAATAAAAAAAAAATGCACCAGAGAAGCGGCTGGAACCTCCCCATCGCGTGGATCTTTGTATTCTGTGTTGATAGTGGTCAATTCAACAGAAATCTTTTACCCTTATCGACTGTGACTAATTTTGCAATTTTCTGACAAATACCGACACCACCTCAGACATCACCCATCACATTTGACAATATGTTCCTTTTAAGGTTAATCTTTTGCTACCTTTTTGACAACAACTGCCACTTTATGTCATCCACTGTCAGCTCGCTCCCTTTTAATGAGAAAGAATTTTTTCTTTATTTTCCACTGAAATGGCAGAAACTGTGAATACATTTTTAGAACGAGAATTTGATCGTCTTTCTAATGGCCACATAAAAAAGGAGACCTTTGTATTTAAAATTCAAAGTTGATATGCCTAAATGGCACTTCCCGTGGACCAATTGCTTCCAAAAGCCTTTCAGGTCTTAAACGGGTCACCCAATCTCCATGTACCAAATTTCAGCTAAATCGATTCGCTAATTTGGGCTATAACGTATTTTTAGTGTTATTATGAAATTTCGATTTTTTGACCCAAAGAGCACTAAATGCGAACGAATTTTGTCTTACTTAAAACCAGAATTTAAAGACCTTTTTGATGGTGACAATAAATCTTTCAAAAACTTGTTTTGGATGGTTAAATGAGTGAATAATTTTAAACTTACAAATTGGTGTGTCAAAACGGCAGTTTCCGTGGGCCGATTGAATCCAAAATTTGTTCAGCTCTTCGACGTGCAATACAATCCCCGTGTGCAAAATTTCAGCCAAATCGGTTCAGGGGCTTGGGCTGTACCGCGATTTTAAAGTCGGATAAAAATAATTTTTTTTTAAATTTTTGATCAAAAGGGCAACTTTTTGCCAAAATGGCATTTCTAGTTGCACGATTGGCTCCAAAAGCTTTTCAGATCTAAGTTGGGTTATCACATGCACACGTACCAAATTTCAGCTAAATCTGTCGAGTAGTTTGGGCTGTGGCGTGTTTACGAACGTACGAACGTACGAACGTACGTACATACATACAGACACATTTTATAAACCACTTTTTTGGGTTCCCTAGACTTCAAAACGTATAGATCCGGTCTTATCTCGAATTCGAAAATTTTAGTGATTGCAGTAACCTCCCTTTTTTTTTAATGGTGAAGTGGAGTGGGGAGGTTAATAAAGGTTTCAAAAATTAAATCCACCGGTTAGTGCCACGAATCCATTCTCCATAGCTGATGTTGCCCTCAATAGAAGAATGAAAATGTATATGATCGCATATATTAAATTTTTCGCCCCTTTTTAGTTCTTACAGACCAACAGAACGACAGACCAAGTTTGATTTTTTTGACCTTGAGTATTTAAAAGTTTTTACATACATTTTAAATGTATTTGTATTTAATTACATCTGTAAGAAATGTATTTAAATAGTATTTGAAATACATTTTTAGAAAAGTATTTGTATTTGTATTTAAATAGTTAGAAAAAAGTATTTTTAACAACACTGCCCATATATTTATCTTCTTAAACTAACAGTTAAAATGGATTAGTTAATAAGTACCTATGTACAAATTAGAGATATAATAAGGTTTAAAAAAAATTGCAAACTCTGTACCAGTCCTCCCACAGTGGGGGAGGTATGATACCATTATAAGGGAGCTTTGATGCACGCCAAAAACAATCTAAATAACGAAATGTTGCAAAATCAATATCATTGACAAAGTGTACATAATTATGTTGTTATTTATTAACATTATCATATTTTTAAAATTTTAGAGGAAACTAAAATTTTGTTGTGACTCCTATCAGTATAGGTACCTATCCACCATCTACAAATCTTGCAATTTTGCAAATCTTAATCGAAAAAGTCAGGATAAACAAGGTACCTGCCCAGCTTTTTAGTTCTAATAAAATTTATTAAAATATTCGTTATTCCTTAAAATCTCCATTATAGCTAAAGCCGCACCACATGCCATAGTAAAACAATTCTCCTCATAATGTAAACCCAAATTCATTAAAACGCTTATAAGTACCTACCTCAATGGTACCTGCCTAGCTTCTTGAAAAATCGAAAACTTTAATTGAAAACAAATTTGTTGACTCTATACTCCTAACTTCGTGGCGAATGAAATCAAAATAACTCAGAATGTTTGAACCATATGCAATGCAAGTATGCCATTGTTGCCAGTTAGCTCAATCGTGGACCGCTTTTTGCGGTAAATTTTAAGATGTATCGAGCCTCCCATATACAGTGTGTCTCATTTTAACTGGAACCACCGAAATATTTCGGTTAATTTTAACCGAATCGATGCGTTCTTTTTCCTGCATGTAGAGCTCCAAAATCTGCACCTGCGTGATACTTCACTTTTTTTACATTGACATTTTGCTATCGGCTATGGATGGATAAAACTTAACAATCGCAGAAAAAGTTGAAATTATTAAGATAGTGTAAGATTTTCGTTTTTCTTAACAATTTCAAAGGACACCCCAACTAATCTGTTGCAATGTGCCACAAACAGCAAACATATGCGCTTCCATTGTTTTTTTATTTCACATCACCCGTTATGTTGCAAAAATATTGACGTTTTCCTTATTTTCTGATTCTTCCTCAAGAAATTCAACATTTTTATTTTTTCCTGAAACTTCGGATTTAGCCATTTGGAGCGATCCTGAACAACTTTTCTTCATAAAATTTTTCGATAAAAAAATGCCTAATACGATTTCGTCATTTTTAGCCTGTTTATTAAATCGCAGTAGGCTGGGGTTTCGGTTTATAAAAAAAGTTGAATATTACACAGGTGTAGATTTTGGAGCTCTACATGCAGAAAAAAAGAACGCAACGAAATATTTGTGTGGTTCCAGTTAAAATGAGACACACTGTAGTATCAAGGCTCCCTAGTCTCCCCTACGTATGTGAGCAAGATTTCTCGAAAACTACCGAACAGATTTTCATGAAAATTGGTATAGAGGTTAGTATTGGCCTTCTGGTGAGCCCAGTTAATTTTCTTGCCGATCCGCAAAAGCCAAGTGCCTTTTTGGCGCATCAGCTGTGAAATTTGACTGTGAACACCAATTTTTCTCATCAGCTCATGAAAGGTCTTCAAATTTTGTGTCTCGAAATGTATTCACACAATTGACCAAATCAAAAACAGAGGCGGCCTCTAGTGGGCATTCCGCAGTAAGGGCAGCCATCTTGGAAGTAGCGTTTATTTTGGCGCGAATGAGGGATTACGTGTTATTTTTAAGGGAGATGGCGGATTTTTATTTTGAAATTTCGCTGTTACGGGTTGTTTTCTAAAGTGCAGTTCGTGTTTGATGTTATTAGCTTTGTTTTTAGTTCACTTTTTTTAACTGGCCGCTATGGTTTGGGCCTTTTGTTATTTATTCAAATTGACATCGAGTATCACTTATGCAACCACTAGCACGATTTTATTTAGGGGTGTTTAGTGTAGAGCCGAGTCGACTGTTTTCACAAATATTCGCATCACATCGCTATGGAAGGTCGGTTCGGGTATGTTAAGCATTTATTTCTATTGTTACACTGAAATATTCTCAAATGTCATGTCATCTGTCATAAAAGAAGGAACCTGTAAAAGATTAACCTCCCATAATTCCGTGCACTTTTTAATATGGTCAATTCCAAGTCAGTTTATGTCAGTCACGTGATGACATAAGTCTAGTTAGGTGCACAACACAGTAAATTTTTGCAGATTTCTGCAATATTACATCTCACTGGCAACTATTTTCATTTTATAATCATATGGCAGATTGTGTGCGCTTATATATGGTTATAGGATGAACATTGTTGCCAGTGAGATGTAAAATTGCAGAAATCTGCAAAAATTTGCAAGCAACGACCCCTGCTGAGTTGTGCACCTAGCTAGACTTATGTCGTCACGTGACTGACATAAATTGACTTGGAATTACACCCTTAGCGCCTTTTTGGCACAATATCAAAAAATTCGAAACGAAGAAACATTAAATAACGCCATACAGCCCAAACTACTGGATCGATTTGGCTGAAATTTGATAGGTAGAGATACTATTGCCAGTCGAAGAGCTGATTTGATTTTGATGGTAGTCGGCGAACGGCAAGTGCCATTTTGGCATATCAACTTTGAAATTTGAATAACAAACTCCCATTTTCTTTAACAGCACATGAAATGTCTTCAAATATCGTTTCCAAAAATTTCCTCAAAGTTAATGCCCTTTCGGCAAAAAATCGTAAAATTTTGAAAAATTCCAGAAAACGTTTTAAGGTTGGTGGAGTAAAATTTAGGTATAGCAAGTAGGAAAATTTACCTAATTCTGGTGGCAATCGGCCAATAACAAGCGCCTTTTAACCTCACCACAACCATAACAATGGGAAGTTGACTGCAATCACTCCAAAATCCGAAATTGAGATAACACCAGATCTTTACGATTGAAGGTCCCAGGATCACAAAAAAGTGGTTTTTAAAAAATGTCTGTGTGTATGTACGTACGTACGTATGTGAGCACGATATCTCGGAAACTACCGAACGGATTTTAATGAAATTTGGTATGGAGGTTGGCGTTGGCCCTCTGGTGAGCCCAGTTGTTGCGAATCCGCAGACGCCAAGTGCCTTTTTGGCATGTAAAGTACGAAATTTGAGTGATGAACACTCATTTTTCTTATCAGCACATGAAAGGTCTTGAAAGTGTATTCACACTTATCGCCTTTTTGCGCATAAAATAGAAAAATTCGAAGTTTCCAGGGAACATTAAATAACGCGCTTACATGAAAAGTCTTAAAATTATGTTTTCAAAAACGTAAAAAGTAAAATCGCGACCTGCCGCGCAGTGGCTGCTCATCCAGATTCCAGCCTATTATGTACTGTCGATTATAATAGTACACTCAGGAGATAAAGTTATGGTCCGAAACCGCTTATAATGCGGATACATTCTCACAGGGCGTTATCAAAAAAAAATTAAATTGAACGTGAAAACCTCTTTATTAAAACGAGTCGAGTGGGATACTTGCCTTCACAAACCTATCTTGAGTGTCTTTTCTAAGAATCTGTCGACATTATTCGGGTACACCCCGTTCAGCTGAAACATCTTCGACGGAATACCTAATGCACGTTAGCCAGAATGGAAGTTGAAATCCGTGCGATATTTGTTTACGTGTGTAAACGAGCAGCAAACCTTACCTGACAAAGACCCGAATGGACGCTGTTTCGTCGAACGTGTTTCCGCTGAACGGGGTGACCCGCACCGCATTGTTCGCGGTCGAGGGCCAATACTTTATCTCCTTACTGTACCTAGTTTGGCCTTGGGGTACCTAGAGAAAGTTAACCGCCAATTATTATTGCTTTGCTGAATTGTTTTATTTCAATTATAATAATTATGAATTTTGAGGATCATTTATCGCGCGCCTTCAAAATTAAATCGAATCAATAAATTATTGATCGCACCTCTAATTAATTTGAAATTGAAGGGATGGAACAATAAGTTGACCTTGATCGACTTACCTAATGCTTTCCTATTGTAGATGTATTATCTTTGTATTATTTTCTCTTTATTATCGGAATTAGACCATTAAACATATTTCGTGCTATTCATTTGAGAAGAAGTCACACACTTATTGCTAGTTTTAGTTTTCCTTTTGTCTTATTGGTTCCTTTGTTGAGAAAGGGACAAAAATGGTAACTTTGAGAAATCTGTTGAATTTAGCTGTTCCACACTGCGAGGTGCAGTAAGATCGACGCACATACTGACATAGACCCATCCCATCCCACAGATCATTCCTAAGACGATTTCGTCGATTTCCTATCTATTTAGGTAGCTATTTTCTATTTTCTTAAGCAAGCTATGAAAGTAAAACTTTCTGTGCTAGTGCGGGAATGCAGTATTATTCTTTCTGATTACCCTGGATAGATTAAAAGTCTTGTTCCAGAAAAATTTCTTAGTGTTCAGGACGCATTTCGGAGTAATACTCCATCTTCAGCTTGAAAAGAAATTAACAGAAAAAATAAGCGGCAGAGAAGCGGCTGGAACCTCCCCATCGCATGGGTCTTTGTTGATATGGCAAAATAACACTTTCCGTGGACCGATATCTTCAAAAATTCTTTCAGCTCTTCAGCTTATCACATACTCTCCACGTACCAAATTTCAGCCAAATCAATCGAGTAATTTGGGCTGTAGTAACTTTGTCTTGTGTAAGACCGGAATCTGAAGACTTTTGGTGACAGACTTATTTCGGATGGTTAAATGGAAGAACTTAAAATTTTGAAAATTGATGTGCCAAAAAGGCACTTGTCGTGGGTCGATTGCTTCCAAAATATTTTCGGTTCTTTAACGGGTAGTAGGTCCAGTCAGGAGATAAAGTCTTGGCCCTCGACCGCGAACAATGTCAACAAAATCTTGGAAAAGACACTCAAAATAGGTTTGTGAAAGCTTGTATCCAACTCCAGTCGTTTTAATAAAGAGGTTTTCACTTTCAATTTTATTTTTTTTGATAAGGCTTGCGAGAATCTATCCATATTGTGAGCGGTCTAGGGCCATTACTTTATCTCCTGAGTGTACCTACAATCTCCACGTGCAAAATCGGTCCAGGAATGTGGGCATTATCAGTCGCTGCCAGAGCTGGGAGTAACTTTAGAAAAAAGTTGCTTTTATATATGTAACTAGTTACAAACAGTAACTAAGTTACTTAGTAACTAGTTACTTTTACTAGTTGCAGGTGTAGGCAATATCCGTCAGTTTTGATTATATTTTACGACATTATTCTCCGTATTTCTATAGACTGAGTAAAACAGAATTTTTTGATGCAAATTCATCTGCCCTCTGCCCATTGTCATTTTCTTTTTATTTACTTTTGAGATTTTGACAGATTGTGAGGTAAGAAAAAATCTGATAGAAATAAGAGAAATCAGAAAATGAAATTGCTCAGGTAAATTTGCATCAAATCAACTAACTTGTGGTGTTTTTGCGTTTTTCGAAAATCTCAATATTTCACCGATTTCTTCGATATATTTGAAAATCTAGGGTGGCCGTGACTACACTTCCGGTCAAGTATGATACATGTTTCTAACTCAGAAAAAAATCGTACATTCCGAATCCGTTGAGAAAAAGGTGTCATTCCATTTGAAATAACAAAGTTTAGATCATTTCCGGTTGAACCGGAAGTGGAAAAAATTCCCTTAATATACGCGCAAGTGTCCCCCCCCCCCGTGCGGGATTGGCCAGCTTTTATTTCAATTCAATATTTTTATTACATCCAAAGATATTCAAGGTGGGAAGTTTAAAAAAAAACCCTGTATGCTGTATGTACATACCATGATCATCAAGATTTATAATTTTAGTGGACCATGATCTTTATTCTTTGGTTAGTGACGCAACGCAATGAAACTGGCTTGCTCCAATTATTATAAATCTAGATGAACCTATTGGTATAAAAGAATTTTAATGGTACAACATACAAAGCGCAAAATATGAGTAGTTAGAGATTTTAACAAATTATCCTCCGCCGAAATTGTCGAGGTATTTACTAAAATTTAAACCCAATCCCAACCGTTTCTATAACATTAATGAAAGTAACTAAATTACGCCAAAAGTAACCAAAATACTGTATCTAGTTACCTACAGAAGTATTTAGTTACTTTTTAAAAGTATATCTATACCAAAAGTAACTAAGTTACTTCAAAAGTAACTAAGATACTATATCTAGTTACTTTTCATAAGTAACTTGTAACTAAGTTCTTTTTTCAGTAAAGTATCTAGTTACTTCAGTAACTCGTTCAGTAACTTAAGTTACTTTTATGAAAAGTAACTTGAAAAGTATCTAGTTACTTTTTCAAAGTAACTTTCCCAGCTCTCGTCGCTGCTATGTCGCCTCTATCGCTTACGAACAGGTCCGCAATATTAACTTACGGCCCGTGGGCTGTACCTAAGTGTTACTTACACTGACAAGGTGAAGGTGTGTGGAGTATTTTTCTCTTGCTGCCCATACAGATATTGCAAAAATACTGTATGTACCGGGGAATGTAGTTATTTTTGTGATCCCGAATGCTTAGGAAACCTCGGGCCTACGGGCCTAGATTTCCTAATTTCATTCCGCGACCACAAAAATTACACTTACATTCCTTGATACGTAGTACCTACTTATCATTTTATATCTGCATCGATTTGTGGACTTAATTAAGGTGTGGTTTAGGTTCCGGCTTTATTAACATGAAAACGTAAATCACGGTAAGGTAATGTTTAATTTAAACGCGCATAGTGTAAATAAAAAAGGCAACTTTACTCACCCTTTAACCCTTGATATAGTGGCGGTCCTTGCAGAGCTCTATCAGTTCTCGGATATCGCCCACCCGCTGCAGGATTAATTTTACCTCAGAATGAAATATTCCGGCGGTGTAACACGTTTCTTCCTGCTAGCGAACGGCATTCCGAATATTCAGAAAGGAAAAGACCTTTTCATCTATCAAGATCAGACTTATGTCATTGCGTCTTTAGCTGACGTCCAGTTTTTGTTCTTGTGATTATACATTCTGTAACATTTCATTGAGCCAAATCCTGATAATAAATGAGCGTTTCCACAATTGAAACAATTCTAGTTCTAGTCAAAAAAACATCCTCTCAACCCTCCAAGTCAATTACACATAATGAGAATGGAATGAATCAAGAAACTAAAGCGACAAAGAACTTAGGGGTTATTTTGGTCATCTCTGATATTACTGACCCTCTCTGGAATTTTAAATTTTACCTTAAGTTCGCGACCGAAACCGACAGCCGACGAAGCGCAGCCTACCGGAACACGTAGAAAAGCGTTATCACCGGAATGCATGGAATACGTCGGGTTTCAGTAGTAACGCGACGTCGGCGTCGTTACCACACCGGAGACAGCGTCGAATCGAGCGTCGAAAGACGACGCGCGAGCCGAAAACTTTGCAAACTCTCAAAGTGCGTACTTCCAAAAGTCGCAGAAGTAACGTTAAATAAACTTTTTATGACTTCACCGGGATTATAAACATTCTTATTTATTATTGCGGGTTAATCTTGTGAGATGTAATTTCCTGACGAATAGACAGTGAAGTTCAGAAATGGAAGGGACAGCTAACGCATCTGTTGGAGTATTCTTGCTTGCTTTCTCCGTGCTTATCCAAGGTAATTTTTTTGTCCGTTAATGTGCGACGATGGCATGCAAAATTTCAAAAAAAAACAAGAAATATGTTGGCAATGGCCGCAAAGTTCATGAACATCCTTACGTTGTTTTACTAAAGTCTATTTATAAATACCCCAACGCTGTCTGTATATCTAAATATGTTCTGCGGGTGTGTTATACACTCTGATTTGTCGTTATGGGATTTACGGTAATAGTAAATTTTAATCCATGTTTATTCATTTTGGAACTAAATAGTAAAGTTATACTAGACTACACACATTTACATTTCAACAAGCACGCAAGTTTTCTTTATGTAGGAGTAGGTACCTATTTAATTCATTCAATAATAATAATAATGGCACAACATATTTGAATACATCTACCATATGGACTGGACTTATTTTAAACACATGAGGCATGAGGTTACTTTTTATGAGCATCGTCTCGGAAATGTATTAAATTTTTTCCTGAATATCAAAAGTCAAATTTTAATCTAACACGGGGTAACATGTGCGTGTGGAAGAAAACCCGAATACTGTTCCCCCGATTTTCATTTCCTTCTTTCGTCTTTTATAAATTAAAGCACATATTCGTTTCCCCGGGTTTGTGTTACATGTCACTAGTCACACTCCACAATTTTGATTTATCTCATTTGAATTTGGTTGAAATAATTAATTGGACGTGCTACATAAAAGTGCTCTTATCGGTACTTGGTAAAATGTAGGAATAAAAAATTGGACAGTCACGGAAGCGGCTGAAACCTCCCCACTTGGTGAATAATCCTATCCCACCTCATAAATTTCAACCCATCCTTTAAAAGTGTTCTGTGGAGTTTTTTCCAAACCCTTTAAATTTTTTTGTCAAGAGGGCACTTTGAATGCATTTTTGGAAACAGAATTTGAAAACCTTTTGTGTGCTGATAAAGACAAATGGTGGTCAGCCGAGTCAGCTTTCAAATTTTAAAGCTGACATGCCAGAAAGGCACATCTGTCGTTGGCTGGTGTCACCAAAGTTAATTCGGCTGTTTGGCAGATTATGACATCTCTACGTACTAAATTTGAGCCCAATCGATCCAGTAGTTTGGGTTGTAGCGTGTTAATTAATGTTCCTTTGAATAAGAAATAAGAATAAGTTCATAAATCAAATTTCATGATGGCTTATGTTCAGTTCAGACATTTTTTAAAAACCACTATTTCGTGATCCTGAAACTTTGAAATGTGAATATCCGGTGTTATCTCAATTTCGAATTTTGGAGCGATTGCAGTAACCTCCCATTTTATCGGTTATGGGGAGGTTAAAACATAAGTGCCTAATTAATTACGACCAGAAAAATGAATTGTGTTGAAAACATCACATGATAAAATTTAGATTTCGTTTGATATCAGAAATGAAAGCGAATATTTCTACTGTTATTCTCACCTGGTTAATTACAAAAGGTTCTCTATCGAGTTTGCAAAAGTGTAGACGAGAGCCTGAAGTTGAATCGATTCATAATTGAAAAGACTTTAGCGTTAATCAGGCAAAAATAAAAAAAATCACAACTATACCCTGAGATACCTTGCATATTAAGCGATGTTTGAAAATAAAGTTTCGAAGTTTGAAGCACAATTTTTTAGCCCAGGGCATTTGTGCAGTTGAAGTATAGGTAGCTCTCCAAGCTAAAACTTTGAATAGCTCGTTTTATTTCATAGTCTACACATAATTTCGTTTGAATAATGGTGCCTATTATTTAGGAGTTGAGCTCATCGAAATTCATAACATTGCAAAATTTAATAACACCAAATCAGTGTGGAGGTGAGGTAGATAGAGAATTCGCGTACGCTATTGTCTCCTGTATAATAATTGTTGAAATCGCATTATACATACAGTGAGGTTCAAAAGTTGCTTCCCCCCTTTCGAACTCTATAGTGGAGGGGCATTTCGGAAAAACTCTGGGACACATAACCTTTATTAATTTCATGCAGTCTGAGGGTGCTGTCAAATACTTTTTTCGACTTCCGGTTTAGCCGGAAATGACCCTGAAATTGGTTTTTTAAATTGATACCCACATTTTTTTCAACTAATTGGGAATCTACGAATTTTTGTAAGTCGAAAACATGTGTCGTACTTGACCGGTAATCAAGTGACGGCCACCCCAGATTTTCAAAAACACCGAAGAAATCGGTGAAAAACGAAGATTTTTGAAAATTGCAAAAACATGTCAACCTTATTTTTTTGATACAAATTCAACTCGGCAGTTAAATTTCTTGTTTACTTCGTTTTGAATTTTTCAAATTCTCTGATTTTTTACGATTGGTGATTTTTACAAAAAAGAAATTAGAAAAATTTAATCGGGCAATCGAATTCGCTTCAAAAAAATAAGGTTGACGTGTTTTTGCAATTTTAAAAATGTTCGTATTTCACCGATTTGTTCGATGTTTTTGAAAATCTAGGGTGGCCGTGATTTAATCTCCGGTCAAGTGTGGTATGTGTTTTTAACCTAGAAAAATTCGTAGATTCCGAATTAGTTGAGAAAAATGTGAGTTTCCATTTAAAAAACAATTTTAGGGTTATTTCCGGCTACACCGGAATTGAAAAAAAATATTTGACAGCACCCTCAGACTGCACTAAATAAATAAATGTTATGTGCCCCAGAGATTTTTCCGAAGTGCTCCTCCGCGATAGAGTTCGAAAGGGGGGAAACAACTTTTGAACCTCACTGTATGTTCAGTATGCTGGTGAGAATTAAAGACCCGTAAATAGGAGGTACCTACGGTTTTTGACGGTGTCGGTGGCATTAAATAAAAGAGGAAATCTAATAAACGAAGGATTATAATTCATAATATAACGATATGTGGAACAACAGAATTGAACAAGAATACACATTATGGTTTGCAAAATGAGATGAAATTTTCCATTAAGGTAAACAAAACAAAGAATTTCATTCAATTCGTATGGGAATTAATTGACTTCATTAGTCAAAACAAGCAAAAAACATTTTTTGCCGTTTCAAAAAGTTGTGTACAAACCAATACCTTAATAAATTAGGGCACTAAATTCAATCCGATATGCCCATCAAGGGATTCTCGCGTTTAATACCTAGCCAGGTTTGAAGTAATTCCCACGTGCATAAATATCCGTGAAAAATTGTTGAATAATACAAATAATGTATCAAAAGAAATTGAGTTATGGCCGGTTATTATTCTTTATAATCGGCATAATTCACCGTATTCTGTCTGGTTGTTATGGTGATAAATGATTGGTCCGGGCAAATAAATTATTTCGTGTAGGTGCTAACGAAAAGTTTCACACTTGAAATATTTCAAAATATAAATTCGGCTCCACTCCGGTTAGGGAATAATTATTATTATTCATCATTGGGGCTTTACTTCTTCGACGATTAATCCTCGGAATTTTGGGAAAAAGAAGAAAGACCCGATTACCAACCTGCAGGCTCAAAGGGGTTGTTTTGCGCATAAAAAAAAATTGTTTCCCCCTGCCAAGTTTGATGTTGACGGGACCTCATCGTTTATTTTATTTTGTTCTCTTCGGCAAACAATTCGTTTTTGATTCAAAATCAATAACTCAACACTCTTTCGGCGCGTTTCAATTAAAACTGACATCCCCGACTTCCAACTATGAAATTACTTAACACTAATTCATCAATTATCCGTTACGTCCTGTCGGGAAATTTGATATTAATGATAAATCACTTGCAATTATTGTTATTTTCATGTGTGAAAAATAAATTGCTTCCATATTAATTATCATAACTAGTGTTTAACGTTACAGCAGGGCTAATTGAATAAATTGCCGCTCACAGGGTCCCTTAATCAAATTAAAATCTTGCTGGTAATTGGCTTTGAAATTATGTACAACAAATTAGGTCCGTGCATGTTCCTTTGTAGAACTTCTTGCAGTATTATTTAATTTCTTATTATATTATATTATTATTTATTTAATAATTATCAAACTAACATTAATTTACAGCAAGATGATGGCTATTTTAATAATTTAAATTTTTAAGGGATGACAATTGTAACGTGAGTCAATTGTAACACTGCGTTTTTCACTGCTACCTAATAACTGAAATGGAAGCTGTTTGAGTGTTTGCACAGTAAAGTAAAGTCCGTTCATTTTCTATAGCAGAACTAAAATATTTCTGGAACTGTACAGCCCTAATTTGTAAGGGTCTGTACTTTTGACAATTTGATCGAAATTTAGCGGGAAAGCAAAAACATTACATAACTCAAATCTTCTAGGGTTTATTTTTATTGTTAGCAGCAGTGTCACAGATAAACGTACCTAAGGCTTTTTCGTGAATATTTTTCTTTGCACTTTACTCAAAACTGCACGCTCGCAAAAGCCATTTTGGGCCAATTCAGAGCAATTGCAAAATTTTGACATTTGTCATGTTTTTTTTGAAATCGCTTCTACCGACTTTCCAGTTAGTAAAACTCCTTGCATTTGTCACTTTAAAGTGACAATTTACTGATGCAACAAAGTTTTTTTTCAGGAAATTTTAAAAACTTTGTTGTGGCCCCTCTACGCCTTCGTAAGAATTAGATGTTTGCTTGCATGGTTAAAACCAAAAGACTAAAATCTGCTACAATTGATCCGGGTCTCCCTTACCTAATATTATTTTGATTAAAAAATTATGACGTTATAATTTATAAATCGAACTTAAAGGCCCTGCCTGTGCTCTGCATTGCCCTAGACCACAATGCTTTTTTTTCAATAACGAGAACTAATTCAATTGCAGACTTTAACTTTAATCCGTTGACGTAACTGTATAATGGATCGTATAACCGATCCAATGAATTCACCTCTCCATCAATTAGCGATTCATTACCACATCAAGTTAACTAATTGGCTCTTTTTAGATTTGCCAAAAAGCCAGCTTCAATATATGTCCTCTGCATTGAAATTCGCCCCAATTAGACGAGTTGGAAAGAGATCTGTCTACAACATGAGAACATTTCCGGGAGTGCTCGGAGCGAATTATAACGAACGGTGTGACATAGAGGTGTCCCTTAAACATAACTGCTGGTTAATTTAACAACAAACACCATTCACAATGCATTTAACAGTTATTAGAATAGTTGTTAGTTTGTTTGCACGAGATGTTGGTATTGTTCTCCGCTTCACCCATCTGGCGAAGACAAGCACCCTCTGCTATACCGCGTTCGTCTAATTATAAACGCACATCCGCTCTCTGGCTTTCAAAAACAGACATCCTCGTCGACAGGGCAAAGTTTCAATTTTCAAGACGTTAAAACAATCAAGACGTCCCCACATGCATAACTTTCTAGCGAGTATCTCTAAGCGAGTTAAATGAATTTCATCCCTCGTTATGTGTTCGTTTCAAGGGCGACACAGTTTCTCGAGCGCGTATCCTTAATCTTTTTATACGGAGAGCCCAAGGAGAAATCGCTGTGGAATACTAACACATGACGGGTTAAAAACCTTTATAAACATCAGCATAACAGCGCTTTGTTTATTTGGACAACTAGCGGGGTGATTCAAACCGTGAAAGTTAGTGTACCATAGATCCTACTCCTGACCGGGCTAGATACCACCACATACTATAATGAATAATGAACGGTGCCTCCTGCAAACACCCGTCCTATGATGCTTGTTTCGACCAACCATTGTTATTGTTGGTCGCATCATTGAAAAGACCGGCTATTAAACGATGAAAAATGGATGCTTTAATGGGGAAAATGAATCGAACAACGACTTCACCAGGATAGTAATTAACCCGACTAGATTTGCTGATACATATTGACAAGAGTGTTAATTTCTGTCGAACAATATTTCATTACGGAGTCTCGGAGTCCAGATTGAATTATTATTACTTTCACAATAGGGTAACCTGCGTTTTCTATCGAACTTTTCAAATTTTTTATGTAAAGATCTGTCATTAAGAATGACAATGAATACTTGGAAAATAATATCCAGGATTGGGTAAGTGAACGAGGAATGCTGACATAACAGGGGGAACATTTTAAGTATAAAAACTTGGGCAGTTACGGAAGCGGCTGAAACCTCCCCATTTAGTGAATAATCCAATCCTAGCTTATAAATATCAATCCATATAATCAGTCTTAAAAGTGTTTTGTGGAGTTTTTCAAACCCTTTCAATTGTTTTGTGAAAGGAACACTAAGTTTGGATGCATTTTTGAAAACAGCGTGATAATTAATGTTACTTTGTTTCGAATTCTGTGATTTTATGCCGAAGAGATGCTAAATGTGAGTACATTTTTAGATACAGAATTTGAAGCCCTTTCACGTGCTGATAAGAAAACATGGTTCATCAATCAAATTTCATGGTAGATTTCATATGCCAAAAAGGCACTTGGCGTTTGCGGATTGGCAAAAAAAATTAAATGGGCTCACCAGAAAACCAACACTAACCTTCATACCGAACATACGCACACACAGACATTTTTTAAAAACCACTTTTTCGTCATCCTGGGACCCTAAAACCTAAAGATCTGGTGTTATCTCAATTTGGAATTTTGGATTTATTGCAGAAACCCCCAATTTTTATATTGGGGGTGGGGGTTACAAAATTTATGAATGATTTTTTTAATGGGTCCTTCTCAATTATTTGCACGGCTTAGAAAAAAGGGTTGTTGTTGAATGTATTGAAGTTGATTTAAAACATTTATTGGCCAAAGGCCTAAACGATGAGGATGAATAATTATTGCACAAAGGGTCTTCGATTTACCTACAGGTTCACTCTAAAATTCAACCACCACCCAGAAAGTGTCTACTGAATATATTATGTGCCAAATTTCGTCTCAATATCTTCAGTTGTTTGGTTTGTAGCGTAAGTATTCAGTATTTGCTCACGAGTTACAGACTAGTCCCGAATGTTCAAAAACCACTTTGGCTCAGCAGTTTTCAGTTTTAACTTTCACAAAAACAGGCTACGGCTGAAAATTGGTACAGATGCTCTACTAGCAGTCCTTAAGGTATCAAAAGTCGCATTTTCGGGGGCGGAAGGCCTTATGTAACTGTCATACCTTATTTGTCGCATGCCTTGCTTATTTATCAAGCGATTTGGTACAGATTGGTCTTAAAAAGATCACAATGAAAGACGGTTGCTTTGTTGTTCGCCGCGAAGGATTTTTGACTCAGTCCAGTTAAATTACATTTTAATCGGGAAATAATAATTATAAAGTTTTGATACACGACGGTTTACTTAGTTTAGTGCAGTCGTATTAGGAGAAAATGTGGAAATAATTAGAAGACAATGGTTTTTTTTCGTTTAGATGTTCTACTTTATGTACTGTTTAACATACTAAAAGTCCTGACAAATCCTGTGTGTGCGTTAGTCGTAATCTTCAAAAAATTGTGGAGGGCGTCGGTCCCTCCAACGTTTTTCCTTTATATTTCGAAAACCGTTGATCATACGTGAATTTTTCACGTTACTAAACTGAGAGAGAATAAAATTTCCAACAAAATGAGTATATACTTGCATTCATAGCTTTTTCTGTTTTGCAGAAAAAAATATAAATTGCAAAACTTGAGTCGCGTTAGAATTTTTTTAAATAATGTGAAAATAATTAGAAGACAATGGTTTTTTGCTTTGAAATGTTCTACTTTTTGTACTGTTTGACATACCAAAAGTCCTGACAATTCTATGTGTGCGTTAGCCGCAATCTTCAAAAAATGTTGGAGGACGATGGTACCTCCAAAGTTTTCAATTTATATCTCGAAAACAGAAGAAACTATGAATGCAGGTATATACTCATTGTATTGCAAATTTTATTCTCTTTCAGATTAGGCACGTGAGGAATTCACGTAGGATCAACGGTTTTCGAGATATAAAGGAAAGGAGAGGTACCCATGTCCTCCACCATTTTTTGAAGATTGCGAGTAACGCACACACAGGATTTGTCAGGACTTTTAGTATGTTAAATAGTTACATAAAGTAAAACATCTCAACATAAAAAATATTGTCTTCTAATTATTTCCACATTTGCTTAAAAAAATTTTAATACGACTACTAATACTTCCTAGCTATAAAATAAAGAAATAAATAAATAAAAAGTTTTCCTCAAATTTTGAGATGTAACATCCTTTTTCTTGAAGAAGGTGTACCTGTTCCAGTACCCACTTCATGCACCTAGCCTTTTTGCGATTATTTCCCCAATGGTAATCCGACGACAAAAATGTGTACAAATTAAAATGTTCACCATCAAATTTGCAACAAAAACTATTTTTTTCGGCCGATGGTCGTTGGGGAAATAGTCGCAAACAAGCCACACGAAGTCGGTGCTGGAGTTTGCTGCAAGAAAAAGATGTTCCATTTCAAAATTTGGGGAGAACTTCTTAGGACCGATTTCATAAAAAAAGTGCCCTTTAAATATTTGCGTAGCAACATTTGAAAACGACTGCTCCTGATTGAACAAAATCCCTTTAACGTCGAGTTTAAATTTAAAAGACCTTTAACTTTTGTTATGAAATCGGCCCTAAGTACCTAAGTACCCTAAGTACCAAGTACCTATATT
This sequence comes from Pycnomerus fuliginosus, assembly GCA_963924575.1. NCBI lineage: Eukaryota > Metazoa > Arthropoda > Insecta > Coleoptera > Zopheridae > Pycnomerus > Pycnomerus fuliginosus. The sequence goes on along the minus strand of OZ004618.1, from coordinate 21,024,760 downwards.
ATAATTATTTCCCCTACAAAATCTAATATGACTGGACTATCAGTGGTCACACACCCGGATTATTATTGATTAGGTCGTCGTGATCAATTATAAGGTCAATCCTGACCAAGTCGGTTCATAAACAAGCGTGGTATGGAAAACATAAAGTACTGACCATCACTTCAGCCACTTAAAAAGAATGGGACACCTGCACCGCAAACTTCGGGACTTTTGACACGTCATTCTGGACCGTCAGTAGAGCATCTGTACCATTTTTCAGTCTTACTTTTTTTGTGGAGGTACGCTATTTTTTGACTAAACCTCCTGGGCTGAGCTACTTTTGGTATTCTGAGAAATGTGCGACCACTGCTCTAGGCCCGCTATAGAAAATGCATTATAATTCTTATTTTTATATTGTCCGTCGAAATCAAGATGCTGATGGGTAAAGTATCTAAAGCTCCTCAGTTTCCGTATTTTTTTGGTGCTACCCACATTCGTCTCGAATGTCGAGAATCTTTGTCTAGACTTCGAAAATGAATTAACCAAGTTGATTAATTACAGCAAACTTTTTGTTGTTCCCAATTCAATACTCTTCTAACAAAGAACGAAATGGGAAAAATGCCATTAAACAATGACCTCTTACAATACAATTTTTGTTGCTATCGACCTTTCCTCAATATAGCATTTTTAGTTAATTGAGCTGGGAATAGTTCCGTTTCGAATGAGCTTTTGCATTTCTCCAGCAGAATCATTGAATGGGGAAGCGAGTGTCCTACAATAACATCGCGATGCTGGTCTTAATCCCAATTATCCACAGGCATGTGTTTGCGCCGAATTCTGCAGCATTTATCCACGTTCTCAGTATAGCTAAGCGGCTTTGGTAAATTACGTTAAACTCGGTAACCATAAATGATAAATAAAATAAAACGGCAATTAAATTTCCTCAATGGTGGACTCTTTAGCGTGTAACAAATCGCTGCTAGTCTGTCGTTGGCGGCGAACGAGGGGGTGAAAAGATGAGTGGAATCCTGGCGTGATTTAGTTATGTTACTTTTGATTGATGGTCGTTAATTTCGGCAAAACAAAATTAGGAAAAGCGAGCGCGGCTTCGAAAGGAACTCGTCGGCGGTCTCCATAAACGCCGTGTAAATTGCACACAAATTCAGTTCGAGGCACATAAACTTTTGCAAATTCGGTTTTAAATAGATTTTCTCATTTCCTTGCCGGGGAGAGCGCATAAGGTAATATAAAATTTTATTACAATACAATTTCTCAGGAGTGTAAATAGAAATGAGACTTAAATCGCACGAACTTCAAATTCAGCTTTATTACCTGAAAGTTTACCGGGGGATGATGCAGACTGACTGCATCATTCGAAAGTCAATCCGTTTTATTACTATACTACTCTTGCTGCTATACGCCGAATCGACCAACCAACGAACACACAATTTGCATGTATAATTGACGTCCTGTATACAATTTCCATAACTTGCCCCAATAATGTCGTATTAGCAGGCGTATCATTTGTGCTAATGTCCGGAATGGTGTGAATTGATAATTTAAATCGAAGCTTCTTGATAACTGTCATTTTCATGCATTCATTAGGCCACAGACGTTCCCTAATTGCCTCTTACCCGGTCGGATGCCACCTACCCGACCTAAAATACTCATTATTTGCTTGCTTCTAGCTTTTAACTTGAAAATACGTCACTTTTTAAGATTTATTTTACGACTTTAAACCCGGAACAGAATCAGATTCCCATTTTATGGGGAATACAAAGAAACCGTTTATTCGTCCCCGCAATTTTTATTTAAATCTTTGATGTTGCTGTTAAGCGATATGCCAACCTAATGCTCTATCAGAAAAATAAGACTAAAAAATCATAAATCTTAGTCCTTTCCCTTAAGGAATTGAACATAAGCTTGACGTATGTTTGGGGATATCTAAGCGTGGTTCACTGATCCGTTCGCATCTGGACTGACAGGAATAATTTCAGGGTGAACTGGCGTTAAAAACAATAAGCACGAACGTGTTAAGCAATCTTTAGAATTATAATTTCTGTAATGCTATGATATGGAATCTCGCTGCCGACAATTACTGATGGGTTGGCGTGTAGCGTAATAGATTTCTGATTGGTCACGTCAGATTATGTCAGCACGTTGGTTTATGATACTGAAGCCTCGTAATCGTAATTGAAAACAAGGAATAATCGGATTATTAGATATGTGTCATTGACAGATTCAAAAGAGATTGATCGTAAAATTAGGTTGTCCTAGAATTTGACGAACTTTAAAAAAAAAATGTTTTTTTTAAAACAATATTGATATTTTGTTTCAAAATATGTACATATTTGTAGGGTTACCTGCACAGTAGTTGACCACCACTCAATAATTGACCACAAAATAGTAATCGTCGTCTGTTAAGGTTCAAGTACACTCCATTAAAAAAAAACTGTAAATTTAAATGTGATGAAAAAATTACCGATAATGTGATTAGCTGTAAGGAAGCTTCACACAAAATTAAAAATTGTTCGTCCCGGGACCTTAAAAAAAAATAAAAACGCGTTTTTTTCAGTTTTTATTTTTTATGGGCCTCACAGACGAACGATTGTGCTATTTTCTTTTCGTTACTTCATTACATATGATCAAATTGTTGGTAATTTTTTCGTTACGTTTGAACTTACAGTTTTCTTGCAAAAAAATCAAATACTATAAAAGTTGTCATAATTCGCATATTTATCAGTAAATTACAACGAAAATCGCACGATACTAATCATTAGCTAATAGAAAAATTGATTTCTGTGTGTTTACCATGGCAACTCAAGGATTTCCTGGAAATTTTTGATACCCACCTAGACCAACCTAAACGAAATTAATAAGTGGAAATTTTTATGTCAAATTAAATGTCAAAAATCATTTCTATTCAGCTTCTGCGGCTGTATCGTTGCTATTTTCTTACCGAATCTGCATTCGAGCATTAATTCATTTCCTGGAAATTTTAGTCGTGCATCCCAACAACGTAATCGGGCCGATTAATACGTTGTTGGGATGCACTCCAAAAATTTCCGGAAAGAATTAATGCTCTTATGAGATTATAAGTGAAATGAATATACGTGAAAAATTAACATGGGGTTTAAACGTTTACATGAGAACTATAATGAATAAATCCTTATATTGAAAAAAATAATATAAAGTTAGTTTAGTATTTTAAAACTGACGGCCTTTCTTCTCCGCCTAGAATAATTTATTTACTCTCCAATTAGGTGATGAATGCAAAATGTGATTGTACTATGTAGTATATGTATAGAACTCTAAATAACGATTTTGCAATGCGGATTATTACAGAAACTATTATTTCATGATGAAAAAGCTCATGGTCAATTTTTGGTGGTATATTTCTCATCGTTTTCTAGTGGTTGACCACGTGGTCAACCACAGAACAGATTATATCTTCATTTTTAGGCAATGGCAGAATGCAGAGCATCTTGGATGTTCACTGGTGGATCCCATTTGTGAAACATTGCTTTGTATCCAGTGGTTGTCCAAGTGTGGTCAATTATTGGGCTAAGAATAAAATTAAGGGAGTTACCAATGATTCCCAACGCTGATATATTTTCGAAATTTTTGTAAGATCAGTGACGATAATTCATTTTGTCTTCAAACGTCAAAAAAAACTGAACTTCAGTGACATTTTTTGACAATGTTAAAGTGACATTTCTATGCCATGGCAATGAAGTACATTCTTTTTAATCCGGCGGCGGAAAAAACTTTTCAGTCGCCGGAGTAAGTAGTGACGTTCTTCCTTTTCCTTTCACACCACTTGATGAATCTTCGGTAACCGCATCCCATACCAAACTAAGCTTATTCTTAAAGATATGAGTAATAATTTAATCAAAAATATCGTCTTTCAATGAATTTTCTGCGTTTGAAGAAAAAATAGCATATGTCGTTCGGAGTAAAGGTGCCTTTGTGTGGCTCAGCTGGATTTTCAGACAGACATCCAGCTACCTAAATTAAAATAATACAGTGCCCATTTTCGTTACTTTAGAGAGTAGGCCTTTTATGAAATGCATCTTTTGAGGCACGTATACCTACTCAAATCAAAAAAATCATAAGAATAAATAGTTCCCTGATGCCGAGTTTCAATTCAAAATTTGCATTTTCGTTGGGTCTTCCCAATTCTTTTACGTGCTACTGCAATTGCAAAGTTTAACCAATTCCCATTGTATTTCTTCAATTCGTTTAAACCGCAAATGTTTCAATATTTTGAACCAAATTCAGCAATTTAATTAAATTAACGAAGCATGCGGGAAACTCTGATGGATCACCAACTTTGTAATTTGGAAATTCTGCTCATAAACTGCGTATCGAAAGAGATAAAACCAATAACACTGTGGAGTTTGTCTTTAAAATTCTAAACTAGAAATTTTTCAATCGTTTTGCTTGCCGAGGAGGTATTGACTAATCGGTTCTTCAAAAATTGTTGGAAAGGCCCATTCTGTAAATAGCTGATTAAGATCGGTTGCGCTGCAGATATCGTAAAGAATTGTAAGGAAAAGTTGTTCTGAATTTATTGTTCACCGCCTTAATGCACTTTAATAGGGCGAGTTGTACCATAAACATTTAATTCTGGAGGTAACGCTAACTCCATTACGATACCATAGAAACAATTGTTGTCAACAATTTATTGCTACAGAATTTTTGAAGAATTAATTTGAACACCAGGATTAAATGTTTGGTACAACCCGCCCTAAAGACTATTTTTTTAACCTCCCCAACTCCATCACAATTTTAAAAAAATGGGAGGTTACTACAATCACTAAAATTTTCGAATTTGAGATAGCACCAGATCTTCACGTTTTGGGGCCTCAGGAACCCAAAAAAGCGGTTTTCAAAATGTGTCTGTGTGTGTGTACGTACGTACGTACGTTTGTAGACACGCCACAGCCAAAACTAGTAGACCGATTTAGCTGAAATTTGGTGCGTAGGCATCTCATAACCCAACTTATATCTGAAAAGCTTTTGGAGCCAATCGTGCAACTAGAAATGCCATTTTGGCACATCAACTTTTAAATTTTAAATGCAAACCCCCATTTTTCACGTCACGATAGGAAAGGCCTTCAAATTCTGCTTCTAAAAATGTATTCACTCTCAGTGCCCTTTTGACCAAAAATTTAAAAAAAATTGATTTTTATCGGACTTTAAAATCGCGGTACGGCCGAGCCCCTGAACCGATTTAGCTGAAATTTTGCACATATGGGGATTGTATTACACGTCGAAGAACTGAACAAATTTTGGATTCAATCGGCCTACGGAAAGTGCCGTTTTGGCACACCAATGTCCAACAAGGATGACGTACGGGATCCTCCATTGGGGTCATTCGTCATGTAGGCACAGAATTTTTTCACTTCAACGAAAAGCAATTAGAGCAATCTTTAATCTACCCTATCGAGCTGATTGCAAAGAGTATTTTATTAAACATAAAATTTTAACATTAACAGCTTTGTATATTTATCATTGCTTGAAGTACATAAGAAATAACTTAAGTAAATTCAATCTGACATCTGAGCTCCATACCCACGACACACGTAACAGGGACAATATTTCTTTACTCCCACTTAGACTAACCCGAACACAAACGGGCACTAGGTACTTCTGCGTAAAGTTTTACAATGTTCTTCCGACAGAATTTCGGAAGCTCCCTTGTAGGATTTTTTGCCAAGAACTCAAGTCTTTTCTAATATACAATTGTATATATTCTATTAGTGATTATTTTGACTGTGATTTAACTCAATTGTGCAAGCAGATATAGATGTTATTAGAATGTATTGACTTATGTGTTACTGTTTACTCAGTTGTTGCATCAATAAATCTTATTATTATTATTATTATTATTAACTTTAAATTATTCACTTATTTAACCATCCAAAACAAGTTTTTGAAAGATTTATTGTCACCATCAGAAAGGTCTTCAAATTCTGGTTTTAAAAAAAATGCAGCAGTGAAGCGGCTGGAACCGCGTGGATCTTTGACTTGTGTTTCTAGCCGAATTAGCACAGAAATTGTATAAGACTGGTTTCAACGACGGTTTTAGAACTGCCTAAAAAGGACTTACTTATACCTACTTTTCTCTGATGAATGTTTCAATTTGTGTGTTCTAAAAAAGTTCTAAAACCATCATGGAAACCAGTCATACATTTTCTTTGCTAATTCGACTAGAAACCCAAGTCAAAGATCCACGCGATGGGGAGGTTCCAGCCGCTTCACTGCTGCATTTTTTTAAATAAAAATTTTTGTAATTTATGTTTCGAATTTTAATTTGAGATCAAAACAAGATTGCGAACTATTTTTCTAGAATATGAGTCTGTCCTAATATTTTTCCGTCACTTTTAATATTGAAAAATAAAAGGCGTTGCTTCCAAGTGTGCAGAATTCTTCTTAGTTTTAAATTAATCTATCTAACAATACAGTTTAAATAAATCAATTTCCGAAACGATATTTAAAATTATCGTCGGTCAATAACTGGGTATACTTTGGTCAATTTCTGGCAAATTGTGATCTTTAATTCATTTTATTTTATCTTCCAAATGAAAGACAAAATTATTTTAAATTTGATATATGCAGCATAGCAATGGGACCTAACAGTCTTTACCTTGATAATCAAAAAGTTGATTAGGTTCGCATTTTGGAAATTATAAAAGGCTAGAATTGAAATTGTCCTTCACTGGTCAACTAATGGCCAGGTGACCCTATAGTGTATTCCCGATAACTTTGCAACAGGTTATGATATGAATATGAAATTTTCGCCACAATTACAGCGAAAGATCTTAATCATTACAATTTTAACCTCCCCACTCCACTTCACCATTTAAAAAAAGGGAGGTTACTGCAATCACTAAAATTTTCGAATTCGAGATAAGACCGGATCTATACGTTTTGAGGTCTCAGGAACCCAAAAAAGTGGTTTTTAAAATGTGTCTGTATGTATGTACGTACGTTCGTACGTACGTTCGTACGTTCGTAAACACGCCACAGCCCAAACTACTCGACCGATTTGGCTGAAATTTGGTACGTGTGCATGTGATAACCCAACTTAGATCTGAAAAGCTTTTGGAGCCAATCGTGCAACCAGAAGTGCCATTTTGGCACATCAACTTTTAAATTTTAAATGTAAACCCCCATTTTTCACGTCACCATAAGAAAGACCTTCAAATTCTGCGTCTAAAAATGTATTCATTCTTAGTGCCCTTTTGACCAAAAATTAAAAAAAAATTGATTTTTTTCGGACTTTAAAATCGCGGTACAGCCCAAGCCCCTCAACCGATTGGTCTGAAATTTTGCACATGGGGATTGTATTACACGTCGAAGAGTTGAACAAATTTTGGATTCAATCGGCCCACGGAAAGTGCCGTTTTGGCACACCAATTTCGAAACTTCTCTCATTCACCCATCAAAAACAACTTTTTGAAAGATTTATTGTTATCATCAGAAAGGTCTTCAAATTCTGGTTTTAAATGAGATAAAATTTATTCGCATTTAGTACCCTTTGGGTAGAAAAATCGAAATTTTGTAATAACACTGAAACCACGTTATAGCCCAAACTACTGGATCGATTTGTCCGAAATTTGGTACATGGAGGTTAGGTAACCCATTGAAGAGCTGAAAGGCTTTTGGGAGCAATTGGTCCACGGGAAGTGCCATTTAGGCATATCAACTTTAAAATCTTAAACACAAGTCACGGAAATCAAAGACCCATGCGTTGGGGAGGTTCCAGCCGCTTCTCTGCTGCCTTTTTTTTTTATGCAAATTAGAAATATAATTTTTATAAATATGACGCTGAAAAACGAGCGCTAGCAAATTATGTAGCTGGGCTCTTTACTATCGCTAAAACAGCAGCCCCGATCTATTAGTTAAAGACGCTAGACACTCGAGAAATTACAAATTCTTAATTAATAGTAAATCCAAAGTTGATTATATTTTCGGACTTATAATATAATGCCAGCGGCTCATGTTTAATGAGGTTGAAAGGAATACGGCGCAAATGTCAGAGGTAAAAAAATTAAAGAATGTTCCAGCAACTGCGAATCTCTTTTCGTTGAAAAGGATAGATATTCCGATGTAATTAAAAGTTACTCTTTAAATCTGTAAAAGTAGAATGAAGTAATGCCCACGTTTTTTTGATTTAACTTTCCTCATAAAGAAAATTGTGTGAGCTTTTCCATTTAAATTAGAAGTTTTACGGTGCCTTAGACAATTGTTGAAAATTGGGATTGCCAAAAGTCGGCAATACAGATTAATAAAATTAATCCGTGCGAGTTGGAAGATGACGTGTTCGCATTGTGTGAAAATAGCAATTTGTAGGGATAAGTAAGGCGTGTGGCTACAAATCTTTCATTACTGAAAGCAGCCACCAGGTTTTGCCATTAGCTACAATGGAATGTGAAATTTGCTTTGGAAATACATCTTGAAGTTGTACCAAATAAATTCACGGTGCGCCGTAAACAAAGACGAGATTGTGAATCTCAGTGGGGAAACTCGGATCCTCCTGTATGTGTTAGCATTTTTATTCCCTGGTTGCCAACTTCCAACTTCTAATCCCTAAACTGAACATTGTTATACGGTTACCCATTTACTTCAAATCTAGTCAAGACAACAAATATTCTCTTCCTACGTCCTTCGGGTTATTTGTTAAGTAATTAATTTTGATAATTCTAGTTATATAGGAACAGGGGCCTATGTTATTCACCACAACAAATTACGAGAGGTCGCTCATCTAATTATGTCAACATTGTGTTAAGTGATTGTGACAAATCACTGTTTACATTTTAACGAGAAATTATAGGCCGACCCACTTCACCAGGCATTTTTCGATCGTCATGAAACTTTGTACCGAATTATATTCTGGCCGAGTATAGCTTCTAGGCCTTAATTTTCTGAACATAAATATTCATATTCGTCTATGTGAAATATTCGATGTTTTGAACAGGTGAGTTTGGGAATAGCTTAGTTCAAATCTAATGTTTCTACCGGTTTGAGTTCAGTATTAGCAACATAATTACATACGTTAATCAGTTCTGTTGATATTACAAGAGGTTACTATCAAATATATGAATTCTGGTTTTTCGCCCCATTAACTTTTATGGCACTAAAATAATGTTGTACTGTTAACATATCACCTAATAAATATTCACACAAATTCAAACAAATACGCTTCTTTAGAATTGAAACAATGTATCTTTTGGAAAGGCATACTAAAAGTTTCACCACAACGATAGAATATTTTATAACCTCAGTGTTTGTAGTAAAGTGAGCCGATCGGTTCTCTGGATTTCATTCTGGATAAAATCTGGTCCTGTATTTGCATAGGTGCACGGCCCTGCAAATTTCGAGCACGGATCTGGTCCCTGTTTAAAACAAATCCTTACATCCCACCCCGTCAGATCGGTGAGGATTTTGTAAAAGGCCGGCCGTCCGGTAACTTTCCCAAACAAAAACTCACTTTATATGTATTTGATAAAAGGATTATGAGAGAATTTCAAAGCAAGCTGCAAACAGAACTCCGGTGTAGATTATTGTTCGGATTGGTTCAGAATTTCAAAGCAGATATGCTCTTGCTTTAGAAAAGGGGGATTTTTGTGTGTTAAAATAAATGGCATTTTAGTGAATGATACATTGATCGGTGTCAAACACGGGAGCACACATTTGCGTGCTTGTAAACAGTTACTGGTAAAATACAATTTACAATTTGGTAAGTACTGCGACATTTGAAATTGGTTTTGCCTTTTCGATATTTTCGATCAAATATGCAAAAACATATGCTGTCGGGGGATAATATTGGATGTGAGTCTACGATGATTGTGAATTTTTAATTAAAGCAATGTCCGTTTTTTCTTTTCTGGAAAGCTTATTCCATTTAATTTCCACCATTTACCTCTCTTGTGGTTTCTTGTTAACTATTTCATTAACCCGACCGAACAAATATTCGTTGTTCCTTCCCTTCTATTTAACCGAGGGATTTTTAATATTTCATGAACTGAAATTAGACTCGATTTTCCCAATTTATATATCTGGCTTAATTAGTTTTTAATTCACTGAACTTCTCACAATTGCCAACAGAGCGTAATCATATTTTTTTTACATTTAATTATGGCAATAATTAGAAACACACCATGTCGTTGTACGTTTTGATTTCTTCTTACCTGGGATTGGTATAGAAAGGTCCAACTGCGTTTAATTGTTGAGGAATGTTCCGCATTTTTGTAAAAAAGTAATGAATGGACAGATAAATCTGATTGCTTTTTACAAAAATCGCATAGTTGACGATCCCCCAAGATTCCTGCTCAAAGAGGATGTGAGTGATACTGCAACCGACAATTTTCAGTCATGCCTCCATGCTCAGAAATTACACCATGACGGGTACACCCAACAAATTCATTTGCCGTCATAAGGCCGGAAGTATCGATTCTAATTTACCTGTGTCTCTACCTTGAAAGAATCGAATGGCTTCACAGTAGAATCGCGAAACTCATTTAACACGAATTTCATTGTACAATTAAAATCCTAATGAGAAATCGCTAGTAATCCCGATTTCTGCATCACATGCAACATTTGAACTGCATATTATATGAATAATGATAGATCGTGATAATACATTCCAACAATGTCGGGGATCCTCGAATTAATTTATTATATGACGCAGTACAATAATACTCTGTAATATTAGTAATAACAATATTTAATAGTGACAACATAAATATCGGTTGTTATACATCGTATGGTATTTTTGTGATTGTGCGGTTTCGAAGACACGCACCCCTTGGAACAAGAGGCAATTTAGGTAGCTTTGCACCTTGTTATTCTAAAATATATAAGGTTACCCCATGTTATTCTTTGTTTGAAATGTACAAAGGGATATTTTTACGGGTTTTAAAGGCACAGTTTTTGCCTGTAAGCCATCAAAGAGCTGAAAGTACGATCCGGTTGCTACCCAAATTAAAGCAATAACTATAATGAAATGTAGTCGGGGAAAAAATCTTTTGATGTAAAGCTGGAGTGCCAGTCTAATCTTATTTAGTATAAATAGAGACGAGGTAATTTAGGCGAAATACATGATGCGGAGCTAGACGGTGTATTGGAGTCTTGAGGCGCTAATAGAAATGGGAGGACCGGAAACATTCCGGACATCGGGGAATTGGGAAAATTGGTGCTGTTCACACGGGCATAGAGTTTCTGAGAGAATCACCGCCGACGATGTTTACCGGATTTGCAGATAATTAACCCTTATTACTCCGAGAAAAGAAGTTGCGGTAAAAAGACAATTCCAATCTAACTTTTTCCTTGAAATTCTAAAATGAAATAATCGAACGAATTGGATTCCTAAACACGTAGAGACACACATTACCGAGCTACTGTCAGAACTTGAGGAGGAGCCAAAAATCGACTGGGGAATACGAATCTGGAATAGTAATCCCTAAATCAATTTTTTACCAAAAATTGCAATAATTAAACTTTAGCAGTTATATTATAATAACGCCAACACCATAATTTACAGACGCTCGATTTTCCTGTATCATTTCCGCCACCAATTCCAGAATAAGGATAACATATTATACCCCACGGTAACATTTAAAACTAGTGACAAATTGCCGGGATTTGTCAGCTTTATAAATGTTACCTTGTGTATATTTTTTATCACCATTTCGCGAGTTGACGGACTTCAGTATTGATGGTTAAATATCCAAATTAGTTAGCTTTGCAGGTCTGAACATTTCGTTTCAGTTGAAAATTGATTTCAATTTAATTACATTATACAGGAACAAACCTCGGAATTCTCACAAAATTGAAACAAATTTTTTTGACGAACCCGTGGTTTAAGCTTATTTAGATAACTAATTAAATCATAACATTAGGCCGCTTTAATTATATTCCATTTATGCGTGGATAATTAGACAAGAGCATTAGTTCAATGCGTGTGCAACTACAGCATTGGCCGTTGCATCAAATTCTAATCAAATTTCACAATTACGGCCGTATTCATGGAGTTATTATCGATACAATCCATTCACCAAATAATTAGTGCCTGATTAGAAATTAACTACATTTTGAGATTGCTCCTTTACACCTATGCACAAGATCCTTTGTGACTGATGTTCAAAAGATTTTATACCAGCTGGACTATAAAGAATTTGGTGCGTATTAAATCTGTGACAATGCACAATTTACAAAGCAACTTGGTAAGTTTAACTTTCAGTTTGCCGAACTTATGGCCTTTGTTTTTACAAGTAATAAAATAATAAATTATATAAATGAATAAATTTTATTGTTTTTTGAATACAATGCCAATTTCATTGCCCACTATTGGGATCTCTTAAACTGTAAGAGTTAGAAGATCGGTTAAATCAGATGAAAGTTGCTATTTTTTAAGGTGATTAAGAATCTGTAAAGAATTCTTCGATACCTTGATTCGTTCTTGAGTTATTCCGAAAAAACTGAAAATGGACATTCTAGAGAAAAAACTAAATTTTTCTATAGCCTTTCTAGATTTTGAGTAACGATAGTCAACTTTTCTTTTTCTTATGGCCGCCATATACGATTTTAACGCCATTAGACACCGAAAAAAATCGGCTTTTCAAAAATGTAACCAATCCGGGCTTTTTGAAAACAAAATTCTAAAGCTTGACTCACACGATGCCAAGACGTGTTTTATTATCGTTGAATTAAATTCCTTTGACATGTCATAAGAAATTGAGAACTCCAAATGCCAAATGTCAAAAATAATAAAGTCCCAAGTTTCATTTACTTAGCATCAACTGTTACGAAAATACTAATATTCTTTAAAATCGTGATTTTCGTTTTTTTCAGGATAACTCGGTAACGAATCAAGATATCGGAGAATTCTTTACAGATTCTTAATCACCCTCAAAAAGAGCAAACTGACAATGAAATTGATAACACCCTGTCTATGTATTCACGCCTTACTTGCTAAAGTGTCTTAACCTGGTGGATTATGTAACCTATAAAAAGTTATATTGGCCTACCAAAAATGTATACACCGAGCTTAAACGGTCACTTAATACACAGTGTCCGGAAAAGTAATATTGGCCTACCCAAAATGAATACCAACGAGCTTAAAGGGTCACTTCATACACAGTGTCGGGGAATAATTTTGAAATATTTCGGTGGGTTATTCTACATCCGTTTGTGTAGTTTATTTGGAAATATTTTTTTTATTTAAAATCAATATTGTTGCTTTTTTGTTCTTTTTCATATTTATGTATGTTGTACTACTCAATAAAGGGTATTATTACAATTCAAAAAATTTGAAAAAAGGTTTGTATCAATATGAGTCCGGAAATGCTCTCTAATATGTCAGTGTCCCCTCTATTCCCTACGCCCCTGGGATCATGACCGGAAATTTTAAATCAGCGTGTCAGTGTCCCCTCTATTCCCTACACCCCTGGGATCATGACCGGAAATTTTAAATCAGCGCAAACGATTTAGCGTACCAAGTAACAGCCCCATACCAAATTTCGTCGTGATATCTCTAATACTTACAAAGTTAATGGTGAAAAAATACTTTTAGGAATCCCATCTTTGAGCCCTAGGAAGCATTTCCGGGTCCATATTGTCAGGAATTTTTTTCATATTTTGAGCTGTTGAATCACCCCCGAAATATTTCAATGTTATTTCCGGACCCTCTATGTACGGATTCAAAGTACATAAGTACCTCGATAAGTACATATGTATAAGTAAGAAAGAAAAGTCAACTCTAGTAGTATATTTACGCTATGTAACAAAACAGTTAGAAAGCGAAAAGTTAAATACTAAATACTTCGTTGCAAACAATGTCAAACAAAGCAAATTTTAAAAATACAGTCTAGCATTCAGGCTGTCCCACTAAGGAGTAGCGACACAAACAGTTTTTTTTAGACGGCACACTCTGTATTTCAACTTTTTTTAGTCTTAGGATGAATTCCAACTAACATTCATTAATCATGTTTTCATCTGAAGTAAATCGTTTAGAAGATAATGTCAATTTTGTGGGAAAAAATACTTTGCACTATTTGTTATAAAAAATGACCCTACAATCAATTTTCAACCTCTAGATTTGAAAATTTGGCATGCAGTGTTTGGCGTACGTTTCAAGCTCTTGAAAACGGTTCTAGCATGTTGAGCTCGTCTCCAGTGTATTATGAATTTATGAACCTTCAATTATATTTTTTTAAATGGCAGCAGTGAAGCGGCTGGAACCTCCCCACCGCGTGGGTTCTTAATTTCCGTGTCTTGTGTTTAAAATTTTAAAGTTGATAGGCCTAAATGGCACTTCCCGTGGACCAATTGCTTCCAAAAGCCTTTCAGCTCTTCAACGGGTCACTTAACCTCCATGAACCAAATTTCGGACAAATCGATCCAGTAGTTTGGGCTATAACGTGGTTTCAGTCTTATTACAAAATTTCGATTTTTTCACCCAAAGGGTACCAAATGCGAATAAATTTTATCTCATGTAAAACCAGAATTTGAAGACTTTTCTGACGGTGACAATAAATCTTTCAAAAATTCGTTTTGGAGGAGTAAATGTGAGAATAACTTTAAATTTGGAAATTGGTGAACCAAAACGGCAGTTTCCGTGGGTCGATTGAATCCAAAATTTGTTCAGCTCTTCGAGGTGTAATATAATCCCCATGTGCAAAATTTCAGCCAAATCGATTCAGGGGCTTGGGTTGTCTGTACCGCGATCTTAAAGTGAGATAAAAATCTCGATTTTTGTAGTTTTTGGTCAAAAGGGCACTGAGAGTGAATACATCCTGGGAAGCAGAATCTGAAGGCCTTTCATATGGTGACGTGTAGAATGGGAGTTTGCATTTGAAATTAAAAGTAGATGTGCCACAATGGCATTTCTGGTTGCACGATTGGCTCCAAAAGCTTTTCAGATCTAAGTTGGGTGATGAGATGCCTACGTACCAAATTTCAGCCAAATCGGTCAAGTAGTTTGGGCTGTGGCGTGTTTACGAACGTACGAACGTACGTACATACAGACACATTTTAAAAACCACTTTTTTGGGTTCCTGAGACCTCAAAACGTTTAGATCCGGTTTTATCTCGAATTCGAAAATTTTAGTGATTGCAGTAACCTCCCTTTTTTTTAAATGGTGAAGTGGAGTGGGGAGGTTAAAATAAGGTTGACGTGTACCTACCTGCGGTTTTGAAAAATCTTGCTTTTTGACCGATTTCTTCAATGTTTTTGAAAATCCAGGGTGGCCGCGACTTGACTTCTGGTCAAGCATGACACATGTTTTTAACTTTAAAAAATTCGTAGATTCCGAATCCGTTGAGAGAAAAGTATGATTCCATTTAAAAAAAACGACTTTTAGGGTCACTTCCAGTTTAACCGGAAGTCCAAGAAAAATTTTAAAAACAGTTTTGAATTCCCTGTATTTAATTGTGCCTGGGTACCAAGTTTCAAAGTAAAATCTTAAGAAATAACGGAGATAACTGCCCGTCCCGGGACTTTGTACTAACCCTGTATATTGTATAACATTTCGATTTCGATTTTTGCGTTTTAGAAAGAATAGACTTTTGCGTTTTAGAAAGAATAGACTTGGAAAATTTGATTTAATGGAAAAGGAAGCAGTTGTTTTTGTTAAGGATACTTATTAATGTAAGTACAAAACCGAGGTAGGGCTAGTGTCAATCTAGAAGGGTCCTTAAGCGCTGTCCCCAAGAAGTTGACATAATAGCAATTATATTTGACAAGCAATTATTTTAAAGTTGATTTTGTTGATATTACAGCAATCGCCCGAGGTAATCTGGCAATTTCCAATCATCCTTGTCCTGGATCACAAGTACCTACAAACATATCTGTACATTTGCTAGAAATCCTCAACATTTGTATCTCATGGGAAATACAGGATTATTGCAGTATTGCATCAGATATATTTAATGCACTGGCACAATATGGACGTGCACATATCGGTTAAAGCACGGCGGATGAAGCGTGTCATTTCTCGAATTGTCGTTACATACCTCTTTAATCAATAAATTACTTGAATCGATCGTTCTGTTTTGAAAGCTCCCGACTTTAACCAAGCCGCTTAGTTTTTTGCCATCAAAGCGCTAATGTGCGCCGAGGATGTTTGTACTTAAAATCGAAATGTTGACAAGATACTGTCAAGTATTTACACAGAGCCTTTGGGTTTACTTTCAATTTGCCATTTTGTTTTGATGGCTGGAGCAAGTTGATGAATTTTGCGGTCAGTGGGAAGGAAAACTGGACATCAGCGTCAATATACGACCACCTCGTAAAAGGAGACCACGAGTGGAAATCAGGAACGTCACGAACCTATTAAATTTTAAACAATGATTGAGTAACCTCTCGGGCTTCCGATACAACCGAATTCCATTTCCGCTAGAATCTGCGAACGCGTGTGTCCAATTAAACCGGAGGATGAAAACTTTTTCTGACCACACAAGGCTGCAAATTTACGGGAAAACTGGCTGCTTTGTATGTTCGCAGTGGACTAACTTCATTACCTGCACACAAAAGAAATATCTCGCAGTGCTTCTACTGAACGGACATGTATGGGGAAATTGGAATTTACGGCGTCTATTTTCTAAATTTTTGTTTAACGTTGTCGAGAAAAATATTCCTATGTATGTGAAAGATTAATACGAGAAAGATTAAAATTTGATTATTATGGATTCGTTTAAAGGCCAGTGATTTAGGGCAAATTTTGATGGTATAGTATTGGGAAGCGAAACTTTCGTCTTATGCAAAGATTGAAACATTCCAACGGTTGCTTTATTGTGAATTTTGAGTTCAATATAAATACCTACCAAAAAAATGGGCAGCTAAGGAAGCGGCTGGAACCTCCCACTCGGTGAATGATCCAACCCTATCACCTATAAATTTCAATCTGCAATCTCGAAGTGTTTTGGAAGTTTTTCAAAATTTTAATTTTTTACTACCAAAAGCTCACTAAGTTTGATTGCATTTTTGGAAACAGAATATACCAAAAATGCACTTGTAATTGGCCGATTGCCACAAAAATTAAGTAAATTTTCCTACTTGCTATATCTAAATTTCACTCCACCATAATCTTAAAGCGTTTTCTGGGATTCTTTTTTTTGCTAAAAGGGCACTAAGTTTGAATACATTTTTGGAAATGACATTTGAAGGTATTTCACTTGTTGATAAAGAAACTTTCGGGTTTGTTATTCAAATCTCAAAGTCAATATGCCAAAATGGCACTTGCCGTTGGCCCATTGCCACCAAAATTAAATCAGCTCTTAAGCGGGTACTGGTATCTCTACCTACCTTTCAGCGTGTTATTTAATGTTGCTTCGAAATTTCGAATTTTTTCATTTTATGCCAAATAGTGTGAATATATTTTTGGGCACAAAATTTGAATTTGAATTTGATAAGAAAAATTAGTGTTCATCAATCAAATTTCATAGTTGATATGCCAAAAAGGCACTTGGCGTTTGTGGATTGACAACAAAATTAACTGGGCTCACCCGAAGGTCAACACTAACCCCCATTCAAAATTTTATTAAAATCCGTTCGGCAGTTTTCAAGAAATCGTGCTCGCGTACATACGTACACACATACACACAGACATTTTCTGGGCAGTAGCAATGACTTTAGTTGTGATGAAAATCAAGTTTAATTTCATTTTAGTATAAATTGAATTACAATAAGATTTTATTTCGTGGCTTATTTTCGTTAGATGGTTGATGATGTAAATATAATTCGATTTATGTAAATCAATCCAATTAGAGGAGTTTTAGCCGGCGAGTTCGTTCAGCAGGATTTTCAAGAGGATTGTCGAATTCAATGCGATCAATAATATTTGCATAGTCCTGGTGGTCCACTTGAGTTAGCGCACCGGTTTAGGTTTTGTCTTTGGAATTGAGGTTGCTTTACGTATATATTCCCTCGAATTTCCGATTCTGTTATGCACATACATTTACATTATCGCACCGAGTTGAATTTCTACACTTGCTAATATGGAGCAACCTTATTCTTCTCGAACCCTATTAATTTATCAAGGAAAATCTTATTTTTCCTGCTTTTAAACAAGGCAGGTCGTTAGTTATTAACAAGGTTGAACGCTACTCAGAAAGTTTCTAATTATTAATCAGTATCAGATAAGTTAATTTGGGAGGGTGAAACTTTACGCAGACACGTGGATGTTCTGCGCTTCCATATGACTTGTAATTAATAACGAAAATGCTTGACGAGGGAAAAAAGTGGCGAGGCATGGAGTTTAAGCACGAAACAATGTAATGAATATAGATGGGTCCTTAAATGGCTACGCTCCTTGACATTAACAGTCCTGAATTTATAAATGAACTGTCGAAGGGTTGTTATATCCCACTTATTACTCGTAAAATTTACAACCTCCTGCAGTTTTAAAGGCGAGATAGGGCACGAATTGAACACTTTCCAGGCTCAATATAATTGCAAATTTTTATTATTTTTTCCCACCAAATGCATGTCACAAATCTAAAAATATAACGCTTAAAAACAGGGAAAAATTGCCAACGTGAAACATCTAACCAGATATAGTGCGCGTAATGGTCAAATTACAAAAAGTTTATGTTGCCCATAAATCCAAATTAGCTTTTATGCAGGAATTATTTCCTGTTTATCTAGTCCCCAGGTTCTTTGTGAAATTGAACGTAACCGCAGGCTTATACCGTAGCTCATTTTCGCGGTATTTTCACTGCTTTCCTCGCTGGCTAGGTGCACCAAGGCAGCAAAGGCAACACACGTAAGCATCTCGTCTAAATTTATTGTCATCTAACTCATATCAACGTTTTCCCGAGCACACAACTTCTTTCAGTAATAAAATGAAACTGTTGAAAATACTATAAACTGCAGGTGTCTTTTAAACTACTTGAATTTTGCACATCATTTTATTATTCACTAGGGAACTATTTATATTCTTATTCATACCTGTCGTGAATAAATAATCCTCAAAATATTATTTGATCTTGTTTGTTCATATTCTGGCATTTTTTTCAGACTCAACCATGCAAGTTGCGTGTTCGATGATATCGAAAACTATGTGAAACTATGAGAAAGCTGCGCTAATGTTGCTTCAACAATCCAACTTGTACCTAAAGTGGATTAAAGCAAACTTATACAAAATAAATATCCATCCACCAAACTAACTACTGCTAAAAGTTATTGCAGGAAGTGGAATATCAAACCTGCTATTCAATAGAATACATACGTGAATTTTTTATTGCCAATGCAAACTCAATTAATTTTTCAAACATATCAGTTACCAATCAGAAAAAGCAATGATTTTCAATCATCGGTCTGTTGAAAATTTAATTAAAACTGCTCAACACAATTTATATTAGGTATAAAATTGTTGTTTAAGCCGAATTTCGTTTCAATGCCTCATCTAATAATGATGATCGTGTGAAATTGAACCATTTGGGTTCAATTTATTACTTTTTACATCCATTATTCTAAATTTAAACAGTAAGTATAATGTAAATAGTAAAATGTAAAAAGTAATGTGTCCCAACATTGGTGTCCGCATCAAAATGACCGTCTATAGATTTGAGGCCACGGTTTTGAAATTTTAACTGTTTTTATCGAGCATCGGATAAAAATTGGTGTGCCTAACTGTTTTTAAAGTTCAGCCTATACTTATCCATATGGTAGTGGGCTTTTGGTACTTTTTGTTATACCTATAACACATTGGTGCAAAGCTAAGTGACAGTTCTTTCCTATATGGAAACAATTGTGTCAATAACTATTGTTCCTATGTACTTAATCTGAGGAATAATTTTAACGGGAGCCAGTGCAAATGGCTATTACCCAGACATCAAAAATGCTTAAAAATGCTTTTTAAACATTTTTTAGCATTTTCAGCAGTAAATTTCTAAGAAATAAGGGTTCTATAAATTTCCCTAATCCAATCCACTATGGCACTTCTCTCAAACATTTACCACAATAACCTATCAAAATTTAAGTTTCGACATAACATCAGAGAATGGTGTAGTTTGATTTTATAATTTATATTAACTTAACCTTATGGGAGGAGAGATAACATCCAAATTATTCTGTTGCTATTAAGGAAATGTTTAATAAATGTGTTTTTTCTACGACCACTATTGTAAATAGCCAATTTTGTACAATGTGCAAACTAAGTAAGCCGTTCCTTACGCACGCAAATCTAAAACTGTGCGTAAAGAGAGAAAATCGCACAGTTTTCAATTGTCATTTGTCAAATGTCATTTTTCACTCAATTTTATTGTTAAATTCATTATTCTCGCCTTATTTATTAGGACATATTAAAAGCCTATCGACTACTCCTCTTCCAGGATAAAAGCAGTCCAACCGCAAAGTAAAATCCGAGGTAAAATCAATAAAAATCTTCTGTGCAAAAGTTAGGTTATATCGCTGGACCTTTTTGTCCGAAAATGCCTTGGGACCGGTAAGTTGTATTTCTTCATATTATCTTGAACTTTTGAGCAGGTATTTTAAAGAAATTGTCATAATATAGAATACTTGCATCAGGTTTTTGGTACCCAGGAACAATAAATCGTTAATTTACTTGAGTTTAAGAAAAGTAATTCCATTGTAAGCACGAATCAATTATTTATGCTGGAAAAAAACGTTTCAGGAACCAAAATAATAATGCAGAGTAAACTTGCATAAAATCGTAGATTAGGAATTCGTTGAGAAAAAGTATGCTTTTATTTGAAAAATAAATATTATGGTCATTTCCGGTTGAACCGGAAATGCTAAAAAATATTTGACTATACCACTGGATTCACATAAAAAAATAATATTGACTTGTCCTAGGATATTTCCGAAATATTCCTCTCGAAGAAGTTGTTCAATTTATTACCTACTTTTGAGAAAAGTTAAGTACCTATTCTGTGGTCGTAGAAAAAGTATCGTACGCAACTCGAGTTGTAAGGCAATTACGCACTGTGGAATTATACACTCGCCGCTACGCGGCTCGTGTACAACTTCTTCCACACGTGCGTAATATGCTTCTTACAACTCTCGTTACGTAATATACTATTATATTTCATTTAGACCAAGTCTCTGAGAATTACTTCAGCAGATCTACCGTCGCCGTCGGTTTAGACAAGACTTCTCTTCATTTAAAGACTAAACTTAGACTCGGTGAATTTATAACTTCGCGCCTCAAATTTTAATAGCTGAATACAGGATTGATCTTTTAGTGGAACAGATTATCCCAACTTTCTGCTTCCCACCGCCCACCACAGATTTTCTAGAACTAAGTGTAGGTGTTTTTGATTCGCCTCTGCTATTATAATCTATTTAAAACACCAGTCTGTTCTTGGTCATTTATATTCAAAAAGGACAAAATATACAGGGTGTCCACTTTGATTTGATAATTTTTTACGATCTTTCTTACCACAACTTTTGACATATTCAAAATTTTACGACACGAGGTCTCAATTTGTTTTTCATGAAATATTCACGTTATATATGGATTATTGACATTACATGATGTTGTTCATCGTAAATTTTGTTTTGTCAACGACATTAGGCGGAATTACTACGCCTCCAATTCAAACAATACAAATTTTGCGTCTATACCAGAGCGTAAAATGCATTTGAATTAAAATCAGATTTCTGTGAAATATATTGCAGAAAATCCTACCCAAGCACCAATTCAATGCAATAAAATTTTGCTAATTATCACCCAACTAAAACCATCACCAAACTGACTGTATACAGTGTGTTTCGCGTAAAGCGCGGATGGTAAATATTTAGAACACATCTATCAAGTCCTTACATGCACGCACACCATGTAGGAAGGTTGTATTCGTGTGGCACCTACTGCGTGAGTAATTGTCCTAAGGCGCATAATCTACATCAGCTTGGATAGCTTCTTCCGGTAGTAGTATGTTATTTTACCTGATTTTTACACCACCCTTCAGTACAACTGCACACCTTCCTTAGAAATACATCTTGCTGGTATTATACATAGGTATAATATTTAGTAAATTGCCGATAGCAAATAAGTTAATGCGAAGGGCCAAGGCCGACAATCTCTTAAGAGCCAAAGGGACTCTTTATGCATGAGTTGCACACCCTTCTAGAATCGTCTTATAATATAAATGTGAATTCGCAAAAATTTTGAGTATTGTACCCAATGGAGTGCGCAAGCAAATTCAAAACTTGTAAGTTTATGGAACATTATTGATTGAGAAAGTTTTTTGGAAAAATTTTACTGACTAGCATGAAAAGAAAGTTAACGTTTGCGTTCCCTTTCTCTTGTACAAAAACTAACCAGTTTTTGCGATAAATAGTGTCTGCTCAGAAGAGAAAATTTTGCTTGCACTTCATACTGTAGATAATAAGGATAGTTCTTATAAACTGTAATCAAACTGTTATGCAACTACTGTTTTAGCGTAAGCGCAATAAAGCAAGGATTCTCCATTAAAATATAGTCCTGAATTTGGAATCAAAGATGATGTAGTTACAGAGTGTTGAATATTCTGGATGCCGCTGATTTCGCTACGTAAATACGCCATCTAACCATCACAGCTAAACTGATGAATCGAAGGCACGCCTGAATTATTAAATAAACAAGATATTTGCCAGATATGTCGCCAAATTAGGATTTGACCTTGTAAAGTATTTTAACTTCAATCGAAGAATGGTGCTGCAAATCATTCAAATCATTTAATGCAAAATAATGTCGGTTATGATAATCTGAAAGTAAACGTGAGTGGCCTGAATTTGCGATCGGCGCGGCGCCTCCACCATTTGTCACCTAATTCCGAAACCGTCCGGACGTCAATTTATTATGATTTCCCTCACATTTCATGGATTTTTCAAATCCAAACTGGCTGCTCGCCAATGACAGACGAAGGGCAGATATTTACACCATGCTGAACAGCGAGTAATTCAATCTTGCACATATCACCGAATCGAATCGTTGAAACTGTAAAATCCGTTCCGCCAAAATATGACAAAACGATCGCTTTAATTATTTTCCATCAATTCGGATGACTTCTTCAATCGCGTATGTCGCCTCCACTAATAAGTGATTTATGGAAAACGTCACATAATAGTTGAAAATCATGATTGATGGACGGAAAAAGGGGACACGAAGTAAAACTTGAAGCAGCAGGTGCCCTGGAAATGACCAGTCGAGTGTACGCGTGTTTGAAGCATTCGCCGTGAAATCACATACGACAACTTTCCTTGGAAATGATTTTTCCGGCTGAACCCGATTTTTGATAGCCGATTAATTGTTTCGCGAAATTAAACTGGTAGTAGAAAAGAGGGTTTCACAATAGCGGTCATATTCGCTAGAAAGTATAACAAAAGTGTCTAGTTAACTTTTTGTTCGAGACTCATTAATTTTCTAAGACCTGTCTGGAAAGAGCCGCCGTCTCCATAATCCCGATTGTGATGGTATTGCAATTACCGTCAAATGAATTTCTTCCGGATTTGAATTTATTTTTTGATCTATGTGGTGCTGCATGTTAGTTCGTGAGTTCATTAGTTTTTGTGATCGAGAAAAAAAGGAAGGGTTAAACTGGTAGCGTGCTGTACTAATTCGGAAAGAAAACAAGTATCACGAGTTTTCCACATTTGTTGTCTATTGAGGCATGAATAGGGATCTCATCTGCAGCAGAGCATCACGAGCTATAAACTTTATTAGGGAACTGCTGTTCCAGTTTAGACATAGTTTAACCATTTTTCGTATCTGGTCCAAGAAACTGCCTTATTGTGCAAAATTACGAGTAATTAAAGTGTTTCAATTTTCATCTTGCTCTAATCGCACTTACAACGCAGCAAAACTCGACAACAATGGCTCTGTTGTTGGTAAACAGAGCACTTAATTCGTGCGTTGCGGATGGAAAGCCCGACTGTAGGTATCACACTCTGGCATTATTCGACTTTATCCTAATCTATCTGCAAGGAAATTAACTTGCTATAATGCTAATTAACATCGGGTTGTTCTCTTATAGTCGAACACCTGTAAGTAAAATCATCTTTCACACTGCGGTTAACGCAAACTAACTGGAAATGACAATTTGATTATTGATAATTACACGTAAGTGAAGCACAGCCGCATGTGCGTGTGACGGCGACACGGCAAATTAGATTTCATTGCGACGTCCCTGATTAGTGGCAGGTAAAGAGATTGGCAAATTACAAGCTACGCAACCTACATTGTCAGTTGTAGGTACTGAGCAAAGAAAACCACACACTAGTGCCAGTAGAGCGTAACTCTTCATTTACGGCTGGACATGCTTTAACTGCCAATATAAGTTTTAAAAAAATTGCTTGATCTAACACATTCTAGTCCTGGAGCCTGAAGCTCATAAGATATTTTTCGGGATTATAGTACCATATGTATTTAGTAGCGGAGCCATCCTACTTTTATATTTCAGTATTGGCGACGACGGAGGACCAATTACACTGGCCGACAAAAAAAATTTTTTTCGCGACCAAATATATTTAAACGATTTTATGGTCCCTAGGGGTGCCAAATCAAAATATTGCTTTGGATTTTGCCAAACTGGCTCGGAATTTGTAGCCGCACTATTAAATCAAATTTCGTTTTTCTCGAAAGCGGTGCATTCTACAACTTTTGACCAAGAACTGTTGTTGGGGAAAATGATGACATTAATTTATATTTAAAGTGGACTGTACTTCTTGAGATTTTGATAACACACAAACACATGCCGCGAGGGCTAATATCGTATTAAAAAATGCAGCAGAGAAGCGGCTGGAACCTCCCCATCGCGTGGATCTTTGTATTCTGTGTAGATAGTAGTCAATTCAACCGAATTTTTTTTATCCTTATCGTCTGGGACTAATTTCGCAATAATCTGACAAATACCGACATCACCCATCACATTTGACAATATGTTCCTTTTAAGGTTAATCTTTTGCCACCTTTTTGACAATAACTGCCACTTTATGTCATCCACTGCCAGCCCGCTCCGTTTTAATGAGAAAGAATTTTTTCTCTATTTTCCGCTGAAATGGCAGAAACTGTGAATAAATTTTTTGAACCAGAATTTCATCGTCTTTCTAATGGCTACATAAAAAAGGAGGCCTTATATTTAAAAATTTTAAGTTGATATGGCAAAAGGACAGCCTTTCAGCTCTTCAATGGCTCACCCAATCTCCATGTACCAAATCTCAGCCAAATCGATTCAGTAATTTGAGCTATAATGTGTTTTTGTTCTTATTACAAAAATTCGATTTTTTGACCCAAAGGGCACTAAATGCGAATAAATTTTGTCTTATTTAATACCAGAATTTGAAGACCTTTCTGATGGTGACAATAAATCTTTCAAAAACTTGTTTTGAAGGGTTAAACGAGACAATAATTTTAAATTTAAAAAATTGGTATGCCAAAACGGCAATTTAAAGAAAAATTAATATCTTCCTAACGATTGATGTTGTTTAAATGAAACTTGGAACTTCGACAGAAATTTTCTATGCCCTCTAGATTTTGAATAACGACAGTCAACTTTTGATTCTTTTATGGCCGCCATATTGAATTTCGACACCATCAAATGCACAAAAAAATTGGCTTTTCAAAAATGTATTCAACATGAACTTTTTTGACAAATGTGAAAATTTGAAAATTGGTAGGAATAATTTGCAAAATCAGCCTAAACTTAGATGAAAAACAATACGTCTTGCGGTTGTGTGACTCGGACTTTCACATATTGTTTGAAAAATGTTCATGTTGGTTACATTTTTGAGAAGCTAATTTTTCTGTGTATCCGGCGATATTAAAATTCAATATGGCGCCCATAAGAAAAAGAAAAGTTGACTGTCTTTATTCAAAATCTAGAAGGCCTAGAAAATTTCTGTCAATGCCATTCAATTGACAGCTATCGAAAATATAACAGCTCCAAGTTTCATTTAAATAACATCAATCGTTAGGAAGATATTAATTTTTCTTTAAATTGGCAATTTTCAGATTTTTTGTGATAACTCAGGAACGAATCACAATATCGGGGAATTCTCTTCAGATTCTTAATCGCCAAGAAATAGCGCAACTTTTCTGTAATTTAACCGACCCCGTATCTTTCACCGTTTAGGAGATCCCAATGGTGAGCATCGAAAAATTACCCACCCTGTATGTGGTAAGAAAAATTTAATTACACAGTAAATTAGAATAAAATGTGGCAAATTTTCAGCATGTTCCAAAGTTAGCTGATGAACCCGATTTTCTTAACATGCTGTTATTGATTAATGTATTTGTGAAATATAATAATAATACTAATGTATATTAAAGATGAGTAATAATTTTAGTGGTTGTAGTGCATAAAAGTTGTCGTTTTTTTATTAATCTTTCGCCGTTAAGGCATCATCAGGGAACAGATTCCAACAAAAGAATTAAATTTGTAAGGACTAATTAATACTAATGACTATTTAATGGTCACAACCATTTGTTAAAAATAATTTAAGGAGATGGCTGTGAAAGATGGCTGTGAGATTTTATTCATTTTAACATAAAATAAGTTTTAACAAATGGTTGTTGAAAAATCGTCAAAATTGTTTTAAAATAATTGAATTGAAAATTCAATAAAATAGATTTTGATGTCGTGTGACTCAAAAAAGTTCTTGCTGGTTACATTTTTGAAAAGCTGATTTTTTTGTGTGTCGGATGGTGCCAAAATTCAATATGGTGGCCATAAGAGAATCAGAAGTTGATCATCACTGCTCGAAACCTAGCAGTTCTAGAAAAAAATTTTCGATGCCATTTCATTGACAGCTGTCAAAAATATCAAAGAGTCAATTTTCGTTTAAATAGCATCAATCGTTAGGGAGATATTAATTTTTATGTAAAATAGCAATTTTCATATTTTTCGGAGTACCTCTGGAACGAATCAAGACATCGTGGAGTTCTCTTCAGATTCGTAATCACCAAAAAATAGCGTTTTTCTAATTTAACCGACTCCGTAACTCTTACCATTTAAGAAATGCCAATGGTGAGCAGTGAAAAAGGAACCACCCTACATACACATAATAAACGAAATTACTTGTGAACATTGAGATTAAAACGGAAAATCAGGCGTAAACTCTTCAATACTGTCGTAGTAAGCGCGAATATCCTGTATCTTATAAGGCATAATACCTCAATTTTTTTAGGATGTTAGCTAAATTCGTTACATGGAATCAATCTTGTATGTGAAGCAAACGACTTAACAATCCAGACCTCCCAAATAATTCTGAAGCAAACGTCTCTAAAATAAAACTTTCGACTCGTTGGAGATTATAACAGAAATTGTACTATGTAAGCATTGTTTTGCAACACATGCTGAATGTACAATGAACCGAACAGCGAACATATCTGAAAATCAGCTCGTTGAACAGATTATGCTTCCTTCTATCTCACCGATCTTGCAGAGAATATCAATAAGAAACCCTTGTAGGAGTGGAAAGTTGGAAATTAATTTAGGGGCTTTAATGATCCGTGAAAATTCTTTAGTTTGACATTCTTGAAATGAACCCCGAATACCTTGTGGAAAATCAATCTTTTCGATTAAATTAGCCGATATAATGCTAATTCCGGCGACGAAATGATCCTTTGAAAGTCTCTTTGAGTAACTATCAACACAACGTACAACATACGCTATTCTCATATTTTACTACCCGCGTTGATTTATTAGACTTATTAAATATTCCGTTCGCCTGTGTGTGGAGTGGATATTTCAAAGCGTTTTTCGTTTTTCGCTGCATCAATTTGCTTGAAAACTCTAGAGAATCTAGCATAGCTTGCTGTAATGCATTTACCTGTTAACAGTGTTAGAGCTGCTAATATTCATCCATTGTTTGTTTCTGCGCAATTACAGTACTATTCTGTAACATAAACAAATGCACTGGAGATATGCATCTTTATTAAGAGAAGGTATTTAAGCACTTCATGCGAGAATTCCTATGGCTGGGTGATCTACATTTTCCTATGCATTTCCACTTCGTTGACAAATCCATCCCAATTTGGAAGTTGTAGTTTCCATTTGTTGCGCCATGTTGGAAGCGACAGAGCGCGGAGACGAGGGGCCTACAAGTAAAAATGATCCAATTCATCCTGGCGTGTAATCTCAACCGGAGATGTATGGCCCGCATTATTGTTCATCTGCTGCCTGATGTGAGCCAAATCCACACCTAAACAGTCCCTTAGCCAAAAAATCGAATTAGGTAGCTACACGCCCCCGACATTGTCTTTCGATATTTATTTATGAAGACATTTGGGCAGAAGCGGGACTGATAAATTCACATAAAGGAATCGTAAAAGTTGCTCGCTTTAGACTTTATTCGCGAATCAGTGAGTTACCAGGTCATGTTGCTGAAAAAACTGAAATTTTATCACCAACAGCGGAACCATCAAACTATGTCTAACTACATGCATAATAATAATAGTAAAAATGTTGAAAGATATAAACCAGTAAATCACCCAAGTTTTTTGTTACAGTTTGCAGTTAAATTCATAACCAACCACCGGCTTATTAAGTTATTAAGTTGAAGTGGTAACAGCTTATGTTTCAGTGACCGTTAACTAGGAGCCGTTATTGGTATCCATAAAACAGTGGTTTCCTGCCGTATATGATAACACACAACCAAAGCGCCTTATAACGCTGATTCCGGCATGGCGTTGAACCCACTACGGCGACTTTTAATTATCCCCTATTTGTACCATTATGTTTTATGTTTATCAAAAGCCATTTTACGTTTAATGGCAACTTTTGAACTCACGACCTAAGTAAATTAGGCACTTAAAACCGTGTGACGCTCAAATTGAATTTCAACCGCCAAAGTTATTTATGTCTGATCGTTTAGGTAACTCCATTTAATAAATGTACGAAGCTCGATAATAACACGCCGGTCTTTGTGGTTGCGTGTTTACAAATGTTACACCCTCCAACGTTCAGGAGATATAACACATTCTAAGGTCTGTTTTACCTTCATAATGAGAGAATTTACAATAGAACTTTCACTTTAGGCACTTCCAGCTTCCGTTCTGGAGAAACTTCCAAATGCGCCATCAAACTTGAACGATTCTGCTACATAATTTATTGCCCAACGTTGAATATATCATCATTGATAACTTTGCTTTAATGGCTCGTGCGTACAGTTACTAACATTTAATCCACTGAGAAGCGGCGTCAAATTTTTGAGTTCAGTCAGTCTTATAAACGCAAATTATGACCGCGCAAGAAAATGCACATAATAATATAATAATTGGACCATGTGAATTATTGAATTTTAATATTTACCTATCTATGATAATATCCGTTGCTCGAGAGTTATTATACCAACGCCCATCAATAATAATTATTATAAATAACTCACCGAATAATCTGGGATATTTATTGAATATTCGATATTAGCCGTGAAATTAGGGCAAAAGGGTAGGACCCGAAATTTATACATCTGTCGTCAAAACTTGACACAGGACTTAGGACCAATTGAGCTGAAGAAAAATGACCTAACCCCGGGCCGACTCAAGCACATTTCTGGTTGCGTAATCGCCTGAATTGTAGTGTGATGATGACGAGCGTGAGGTTGTACGCCAACGAAGGTATTAATTAAGACAATTTGTATAAAACTAGTTGCTGACAAACGCCGTAAAGTTTAGCTGTCTTCCGCGCCGTTAGAAACTCATTATCGCTAATGAGAGTTGATGGTAATCGTGAAAAATGACATTAACCCCTCTGGTTCATTATCTATTCCATTGTGTGTTTTCCTTTAAATTCCTGAGGAATTTTCGCCGAATTGATCGCACAGGAATTGTGTATTCAATTAATACACGAACTATGCATTTGGCTCGAGTTTTTTGTCACAGAATACGCAATCAAAATTCTTTTCAGATTTGCAAGAGAAGCATTTCGGTGTAAATTTAATTATGCAAATACGACAGTGAAAAGCATCGAAATATTTGACAAGGGCGCCGCAGAACAATCCGACAAACAAAGTGAATCGCGCCGCAGGCGGGCCCTCAAACCACATAAATGTTATTCATGTTTTCTAGAAACCGTCTTCACTTTTAATCCCCCGCCAGAGAAGAGCAGGTTGCTTTTAAATTAATGACTCTAGCCAAACGGCTTACGGAAAAAATTCTATGGCGCTGCTGGTAATTAACGTAATCTCCTTTCTTTGTTACAATATTTATTCATGTTAACACTCGCATGGTGACATATTGTGCCCACAATTATTTTACTACATAATTTTAGAATCATGAATCAAATTAGGGGTTGGTACTTGGAAATACAAGGGTATTGCGGACGTTGCCTGTACCTGCCACATAAATACGTCGAGCGGGATTAGTTCCTCGCACTTTCAGCGTACCCTGTATATTTGCGGGAGCTTAACGTCCATCAGAAAATGTTAAGGATTACCAACCTGTGCCGCTCAACTATATTTATGTAAAAACTTTGAATACGTCATGAGCGCATCTGTATGTCTGTGATTCTAGCCACCCATCGCTCAAAATTGTCCTGTAATTTATCCCAAGGAGCCTCCCTGGCCCTTAATCAATACCCCACAGCTTGTAAATTTCTTTTCAGATCAGGTCCGGAAATGACGGACTACGTGTCAATGCTTCCCATAATAAGAATGAGATATGTCGAAGTATGCACCGTTGGCATTTCCCGCTTGCCGCTCCACTTTATCGTAGTTTCTTTCACAATTTTGACCGTCTGCGCTCGGACACTAGGCGTGTCTGGAATTTCAACGCGTTTTATTTCTTTAAACAGACTTGTCAGTCCCTTCTGGTTTCAATCAAACAGATTATGGAGCTCTTCAATATCTCCACCATTCGGAAAATAACGAAAATGGAACGAACTCGAACATAAATTTTGCCTAGCTTTTATCCTTGATTGCAATTTATGGAGTTTTTGGGGAAAATTGACTTAATTTCCACAGGCACAAAGGTTCATAATAATGATTTACTAGGCCTCCTCTTTTCGTTACTTCATTAACCATACTAACCAACATCGGGTTTTGAGCTAACTTACGTACGAAAGCTTGGAATTGTTATATTTCAAACATTAACTGCTGATAATAAGATTTTATAATTAGGTAAACGCATAAGGTAATCGAGGGGAAGATGCATAATGTTTTAGAAATGGCGATAAAACATAGTGACAGTGTTTTTTATTCCAATATAGGCCCCCGCATAGTATTGGGGCCCCTTAGATTGTTTAGCATCGTCCAGTCTTATCAAGAGAAGTATTATCTTCTTATTTTAAATCTTTTCGTTGTTCTAACCAACTAACCGTACCCACTAGGCCGAAACCATTCAATTTACGCGAAAAATGTATAGAGCCAAATCTGTTGAAAATTGCGTGCTCTTTCTTTTTTATAATAAGTATTTTTGTCGCAGGATGCACCAGAACTGAAATAAAAGCAAAAAACTCATTCGCGCCCCCATTGAGCCAGTATGGGGCCCTAGCCGACTACCTACGAGGTTGCAAAATGAGTATGTTTTAAGGCACCCCCAAACCTACAAGATCACCAAATTTCAAAACTTCCTGACCTTTTTTTTATAATGTCCATTTTCTCGCTCTGGCTACTGGACTATAAAATAAAGCATTCAAGAAAGCCTGAAATAATCCAGAAATTTATTTTAAATTGTCATCAATAATGGCGACAACCTGGAAGAAGGTATTGTAAAAAGTATGATGGTTACATACTCAGCTTAGTTAGGCATCCAGATATGCCATATCATCTCAAAATTTAATTTTGACAAGGCCCTAAATTAATACTTTTAAAAGTGTTCTGAACATCTCCCAATGGTTATTAACTAATATGCATATTTCATACAACCACTTTTTGCATTGATTTTGTGGCAAATTTTATTTCATCTTCACTGCATTCTACACAGAAAGTTTTCGGCATAGAGTCTTAATAGTGGCATCTTACCCCGTCTTGTTGGGGAAGATGACAACCCCTATAATTAGCAAAAATTTCACCATAGCTTTCATTAATGTTTGAATAAATTGTATGAATTCACCTGTTTTTGGCCAACTAGCTGTTTTAAAAAACAATTCAATTTTAAAATTATTTCCATATTACCTTTGAACCAGCTGTAAAATTCTTGGTAGCCGGAATAATGTGGAAGATAATACGCATAATAGCGACTAGCTTGCTTAAGAATGGTACTCTATTACTGATAATAGAAGTTTAGGTGGTTAACATACCATTGATGTATGTACCTACTAGAGCTTTTGGCATCCTATACCTCCATTTTGCATCTTTCCCCGAATTACCTTATGTAAAGTATTTTTCTTCCGTGAGGATGATCACCTACTCCGAAAAAGGGAAAGTTGAGTTATTTACTACATCTTTTTTAAAGCTGCTATATGTATGAAATTATACAACTAACTACCACGACGAGTGTTCAAATCAGGTGGTTTGTTATACATTTCCCCGGCATTATTTGCTTATCCTCCAACTTTAAACATAAAATTTCTATTACTGCAATTTTCTCAACTTACAACACACTTGCTCTCAGAGGATATAAAAATAATTATGATTCAAGCCACCGCTCCAGCTTTACAGCAATATTTCAGCAAAAACACAATAAAAGCTCGAATTGAAGTAAAAATCTGATTACAAGTACGTGATAAAAATGGTGGAGGCGCCGGGCGAGCTCCTTATTCAGTCGCTTCGGTTTATTTCGTTATATTTACCAGTGACTATTAATTTGTGGTGGGAGACGTGAGGGGCTAAAAAGTTGAAAATTTAATTAAGGAAGTTGAGCTCGCATCGGAACAATCATTATAGTGAAATTTCAGCTTGCTTATATAAGCAGTTTCTTTTTTATCGAGGAAGTTTCCTTTGAGATCCGGGGTGGGTATTTATTAAAATTTGAGGTATTAAAATCTCGTTTGAAAAAAGAAAACTCCTCGCGCATAAAATAGTTCGCGAGTTATCAATCCATTTTGACCTCGGGAACTTGGATGTGAGCGCTAGCAAAAGCTGATTAGTCAATAAGCACGTATCGCTCTGAAATAAATCGCGTACTACTTTATCCATAATTCTCGTCTAGGTTAGGTATTATTATTGAACCGGAGTCGTGCAAAGCTTGCATTTTATAATATTTGGCTAAGTTGCATTTCGCGTTTTGAACACGAAAGTTTGAAAATAGGTATCAGTATCCATAAGCCGACGCTGTACGATAAATATTCCTATTATATGTGCGGAAATTTAAATAAGCAGGATGTCCATAAGCAAAATTAAATAAAAAGACTAAGTAATTGAATTTTAGTGGCTTTACAAGAGAATAGAATTTACATTTTCTTTGAGTCACTACTTTTTGTCATAGCATTTTCTAGCTCAAAACAAGTCGTAATAGTAAAGATAAGAAAGGAAACGAGGATCCTTGTTTGGTAGAAAATTATACTGAGGGTTCAGACTATTTTTTAAATAAAAATAAAAAACTAGTGAACAAAAATAGGGAGAAGAATTTGAAGAATATTTGACTCAGCGGCGTCAGTGGTTGGAAGTAATTGAATTAACAATTACTTTCCTAAAACTTTCAGGCAGAATTTTTCAATTCCGAGCTAGAAATGTTGGAATATTGGTTTTATTTTCAACCGAAGTCTAATGTTGTTTTGTTCAGAAATTTCTAAGACGCCGCTGCTTGGGGCCTTCATGTTTGTATTTTAATTTTTTGTAGTTAATATATCCCGTTAATTTCAAGTTGCAGTCGATTCGTCCTTACCGCTTCTTGATAGATTGCAAATGCAAATTAGTTACAAAAACTATGTCTGTCGAATTTTTTTGGGTAAAGAATCGTGTATTCAATTTGAAGCCATCCACAGGGTTACTCCGGCGCAAATTACACCACTTGGATACATACTACATATTATACGAGATATTCTACATTCCTGTTTTAAGAGGGTTGATAAGGCCAATTCACAGTGCCTCACCTAATGGCAGATGCATTACATTGGAATCGCATTACAAGACAGATACAGTGCTGCAGTTTGCATAATTAGATCCGAGTCAGCACGTTTACCAGAAAACAGCAATTGCGAATTTCCACTTTCTTTACGTTCTGTTTTCGCCGTCGCGTTAGAAAAACCATGAAATGATCGCTGGGGTGTGAAAGAGGGCAGCGGCCATTTATATTTAAGTTACAACCGGATGCGTAAAACACTGGCGCTGTCGTGAATACTTCTTGCGGAGGATTTACGAGCGCCTGCTTTCGAATTGTATTATCCTGAAGGAAACGCGCCACTGAAATATTTGAGGTTGCCAGACATTCAGATTCGATATAAATCACTTAATGGCGCCTTTTATGTTTCTCGCAATAAATACTTTGATTTAGGAACCGTAGGTGTGGCGGGATTGTACTGGAATTTACTGCTTGTTGATGCTAAACTCTCGCCACACACGCGGTGTTAACTTTAAAATGTATCTATTTTATGAAATTCTAAGGGATTTATATAAATTTTGCAAATAACTAAAATTCCTTTCTTGTTCGCGTGCCTTGCAGTTACTGCGTGCTTTAAAATATAAAGTAACCGCGAAAAAATAGAAATTCATGTTCCAGTCAGTGCATTCAGTGAATTTGAGCTGCTTCCAAAAACAATTAATTTCTGAAAAGCTGCTTTGCTAATTTTTGAATTAAATTTTTCAATTACTCGGACTTTGGATAATGGAAATCGATTTAATGATAAACATAACGTTCAAATTGTGTTTGCATAATGTGGTACCGTTAATTGTTACAAAAATAAATCCAAGTATTATTATAAATTATAAAGCACGACAATGGATCACTAATTTTAAATTCGATAACCAGACTAAGGGGCTGCACCTGCGCTCGTGAACCAATCAGGGGATTATTTTACTGATGATCATCACTGACATGTATTATTGAAGAGTTAACTTCCATTTGAACAAATGAACTTGAACAGCTGGTGTCGGTTCGATAATTAATGGCATTCCGTTGTGACAGTATCAACGTCGCTGTAGGCCAAGAATTGATTAATACGAGTAGCTACAGCATCTTCTGTATGGAAGAGGGATCCATTTATTGTGCGCATCTTAAGATATGAAACTCTATACTCACATCACACCATCAATTTGAATCAAGTAACTCAAACCATTTATTTTATATGAGGCTAAATTATTAATCTCTATACTTCAAAGAAATTAAATATTTGCTTTCTGTGTAAAATATGGCAGGAAATCATGGTGTTTTGTTTTCACTTTGTGTCTAATTAAGGGGCTTTATTAAAGTTCCAGTCTTGCATGCAGTCGACTGTGTATTAAAATTATTATGCAGCAAAAAGACGACTTTTTGATTAATTTTCAGGAATAACTAACGAACGCGCTTGGTGTTGGACGAACTTTATATTAATAACGATTGCCCTTGAAACGAATAATCAATTTCTTGCTTCAGTGCCTCCGAGCCTTCTGATCGCTATCTGAACCCCTCTTGGTTTATATTGAACGAATTAGAAATTAAGAAGCTTTTTTCATTCTATACGACCAATTAAACGAAGTGTGGTTGAAGCGGTAGTGGTTTCGATTTAAATTCAGGTTACTACAATAAATTGGCCGTTCAGGTATATAAACACTAACTAATGTAATTTGTGTTGAATCCTGCATTGATTGCAAGAGGCATTAGAGTGATATTTACAAGACAGAGGCTCGTTAATCTAAAATTAACGCGAGTTGCTGATATGGCAATTAAATTAGCTGTAAAATCTTAGCGGAATGACTTACACTCTACTTGATTATCGTAGTGCAATTGATTTGTCGTTAGCTGTTGTAACTACAAAGCACTCTTGAGAGAAAATATCTTATGTTTTGATCTTCGGATTTTAGTAGTGGATATCTGCAAATCATGTCTCTATCATCTGATTTTCAGAGAATTGAATTTCTTAAATAACAAACATCCATCGACGTTTTCGTCAATAACAAATACAGGAAATTAAAAATACACGTGGAAATAGTATATGAGAGATAGTGGAAGTTACCGTTCAGCTCGCGGATATTCATTTTTAGATGACTACATAAAATTTCGAAAAGTTATCTGGAATCTATGTAGCATCGTTATTATACTTGAACCACCCTTCAGCCCTTTAATCAGTTTAACGCTCGAACTATTTAAATTAAAAATACACGTGGAAATAGTATATGAGAGATAGTGGAAGTTACCGTTCAGCTCGCGGATATTCATTTTTAGATGACTACATAAAATTTCGAAAAGTTATCTGGAATCTATGTAGCATCGTTATTATACTTGAACCACCCTTCAGCCCTTTAATCAGTTTAACGCTCGAACTATTTAAATTGCGGTTTTTTCCGCTGACATCCAACAACGGTTGGGCGTTACAAAACTGGGCAATTTCTCTGAGGTTTAATCGACCCCGTTACTTAGCTGCAGCTATCTAATGGACTACCATTAGTGACCAATGAGAGACTTAATTTAATTAATTTAACCCCATTTATTTTTCTAGTCTTTGAATCACACCCATATTTATCCCATTTAATGCCTCCCAATTTAACCCGAAAGGTGTACGTAAACCGGTGATTTCTTTACATATCGTCTTTATGGCACAAAGTAGCCCGAAGCCATGTCAAACATGGACCTTGAATGGATCGAGACCCTCCTAACTTGATCATTCCATCGCCTCAGGTGCTATTTGCCGAGAATCGACCGCCCGGGAATTTTTGTCCCCCACGCATGAACGCGTGCGAAAATCGGGGTGTTAATAAATTAAAACGTTTCTAATCAATAATCTCATTACTTTTAAAAGCTTGCCGGGGGCGAATCAACAAGTTAATGCTTTTAAAACGGCTCATAACCGACGAATTTATTCAATATCTTAATCGAGAAGAAACATTAAGAATTACAACCCTTGATGCTCATATAATTCGCCCAAGAAAGCAATAAGGATCTGTTGAACCGAGAAGCTGGAGCCGTTGCTTAAAAATGTCCTTTAAAATAAGTTTTTGTTAAAAACTGGAATAAAGGACATGCTTTGTGCGGGTAACAGGAAAGTTTCTGCGTTAAGATTCACACTTAAATAACTTCTTTGTTTAAGTTTAGAAATTTCTCTGTATAATTATTTTAAAAAAATGCTGCAGAGAAGCGGCTGCAACCTCCCCATCGCGTGGGTCTTTGATTTCCTCTTCTTGTATTTACAATTTTTAATGTGATGGCACTTCCCGCTCACCAACTGCTTCCAAAAGCCTTTTCAGCTACCAAATTTCAGCCAAATCGATCCAGTATAGTTTGGGCTATAAGTAATGTGTTTTTAGTGTTTTTACAAAATTTCGATTTTTTTTACCCAAAGGGCAAAGTGGAATGAATCTTGTCTTATTTAAAAAGAAAATTTGAAGACCTTTCTGATGGTGACAATAAATTTTTCAAAAACTTACTTTAGATGGCTAAATGAGTATAATTTTAAATTTCAAAATTGATGTGCCAAAACGGCACTTGCCGTTTGTCGAATGCCCCCAAAAAATTTTCGACTCTTCCACGTGCAATATCATCTCAATGCGCAAAATTTCAGGCAAATCGGTCCAGACGTTTGATGGGCTGTATCAAGTTTTTAACGTGCGTTAATAATCTCGAATATTTGAGTTTTTGTCAAAAAGGCATTAAGAGTGAATACATCTTTAGAAGCAGAATTTGAAGACCTTCCTAGCTACGGTTTCCTAGGACAGTCCGCCGTCCGCTGCGCACATGCGCCGAAATCTATACTGTGAGAAATGCTGAGAGCGGTTTCTTAAGATTCAGCGCAACTGGTCGCACGAACGTTGACCGTCGGCGCTGTGCGTCCAAACCTGTTTGGATTTGATTTGGACGCACTCGCCGACCAGAAAGGACAACGAACAGAAATGTTTTGGTGCCTCTGCGGATATATTAATTTGTTTTACATTATTAATTTGTAATATTTAGGCGTTTAAAATGAGTCAAAAATTTTCACCTGAAGAAGTTGAAAAACTAGTGGATCTGGTAAAATATATGTCCCCTCTGTCGTACCTGAGAAAAACAGAGGGTCTACTTTTTTTCTCATCGTGTTTTTCATTCAATCAATAAAACCGCTGTGTATCTTCAGATACTGCGAATTCATTTTGATCTTTGCTGAATCGTCGACAGAACAACAATAAACAAGCTTTTTAGGAAACCGCTTCGACGCAAGCCGGTACAGTCAGTCGACCGCGATACTCGACGTTTCCGCTGTACGCGTAAGTCGTGCGCCGCGGACTGTCCTAGGAAACCGAAGCTTTATGGTGACGTAAAAAAGAGGGGCTTGTATTTAAAATTTCAAAGTTGATGTGCCAAAATGGCACTTCCAGTTGCACGATTGGTTCTAAAAGCTTTTCAGATATAAGCTGGGTTATGAGATGCCAAAATCAAAAATTCAGCCAAATCGGACTAGTAGTCTTGGCTGTGACATGTTCACAAATAAACGAACGTACGTCTGCACGCACGCACTTACATACACACAGACACATTTTAAAAACCACTTTTTTGGGTTCCTGAGACCTCAAAACGTATAAATCCGGTCCTATCTCGAATTCGAAAATTTTGGTGATTGCAGTAACCTCCCATTTTTTTTTTAATTGTGGAGTTGGGGAGGTTAATATAAGAGTAAAGTATGTCTACATTTAATTTGCTTTCTTAATACATTTGCTTTGCTAATAAATTTAATGAAAATTTTTAGCGTTTGCGGCCGTATTCACCAACGTTGATTACGTTAACGGACCTTTAAAATGATAAAAATGAAGTTTGGTCAATTAGAAAAATGTCATTCTTCTTATTTTAAGTACCCTTTAAAGATAATCGATGTTGGTGAATATACCAGGGTTACCCCCATTTGCACCGGTGCCTTTATGTTTATTAACGATACTAGGTTGGTAATGACATTTCCCGCGCTATTTACGATTTTCTTTTGTTTTACTTACCGCGCATGTATGCCGTTATGGTTCACAACGGCACTGTTATTTTGTGTTTCTATGGAAACTAAACCGTTTGCAGTAAGGTCAACTTTCCACTCATTATAGTAACTATGGTCAGTTGAAACTTGAAATATCGAAATAATTGTGTGAAGAAAAATTAATAAATGCACGTACAAAGGGCGGCGGCATACTCGGTGTGTACGAACGAATTATTACGCTGACAAAAAAAGAATTTTAAACGGGGGAACAGGCATAATTGACGTTTCATAAGTTTTGAAGTAACCACGCTGCTAATTTTTAAACCCCAGAAAACACGCGGCGAAAGAAAATTACACGTCATTATTACGTAGCCACTATTCTATGAAAGCATTTTATGAATAAATCATATCACGAACACACGTTTCGATTTTATATGTATATGAACTTCCAATACAAAATGGAGGGGAGGTTAAAAAGTAACGACAGACCTTCCGATAAAAACAATGCTAAATGTGACTGAATGCTGTCTTGCTCTTTTAAATCTTGCACAATAATAATAATAATAATATGACGATAATACGTTTTTGTTTATAGCTTTCTTGATAACTGGCAATCTTGTTAGTGGTCAATAGCCATTATACGATCAGAGTAAAAATAAAAAAATATTGCAGGATCTTCATAATTCTCTGAATTCATAACTTGGTTATGTCCGTAATTCTCGATCGAGCGGCAACAACTTTTATCTATTATGCAATTTCCGTATGGAGTCGCCTCTTTTAAGAGCATCATAAAACTTTACAAGAGAAGCATTATATACAAGCAACCCCAAAAGTGGCTCCATACAACTTGCTCGTTATACTGCTCGCCATTAATAAGCATATGAAGGACATTTTGATGGTGTTGTTTTCGCAATATTGGCTTCATCTCGTCGAATAACTCATAATAGGAGAATGTAGTTCGCGTTTATCACCGCTTCTTGAAGTCAGTTATAAAAGTTGCGAAAGAAAGGAGACGCAATAGCATTCCGACGTTATCCTTTGAAAACGGGTGGGAGTCGACCGATGTTATTTTTTCCCTCCATATTTCAAAGTATGTTATGAATACGTCGTGAATAGCGAGGCAGATGTGTACAGATCTGCACAGGCGATAAACTTTCTTGGGAGGAACTGCACCCTCAATGACGCTACTTTAGACTTTCCTATACCTATCATAAATATATTCATAACGAGTTTTTAGATATATAAAATTGCTTGTTTCTCACTTTTTCTAATAAAGGAAACAATAATGAAAAGTGCCAGAAACGCATCTTGACGATTTAACGAAGGCTGCAGCTACGATAGACAGCAAGATAAAGGAATGGTGAGAATTTGGAGGGAAGGTTATTGCGGAGTAGAATGACTGGTGAGATGTCAGGAAGAAGCAGGAGAGTGTCCCTTTCTCGACCGCAAGACGGTCAGTGATGCATTGCTGTGGTTACAGACAAGTAATTAAACCGCTCTGAAGTCCTGTCAGGTTACCATTTTAAACTGTCCTCACCACTCATATTTACACAGACGAATGATGGAACTTGTAACGTAGCTCACGTACCTAAATAACATGTTATCACTTATCGTAATTGACACCATGATGTTATTACAAGATATTACATGGCGTGAAAAAGGCAGTTTTATTGATTCGACAAAATCAGTATTTGGAAATTCAGAGGTGGCACCTATCGGGAGTGCGCAGTCAGTCAGAAGGAAGACAAATGTTCCTGTAGAAGGGAGCCGGGAAAAGGCACCTCGTCTACCTGCAACAGAGATGGGACATTTCAGGTGTAATATATGTCAGTGTGATGGATTTCTAGCCTCTCACCTCCAGCTCCACACACGTACTCCCAAATCTCTAAGATACTGCCTCTGTTGGAGCTTGGTGTAGCGACACACGCCTCTTACAATGAATTACTTTGGCGCCTCTTAGGTGTCTCTCAGTCCAGAAAAAACAACACCAAAAAGCACCGTTAAGTTAAATTAATGTCGTTGAATTTGCAAACTACTCGAATAAATAAATAGTGAACCGCAAACGCAATCAAAAGTAATTCAACATTTATGTCAATTGTGAAAAATAAATATTGTTTAAAGCTTGGTCAATATTTTCATTAGAAGATACGTGCACTGAACAAATTCGTTGGCGAATATCTCCCACGAAATGAGAGCTCTTGGGGCTAATGCAAACCACGTAACTTAATTACTGAGATGACCGCAAGTGCCAATAACATGTCACCCATGTAATTTTAATGGATCATCATTACGACAAATGAAGTTATTACGGGAAATATAATAATCCGTAATGAAGTTCAATCCGATTTTGTTTCAGACTTGTAAAACCTTTTAATAACATTAAAAAACTTATAAAACATAATAATGCTGTGCTGTCTCGTAATTTAGTCGGAGATTGTAACTTTTTGATGTGAGAACGTTCATTGGTGTGTTTAAGATGCTCAAGGAGAACTTTCTCAAATCTCAAAATATCCATCCGCCACGTAAGTACTAGGTATACCTAATTTTATGAGCATAAAATAATAATTTTCCAAACAAAGGACGACATGGATTAAGATATGTTCACGGTCCTGCTTTAAAATAACCTATGTGAGGGCACTAATGCCGTGTCGACCGATAAATTAAATACGAGTCACTAAATTACTAATGCAGGTCCTCATCCAGATTTCAATACCTGCATGCTATTTTCTCGCCGACGGATAAATATCAGTGTTAAAACCTTTTCGCGATTTCATTACTATTCATTAATTTTCCCAGATCGTAAGGAGTTTTTTTTTGTATAGTTGCGACTGTAAACTGTTTCATGACTGAAGTTCATTGAATACAGGGTTAGTACAAAGTCCCGGAACGGTCAGTTATCTCCATTATTTCTCTAGATTTTACTTTGAAACTTGGTACCCAGGTACAACTAAGTACAGGGAATTTAAAACTGCCTTTAAAAGTTTTCTTGGACTTCCGGTTAAACCGGAAGTGACCATAAAAATCGGTTTTTTAAATAGAATCATACTTTTTTCTCAACGGATTCGGAATCTACGTATTTTTTAAAGTTAAGAACATGTATCATACTTGACCAGAAGTCAAGTCACGGACACCCTGGATTTTCAAAAACATCGAAGAAATCGGTCAAAAAGCAAGATTTTTTAAAACCGCAAGTACACGTCAACCTTATTTTTTTAATACAAATTCAACTGCGCAATTACATTTCCTTTTATTTCTTTTTGCTTTTTTGAAATTTATTAAATGTTCACAATCAGCCAAAATAGGATAAAGAATTTAAATAAATATAATTGGCCGATTGAATTTACTTTAAAAAAATAAGGTTGACGTGCACTTGCGGCTTTGAAAAATCTTGCATTTTGACCGATTTCTTCGATGTTTTTGAAAATCCAGGGTGGCCGCAACTTGACTTCTGGTCAAGTATGATACATGCTTTTGACTTTAAAAAATTCGTAGTTTCCGAATCCGTTGAGAAAAAAGTATGATCGCATTTAAAAAACCGACTTTTAGGGTCACTTCCGGTTAACCGGAAGTCCAAGAAAATTTTTAACAATAGATTTAAATTCTCTGTGCCTGGGTACCAAGTTTCAAATTAAAATCTTAAGAAATAACGGAGATAACGGACCGTCCCGGGACTTTGTACTAACCCTGTATAAAATAATTTATGGATATATATCATTGTTGGGGAATACAATGCAAATGTGAATTATTAATACGTAGT
Organism: Pycnomerus fuliginosus; assembly: GCA_963924575.1. Lineage (NCBI taxonomy): Eukaryota > Metazoa > Arthropoda > Insecta > Coleoptera > Zopheridae > Pycnomerus > Pycnomerus fuliginosus. The sequence goes on along the minus strand of OZ004618.1, from coordinate 20,982,129 downwards.
TTTAAAACGTCAGATGTGTCATCAACGCATCGGAAATGAAGCGAATCAGCAAAACGAGATAATTTAAATCAGCGAGGCAGAATTGGGTTCCAATTAAAGTATTATTTGTTCGACAATCACGTCAACAGTACTTTAGGCATTCATGGCGTATTTGCGCTTAATAATGTTCCCAGGCTATGAAGCCAATTTAAAAATTGTATTTATCTTTTTATTCAAACATCTAATAAATTATTGCCTACAGATTTTCAGCCTAAAACTTGAACTTACGACATTTCATCTGGCTATTGTCAAATCTCATTTTTAAAGTAATGACACTTAATTAAAACAATGCATTAGTGAAATAATGTGTGAAATCGTGGCACTTAGACCCGGGCAGCAACAGATCTGGCATGGCGCTGCGGGTTCCCTCTGGAGACGATTTTTCTTATCTGGCTAGCTGTTATTACAGTAAATTTGCCAACGCCTTAAATCTTCTCTGCACTCAGATTAAACTATATTTTGCAGGAGTTCCATCTCTGTATCAGGCCGCTGGATGTATTCTCAACATTAGCATAGCATTTTATACAAAGTGCTCCGTGGTTTGAATATTAATATAAATTCACGGTACAGTCTACACATATAAATCATCTCAAGATGTATGTGAACCGAGAATTTCACTAATGCCACTGTTTACATTCACCATAATCTATTTTATATCATCGCGTCAACGAATGCCGGGCTCCACCAAAACGCTTTAGAGTCCTTTACATAATTTAACTTACACTCTTTGTTGACGAAAATTACATGTTTCATTCGAGCCCTCGATAAATACAAGCAATTCTGATACAATACACTAATAGCTGTAATGACCAGTGTTTCATTTTTAAACTAATCGAGGAAAACACGTAAAACGTGTCAGTGAACATTGATGAACATGGATAAAAAGCTTCGATAACGTGACATATGAAAGCACAAAAAAGTGAGATATAGAACTTTTATCGTTTTAATTCAACCGAAACTATACCCTAATATTGAGAATGGAAATGGTCACAAATTACCGACAAAATTGTGCTATTCAATTTTGTATAAGTTTCCGAAACTTCGCTGCCGGGTGCACGAGCCTAATTTCAGTACCTGGAAATTAACACGCAAATATTTGTCGACGTCTTTCGCCTGGAAATCTAGATTTATGCAGATCGCAAATAAATTATGGATCGCCGCAAATAATGGACGAATAACACGCAATCCACCATCCAAACACTTCTGTAAATGAAAATTATCCCTAATTATCACTCCATATTATAACGAAGTTGTTGTTTTCCTTATTTGTTTTTAGGTCGTCTATAATTAACTTTCCTCTGTGATTTATAATAGGAGGATGTCGTTCGTAATAAATTTAATACGTGTTAATAAGGGCGTAAGCCCCCTCGCTACGTCATTTGTATGCGAAGGCTTAACGTGCAGGATGAATTTAGTGTGTAGGTTACTCCATCAGTGTTGTTCCGCATATTTTAACAGTCTTTGCCTTTATTACAGCGGCTGGCGGCATACAAAGGTTCGAGCAGCAACCCTCTTATACTGAAGTCAATCCTGGCCAGGATGCTCTTCTCGCATGCAAGGTGTTCAACAAACGTGGATTCTGCTCCTGGCAAAAGGACAACAAGGTAAGGAATTTTTACAACGCAAGCCGCATCACAATGAGGACGCGGAATATTTTTAATAGGCTAACCAGATAACATAAACTTTATATGCTTCCAGACACAAAGAGCATCTGTTTCCCACTGTTAAGAGGTTAACCTATTTTTTTACACAAAAACCTACAAGTTATAAACATAGTTTCATTTTGTTTCAGAAAATCTACCAAATCTACTTACTTAGTAAATTCCTTCAAGTTTTTGTCTATCCATAAGTTCAGTAGCGGGTAAAAAAAATGGGCAGCTGCGAAAACGGCTGGATACTCCCCATCATTTGATAAACAATCCTACTTCCTATAAATTTCGATCCAGCAGTCTTTAAAGTATTTTCTGAGGTGTCCTTGTCAAATTTTAGCCAATAGTTCCCAAAACAACACTGTAGGGGGCGGGGCTCATTTTGGAAATCACGTTCAAAAATGGGATTATCGTGCAAATACGAAGTAAAATCACGCGTGATTGAAATTTCTTCTACTTTTGGCTCGAAATAAGTCGAATAGAAAAGAAAGAGAAAGAGAACATTTTGCGCTGAAATTACTCCTAAAGGGAGATACGCCCCCTCGCCGGAATACATAGAATTCAGTCTTTTAAAATTTACTCAAAAAATACAATTGATACGAATCTGAAATTTTGAACATTGACTAAGTAATGTAATTTTTGATACATGATTGAATTCTCTTTTCGGCCATATAAAAATTAGGTACAAATTATTAACCTAAATGTAAAAAACCGAAGACGTACCTAATATGTTTGAAATGGGTGACCTCAGAGACTTAAAAATGATGTCAAAAGTTCCGCAAAAATGTAAATTTTGTTGTGAAACCGCAGACGCCAAGTGCCTTTTTGACATAACAGCTATGAAATTTCACTGATGAACACCAATTTTTCTTATCAGCACGTGAAAGTGAAAGGTCTTGAAATTCTGGTGTCTAAAAACGTATTTTGGCATAAAATCGAAAAATTCGAGGTTTGGCCAAAATTTAGTAGTAGATAGAGATACTGTTAACCACCGAAAAGCTGACTTAATTTTGGTGGTAATTGGCGAACGGCACGTGCCATTTTGGCGTATCAACTTTTAAATTTGAATAATAAACTCCCATTTTCTTTATCAGCACATGAAGTCCTCAAATTTTGTTTTCAAAAATGTATTCAAGCTTATTGCCCTTTTGGCAAAAGATCGTAAAATTTAGAAAAATCACAGAAACCGCCTTAGGTTTGGTGGAGTAAAACTTAGGTACAGGAAAGAGTAAAATTTACTTGATTTTGGTGTTAAGATTGGATCATTCACCAAGTGGGGAGGTTCCAGCCGCTTCCGTAGCGGCCCATTTTTTTAAATATTGGTTGTGGACAGGTTATAAGTTGTAATTAGACGGTTGGTAATAAGTAAGTATGTATAAGGAAATACCTGCGTTGTTATTAGTCGGTGTTTAAAATATTCAATAATCGGGTAAGCACCATAATAGCACGTTTCATAAGGCCAATTATTATCGCACGAGGATGTCTGGACAACGAGGGCGAAAAGCCCGAGTTTTACAAAATCCGAATGCGATAAGAGCCTTATGAAACGCGTTTTTTATACTATTTTTTCTATTTCCATAACCTGTTACAAAAAAATTGGTTTTCCATTTTCATAGACAGGTCAATGTTCGCTTGACAGTTGGCGATTGTTGGTACAATCGTTGTCTAGGTTACGATGTAAACGTACAATCGTTGTCTAGGTTACGATGTAAACAAAAGCCAACGAAAGATGTATATCAATGCGATGTGTGTCCCTGTAGATGTTTACCTTGTTAATGTGTATGTAGGGGCGAGCTGAATTTACTGGTGGAGTCGGGTGCAGATTTTATAAATCTGCACCTAGTAGTAGTGCCTCCGCAGACGCACAGTGGTGTTAAAAAGACGAAATTATGAAAATTGGCCGTACATAATTAAACAGTAGAGAGTTAACAAAAAAACATCATATTTGCGAAGTAGGTATGTAGAATTAGCACTAAGGGGGTTGAAAAAGGGAATGAGAAGTCCAAGGTAATGAAAAAAGGTGATGAAAAGTCAAGAGGAATGAAAATGAAGTGTGGATTAAGTAGAATTACGAAATAAAACACTAAAATAACCAAATCATGCAATTAAAACTTTTGTGGGGGTTGAAATAAGCACTTATACCTACCTATTGCGAAGGAAACTGAAAAATTGTAAAAGGTAAACTGAATCCCAAATGCGTTCAATTTTATAACCGTCGAAAAACGAAATTATGCGAATTTTGCAAAATTAGCACTTAGGGGGTTGAAAAATCGTAAAGGTGGATGAAAAATCAAAAGGTATCAGGATTAACCGTGGCTAAGTAAAATTACGAAAAATAACACCAAATTAACCCAATTATGTAAATTTAGCATTTGAAGACTTGAAACATTGCGAAGGGGGATGAAAAAAGTGAAAAATTTAATCATCATCCAAATGGGTTCAATTTATTACAGAAGAAAAACGAAAATATCCGAATTTGGCAAAACTAACACCTAGGGGGTTGAAAAATTGTAAAGGGGGATGAAACGTCAAAGTGGATGAGAATTAATCGTAATTAAGCAGAATTACAGAAAATAACACGAAAGTAAACCAATTATGCAAATTTAGATTTTGGGGGTTGAAATGTTGCGAAGGGGGTTGGAAAAGTGAAAAAGATAAACATAATCCAATTGAGTTCAATTTATTACCGAAGGAAAACTAAATTATGTGAATTTTGCAAAATCAACACTTAGGGGGTTGAAAAATTGTAAAGGGGGATGAAAAGTTAAAAGGGATGAGAATTAATCGTAATTAAGTAGAATTACAGAAAATAACACGAAAATAAGCCAATTATGCAAATTTGACTTTTGGGGGTTGAAACATTGCGAAGGGGTCGAAAAAGTGAAAAAGGCAAGAACAATTCATAAGGCAAAACTGCGCGAATTTTACAAAATTAACCAGCGGAAATCACCCGAAAAAGAAGCGGTCTGGGTAAATTTTGCTCTTTGAGGGTTCACATATCATGAAAGGGGTTGAAAAATTGTGGATGGGTCAAAAATTAATGAAAATCACTTTAAATTAATAACAAATTAGAAGAAAGCAAAAAAAAAATAAATGAAATATATGTACTCCGCTTGCTAGGGCTTAGGGGTTGTTATTAGCGTAGGGGTTGGTTTTAGGATGAAGACTCATAAGACTTTTTTCAATGGTTGACCGAAATCAATTGAACCCCATAATTTTATTCCACCACTTACATGAAAAAATTTCCAGTTTCAACCCTTAAATTTCATCCCCCTTGTTAGATATTAATGAAAATTTGCCCATCCGCCTACAGTGGCGCTGTAAATTACCTCATCAAATTTAGCCCTGATACGTTGAGCAGTTTTTGAGTTCTCGCATTTTTTTGTTTCGGCATGTTAGGGGGTTGTACCACCTTTAAGGGTCGTTTTTCGCGAATGATGAATAAGACCTTTTTTGTACCATCAATAGAAAGCTATCGAATGGTAATATTTTCAACTATACATTCTTCATTGAAAATTCGAGTTTCCACCCCTAACTTTCATCCCCTTCGATAATTTTCTCCTAAAATTCGATCTTCCCTTCTCGAAGATGCAGTGTGTAAGATGTCACAGTTTCGCAGAAGATATTGCTTCTCTGTGTCAAATTACAGGGCTTTATGGACGTTTCGACCCCTAAACTCCAACCCCCTATTTCACCACCCCCACATGCCCTAAAGGAAGTTGTGTTTTCAATTTCACCACCCTAACCCAATTCGTTTAAAAATTAAGGTAATTTGTAGATTCATGTTTTCAACACCTCATGATTTCACCCCTTTATGATTTACAGGGGTGAGTTTATTTTTCCGGTGTGACATGACTCCTTGCGTATTTACTGACTTCAGTTGTTCATAAATAAACCAATAGGGTTTCAGAAAAAATAAATAAAATATAATTATCGACTTGCAAAGAGTTAGGGGTGGTTAATGGCCCAGGGGTTGGTTTTAGATTGAAAACTCATAAGACCTTTTTTCAATAGTTGACCGAAATCTATCGAACCCCGTAATTTTAGGCTACCATTTACTTGAAGAAATTTCAAGTTTCAACCCTTAAATTTCATCCCCTTTGTTAGATATTTTAGAAAATTTGTCCATCCACCTATAATGTCACTGGAAATTCACAAACCAAATTCTGCCTTGATACGTTGAGTAGTTTTTGAGTTCTCGTATTTTTGTGTTTCTGCATGTTAGGGGTCGTAGCGCCTATAAGGGTGGTTTTTCGCAAAATATGAATGACACCTTTTTTGAATAATTAATGGAAAGCTATCGAATGACGCCAATTTCGACTAGTACTTATTAAGCGGAATTTCGAGTTGCTACCCCTAATTTCCACCCCATTTGTTCGATTTTACGAAAAAACGCATCCCCCACAAGATTTCACCGATATATGTGTGTACGTTGAGTTTCCGACAGCTGCGTGCAACCCTTGCGGAGTTATCATATTTTTTGTGGTTTTTATCCCCTAAATTTCATCCCCCGAAATTGGCACCCCCTCACTTTCAACAGACTTGAAGGTCGAACGTGCATACTAATTTTCAGCAAGATATCTCCACTAGTTCTCGAGTTATTGCAATTAGTAGTTTTTCGGTTTTTCACCCCTAGCTCCCACCCCCTTGGTCCGATATGGCCCAAAAGCAATCCCCGCCTTACTTTTCGGGAGACGAAGCTGCCTACCAAGTTTCAGCTCGATATCTCGATCCGTTCTCAAGTTATCCGACGGACAGACTGAGGAGCGATCGAGCGAGCGAGCGAGCGAATAAGCTAAGACAAGAGTACCTCCGCATTCTGCTACGGCACTAAAAGCCGTGCTCTAATAGAGCACATTCGAGAACGCGTTTGGGTGCTATAAAGTGTTCATTAGGAAACCGAAATGGAAAATAGTATATTAAAAAGCCAACGAAAGATGTATATCAATGCGATGTGTGTCCCTGTAGATGTTTACCTTGTTAATGTGTATGTAGGGGCGAGCTGAATTTACTGGTGGAGTCGGGTGCAGATTTTATAAATCTGCACCTAGTAGTAGTGCCTCCGCAGACGCACAGTGGTGTTAAAAAGACGAAATTATGAAAATTGGCCGTACATAATTAAACAGTAGAGAGTTAACAAAAAAACATCATATTTGCGAAGTAGGTATGTAGAATTAGCACTAAGGGGGTTGAAAAAGGGAATGAGAAGTCCAAGGTAATGAAAAAAGGTGATGAAAAGTCAAGAGGAATGAAAATGAAGTGTGGATTAAGTAGAATTGCGAAATAAAACACTAAAATAACCAAATTATGCAATTAAAACTTTTGTGGGGGTTGAAATAAGCACTTATACCTACCTATTGCGAAGGAGACTGAAAAATTGTAAAAGGTAAACTGAATCCCAAATGCGTTCAATTTTATAACCGTCGAAAAACGAAATTATGCGAATTTTGCAAAATTAGCACTTAGGGGGTTGAAAAATCGTAAAGGTGGATGAAAAATCAAAAGGTATCAGGATTAACCGTGGCTAAGTAAAATTACGGAAAATAACACCAAATTAACCCAATTATGTAAATTTAGCATTTGAAGACTTGAAACATTGCGAAGGGGGATGAAAAAAGTGAAAAATTTAATCATCATCCAAATGGGTTCAATTTATTACAGAAGAAAAACGAAAATATCCGAATTTGGCAAAACTAACACCTAGGGGGTTGAAAAATTGTAAAGGGGGATGAAACGTCAAAGTGGATGAGAATTAATCGTAATTAAGCAGAATTACAGAAAATAACACGAAAGTAAACCAATTATGCAAATTTAGATTTTGGGGGTTGAAATGTTGCGAAGGGGGTTGGAAAAGTGAAAAAGATAAACATAATTCAGTTGAGTTCAATTTATTACCGAAGGAAAACTAAATTATGTGAATTTTGCAAAATAAACACTTAGGGGGTTGAAAAATTGTAAAGGGGGATGAAAAGTTAAAAGGGATGAGAATTAATCGTAATTAAGTAGAATTACAGAAAATAACACGAAAATAAGCCAATTATGCAAATTTGACTTTTGGGGGTTGAAACATTGCGAAGGGGTCGAAAAAGTGAAAAAGGCAAGAACAATTCATAAGGCAAAACTCCGCGAATTTTACAAAATTAACCAGCGGAAATCACCCGAAAAAGAAGCGGTCTGGGTAAATTTTGCTCTTTGAGGGTTCACATATCATGAAAGGGGTTGAAAAATTGTGGATGGGTCAAAAATTAATGAAAATCACTTTAAATTAATAACAAATTAGAAGAAAGCAAAAAAAAATAAATGAAATATATTATTTACTCCGCTTGCTAGGGCTTAGGGGTTGTTAGTAGCGTAGGGGTTGGTTTTAGGATGAAGACTCATAAGACTTTTTTCAATGGTTGACCGAAATCTATTGAACCCCATAATTTTATTCCACCACTTACATGAAAAAATTTCCAGTTTCAACCCTTAAATTTCATCCCCCTTCTTAGATATTAATGAAAATTTGCCCATCCGCCTACAGTGGCGCTGTAAATTACCACATCAAATTTAGCCATGATACGTTGAGCAGTTTTTGAGTTCTCGCATTTTTTTGTTTCGGCATGTTAGGGGGTTGTACCGCCTTTAAGGGTCGTTTTTCGCGAATGATGAATAAGACCTTTTTTGTACCATCAATAGAAAGCTATCGAATGGTAATATTTTCAACTATACATTCTTCATTGAAAATTCGAGTTTCCACCCCTAACTTTCATCCCCTTCGATAATTTTCTCCTAAAATTCGATCTTCCCTTCTCGAAGATGCAGTGTGTAAGATGTCACAGTTTCGCAGAAGATATTGCTTCTCTGTGTCAAATTACAGGGCTTTATGGACGTTTCAACCCCTAAACTCCAACCCCCTATTTCACCACCCCCACATGCCCTAAAGGAAGTTGTGTTTTCAATTTCACCACCCTAACCCAATTCGTTTAAAAATTAAGGTAATTTGTAGATTCATGTTTTCAACACCTCATGATTTCACCCCTTTATGATTTACAGGGGTGAGTTTATTTTTCCGGTGTGACATAACTCCTTGCGTATTTACTGACTTCAGTTGTTCATAAATAAACCAATAGGGTTTCAGAAAAAATAAATAAAATATAATTATCGACTTGCAAAGAGTTAGGGGTGGTTAATGGCCCAGGGGTTGGTTTTAGATTGAAAACTCATAAGACCTTTTTTTCAATAGTTGACCGAAATCTATCGAATCCCGTAATTTTAGGCTACCATTTACTTGAAGAAATTTCAAGTTTCAACCCTTAAATTTCATCCCCTTTGTTAGATATTTTTGAAAATTTGTCCATCCACCTATAATGTCACTGGAAATTCACAAACCAAATTCTGCCTTGATACGTTGAGTAGTTTTTGAGTTCTCGTATTTTTGTGTTTCTGCATGTTAGGGGTTGTAGCGCCTATAAGGGTGGTTTTTCGCAAAATATGAATGACACCTTTTTTGAATAATTAATGGAAAGCTATCGAATGACGCCAATTTCGACTAGTACTTATTAAGCGGAATTTCGAGTTGCTACCCCTAATTTCCACCCCATTTGTTCGATTTTACGAAAAAACGCATCCCCCACAAGATTTCACCGATATATGTGTGTGCGGTGAGTTTCCGACAGCTGCGTGCAACCCTTGCGGAGTTTCATCCCCTAAATTTCATCCCCCGAAATTGGCACCCCCTCACTTTCAACAGACTTGAAGGTCGAACGTGCATACTAATTTTCAGCAAGATATCTCCACTAGTTCTCGAGTTATTGCAATTAGTAGTTTTTTGGTTTTTCACCCCTAGCTCCCACCCCCTTGGTCCGATATGGCCCAAAATCCCCGCCTTACTTTTAGGGAGACGAAGCTGCCTACCAAGTTTCAGCTCGATATCTCAATCCGTTCTCAAGTTATCCGACGGACAGACTGAGGAGCGATCGAGCGAGCGAGCGAGCGAATAAGCTAAGACAAGAGTACCTCCGCATTCTGCTACGGCACTAAAAACACGTTTCATAAGGCCAATTATTAAGAGCCTTATGAAACACGTTTTTTATACAATTTTTTCTATTTCGGATACCCAATTTGTTAGAAAAAAAATTGGTTTTCCATTTTCAAAGACAGGTCAACGTTCGCTTGACAGTTGGCGATTGTTGAACACAATTGTTGTCTAGGTTACGATGTAAACAAAAGCCGTGCTCTAATAGAGCACATTAGAGAACTCGTTTGGGTGCTATAAAGTGTTCATTAGGAAACCGAAATACCGGGTGTATCATTTTCCGCGCCGTATAGGAGATTAACATGGGAAAACGAATTTTATTTTTTCCTTGCTCCAGGAACAGATTTAAATCAATGGTAGCTTATCCAGTGGATAGACCCGGCTGGCCGGTATCCTGAAAAAAAAGATTGCCTGCTAGTGCCCTTTGGTTACTTAGCAGGAATTTTTGAAAAATTGGATTTTAAAACGACGCGCGCATTACTTCGTGTAATTTCGGTGTCCTTCGAAGCTTTACGTAAATTGTCAGCCAGGGCCGAATCTGCGATTTTTGACCTAACTGTTGACATTAAGAAAGCCGTGGCTTGAAATTATTGTTTTAAATCTGGAGCAAATCGTTCTTTTTTACCTTCTTGCTGACGCAGAATTAGTATACCTACCAGCGGCGACAAGCGGCAGCCGACAAGGGTTCGGTCAGACTTGGTTGACGACCTAACCTCAAAAATTTACTTGGTCAAGTAAATTACTTTGAATTGCAATTATGAGGTAAGCTCTTACTCGGTGTTAGCGTTTAATTAATCAATTATTCTACTTTAGGTGGCAATATTGTTAGTGGTAGTTCGAACAAGAATCAGAAGGCATTCTCGGGTTTGGCAATGACCTCCCATCGTAAACTGTCTTTATCTTTTACGTTACCTATTTGTGTTAAAAGGTCTTGTAAGTGAAGACACAAGTAGGAGTTACATGTATTCGTGGAGAGAACATTTTGTATTCCCTTAATTAGTTGTAGATAGTTAGAAGTTGTTTGGTAATGTTTAAGAACCCTGTTTGGAAAAGCAGCTGCTGACAACATCGGTACTGGTAATTAAATTGGAACTTGAGACATCATGTTGTATTTACCTAATAAAATGCTTTTTGAACTTATTTCCAAATTTTTCAGTTCAAAAGAATCAAATTTTGTCCATTATTGGCTAAGTTGTTATTGAATATTAATCACTAGCAGAGTGGCACTAAAGAATAGATTGTTAAAACTGAGTAATGGAAGAAGCCAAGAACGCGTTTAAAATTCTTTATTAGTAATAGTTTTTTAAAACATCGACAGCTGGCACAATTCCATTTTTGTATCTTTACATCAATCCTGACTAAATTGTAGCAATATCACAAACCACCACTACTTTTAATAACACTCCGCCATGCAGTGCATAAAGAATTAAATAACAATTAGTAACTTTCCAGTATAATTCTTCTTGCTCAATTTTTCAATGGGAATGAGTAAACGGATGAATTTTTCCCCTGGTCCAGGGCAGTAAGATGGCATGGCATCCTGAAATAAATGTGATCACTGTTTATTTATTATGAGGGAGGTACCTATCCCTATCACAAAAAATATCCATTGTACCTACCTAATCAATTTAACTTATCCGCTCATCCGAAGGGTTATTGGTAAATGGGTTGTTGGCCTGGGACAAGGGTTTTCTCTGGAATAAGCCGTTGTTGTTTCGTCGATGTTAATTTCATAATCACAACAATCCAACCAAAAGCTGTGTCAAAAGTCTTGTTGTCACCTGTCAATCTAATTTCCATTTTGGCGACGTATGTTTTTTCGCGCTAAGGTTACCAGTCAGCCTGGTTATTGACACCGTGCGGGGTGCGTTCAGTTAAGTAGTGCTGCTGGGTGGGTAAATTGGCGTTGTAGTACTTACACAGTGTCAACAATAGCTGCTTTCCGTTTACACATTTGTCTGAGAAAACTCAGCTATTTGATTGGTCAATTACAAATGAACCAATCAAATTGCTGAGATTAATTGAGGCTCCTCAGGTAAATGTGTAAAAGGAAAGCGCCTAACGTCAACGCGTCACTGCGCAGACCACGTTGATCAGGTAACGTGAACACTAATGTTGTCGCGTTCTTTCTTATGTATGCTACAAACAAAAGACAAAAACATGACCAACTAAAGGAAAGGAAATTAGATTGACAGGATTGACAGGTGACAACAAGACTTTTGACACAGCTTTTGGTTGGATAACAACGGCTTATTCCAGAGAAAACCCTTGTCCCAGGCCAACAACCCATTTACCAATAACCCTTCGGATGAGCCTTACTGTGATATTGTGGATTGTCAACAAGTTAAATTGATTAGGTAGGTACAATGGATATTTTTTGTGATAGGGATAGGTACCTCCCTCATAATAAATAAACAGTGATCACATTTATTTCAGGATGCCATGCCATCTTACTGCCCTGGACCAGGGAAAAAATTCATCCGTTTACTCATTCCCATTGAAAAATTGAGCAAGAAGAATTATACTGGAAAGTTACTAATTGTTATTTAATTCTTTATGCACTGCATGACGGAGTGTTATTAAAAGTAGTGGTGGTTTGTGATATTGCTACAATTTAGTCAGGATTGATGTAAAGATACAAAAATGGAATTGTGCCAGCTGTCGATGTTTTAAAAAACTATTATTAATAAAGAATTTTAAACGCGTTCTTGGCTTCTTCCATTACTCAGTTTTAACAATCTATTCTTTAGTGCCACTCTGCTAGTGATTAATATTCAATAACAATTCAGCCAATAATGGACAAAATTTGTTTCTTTTGAACTGAAAAATTTGGAAATAAGTTCAAAAAGCATTTTATTAGGTAAATACAACATGATGTCTCAAGTTCCAATTTAATTACCAGTACCGATGTTGTCAGCAGCTGCTTTTCCAAACAGGGTTCTTAAACATTACCAAACATCTTCTAACTATCTACAACTAATTAAGGGAATACAAAATGTTCTCTCCACGAAAACATGTAACTCCTACTTGTGTCTTCACTTACAAAACCTTTTAACACAAATAGGTAACGTAAAAGATAAAGACAGTTTACGATGGGAGGTCATTGCCAAACCCGAGAATGCCTTCTGATCCTTGTTCGAACTACCACTAACAATATTGCCACCTAAAGTAGAATAATTGATTAATTAAACGCTAACACCGAGTAAGAGCTTACCTCATAATTGCAATTCAAAGTAATTTACTTGACCAAGTAAAATTTTGAGGTTAGGTCGTCAACCAAGTCTGACCGAACCCTTGTCGGCTGCTGCTTGTCGCCGCTGGTAGGTACACTAATTCTGCGTCAGCAAGAAGGCAAAAAAGAACGATTTGCTCCAGATTTAAAACAATAATTTCAAGCCACGGCTTTCTTAATGTCAACAATTAGGTCAAAAATCGCAGATTCGGCCCTGGCTGACAATTTACGTAAAGCTTCGAAGGACACCGAAAGTACACGAAGTAATGCGCGCGTCGTTTTAAAATTAAATTTTTCAAAAATTCCTGCTAAGTAACCAAAGGGCACTAGCAGGTAATCTTTTTTTTCAGGATACCGGCCAGCCGGGTCTATCCACTGGATAAGCTACCATTGATTTAAATCTGTTCCTGGAGCAAGGAAAAAATAAAATTCGTTTTCCCATGTTAATCTCCTATACGGCGCGGAAAATGATACACCCGGTAGAAAAATAAATTTTAACCGTCTTGATTAGTTCTTGAATAATAAACTTTTTTATACCTAGTGGTTAAGGTGAAGGACAAATTATTATTGTTAACCATTAACTTGCACATGCGTACAAACTTTCCTAGATAGCAAGGAAATAAACTGCCAGGCAATTACAGCGGCTTCATATCTTATTTTCTCCAGACTAATTTTCCTCAAATTAAATTGAGCTTGGATGTACATTTGCGGTCGACTGGTGTGTCTGTTATTTTACCCTAATCGAAGAATAATGATATATGCATGATATAATTACACATAAATTGGTGTACAATTTCCTTGACAAGAAAATTTATTACATCTAAGTAATTGTTGTTTAGTTTATTTTATCGACATTCAACTGAGCAATTCTTTAGTTTATCAATACTCATTCAACAAGGAATTTCTCTTTTAGATACCCTTCAATATTTCAAAGGGAAATATTTGATTTAAAAGACACACATTCACGTATTCTCATGAGACTATGTAACGTTTCATCTGGTAATTCGAAGTTTTCCATATACAGACAAAATGCACTTTCAAGTGTGCAATAATGACTCTAGAAAGTAACGATGCACCGTTTTTCTCTTTCGATTATCGTTTTTAACAAAATTTAGTAGCTGTTTGCAGGAATTAGTGGGTGAATATCGTTCTTGTTTGCGAAGAGGTCCAGTTAAAGATTATTTCAAACGAGAAAGCTGCCCCAAATATAAATCGTCCGTGACTTAACCCTCAGATGGACAATATCTGATATGAAAGCAAACTTTAACTCTGGTGGGTTTTTGACGAGTGTACATTTTTCCCGTCAATTTCCTTGATAGTTCGGTGGAACCTGATCGTAAAACTCGATCGAGATGGAAAAACTGCAGTTTCCGTCGAGTCGATACCTTAAATCATTTATATATTTTTGTGGCGGGAAAATGATAAAAATTCTCGCGAAAAACACTGGGTTTAATCAATTTACGTTGACACACTAGTCGTAAATATTGTTAACTCTGTCGCGTATTGATAGATTTATTTAAGCCCGAAGCAAATTGAATTTGGATACTAGAAGTTTATAAAAAAGTCACGGGCGCAGCGCCGACTAATTCAGCCTTTTTTGTTGAAGAAATATTTTTTCCTATTTTTGTGCAAAAAAGACTGTTTTCGGCACTAAAATGTGTGCCGAAAGTAGGCAATTTCCACTCACGGGTGGGAAAATAACATAAAGGTGCGGAAAAATTAAAAGCGTGCGGAAATTCATTTTTCCGCACACTTTATGAAAACAATTTATTTTCATTTTCTTTTAATTTTAAAATATGCAAACTATTTAAGAACAATATTTAAAGTAATACAAGAATTTGTACAGTTGCTAATACTAATTCCAGATGGTAAGGAAATATTAGCACAATTATTAGTTAGAGTGTTATTTAAATTGGTCAACACTGAAATGTCCTGATTCCCAGACAATATTGGAGCTTTAGGTGCTGCAGTGGCTTCTGGGATGGTTGCTGTTTCCTGTTTGCTCGAAGAAGGAACTACCGCCGTTTCAGGAGCACCCTTGTAAAGAATCTGGTTGGAAATTCTCTTCTTATTTTCAATAGAATCGGCTAGATAACCTTCGGCCACCGCTGATGACTTCCACCCCCCATGTCGCTTCAAACTCAATAAAACTCCTCCATTATTCACCAACAGTGTTGCCGAAGATCGGCGGAAACAATGACCCGTATAGCTGGCTGCCTCTGGTAATTGGAGAAAAGCGGCAATTTGACTTGGAATTTTCCCAATGGTATTTATCCCAACAACTTGGCAGGTGCATTTTCCCTCTCGAAAATTAATGAAAAAGCTGCGATCATTCATTTTGGATGGACGAAGAGAAGCATATTTCCTGTAAATTTCTAACATATTTATGTCGGCCTGAGAATTTTGCGTAATCGTGAATGTGCGTTGAATTTTTGTTTTAGTTTCTGGAATTTTCACTATTAAAAGGGCCCCCAGGTCTTCAATGTCGTCTACTCTCATTTTTTTCAATTCGTCTCGGCGAAGAGCCCCGGCAATTCCCATAATAAAAATAACCTTAAATTAATAAAATTAATGAATATTTCTTTAAAAATGGTGTTGCCCTCACATTCATCATAAGATACTGCTCATCTGGGGCATCTTTAAGAAATGTGTCCAAATCTTCTTTGGAAAAAATCTTCGACTTCGTTGGTCTGTAACCATCGCTTTGACGTTTCAAAAATGCGATTAACCTATTATATTTGCTAATATCGCAGTTTTCTTTCACGTTTAAAGTTGCCTTCAACATTGAGTAGGTGCACCAAAGTGTGGAAGACTTCTTGGTTTTTGACTTTTCGGAAAAATATGCCAAAAATACCTTTTCGTTGAGGATCATAACCTTCTTCGCTCTGCACCATTCACTGAACTGGGTGTACGCCAGTTCGTACCTTTCCCGCGACTTAACTGGCAATAAATCCATGGTTGCTGCTGCAGCTTCTTCTTCTATTTCAGATGGGCAGGCCATTTCTTCCAAAGTTTCATTCATATTTGAGCGCAAAAATTAAATTTTGCAAAAAGTTGACGTTTTTGTTTATCTTACAATTACGTTACCATGCCATCATCAGATTGCACAGCAAGCTGATTCCTTCTGAATTAATGCAGATTCATTCAAAATAAGACTACAAGAGCCTCTATTATGGCTTTTTTGCACAAAAATAGGAAAAATAGTATGTATATTTCGAGCCGAAAGTGCGATTTCCGCACTCTCGTGGTTACCACCCTCGGCCTTCGGCCTCGGGCGGTAATATCCACGAGTCGTGTGGAAATCTTACACTTTCGGCTCTAAATATACAATATACTATTGCCAGGTTTGACCCTCAATTTCCAGCATTAATAATGTCGCGGGTTTTCCGTAAAACTAAATGTTCCGGATTATGGCTAACCCTAAAATCTGCACTAAAGTGGTTTTTTCGAGCGACCTTACGATATCCCACATCAGTTTCTAGGATGGCAAAAACTCCCAGCGAATTAATAACTAATTCTGTGAAATCCGATCGTTAAATATTTCACTGAAATCGTTTCAGAAAAAAATTCATATTACATCGGAATTTTTATTTGATCCGGAACAGGTTTATTAATTAGTGAGATACTTCCATGCTCCATTACATAAGTTTCACGTAAAATATTTAAAGAATCAATAGACCACTGTTGTGGATGTTTTTCTGAATAATGAAAGTATTTTTTATGATCCCCAGTTTTGTGAAAGAAGTTTAGAGGTAATTATTGGCTATCAGTGACTCGATACCCTAACAAATGGTGAACTATTGTTTGGAAGTAAACTACCGAGCAATTGCTGCCATTTGGATCATAACACATCTTTCTGTAATGACATTTTTTAGAACATCCATCGATTACTTATTCGAAAACTTACTTTCGACGGAAATTATTGTAATAGTTAACATTTTACCTAATTGCGTAAAATCCAACTTTTCAAAAAGCAATTAGGTAATAGTATAGGTAATAGTATATTACGTAACGGGAGTTGTAAGAAGCATATTACGCTCGTGTGGAGAAAGTTGAAAACGAGCCACGTAGCGGCGAGTGTATAATTCCACAGCGTAATTGCTTTACAACTCGACGTGCGTACGATACTATTTCTACGACCATACTTACTTACCTCGAATAAAAAAAAAAAAGTTTTATTAATTAATAACAACTT
Source organism: Pycnomerus fuliginosus (assembly GCA_963924575.1). NCBI lineage: Eukaryota > Metazoa > Arthropoda > Insecta > Coleoptera > Zopheridae > Pycnomerus > Pycnomerus fuliginosus. The sequence goes on along the minus strand of OZ004618.1, from coordinate 20,964,997 downwards.
TTGCACAGAAATTTTTCTAATTTATACATTGATTTCACTTTGAGGAAGAACTGCACGGGAAACGCCAAATTTTGATGCTGGAAGAGGAGGAGTCGCAATTTTTTCATAATATTCTCAATTAATAAACTCAAAATACTGAATTTAAAAAAATATAATAGTAACATGACATAACAAAGCCAGTTTGATAAATCATCAATCTGTGCGAAGTGCGATTTTCATTCTTTACGCACGCTGCGCTGTATGCGTAAGGAGGATGGTCCTTAGTAGTAACACCTTACTTAGTTTGTATTTGACTGTAATTGAATTATACAATAGTAGTCGTAGAAAAATAATGTTTAAAAGACGTGTTCTGCATTTCGTAAACCGTATTTTTAATTAAAACACTTTTTTGTCGTTTTAAGGGGTCAGTTTTCATTTGAATAAGAGTATGAAAATAAAAAGATGAGAGCTAAAAGTTCCAGCTAATTAGGTCTCGTTGAACGAAAATGCTGTTCGAATAGACAAGATAAATTCAAGGCATGCACCACGTTTATTAATTAAATCATATGGAGCATTTATCCAGATGAGCGTAAGATCCCAGGATAGTGTTGCACTAGCCGAATAATTACACCAAGTTAAGTGTCTCATTTACATACGCCAAGAATTTAATTAATCTTTAATCTAGCAACGGAAGTTAGTTGCATGTGTCGTTATTAAAGCACAAGTCCATTACCGAATCATAACCCATTAATCTTGTCGTAGTTGCAAACTAAATTTTTTAACTTCGTTAATGATAGAATTAAATCGTCTCGGTGGGGATCGGAGCACAACACATTTTTCTTCCTTTCCGTTCTATTGCACACGAGGCACGCGTCACGATCGTGGTAATTCACAATGAGATTGTCTTTGCTAAAAGCTCGGCGTGCCCTACTCTACTTGATCAATCTTAGGAGCCTGCAAAGAGACCGGGTAAAAACGAGACCCCAGTGCTTCAACCTCTATAATTCAGAAGAAAATTGCTCGGAATCTCCGCAAATTGTTTCGACTATTTTTACAGATTTTTACCCTCACAAGTGGCCTTACGATTATTTTATTTCCAATTCACGTTTACCTTCAAATCACGTTCGATTTCCTACCCTATAACTTAAAGGAGCTAGAACCGTGTATACCTTAGATCTTTTTTGATTGTTTTAACTCTCCCATCGGCAGAACGCGATTCAGAAAAATCGTTAAGAAATTTGAAGTTTCCTCGAAAACCATTATTATTCAGATTTTCTTGGATCTTGAAACTGTCTGGACCACCTGATCCGTTTCTCTCCGATAGTTGTGATGAAGTTACAATGATGTACAAACTGAATATCACAAACATTTCTGAACTGTCAACATAATATAACTGAAACCCCTCGGAAGATTAAACTATTAATAACGAGGTTGAGACTTCAATACATTCTACCGTATCAAGTTGGCAACAGCTAGTAATACTATATTGGAGAGGCACTGATGCAAATCTTGCCTATCACATTCTATTTGCTGAATCCAAATATCTCCATAAAAACAATAATAAAAATATCGTGAGGTTATTCTGTTTTATTTCCTCCAATAAAACTCAACATTTAACCCGAATCTTACACATACAAATTCCTCATCAATCATAGTTTAGGTCTGCATAAACCATTCGAATTTCATAAATCAGCAGGCTTCGAACGTAATAAATCGGGCTTCCGTTATTTTTCACGTTTTTGAATGATGCCTCTAGAATATAGCAGGCATATCGACAACCTCATACATCCCATCCCGTCTTCTCGTTTCTTTGCGTATGTCAGCTTGTGGCATAAATATTACTTTTCTTACGTGGGATATCGGATGCTCGGTCAGGAAAACGTAAGGAACCCATATTCTTGTTGTCGATCTTCATCCGTTCAGGGTTTTTTTGCTCAAATTTGTTCTGGACGCCCGGCTTAGGGGAGCATCTGCTTGATATATGAGAAATTTTTATGTTTCAAATCGTTTCCTGCAACTTCCAATACCGGTGCCAGATTTTCAATGTGACATGTTATATATACCATTACCTGCGACTGCTCTCCTGGAAAAATCACAAAAATTTGTTAAAATGTTTGAATAAATACACACAAAACATTATTCTGTGTCTATTATTAACCAGTGCATTGTGTAATTTAGAACAAAACCCTAATTGTTTTATAATTAATGTTTTCACGATAAAAGCTAATACACCTCTGTCGAATTTTGCAATTAGGACAAAATTAATAATTTAAATATAAATACTATACAGGCCTGTTTCCTTTGACAGTAACAAGGATTTCCTTGTTTCAGCGAAAACAAATTCATAATTTCCTTCGTTTAGTAACCAACCTTTTCCTTTTGAGAATCTTTTCACTTGTCTTCTCGCCTTGACAAGCCCATGATGTTAATGATGTCTTCTTTTAATTAATATCATTTAATTTTATTTATAAATATGAGTGATTATACTGTTTTTGTTTATCTTTTTGTAAGGACAAATCGTATGGCCCCTCTGCCTTTGATTGAAATAACGATCGTAACAAATTTTATTTCTTCTTTGACTCATTACACGCCGCTTCGAGTTGGGTTATCCAGTAGGATTTTTCACATCACTTGCTTTCTTAACAGGAAACGTTCGTGCGCTATGCCTGCGAAGACATTTTCAACGTTCTTGTGCAAATACTTAGCACCACACATCAAAGCAATTACGGAATCAATAAACCTTTCGTGTCGAAATTTCGTGTTTATCCCGGTTTTTCCGTTTAATTTTAGCGTAAACACCGAGGTCGGTTTAATGCGGGGGTAACCTAATTAGCGAGAATTGCCTCATTTACTCCCTACTCTTTAATTGCAAAGCGTTATCGGGACGAAAGTGGTGTTAATAAACGTCTTGGTCGGCGACCACAAGGCTGTTTCACTCTTCGCTTTCACTTTTCACGACGATACGGCGCCTCCACCATTACAGTTCCGCTGATTTAATTCCTGTTCCTGCCCAGCTCTCGAACATAACATACGCACACTCCGAAATTGATGAAATGGTAATAAACATTCATCCCTATCAGGGTTATGTGATGCAAATACCGTTTAGCTTAGTGATTAATTATGCGATTGAACTTTGGTGGACCTCGCCTACAAACTAAATTGATGTCTTGCAATGAATTGAGAGAACTTAAAGGTTAATGGAACGCGTGCATCGATTTTTCTGATCCACGCTTATTAAATCAATCGAGAAGCAGAGCCAAAATCGAGTATAATCATAAACAGGGATTAGTTGTTTCGCCGGTTAATCTAATTGTCTGTGTCGAAACAGAGTCAATAAGAAAAGGAAGAACTGGGAGTGGGGTCGCCAGAAACGAGCCATAAACTTCTTTATCCTTTGGAGGATACATTAGGATAAAAGCTTCGGCTGAGAACAGATTAATCCGATACGCCCTTAGACATGTTTCAATCCGGCCACCCAAATGTGGGTGTGTCCATCAACATATATTACAATTTGCTTTTTTAGAAATAAAAATTGGGTTCAGAGATCAAGTTGCCCATTATTTTGATTCGGATTCTCTTGGACAGTAACCGGGCTGCCGAGCCACATTTCAAGCTCGGATAAGCCCTTTCTCATCCTTTCTCACTGACGGATATATAGCGATGTTGTTAATGCATCATTACTCCCAAGCAATACTTGCTTCTTCGTTAAATTTCCCCAATGGAAGGCAAAAAGTAATTGAAATTTCCAGATGATGACATTGCTATTTCGCACCCCACGCGACATCATCTTTTTACAATATATTCGGCTCGGTCCACCTGGCACAAACCAAAAGTAGAATTATAGCCCCACAAATGCGTCCTTAGTAGAGCGTTCACGTCCAAACGCGTACCATTTGAGAATAAATTCAGAAACCAATAACTTGTAATCACGTAAAAGGGGAAAAGAATAAATACGGTTATTACATATTGGTAAGAGATTGCTTTTATCTCTAGCATCCCCTTTGTTAAATTATTTATTGTTTTCCGATACAAATGGAGAAATCTATAATTTCACCAAATTCTCAGTAACGATAAGTTTAAGGTGGAAAATGAGTTGTTTCCTAACTTCTGTTCCCCCCAACTCGAAATTGATTAGTAATCGAAAGATCTCCGGCACACAATTAAACATAACGCCGACCCCAGTATTCAAACTGCTAATTTAAAACCTCAGATGGATCAACATGGTGGAAACGTAAAGCCATAAGAAAAGAAATGAACGTTCCAAATTTGAGGACTATCCGTTGTTGGAAATAATTTCCTGTGGCAATAAACAGCAACATTACGACGCGACAAGCTAAAAGCTCGTAACACGCGAAAAACGCCAGACAGAGACGGCAAATTTTAATTAACATTAAGATGGGCGGGAATTAAAGTTATAAGACGTTATTGTTTAAACACAAAACTGTTACGGTCGATTTGGGAAGTTGCTGGGTACTTTGGTGCTTATGTTAATGTGCTTCCGATGAAACCGTGTCGACTTTGCAGCTTTGCAGTACCTAATTTCGGAGCTTTTGCGAAGGAAACGTAAACAATGTCGCCTTTTTATCGTCAGTGAAGAGCCGGAATTTCCCCCACGTGTATAAATGGAGAGGCAGACGATTGAAAAGCCGCTCGTGAATCGGCACATTTATCAATCAATTTATCGGTTAATCTAGATAGGGCAAGGTAGGTTACATGTCGGTGCCGTTTGTCCTACCTCTCACATGAATAATTCAAACCCACCCGAATTTCAGCGATGTAATTTTTTAAAAGCTATTATTTATTGGCAGTTTAAGTTATCCGATTCCGTTCCGTAATTTATTCCACCAATATTTTATACAGTGTAAACGCGGATGCCATGGAAGGCGATATTTCTTCAGTACATATTGAAATTTCCTTTAATGCCATTGTAATCCTTTTTCTGCTTTTTAATTCAGGCATTCTAGCCGTTTTCCACCTGAAAATTGTAACCTAATGGAGCTTTTTAATAATTCCTGTTACACAATGTAACGAGCTATTCAAATGTCCATTGCAGCACTCGAAAATTCTATTAAGGAGAAAAGGAATATTGAGAGAAAACTCCCAAGGCGTCTGCTCTGGGTTCTTACCACTACTTCAACGTTCCCGTTAGTTTTTTTAGTTGATTAAAAATTTATGAAAGCTTTGAAAGCCCATCGTTAAGAAAACGTCTAGTTAAACCGATTCCGCAACTGAAACTTTATGTCCTCAATATTACAACTCAATTAAGCCCAGCATGAATTTCAAACAAAATAAACAAATCAGAATAATAATTCTGTTATCTCGTCATGAAACTATTTCAACTGTTTGCGGGACTACAAAAATAATGAAATACCTTCAGTTAGAGAAACTATTTACTAACTATTAGTAACTATACTGCACGAGAAATGTTTCAATAAAAACAACTTTGTTGTAAAGAGAATTAAAGTAGACGTAAATGAGGGCTGTGATCTATAATAATGGGTGTTTGTGTACTAGCAAAGTGTTATTTTCTGAATAATACAACCGTGTGAGAGCAAAACAACACTACTGCTGCTGCAAACGTAATGATCAAAAATGGATGCTGATTATTAATAATTCCAGATTAGTGGTTTAGGGATCCAGAACTTGGAAAAGTCCTACAAAGTAAATGCTAATAAATTTTTCCATGTTTCATATGACTGTTTTATAAATAAATGAACCAACCTTGTTAAAATTCGAGGATCAAACTACTACTGCAAAGTTAATAAGAAACTATATTTCTTCTTTACTAATAACTCAATTTTAATAAACAACCTGCAAACAATGAAAATAGACTCAGCTTTGTCGCAAGCAATCTGGACAATTTCGCAATATTGTTGTTATTATGCTGCAATATACAGAACATAATCTAATATTACTTACTATTCCTGTGTATATGACATGATACCTATTTGCTGAATAAATTCTTAGATTTATCAACGTCTGCGAAATTCCTGTTTCCAGGGAACAGAATAGAACAAGAATAATTGGACCATAATGGCATTTGTGTGTTTTTACCTCGGTTTTTACACTAACCATATTCAGTCCATTACGATGAATTCAATGTTTCTGTCAAAAGAATTATTATAAAGTCAAATGCTACAGGATCCTGGTCACAAGAATAAGCAGGGTTGGACAAAAGTATGGAATAATGCCCATAATTCTTGAATCTAGAATTTTCTGCAAAAATGCTCGAAAGGATATAGCGTTTTTTTGCACTCCGCGTCGTTTTTTTTTGGTTCAGTCGTTTTTGACATAATGACGTCATCATCGTTCTTTTTTTAATGGAAACCCTCATTTCTTTCAACTAATTTGGAACCTACGAATTTTTTTGGAACACAAACATGTGTCATCTCGACGGGAAGTGCAGTCGCGGACACCTTAGATCTTCAAAAACATAGAAGAAATGAACGAACAATCAAGATTTTTGAAAAATGCACAAAGACGGCAACTTAATTTTTTTGAAACAAATTCAACTGCACACTTACATTTTGTAAATTATTTTCAAAACTATTGATTTTTCCTTCTTGGATGTTTTTGAACATAAAGAGTGACTGTGACTGCACTTCTGGTCAAGTATGACAAATGCTTGTATCTAAAAAAAATTCGTAGATTCCGAATTATTTGAGAGAAATGTGGGTTTCCAATTTCCATTTAAAAAAACAATGATGAAATATGTCAATATGACTGGATCAAAAAAATTGACAGTCACAGTTCAAGGATTTTTGCAGAAAATTTACGATTCAAGAATTATGAGCATTATTCTATACTTTTGCCCAACCCTGTATTTTGAAATGGCGAAAACTGGTTATCGATGGGATGCAAATATGTTTACTTGACAGTCCGTTTCCATTTCAAATAGAAACTTGTATAAATTTTTCAACAAGGCGTTCTTAAAACCGAAGTTTGTCGTAATATGAATGGATGCCTTTGGCATTTCACTAACAAACTACAAACAAAAGTTGTGAATTCAATTACTGAAACTTTTATTTGGAACAATTTCACGTAAAATTTATCGACAGGTCATAAATCTTTGGAGTTTTACGAGTTCCAGACTATTGTCGCTCTGACTAAATCGTCTTCGATTGACATTACCGTCGTTTAAAAAATGCGACCGTAAGAGGCATCGCTTTCCCAAAAAGGCCATAAAAATAAATTCATTCGTGTCCAGGTTATGCTGCCATTAGCGTGACGTACCTAAATCGATTTCGCATGGTTAATGCTGCATCAGCCTTTGACATTAAAGCTGCTCGATGTGTGTTTGAAGTCCTTTGCGATGCAAATCTACTTTTCGTTGTTGCAGCCCATGGGTATGTATCCAAACAAATACGAATGGGCTTCAAAAGAACAACAGAACGGCGATTGTTCCATATGGGTTAGGGCAGCACAGTTGGAATTTGACGATGGCACCTGGGAATGTCAAGTAACCGCAAGCGATTTCCATACTCAGGACGCCCTGACAAGTATGCCTGTTCGACTGGTGGTCCGAGGTGAGTTATCGACCTACCATCGTAATAATAAGTTTAAAACAATGTCGCCGCGTGGTAAAAACTCTTGTAAAGTTGGGTTTAATGAGCGTTGCCGCGACAACGAAACAAAAAGTTCGTTGAAAGGACGTTCTGGTAATAAAGAGGCCGCTTCGAGCATTTTTCTCGGTGGATAAAACGAACGACAGGACTAAGTGTCCGGAAGAGATGGAGAGGAATCTCCATATTTTTGGAGTTATCAATTGAATCTAGACTCGACCAGTCATCCGGAAATGCACAAATACAGACTATTGAATAGATGGCAATTTAAGTCCATCGTGGTTGTCGAAACTTCCAAAAGAGGCGCTCTATAATTTATTTAATTGACTCGTTTGTAGCTTAAGTGAGTTCTCAGTTCATCTTTTGAAGTTTAAGACTTGTTCTACTATGCAAACGCGCCCATCTACATAATGCAACGCTTCGATGATTTCTAGTTTGAAAACTTATTTCTTGCACATGTCACAAGATTCATGCAATCACATTTTCTCATTTTTACTGTCGCCAGATTAGTGCGGCAAAGAAAAATCACGGGAAGATGTCCAAATCTTCCGGGACATTTATCTACTTCCCACACAATGTACTACACAAATTTATTCCCGAAGGGATTTTCAGACAATAAAAAATGGACTAACCAAAATTTGCTGCTGCGAGTACAAAGAAACGTAAACATAATAAAGTACGTGTTATATCACGCCTCAAAGAGAGACTGCCACCAGAAATTTACACTCTCCTCAAGGAGAGATATTTTTAATTGTCCCCTTCGCTCACCTTTATTACCGTCGTCTTCACCGCTCATTAATCTTGGAGGATTTTTTTGAAATATGAAAAGTTACATTAAATTATTCTAGCAAATGACATTAGTGCATAATTACCTATAGTTATCAGAACGCCAAAGTTTTTATTTTATATGCAGCGACTCATAACTGAGTAGCTACCTACTAAAGTATTGATGTCACGTGCAATTACCAGAATTTATTTAGGACAATAAGTTCTGGGTAGTCAGAACCTCGACCCTTCTATTCAAAAGAATTGCTTATATATTGATAGGTACAGGGCCTGAGTAACCACGGATTATAACCTTTTTGTGTTATGTTATCACTTTTCACACTATTTCATTGCAGGTAAATATTTAGAGACAAACAATGACACTACCGTACACAATAGGCTTATTCTACCGTAGGACTTTGAATGACTACAATGACATTGTTTCGTAATAGTTTACGAATTCAGGACGAAAGACAATATTCTTGAAACTGCACAACTTAAAGTGGATGAACAAAGAAGTCAGGAATCACCTTCAATTATTCCGAGAAAAGCATTTTTAGGGCACATAAATATATTTTCCATTTCGCTGTTAAACGAACAATCTTAAACACAATAGAGAGTAGTCTTCATCAGAACGAACGGCATCCACCATTTTTACATAACACATAAGTCTGCCGTTGTTCCAGTAAATGCAGTTTCTCATTCAAAAAAAATCAACAATAAACAACTGCATCTAACGATAATCTACCCAATTGGCGCCAATTTTAATTCAAAGACTGGTCAGTGCTGTTTAGCTGTCGAAATAGGCCACACAGCGTCGCGTCGTTTTACAGATCCAAACACGATTTCAAACTTAGCCTGGCGCCGTTATTTTGATGTTAATAACGAACACAGTATTAAACCTGGATACAAACATCGCATTCCTTTCTGTTACTTTTTGTGTACTTGAACCCGACATCCATTTGCTTTCAAAGTTACATTTTTTAATTTTACGATATAGGAGAGTGTGCAACAGTATGAAGCATGCACTGGCGATGGAGTGGCGATAGGCCAGTCGTCAGAGACATAAATTCGACCTAAAAATTAGTTAACCCTTATTATTATTTGGTTGAAAGCTTGGTCCATTTTTCAAAGAGGAACTGATAACACAAGATAGTTTCAAAGTCTCGTTCCACAAAATTTACTTACTGTTTAGGACGCGTTTCGGAGTGTTACTCCATCTTCAGCTATAAAAGAAATTAACACAAAATACAAAACAGTTGCCTGGAAAATGAAAAAACGTTTGGGTCAAAGAAAAATAACAGCTTTTGAGTCACACTGTAAATTGATCGAAAGACGCTCAAACATGTTGTGTTAATTTCTTTTATAGCTGAAGATGGAGTAACAACCCGAAATGCGTCCTAAACAGTAAGTAAATTTTGTGGAACGAGACTTTGAAACTACCTTGTGTTATCTTATTATTATTATTATTATTATTAATTCCCATAAGCGTAATTTTTGCTTTACAGGGTTTATTTAGGTGTAAATTTTAAAGATTACGATTTGCGTAAAAAAAATTTTGATCGGAAGCTGGTAATTTTTGGTCAGAAAGGTACATTTTTTCACTTATTGCCCTATATCGGTGAAAGTGTTGAAACTGTTGAGAAACTCGTCGAAATGAAAGATACCGCATTAATTTTCTCGCCTGAAAATGGCTACTTTTTGAGTCTTGAATCGTTAAACATTTGCAAGCCCCCCCCCCGTACGTAAAAAATGCATACCAGGTGTTTCATCGGAGCCTTAGTATAGGCGTTTAACATGGGAAAATGAATTTTATTTTGTTCCTGCTCCGGAAAATTTATTACAAAACTTTTAGCGGACGTGAGGGGTAGTTCATGCTAGTCTGTACCCCTTGAGATTTTTTTCGTGCATCAGTTCCTCTTGGGTACATAACAATGAGTTTTTGAAAATTGCATTTTAAGCGTAAACGGAAAAATTTTTCGTGCACAATCGACCCGGTTCGAAGTATCCATTTAATTTGCGTTGCACTACAAACCAGAAAGGCTACAAACTGCGTAAACATTCGAAGCGGGTCGATTGTGCACGAAAAAATTTTATTTAAAAAAAATAATTTATGTTTCTGCTTAAAATTCAATTTTCAAAAAATCATTGTTAAGTAACCAAGAGGAACTGATGCATGAAAAAAATTTGAATGGGTACATGAACTACCCCTCACGTCCGCTAAAAGTTTTGTAATAAATTTTCCGGAGCAGGAAAAAAATAAAATTCATTTTCCCATGTTAAACGCCTATACTAAGGCTCCGATGAAACACCTGGTATTAGCTTTTTTGATGTAAACTGTATTGTGAATAAGGCGCCAGTAACCGCAACTCCCGGGTTCTAATATTTCCGGAGTTATAGAGGTCTGCGTAGTCAATATCGTTTGAAAATGACCATTCTTTATATTTTGTTTCGCCAAACACGTGAAAAATGTATAAAACCCTTATTTATTTATACATTGTCCACATGTTTGGCGAAACAAAATGCAAAGTATGGTCATTTTCAAACGATATTTGACTATGAAGACCTTCTCTGGACCTCTATAACAGAATTAGAACAAGAGAGTTACGGTAGCGGTGTCTTATTCACAATTTAGTCTACATCAAAAAAGCCAACATGCTTTTTTCACGTACGGCGCCTTTGAAATGTTTGACGAGCCAAGATTAAAAAGTAGCCATTTTCAATCGATTTTAGAAATTTTTACACTACATATGAATCATAATGTAACAAGGGCAGGGCTCATAAAAAAAAAAAAAAAAAAAAACTCAGAAAAGAGCCAGGCCAGGGGCCCCTACTGCTCATCACCTATGTGCATCGTCAAGGCAAGCCTGCAACGTGCGGTGTATCATCATTGTTTATTTTTTGATGTGTCGGACTGGAGCAAAGCTCCTGAGGTAAGTTAAGTAAGGGACTCCTGAGGGGAGTTCCTTAGAGGGGAGACCTGAAGGGTCTGGGGAGCGTTTTGCCTGAGGGGCAAGGAGAGGCATTAGGTGGGAGAGTTCGCTGAAAAAGAAAGTTAACGACGAAATCTTGCTGTGGTCTACCTGCAACATACTAAACATTAGTGGTTCAAGGTGGGTGGATGAGAGCCGTCCTGGGACGACGAATTCTGGAATTCGCTGGGTCGTAGTCGACCGCATCTCTCACTAGCGGATTGGGATGAACCTCTGCTCGAGCAAAGGTTCGTGTATTTGTTTCAAAGAGGAAGTCTTTGATTGTCGGGAGGTTTGCTTCTTGATGGAGCTGGGTGTTTCGAACGTACCAGGGAGCGTTAAAGGCGTACCTCAGACAACGGTTCTGGATGACTTGGAGTTTTTGGAGTTGCGCGTTAGAGACGTGTCCCCAGGCGCCAGAGCCGTAGGTCATGGCTGGTCTAACCACTGCCTTGTAGAGCCTCAGCTTATTCTCGAAAGATAAGGGCAGGGCTCATTACAAGCCTAAAGGCAGATGTAATAAAGTATTCATTCATTCACAAAATTTGAGCCGCTGGCGCTGTATCTCCGAAACTATTGGTGCTAGAGAGTTGCGGTTGACGCCACCCTATTGGCAAGAGAATAGAGAAAATTAATGGTGATATTTTGAGTTCGAAATCGAAATTTCGAGTTCAAACTCGAAAATATGAACATTTTTTACCCGTGTCCGTTCTACGCCTTCGCACCCTCTTGACCAAAAAAAAAAATCGTAATCCTTAAAATGTACACATAAATAAACCCTTTAACATTTAACGCAAAAAACAGGCTTATGGGAATTAACTCACTTTTGATTTCTCTGTCGACTGGCCTGTAACCCTGCACACAAAACTAGATGTAAACATTGGGCAGCTTGAACCTCCCACTTGGTGGTCCAAAAAGGCACTAAGTTGGCACTAAGTTTAAATGTATTCTTGCAAACAGAATTGGAAGACCTTTCATGTGACATGCTAATATATGATAAATAATAAATATAAATAAATAATATATAACATAAATGGTAATAAATGCTCAGCTTTCCAATTTAAAAGTTGCACTTATTTGTCGTTGGCCGATCGCCACCAAAATGAGTTCAGCCCTTTGTCAGGTTATGACATTATGAAATCAAGTGTTTCGGTGTAGTGGGGTGTTTCTAGTGATAGTGCATTTTCCACCGAAATTGTCCATTTCCATTGTGAGGTTATGACATCTCTAGGTAGCAACAAATTTGAGCCAAAACGATCCAGTAGTTTGAGTTCTAGCGTGTTATTTAATGTTTCTTCAAAATTTCGAACTTTTTGATTTGATGTCAAAAAGGCGCTAAGTGTGAATACATTTTTAGCTCCAGAATTTGAAGGCCTTTTCATGTGCTGATAAGAAAAATTGGTGTTCATCAGCCAAATTTCATAGTTGATATTAAAAGAAGGCACTTGGTGTTTGCGGATTGGCAACAAAATTAACTGGACTCACCAGAAGGCCAACACTAACCCCCATTCCAAATTTCATTAAAATTCGTTCGGCAGTTTTAGATAAATCTTGCTTACATACGTACACACATAGAGACATTTTCTAAAAACCACTTTTTCGTGATCCTGGGACCTCGCAACGTAAAGATCGGGTTAGTATCGTCTCATCCCAATGACCAACTCATCCCATCTGACAACTCATCCCAGATCAACTCATCCCAAACTAACTCATCCCAGACCAACTCATCCCAGACGAACTCATCCCAAACCAAGTCATCCCAAAAGACAACTCATCCCAGAACGCAACTCATCCCAGACCAAGTCATCCCAACAGACAACTCATCCCAAACCAACTCATCCCAGACCAACTCTTGCTTGTTATTGTTTGGGCTGTTCGCTTTAAGGTAGCCGCGGGCTAATATCATCTCATACAATTTTCCAATTCATCCCAAGAGACAACTCATCCCAAATGACACTACAACCCAGGTCAAAAACCTGACCAGACCTGAACTGCCCTAGCTTCTCGCACTGCAATACCGATATTTCGAAGAGTACTCGCTTTCGGCTCCGCCGAAAGCTCGCGTAGAACTTTCCACGGGCAGAATTAAAAAAAATTTTTATTAAAAAACCTGACCTGACATAGACCTGAACTGCCCTAGCTTCTCGCACCATTGCAAGACCGATATTTCGACGAGTACCTACTCGCTTTGCTCGCGTGAATCTTTGGGCGGGCAGAATTTGAGAGAAAATGTTATTAAAAAAAAACCTGACCTGACATAGACCTGAACTGCCCTCGCTTTTCGCACTCCAAACCGATATTTTAAAGCTTTGCAAGCGTGGAACTTTGGACGGGCAAAATTTGAGAGAAAATGTTATTAAAAAAAAAAACCTGACCTGACATAGACCTGAACTGCCCTAGCTTCTCGCACTGCAAACCGATATTTTGACGCTTTGCTCGCGTGGAACTTTGGACGGGCAGAATTTGAGAGAAAATGTTATTAAAAAAAAAACCTGACCTGACATAGACCTGAACTGCCCTAGCTTCTCGCACTGCAAACCGATATTTTGATCTGGGATGAGTTGTCTGCTGGGATGAGTTGTCTGTTGGGATGAGTTGTCCGTTGGGATGACTTGGTCTGGGATGAGTTGCGTTCTGGGATGAGTTGTCTTTTGGGATGACTTGGTTTGGGATGAATTTGTCTGGGATGAGTTGGTCTGGGATGAGTTGGTTTGGGATGAGTTGGTCTGGGATGAGTTGGTCTGGGATGAGTTGTCACCTGGGATGAGTTGGTTATTGGGATGAGATGATACGACACCGTAAAGATCTGTTATCTCAATTTCGATTTTTGGAGTGATTGAAGTAACCTCCCATTTTTAAACTGGTTATGGAGAGGCTAAAAATTGCTAAACCGTCGATTTGTTAGACACAGGTACTCCTCGTAATAGCACTAATAAACAGTCACTTGCTGCTTTATAGAGTTGCTTATTCGATACAATTACTGATATGAATGCATTCCCCTGAAAAGGGTTCCCTATGGGAATATTGCAAAAGGACGAAACACTAGCAGTTAGCTTTTGGATATTACATTTAATGCTGAAGAGGGAACAGAACAAATATCTAGCACACGTCTGCAATTACACTTGAAATGTTTCCGTTGCTTTGCGATACCATGATCGTTCCGTTTTATTACAAGTTTCATTAAACATGATTTTGCTGGCTACACCTGCTGGAAATTTAATTATTGGATTAGGGGAAAATATGAAAAACGGCGACTGCCTTGAATCGTTAATGCTGCAATACATCAAACACGGAAGCTATAATTTATGCGGCCAAATTATGGCAAATGACTCGGCCTGTACCGTTGAGTGCCTGTACGTTGTAGATTTCGGGATGATGAGCATTCGATCAGTCTCGTCCGACGTGGTCGTAAAAACAGAATAAAGGCCCGCAATATCCGAACACACGTAATAAAAAGCCTTCACGCAAGAAAGAAATAAATTATCGATAATCGCGATAGAAATAAATAACATGTCCGTGTTCTTATGTGTCTATTTGCGTTATCATTTAAAATCGGACAGCGTATCTCCAAGAAAATAAATAAAATGCTGTCTGTGTCTGACTGGCTCAAGTGGCGATAAGGTCATATTAGAAGGAAAATTTTATAGCCCTGAAAATATTTTGCTGCGGAAACTATTTCATCTTTTACGACTTCCCATCAAGGGTGCGAAGGAATTAACCGATTTGTTTTTCGAAGTCGATTGCCGCATAGGCCAGGCAAATTAGCATTTTGAGCGATAGAAGTTTAATATGAATAAGGTTTCAACGTTTCAGGGAAAAGATATTATGTTCAAGGGAACGAGCCGAATCCGTCTTTCTCTAAAGGTTAACTTAGGGCCGGTTGAATAAAACAGCTAATTTTGTACTTGACGCTAAGCCGATTGCGACACCGTAGAAAGACTTGTTGTCAACAATTTGTTGCTATAGAATTATAGAATTAATATATGTATATGTTTTTGTACTCCCGGCATTAAAAGTAGGTGTAGTACTTTTACTAAAGTATGGCATTTAATCCTCGGGATACAAAATGTTTTCAAAAATCTCAAGTACATGTAACGAAATATAAAGTTTTACCATAGTTACTAAAATTCAATTCATTAATAGGAATAGGTATTAGGGATCGCGGGATCCCGGGGTCCCGGACTTAATTCAATTCCGAAAATCCCGAAAAGTCAAATCCCGGAATTTTCGCAGTTCCGAAAATCCCAACAAGTCAATCCCGGGATTTTCTGGATTTCGGAGCAAAAGTCAGCTGCTGCAATAACTGCAAAATCCTGACTGGAAATAATTAATAAAACACATTGGTGTAAATTGATATACAGGGTGGGTAATTTTTCGATGCTCACCATTGGGATCTCCTAAACGGTAAAAGATACGGGGTCGGTTAAATTAGAAAAAAGTTGGGCTATTTCTTGGAGATTAAGAATCTGAAGAGAATTCCCCGATATTTTGATTCGTCCCTGGAAATTGACAATTTTAAGAAAAATCTTCCTGACGATTGATGTTATTCTAATGAAACTTGGAACTTTTATATTTTTGACAGCTGTCAATTGAATGGCATTGACAGAATTTTTCTAGGCCTTCTAGATTTTGAATGAAGATAGTCAACTTTTCTTTTTCTTATGGGCGCTATATTGAATTTTAACACCGTCGGATACACAGAAAAATTAGCTTCTCAAAAATGTAACCACATTAACGTTTTTGAAAAAATATGTGAAAGCCTGAGTCACACGACCGCAAGACGTAATTTATTACTGTTGAATTCAATTGTTTTCACGTGTTATAAGAGATTGAAGAAGTCGGCGCACTTTTTTGCAACTGTTTTTCATCTAAGTTTAGGCTGATTTTACAAATTATCCAGACTAATTTTCAGATTCTGACATCTGTCAAAAAAGTTTATGTTGACTACATTTTTGAAAAGCTAATTTTTTTGTGTATTTGATGGTGTCAAAATTGAATATAGCAGCCATAAAAGAATCAAAAGCTGACTGTCGTTATTCAAAATTTAGAAGGCCTAGAAAATTTCCGTTAATCCCATTCAGTTGACAGCTGTCAAAAATATAAAAGTTCGAAGTTTCATTTAAATAACATCAATTGTTAGGAAGATATAAATTTTTCTTTAAATTCTCAATTTTCAGATTTTTTGTGATAACTCAGAAACGAATCAAAATATCGGGGAATTCTCTTCAGATTCTTAATCACCAAGAAACAGCGCAACTTTTCTCTAATTTAACCGACCTCGTATCTTTTACCGTTTAGGAGATCCCAATGGTGAGCATCGAAAAATTACCCACCCTGTATGCCTTTACGCAGATAATGAATTTTGGCCAAAATTTTCTTATTACGTACCACTGTGCAGTCCCATGATATATTATGCTATTTTTCGTCATTCCGAAATTTAATTTGCTATTTCAATTATAATACCTACGTTCCAAGTGACTCGACCACAGAACGCGGCATTCGTTTTTAGCTAGGAGGCTCATTGTTGTCAAGGTGCCACTATAAACAAACAAACACAATTTTTCAAAAATATGTGCGAGGTGACAATTAGTGAAAATTTCGATATTAATAAAGCTTCTGAGGAAGCTATAGATCAAGATCAGCTTAATACCTGCAAAATCGAGAAAATTATATGAGCAGCAATACGACGCATTCATGAATTGGTGCAGATTAAGAAAAACTGAAGAGTACACAGAAAACGTTTTGCTCGTATATTTCAACGAAAAGAGTAAAACTGCTACAGCATCAACTCTATGGTCTCAGTATTTAATGCTAAAAGCTACGCTGCAGTGTAAGAGTAACATCAATATTGGGAAATTTCCGAAATTGGTGGCCCTGTTAAAAAGGAAGAATGCAGGATACAAGCCCAAAAAGTCGAAAGTTTTGGAGCGGCAGCACATAGAATTTTTTTTGCAAGAAGCTCCGGATGATGTGCATCTTCATCTTATGAACAAAGTAAGGTAACAAATTTTTTTTGTTTGAATAAATGTCACTCGTGAAAGTAAAGGTTGACTGACAGCTGAATTCAAAAAACCCTAGTAGTAATTGATCAACGGCGTATTTTCCAAGGTTCATAGCCGCCCTTGATCGTTTTTTTATTTTTGATCACTCTGTATAAACACTACGTATGTACAAATGAAACACTCAAATTTCCTGCATATATGCATCAGTATAGTTCCAGATGCCATAATCCAGGAAATTTGGGTGCTTCATTTGTTCGGCTATATGCACTGTTTAAATAAAACAGAAAGAAACAATAATACAATAGTGCAGAATTTTGTGGGCAAAATATTTCTCGCAGAATCGACTTTATTAATCTCCCGCAGTTAATATAAAATAGAGCATAGAAAAATTTATCATAATTCCAGCGACAGGATGCTGAAAGTTATTGCATATTGTCCTGGAAGATAATAAAGCGTCGAGTTAGAAAGAATTGATGTTATTTTAAATTCCTGGAAGGGTATTTATGTTCGATAAGAGAAATGTTGAAGAACTCAAGAATGAACTCTTCACATTCCTTAAATAATAGCGAGGTTCCTAGTTCAGCCATGAATCAGAGCCTCACCAGGGAACTCCGCATCCATCTTCACCCACCGTGTCGTCGTTACGGACTTCTTTAGTTTACAAGCCAACGGGACCGTAAAGTTCTTGAATCATGGTTAGTAGCCTTGCAAAAAGTTCAACTGCTGTTAAAGAGGACATGATGTGCGATTAATACAACAAAGGAGACCCGGAAGGATTACCTTGGTAATTAATAATATCGTGTAAAATACGGCCTAAACGGACAAATCCCTTCACGGCTCATAGTGCTATGAAATCGTCAATAAATCTATCAAGAGATGGATTTGAAACAAATTTCCAACAGGCAACCAATGGCAGTGAGAGCTCCGAGAGTATACGCAGATCCGGAACTTGTGATTTATACGACAGCAGTACATATGACGTCACGGGAACTTCCTGTCGCTGACGCTAGCGTCATCTGGAAAATGCAAAAACATGCCTGAATGCGCGAAACCAACGTTCCTGATCTGATTTATCCTGCACTGTATTTCTTGTAAAAAATCACGTCAAATGCAAACTACTTGCGGTCATCTGAAAATATAAAAGAAAATCGGAAAAAAGAAAATATAAATGATTGTGCTATCCGTAAACCGACATAAAGTAACTAGGAGGTGGACGTTAGAACATAAAAACCTCAAGAAAATACTTAGGATTTCGCTAGTTAGGTTGAACAAGTGTCACTTGAAAAGAGGCTCTACTTGTAAAAGGCCAAGCAGGAGTTTCCCCGTCCGTCTCCACCGGAACAATTAAATTTGTCGCATGTCTTTGTGTTTCAAATGCCAGAACGGCGAACAATTAGATTTGCCGGATTCCTTTGTCTCTCTCGTCTGGTTGCCTTTCTTAAAGCCTAACGCAAAGAAAATTCCGTCGTCATCGAAACCGCAAGCGGAAGGAAAAACACGCACTCCAGGGATCGCGCAGCCACCTTGCTGAAAGACATTCCTACCTTCATCGCTTCATCCGTTATTGTAGGCACTGAAATTTCAAAGCCCAATCAAATGAAACCGTTCTCATGGACGGAAAGGGAGAAAAATTAACCGGCTTTTGTGGACATTTTATTATGCAGCGAAACGACTAAATAACACGAGCTACATTATTAGCACATAATAATTAAAACCACAATCTTTACTTTAACTTTCACTAGCACTTTGATGGCTCATTAGCTTTAGCAAAGAAATATTAAATATAGGCCGGCAATAAATACCAAAAGCAATTTCGGTAGAATATGCCATAAATTCGGTATTATGAAGTAGTCGGAAGGAGCTACCCAAACATATTATGGAGAAAATTAAGTAAGCAATAATTTAATAACGCATCTCAAGCTTTTCTTTAATATTAATCCTTAAAAAATAAGCAGCAATAAAGCGATGTCTCCCTTTTTATAATAGCAAACTCATTATGCTCTTGCTACACATTAGCTGAAAATTGAATTTTCTCGCTTCTAGAAGATATCTCATTTCTCGCTTCTAGAGGCGTGAAGAGAAACGCTACTTGTTGGGCTAGCCTGGAAAATTTTACTTTCGCCGCCTAGGTACAAGGGACTGAAGTGAATCATCTAATCCCGAACGTAAAAATTATCACGAGAGGGATTAAATGGCACTTATTCAGTCCTGTAGATTTTTGCAGGTTGAGGTTTTTAGAATTTTTCATGGGAAGCTTGTGAGAGCCGAGCAGAGAACTAAATAAGCCAACGAACGTTTTTCTGAGCATCATCAATGCGTGCGTATGCAAATCTAACAAAAGTGACCCTGCCCACTCTGAGATAAATCGATTAGGTATTTAATTTTGTTACCAACTGCAATAATGTTATTTAATGATAAATAAATTTTAGTTTCAATGGTAAAACTGGGGGGCATTTCACACCCCAAAAATTTGTACACCACTGCCGAATTTTCAGGGCGCTGCCGTAAATTTGTACACCACTGCCGACTGTGAAGTCCCCCGACAGCCTAAAAATTCATAGATCACTGTCGAATTTGCTCAATTTTTGCAACCACTGCCTAACATTTTCCACTAACACTGCCGAAAATTTGTACACCACTGCCGACTGTGAAATCCCCCCCAGGTAAAACTTAATACAGGGTTAGTCTGAAAGACTCCACATCCTTTATACCACAGAATCTACTGTTCAAATGATGAAGCTTGGTGCAAAAATTATTGGTCAATTGTGATCCCTCTTGATGCTATAAGCCGCCAAAGATCTTCATTGTTAAACGTTCTTTTTAAATATCTGTCGAAAGGTGTATCGTAGGATTTTGAATTTTTGCACAACATTGTTACAGACCAAGAAGCAACTGCTGATGGTACGAATCTGCGAATCTCTGTTATACAGGGCGGTCTAGGACGTTTTGGCGCGGCCGTTTTGGCGCGGCCATTTCGGCGCCGCCGTTTTGGCGCGGGCCAGTTTGTCGCCGACCCGTTTCGGCGCCAACCTGTTTTGGCGCGGGCCAGTTTGGCGCCGACCAGTTTCGGCGCGGGCCAGTTTGGCGCTGGGCGTTTTGGCACCAAAAAGTTACACTTTATTCGCGGAACATAGACCGATGATCTGGCAACTTCTTACGCTGTAAGTAAGCCGGATGGGCGGATAATATAATATTTTGTAAGTTATCCCAGATAGAATTTTAACCAACTTACTGTCAGTGAATTCTGACACAAATGGAGCACTTACAACGCAGGTGTTGCAAAAAATCTAACCTTTTCCTGGCTTAATACATCCTGCCCTTCTTCTTGGAAACCAAATCGCCATTCTCCAACAAATATTCTAGTTTCTTCTGTTCTAGGGTGAAACCCGCAATATCTATTACATTTTCAATTTTAATTTGAGACTGCAATCAGTAATCTACCTACATATACTTACCTGTAGAGCACGCTTAATGTCTAGAGGTCATACTACAGTAGCACCGACTATTTTAGCCCTCCCATCTTGTTACAGTCTTGTCGATAGTTCTTATCTACCTCGGTCAATAATATAAGTACTATTATTAGTTTATTAGGTAGATATACTTCTTCAATATTTAAGAGGGTACCGATAAACAAAATCAAATTCATTCAATGATTGGCGCCAAAATGTCCCGGCGCCCAAACCGCCAGCGCCAAAACGACCCGGCGCCCAAACGGCCAGCGCCAAAACGTCCGCGCGCCAAAGCGGCCCGGCGCCGGAACCGCTAGCGCCAAAACGGCGGCGCCGAAACGGCCGCGCCAAAACGGCCGCGCCAAAATGTCCCATTCCGTATACAGGGTGACCCCAATGTTATTTGCCCTTGAACTTTTTTATGTTTGAAAATATTGCCAATTTGCCTATGCGGCCGTATTTCCCGTTCGATTCTAAAACTTTTTTGGCTCCTCAAATTTTTCGAAAAAACTAACCACTCACGAGGAAAATTGAAAAAACCGAAAACATGATCATCGTGATAAACCTACAATTTCAATAAAAATCAAAGTGTACGTTGACACGCATCACATTTCAACTGCTCTTTTGCATTGAAGGTCTTGTCCTACATCTGTGCCCAGAACCATTGCTCACAACTGAAGAAAAAACATTGATGGTAATTTAACTTTTTTATGAGGTAGACTCATCATTGGCTTTATGCATCATGTTTTAGGTTTTTTCAATTTTTCTGAGTGAGTTGCTTCTTGGTCTGTAACAATGCTGTGCAAAAATTCAAAATCCTACGATACACTTTCGAAATATGTATATTTAAAAAGAACGTTTAAAAATGAAGATCTTTTGCGGTTTATAACTTCAAGAGGATCACAATTGACCAATAATTTTTGCACCAAGCTTCATCATTTGAACGGTAGATTCTGTGGTATAAAGGATGTGGAGTCTTTCAGACTCACCCTGTATTTCTAAATTGAATCCCTTGAGATTTTTGAACAAATTTAGTCGCCTGGGGATTAAATGCCATACTTCAGTCCTTAAAAAAAGGCTTTAAAGTAGTGCTTTTACTGCCGGGGATGCAAAACTGCAATTGTAGATGGAAATCCTCTCATATTGTAGTTAAATTTCGTTTCAAGTATAGTTGCTCCAGTCTTCGTTCTTTGTAAACCTGATAGGTGCATAAATAGCTAAGAACTCCTTTGTAAAACGTCTGCTTAAATATTGAATAAGGTATTTCGTTCGGAGGAAACATGAACAAATTGTACAAATTGCCCGTGTTCCTACAAAACCACCAGGCTAAACCACTACAATGAAGCAACAAAATAATTTCAAATTACTTGTTTATGTTTAGTAAATAATTTCATCAATCACTAAACTTTTATACATATTTGCATAATCGACAATGTTTTTACACCTTTTGTTCGATGTGTATTTTGGGCGAGTGTTTACAAAACAATTTTTATTTTCCTCATATTGGCCCTGATACAACACAGTCATTTCTTTATAACAGATAAATTTTCTTAATGGAACAACAATAAACGGAAATTAAATTGTAGGCTTATTGGAGCAGGTGAGTGGCCTGCTTAATATTCAGAAGATGTTCTCAGAATTTGCATGACATTACTTGAAATTTTTCACTTTCCTAATTGAGTTGGTAAACTAATGAACAAATTAGCGGCACAGATTATTCATGAAAATTAACGTAATTGGATAATGAAGTTGGAGAAATTCAATTAGAAACTGTTGGCGTCTATGTAAGACATTACGAATAAGTTTTTTATCGAAGAAGCATTTACAATCGTATTCTTTCATTCCTGTCACAAAAAACGAAATTCATTGGTTACTTTCGAAGAAAGCAACAGCCATCGTTACTAAAATAATGCGCAAAAAATGCATTTCTTATGGATTAGAAAACTTAGTTCATTCGGAAAGTAAAGTTCAATTACAATTCCTCCTTGATAGATAATGGCAATGCCAAAGACAAATTACAATGACAAAGCTTTTGAACTATCGTCTACCCTACAACA
Organism: Pycnomerus fuliginosus; assembly: GCA_963924575.1. Taxonomy (NCBI): domain Eukaryota; kingdom Metazoa; phylum Arthropoda; class Insecta; order Coleoptera; family Zopheridae; genus Pycnomerus; species Pycnomerus fuliginosus. Next base: position 20,942,211 of record OZ004618.1, on the reverse strand, counting down.
AAACTATTTTTCAGGATATTGATTAGACGGGATGATAGATTTCGCGATATGATAGAAGCACAGACGTCAGGATGTTTTGCTAGAAAGTTCACGCTGGTTTGTAAATTGCTGCAGCAGATGTGATGATTTTAATAGGTAATGGAATAATGCAGATCTGAACCAAAACGGAATCCTCGTGCTGGAATTCTGCATTCAAACGCGGGTCATTTATAAAGCGCATCTTCTTACTTTAATTCAAAAAGTAGATTCGTTCCATAAATCCGGTGTATAACACGGTGGAGCATGTATTGAGTGATTACTCTTTGAACTTAAAGCATTAAATTACACCCCAGTAAATTTTACACGAATTCAGCTAATGATTTCAATCAGGCGCTCTACGAAAACTTTCCTTCCTACTTAAATACAACCCGGAAAGTTTAATGTCGGTAATTAAAAATTTTGGAGAAAACTGGTCGGATTTTTGAGTATTAGCGTACAAATTTCAATTTACGCGCTTTGACCTGCTTTCCACATGAAAGGGCAATTTGTGATTTGGTTTAGATCAGTGGATGTCGGTTTATTTAATTACTTAGTAAATGTTGTTTAATCGGAGAGTTAATTACAAAAGTGGTGAACTAATCTACTTTTTCGGCAAAACTATTTATCCATATTAAAGAAGTTTCCAAAATGGAGTGGAACCTGCATAAATAAAACATTAGCGGCCTCCTGAAGCTACGCTGAATATATAAATAGTAAAGGGTTTAGAGAAATAATTCACCACCTACCTTTAATATCCTTCTGTATATAGTTACAAACTAATGTATTCGACATCCTGTCGCGGATGAGATATGTTCTGTTTTGGAACAAGTTGTGAGTTGTGAGTGTGACAGACCGACAGTATTTTGAATCGAAAGGTTTTTAATTTCTCGATATTTTGCTCAGAGCGGAATGCCAGAGAAACATCATCCAGCTCTTTCGACCTCGGTGAAATGTGGAGACTACATTTTCGTTTAGTGCTTTATCGTTGGTTTTAGGATGTGAAAGATGAGCTTAAATTTGTTGTCGGTGATGCTACCGCGACGAATGTAGGTATTTCGCCGGCTACGAGTTAATAAATTTCCACAAAATCTTGCCGGTTACTGTATACTGAAATGAGGTTTCTGCATTCGCAATAACTTTTTTATCTATTAAATTGGTCTACATTTGAGAGTTTACCGGATAGAAAAGTTGGAAGGGATATTTTGCGCAATTCACTCATGGTGGTTCCTTTTCACTGCTCACCATTGGCATCTCCTAAATGGTAAAAGTTACGGAGTCGGTTAAATTAGAAAAAAGCTGGACTATTTTTTTGGTGATTAAGAATCTGAAGAGAATTCTCCGATATCTTGATTCGCTTCCGAGTTATCCCGAAAAATCTGACAATTATTGCGATTTTAAATTAAAAGTAATATTTCCTTAACGATTGGTGCTATTTAAATCAAACTTTGGGACGTCTATATTTTTGACAACTGTCAATCAAATGGCATCGACAGAAATTTTCTAAGCTTTCTAGATTTTGAGCAATGACGATCAACTCGATCTTGATTTTCTTATAGTCGCCATGTTGAATATTGGCATCATACGACATACAAAAAAATTAACTTTTCAAAAACAGTGCAACTAGAAAGAACTTTTTTGAAAAAACATGTTAAAGTTTGAATCAGACGACTTCAAAATCTATTTTATCGAATTTTCAATTCAATTGTATTAAACACCAAAGGAGATTAAAAAAGTTGGTGTACTATTTTATTTCAAAAAGTTTTATACTGATTTTATAAATTAATCACACACATTTTAGAATTGTGCCGATTTGTCGAAAAAGTCCATATTGATCAGGTACATTTTTGATAATCCAATATGGCGGCCATAAGAGAATCAAAAGTTGACTTTCATTGCTATAAAACTTGAAGGCCTAGAAATTACTGTGGATGCCATTCGATTGACAGCTGTCAAATATACAAAAGTTTCATTTAAATAGCACCAACCGTTAAGGAGATATTAATTTTTACTTGAAATCGCAATTTTCAGGTTTTTCTGAATAACTCAGAAACGAATCAAGATATGGGGGATTCTCTTTAGATTCTGAATTACAAAAAAATAGCGCAATTTTTCACTAATTCAACCGACTCCGTATCTATTACTGTTTATGATATGGTGAGCAGTGAAAAAGGAACCGGCCCTGTATACCTAATTAAAAAACTGAACGGCCGGCGTATTCATTTAATGACAATTTTTGAGATCAATTGTTTGTATTCTTCCAATTCATTAATGTCCTCCATACTTAAGCGTCTTTTGAGGAACGCCTCTCGTAACAAATAACATATTTTATAAATTTGGAGAGAACACTTTGTCATTCAATATGGATCAGATTTAATAACAGTCCACGCTGGTAAAGATCCAGTTTACGTGCCCTTGAATCGTTATTTCTATGTATTCGCAAATAAATCCAGGATCAAATACTTACTAAGAGAGTCTGGATATTGGCGTGTTGCTACTAAAGTAGTACATTCAGTTATAATTCTAGGAGAGATTCAATGCACCTGCTGTGTGCCATTCTATAGGTGTTTAAATATAATTTAGTTGCTAAGCTTGGACGTTAGTGAATTTGCGGAGAGTTTAAATTTACCTCTCTGCACTTATTAATTAATCAGTTATTGCAAATCTGCTTAAAAACCTACTTTTTATGTTTTCCAGACTATCATTTTTGAGTTTGTTCACGCCAGCCAGCAGGGTCGTTCTCAGTTCAACGGCCGCCCTGTGCAATAATTGCAAAAGTTGCTTTAAAAACTGGACAGTTACGGAAGCGGCTGGAACCTCCCCAGTCCTCACTTGTTGAACAATCCAATTCGGTCAGCTATTCTAAATCCGCTGTCTCAGTATTTCTACAGTTTTTCAATATTTTTAAACTTTTTCCCAAAAAGGCATTAAGTCTGATTACATTTTAACCTCCCCACTCCACTTCACCACTTCAAAAAAAAGAATTTTACTGTAATCAGTAAAATTTTCGAATTTGAGATATCACCAGATCTTTTTGGAAACAAAATTTAAATTTTTAAATTTAAATTATCAATAGGAATTTTAACGCCTGAAGATGACCGAGAAAAATATCTGGTCGAAACATATACAGGGTTAGTACAAAGTCCCGGGATGGTCAGTTATCTCCGTTATTTCTTAAGACTTTATTTTCAAACTTGGTACCCAGGCACACTTAAATACAGGGAATTCAAAAATGTTTTTAAAACTTTTCTTGGACTTCCGGTTAAACCGGAAGTGACCCTAAAAATCGGTTTTTTAAATAGAATTATACTTTTTTCTCAACGGATTCGGAATCTACGAATTTTTTAAAGTTAAAAACATGTATCATACTTGACCAAAAGTCAAGTCGCGGCTAGGGCTGTGCGATATCGGAATTTGAATATCGAATATCGATATTTAAAATTTAATCGATATACCGATATATCGATATACCGATATACCTATTTTGGCTGATCGTGCACATTTAATAAATTTCAAAAAAGCAAAAGCAAATAAAAGGAAATGTAATTGCGCAATTGAATTTGTATTACAAAAATAAGGTTGACGTGTACTTGCGGTTTTGAAAAATCTTGCTTTTTGATCGATTTCTTCGATGTTTTTGAAAATCCAGGGTGGCCACGACTAGGCCTGCGACTTTTAATTGATATATCGATATATCGATTATCGATATATCGATATATCGATAAAAGTGTGTTATCGATATACCGAAATATCGATATATCGATATATCGATAACATATCGATAATATATCGATATATCGATATATCGATATACCGATATATCGATAAACCGATATATCGATATACCGATATATCGATAAGTTATTGATATATCGATATAGCGGTATATCGATAACCGGTGTCCCGTATATCGATACATATAATGATACTTCTGAAGTTCTGACTTCTTTTAAATGTAGGAGTAGGTATTCGGCCTGACCAGTCATTTGTTGACATAAGTGACAGTTGGAAATGTCATTTGCGGTCGTTTGTGAAAAATAATGCAAAACTACGAATTTTTGCCCTTTCCTTTACAGAGAATTGGGTAATTTTTATTGCTTGATGGAATTTATGCTAAATTCGCCGTATACAAGTGTCCTCGGGTTGTCACCCGACTGATGTTTTTTACATATTGCCACTGGAGTCGAATGGTTCGACCAAGAAAAGCTATTCTCGTCAGCCAAAAAGGAATTGGAATAGTTGCTAACAGTTTACTAAAGTGAGTACATTGCTGTCAAATAAGGTGATTTTGTTGCCTTATTAAAAAGTTAATCCATTTCAGCCGATAAGTTTTTCACACTTACGAAAAGGAAATTTATCATCATCGGATGTTGAGGGGTCCATTCATATTCCATGTCACAAATGTTGAGACTGTTGATATAATGAAAAAAGACAAAGAAGCATTGAGCAAAGTGAAACCAAGATAAGTCAAGTCGGAGAGTGTAAACGTAAACTGGGATAGGTGCAATTCAAAAGACAGTGTACAGATGAAATATGAATTGATGCAACGAAATTGTATGTAGCAGTCACATCACATGAATCGAAATTATTAACAAGTAGGTGTCGAAGCAAAATGGCTAAATTGTGGCTAGCGAGTTATTTCGGGCAGTGGTCATCAATGATGCTTGCGAACATCCAGAAATCACATGAAGAAAAAGACCACAGGAGGATGCTGAGTACATCAAATTAAACATTCATTTATTATTTCAAGTGAACGTTAAAATTGGACAGAGACTATTGTCACCACGTTGTTATTTATTTATTTATCAATACATTTGATGTTGCAACATTTATGTAAATCTTGTAGTCCACAATCATAACAGACTTAAAAATGTGCGGCAGAGAAGCGGCTGAAACCTCCCCATTGTGTGGTTCTTTGCAACATTTATGTAAATCTCTATCCCTTGTAGTCCACTGCATTTTAATCTAAATCACGTTTAGTTAAGATCATATTTTTTTAAGTAGGTAGGTACCTACCTCTCTATTAAAGTTAGTATTCTTATTAGAAAGTGACGACAGAGGCTTAATGTTTATTTGAAATTTTGTCACTATTCCTTTCTGGCTGACGAGAATATCTTTTCTTGGTCAAACCATTCGACACCGATGGCAATGTAAAAAAACATCAACCGGGTGAGAACCCGAGACACTTGTATTCGGCGAATTTAGCAAAAAATCCATGAACCAATAAAAATTACCTAATTATCTGTAAAGAAAAGGGCAAAAACTCGTAGTTCCGCATTATTTTGTCACAAACGATGGCAAATGACATTTCCAACCGACGCTTGTCATTCCGGGTACAGTCTGCAGTATAAGCTAGACTGCCTTTCAGTTGTTAAAACCACGGCACGCGTGGTTTTCCTTAGGAAATACTTAAAAATCCTTATTATTTAAATAATTTATCTCTCGGCTATTGTTAACTTTTTTCTTCAAAAAATTATGTTTCCATAAAGAGAAAATGATTCTCTAACGAAATAACCTTAAAAAATTCAACAATATCGAAAACAAAATTTTTAGGCCCTCGTTTTTATTTAATAATTTCGGTTTGAATAAAACTGGAGCTTTCTTTATGGGTCCCATGCGTAGGGGACCATTTCAGCTACAACATATCCAAAAATAGAATTTCCAATTCCAATATCTTAAACGCTAGGCGACTGATTTGTCCAACTAGACTCACCCTGTATATGTAGCCTTTTACACCGCATTTTTATTTACACCAGACCGGAAGACAGCCATAATTCCCAAAATTTAAAGACCTTTCATGTGCTGATAAAACAAATGGTGGTCACCTTTCAAATTTCATTAAAAAAAAAACAATAAATAACACGCTACAGCCGAACTAACTGGATCGATTTGGCTGAAGTGGAGCAAGATCTAGGTTTAGCAAGTAGGAAAATTTTCTTAATTTTGGCGGCATCGGCCAATAACAATAAGTGCCTTTTTGGCATGCCAATTTACAAATTCTGTGATAAAGTAGAAGTTTCTACCGTCTCCGAGTCTGCCAATTCTTGACATTTGTCCAACTCCGGAGCCCTCTAGGGTCAAATTCTAGACTACCTTAGGGCCCTTTGTGATGTATCATTTTAAATGGTATGAAATGCTCTATGATGTATCACAAAAGGCCCTGATGTAATTTAAAATTTGACCGAAGAGGGCGCTGGAGTTGAACAAATATCAAAAATTCGTACAGCGTTGGATTGACAATGAAATTAGCTTCCAAATGTTGTATTAAAAGTGGGGGGGTTGCCATTTGAGATTTTGAAGTTGGGGTTGGTGGGGGTTAGGGGGTGCATTGAAAAATTTCGCCACGCCCGAAATAAAAAACAAACTGATAGAGCTTTATATCTTTTGTAGTTCCAGAGAAAAGTCAAATTGTTGCTTTAAAAAAAATCATCTATGTAGGTAGGAATGGTCCTGCATACGTGCAGTGTAACGAAATATTAAATTAGTCAAACACAAAGGGCTCACTCGAAAATCCGCACGCCCAGAACATTCATTTCTTGAAATGAACACACGAATAAAGCCATCTTTGAGCATTCCGTTCCGTGTATATACGCGGGGCAAACATTGCAAATGTTTTGCAATTTTCTGCGGCAGAGTTTGCTTTAGTTCTGAACATCACTAGGCCCTCGGTTTAGTAAATATAAATAGACAGCGACAAAAGTTGGGGGATGGAGCTTACAACACCCTATACGAGCAGATGCCAGAGAGTATAAACCGTTTGGGAAGCAATTGCTGGTGGCGCCTCGACGCTTCCGCCGCAGAAAATATGAAAAGCACCTCGGGAGCGCCAGCTACACCACCACGTCTGAGTTTTCTGTATTGTTATTGTAGAGTCGATAATGGCGTATTGTGGCGAGCCTTCTTTATATGTCGTTGAGTGGCTGTCTGCCTTGGGCCCGCGCCGCGCTTGCAAATGGAATTGTAATGTGATTGCGCTCAATTCCATTGATACAGCGCCGCTTTATTGCCCTCTTTGCTCTAGTTGATGTGCACTCCTGCAGTCTTAATTGAATTCTTATAGCGACTATACTCCTAGGAATGGCGTTGTTACTATTTGTGTTATACATTATTGGAAGCGCCACATTAAATTTAATATCCTGAAAGACGGCGTTTTTGTATTCGTCTGACGAATGCTGTTAGAGTGCTTTTATGTTACGACGTAGCACTGCATTATCCTTTCCTTGATAAAACCAAAGTGAATTTAAATCGGCCAATACAGCAGCCTTATTAACTTTTAATAATAATAATAATAATAATAATAACATATATATTTACGCCAAAGAGCATTTTACACTTATTCACAAATAAAAATATTATGACATCATCAGTTGTTTTAATTTAACTTTAAAAGAATTTAGAGGTATACCTAAGAAATTAACGTCATTGTTCAGCGCGTTTACTAACCTTATTAATCTGTTAAGGGGAGAGTTTTTGTGGCCCCTTAAACTGTTAGTTAAGATGTAGGTGACCAGCTTAAAAGTAAGTTTTGGGGTTGCAGAGGATGAAACGTATAATTTCCTTACTTATAGTAATTTATTGAAGGGACGTCTTTCCGAGACGGCTGTCTCTCGGTGCGTCAACTTTGCCAATTTCCGTACCGCAACTCGACTGCATATTCGATAGCGAGTGTCAGCTTGTGCCGATATAACTTAGTTCAACTGCGAAAATTACCGCGGGGATTTTGTATGACCATATCACTACCTATGCCTGGTTATTAGTTTAATTGCTCTTTGAATTTTGCAAAGTTTGCGCAAGATAATAGTCCGAAGCAGTTTTGCCATTAATATCCATTTATCTTGTTAGCTTTGAGGTTTAACGACGTGCAAGTAGGTTAACCGAAATATAACTTTCATAGGTAACCCAACGGTATAAGAGAGGAAAGAGGAAAGAGTTTTTGGCGAAAACAACGACTTTTCGTACTTACGTGAAAAATAGTGTCCATTGGAAATGAAATAAACGGGTTAATAGATTTTTAATTCCACTTCTGACAATAGTGCAATTAATTACTTGCATGCCTCGAAAAAGTCTGCTGGCTTCATCCGTCAAATTAATATTTGATTGAATTTTTGATGATCAGGCCAACCCTGCACCATTTATCTTTTGCTGTTACATAGCTAAGCTGTATTGCACTTATGCTTTTGGCGTGCTCGTCGCAGGAAAATAAGATAAATATATTTAATCAATAATAATGAGGCTAATTTCATTTAGGTGCGTTTTAAAAAATTGCCAGAACAGCAACAGAGGGCGATTTTACTTTTTTACTTTTTATAAGCAGCATCATCAGAATTGATGAAACAGAACTCATTGCAAATGCAACGCAAGATCCTCCTGCATTTGCGTCGAGAAGCTATTCTGACACCTCAGCTTGACACAAACAAAAAGGTAGCAAAATATCGTGCCAACACCAAGGGAATATATTACAACGTTTGCTTTGCTTTACTCAAGATACGCCGTGAATTGCAGGATGCAATAAATTTTAGCAAACCGTTATTCTATTGACAATATTGTGTCGTGGAAACTTGCAGTAAAACAATGTCAGGTTTACGGCCACTGTAATGAAGAGTGTAATATATTCCTCCCTTGTACCCTTTGAAAAAAACAGGTTAGGTATGTAAAAGAGTAGTTCCGATCGTCGCTTAGCTGCCGAGCTGTGTCGTTTCCCTTTATAGTAGATTAAAGTGATATCGCTTACCTCACGCACGATATCACATCCCTTCTCAAGTAGGAAGCGAGTTTCTTGTAGGAACCACATCTACGATCTCCTTTATAAAATTGCAGTCGCCATAACAAAAGGTGTAGACAGCCATTATAGCCCTGATTACATTGTTATGTAGCATTCTTTATGATGCCGTTGGGTATTTAACAAGATACCGAGCTCCTAGCCCGCTTTAAAAGCTCCTCAATCACTTATATTGATAACGCGAGCGCAGTCCCAGAGTTAATTAATAAACACTTCGACTGTTTCCCGTTAATTAACTGTTGGAATACTTGAGCACCACGTTTTTGAAACACCTAACATTGAGCCTCGGGGGCGCTAGTATTAAAAGGTTGAGGAGTTATTAAAGCCTGCATAAAATTTAATATTAATCTTCCGACAGTTAAAAGCTCGGAAAGCTCCGTCTTTGTCTCGCTAATGGGTAGCTTTCACATCAAAACGAACAAGACATATAAATTATACACATCCATCTCTATGGAAATATACTTCTCTTTCAGTGTGCAAACTTAGATGTAATTAAAGTGAAATTGTCCCGCTTCGACAGAAGAGATTAAAACGTGAACATTTCATAGAATACTCATTGCTCATTCAATGTACATAAAGAGTGTTTATATTAACTCGACAACCAGTCTAATTGCGCGATAATAGTGTTCTTCCATTGCGAATGCGATTAGGCAGTCGGGTGATTAAATTTTAATAAAGTTGGAGACAATTTAGAATGTTTGGTAAAGTCGCGCATTAAGTCACTTGTATAGAAATTGTGTTCAAAAATTTAATTAAGGAAAGTTGAGGAGTCTGAAAGCGATCCGGTGGATGTTCTATAAGTCGTGGAAAATAATCAGCATAAATTTATTAAACTACTTGGAACTTTAAGGAGAAGAAACGCCTTTGACGGAGAGCCTGAGAGACCGAATTGTTTACTCGAAGACGTCATTGTCCAGTCGAAAGTTGTCGAAACTAATACAAAAGATACTAAATATAAATCACATGTGTATAAACAACAAAGCGCATCCCGACCCGAGCAACCCCTTAAGCCTTTAGAAACTTTATAACAATGTTGACTTGCGAACTTCTCGGCTGCAACAGTGAAAAAGAAAATTTATTCCCCAGTGTATAGGAGACGACATCTTTTTAATACTCAGCCAAATATATTCATGAAATATGCTGAATTTAGAAAGTCACCAGGTGTGACTAGCCCAGGAAATGTAAGCATTCGAGAACTAGTGCATTAATATTCATGTCGGGTACTTTCTCTAACCACCTTTAAAATCCCTGGAATTTTGCGATTTGTTGTTTGCATCGATTACGTTAATAATATAAAAAATCCAGGAATATTTCCGGAGGAAATAAAATTTTCACTTCTTCGTTTTATAGCCGCGAATAATATGTTTCTGAAAGCTTTTATGGGAGCTGCTTTTCTGTTTCGAGCATGTCGATTTTTATACACTTTACAGTTATTTATCCAATATTTTCACGTTATTGGGGAGTGTAAAGGTAAGAACTATGTCAATCGTTATCATACATGCTGCTTTGTTCCGCTCCTTTCCAGACATTACGCGAGACCAACATTAACATTATAACATTGAATGGTGCGTTTATTTTATTGACAGCTGACTGAAAACCTTTTGTGTTTTGCTTTTTTCCCAACCTGCTTGTCGAGCATGTTTAATTGAAATTTCTGACAGTGATTTCCTTTGCAAACAAACCCACCCCGAATCCAGAAATTTATATACTAAAATAACGTGCATAAACAACGCGGATATCTACTCGAGTATGTAAACACGATAACCTGAAATTTTCTTTGTTAATTGGACGCCTCTGGCTGGAGAGTTACAAATAAGTTGTTGTAGCATCCAAGAAGCAATTAGTATATCATCCATCCTCCCGCGACTCTGATTGCAAAAATGGTGGATGCGCCAGGAATGCACACTGATTCGGTGCAAACAAATCAATATGAGAATGACGGATCGGACTCATATATCACGCTCCTCATTTAAGGTGATTAAGCTAAAACCAGGAAATGCGTGCGTGGTCGTGAACAAATTTGCTAAAAGAAGCTTTTAGGGCCATTAAGTATTAACAATACCTAATGTTTCAATCACATTTTAAACGTTCAATTTATACCCTAGAGTTATTCTTATTTATAGTGAACGATTGCATTATATTATACTTGAATCTTGTTATCTGGCTAGTTAATTTGTTGAAGTATCCGAATATTATGGAAAGTTTTATTTTCGGCATGAGCTCTGGCCAGAGCAATTGTGAGACGCTACATAGCACCAATATAAAATCTAAACTAAATTTCTATCAAATAATTTCGCACTCACCCTGTATGAGGATTTTACGTAAGATGCTTTATGTAAGTAAGTGCTTAGCTAAATTGCAGCGTGATAAAAACTTTGCAGTAAGTATCTAAATACTACTTAACAAAGTTAATCACTCCCATAGGAAATAGAGCTTTAAGGAAGGAAAATACTTCTCATAGACTGCAAATAATTAACCGCCATATATTTTGCCTCCGTCGTTTATTAAAACTTTACCTCGAAAGTTTAACTTAAAAGTCTTAAGAGCTCCTCAACCTCGAGTTTGAACCTGAGAGATAGGCAATGTTAAAGAAGGTTTTTAATGGCAGAATTAAGTAACGCCACTCCTGATGGGAGATAAATGTAACATGGCGAGTGCGAGTGAGAGCCTCCAGTTCATATATCATTCGTGAATACAATAATATGAACAGCAATGATATAGTACCGGCGAGGATGCTTTATAAAATAAAATATACAACGTGGAAAATGCAATTGGATCCAGTCTATTATACGGTGCACGACAGGACGGACGGTTCACGTCGGCCCTCCAGGACCGGATTCAGCCAGTAAATAAACGTTTATTGCCACATTTACATCATTTTCACACTCGAACTCCTGAAATGAAAATAAATTCAGATATGGTTGTCAAGCCGAAACGGAGTTTTCGGATAAATATACAGGAATCGATCCACTTTACCCTACGAAGGTTACGTCATATCTGGCATCCCGGTCCTGTCCGATTTAATATAACTTCTTCCTGTGTGGACCGTGTTCTTGGGAAATTGAAGGAAATAATGGCTGCTTTGTTTATATCAATTTATCCCAACATCCTCCGACGTCAAGATTAAATTGGGAAAAATTATGCTGACGTATTACTTATGGTAATTCAGGAATGAACGAAACGCACATTACGAGGGAAGAGAATTACATTCAACGCATTTCTATGTTAATGCAGGTCTTGAAAAATTAAGCCGGAGGGCTTACTTCTCCCAAACTCTCGATTTAGATTTTTTGATTATATAAATGATGCAAAATATATTTAGCAAATCTTTAGTATTCTTGATGGTAAAAGTCAAAGTGCAAAGACGTATTCTCTGTAATGTTGCTTTAACTGCGAAAAAGTAGTTGGATGTCGTCGCAGCTCCATTTTGATCCTCATTTTTCTTTCCATGCATACAGTGTGTCTCATTTTAACTGGAACCACACGAATATTTCGGTTAATTTTAACCGAATCAATGCGTTCTTTTTTCTGCATGTAGAGCTCCAAAATCTGCACCTGTGCAATACTCAACTTTTTTTATAAACCGAAACTCCAGCCTACTGCGATTTAATAAAGAGGCCAAAAATGACGAAATCGTATTAGGCATTTTTTTATCGAAAGGTTTTATAGGGAAAAGTTGCTCAGGATCGCTCCAAATTGCTAAATCCGAAGTTTCAGGAAAAAATAAAAATGTAGAATTTCTTGAGGAAGAATCATAAAATAACGAAAACGTCAATATTTTTGCAACATAACGGGTGATGTGAAACTAAAAAACAATGGAAGCGCATATGTTTGCTGTTTGTGGCACATTGCAACAGATTAGTTGGGGTGTCCCATGAAATTGTTAAGAAAAACGAAAATCTTAATAATTTAAACTTTTTCTGCGATTGTTAAGTTTTATCGATCCATAGCCGATAGCAAATGTCAAATCAATTCATTTCAATTGTTTTATTATTTCACAGCACCCATTATGTTGAATATTGAACTTTTCGTTATTTTGTGATTCTTCCTCAAGAAATTCAACATTTTTATTCTTTCCTGAAATTTCGGATTTAGCCATTTGGAGCCATCCTTAGCAACTTTTCCTTATAAAATTTTTCAATAAAAAAATGCCTAATACGATTTCGTCATTTTTGGATTCTTTATTAAATAGCAGTAGGCTGGGATTTCGGTCTATAAAAAAAGTGAAGTATCACTCAGGTGCAGATTTTGGAGCTCTACATGCAGAAAAAAGAACGCATTAATTCGGTTAAAATTAACCGAAACGTTTGGGTGGTTCCAGTTAAAATGAGACACACTGTATAATTGCGTGAATAAAATAGGTTACAAAATAATTCGCCCTCAAATTTATGATCATACTTAATAGTAATAATAGGCTAGGAGGTCAATAGAAAATTTACGGCTGAGCCAATTAACGCGATTGTCTCAGAGCAACAAAGATTTTTTGAGTTATATCCGGGCGACAAAGAAAAATAGGAGTTAATGGTCGTCGGCGATATCGGCCGCAGAGAAAACATCATTTAATTGCCTTGTGAGACATCACCATCATTTACCGTTCTCTGGGTTTTTTTAACCAATCCGTTTAATGACCAATTTTCGTTTGTTTTCTTGTGCCGATGACAAAAGAAACGCCGGAAAAACAAAGAGTCTCGAGAACTCTATGACTTTCCACCGATCCGTTCCATTAAACGAAAGTCTATTCGTATCACGCCCGGTTTTTGCGCCCACAGCACCATTATCCTTTTTAATTCGTTTAATTAGTCCACCGACAGATGTCCTTATCTAATTCCTAAACACGTACCGGAATCTCGAACGCGACACGAAAAATCTGATGGCAGTGAGGGTATTAATTTATTAAAGGATTATATCCATGCGACAGGGGCGGTTCTTTAACTCTGAAGAGTGTCTTAATTAAGGCCAAGCAGATGATTGTGAACGGGGTTAAAAGAGCTTGATTGCAAAATCAATCGAGCTTTATCACCTTCGCTTAAGTGAGCTTTAAATTCTAGTTTTAAGCCATTATGTTTCGATTTTACATTAGAAAGATCGTGCTTTATCCTACTGTTTTGTTCCACAGTTCCACCACAAAGGCCTAGGATAGAATATAATGGGACTCAGGTCCTTCCAGGTCACAACTTGACTGCTCTCCACGGTGAAGTGGCCCTCATTAAGTGCGTATCGCACTACGGAAACCCACCACCTGTGCTTAAGTGGTTTCTAGGTAGGCTTTGAATTACAGCAACATGACCGTTAATCCTGGAAATTCACAAACGTAATGCTATCATCTGTTATAGATCAACAGGAAATCACGCCCACGAGGCGACAGACCAACACCACAGAACTCGACAATCCAAAGACGTGGCTGGCGTTATCAGTGCTCGAACTCACCATTTCTAAGGATAACCATGGAAAAAGCTTGCGGTGTGTCGCCATTCACGAGGCATATTCCACCAAAAACAGCGACATTGAAGTCAGACTGGACGTTATGTGTAAGTCGATTTAATTTTAAAACATAAGTATACAAATTAGTATATTACGTAACGAGAGTTGTAAGAAGCATATTACGCACAGTGCGTACGGGTGGCGTACGATATTTTTTCTCCAGCCACACTTTACTTACCTTAAACTAAAAAAATTCAAATTTTTTTATTAATAATTAATAAAAATAAAGCTGCAATAAAGCTGCCAATATTCTACATTATGACGATTTTTTCAAGATACTTGCTCAAAAGTTCAAGAAAATAGAGGAGAAATAGAACCTGTCGGTCCTCAGGCATTTACAGACTAAAAGGTCCCCGGTCCTGCAACATAACTTTTACACAGAAATCTTTCAAATTAACCTCCCCACAACAAATATAAAAATGGAAGGTTACTGCAATCATTCCAAATTCGAAATTGAGATAACACCAGATCTTTACGTTTCAAGGTGCCAGGATTACAAAAAAGTGGTTTTTAAAAAATGTATGTATGTATGTATGAGTATGACAGTTTTAAAATTTCTAATCGGAGTTGGTCATTTCCGGAAAGACGTATGTCAATTTAATGCAGATACCAAAATCTGTCAACCTGATGTTTGACATAACCTAACTATGTTTCGACAAGTCACCGGGCACGGCCAGCTGCAATTTGAGATTCTGTATGGGTGGAGGTTAGCATTAGTCTTCTGGTGAGCACAGTTAATTTTGTTGCCAATCTACAAACGCCGAGTACCTTTTTGGCACATCATCGACTACGAAACACAAAATTTTCTTATCAGCAACAAACTACTGGATCGATTTGGCTGAAATTTGGTACGTAGAGATGCCATAATCTGCCGAAGAGCTGAATTATTTTTTGTGATGATTGGTCAACACAAAGTGCTTTTTTGGCATATCAACTTTGAAATTTTAAAGCTGACCACATTTTTTTTATCCGCACATAAAAAGTCTTAAAACTCTGTTTCCAAAAAAGTGTTCAAACTCAAGAGTGTTGTGTCGACAACCGCGACCTCTCACAGAGGTCGCGGTTGTCGACACAACACTCTTAGTTCGTCGCATTTTCTGTTTAAAGGTTGGCTGGTTTGAGTTTGTGGTTTCATTCGGGGTGCACGACACTGATGAGATCCAAGAGATCGAAACAGCTGTCTGTCGTTCCCTGTTTGAGACCATGAGCTCAGACCAGCCGCTTTCGTTTTGATTTTGGCAGTGAAGAATTTTTAATTTTTCATTGTCAAAATCAAATCATTGTGTTCAAACTCAGTGTATTTTTGGCAAAAAAATTTGAATTTTTTAAATAGGTACTCCAGAAACACTTGTAAATACAGATGTGGGGTAGATAGAGGTAGGAAAGGATTATACTCCTAGTGGGGAGGTTCCAGCCGCTTTCGTATATGCCTAATTTTGTTAACTGATTTCACTCTGAGGTTGAACTTAAAAAATATGTGAATGAAAGATGACATCTGACATCTCAATGCAGTCATTTGAAGGACCCAAAGTCATTTTGATAAATCTTAAATCTGTGCGATTTTTATTCTTTACGCATGCTGTGCGTAAGTACCAGGTTACCTAGGAGCTGATTCTAAGTGGATCATGAGATGGCGCTAGCAGCAACATTACAGTAATATTACAATAATTATTGCATCTCTTTTATCGAGGAAATTCATGCTGAAACGGAGTATCCTCGGTAGAGCTTTTTGGCCGACGCGACGCAGTAAGTTGCACTATTTTGAGAATTTTGGCGTTTAAATGCGAACACAGTAATTACCACCGATCGAAGTGGCCACTGATAACAAATGTCAAATTATTTAGATTTCAAAATGTCTGATGGTGAAAGTGATTTTTATGCACACCACCAGAATTAAGGGAGGTGGCCCAAAGTGTGTCTTCTGTCTAACTTCCACAGCTGTTCGCAATAAAATGGTGAAAAGTTACATGCCAAAAGTCAAAATAATGCCAACTGGCGAAAGATGGCGTACCGGCAATTGAAATAAAAACCTAAATTTTAAATATTTAAACGATTCAAAAGTTGAGTAAAGTGAAAGGACGTTTTCGAGAATAGGGAGACTTTGGGCTACAAAAAAATATATTTGTCCACATGAGTCAAACACAGTTTTTGCAGGATACATTAAGAAAACATATACCTTTAATTTAAGGCCAATTTTGTTCTTGACTCATGTGGACATTCTATGTTCTTGAGATCTTTGTCTCCCTGTTTCTGTTTTCTTGTTAAATCAATTTTTTCTCCTGCGAACGTGCGAATTGTGTCCAATAAGCTGTGAGAGACTTCAAATAAGCTTACAACTTCGAAAAATTGTTAAATAATAAAAAAAAACAAAAAGAGCTAATTCACGGTGATGCGGCTTTGAACCCTGGCCCAACGTTTTCCGGGCCCAGACCCCGACATTTCGACCACCAATCGTATTGCTGTCATAGTGTATTTAGGAAGATGATAAACTAATATATCACGGTTTTAGGGATGTATTAAACTAATTCTTAATATAAATAATTTCTAGACTGTTTTTTACTAAATAATTATCATAATTTGAATGGAGGCTGCCACGGGTCAAATTGATTGTTTGATTTTGGATTCCGGATGGATCCCGTGTCAAATGGTTTAGTCTTACCGACGTTTCGTACACCGTTGCAGGTGACATCTTCAGGGCTAGATTGGCGCTGAACTGGTGATTGCTGATGGTGGAGTGTGAATTTGGGGCGTTACGCTTGGTCGCGCGTCACGGACGGGGGGTAGTTATGATTGGTGGAGGCGTTTTTTCGGATTACGGGCTGAAGAACAGTTTTCCAAACATTGGTGAGAGGGTACCTGGAATCTATATTGATATTGGTGGGGTTTTTATAGATTTCAATGGACTCTCGAATTTTTCGCTGCAAGAAGAATAACGGAGCTGGGGCTATGACTTTTGTTTTATCAAACAGGATTTGATGACCTCGATCTGTTGATCTGGTGTTCCGCAATGGCTGAAGCAGTACTTTGAAGACGAGTACACCTTTCATGCTCCTTAATACGGGTTCTGAGTGTACATCCGGTCTCACCAATATACGACAGACCGCACGAACAAGGAACTTTATACACCCCTTCCCTTCTGACTGCAGGGGAATGACATCTTTCACAGGTTTTAAGAACTGGGGTAACTTTGGGAGGGTGGTGAACCTTGTGAGGACGATTTGCTTTCAAAGGATCCTGCTGAGTTTATCGATATAGCGTAGAATGGTGGTGGCAATTGGTGGGGCCCTTTCAATGTTGAGTCTGGGTTGAAGGGAGGCACGTCTTTGAATGGCTCGTTGGGTATCTCTTGGTTGGAAATTGTTGGCTTGAGGAACCTTGGTTAGATGGGTTAGTTCCTTATGGAGATGTTGGGGTTCACTCAGGGAGAAGGTTCTGTTAACTGACGAGTTGAGAACGGAAGCTTTTTGAGCTGGATGATGGTGTGACTGGGCGTTCAGATAATGGTCCGTGTGGGTGGGCTTACGATAAATGGAATGACCTAGTGTTCCATCTGCTTTCCGGGAGACGGAAATATCCAGGAAGGAGAGGCAGCCGTTGGATTCAAGGTCCATGGTGAACCTAATGTTTGGATGAATCGAATTGAGGTGTTCTAGGAAGAGGTTTAATGACTCACGACCATGTTGCCAAATTACAAACGTATCATCGACGTATCTAAAACAACATTTGGGTTTTAAGGTGGCGGAATCCAAGGTTGTCTTTCGAAGTTTTCCATGAAGATTTGAGCCATAATTTACCTTGAAACTGGAAGTAAGTTGAAGATAGACATTTTTTGATGATTGGCAGAAGATCCATTGAGATGTTGTGGTTGGGGAAAAGTGACTTCAGAATATTCATGGTATCTGGAATAGAGACGTTGGTGAATAGTGATTCTACGTCGAAGCTGATGAGCGAGTCCTCGGGGGCGACATGAGGATCGTGAAGTTTCTTCACAAACTCTTTTGAGTTTAGGATGAAGCTGTCCGTATTGCCTGAAAGAGTCTTTAGAAGATCTGCTGGATACCTAGAGATTTTGTGAGAAACTGAACCAATGGCACTGACGATGGGTCGGAGTAGGGCATTTGGTTTGTGAATCTTTGCCCCGTCTTCTCACAGCGAAAAATTCGAGAGTCCATTGAAATCCTTAAAAACCCACCAATATCAATAGAGATTCCAGTTACCCTCTCCCCAATGTTTGGAAAACTGTTCTTCAGTCCTTAATCCGGAAAAACGCCTCCACCAATCATATACCCGGGTCCGTGACACGCGACCAAGCGTAACGCTCCAAAAACTCACACCCTAGGTATAAATAACCAGACTCCACCAGCAATCACCAGTTTAGCGCCAATCTAGCCCTGAAGATGTCACGTGCAATGGTGTACGAAACGTCGGTAAGACTAAACCATTTGACATGGGATGCATCCGGAATCCAAAATCAAAGGATATGCAGTACATACCAGTATCTAATAAAAACGCACAATATGCATGTTTTTCATTCATACTTTACTATTGGCCAGTAAAATTATGTGAGGACTATTCATAGACCATGGACTAGGGTTGCATAATTGTCCGGCAATTGTAAATAATATGAACCCAGACAATAATTGTCATTTTTGCCGACAATTATCTCTCAATCTATTAAATATTGTTCCTGTGTGGTTATTCGAACTGTACGTCAAGTATTTATTTAGTAAGTATAGGTACTCACTTTTATGGTATTAAGTAAAGACAAAACGAATTTTTTAATAGTAATACGACGAGTAGTCTCTTGATTGCCGCGGGTTTTGACGTCCGAATGGTTGTCAACTACGAGTCAAAATGGTAGATTTTTTTAGGCTAAAAAGAGGACGAGAGCTTGCTCGAGTTTACCATTTGACGAGTAGTGCATCCATAAGGACTCAACGAGGCAACCAAGAGACTACGAATCGTATTTTGCAGATTATTTTATAAATTAAAGAATTGAGTAAGTAGTGTCAAGTTGTTGTAGTATTATCACTGTAATAAGGATTTGATTGGTTACTGGTATAGTAAATGCTGTTTTGGATTGGTTCAATACTTATGAATAAAATAATCACTGTAATCAGGATTTGATTGGTTACTGGTATGCTGTTTTGGATTGGTTCAATACCTAATGTATAAAATAATCATTATAAAAAAATTGGCAATCTCGCAGACGGTAAAAAGTTCTACTTTTTCACAGAATTTGTAAATATGTACAGCAACTGACGTTAATATACACCCTTCTCTAATAAAATTTTAAAAAACGTTTTTTTCTATTTCGGTTTCCTAATGAACACTTTATAGCACCCAAACGCGTTCTCTAATGTGCTCTATTAGAGCACGGCTTTTGTGTACATCGTAACCTAGACAACGATTGTGTCCAACAATCGCCAACTATCAAGCGAACATTGACCTGTCTATGAAAATGGAAAAACAATTTTTTTCAAACAGGTTATGGGTATCCGAAATCGAAAAAATTGTATAAAAAACGTGTTTCATAAGGCTCTTATCGCACTCGGATTTTGTAAAACTCGGGCTTTTCGCCCTCGTTGTCCAAACATCCTCGTGCGATAATAATTGGCCTTATGAAACGTGTTTTTTAATATACTATTTTCTATTTCGGTTTTCTAATGAAGACGCGTTCTCTAATGTGCTCTATTGGAGCACGGCTTTTGTTTACATCGTAACCTAGACAACGATTGTGTCCAACAATCGCCAACTGTCAAGCGAACATTGACCTGTCTTTGAAAATGGAAAACTTATTTTTTTTCTAACAAGTTGGGTATTCGAAATAGAAAAAATTGTATAAAAAACGTGTTTCATAAGGCTCTTGTCGCACTCGGATTTTGTAAAACTCGGGCTTTTCGACCTCGTTGTCCAAACATCCTCGTGCGATAATAATTGGCCTTATGAAACGTGATTTTAAATATATCGGGTGTCTAAAAAAAAACCGGACAAAATAGTCTTTGAAATAAGTCAGCCATTTCTTAACCGATTTGGATAGACTTGGTCTTAAATTAAAGCCAAAGAATCAGGCTTTCGAACTTTGTAAGAAACGTCGACAGATGGCGCTGCTGTAGTAGCTTTATTGATACTTGTCTTTAAGGCTTATTTCAGGTGCGTGGCGATAGGTCGGGTAACATCCAATGGTTATGAGACCCAAATAGCCTTGAAGATCCTTCATTTTTCTTCAAAAATCTTTTTTCAGAGGTCCATTTGACGCAAGCATTAATTTTCTGTGATTTTTCTAAAAAAAGTGTTTTTGCGTATTTTCATGCTTCCATAAGTATGACTAAAGTAACATTGATGCACATAGGGCTTAATTTTCAATTGCACCCCACTGGCATCCGCGCCATTGTTTTCACCATATTTGTTCATTTATAACTGAAAATTAAGATTTATATGCATTACTGTTCTTTGGTCATAGCCATTAATGCGTGAAAATACTCAAAAACACATTTTTTTAAAAAATTACAGAAAATCAATGCTTAAGCCAAATCGACTTCTGAAAAAGGATTTTTGAACAAGAAAGAAAGATCTTCAAGGCTATTCAAGTGTCATACCGATGGTCGTTGACTGACCAATCCCCATGCAGCTAAAATAAACCTTTAAAGCAAGTATCAATATGACTACTACGGCAGCGCCATCTGCCGTAGTTTCTCATACAGTCAAAAGCCTGATTCTTTGGCTTTAATTGAAGACCACGCTCATCCAAATCGGTTGAGAAATGGTAGACTTATTCCCAAAAATATTTTTTCTATTTCGGTTTCCTAATGAACACTTTATAGCACCCAAACGCGTTCTCTAATGTCCTCTATTAGAGCACGGCTTTTGTTTACATTGTAACCTAGACAACGATTGTGTCCAACAATCGCCTACTGTCAAGCGAACATTGACCTGTCTTTGAAAATTGAAAACCTATTTTTTTCTAACGAGTTGGGTATCCGAAATAGAAAAAATTGTATAAAAAACGTGTTTCATAAGGCTCTTATCGCACTCGGATTTTGTAAAACTCGGGCTTTTCGCCCTCGTTGTCCAAACATCCTCGTGCGATAATAATTGGCCTTATGAAACGTGTTTTTTAATATACTATTGGCCGGTTTTTTTTTGGGACACCCGATACTATTTTCTATTGCGGTTTCCTAATGAACACTTTATAGCACCCAAACGCGTTCTCTAATGTTCTCTATTAGAGCACGGCTTTTGTCTACATCGTAACCTAGACAACGATTGTGTCCAACAATCGCCAACTGTCAAGTGAACATTGACCTGTCTATGAAAATGAAAAACCAATTTTTCTCTAACAGGTTTTGGGTATCCGAAATAAAAAAAAATGTAGCAACTGCTTCGCGAGCGTAGAAGTTAAAAATGGAATACTTACAACTAAAATTCAAGAAATTCGACAAAAAATTACATGTTTCCCTTATTTTCCGAAGAATAATAAACAACTAAAACAGACAATTAACAAATAAACTGTTAGCTGGCAAAAGGATATGACAATAAAACTGCATTAATCCGTATCGTTAAAATGTCAAAAAATTGCCGAAATTCAAAAACGGACAATGATTATTTTATATACATTAAGTATTGAACCAATCCAAAGCAGCATTTAGTATACCAGTAACCGATCAAATCCTGATTACAGTGACAATTCAACTTTTACTTTATAAACCAATACGAATTAACTGCTTCAGCCAATCGCAGCGTGACTAATTTGGCAATTTATTGTACATGTGGTGATTGCCAGGCAGTTGTCAAAAACGAGAAACGTCAAGTCGTTGAATTGTCTTGCCGAATACAACTCATGGTCTCAATATATCTTGGTAATTTTTGTCACTTTGATTTAGACTCGCAGGCGTTGTTTTTGGAAAATTATCACTCGCGCGAGCGCTCGTGATAATTTTCGTCCCAACGCCTGTTCGTTGCATCAAAGTGACAAAAATTGCCGGCAATATTGAGACCACTTGTTGTATTATATACGACAACACTACAACAACGTGACACTACTTACTCAATTCTTTAATTTATAAAATAATTTGCAAAATACGATTCGTAGTCTCTTGGTTGCCTCGTTGAGTCCTCATGGATGCACTACTCGTCAAATGGTGATTTTTTTCGGCCAAAGAGGACTCGAGCAAGCTCTCGTCCTCTTTTTAGTCTAAAGAAATCTACCATTTTGACTCGTAGTTGATAACCATTCGGACGTCAAAACCCGCGGCAATCAAGAGACTACTCGTCGCATTACTATATTGATTATTGTACTCCACTGTTCAGCAGCCAATGGAAAACTAGAATTGAGAGTGGTTACTGCAGCACCAGACATAATTTACAGACAATTTTTGACTACCTTGGTTTAGTATAGACATGGTTAGACATTCCCAGGGATCAACCCTGAGCCAAAACATTTTGAAGAGTTCTAACATGTCAAAAAAGGATATCTCGCCCCATATATACAGTGACTACCAAAATGTGCGGAGTGACTAACCATGTCTATACTCAACCAAGTAACTAACCAAGCCCCCCCTGAATTAAAAATCGTTCACGGTGAATTAACATTTACAGGGATGCACATCGCATTGATATACATTTTCAAGGCAAGAAGACTTATTGGTACAAAGCACAATAAAAAGTAAACTGTAAATAATCAATGATGCAATGATTTCAATAAGTCACGCATGCGCAAAATCGAAATTCTTGAGGTAAAAGTCAAGATCTTGAGATAAAAGGCAACATCTTGAGATAAAAGGCAACATGTTGAGATAAAAGTCAAGATCTTGAGACAAAGGCAAGATCTTGAGATAAAAGTCAAGAATTCAATAATCGAAAAGAAAAGTCTATACCGACTGATCCCTCAGCGCTTTCGTAGTATATTGATAGCGAATTTTGCTGTAAATAATTACCATATTTTCTGTGTTGTATACAATTTTCTTGCGAATTTCCTTCGCGTTCGTGCATTGAATTGCATCAGGTATATTTTCTCATGCATTCTAATAAAGTAATTAGTCCATATGTTATTGGACAGCAATCGAAAAAAATACCGATAACAATCAATGCATTAATAATTAAGGTACGACACTCTGTAGTGTTCAGCAACCAATAGAAAACTAGAACTGCAGCAATGTATCTCCGCGCATTGATTGCATCAGGTAAGATAAAAATCAATGCACTAATAATAAAAGGAGATCAATTGAAGATTTTTCAGTATAAAATACTTCTCAAGAAAAACAAAAAAAAGTCAAGGAAACGATGTCCGCAGACGCGGTTTGAACCCGGGGCCCCCAAGCGGTAGCCAAGTACTACACCAACACAGTGAACACACCACGCCACACTGACATGAAGAGTTGTGACTTATCTCAATTTGAACACCACGCTAAGACGACATCAAAAATATTGTGCTTCATTTATTTGCAAAAGCCAAGTTAGCTACTCCAGGGTCTCCAGGAGTGCGTACATCTTCATTTTTGATAAACCGTAATTAGATAAATGCTCAATGGTAACCCACGAACGTTTTATTTTTTTGGCCCAAAAACATATCCATTTTCGCGTGCCTTTCTAATGACAAATATGAGGCGCGCTGTGGAATAAAAAAGATTAACAATGTGTAAATATTTTTAACTCATATTATGTGGTATTGCCGACTTAGTGTTGGGTAGGTCACGATTATATTAGTGCCATATTTACAAAAAAAAAATTAATGCAAATCTCAATTTTGGCCCAAAAACCGGCCAAATTCGAAAGGGTCCTTTCTGTAAATGAGATTTATTGTTGTAGCGTTACTTTAATTTTTGAGTTTGCCTGTGAGCCAGTGTTTTTTCGAAATTTTACCGCACCGGGGTGTTGTAAACTGATGACGTAACCGTAAAATCGAAGTTACCGTGGACGTCAGTAGTGTGTAAAACTGTCATCTAGATGTCAGGAGGCCAAAAATAGTAGTTTATAACCCAAAGCGTGAAAGTGATGTTTTACGCGTGAGACGCGTAAAACCACTTCTTCGCTGTGGTCTGTGGTTTATACATTTTTCTTCCTACACCAGTTAAAAATAAATAATTAGCGTATTCCCCCGTGTAAAAGCAACAAAGTAAGTAGGCTGCTACTTTTAACTTTTCTGTCACGTTTTTGACGTTAGCTTTGCAAAATTCCGCCAAGGTCAAATACAAAAGTTACTCGGTCGAATTTAAACTAAGGGCAATGAGATGGGCATTTTGGAAACCGAACTTATAGCGCTAGAACAGCAAGACAATTTGGAGTGAACATACTCCCAGATCTTTAACTCTTTATTTATTTTTGCTTGTGTATGATTGCTTCTAGTGTTACCAAATATCAGTTTGACCGTGGTGTATTTGCGAAAAGCCTAACGTCAAAGCCTGATAAAAGTCAAAAGTAGCAGCCTTCTTACTTTGTTGCTTTTACACGAGGGAATACGGTAATTAATTTTGAAATTTGAGAACCCAAGTGACAGATCAAGAAGATCTAGACGTCAAGTCCTACAATTTAAATTTGGCAAAATCGCGCGTGCTGTGTTCCGTCATACGCCAATCGCCGTCGCCATATTGTACATTTTACACGCCTAGCCCATAGTATAATTTTTACGCGACTAGCCGTGAGAAGCGGTCCTTTCACAGCCCTCCTGAATCCCGAAAATCCCATTTTCAGTTAGTGTAGGAAGAAAAGTAATTTACTTTTAACACTCAGTGTTAAAAGTGACAATTAAACAGGCCCCGGCAACAAATTGTCACTATACCTTAGTTACAGCGAATTTCATGGCGTTTTCAACTGAAAACTTTTGCTTTTAATCGTGTTTGTAGAAAAAATAGTGTATGATATGCGTGTTAAAAGTGATTTTATTTAGTTCGAAGGAATGGGACTTTTAACACTTATATTATAAATAACTATTTCAGTGCTGTCTGTACAGATTGGAAATTAAAAGTTTGGGGAAAGGTTAACGTGCTCATTGACTTTCAATTTCAAGACTGGCTTTTGACAAATTAACATTCGATTACCCTGTAGACAAAGCGATTTTAAATGTATAATAAGTTATTGTGCCAGATTCAGATTTAAATGAATGAAAATGACATTCAGGAATCAAATTATTTAAGTAAAATAAGGTTCAACAAAATTTTCATTGATCCAGTAATTGGAATTTGATAATTTTGTGAATCACGTAATGATTCGGAAATATTTGTAGCAAAATATAGAAGTTAGTAATTTAATGTTGTGTTTGGCAAGCCAACTAATTATAAGGTGCAATTAGTCAAATATTTGAGCACTCGTATCAAGCCACAAACGCGCTGTTTGTTTGCATGGTTTGTTTAATCATATGATGTGAATCCCAGGAGACGAAGCTTTCGCCGTAAAATTCGCATTTTGAAAGAATCGTGCATTTGCAAATGAGAACCTGGGAAGGATTGAATTATCCTCAAAATCGCGGGATATTGTGAAAAGCAGGTCATGCATAAAAAACACACTAGAATCGATCGATTCCAATCGCTTACAAAATAATCTGGATGATGCCAACACACTTCAATATTTCAATTCAGGAAAAACAATCCAGAGGATTAAAGGCAAATAATCGCGGAAAGCCTTCCGTCAGGTTTTTTGTCACCGTTTTAACCGGAAAATATTAAGGGAAGTTATTTAATTTGATGAATCAACTTATATTGAAGTCTCATACTCGGGTGGATTGAAAATCGATTCAACGCAAATCTGCAATATCCAAGTTCATTACATAAGTTTGATAAGTTCCGCCTCGAAACTAAACAAATTCGATTTTCGGGTATGCGAGGACGTAATTTTGCTTACGGATGTCACTGTCAATAGTGTTCGAGGTGAATCATATGTCGCATTATATATTTCGTAAAATTGAAAGAATGGGAATGTCAGAGGACTCCCAGGGTGAAATCTTTTTTCGTCCAGATTGTGCCACGTATACCAAATAGGAAATAGTTATTTTCCTATGACCACTTAAGAAAGTTGTAAATATCGCACAATTAAGTAGGCGCGAAATAATATCGAACAGTTCCGCCCACGTTGTTGTGGTTTGTAGGAAAAATAGTGTACACAACTCGCACGAAAGTGCCTATACAATGCACTCGTGGGGTTTTCACACTCGGCTGGCGCCTCGTGTGAGAAATTCCTCACTCGTGTGATATAAGCCACTTTCGTAGCTCGTTATGTAATATACTACTTATTGCGCAATTAGTTATGAAAAACCCCATACTGTTTGACGAGCCGTAATATTTGCAAAATTATGTTGGGCTTTATAACGTATTACGTAATTAGTTATGAAAAGTCCTATATTGTTTGATGAGTCGTAATATTTGCCAAAACGAGCGATAGCTTTTCCATAACGTATTCCGTACAATATTTTACCTATAATTGTGTAATATCAAAGAGTAATATCCAACTTCTCAAAACGCAATTAGGTAATAATATTGTGTAACTACTTAGAAGGAATACAGGGTGGGTAATTTTCCGATGCTCACCACTGAGATCTTCTAAACAGTAAAAGGTCCGGAATCGGTTAAATTAGAGAAAAGTTGCTCTATTTCTTGGCGATTAAGAATCTGAAGATAATTTCCTGATATTTTGATTTGTTCCTGAGTTTTCAGATAAAATCTTTCTTTCATTTAAATAACATCAATTGCTAGGAAGATATTAATTTTTCGTTAAATTGGCAATTTTCAGATTTTTTGTGATAACTCGGGCTCGGGGATGAATCAAAATATCGGGGTCTTCAGATTCTTAATCATCAATAAATAGCGCAACTTTTCTGTAATTTAACCGACCCCGTATCTTTTACCGTTTCGGAAATCCCAATGGTGATCATCGAAAAATTACCCACCCTGTATATATTTTCCTTCGTGATGCAAATACTTACTCCGTATACATGCACACACTTAGCTCGAGCTAACTAAGCTCGGTACTTTTTAAACAGCGTTCCACGGGGCTTTTTGGCGGTGGTAGACTTTGAAATGTACTTTTCCCTTCGAAATCAGATCTATATTTCAAAGGCTACCACCGCCGCAAGATCTCGTGGAACGCTGTTTAAAAAGTACCGAGCTTAGCTCGAGCAAAGTGTGTGCATGTATACGGAGTAACTGTTTTTTTGTCGATCGCACCTAGGCTGGAAAAAGCGTTATTCCTGTACAGCTAGTGCGTGTTGCCTAGCAAATGATGCAGTCCTGGAAACGTAAGCTTTTGGATGATAAATGCATCATGTCAAGAATGTGTGACGTTTCCAGTACGATCGACGAAAAAAATCTTTTAAAAGTTTTGAATATTTGGAATTAAAAATTAAGAAATTTCGCGTAAAACCATAAACAGTGTTTTCAATATTTTACGAAACCATTCAGTTTAGGCTGCTATCAATAATAGTTTCACTTCCTAACAAACGTATGTGTTATGTGAGTCCGACATTTTTCTATAGGTTTGTTAAACCGGCTATCGGTTCCATCAAAATTCCTGTCAATTTCAAAACGCAGAAACAATTGGGAACAATAAATTCACAAAACAACGATCTATTTTAACTTCCCTTATTATTATAGGTACTATTTATTGGCGCTGACGAAAATTTTGACGGAACTGGCGAAACCAACCGACAAAAAAGCCCGACTCGAAACGTAAAAATCTGGTATTATCTCAATTTCTTCAAGCAATCGCGGTAGTTTCCGCACACTTTGTTAGCTTAATAAAATAATACTTGTTTACTTCTCCAGGAGCGAGCAAAATTGCGGCCATCGAAATAATCCATGAGCAGCAATTACCCTGATTATTTATTAATGAAGTCGTAAAGAAAGAATTCACGCAAACGTTATGCAGGGATCACGCAATAGCCACGGAATGGGAATCTAAATAGAATTTAAATGGACATCAGCCCACTCCACTTAAATAAGTTTGGTCGTAACTCGAGCAGTTTATTCGGGACACAAAGAATTTTATGGTACAATAAGAGAGCACAGTCTGCGCAGTTCTAATGAGGGCAGGTTATAATGCTGCCACTTTACAAAAATATGTAAAATTTAGGCGTAATTTCCAGCAGATTAAAATTTTAGATAATTTGCAACGCTTTTTGGTAAACTATACACAGCCGCCCGTAATAACTTCAACTGCGGTGGTAGTTTGAAAGTAGACTTAGCGATGTTCTTATCACATCAGTCCGGAAATCTGGGACACTTTTTGGTCTACTTGCTGTTTAATTAAAACTTTTTACTGGGATAAGTACGTAAATTTTACTTAGTTCGTTAGTCACCACATTTTATAAGCCTTTAAAATACGGGGGTATCAATTTCCACAAAATAAAAGTCTTTGTGCTCTAGTTTCGACACACAAAGAGGAATTCTTTCCGGGGCCCAAAAAACTTGTCACATATTCAAGCGGATGTAAGGGGAGTGAGGCTCATGCAAATAAAGTGGTATATTTGGACATGATAAATTAAAATCCTGTTGTTTTCGATGGTTGTCTTCACAATCTGAAAGAAACCGGAATTTCTCCATAATTTATTCATAAATTAGAAAAATGCTATGTAATTCCCGGGGATCTAGGAGAATCGAGCGTTTGGAATTCAAACTAGTTTTTTGATTGATGAAATACTTTTTTGCTGTTGTCGCCCCTATTCGGACAGTACCCTCGTCACCGTGTGGCATATTAATCCGGTTTATTCCTTCGTCCTTACCCGCCTCCGTCATTATTTGCCACTGATAAAATACAACATCGCAGTACATCTGTACAGGCCGACATCTGGTGATGATGCTTCGGATTGTTTTCTTGGTAACCTCTTTGTGTTAAAATCGGCAACAGAAGCCTTTCCGACCTCTGACAGACTTTGATTTCCGCTATCGCTGTTTACATCCAACCCTACAAACGATGCCATAAAAGCAAAACTGGAACAGATACTCCGACTAGTTTTGCTTTATAATAATGCCTTCCACAAGCTCAAATAAAGCGTTCTGATGTTATTTCCAGCCACAATAAATATCAACGATGCCACGCACAATCGCCAAAGTTATTTATTCCCTCAAAGGATCTTAAAATTCTACAACGAACACCGTCAGAATAAGTGGCGCTAAATATGGAATGGAGTTAGTAAAATAACAATGAAGACATAAAATTCAAATTGTGTCGATTTAATGGAGATCTTTTCAATCTCAGCTCTAAAAGCCTGATGGATACAATGTGGCCTTAAATAATTGAAAGCAAATTAAAACCCAATTCATATCAATCAATTCACACTTTCAAAAAGGTATCAGAGAAGCGGCTGGAACCTCCCATCGTGTGGGTCTTTGATTTCCGTGTCTTGTGTTTAAGTTTTTAAAGTTGATATGCCTAAATGGCACTTCCTGTGGACCAATTGCTCCCAGTAGCCTTTCAGCACGTCAACGGGTCACCTAATCTCCATGTACCAAATTTCAGCCAAATCGATTCAGTAGTTTGGGTTATAACGGGGTCTTACAAAATTTCGATTTTTCTACCCAAAGGGAACTAAATGCGAATGAATTTTGCCTTATTTAAAACAAGAATTTGAAAACCTTTCTGATGGTGACAATAAATCTTTGAGAAACTTGTTTTGGATGGTAAAATGAGAGAATAATTTTAAATTTGGAAATTGGTGTTCCAAAACGGCACTTTCCGTGGGCCGATTGAGTCCAAAATTTGTACATCTCTTCATCGTGTAATACAATCCCTATGTGCTAAATGTCAGCCAAAACGGTTCAGGGGCTTGCGCTGTACCGGTCAAAAGGGCACTGAGAGTCAATGCATTCTTAGAAGCAGAATTTGAAGGCCTTTCTTGTGGTGACGTGAAAAATGAGGGTTTATATTTAAAATTTAAAAGTTGATGTGTCAAAATGGCATTTCCGGTTGCACGATTGGCTCCAAAAGGTTTTCAGATCTAAGTTAGGTTACGTTACGTAGTTACGAACGTACGTACGTACATACACACAGACACATTTTAAAAAGCACTTTTTTGAGCTCCCGAGACCTCAAAACGTGAAGATCTGGTGTTATCTCAAATTCGAAAATTTTACTGATTGCAGTAACCTCCCTTTTTTTAAGTGGTGAAGTGGGGTGGGGAGGTTAAAAATGTACGTTGAATATTTTTCTGTTATTTATGAGGTGAGGTCGTGAAACACCTTCAAGGCTCGTTTTTGTAGCTGCAACCAGGCAATTAAGGAATGTGGAATCGTAACAAATTTCCGTTTCCTTCGATGAATCGCAACGAAATTATGAGCTCCGTATGATCAATTCGCGTCCTCCGGGATCTACGGCATTTGAAAACTAATCTTGTTGGAACTGCTGGAGCTTATCTTTTTCATTTTACATCAGAAATAATTTAAGGCATCTGTGACTTCATAATTGACTATATGATTTAAAATTTGGATATTTTTAAGGCTGGTCAGCATTGCCCAAATGCCCATGTCTTCTTCCATTTATAAATTAAATTCTCATACTGATATTTAATAACTAGCGACTCCCTACGACTGTCGAATAATTATTGAAAATGAAACAATGAAAATCGTTACTATTCATACATGGCCGTCGTTAAACTTCTGGTTTCAAGGTATTTAGTTACGAGATACCTATCCAGCCTGTTACCATCTTGATGAGAATACGTAACTTTATATTAACTTTTCAAGGTCAGTACTCAGTATAATTTGGACGAGTTCTGCGGCGACATAATGCGCGACACCATTGTCCACCAAACATAAGATTACCGAGTTTCTGGAATTCAGAATGAGCTCTCAACTTTTCCACTTTTCAAAGTTCAACGGATAAAATCTCTAGGACTAAACCACTCCACACAGAATCCAATGTTAAATAGTGAAAGTTACTCTCGTATTATTATATCTTTATCAACATTGACTCGAATATCGGGAACCTGTTGCCATAATTTTGTCTTCTAAGTATAATTCTTTTGTTGTTCATTGAATATCTGTGTCTAAAAGGAAATTATCAATTTTTTAAGAATACATATTGACAATGAATTAGGTGTAAAAGAGTAACTTGTTGCAGATGTTCCCGAGACGAGACTTGTGGGACTGCCAACGTCTGACATCGAAGACTTGAAAGATTCAGTAGCAATTCGTTGCGTCGTCAGTGCGAATCCCAAAGCGGGGGTGGTATGGAGGAGAAAGGGTCAAAATCAACCGGCAAGCCTGCAGGAATTATTACAATTCAGTCCAGCCATTAGACAGCACTCGGGTATATATTCGTGCCATGCTCGCAATAAAGCCGGAGAATCGCAACCCATCGACGTCCAAATCGATGTGAAGTGTAAGTTTACCAAATTCAATTACGAGCTTCTTTTATTCGCTCGAAAGTAAAATATGTATCAACAATAGCAGAAACACGATGTGTTTCTCTTATCCCGAGGGTTATTTATCGTAGGGCTTTAGTGTCCGAAATCCCACAGTACGCTTTTAATGAAACCGCTTTCATGTATGCTTTCTGCACAGCGTACACGTTGCCAATTAATTAAAATTGTGTGTGTTTTATTGTACCTATCTATTTGGAAATCTACTTACGCCTGTAATCCCGGTGTAATTTATACCGCAATCATGACGGTTTTAAGGCGATTTCGTGAGATGACTGCCACGTAACGAGCTCGACGATGGAAAATAAATTCGTCAAGTGACGCCCGCGATCCGTAAAGAAGGGAGGAATTTCTCTGTAATTTTGAAAAATCACGGCTTCGACACCAGGTGCTAGTTTCCGGATGACCGGATCGCTTGACAAACGCGGATTCCATGTCGGATTAGGTGCATATTTCAGAGGCGGATGCGCTGAAAATCCTACAAAAATGCAACACGTTCCGGGTCGAGATCAGAATTTGTCCTCCGAATACATTTAATAAATCACAATGATAATTCCGCTTTATGGCTATACCTATTGTAATTTTCATTCTGGAGATAATTTTAATTGCTTGCTTTTATCTTTATATGCTTTTATTTTTCAATACAGGCAATAATGTAATTACGTGAAACTGGGTAGAAGCCCAATTTGTTGCGATTACGAAAATTAGATTAAATTGAATTCTGCCCAGCTCGGGGAGTTTATTGGGATTCAAAATCACTCGACCAGCATAAAGATATGTAAACTACCTCCTAATTAATTAATATACACTGAATAGAAAATTAACAACGTTGCGAACGCTTAGCCGGGAACTTTATTGCAATAATAAGTTCAATATAGCTAACCACCAGTGAACTGAGTCTCTTCACACTTTCATGAAAAATAAAA
The DNA here is from genome assembly GCA_963924575.1 of Pycnomerus fuliginosus. Lineage (NCBI taxonomy): Eukaryota > Metazoa > Arthropoda > Insecta > Coleoptera > Zopheridae > Pycnomerus > Pycnomerus fuliginosus. The sequence goes on along the minus strand of OZ004618.1, from coordinate 20,909,666 downwards.
CTATTCTTCCCAAGTATGCTATTAATTAATTGAACGATCGTACAAGCGCAGCCACGGAGTAGTATACATCTATATACTAGCTATCTGTGGCACAGACCCTTACCCAGAGTTCCCCAATCTGCCAATGCCTTTCATTTGACCGCGTAAAATGCACAACTGACAGTTGAAAGGATTTATAGATGTGGTTTCTGTACATTTATCTATCCATCGTTTTGACAAATTTTAACATGGTGTAAATTAACGCTTTGTGTCAAAATGGCATGTTATGTGAAAATGACTTTCTCACCTACGGTTCTCACTTCTAAAAGTCCAAACAAAGGGTTTTACCGCTGAAATTTAAAAGTGGGCAATATAAATCTAGTTACTTTGTCAAAGAGGATTATCTAGCACTTAGTTTTACCTGTAGGTGAAAATAACGACCTATCTTTGCAATAGTTCATAGGGATTTAGGAAATTGTTTTTATTTTTTTTCTGCGTCCCTAATTACTTACTTTAATCGAAAATGGAAGAATCCTGAATTTTAAGTATCGCTAGCCTCCACCTGTTAATAAAATAAGCGCAAATGATTTCCCGCAGTTAATTCATAAATGAAAATTAAGGGGATACTTAAGAGAAACTGCGTCAAAAATTAGGGTGAGCAATAACAGGGTCGAAAGTAGTATCAGTAAAAAGCTCATGATTTTTCCATAACCGCAAGAGGGCAACATATTTGTGGCTTCACTTACCTTTTTTAAGAAGTAAAATAAAATTGTGGCTCTTTGACAGCATTTCTGCAGGAAAGGCCATTTTGTTTGTACATACGGTTCTCTGTTTTATCGACCCAAAAAAAATTCCTAATTTATCGTGATTTAAATTACGGCGGGCCCGAATGATCGACAACAAACTGTCCGCTATTATTATTATTTACCAGATCAATTTTACCTTCTTTTCTTATATTGCTTAAAAATTATGTCATGTCAATTCGATGATTCTTTGGCCACGTAAAAATCCAGCAACGAAAAAAATTCTTTAACAGCCATATATCCGGAGTTTTCCAAATTTTTAGCCGCAATGAAAGGGTAAGCTCGAGTTATTGATGTTGATTGGTACCTTTCCAAGGAAATGGTAATGGGCCTATACAGTTTTGTGTAAATTCAAGAATCCGTTATGTTCAGGCCATTACTAAAAATTATTCTTAATTGTCATGGCAAAACTGCAACCCTAACGTAAACCCTGACTTTAAAAAATTCATTCAAAGTTCTGCGCAATTCATTTTGCATTCAAACGGAACCAACTTGCCTGGCTATTGACCTCATTTTCTATTGGTTCGGCACCGAGAGTGAAGCGCGTGACGTATACTATTCAACAATCAGAATTGGCAAAGCAATCACGCTTACAAGGTGATTGGATCTTACTACTTTACGTCACTATCCCCGCCTACTCGCCTGCGTTTGATCAGGCTCAGATTTCTTCAAACTTTCAACATTTTTTTAGAGGTCTACTAATGGGAATATTCCAAAATAAAAAAATACGGGTATTTTTATTTTTAATGTAGATTGATATTCACCAATAAAAAAAAATCGCTGTATAGGCCCATTGGCTGCAGAGATGTGTAAACGTGTAAACAATAATTGCTTACGTTTACATGTAAACAATTATTTAAGGTTAGATTTACTTAACCTAAAATATTGACTTTTCAACCAAGTCGTGAATGCAAGATGGCAGGGCGCCCTACTAGCAATAAGTTCCAAAAGTATAAGTTCAAATTGATTTGCGAAAGGGCGACAATATCATGCAAAGTGCCTTGTTTCCAATAAACAGTTAAGCAATTCCGCAATTCTGCTAAACACGCACCGGTAAGTTAATCTATATTGCAATTAATTTTACAACGCAACTCTATTTGTTACAATATTTCTATAGAATAACAATTAACTACAAATATTTATTTTATCAGAAATGCCTGCAAGGCTGATAATATTGTCAGAGAAACCGAGGCAATAAAGGCAATAATTTGTGTTAATACTGTACTAAAAATCAGAATTATAATAATTTACCTGCATTTTCTAGTTGTTTACATTCTTGACATTGTTTACATTGTTTACGCGCAAAATTTTAAGTAAACAATTCAAATTGTTTACTTTACATTGTTTACTCGCCCATCTCTGACATATCAACGATATCAACGATAGACCCTGCTCTTTTGTATTCGAGGGAAAGAACAACGGCGGGTCATTTATTTATTTTTATTTTTACCCGCGGCGAATTATTTGTTCAATATTTTTTCACAGGTAGGGCCTTCGATGCCTAAAACCTGGGCCCTTAAATTTCCATTAAATTAATTATGGAAGGAGGAAAAAAATAAAATCGAATTTTCCACGTATCATGAACTATGCAAAGACAGGCATCCGGTATATGGAAATCTCCTGATATAGGGTAACAAGACAGTTACAGTGGCATTTTTATTAATAATTAATATTTCAGGTCAAAAAGATTTCGTGGCTTACTGGTGCTAAGAATAGCAGTGGACGGTGGTAATAATGTAAATAAAAGAGATGTAAACTGAGTTGCTGACCACAAATTGTTGTACCATTGTTTACGTTTCCTGCATAAATATTGTCCATAATCAATATCTAAATGGAAGTGAAAACATGATAATTTGGTATTACCATTCCTTTCATTCCTTTCAGAAGTTACAAATGCAAACTGTAATATCAACATAATTTACTTTTAAGTAATATCAGTGAGATCTATCAGGCTCAGCGTCTCCACCATTTTTACATTTTTCAATCTTCAAACGCAAACAGGAATTATTTGAACTCTAAAGCTAGATATGATTAGTTCCCGTCTGATGTAAGTTTTATCGAAAAAGTAACTCGAGAGTGTGTGTATTCCAGTAATCAAAGGTGACGCTCGAAAGCTGTAATTCCTCAAGCATCCTATAATTTGGCGAAAAGATCCAGTTTATAAATCAAACGCGAAGGCTGCGCGTCCGAAGTTTCCATCGAGTTCAAAAAGAAACCCAACGCCATAAATCCATTGATTTTATCCGAATCAGCTACAAGATTTAAAAGTCAAGTTGTTTCCATCGTTGCGTTTCGGTATTTTACAATCCCATTACGCGATACAACACTTCGGGGACTTCATCAATTTCCCCTAACACTCCCCAAAATCTGATGAGAAGAAGAATTTCGAAAACATCACCCTCTTTAATCCTTAATGCATTCATTGTGTCATGAATTTTAGAACGGATTACAAAATTTATGCATACGCTACCATAAAATTATTTTTATTTCAGTAATGGCGTAATTAAATAATAAATAGCTTTTCATAGTTTAATACAGTTGTTGCAAATTAAATTAGATCTTTAGTGCATGTCTCTTTAATTTATTACAATGATGGACTGATCGTAAATGCGAATTTAGTACCCCATTAGAGGTGACCGACCCGTTTTAATGCATTCCCGTATTTCACATACTGCCGCGACAATCTCGCCATTTACGAGAAGTTTTTTTCGAAAAGTCGGTCGAATTTATTACTTCATGACCTGATCCCTTCTTCAATGCGTTTATGTACAGGGTCTTTTTATATCATTGTCCCACTTTTAAATTGGAATATCTCCTTTATTGAACTAAAAACCAGATACTCCCAAGTTTTGTTCTGGATCTTACTCTTAGCAATCACCGTCGGATCTTAAGCGCTGTGGATGCAACTTCCCATTTGGGGCACCCGTTATATTTTTGAGAAAAAAATCCTAATCTACGAGAAATGTTCGAATGAAAATGGTAATCATGTTGACATTTTTAATTTTTAATGTTTTAAGGGGAATAAATAAGTTAAAACTATCAATAGTAACAAAGTAAGTAAATTATTTATTCACCTTAAAGCCTTACAAATTGCAAATTTCAATATGACTGCCAGTGGCGGCTCGTGGGGTTTCAGGCTGGTACAGCCACGGTTGGCTATGGGTGAGGTAAGGGGGGGCAGCCCCCCGGAAATTTTTTTCATAATGCGACACCAGATGGACAAACAGTTTTACTGTTGTATGACAGATTTTACAGTTCTACTAGAGTTTTTAGGCGGCGGATGATGGCAAAAATAATAGTATATTAAAAAACACGTTTTACAAAATCCGAGTGCGATAAGAGCCATATGAAACACGTTTTTTGTAACATTTTTTTTTATTTCGGATGCCCAGCTTCTTAATATTCTCAAGAAAAATTCAGATTGTCATTTTCAAAGACTGGCTTGTCAGTTAATTCGATTGTTAGACACAATAGTTGTCTAAGGCTACGATGTAAACAAAAGCCGTGCTCTAATAGAGCGCATTAGAGAACGCGTTTGGGTGCTATAAAGTGTTCATTAGGAAACCGAAACAGAAAAAAGTGCTTTGCATTTTTGCAGAGTGTTTACAAGACAGGAATGAAGCTCTGAACACGTACTGTGTAGAAGCGACCCTCAGCAAAGTGTCTGATCTGATGGTGAACCATTAACTACTTTTACCGGGCAAAGGTAATGTGATACGATGCAAGTGGCTCGTATGGCTGCTTTGTGAACAAGAAAAACTAAAAACCCTTCTGCAATTAACCTATTTGCAAAACCCGCACGAACAATTTTTGCCATTTTAACCGATGACACCCGGTGAATCGTACCCCCTACCGCCGGTGCCTGAAGATCGCAAACACAAATAGTCTCTTAACCTTTAGGTCAAAATGAACCAAAACCAAACACTCTAAACGACACACTCGCATTCATGACGTGCCACACTTGTAGAACTGTTTGCCGCAAAAATCCATCTGTTAAACTAAACACAACAGCTTGCTCGAAATTCCCCTCATATTAAAATGATGGAAACTGTCAAAGTACTAAAGCCTCAAAGTGTAAAAAAATTATTAAAAATGTTGTGTCGTTAAAGCAGAGGCTACCAAACGTGGGCGTCAATTTTAAATAGCAGGTACAGCTGGCTGTACCCGGGCCTCAGTGCATCGCTGATGTGTAAGGATAAGCGGCTTGATTGGCAGTGGGGTTTTTAATAGGGCTGTGCGATATCGGAATTTGAATATCGAATATCGATATTTAAAATTTAATCGATATACCGATATATCGATATACCGATATATCGATATACCGATTTATCGATATATCGATATATCGATATACCGATACACCGATTTATCGATATATCGATATACCGATAACTAAATATACCGACTTATCGATATATCGCCTTATCGGTACTTATACAATTGTATCGACATCGTTACTGTGGTATTATATCTGTAATCGAGTAACATCTTAGTTTTAAGAGCTAGATAGGTATGAATAGGTAATAGTCCTTTTTCTGTAGTTTCTTGATGTTAGTTAGTTAATAATATTGAAATCAATTATTGATTGAATCGATTGGATTGGAGCGCTCAAACATTATTGTTTACGTTGTGCCCTGGAAAATAACGTAGGATTCGAAATAAACGATTATGGACCCAAGGGTGCTTTGAAAAACATCAGTTGCGATGTCCAATTTTCTACAAGTCGTTTAAATAAGTATAATAATTCCTACCATCACTTGTTTAAATTGTTTATATACTAATTGTTTATACACTGCACGAAAATATTGATATCTCCAACGCAAAGATTCCTCAATTTTGTCGATTCATTTCAATGTTAGCCAGTTGTCAACAAATGACTGAATCAGGCCGAATACCTACTCATACATTTAAAAGAAGTCAGAACTTCAGAAGTGTCATTATAGGTATCGATATACGGGACACCGGTTATTGATATACCGGTATATCGATATATCGATATATCGATATATCAATAACTTATCGATATATCGGTATATCGATATATCAATATATCGATATACCGAAATATCGATATACCGATATATCGATATACCGATATATCGATATATTATCGATAACTTATCGATATATCGATATATCGATATTTCGGTATATCGATAACACACTTTTATCGATATATCGATATATCGATAATCGATATATCGATATATCAATTGAAAGTCGCAGGCCTAGTTTTTAAGCAACCTTTTAGTGTTTGATAGGCTTTTTGAGCGAATTTGAAAATAAAATGGAAGTTAATTTAAATTTTATTTCAATATTCCAAACTTTTCCCGATAAATAATTCAGAATTATTGTTAGAAGTTAGAATGAAAAACCCAACGTTCGTCATGAAATTATCATACTAAATATCTCAATCTAATTTATTTTCACACTTTCATAGTCTAAATTAATTACTGGGTTGATTAGTTGGTCCTGAATCCCGATAATTCAATCAATGGGATGGGATTAATATGCATTTGACCATTGCGAGAGCTATGGCCGCGTCGGCAGCCACCATAGGGTATGCTAGCTGTACTTGAGTGAATCTATCCACGACTGTTGCTTTAGACGTCCACTTCAGTTGTAAACGCAAGTTAGCGCGCGCGTATGTGTCTTATTAAAACGCTTGGCGGAACGTTCCCGTATGGCAGGGTCTGCTGGCTGCCCCGGCCCAGGGATGCTTGGAGTGCCTACGCTCCACTACTCAGCGGAGTATAAAGGGTTGTCGATTATGTAAAGAACTTGGAAACGCATTTTTGCTGAAATAAAACTAAAACCAAAATTTTCTGAACGTAAAATAATTTTTTAAAGCTATAAGGAGAGGACTGCGCATTGGTACAGCCCGGCTGTACCTTCTGCCCCTGACCAGCCGCCACTGATGACTGCCATTTTCATTCAGACATTTCTCGTAGTTCAGGATTTTTTTTCTCCAAAAATATCAACCCCGGATATCAACTACTCTATGTCATAGGAATCAGAACAAAATTCTCTATCGATCCGTGCAAAAATATACCCGGTGTCCCATTTAAAAAAAAAGCAAGTTGCATCCACAGCGCTTAAGATCCGACGGTGATCGCTCAGTGTATGGTCCAGAAAAAAACCAGGGACTACGGTCTACTATCCGGTTTTTAGTTCAGGCGAATATTTCAAGTAATAAAGGAGATATTCCAATTTAAATGTGGGAGAATAATAAAAAAAGACCCTGTACCTACAATTTTCTTGCCCGCGCTAGGGGTAAACCGTCGCGTGTACGAAAAAAATCATTAGGGCCTTTCTTGTAGAGAATGAAGCTATCTTTAATTTTGTATACCGCGTCTTTGGTCGAAAACTGTGTAATTTTCATGCTATTTTGGATGTAACGATCTGCCTTGAGTGCCATCTATAGAATTACTGAATTAAGGTTAAGATTTCGAAGTGTCGACAGTGATTTTCGGATTCAGCAGGGTCCAATTGGTCTAGAAATTCTTGTCAAAATGTTATCCGATTTGTTTTTAACAAGTCGCGAAACTCAAAACTATAGCCTTGTCTATAACATCGTTCTCTAAAAAATATGTATTACATGTTGAAAAATGGAAAATAGCAGAAAACAGAACACAGATAAAACAAATGAATGAATGTCCTCCACTTACAACAACTTCATCAAGTTTCTCCATCATTCTAGACTGCTCATACTGTTTCCAACATTTCTTGCTTCCAGTTACATTTCGTGTAAATTTTTAATTTGAAATTTAAACATCATAACATCACATAGAAATCGACTAATTTAACTTTAAAATTGTGCATAATTGGTATTCTGGAGTCTCCCATTAGGTATCGAAAACTTGTATGCAAATTACGAATTTACAATTGTGTACCTCCTGCAAACATCTCAAACAGTCGCGAGCTTTGTTAACAATCCCTGGCTTATACTTTTAATAAAATCCCTTGTATTATTCGCCGTCGGGATATTCATAGCGCAGAGCCTATTGAATCCCCTTTAATTAGTTTTTGTTTGCAGGGTTTTGATAAGGAAGCGTCTAAAAATCAGCTTTTCTGTTAAATTCCTCGTAGATTTACTGGGATGCGTCCGTTTAATTAGTCTAATTAAGTTGATATAAAAAAGCGACGACTTTATGGAGGGTATTGTACCTATGAGTACGTAGCACCTGCTTGTTAGTTTAATCTTACTAACAAGAATGTACGGGATCATCCAAACGTGTGTCTAACTAATTAGAAGCAGCACCGGCTCAGGAACTTTCTGGGTGATTGTACAGGTGACATCTGCTACCCATACTTTCGTGGTTGCCTCTAGATTTCATAATGAAACACAAGTTGGGTGCTAATATTGTTGCCTCTACGTCATCCTTTTATTGTTATCTCCCCTGCAGTAGTTTTAGTTAACTGACATTTTATTAAAAAATAATTCCGGGCCGATACGTAGAATCGCCAATGAGTTAATTAGAAGAGGTGTAAAGTGTGCCACATAAAGTACGTGAGCACCTGGAAAGTTTTTATGTTCTTTTTATGTCTGACGATAAAACTGCACAAATATTAGCCGTGCTGCTGTATTTTCATGGCCTAAACATATGCACGTGTTGGTTTTGCTCCTGTTACTGCAGACACAGGTATGTCGAGAACGTGGCGTTATTATTGACAATACATTACTTGTGAAGTTTCGAGGGCAAACTTGGATCGTTACCACGCAAATCGCGCAAATATTTGGCTATTACGGCCCTAATTGGTGCCAGATCCGCCAATCTATTCTTAGTCTAGCCTTAAAGAAACTAAAAATTATAATTTAACTTTCGTACAGATATTTGTAATGCTGCTGGAAAGGCTAAATCAATTTAAAATCTCTGTGCAGTCTTAGATCTTAGATTTATGAAAGCACGACCGCCTGCAGTCAGTGCCTTGAAGTTGAATAAGCTGCGTTCTACATTTCTACAAATTTCATTATTAAGTCGTTATGTAATACTTCGGATGACATTAGATAATGAACTTATTCTTATTTACAAAACTACGTAGAAAATTGCTGTTTGCATGACATTTTCTTTAATTAGCTAATGCAAAATTTTCTGTTTTGAATCCGAGAAAGCAATAAGCTACAAAAATTCTAAGACGAAAGAATTTCTAAACTTTTTCAGAGTACCTGATACCTAATTAAAGAAAATTTAATTCTTTCTCAGTGTCGTTCTCATAATTTAAATCATATAAACATATTTTTTTTAGATTTTTAAGACCTGTAGTCTATTCATCTCAAAGATGCAGTAATACTAATGAGCACCGGCAAAACGGCGTATTCGTATTGGCTAAGGCAAGCCACGCTCCGAATGATTCAGTGCATTTATACCTTCCTTTCCTTGCCCTTTACTTCATGGTCGCAATATCAAACGACCCAAAAAAAAAACTCTTCCTCAATGGGTTTTGGAATCCAAAGTCATTCCTTTGATTATTTATTTTCCTTTGACATAGTGACAATAATTTAAAGATCAACACTATTCAGTCCCAAAGCCCATTGAAGATGAGTTTTGTTTGGACCGCTTGATTCTGTTATTGTCATACGGCAAATAATTAGATAGGTACAAATCCTGAGCTCCAACTCAACCGCTCTGCAGAAAATTGGTCTTGTTCAAGCGAAGTCCTTCTTTATAATATGCTGGTATGGACTAACTGCAGGGAAACAATTTGGTGGGGTACGAATTTTCTGGATTCCTTTTATGCCAACGAAGAATACAAAATAAAGAAATTATCGATCAAGGTATTTTATTTTCGTGCCTTCCCTCCGTAAATCTGAAATAAAGATTTCCGTTTCCGTTAATTAAACAGCGAACTTTAACGAGAGGGTATTGCCATTCATTATTGTTTTAGCTTATTAGCTCGCGGATTTAATAATGATAAAGAATAATTTTGGCAGAACACTTTGAAGTTGAAGCATAAATCTGTTTCGCGCTTTTCAAGCGAGGAATTATTTTACGAGACAAAATATAAAAACTTGATTCGTAAAAATGTAATAAAAATTTTCATTAGGTTCTTTATGATGGCACTTGAGGTATTTCCGTGGAAATTATTTACTGCGTGTTGTCTGCCCACCAGCGATCAAATTATATCTTTTAACGTCGAGGGCTCTTAACGAAATTTCATCAAAATATCTGACATCTGAATCGCTTCGAATGATTTAATTTTTCGAGATGAATCTGATCGAATAAACGAATCTATTTCAACTTTATATTCATAAAATGGATGGGCCATAATAATCGATCGTGTTGAAAACAAACTGCGTAAAAGTTTTGGCCAAGTTGGATAAATGAAAATAAATTGAAAAAGCCAAACGAAATATGTTTATCAATGCGATGTGTGTACCTGTAAGTGTTTATCACAGTCAATGTGTATGCAGTGATGGTCCGGACTCCGGATTCGTTAATTGTATCGGACGCGGACAATCCGCACCTAAAATTGATTTGAGCATGAATTACTCAATTTTTTGTAGTTGAGGGTTGACAGGGGTGAGTTTCGGTTGTACATTTTTTGCGTTTAATTAGTCTCTGCCATTTATAATTACTTCAAGGGTTAAATTTCCTCCAAGTCGTCCCGGTTGTAGCTAGTCCAAGAGTTACATTTTCTCCAAGTCAATTTTTTGCGTTTGGAGGTTGAAGGGGGTTATTTTTCGGTGCGTAATTTTTTGCCTTCAATTAGTCTCTTCCGGTTAGTCAGTTCAAGGGTTAAATTTCCTTCAAGTTAGTTCTTTGTGGGAGTTGAAGGAGGTGAAATTCGGGAGTGCAATTTTTTGCGTTCAATTAGTCTTCCGGTTATTGTAAGTTCAAGGGTTACATTTCCTCCTATTCAATTATTTGTGTTTGGGAGTTGAAGGGGGTGATTTTCAGGGGTGCAATTTTTTGGGTTCAATTAGTCTCTTCCAGTTATAGTCAGTTCAATTGCTAAATTCCCTTCAAGACCAATTTTCGTGTTTGGGAGTTGAAGGAGGTGAATTTCGGGGGTGCAATTTTTTGCGTTCAATTAGTCTTTTCCGGTTGTAGATAGGGTTAAATTTCCTCAAAGTAACATTTTTGTGTTTGGGGAATGAACGGTGCCAGTTTCGGGGGTGCAATTTTTTGCGTTCAATTTATTGGTCTCTTCCGCACTATCACTAGAAACGACCCACCACACAGAAACACTTGATTTTCACTGCTAACGCGTTTCGAACACAATGTGCTCATTATCAACACTACTTGATAATGAGCACGTACATTGTGTTCGAAACGCGTTAGCAGTGAAAATCAGGTTTTTCGGTGTAGTAAGGCCTTTCTAGTGATACTGCATTTTTCCACCGAGGTTGTCCAGTGTTTCTTTCCATTGTGGTGTCTCCGGTTGTACTTATAGCTAGTTCAAGGGCTGAATTTTCTTCAAATCAATTTTTTATGTTTGGGGTTGAAGGGGTGATTTTCGGGGATGCAATTGTTTGCGTTCAATTAGTCTCCTCGGTTATAGTTAGTTCAAGGGTTAAATTTCCTCCAAGTCAAATTTTTGTCTTTGGGGGTTGAAGAGTGTGAGTTTCCGGGGTGCATTTTTGTGTTTTCAATTAGTCTCCTCCAGTTGGAGATAGTTCAATTTTTTGTATTTGCTGATGGAGGGGGTGAATTCTGGGAGTGCAATTTTTTTCGTTCAATTCGACTCTTCCGGTTGTAGGTGATCCAAGAGTTAAATTATTTCCAAGACAATTTCTTGTGTTTGGGGGTTGAAGGGGGGCAGTAGTTATGGGAGTGAAATTTTTTAAGTTAACTTATTTTCTTCAAGTTGTAGGCGGTCCAGTGGTTAAGTTTCCGCCATGTGAATTTATTGTATATTTGGGGTCGCAAGGGGGTGATTTTAGGGGGGAGACATTGTTACGTTCATTATTCTTAAAAACTCCCCAATCCATAACTTGAACTGTTGAGAAAATAGCACACGGATCATAATTTCAAAGTTTCTAGTGACCATTTAGACACTGCGATGAAGTGAATTTGCCGAAAAAGTGCTGCTAAGACGGCGATCTCCACCAAATCCGTTCATAAAAGTATTATGGTTACTAGGACATCAAAATTCAAGTGCCCTTTTGATCCCTTTCCCATGAGCCAATTTCGACCATGATAACTGATGTTAGATATTTACGATATCCACCCACACCTTCCAAATTTCAAATCAATATCTCAAAGATTTCGAATGTTATCGGGTGCAAAAGAAACAAGGGGGTGCTACCCAGCGCCGCCCCCTCCCCTGTTTTGTACTGTCGCAGATCGTCACACAATACCATATTGAAAAAATGACAATGGAGTCACAATGAATTTAATTCTCAAGACATCAAAATTAAAATGCACTTTTCACCCCTTTCCCGAGGGACGATTCTGCCCAAATACGAACTTGTCCGAGATATTCATGGTACCTAACAACTCCTCAAACTTCAAGTCGAAATCTCAAAGATTTCGAAAGTTATCACGTCCGAAAAGAAAAATGATGAAAAATGGGGTCTGGAGCTGACCGCTGACCGCAGGCGGCTATAACTAGTCGGTTTTGCCACTTCGGTAATACTCTGAAAAAATTGCGACAGTACGGTCAAGGATTGATGAGTTACATTCAATTTAATTTTCATTTCTGGAAAGTTCAAAGGTCGTTTCCGAAAAAATGGCATTAAAGTTTTGGATCTTGCAGGATAAGAGCTATGGAATTCTGCAATAAAAATGTGGGATTGTGTGGATGGACGGACGAGTGAGCCAGTTGACCTTGGGAATACAAAGCAATAGTCCCGAGATAAAGCTCGGCCCTAAAACAAAGCAAATACATAATTTACATGATTTACACTGTAGGTACATTTTTATATGAATAAAGAAAGCTTGCGGTAAACTTCTAAAATCCGTGAAAATTAATTATGGGATACTTTAACAAAGTTTAATTTATCGCCATACATTTACAATTCATTGCAGGGATAAAGCGGCCTTAACATGGAATATAGCAAACAATGCCCGTTTATTTTTCCGCTGTATTGGTGGAGAGCCTCTGGTGGATTAACAGGAAGCGTTTGTAATTCCAAGTCGAAGCACTCCGAGTCATCTTAAGGTAGCCGTGCAAACATCTAAAGTGGTGGCTGTAAATTCGGCCGATTTAAACGGGTCTTCCTGTTAGTCCTAAACCAACATGGCGTTCGCACTTATCAAATTAGCTCCTCTAATTAACGAACAAATTACATCCGAACTGCAGATTTACTAATCTCCAAACTTCGGCGGATGTACGGTCCTAATTCATATAAGATTATGTGTAACCACAACGAAAGGCGTCGGGATGCTCCGAATCGATATTGAGTTACAGCGGTGACAATTAGAATTTTTTTCCGCCTCCATTAGTTTAAGGTTTCCGCGAAAATTATTCAAAAGGCTTTTACGGTTTAAGTTTCATACGTTTCTCCATTATGTTTCTGGTCGGGTTTCAGATCCCCCCAAGATAGTTAGCGTGGGTCGGGAACGAGTCAAGACAGCCACCTTGTTTTCACCAGCCAGTTTTGAGTGTTTAGGTGAGGGCAATCCTCAACCCACCTACCAGTGGCTTCAGAAATTGCCGACGCCGTCAGATACAGTCATAGAACGTGGCAAGGATTCCAAATTGTACATCACCAACGTTACGTACGATTATCAGGGAGAATACAGGTGCAAAGTTACCAACAGGATTAATGGACAAGAGAGATCGGAAATCAGCGAGCCAATCATCCTACAAGTGCACGGTAAGTACCCACCTCAGTTAATGATGCCGTCCAGAGAAAATTAACTCTCGTAAATATTTGCACGAGCGCTTAAAGTCTCAGCTCGGAAACAAAACGACACGCTCTGGGTTGGACTAAATGGGTTTATATTTTATTTAGATGCAATCGGAAATCAAGCATTCTCGACCGAATGCAATTACCACCGAATACTTGCCAAAGAATTACAAACTCCTGATGAATTCCAATTGAATCGGCGGCGGCTCAGGACTGCTTCACTTCTTTTCAGTTAAGCCATTGTTTCAAATTCGAATTAAATTACAGTTCAGCAAACATCGAAAGACCAGATTCAAGAAATTAAATCAGTGGCTGTGGTTACATGATTTCGGATAACTGATGAATTCTAAAATATGTTTGATTTTATAAAATCAGGTATTCATCAGGTTTTCTGTTGAATAAAGGAAAATATAGTTGAGTGTTCATTATTCAAACTATTGTAGTTTATAGGTATGTGTTTATAGGTACCTATAGGAATGTTATGTTTTTAATTTTAAGAAACATCTATTGTGGGCTTTTACGTCCGTCATATACCTACGTTTTTGAGTATTGGCTGTTTACAAGCATTCTTGGATATGTTCTAAATAGATCATTGATGAGTTACAGTCAATTTTTCAACAGCCCGTTGGACCAATTGTCGGAAAAGTTGTTCAAAAACCAATTGTTCGAAAAACGACTTGTTTCGAAAGCCACTTCTTCGAAAATTGGATCAAAGTACACGTTATATTTCAGATGAGCGCACAAAAAAAACTTTGCCTGACATAGACTGAATGGAAGTTGAGGAAAAACGAACCTATATTCGCGGATGCGCGTGGAATTGCGAGTGCGCTTGGATTCGCGTATACACTTGGACTACTACATGACTACTTGCTTTCGGCTAAAAGCCGAAAACTCGCATCAAAATAGCTGAGCTACTCGCTTTCGGCTGTGCCGTAGCCGTAAGCCCGTGTTAAACAGTTACGACAGAATTTGAAAAATATAGTTTAACTAAAAGAACTAGCAGACCTAAATGAAAGGTGAAAAAACCTCGAGAAATAAATAGACAACAAGTAGAATTTTTGATTTTCTTTTCAACGGTACAATAAAATCATATCAGGGTGGGCCCGTAAAAGTTGGAACAAAGTTTGGCTGCTAATAAAATTTTTATTTATAATCCGATTTCAATGAAGATTTGTGAGGTTGTTAACTCAACCTTTCTACGTCGAGCGGTGATGGTCTGTTTCTCTATATCTTAGAATCATATTTGAAGGTTTCTGAGCAGAGTAATAACAAAAAATTTGTCCTTCTACTCACAAATTAATTAATTAACATCTGCAGTTTCGCGAAAAACTCGAAATTGTAAGTCAACTTGCCTTTTGGAATTCACTTCTGTCACATTGTCAAGCAAATTAATCTGCTTAACATGGCTCGATTATTACTAGAAGATATAATTTCAATCTCCACCAGCTCCACCAGCGTAATTTTTGGAGCCAGAAGAATCTACTGCATTACTGCAACTTTTCTGAAGGCTCTAAAATTACGCTCTTCAAGCGCTTTGATTAAAATTTATCTTCTAGCTATAATCGAGCCATCTTAAACTGATTAAAATGTGCTTGTCAATGTGACAAAAGTAAATTCCAACGGCAACTTGACTTACAATTTCAGATTTCTCGCGAAACATTGCAGATTTTAGTTAAATTAGTTTTTGAGTAAGAGAACAAAAATGTCTTAATTTTTCGGTGTTACTCCGCTCAGAAAACTTCAAATATGATCCTAAGATAAAGAAGAGCAGCTCATCACCGTTGATATAATTTTGCAGCGACCCTAAACGTCACCTCTCCATTTACTGAAGAATATTTCAAAAACTAAATGCGTGTTGGTACAATAAATGAGTGGCCTCGACGTAGAAAGGTTGAGTTAACAAACCTCACAAAATTTCATTAAAATCGGTTTATAAATAAAAATTTTATTAACAGACAAAGTTTGTTCCAACTTTTACGGGCCCACCCTGTATCTACATCATAATAAAAACTTCGAGATAAGTTATTAATTGAATGTGTTCCCAAAAGTATGAATCTGGAAGCTTATTTCACTTTATCAAAAAATTGTTCCATTAAAAATTCAAAGGTTTTAGACGCATCTATTGAAATGATACATTTTAACATCTCCAACCCGGGTCACAATTTAAAAAAAATGGGAGGTTACTGCAATCTTTTCTTGATATCTTCTTCACTGCGTCTCGCTATGGAATGCCGTTTTACTTTTTAATGGAACATACACGCTGTGATAGCCAAAGAAATAAGATAATTCAAATTCAAATACTGTTAAGAGAAAATAAGTCTATTCTTATTATCTGAAATACAATTTCTATTATCACTCCCAGAATTTCTCTTAACACTAATTCAATTTCTGTTAACAGTAATTCAGAGAGATAATGGAAATACGTCTTCCTTCTCTCTCGCACCAGTTGAAATTATATCTTCTGTCTCATTCGCGCAAGCGCAGTCGTGATAATGGAAATTGAATTTCACTTAACAGAAATTCATTTACTGTTAACATTAATTCATTTTCACTTAAGAGAAATTCTATTTCAATTATCACTGCTTAGAGAAAATAGAAAAACAATTTCACTTAACAAAAATTCATTTAGAGATAAATTGAAATAAAACCGTAGTTTTAGGAGCCGTTTTACTTTTTAATGCAACCCATACCCTATGCATTTCAAAAAAATTCAAACATTTTAAATATATACAATAAAAATTAAAACGGCTCGTAAGATCAGTGTAAATCACCAAATTTATTTCGATTATCGCTGCACGAATTTTTGTTAAGTGAAATTGTATTTCAATTTTCTCTAAAGCGAGATAATAAAAATTCTATTTCTGTTAAGTTAAATTGAATTTCTCTTAAGAGAAAATGAATTAATGTTAACAGTAAATGAATTTCTCTTAAGTGAAAATGAATTATTGTTAACAGTAAATGAATTTCTGTTAAGTGAAATTGAATTTCTATTAACACGATGCCTGGGATTGCATTTCTTTGGCTACCACAGCGTGCTGTTGCAGTTGCATTAAAAAGTAAAACGGCGTTCCGTACATTTCTTTGGCTACCACAGCGTGCTGTTGCATTAAAAAGTAAAACGGCGTTCCGTACGAGATAGATATCGTGTTTTTAAGTGGTACGAAAGAGAAAGATGACAACCCAATGGGCCAATGGCGTATTTTCATTATCTCTCCGAATTACTGTTAAGTGAAATTCAATTTCTATTATCACGACCGCGCATGTATGAACTGCGAGTGCGACAGATAATGTATTTTCAAGTGGTACGAAAGAGAAAGATGACAACCCAATGGGCCAATGGCGTATTTTCATTATCTCTCCGAATTACTGTTAAGTGAAATTCTATTTCTATTATCACGACCACGCATGCTCGAGTGCAACAGAAGATGTAATTTCAATTAGTCCGAGAGAGAAGTAAGACTAAAAATAGGTTTATTTTCTCTTAACAGTTTTTGAATTTTAATTATCAGTACTTGAATTTTAATTATCTCATTTCTTTGGCTACCACAGCGTGCTGTTACATTAAAAAGTAAAACGGCGTTCCATATCTCGCTGAGTAATTGCGTCATACACATTTTTTAATTATAAGTTTATGTCGCGTTAATCACATCAACAGATGGGCCTAAATTTACATTTCAACTTTTATTGGAACAATTTTTAACCTCACCAACCCCACCACAATTAAAAAAAAATGGGAGATTAAACTGCAATCACTAAAATCTTCGAATTCCAGATTAGACCGGATCTATGCGTTTTGAGGTCTCAGGAACCCAAAAAAGTTGTTTTTAAAATCCGTCTGTATGTATGTACGTACGTACGTGCGTTTGTAAACACTCTACAGCCCAAACTACTGGACCGATTTGGCTGAAATTTTGAACATGGAGACTAATATTATACGTCGAAGAGCAGAAAAATGTTTTGAAGCAATCGACCCACGGCAAGTGCCGTTTTGGCACATCAATTTTCAATTTTAAATATACTCCCATTTTACCATCCTAAACAACTTTTTAAAAAATGTATTGTCAGCATCAGGAAGGTCTTCAAATACTTGTTCTAAATGAGACAAAATTCATTCGCATTTACCGCCCTTTGGGTAAAAAAAAAATTTGTAATGATACTAAAAATACATTATAGCCAAAACTACTGGATCAATTTGACTGAAATTTGGCACATGGAGATTGGATGACCCGTTGAAGACCTGAAAGGCTTTTGGAAGTAATTGGTAAACGGGAAGTGCCATTTAAGCATATCAACTTAAAATTTTAAATACAAGGCCCCTTTTTTATGTCGCCATTAGAAAGACGATCAATTTCTGGTTCGAAAAATGTATTCACAGTTTCTGCCATTTCAGTGGAAAATAGAGAAAAAATTCTTTCTCAAAATACTAACTTAAAAGGAACATATTGTCAAAAGTGATGGGTGATGTCTGAGGTCATGTCGGTATTTGTCAGAAAATTGCGAAATTAGTCACAGACGAAAAAAAAGAAAGTCTGTTGAATTGACTACTATCTACGCAGAATACAAAGATTCACGCGATGGGGAGGTTCCAGCCGCTTCTCTGCTGCATTTTTTTTTAATAAAGTGAATAATTTGTAAAATAAAGGGCCAGATTCATATACTTTTTGAAACACGTTCGATTATTATACCGTTGTAAGCTAAAACAAAAATGCTAATAGATATGATTAAAAAATATACAGGGTTCCATTTAAAATTAAAAAGTGACATGCCGTTAGCTCATAAAATAAAAACATTTTGGAACCACAGATAATGTCTAAATGTAGTCCATGGAAAGCCATTTGACTTCCTCAAAAATGATTTTGAGATGGTTTTTTCACGTCACCGATTTTTTGCCAAAAAGGTATTAAGATTTTAAAGTTGATGTGTCAAAAAGGCACTTCCCGTCGACCGAGTTGGCCCAAAATCTAACATAAAACACTTTTTTGACTTCCCACGACCCTAAACCGTAAGGATTGCATTTTCTTGCGATTCGATTTTAGCACGGAGTGATTTTAGTAACTGTTCCGCGAGCGCAGAAGTCAAAAACTCACTAATATTATTTCTATGTCAACTCAAATTCATTAAGGGCCGTTCTTTTGCATTAATCTTATTTCAGAGCAATTGGCTTTTCGAACAATTGGCCTTTTGAACAATATGGGTTCACTCAATTTGAAGCAATTGACAAAACCAAAACAAGGAAACGCTTATATGGATTGATTACCGTATCTTTGAATTATTGGTTTGAAAGTTCTTTTAAAATGAGCTCTGACGTGTTTTTGCATTTTCGAATATAACCATTACTACGAAGGCCATAATTTTTTTTTTCGAATTATACCAATAATGAAGAAAGTATGACATATCGTAATGGATTATTAATTACATATTTTGGCCGACAAATTTTGGCAGTTTTCTTTGCAAAACCTTTTTAAGTATTTGGTAATTTTAAGTAGACTTGGCAAACCCTTTCATTTCATCAATTTATAGAGAATATTTTAATAACCAAGGTCCTTCACCATCACAAGTTTTCTTTTCTTAAGAGATGTCATTTAATTAAAAATCCGAGCCTCACACTGAGACGCTGTTGTCACCGAGCGAATTTTTCTCTTCACTCTTAATAATGCAAAGAAAATGTCGAGACGCGTCAAAGTACTTTGTTACCCGATTTTTCTATTTCCTGTTCCTCTATTAGCAGGGCGTACATTTGCAAGAATATTGCGGGTTTATTGGCGCAGCGAGACGGGTATGTAACCAGACTGCATGTTGTATCCTGTAATTTATTCAGGCAATACGCGGTTTTCTCCACCATACCTTTATTCCTAAATTGGATATCGATGTGCAAATGTGTAAATTTGTGGTATATCCCCGTGCTCGCGACCCTCCATATTTTATCAGTTTATTACCGAACTGATATTATTGTGTTTCGCCCTGAATCGATTTTGTTAGGGAAAATACTTGGTTTGTGTTTTCAGGTGCTCCTCAAGTGTTGAGGCACTCGGCTACGCCGGAAGTGTTCGTTGAGAAAGGGCAACTGGCTGACCTCAGCATGGTAGTTTGTGCGGATCCCAGACCAAGGTTCGTCGCTTGGGAATGGGGATCCCTCCGCTTGGAGGCCGGCTCCGAAATGGGTAAGAAAAATTCCATTGAGTAATAATTATTTTCCAAGCTGAGCAAACATACAGATATTCGGAATTGTGTGCGAACAGAGATGTAAGAGAGAAGACGAGCAACTCCAGATAAAGTTATAGGAGACCGTTTAGATCCTAAGAAGTGGGAAATGCCGTGTAATCCCACACATGCTTTTATAACTTTGCCACTAAACCACCGAGGAACTTGAAAGCATCATATTTATGGAGAGGACGAATCTCTGGAATCAGATAACGCGGGATTCGGGCTCTGTTTAGATATCGCCGATACAATTTCAAACACACAGTTCCAATAAAGGACCCGAAATTCGAAATAACTGCGTGGGAGTGCCGATAACGCCACATGCGTGTCTTATCAACTACGATTTACTGTCAGATTTAAACGGTCCCTAATTTAATAAAATATCCTACCAAAATCGGGGGCGAATTGCTAAATACATATAAAGTGCACATACTGATTATAAAAAGAAACCAGAAAATAAAACAGCTCGTTTCTTTTAGTAGTAATTGTTATCGTAGGCCATAGTCGGCAGAGAAATCAGTGAGTTAATTCCCATGAGCGCGTTCTTTGTGTTAATAGTTTTATTTAGGTGTACATTCTAATTTTTCACGTTTTGCCCTATATCGGCGAAACTGTTGAGAAACTCGTCGAAATGAAAGATACCATTAATTTTCTCTATTTTCTTGCCAATAGAATGACGTCAACTCTAACTCTCTATCTCTAATAGTTTCAGAAATACAGCGGTTCAACAAAAATTTCGAAAAGGCTCCACAACTCTCTGCTTCTAATATTTCCGGAGTTATAAAGGCTCAAAAGAAAGGGAAGATCTGCATAGTCAAATATCGTTTGGAAATGAACATTCTTTATATTTTGTTTCGCCACACAGTGCCTGACAGTGTCAGTTGGTGACATCAGTGACATTGATACGAGGATTTTTTAAAAGCCAAGTTTTCCTGGATTTACAATGTTCCGCTTAAGTACACAAAACGTAAAATTCCACAGAATTATTCCCAAAATTTCGAGTCAGCGAGAGGATGCCTCCGAACAAAGCTACTACCTAACCTCGCAACTGACAACTGACTGACGTAAGCCGAAATTATGATGACGGACGTTTAAAAGTATTTCCGTATCCTGTCTCTCAGTGTAATTAAAGTATTGCCACCAGATGTCAGACACTTTGCTGATTTTTGCGAATACACAATACATATAGTCTAGATCAAAAAAAAAACTAATAGGCATTTTTCGCGTACAGGGCTATGCAAATGTCAAGATATAAAAAGTAGCTATTTCCAGACGATTTCCGAAACTGTTGCACTAAATTTGAACGGCTGAATCACCGAAACTGTTAAGGATAGAGAGTTGCGGTTACTGCCAGTCTATTGGCCAGAGAATAGAGAAAATTAATGGTGTCTTGCATTTCGACGAGTTTCTCAACAGGTTCGCCGATATAGGGCAATAAGTGAAAAAATGTACCAGCTTTCGGTCGGAATTATTTTAAGCTAACCATGACCCCTAAAATGTACACCTAAATAAACCCTTTAGAGCAAAAATTGTGCTAATGGGAGGTAACTCATTTTTAAGGCAAAATGTTTCTGTCGACGGGCCTATTGGCACATACACTGGTTTTTTGAAGCGCGCTTTTTAAAACAAGGACTTTCTTAATAGGTAACTTTTTTTGCTGTAAAGTTTAGGTATTTCTTTGTTGGGAGATTAGGGGCTCTTTGTTGTGAGATTAGGTTACGGACAGCGTTCTAGCTGTAAGCCCTACTGCATATAGCCAAAGTAAACAAAAATTCCTAATCACCAACTGAAATCTCCCTAAAACTGTGGAATTTTTCATACTATCGATACAATAAGCAAAAACCATTTCACTCTCATTTCATTTTACTTAAAATACTGTAAATTAAGGAGCTTTGTGTGGCCAATTCATATTAATAATATATTTTTAGGCGCTCGACCGGAAAGTTAACCTTTCCGGTCAATTTTAGGACCTGAAAGTGGCTTTTCCCGGACTAGTCCGGGAAAGTGAAAAATTAATTTTTCCGGTCAATTGCGGGACCGGAAAATCAACTTTCCCGGACTAGTCCGGGAAAGTGAAATTTCACCGAAATATTCTAGAAAGTAAAATTTCACCGGAATATTATGGATTTTGTTATCGTGTTAATTTTTACTAGGCTCCTCAAATTTTTCAGTGTAGATAATTTGAATTAAAATATTTAATTTCACACAGAAAATATGTTGCGAGCACCTAAAAAATTTAATACGTAAATCACATGTAAAGTGTCTTTCCTGGACTCGCAGGCTTTCTGCCTTTTCGTCCAGGAAAGATCACTTTCCATACTCTACGTAAATAACTATTGTTAGTAAATTATGGCATTTTTCCGACTGATTTCAATTGTGCGCCCTCTGTCACGAGACTTCACACAGGTGCAGTTCTTTGACTGAAAAGGAGTATAGTAAAAACGCATACCTATTTTTCAATTTGTATAATCAACAAAAAGGCAGCAGAGAAGCGGCTGGAACCTCCCCAACGCGCGGGTCTTTGATTTCCGTGACTTGTGTTTATAATTTTAAAGTTGATATGCCTAAATGGCACTTCCCGTGGACCCAAACGGGTCACCTAACCTCTCCGTGTACCAAATTTCGGACAAATCGATCCAGTAGTTTGGGCTACAACGTGGTTTCAGTGTTATTGCACATTTTCGATTTTTCTATCCAAAAAGCGAATAAATTTTGTCGTATTTAAAACCTAAATTTGAAGACCTTCCTGATGGTGACAATAAATCTTTCAAAAACTTGTTTGGATGGTTAAATGAGAGAATAATTATAAATTTGGCAAAATTTGGTGTGCCCAAAACGACACTTTCCGTGGGCCGATTGAATCCGAACTTTGTTCAGTTCTTCGACGTGTAATACAATCCCCATGTGCAAAATTTCAGCCAAATCGGTTCAGGGGCTTGGGCTGTACTGCGATTTTGAAGTACGATAAAAATCTCGATTTTTTTTAGTTTTTGGTCAAAAGGGCACTGACAGTGAATACATCTTGGGAAGCAGAATCCGAAGGCCTTTTTTATGGTTACGTGAAAAATGGGGGTTTATTTTATATTACAAATTTAAAAGTTGATGTGCCAAAATGCCATTTCTGGTTGAACGATTGGCTCCAAAAGCTTTTCAGATCTAAGTTGGGTTATGAGATGCCTACATACCAAATTTCAGCCAAATCGTCTGTGGGGTGTTTACGTACGAACGTACACACAGACACATTTTAAATACCACTTTTTTGGGTTCCTGAGACCTCAAAGCGTATAGATCCGATCTTGTCTCGAATTCGAAAATTTTAGTGATTGCAGTAACCTCCGTTTTTTTTAAATGGTGAAGTGGAGTGGGGAGGTTAAAAAGGAATCTTTTGACTTCTACAAAATTTATTCTATAAAGTAGCCGCTCCTGGTTTAAAATAAGTGCTTAAACGACTTTAAATTATTAGTATTGGAAGGTTTTACTCAGGCCGCATTTACACGAAATTCCTTCTACTGTTTCATAGAAAATCCATTCTGAATTTACTTGAAAAATCCAGGGATATGGTATTACATTATATTTAAATCCATGGAAAGCACCGAACGTTTTCTATATCCTTCACTTTGTAACAACAAAATGCGACCATAAAACCTCCCCAGGAGAAAGAAAATAACTAATACGGCGAGTTTACGATTTAGACCACTTCTCTCTTTATATTTATTAAATGGGAAGCCCGAAATTTAATAAAAGCGAGGGCGGCTGATGATGAAATTTTGTTTAAAAGAGGAAAGTAGCTATCTAGAATTTACTCCCCGGTGCTCCACTTTTCGTTAATTTTACGGTGGGTTTTCCACGTACGCTGTAGAAAGCTTCATTTTCCGGTCGGACTACCCTCATTTGTTCTAAGAAAGCTTTACGAACTATCATTACGTTTTATTATGCGATACGTCTGGTTCTCAAGAGAAGAAACGGACGTGTGAGTAATTCTCCGTTTAATCACGAAACGAAAACTTTGTGATTTTTTCAGGCCGGTACAAAGTGGACGATGTGGTGCAAGAGGAGCGTGAAGACTGCTACCTCGCCACGCTGCATATCAAAGACGCGTCCTCGACGGATTCCAGGGCGTATTATTTGGCGGTGGAGAACGATCGAGGAACGGACCGCCACGCTGTACAGCTGTACGTAAATGGTAAGTCGATGCCATAATAGAATTTAATAAGTCTCGTAAATCAACGAAACAGAATATATTAAATTCATTCAATTAGGCGGGCAAGCCAAATGCCAGAAACCCCCAAAGGTTCAAGTTTAATTATGAGTGGCGCTGTATAAAACTTATTCGCATATTGAAGCTAAGAACTCTGGAGCTTTAATTAAATTATTATTATCTTAAAAAGTCTCAATGGTCTTGTATTTGATTTGAATAATTCAATTCTAATAATACCGTTAAATATGGATAGAATTTTTTTCGAATTCTCACTCTTGACGTCATTCAAGGAATTCCATTATCCTGACATTCGTGCTCCTTTAATAATCGCCGCCTTATGTTAGACAAGACGAGTTTGTCTTCTTTTAATCATCAACTTTGAGAAATACCGAGGAAATATTGTTTAAGTTTTTAAAATTTATTGCAGGGCACACTACAAGGCTCGGTAAGTTCCTCGCTGCTGTTGAATTACAATTTATTTTTTATTATTTTTAATTTTGCCCGACGTCCTCTGGTTAATTTAAGAAAGCGACACTGACGAACGCGAGCTAATCAATTAAGTGTTTGTTGCAGAGCCATTACAAATGAGCACTCTTGTCAGCCTGACGGGTGGTCTCCTAGTCACATTCCTGCTCCTGGTGTGTGGCTGCGTATACGCTGTCCGAGCAGAAAAGTGCTGTTTCGCCCGTAAGTTTCCAAGGAATTAAAACAGTCGAAATCGCGTCCTTTCCCAATCCTTATCCTCGTCCTCCATAAAAAACACATATTCACATTTTTTTCAAAGAAAGATCTGTAAAAGCCAAGATAACGCCCTGATATTGCCCTTTTGTTCTTAAAAACCCCGCCATGTTTTAACACGTTTATTGATTCTCTGTAAAATAAATCGTAAAGATATAAGATACAGATGTCCTATACAATGTCGTCCGCAATATAAGTAAGTTTATGGTGAACATAAATTATTATACAGTACCTTTTACGTGACGCTATCTACATTATTTCAAACATTGCAGCCGACGCGCTGAGGTTATCCTGGGAATTATAGTCTCGACTGGTTGTTTAGGAAAAACTTAAGAATTACCGCTGTTGCAACTTTTGTGCGATAGCTCAGACAAGTGAACTTTGAAAAGATTATGTCGAGCTAAATTTAACTACAAAAATAAAGAGCACTTGTTGTTTCTCATTTAAATTTTATCGGTCTACTATGTTCCTGTACTCTTGTACACTGGAGCTTCAACGGAAGATGACAATGCACCGCTGACACTCAAAGGGTAACTAGAATGGCTATTAATGGAGTCAATGATTTCTGTGAAAGATTTTAGACAGGTTTTACTTAAGTATAATTGTTACCATGCATTCTAAAAGGTAGGTTTGCCCGAACCTTATTGATCCTTGGCCGATGCTTCAATCAAAATAAGAAATAGGGCACCTACGGAAGCGACTAGATTCTCCCCACTTGGTGATCCAATAATTCAATCCTATCACCTATTAGTTATCCAGTCTCCACTTAAGGGCCGGTTTTTCTTTTCAATTGAAGGTTAGCCATCAGATCTGTTAGTTATCCGATCAAATCAGTCCATTTCAAAACTTTCCGATCATCTGATTGGATAACCAGGTAGGTTAACCTTCGATTGAAAAACCGGCCTTAAGTGTTTCCAGAGTTTTTCAAAATTTTTATTATTTATTGATAAAAAGGCATTAAGTGTGATCGCATTTTTGGAAACAGAATTTGAAGATCTTTCATGTGCTGATAAAACAAATGGTGGTCATCTTTCAAATTTCATACATTATGTGCCAAAAAAAGGACTAGTTATTGGCCGATTGCCACCAAAATTAAGTAAATTTTCATACTTGCTATACCTAAATTTTACTGGTATCTCTATTCTCTACCTACCAAATTTTAGCCAAGTCTGTTATTTAATGTTTCTTCAAAATTTCGAATTTTTTGATTTTGTGCCAAGAAGGCGCTAAGTGTGAATACACTTTTAGATACAGACCTTTCATGTGGTGACAAGAAAAATTGGTGTTCATCGGTCACATTTCATAGTTGTAATCTCAAAAAGTCACTTGGCGTTTGTGGATCGCCAAGAAAGTTAACTGGGCTCACCAGAAGGCCACCAACACTAGTCCCCATTCCATATTTCATTAAAATCCCGTTCGGCAGTTTTCGAGAAATCTTACACAGACATTTTTTAAAAACCACTTTTTCGTGATCCTGGGACCTTGAACCGTAAAGATCTAGTGTTATCTCAATTTCGAATTTTGGACTGATTGCAGTAACCTCCCATTTGTATATTGGTTGTGGGTAGGTTAAAAATCTTGATAAGTATATCTAAAAAAAATATGTTTACAATTAACTCAAAAAAGGTTTACCTCGTAATAATTTTCTTTAAGATAACTAACTTAACCGAAATTGAAAAAATGCTACTTGAAACCGATCGTTATAAGAAGAGGGTGCTCAAAGGAAAGAATAATGAACTGTTTCTAATGAAGGCAGCAATTTCATGGCACGAGCAAAACTATTAAAACTTAAGTGGAGAAACAGAAAATCCACTAGTCGTCAAGCAGAGCATTACGAACAGACAGAAAATCCCGAAATAATAAAGCAACTCTGTGTTGTTCGCGGGACCGTGTAGTGAATTACAATCGTAAATTATCTTCTTACCGGCGCGTAATAAATTATCGTTAAAGCCGGCCTCTTTATAAAGTGGTGAGCGGCTAGATAAATTCCCGTTACAAGAAATAACGATAATATTTCGTCAAACGCACCAGAATCAACCAATTAAGAGAAGGAAACTCGTGGTATCAAAACAACAATAATTCTCCACCGAGTCGGGCATTATAGCGAATGCGGGTCGATTCCTTCATTATTTGAGACGGATGCTGATTTTATTTCGGCAATAAATTTTTTTGAAACTTTGAAACTATGGCGCTCGTGATGCCGGGCATAAATCATTTTGACACTTTAAATGAGAAAAACGTGTTTATCATTGTTTTTACTTGAACAAAGTGCCAACCAGAAGTTGCATAATTAACAGCAGTCGAGCGAAAAAACTTTAATGCACGTATATGTAAAGGCGAGGATGAGCTTTCAATTTAAACCTTCCATTGTCAATGATAAAGCCTGACAACAACCATTCCAAGAGACTATCCCGGCGCATCCACCATTTTTATATCCTCACTTCGATCACCGCTTATTAACTAAAGTGTTTTTTAGGTAAAGGCGACTTCAAGCCATCTGATTTAGATGGGTAAGTATCCGTGCAGTCTGTTTTTTGTTTGTTTTGGGGGCGCAACAGCCGCTTTTTCTTTCCGAAAATTAAACATCTGCGTTAACGAAATGAATCGTGCAAATCCGCCCGAGTAAAGAGCCTCTCATATTTTATTTGTTAGGGATAAGCTGGGAAATTTAACTTTTTATTCACGCTCCAAGTGGCAAATTTTTTCTACCTTGAAATAACAGAGGGTGGTGCTACGTAATGGAGAAAGTTTACAAAAATCAATACCTGAATAGTGGAGTAATTAGTCCCGATATTACCATGATTTACTAATTACTTCCTACCATTTTCGATTATTTATGACTTCCTGTCATGCTCGGCGACTATCAAATGGCCCGTGAGCCTCACTTCAAGGTAATTTACAGTGACTTTGCCTTACTGTATTAAGCGATCTTTCAGGAAAAATGCAAATTCTACGGGAGAGCTTATCAAGCACGAGGATTCTTGATAGTAGATGCATTCTGATAAAGTGCGCCATTGACACTACTTGAGCCCGAAAGTGCAGTTCAACATACAATTGAATGTTTTCGGCAGAAGATTTGTTCTCGTCTTATTAAGATCATTTGAATATATTATATCTATTCATGAGATTACTTAAAATCGCAAATCAAGGCTTAATGGACACAGAATAATTATAAACGCCCAGGCATCACTTTTAGTGTTTATGAAAGAGTTTTCAAAAGTGTTTCTTATCACTTTATTATTTTTAAATTCTTCAAATCTGAACCAAATTAATTTGCTTTCTAAAGATTCGTCAAACTTTTAAACAAGCTGACCAACTTCTATTATTCATTTAAACTTTCACCCAAGTTTCAGATGGTGCAGCGCATTAAGAGAACGAACTTTAAAAACCACAAAAATTTTAATTGTCATTGACTCGTTGTGGAATTCTCCTATTATCAAAAATTATACTTACTATTTGAGAGAAGTTCTATAACATAGTGCTACAAAAACGTTCCAAGCAACGAAAGCAATGCCTCATGCTTTATTTGGAACCAAGTCTGCAAATTACTTTGAATATCTTAACAGCTTGTGAATGTTTCTCCATTTCATCAGGAGTTTCAGGGGTAAATTATGAGCATTCACTAAAGTCCACATTTAAGCCTTCATTTAAGGGCCCAAGTCTGTATAGCCCTAGAGCGTTAAAGTTTTAACCCCACTTTACATACCTTCCTAAAATTGAATCAAATCAAAATTAACCAGCCAAAATCATCCACCAATTCTGAATCAATTTTATGAGCACTTAAGCCAAGGAATAATAGTTTTAAAGGGAAATTACTGTTAGCATGCTAGGCCTTCCGGAAGCGAATGTTCATACCGTGAGATACGAAGTGTTCCGATTGCCAGGTTTACAACCCTAACAAAGGGTCCATTTAATTTCAACAATTCGTAGTCACTCTTAAGTGTTAATAAACTGATAAATAAACGTATGTATACACGGTAGTGAAGCGTGTCAGACACTATAATGTATTATGAGGGAAAATTACTAGACATTCCTGCCAACGAAAGCGTCTTCATTTCAGAGAGCATAATTTAGATATTCAAGACTCGGGAGGTGGAGGAGTCCCTTGTGATCGTAAAACGAAGAATAAAGACAACGTTTTAACAGATTGGATCATAAAACTGAACCGTCATGACAACCACGTATTCCGCACTCAAATAAAGCAGATCCCATCCATACTATCAATTAGTTAAATAGTTTCCAGCGTGCGTTCGTATAAAGACCCG
The DNA here is from genome assembly GCA_963924575.1 of Pycnomerus fuliginosus. Classification (NCBI taxonomy): domain Eukaryota; kingdom Metazoa; phylum Arthropoda; class Insecta; order Coleoptera; family Zopheridae; genus Pycnomerus; species Pycnomerus fuliginosus. Next base: position 20,880,686 of record OZ004618.1, on the reverse strand, counting down.
ATTACGACTTTATCTGCCATCAATACATGTCGCTTCTTGTATGAATACGCGCGGGGAAAAACTTGAATAAAATCCTTAAGTGTCTTTGACTGATTGTATTTTCTGACAGCGGGGGTCAGCGTAAGCGAAATCGAAAAAGGGATCGACGAACCGTTTGCTCAAAAAATGATTTATACCTCGTTCTCTCACATTTTTTATCGCAGCTGCGTTGATAAGCGAAACGTCTCGGCGGTAATATAAGGTGGAGGGGATTTTAACTTCTTATAAACATGTGACATCAGCGACAGATAAAACCGTAATCCGTGCGCGCCCGATTTCCACCAAATTGAATTCGCATTTGTCGGAAATTCCGTCTTGGTGCAATAATTAGTGAATTCGGTCCTGTCAGTCTTGAGGATCCTCTGTTAAAGCGGCTGAATTACAAGAGCATTATCGAGAGGTGTATAGCAAACGTAAACTGTTGATGATTTGTCTTTATGTCGCTATAGCAATTAAAGCAGCACGTCCTCAGTAACGTTTCGGCGTGATTAAGCCAGTCTTAATAGGTAATGCTACAAAGCTAACCTTCTTTGAATAGACTCTTGATTAGTCTGCCATTCATCTCGTTTCTATCATGGCGCATCCACCGGAAAATATTCGAGACCACTTTCTTTGGTTAAAATTAAGTTAAATTGTGAGTAAACTTTTTTCAATCGTTGTAGGCAGAAGATAGACATTGAAAAGACTGCAACGGGTCCGGGAGGCATTCCCGCGGACGCCATCTACACTACGACTCCCCGGGGGCACGGAAGCCCCGAAGCCATGAAGGTACGTCTCGCCGCCATGGTGCTGCAACCCCCCACTAGAGTGTAGCACTGCACCCTCGGACTGGGGCGGGACAACGGCTATAGACACGGCCGCCCCGCCACGGTTATCGAGTATAGGTGTTAACTGTTTTGAAATTCTAACGTGTGTTCGATGGTGCTATTAACCCTAAAACTGCTACTTTTCCTTTTCAAAACAGTTCGCACTACGTCGATTTGGGAACTGTTTTGGTCACAGAGTTGCACCGCAAAACTTTACCTACGACTCAAAGTTTTTTGATAGACATGCAAGTTTTTGTGTTTACTAGATTTTTGCCTTCCGTTGTCGTTAAATTAGTTACATTCTCAGCATAGACTAGGTTGGCAACTCGACTTGGTTTAATCAAGAAGTAAAGAATGGAGAATTCTCGATTTGAATTTATAATGAAAATGACAATAATGCGCGACACAGGGTGAGAAATCTCTGTTGTTTACGAGCTATTGTTGTTCTACAGTGATCCAACATTGATATTACAAATTGGAAGTAGAATTTGTACATATTAGAGAATGATTTAAAACACATTAACGCACATTGCACTTGTAAATACTTGCACTTGCACCCACTAACACGTAGATTGTATGCTCTCAACTATTTATTATTATGACATCGTGAGTGGGAATCGGGAAATCTTTGCGCTCTCATTTTCACTTGAGTCAACAATTGTTTAGAATTGAATTAAAGTTAGGATTCCCATTCACGTGTATGAAATTTCTTAACAATTTTAACAAGCACTAACACTCGAAGCAGCTATCGAACCTCTTGCAGCTTTTTACTAATGTAACGAAATTTGGCGTTGTACAAATGTTGAGCTGCCAACACTGTACAAACCACACTTACACTGATTTTCCACACAGACTCCTGTCCTCAGCACATTCTCAAATCACCATCTCACTTGATTCTAATCCTGGTGGTGTCTCTGAGTCATCTAGAAGATCATCGCACAACACTTAAAATAAAATGTAAATCTGTAGATTATCCGGAAACTAGCGATTAATTCAAAAATGATAATCAAAGAATCGTTCGTTTCTGGATCCCCAACCAACTAACACAATCTAACATACTGCTGTAAATATAGCATACCACACTCACATTCAATGGTAGAAATAGAGTAGAAGAAAAATCGAAAGAGAACGTCTACAGCGGCCTAGAAGCTCGGCGTCAATCGAAGGGGCGCGATCCCTACGATTCCGACGATAATAACGAAGACCGGAGCAAGTTTTACAGTTTTAACAGATACTCAAACACGAAACCTCTCGATAATTGGTCGTATAACACTGTTGGGATGGGTTCGCATAGGTCTTCTTTGCCTCCGGATAACAAATACGTTCGTCGATCAAAATTTAACAAAAATAAACCTAGACCTAAACCGCTTCAATATGAAAATGAGAAATATTACGACCACGTGTTCCCGAGACGCGACACGAACAGTACTGATTTATTCTATCAACCTAATAGTTTAGAACATGCGGAGCTGTAAATATTACATTCTAAGTCGTCGTTACTTACACTGTTGTACATTATTTGATAAAAATGTAAATACCTCGGTTTTAATTAAATTTCGTTTCTTTCCACTACATTTTAAGGAAAGAGACGAAACTTGTAGTTAAGTAAAGTACCAACTCGACTGTTGTATTGTAATAATAATTAATTACAACTTATTTGTTATTGTTCTGTTTCATTCGTGTGGTTATAACGAGTGCCCGTTACAGATAAACTTCATTATTGCTTAATTGCAACTGATGGTTATGTAATTTAAGTCCTACCTAATATCCACGTGATATTAGTTTTTTCTTATATTTTTATATTTGTGTATCTGTGAGGTTTTTAACTGTACCAAAAATAAACCAAAAATCTCCAATGTTTATAGATATTATAGAATAATTTTCTGATATATGTGATGTTACAATAATACTATGACTTAACACGTGTTATTAACTTCTAGGCTTTAAATGTAAAGTAACGATTTATTATATTTATTATATTTGTTAGGATATTTTTCGATTATGTGTCATATTATTGTTTCCGAAAGATTTTATATCAAATTCATATTCTTTGTTAATTAACAAAATGAATCTATCGATATTGTAGAGCTATTATTTTTTAATGTAAAAATGAATTATAGTATTTAGTGTTGAAATAAATTATAACAAAGAGGATGTCTTACTTATTAATTTTTATGACTATAGACAATAAAAGTGGCATTTAACTACCTACCGCTAAGTAATTTATTATCGGTAGCAGTACAACAAGAGCTAGTGTTTATTGATTATCAAAAGTTAATTTTTGGAGAGCCTATAGTAATTTGCCGAGGAAATGACATTTGTTGATAATAAATAACAAATGTCATTTTTGAAGTGAATTACTCAACGGTAAGGCAAGAGAAAAATTAATTTTGATAATTAATTGTAGCTCGCGTTGTATTTGGGTGATGGACAAACGTGACTGTAGTAGTTGAGAGCTACTAGTTGTATTACCGTTTTTTGAATTTTGATTGCCGCTTTTGCCTTGATCGCGTGTCTCATTGGGTTTCACATTGATTCGTTTCATGTAGTAAAATTGTCACTAGTAATACGACGAGTAGTCTCTTGATTGCCGCGGGTTTTGACGTCCGAATGGTTGTCAACTACGAGTCAAAATGGTAGATTTTTTTAGGCTAAAAAGAGGAGGAGAGCTTGCAAGAGTCCTCTTTGGCCGAAAAAAATCTACCATTTGACAAGTAGTGCATCCATGAGGACTCAACAAGGCAACCAAGAGACTACGAATCGTATTTTGCAGATTATTTTATAAATTAAAGTATTGCTTACACAATACACTACTTACATAGTGTCAAGTTGACGTTGTAGTATTATCACTGTAATCAGGATTTGATTGGTTACTGGTATACTAAATGCTGCTTTGGATTGGTTCAATACTTAATGTATAAAATAATAACTAAAATTTCTTTTTTTTAAATTGCAAACGACAGTAGGTGTCCTAGAACGCTCACACTTCCTTTTAATGGAGTATTCAGCATTAAATTCTAAGTCGCTCCGTGTTTTTCAAAATTTCCCGAGTCCAATAAGATCTCCAGTTAAAGAGACTTAATAGAACCAATCAGATTTCAGCTTTGAATTGCTTCATAACGTAATTTAATGTGAGATGCAATATTTCCTAAATTCCTAGGTAGGTAACAATAAGATACGACAATATAAATTTTCATTATTGTTTGCTCCATAAAAAGGAAGTGCGAGCTTTCTGGGACACCATGTATTTTTTGGGCAACCGTAGCAAAAAGGCATAGATTTACGGTTAAGGTATCGTATTCCAAGAGAGATATATCGCAACTCGAGTCGCAACTTTTTTGCGACATATCGCCATTTCTGGGGAATTTTACTAAATTTTTTGGTGGAATCCTTCAATATTTAGTGAACTCCCTAAAAATTGAGATATATCGCAAAAATTTTTGCGAATAATCGCTCACGGATGGAAAATTGGAAAATGACCTTTATGATTACACGTAAATACTCTACTAGATAATAATAGACGTCTTCCATTTACACATTTATCTGAATAACCTCATTAATCTCAGCAATTTGACTGGTCAATATTTAAATGAACCAATCAAATTGCTGACACAATAATATGCAAAAAAAATTGCCAGTTTCGGAGACGGTATTAGAAACTTCCACTTTTTCACAAAATTTGTAAATGTAGCAATTAGCTATCTTTAACCGTTTAAACAGCTAATTTAAAAATTATAAACAAAATGAAACGTAGAAGTTAGAATTAGTGATTTACATTTTGAAAAGGAGCTTTTCACCGCTAAAATGTAACTTTTTCGAAGAATTATAGCAGGTTGAACGGGTCGGTAAAACACTTCTGTGGTAAAACTTGGGGGGCTGATCACTCAAAAAATTTGTGTACAATTAATTCCAATCGGGAATTAATTCCAATAATTCCAGTTTAATTCCATTCTAATTCCATTAATTCCGATTTCGTTCCATTAATTCCGTCAATTCCAGATCAATTCCAGATTAATTCCAACAAGTCCATATTAATTTCGTTACTAATTCCATTATAGCCAATTTAATTCTTTTCCAATACAGGGTGGTTCTTTTTTCACTGCTCACCACTGGCATCTCCTAAACGTAAGAGGTAGGAAGTCGGTTAAATTAGAAAAAAGTTGCACTATTTCTTGTCTATTAAGAATCTGAGGAGAATTTCCCGATATCTTGATTCGTTCTTGAGTTATCCCGAAAAAACTGGGGAAAAAACTGAAAAATGCGACTTTCAAGAAAAGTTCATATCTTTCTTACGATTGATGTTATTTAATTGAAACTTTGAACTTTTATTTTTTTAACAGATTTTTCGGGATAATTCAGGAACGAATCAAGATACTGGAGAATTTTCTTCAGATTCATAATCGCTTATAATACCACAAGTGCATGCTATTTAATCGGTTAAATTTTGAAAATGATTACGAAAGCTTGTTGCCGGTGGTAATCTTTGATAATAAATGGCAATTTAGTTCGAATTGTTTTACCTATACGGCAATAGCGATGCACGAGTGGTATTCGGTAAGATTATTTCACAAATTAAACTCTTGTTTTGATAAAATTATGATTTTTTAAACCGGGGTTGCCTATACTCAAAAGCCCAATATGATGTTGCGAACGAGCCTTTATAGCTCATTGACATTAATGACGTTTGAGGTTAGGAACCGTGCAAACAAAATGTTATTGAGTTCTTAGGATATATCCAGAAGAAATCAGCGTTCTTTATGTCCAAAAACACCTAAAATATGGTTTTTGGAAAGACTTGTGTTTGGTGGTCGTATTTGTGGACCTTTATTTCCCATAATTTTGTTTAAGTGGTGATTTTCAGCAGTGAACAAATTGTGTTTAAAATCAAGTGGTCATCGGAAACGATTAAATGACTCGTGCAAACACCGATAAAATGCATTAATCACTCTTAAATTAACTTGATTGGATAGAAATTTAAAAATGAGTCTAATTGATTGGTTTAAAAGGAGATTTGAAAATAATCACCGATAAATGGTGCAACTTTCTCTCTAATTTAACCGACTCCGTATCTTTTGCCGTTTAAGAGATCCCAATGGCGAGCAGTGAAAAAAAGAACCAGCCTGTATACTTCCATTAATTTAGTGCCAAATTAATTCTTCACCCTGTATATTTCCATTATTTAGTGCAAAATTAATTCTTTCTTGTACCTAATACTAGACAATAGACATAGAAATACCTAAGTCTTCAATTTTCAGGCATGGAGGTACTGTCAGGGGTCATTAGGTGCTTTATACAAAACTTTCAAAACGGAAACATTTTAATTAGTATTAAGTTAAGAACAAATAATTAATGTATCGCCGAAGTCGATACATTCCTGGTTTTTAACACCAAGAGAATTTTCACGACTTCCCTGTTGCAAATCACAGTAGAAACCATTGAAAAATTTCTCTTGTGGATTCTACTGGTTTCAATGTGTGTATTTGCACGGGTAATTCCCAGTACCAACCAACAGAAATTTGCCCTGGTTCGCACTGGGCAGTTCCAACAGACACCAATGGAAACCAGTAGAATCCACAAGAGATTCCCATAAAAACACTATAGGATCCAACAAAAAATATTTTCACTGGAAATCCACAATACAAATATTAATGGAACGCTATTGGCTCTGCGTATGATGGCGTGACCTTCTTTTCTCGCGAAGTCCATTTCCTGCAGCCAATGTTGAATGATCTGTAACGTAAAAGTTTGGTTCTCAGAGTGAAAAGTACAAAAAAGAGTTCAATAGTAGGTTTTAGAGATAGCAGACTTCAGGATCGAAATATTTTAACTTTAGGTACCCGCTAGGTACCTAGTGAGGAGGATTTTTCTCTTCCACGCATTCTCTCGATCATTTGGTAGTTTCAAGCAATTTGAAGAATATGAGAGGTTGCCAAATAACGTACCTAACTTTTACTTCAGGCTTTTGTCAAAGCAAGGTGGTGGTTTTTTGTTGACTTCGCTGGCGGGCTGACGCTCATCCTGAATCCTAAACACTCTAAACTGTTACAAATTGTCCTCAACGATACATTGTCCACACTTCACCAAAATCTCCTAAACGGAATCAGAAACTCACGAAAATCTTGCAAGAAAAACATTGCCAATGACTAACACCAACAGCATCAAAGATGGCTACCTACTAATACGAAAGATGATATGAATTGTAAACAGGCAGGACTTGCTTGATTCCTATTGGCTCAAATTCTGCAACTAGCGCCATCTACTCTAATTCTAATGGATTTTCCCAGTACGAATACAAAGCCAGTACAATCCATTAGATTTTAGAAGAAATAGTTTTGTTATTTCTACTGGTATTTCCAAGCAGTCTACTGGACCAAGTACACTCCAGTTGTATCGTTCCAGTAGAGACCAGTATACACATTAAATACCAACACAAACCAGTGGCAGCTTCTAATGGTTTCTATAGCACTTCTACTGGTCATTTGCAACAGGGTTATTGGTGTCTTCAGAAGGCTTGACCTGGCGCGCAACAGACGTTAGTAGAAAATTTTGTCTTATTTCGTTTGAAAATAAAATATTGTATTTTATTCGGAGTTTAAGCGACATTATGTGACTCGTATGGATTTAATTAGACGTCAACTGTCCTAACTCCATAGGAAACACATAAGAGTTAGGACAAACCAATACTCTGCCACGTCTGGAAATATCCTCAAGATTTTGGCAAGAAATCGTGGAAAGATGACATCTTGCCGTTGTTTTTTCTGAAAATCTTTAAAACCGTAAAGAATTTTTTTAAATCTGGTAGCACCATTGGACTCAGACGCTCCTTTCTCACTAGAATCAGCCAATCGTATGACACTATGTCGGTATGCGCTCCGAGCGCTCTCGTCACAGACTCTCGTCTTCTGAATGCAACCATATTCTTGCTACGGTTGGCAGCGTGCATACAGTCAATGTCAAAACACATGTCAAGAATGTTAGGTTATATTTAATAAAGCATTTAACTTTAATCTTTAATAGATCTATGCCTTTAACTGCCTTTTTTTGCAAAAATAGCCATTGGATTGTGTTATAAATTGATTACTCACCGTCAGTAACATGTCTCGACTCATCGTTAAAAATTTGCCGAAAAACGTGAGTACTGTTCCACTAGCTTAACAATAAGTTGCAGTTCCTATTTTAGATCTCCGAGGAGAAGATTCGCACCCTTTTTGGTCAAAGGGGCACAGTCACAGACGTTCAGTTAAAATACACACCTGAAGGGGTCTTCCGACAATTTGCTTTTGTGGGATATCAAAACGAGAATGAAGCGGAAGAGGCCAGACAGGAATTTGATAATATGTTTATCAACACCAGCAGAATTAAAGTGGAAACATGTGCTTTGCTAGGTGATTCCGGTAAACCAAAATCATGGAGTAAATATGCACCTGACAGCACCAAATTTAAAAAGAACAATCTTGAAATTGAGAATGAGGGGAAGCCCAAGAAGTCAAGTAATAAAAAGGAAAAAGTTGATGAAGCTGCTGAATTATTGAAGAAGGTATGATTGCTATTTTCACACTTTCTTTTTTACTATACCAATTTTAGTATAAAGACCAACCATTATTTGAAGAATTTCTTCAAGTTCATGCCCCTGAGGAAACCAGAAAGCTTCATGCAATAGTTACTGAAGGAGAAGAAGATAAAAATGATGATAGTGCAATAGGTTCTGACAATGACGATCAAAAAGATGATTCAAGTGCCGAAGAACCTGAAGATAAATTAGCTGATACCAAAATCAGTGATATGGAATATATGAAGCAGCTGATGAAGCAAAAAGGAGAGACTAAACGAACTAAAACAAAGAAGGAACCGAAAAATATCAAATTATACACAATTAAAGTAGGTAATTAAATCTTCATGAAAAAACTTATAACCATTTTCATAGCTTAGAGGATTACCATATAATTGTAAAAAGAAAGACATTAAGCAATTTTTAAAACCGGTGACTCCATTTACGATAAGAAAACCTGCAAAAATTCCAGGAATTGCTTATGTAGGTTTTAAAAAGGAGAAGGACATGAATAAAGCTTTGATTAAAGATCGAAGCTTTTATTGTAAGTTGCAGTTTTTCAGTTATGTTTTAACAAATGTTTTTAGCTGGTAAACGAATATTTGTTACAAAATATTCATCACAAATTGATGATAAAGCAGAAAACAGCAATCCGACAAGAAACAAATGGAAGAATCAAGAAGAAGCTCTTAAAAATGAAGAGGATATAGGTGAAAGTGGAAGGATTTTTGTCAGAAATTTGTCATATACTGTAGTGGAAGACGATATTGAAAAATTGTTTACTAAATATGGTACTTAGAATTTCAAAAATTTTTAAAGTAAAGTTGGTTTTTCAGGTCCGTTAGCAGAAGTCAATCTACCTGTTGATTCTGTTACTAAGAAAATTAAAGGATTTGGAACAGTGATTTTTGTGATGCCAGAACATGCTGTTAAGGCTTATGGAGAACTAGATGGTTCTGTGTTTCATGGCCGAATGCTCCATCTCCTACCAGGAAAAAACAAAGATCAAGACAATACTGAAGAACTGCTTGAAAGTACGAATTATAAAAAGAAAAAAACAGAAAAACAGAAAGCCGAAGCTGGTTCTTCTCACAACTGGAATTCGTTATTCCTTGGACACAATGCAGTTGCTGAAGTTATTGCTGACACTTATAACACTTCGAAGGAGACCGTTTTAGCACCACACGGTGAAGGAAGTGCTGCTGTTCGCTTGGCTTTAGGAGAAACACAAATTATAGCTCAAACAAGGAAATACTTGGAAGAGGAAGGAGTGACTCTGGATGTGTTCAACAATGTAATATATTTTATTTAATAGCAATTATTTTTCATAGTGACTTTTCAGCCCGGAGCAAAAAGGTCAAAAACTATAATTTTAGTCAAAAATTTGCCATCAAAAACTGAAGGAAAGGAGATTAGAAAAATGTTTGAAAAATATGGAACTGTTGGAAGAGTTGTTCTTCCTCCCAGTGGCATCACAGCTTTGGTAGAGTTTGTGGAACCATCAGAAGCAAAGAAATCTTTCACTTGTTTAGCTTATACCAAATTTAAAAACGTACCTTTATACTTAGAATGGGCACCTGAGAATACTTTGGTTGAGAGAAAAGTTGCATCTTTAGAGAAAGAAAGTGAAGAAATAGAACAAGAAACAAAAAAAGAGGAATATCAACAAGAAGAGGAAGACGAGCCTGAACCAGATACTACCTTGTTTGTGAAGAATTTGAATTTCAGAACAAGTGATGCAGAGTTGAAAGAGGTTCCTACTCGTGTTTGGTTCTTCGTCGGTTTTATTGATTGCTCTGTACTTTTCTAGCATTTTATAGGATGCGGCAAAGTCTTCTATGCCACAGTTGCCACTAAAAAAGACAAATTGGACCCGAACAAGAAACTTTCAATGGGTTATGGCTTCGTTAGATTTTACCATAAAGATGATACAAATAAAGCGCTAAAGACTCTCCAACAGAGCGTTTTGGATGGTAAATCCTTGGAGTTGAAAAGATCTGAACGCACATTAGGGTTTGTTCTCTGCTTCTAATTACAATTCAAAATTTTTTTTAGTGGGGAAGTGAAAACAACAAAAAAGAGCTCAAAACGCACTAAACAAACAGGAACCAAGATTCTAGTTCGGAATGTTCCTTTCCAAGCAAACAGTAGGGAAATAAGGGAGCTGTTTAGTACTTTTGGTGAAATTAAAGCCTTGCGACTTCCTAAAAAAATGGGAATTGATTCAAACTCCCACAGAGGGTTCGCTTTCGTGGATTTTACCACTTCTGGTGATGCTAAGGTAATATTTGTTCTCTTGAATTCAGGATTATTATTTTTTTTTAGAACGCTTTTGAAGCTTTATCGCAGAGTACCCATTTATATGGGAGAAGATTAGTGCTTGAGTGGGCATCAACTGAAGAAGGTGTTGATGAAATTCGAAAAAGGACTGCAGATCACTTTAGAACAGAAGAAGTAGTAAAATCTAAGAAAAGTGTTTTTTCAATAGATTAATCTAAATTTTAAACAACTCTATTTAGAAACCAAAATAGTAACAAACTAAACTCGACTAACCACAAAACTCCACTATTTCTTCAAGAGCGCTTCATCTTGCATTGATAACTGTCCCAACTTCTTCCCAATGCGCTCATGAATATCGAGGAACTTAGCTACACACCTGTCGATGCACACTGCTTCTCCCTTGTTGATTTCTGCATCGTTATAAACAGGTGGAATACACTTTTTGTGGCATGCTGTAGTCAGACGATTGTACATGTCGGCCATCATTTCGATTTCCAGCTCTTGCATAAGCTGCAATTTCTGAACGTCGCTATCCGATGTCATTTTAGGAACTAGGTCTATGTCACTCAGAATTTCCTGGGGCTGGGTTCGTATTCACCAATGTTTGAGAGACGCATACGTTGTCTAATTTTCATATTTTCATAGCGTCGCTGATCCACACTCTTTTTTGATAAGTAAAACAAGCTAAGTCCAAAAGAAACGCAGACTGTCCTGGAAAAAGGGCTGTCAATATTTAAGGTTAACTTGTTTGAGAAAATTTTATGCTTGGATTAAAATATTCTTACCAACCAATTCCTATTTTAGTAATTTTCGAAACTTGCATGCTTTGAAGGATCTTAGTTCATATTATTTCGATTTTCTTTTTCAAAAGCTTGATACATGCGGCTTATCTTATTCAGTTATTTTTGAGATTTTAGTGATTTTCGTCTTTTGGCTGTTTAGTGTTGGCATTTCTGTTTTATGCTTTATCGAATCAAGATCACTTATTCAGATAACACTCTATACGGATACGTGCATTATGGGTGGAGGAAAATACGGAACTGAATTCTTTTGCAACAAATAGGCAACTGTCTGGGTCCGCTTTCACACTTCACCCATCATATGCTTGAGAAAATGTAAACGATGAACATCGGGAAAAATAAAATAAAAAATGTAAAAATTTATTTCTTACCTTCTCGTTTCTTCATATACCTATTCCTGCAAGTATACCTACGACTATAATTATGGTCGATAGATATCAGTTTATCTCACTTAAGTTAAGTTTCGTGATTTTCGGCCTACAAAAAGTGAAGTACCTACCACACAGAGGTGCCGATTTTAGAGCTCTAGCAGATACCTACATGCAAAAAAAAGAACATATTTGATTTAGTTAATTAATGCTTATCAAAATATTTCAGTAGGTAGTTCCAGTTAGAGTGAAAGAATCCTGTATGTGGTACAGTCAGGAAATAAAATATTGGCCCTCGACCGCGAACAATGTCGACAGATTCCTAGGAGACACACTCAAATTAGGTTTGTAAAGGCTTGTATCCCATTCGAGTTGTTTTAACTTTTAATAGAGAGGTTTTCACGTTTCAATTTTAATTTTCTTGATAAAGCTTGTGAGAATCTATCCACATTGTGAGCGCTCCAGGGCCATTATTTTATCTCCTGAGTGTACCTATACCTACCTGTATACCTACTATTTTATTACATTTTATGACCACACAAAAAAAATCTGTGTTGATTAAATTCGAAATAGTCCAAGTTTTTGCTTCCAAATTAGGTAGGTAGGTATACCTATACCCTATTATCTCGAATGAATCATTTTCATGTTTCATTTTAACCATCAGAGTCAAATCGTACACCATAATTTACTTACCTATTCCTAAGAAAATCTAGAAAACCATAATTTATGAGCCACCTTGGATCCATTTGAAAAAAATGAGTAATTTGGAAAAAACTGGCTTTGCATCATTTTAAAAATGAATCAGGATAAAGTGACAAATAGCAGAAGCCTAATAGTAGGTAGGTATACCTTATACAGTGCGATAATGTAAAAGTCTGGCATAGAATTCCAATCTGCCAAAGTAACAAAAAGAATTTAAGAAAATGTAATTGCGCAGTTGAATTTGTATCAAAAAAGTAAGGTTGACTTGTAGGTATGTCATTTTGAAAATTCTTATTTTTTGACCGATTTCTTCGATGTTTTTGAAAATATAGGGTGGCCGTTACTTTCACTCAAAAAAATTCGTGGATTCCGAATCCGTTGAGAAAAAAATATAATTTAATTTAAAAAAACAAAATTAGGGTCATTTCCGGTTACTTCGATGTAGGATAGGTACCTACCTAGCCAACTAAATTACTAAATGATTAATAGGTAATTAAAAATCATATGTCATGATTTGATATAACAATACTATCGTATTCCGATCGAGGAATGTACAGCAGTTTGTGATCGCAAAAGTACAGGAATGTTAAATAATACTGTAGTTGCTACAGTACTGTAGATTTATAACAAAATGATGGTATAAAAAATATGCCGCATATATACTTTGTCCGTCCTGCAGGCGACCGGCCCGCTTCACAATGGGGAATGATGGGAAAACTTCTCTAGGCGTTTTTTCGCCAGCAGGATTTTCTGATAAATGTCAAATTCAAATATGCTAAATCTGATTGGCTTGCTTAACGCGGGAACTTTAAATTGAAATTAAGCGGGTAATTTAAAGTAATCCTTGGGGCTCATAAAATTCAAAGTAAATCTTCTTTCAGTTTAAACGATTTGGGGTTTTGAATAAATACAAAATAGTCAGCTGACAAATAAAACGATTTATTACTTTCTACATTATCGAAAAACAAAGAAATCAGCACATCAATAAAGAGAAAGTAATATAATTGTGATTCAATTCTTCGTCCATCGTAATCTAAAATTGTCTGTGTATCATTGAAGTTTCCCGTCCCATTCCCTGATACACAGACAATTTTAGTAATATAATTGTGCATTTACAAATCAGGACACTCAAAATGGCAATTAGCCATAAAATGGATTATTTCCTAACATTTATAAAGAATCCTATACGACATCGGCCCAGGAAAAAATTTAAATCAAACACTGAATAGTGATTTTTCGTGGGAAGGTGTATGAAAATGTCCTTAGGTGATTAAACACCGAAATATAAAAATGACGTTACATTTTTAATGGGCCCTGATCAAGTTTTGGACCAGAAAGTGCCATTTTTGATGAATTTTTATCTCCGAGGGGTTTCTAACATTTCCAGGACATTCGGACATTTTCCCTCACTTCTTTCTGACATTCCCGAGGGCATTTCCGATATTTCCTTATGATGCACTATCCTTCGCAACAGATACTTTTCATGTTCATCCAATACAATCTGCTGATCCCTTCGACCTACTTTGGGCTGTGATAGAGTATTTGTACTACGCTCTTCCTTTAATAAAGCTTTAATTGTTGTTGAACATCGGCCTGAAAGATAACGTGTGGTACCGTTATCATGAAAGAGGAATGTGTTTGACCTTACCTGTAAACTCAGCGGTTTTATCCAGAAGCTGCCCTTGTTCAACTTAGGGAAATTTGTACAGACACACGTGTTTATTATGAAGGAATTCGGAAAGATGGCGGCTTTCATAGCGATAACTTTAAATAAGCCAATAGAATAGCCGCTTTTATCGCACCCATTGGCTATTACGTGTAGCAGGAATGATGTGACAGACAGCAGGATATCTGTCATGAGAGCAAAATTTTTACTCGGCAAATCAATAATTTTGCAATATTATAAAAGTAATGCAGCGCAAACGGTTTAAAATGTTAACTTACATCGACCTGCGAGGTAAATTTGATTTTTAAACCTACATTCTTAATTCCTGCAAGCCACATTTTTGTTGCGATTAATTATGGCTGAATTTTAACCAATCGGCGACGTGGATTTCAAATTTCCCGGGGAGCAAAAGTCGCCTAGATCCCGGACAGACTATAGTTACAATATGTTATGTTGAATAACAAGTTTTTCATTTCAGAATGAATTTTTTTCCACCGTCGCGTCGCTTCGTTTTAATGTTTTTTTAGTACCGACAATGGTTATTAACCGATGTGGAAAAGTGCAAAATAAAATTCTCGTGCATAAAAAAGATTACTCGATTATTTATTGCAAGCGTTGGCGTAAAGCTCAAGACATGTAGGTTTGAGATTGTAAGATAAATAAACATCCTTACAGATATATTAAAAATATATAAAGAAAATACATACGACTCGGTTTCAAGATACAAAACGAAAAAATCACAATGCAACAACTTATAAGACAATAAACATCCAGAGCACCACATTCGATTTCACTTCTAAATACATCATTATATACAAATTGCTCGCGAAAATAAATCAATGGGTAATAATTTTGAGTTTTGTACACATTCTAAGATACATTTAAATACTTGGTAGGAAGATGTATTAGGTAATATTTTACAGAAACGAGGCCACCTAACAATAACTCGCAGCGTATTAAAATAAATAAGAGTTAAGATTGGGCTGCGAGTTTTGCTCAAGTTGCCTCATTTAATGATTACCTGTACTTAAGTAACTAATATGAAATGCACAAACATAACAGCCTATTCTGCTCTGGTAACATCGTCTTAGCCATTTCCGGAAACGGTAAGAGACGTTCACTCATCTCAAGCAGCCGAAAAATCTACCGATTCAAAGCTCTTAGTAGACATTGCGAGGTACAACCTACGACATGGTATTGTTCAAACATTTGAGAGTATAAATCAGATTTGAAATACCACGATAAGTACCAAATTAACTAAACAATAAACTTAAATACACATTAAAATAATAAAAAAAATATGTTACATCCCCAATGGAGCGGGGTAGATCTCTGAAAGCGAATATAAGGAAAACTGTCACTGGACTAGGCACATTCGATAAAACTCGAATGGAAAAGCAAATAATTACAACACTAAAGTTACGCGAATCAGTCTGTGACGATTAATGTTGATTTTAAGGCTACCAGCTGCTCCTCACCCAACTTTATCTTGTCCGCGATTTCTTTCGAGTCCATTATCAGTTTGGCTTTCATGTTTATGAAATGATCGTAATCTGTGTATTCTTCTGAATTCAAGTATTTATTCAGAATATTCGAAACGTTGACGCTGCGCCGGTCGATGCATTCTTTCAGTTTCTTCGCTTCTTCGAGTTGTTCTAACAATTTATCTCTCTTGCTTTCCAGGATTCTCTGAAACGAAAAACTGGCGGTTCAACTCAAGGCTCAAAGAGCTAAAAATAATTATATGCAAATAGGTAAATATTTCTCGTTACACAACGTCAGCGGGTTATTACTAAAAAATTCCGCAGCAAGAATTTATAGGAAGGCTGCTGTGTTTTAATTTAATTAATCAAAGTGCCATGTTTCTTATTGGTCTGCATATCGACCATCCTTACCACTGTGATGTTAACAGTGCTGTTTTCATATTCTTCACTAAGAGGGAGTGTGGAGTGGTAAAAAAATAAATTTCGACTTGAATCTTGTAACATACTTTGTAAGTTGTAACAAAAAACCTTTGCATTTTTATTTTTTAAAAGCGATGCAGTGTCACTTTTTTCAAAAAAGGGGGCCCCTATCGTTTCACCTTAAAATTTAAGGAAATAAGATAGATCATGTTTAGAACCCCAACAACAATTTAAAAAAATTACTTTTCTAATACAGGGTGTTCCTATATTCATAGTCCTAACTCCGGGACCTTATTCCTTACATCATTCTAGGAAGAAATGTTCCTATATGGACATATGTCCATAAATGCTTTAGAGGGGAGTTACGCCCCTTCAAAGGGGTGCTCAAAAAGTAATTTTTTTTTTATTTCTCGATAAATACTAAAAATAGAATTTTGAAATTTAGAACAATCGTTAGGGTTATAAAGACCTTTCTCCTCACTTTTTTTTCAGATTTTCAGTAACATCAATGGCGTGCGTTCTTGGAGAGCCTTACACATTTTTTTTACATTTTCTTTTGATGTAGTCATGTTTCTCACCAAATAATAATAAAATCTTAATAGGTGGTCGATTCTACCCAGAAAAGAGGCTCTTATTGTTGAATGTCGCTAAAATTGTCCCTTTTCGATTAAAGTGACTTTGATTGGTTTAGAGCGCGAAAATTTCTGTTGTAAGATTTATTTTATCTACCTAATTAGTGAAAATAAACTCAGAATATGATATCTTACATAATTCTAGAAAGAAAAGTTCATATGGACATGTGGCGGTAAATAATTCCTAAGGGGGTTATGGTCCTTCGAATAATACGTTTTCCGAGACTCCATTCGAAGGCGGACCATAGTTCTTTAAGGAAACATTTTCTGCCGTATCTTAATATGAACTTTTCTTCCTCCATCTTCATTTTCACTAATTAGGTCGATAAAACAAAGTGCTGATCACAAATTTTCGCCCCCTAAACGAACTGGAATCATTTAATTCGAAAATGGTGCGCCAACAAGAACATCTTTTTTATGTGCAATGGGCCAGAGATTACGAATTTATTATTATTTGGCAAAAAAAGGTCCACAACAAAAGAAAATGTTAAAAAATATGTAAGACCCCCCAAGAACGCACACCTCTGATGTCATTAAAAATCTGAAAAAAATTGACGAGAAAGCTCTTTATAGCACCAACCATCGCTCTGAATTTCAAAATCCTATTGTTCATATTTTTCGAGAAATTTTCTGATTTTAAAGGGGCGCAGCTCCCTTATAAAGCATTTCCGGACGTATGTCCATAGGAACTTTTCTTCCTAGAATGATGTAAGGAATAACGTCCCGGAGTTAGGACTATGAATATAGGAACAGCCTGTATAATTCAGGAGGTAGGTCTTTTGGAATGGAATAAATTAAACAGAGAAGTTTTTCTGTTGGAATAGTTAGATCTCGGAGCCATGAAAAACATATTAAAATTTCGCCCTCCGCTTTGTTTAATTTTTTCTATTTTCCTAGCGATTCTTCGACCCACCGCCTGGACTTAATATACAGGGTTGGGCAGAAGTACGGAATAATGCCCAGAACTTTTGAATCGTACATTTACTGCTAAAATCCTCGAAGGGTTTTTTTTGCATTCTGCGTCCGATAGTGTGACTCAATTTTTTTGGTCAAGTCATCGTTTTTTTAAATGGTATCAAGTAATCAAGTTTTAAACGCACAAATATATGCCAACTTAATTTTTTTGAAACTAGTTCGACTGCACACGTACCTACAATTTGTAAATTATTTTCAAAAATATTGATTCTCCATCCATTCCTTGGTTGTTTTTGAAAATATAGGGTAAAAGAACAATGATGACGTCGTTATGTCAAAAACGATAGAACAAAAAAAATTGATAGTCAGTTCGGATTCAAGAATTATGCGCATTATTCCATACTTTTGCCTAACCCTGTGTAGGTATTTGTTGCCAGCTGCAGTTTTGGCGATTTAACTTTTTCATGCGGAAATTAGATGTGCTTAGTTTTTCTCAAAGTATAAAATGCGATTTCAATCAACACTCGACATTTTTTATTAATTTTACTTCCCAGAGTGCTCACGTGCTCCTAACTGAAGTAACCACTGTCACGTGTCAACTCAATCAATGACATCATTTTCAATAAAATTTTTTTCTTTCCCACACTAAGTTGTTTTAGCCTCTGAGCGAGTTCACAATTCAGATCGAAACAGAATTTAAATTTGATAAGAATAAGCGTTTCTTCATTTACTTAAGTACTCAAAGATTCTTACCAATTAATAAAACTGCAGGCTTATCAAAAATGCGGACAACTCTATAAAAAGCTAAGTGAATAACCTTGCTGAAAGCCTTGACCAACACCAATAATTGTTGCAGTTCCCATTCCCAAGATTGCACTGTTGCGTGTTCGAACCAACACCGACTTTCTTTTCTCAACATTTACAAATTGAATTTTTTTAAAATAAAAATTTACCCTTTCAGGATGATCCTCCGACATTCCCGTTAACGCATTCTCCGCCCTTGCAAGTCTTCCTGATAAACCCAGAAGCAGGCTGGTGATCTTCCCCACCTCTTCGATGTGAAGTCGAAATTTATCCGCCTCGTGCGGCCTCGCCAACCTCCTGATGTGAGCTTCAACGTTTTCACCTAATTCATCGTTGATCTTGGATTCTTCATTAACCTCTACTTGTTCAGAACGTAGTACTTCTAATTTTTTGTCTAAACGGTTCACTAGCTCCTCCTGCAAACAAACAATTAGCGTCGGCTTCAAAAATTCAGTATTTTACCTTTTTTAAACTGAGATCTTTGGTATCTTTAACTACGTGACATTGGTTCATATCCTGACTATACCTAGTTAAGAATTTCGCTTTTGATTCTGATATCGTGAAATAAGTTGAAGTACTCGATAGTGGACTTGTTAGTTCCAAAGATGACAACGGTGATGTAGCAGAACTGTAAGAAATTGTCAAAACGATCCAGGATTCAATCCAACTGACCTTATTTTATTGGCCGCTGGGGTTGGGCTAGAACTAGGCGTGTTGGTCTTACTCCGGAAAGGTGAACATGCAGGTCTTGCTTTTGTCGCTTCTACTCTAAACAATCCTTGGATATAATCAGTCGGTTTCTTATGTTCGGGTCCTGGCACTGCAAAATGAAAACTTGGTTTCCAAAATTGGTGATTTGATCTTACCTAGAAGCTCTTTCAACCGGTCAGAGGTTGGAAGGTGATTGACGAAATCTTCACTCAACTTCTCGCACTCGATTTCCTCCTGCAACTTTTTCCTCGTTGGTAAAGGAGTGGGTGGAAGTTCTTCTTTTTCCGTCTGTGATGCGGCATCAGTCGTTGTCGTGTTTACCCTTAAAACTACCTCAGTCCTTTGAATTAATTGCAACCTTTCTATCACTTTGGGACATTCCTCCCTTTTAGGTGAGTGTGGAGGAGATATTTCGGGAGTTAGAGGTTTGGGGGAGGATTCAGGAGAACTCAAAGGGGACGTTTGTAATGGACTACTGGCGGCTGAAGAAGTGGAAGGTGAATTTCGTAACGGAGATAATTTTAGTGGAGAATTTGGGGATAGGCGTTGCTTAATAGGTGGCGACTGTCTTTTGATTGCAGGTGGAGAAGAGATAGGTTGAGCTACAGAAAGCGGGGACGTTCTAATATACGAAGAATTTATGCAAGAGGCTAAAAGGGGAGGATTTGACAAATTCGTCGAGCGAAGAGGAGTAAAGGGTGAACCTCTCGGTGGAGTTTTCGTTGGGGAAGACGGAGGTGAATTCTTCTTATACTGAGATCTAGTGCTGATCATTTTCTCATTCACGGGAAGAACATCGGGCAAAACCACCGCGTTCTTCTTCATTTCTTCTTTATCCGACTTCTTCGGCTTCTCGTTCATCGATGACCGTCGAATAATACTCGTGTTGTTCTTGATGATTTCTTTAGACCGCTTGAGAGGCCACATCGATTCTTTTTGCGGGGTGGCCGATTCCGGGATGACCTCTGAAACGGCGTGTCCGTTAGGTGACATTGTCCGCTTGTAACTTCCCGTTTCTGAATCAGGGACGATCCTATCCCTGTCGCGGCGCGAAGCCAAATATGAAGCTTTCGACTGGCTCCTGAAAAAACAATTTCAAATCAAATTTATGGTAACACGCTTCACTAATCTTATTACACGTTATATAACAGCCTTGACGCAAGCCCAATTCGGAGCAATCACTAATTAGTGACTGAATCGAGGCCACTATTCTCTTATCATTCGGTGATTTCTATCTCAACATCTGTAGCATTCCAAATAAATTACGAGGCGAGAAGAAAGTCGTCTGACAAGTCAAAATAACACAACGAACTCAACAATAATCACTCCTTCACTAATAAAGCCAACTGGCGATATACTATTATGCAGAGTAATTCTAACGTTATTTATTATAATTGTTTCAGGACTTGACACATATCCTGGGCTCCTTTTCCAGCGGGTAATATAGTTCCATATGTAGAAACTGGCAGAAGCGCTATTAAAATGTTGCCTAGAGGTGCACGAACTTTCTGTATGAAAACTGTGGACGACTCTCCTTTTCACTCGCCATAAATTATCACTTTTCGAATAGCTACCGAAAATTACATGCCTCTGATTTATAATCAAATGTAGCCGCCTTAATAACTATTAATGAGGCATTAATTCTGATTGAGTGCTTCCTTTTTCTATTCTCTATTGAGCTTAATTATCATGTTAAATGGCTGCCTGGAATTTTATTTGGGAACATTCGCATATTAACAAGAATTTGCCAGGTGATCAGGTATTAAAGTCCCCCAGAAACTAGGAAGATGGCTCAGAAGTATTTAAACGGTATGTTATAAGCACTTAAAAGTACATATCTAATAACATAAAAACTACTGCTTTGAAATTATTACCTTTTCCTGCGAATTCCTTCAAGTTTCTCATAAGCTTAACCGATAAACTACCGTTTTTTTTAAATTTCCGCTTTTTAATCGCCCTACTTTATGCACCTATAGTACCTTACGGAACTTGAAATAAACAGCTACTGCTCTCTAGACAGATTTCCGATCTAAAGAAATTCTCGATTAATTGGATAAATGCATGGTTAATCACTTTCGCCCGACAAATAATGACCTGCGGCCAATTTTGTTAAAAATTTTACCATACAACGAACGGAAACTTGACCTTAAATTTTTTGTCCAAACATTAAAGTCTGATTTTAGAATCCTTTCACATCGATTTTTATTCAATTCCCGTAATAAAGCCCCAGAAACCTGGTGAGTTTTAAATTAATAATTCCTGGAATGCATGCGAAGCATCAGACCGGATAGTGAACATGAAAAAATGAGATGATAAATGGTTTCAAATGAAGATAACTGCGTTTGCATGCCCTTGGCTGGGGCCATCGAACAAAAAAGTTATTGTTATGGATTTAAACAAAGGGAACATTGATGCTCACATTAAATTTTATACCTATAATAGTAGAAAGCATTTTGCAACTTTATGGAATAAATAGCATACCGGGACATAATTTCATCGGCGTTAACCATCCAATTAACTGTAAAGATGCCATTCCATCGATATCTTTAAAAACACTCTTGATTTAAATCAAAATCATTAGGTGGTAATAATTATTCCTCTGAATTTGCATCAGATTATCCACTAATTGAGTAAAATATCGAAGAAAACAACGTTTAATTTGCAAGAGCAACGTTTTATTCATTGCAAAAATATAATCTCCCTGAAACCACTTTTACCTTTGTCTTTGTTTTTTACAAAGATTACATTTCCCAATATTTAATTAATTGAAACGCCTAAATTTGAGATTCTTAGGCAATAAATAACTATTATTGAGAAAATTGTTTGCTTGTTGCCCTTAAATGATTCGTGAAAGTGAAACGGGGGAGGGAGGTGGTTTGATAGACAAGGTAGGTACCGGATATGGCAAAAACTCAATTTCTAAATGTCACAATTTTTTCTTGAGTCTTTCTTTGCGATACGCTGGTTTACACTATGAAATGAAAACGAACGTTTAATTAGTTTCAAGTGAACTGTGAGATTCTTTTTTGATTCATAAATGGTCGCTGTGCAGACACTTTCAACCGTGCAGATGCTTTTCATTAAAATTCCGCCAAAATCAACAAGCTCCACATTTTATTTTTAAGATTGTCTAACAAACATAGTTGCTGTTACAGTGGCGATGGCGGTTAAAAAGTCTACAGCTTCATTACCGCGCCTTATAATAGCCACTAGTGTATGCTATTTAATCGGTTAAATTTTGAAAATGATTACGAAAGCTTGTTGCCGGTGGTAAAATAATGAGAACTAAATTATCATTTATTATTTCATTTATTTATTATTATTATTATTTATCTCATTAAAGCCCGAGAGCTTTAGCTGAGGGGCTTTAATCTTTGATAATAAAATAATGACAATTTAGTTCGAATTGTTTTACCTATACGGCAACAAAGCTTGCAATAACGATGCACGAGTAGTATTCGGTAAAATTATTTGGCAAATTAGATTTTTTACTTTGTTTATTGTGATAAAAATACGGGGTTGCTTATACGCGAATGCCGTATAAGATGTTTGTGAACGAGACCTTGGCGTTAAACGTCAAAATAAAGTCATTTAATCTTTAGGTTAAATCCAGGAGAAATAAGCGTCTTTTATGTCCAACAACACCTAAAATATGGTTTTTCTATTTCGGTTTTCTAATGAACACTTTATAGCACCCAAACGCGTTCTCTAATGAGCTCTATTAGAGCACGGCTTTTGTTTACATCATAACCTAGGCAACGATTGTGTCCAACAATCGCCAACTGTCAAGCGAACATTGACCTGTCTATGAAAATGGAAAACCAATTTTTTTCTAACAGGTTATGGGTATCCGAAATAGAAAAAATTGTATAAAAAACGTGTTTCATAAGGCACTTATCGCACTCGGATTTTGTAAAACTCGGGCTTTTCGCCCTCGTTGTCCAAACATCCTCGTGCGGTAATAATTGGCCTTATGAAACGTGTTTTTTAATATACTTTTTTCTATTTCGGTTTCCTTATGAACACTTTATAGCATCCAAACGCGTTCTCTAATGTGTTCTATTAGACCACGGCTTTTGTTTACATCGTAACCTAGACAACGATTGTGTCCAACAATCGCCAACTGTCAAGCGAACATTGACCTGTCTTTGTAAATGGACAACCAAAGTTGGGTATCCGAAATAGAAAAAATTGTATAAAAAACGTGTTTCATAAGGCTCTTATCGCACTCGGATTTTGTAAAACTCGGGCTTTTCGCCCTCGTTGTCCAAACATCCTCGTGCGATAATAATTGGCCTTATGGAACGTGTTTTTTAATATACTATTTTCTATTTCGGTTTTCTAATGAACACTTTATTTTATAGCACCCAAACGCGTTCACTAATGTGCTCTATTAGAGCACGCCTTTTGTTTACGTCGTAACATTGTATCTAACAATCGAATTAACTGTCAAGCCTGTCTTTGAAAATGACAATCTGAATTTTTCTTGAAAATATTAACAAGCTGGGCATCCGAAATAGAAAAAGTTGTTTCATAAGGCTCTTATCGCACTCGAATTTTGTAAAACTCGGGCTTTGATAATGAGCACATTGTGTTCGAAACGCGTCAGCAGTGTAAATCAAGTGTTTCGGTGTAGTGGGGTGTTTCTAGTGATAGTGTTGTTCAAGTATGTACCTACTCGAGATCTACAATTTTACTTTACAACAAGCTACCGCGAGATCATTAAGATTTATAATTAGAGTTGGCCATGATTTTTGCTCTGTAATTGGTAACGCAATGACACGCTTCTGACTGATATGACAGAGCCGTTGCAATCGGTGTGAAAATTACGAAAGTTTCCTTCGAGATCCTCGATGAATGCATCATTTTCCATTTTTCTCTTTGTGACGTTTCTCAAGTATCAGTGAAAAAAATTGTGTCTTAAATTGAACATGCACATGTGAGAATATGGTGTCAAATTTTTTTGTCAATGTTGTCAATCCATGTGCAATCCATGGTATGCTCCAATTATTATAAATCTTGATGATTTCACGGTAGTTGTAGGGAGAGGAGGGAGGACACACCAAAAAAACACCCGTAGTGTCTATACTTATATCGACTATGTAGTTGTATTGACCACCACTGTGTACTTATTCCTCGACTTATTCTATGCAAAATCCCAAAGATGAATGGAGAATAATATAATAATTCGGTCATTAATTAATTTTCACACTGTTCCTACGACCAGCCTATTGTACTTCGAACAATGACATTGCACTATTGCCACCTTGATTGCCACAGTTATCTAATTGCACTTCAATGCAGTTTGCAGCCGTCATTTGTCTAATTTCAAGAAGAGCACTGGAACCGAATTTTTTTAAAAAACTCCGTTAGGCGAGTTAATTCTCGCCATTAAGTCGTTTCCCCTTCCTGATAATTACGACCATTATTATTCATTACTGCAGCAGTAGCTGATTTATTAAAGCATTTCATAACAATAATCAATAATGATTATTATGCAAGTGATGTTTTAAATCTCGAAATGTTTCCTTTCCCACGTAATATTAATTCGAGGGAAAAAATTACAAAACTGACACGGTTAAGAACGTCCTGTAGGTAACTCGAACAGAAAATATTTTGCGTTATTCAGGATCTGCATTGATTACAAACTCGCTAAAATGTTTATGCCACGCCAATGTGTATAGAAGAGATAGTAAAACTTAATTACAAAGCATATTAAACGATTATATTTAGGAAGGTAACAAAATATTCAAATATTCAAAATTGCATAATTTAACAAGTATCAGATTTTGCGACAGAAATGTCTCCAGGTTTCTTTTCGGGGGGCTACCCGCTTACGTAATTTTAGAAATCGTGACCTCTTGACCGCAACTAAACATGAAGATTTTTCTAAACAACAACAATAATGGACGATTTCGCATGAATTAATCAGGGTTTTTCCTCCACAGTGTCACAACAAAGGTTTGATGAAACGGTCGCTTAGTGATTAACCTCTGATGGTGTTGAATTGAATTCAAAATCGATGGGAAAAATGTTTCAGTTATGCAAGATCGATTTATGATCGCCGTGCAGAGAAACGATTTACCAACACAAAGAAAATAATATATTCCGATTGAGTCGCAGATTTCTATATTGGGATGTAATGACAATACTAGGAGAGATAATTTCGCGATTAGCGACAGTTTTGGCACTAAAAACGGAAAATAATGGACGATTGATAAAGTCTAAAATTCTCAATTGCAAGGTCTTTCGCAATAACTGCTCCGTGCTCCGCCGTTTTGCTAGCAAAAAATAAAGTGAAACAAAGAGAATTATTTATTATTTAACTCTTTTCGTAATTATTATCTTATCTTACGGTTGGTTGGGCATAAATGAGTCGAGTGGAATTAAAGAACCATAGCCCCTTATTAGATTATAATCATACACAATTTACCAGCGTAAAAATTGTCTATTTTTCTATAAAATGTCTATCAAGCACGTTTTTTATTTCTTTTAATATCACCAGTATCTAAAATACGTATATAACGGGTGTCCCAAAAAAAACCGAACGATTTGTTTTCGGTTATAACTTTATTGTTATTTTACCGATTTTCCCAAATTTTGCACAGGACGTAGCCAAAAGATGAGGCTTTTAGAATTGGCAATAATTTTCCAGATGGCGCCACTAATAATTTTTTTTTGCCATTTTATAAGTAGCCATTTTTTGATTGGCTGGAGTTCAATCATTTGTATACCAATCAAAATAAAATTTGTGTAAGATGAGACCTAATGTTTTCTTCTTCCAAAAGATCTTATTCTGGGCGTTCTTTATCTTTTTACAATTTTTTTGCGGTACTGTTATACACGAATTTTTTAAGGTCTATTTTTTATGTACTACCAATATTAGAAAAAAGTTATTTTTAATACTTCGTAACTACAGCACTTGAAGTTAAATACCTGTAAAGCAACGTTATTTTGTGAAAGATTTATAGTACCACTAAAGATCCGGAAAATTTCGCCAAGATCGGTAGAGAAATAAATAATAAATTTTAGAAATCCATGTTTTAGAGCGTCACAAAAAAAACTGTAAATTAATCAAGAACGTTCAGAATAAAATTTTGTAAAGTTGCTTTGGAAGAGAAAAGCATCAGCTTTAACACTACATTATTTTTATTTTGAACGGTTCACAGATGCTTTAAATCCAGCCATTCAAAAAATGGCCTTGTAATAAATACCAACAAAAAATTTGTTGGTGGTTTTGTTGGTGGCGCCATCTGGAAAATGACGGTTGACTCTAAAATTCTCATCTTTTGACTACGTCCGGTATAAAATTGGGCAAAATCGGTTCAATAATAACAAAGTTATAGCCAAAAATAAATCGTTCGGTTTTTTCTGATACACCCTTTATTATGTTGAAATTTTGTCTTCTGAAGCAGACAGAAATAGGTGGGTGTAAACCTTCACCAAATTGCAGATAGGTAAGTATACAAACTTGGCGTGCGAAAAGCTCACCTGAGTCAACAACATTTACAAATAAATAAGTACTTGATACACGAATTTCAATTAACTCTTTTATTAGTTCGTGGGCGATGCATAAGTGTTTTTTTCCGCACAACGACAAAATTTGATTAAACCAGAATCATTTTGCCCATAATTCATGGAGAAAGTCGCACATAAAATTTTAACGATACAATAACACACGATAAAAGCAAATAAAGCTGCGTTAAATTGAAAGGGACTTGTTCCTTTCAGCACCTCCAAAAATGCTTTCTAATTATCTTTAAGCGGAAAAATCCGTTTCGAAGTCAAAATTATGGTTATTTTTTGAAACTTATTCTGGTCTGGTGGTGGAGCGTGGTGAAGCGATGAAGCACAATTCCATTGTTTCGTTATTATTCCACTCGAGAACTTATTAAAGAAAATTGAAGTCACAAAGCGATATTAAATAACGTTAAAACGGTAAAATTATCGTTTATCCGTTATGACCTTGCCAAATTATAGATACTTCTAATGACGGGAAGTAATTACTAGAAAAATAAGACGAATCTGCTGCGACAAATACAAAAACCATAACTTGTACGTGATGGCATCGGTATCATTAGCCATGTTAATGCCATTAGTTGATATCGATTAATTGGAGACAGGCGAGAACCGTCAATAACGGTGAGCTATACTATACTCGACACGACTTTGAAAAAGTGGAAATTTTTAAGTAGCGACACGGTTCAAGCAATTTGCTTTGTATTTGCTTCAAAGGTGTGCTTCGGTGTGGGTTCTTTGGAAAGGTATGGGTGGAACAAGACCTTTTGGTGAAGGGTCTTTCTTGGGAGGAATCATGATTAATGCGTTTGTATGCGGGGCGTGCAGTCTAGGTTACTATTCCATAGGCTTTCCTACGTGAGATTTATTTGGAACGGTCTCTTCCGCGTTTGAAACACAAAATACTTGCCGGATTTTAAACTTGATGCAACATACGGTCAAGTACATCTCAAGATACGGATCCTCGAAAATGTGACAGAATCATTCGGCGCGTTTAAAACGACTGAATCATGTTTGTCAAAAATAGATTTTTAAATCAAAATAACGCATATAAATACGTTGGGTTGCGTGCCAATTACGTCACGATCAACCTTTAAAAAAGTACTTTTAATCACATCAATCCAATTAATTTTTACAGCCGTCATGTGGTAAACCGCGCATTCCAGGTCTCGTCTCAAATCAAATTACTACTAATTTAATAAAGTCAATTAACAGAAGGTATTATTAAGCATAACAATGGCGAATTTGTATCGATTGCGAAAATACCAGCAGCTGCCGGTCCAAAAAAGGAAATCCTTCAGACACACCTGGCCACCCTTAATTCTTCAAGGGAAAGCTTTGTCACGTGCCAGCCACACGGTAGAAAATAAGGGCATAATCTTATTCACGACTCTATAAACCCGAAACGAGTTTAAAAAATAGTAAAAAATTTTCATCCGTCTATTTTTCCATTGCTCGAGCTAGTTCAATGAACAATGTCTGGTTAATTAAGGTTGAGTGAAATATAATACCGGAGAAATTAACTTGACATATTTACAGTAAAATGTGAAATTTCAAAGATTTTGTAATTCATTTTCTCCCAAGGATGAATTTGTGGGAGTTATAACTGGACTATTATATGTCCAGATTTATTTATGGATTGATTATTATGAATACAAATTAATAGCGATAAGGTGTGAATTATAGTGGGAACACGCCTAGGAGTATGTAAAAACGAAAGGATTGCGTGCAGGAGCCATTTTATTGCATTTTTTCAAGATCAAGTGAACTTGAGGCTTGACTGGCAAATCTTGTTCACCTAATGATCCTAACCGTTTCTCATTACACCGAAATATAATAAAACATAGTACGATATGCCTCCTATTTAATTGGATATCGTAAAAACTACAGAATTGTGTGGCTATTACTTGCAGCTGCATTTATTGTGAGTTTGCCGTACAGTTATACGATTTCTTATGGAGGAAAACTTAAAAATTGCCAATAGGTATCTGTTTTACCATTCGACAACCTAACTGGCAATAGGTACCTAATTTATTAATACATACCTAGATACACATTCTTAGTTGTGTCATTTGGAATATTTACAAATTTTGCCCTTTTCAAATTTGCAAAGGGGTTTTAATACTTGTAATTTGGTAGTCTGGAGACAGCTCCAGCTTTTTGTATTTCTAGTTGTAGTATGGTATGTAGGTACATTTGTGTTGTGAGAGAGAAGTTTTATGGTCGCAATAATAAACTCAAAGCATTAAAACTTTACGGTTAATATTCATACATTGAGTCATTGATGTACGAATCTATACAGGGTCGTTACAAGTGATTGTACTATCGTAGATGCTAGAATTGACCTGGAATTTAAGAAATAAAATGTCAAAGCAAAGCTTAAAAGCCACCTACGACGCGACGGTACAATCATTTGTAACAAATCGTAGTCACCATTCATTCCGGTAACATTGTAATTGATTGACACTAGCTTTTGAATCTTTGTCTAAGAAGACAACTATGGAAGATTGGCATTCTTTTAGCCAAAAGTTCACTTCTACACCCTTATGGTAATGGCTACAAAATTTCTTATGTTTTCACGAATATGCTGTATTTCTATGTCTGAGGTTTCGGTAAACATTTACACTCTGCAGGGCTAAGAAAAGATTGGTAAATTATTTATAAATTTCAGTTTGGACATTAAAACCTCCAAAATAAACCGGCAGGGTTAATGTCAAAGAGATCATGTGTTCAACAATGTTAGTACAGCTTCTAAAATAAGCATCAATCATGCAGGAGGCTTTTTTCAAGCAGATGTAAGTTATAACTGTTGTTTCAAAAATAACATGGAAATTAACACTTATGCGACATTTAAGGGAATGTAAACGAGGCCTTTGTGTGTTTAAGTCTTGCCTTTAATAAACGGGAATTATGCAACATCAGATGATTTGAGTTTTTTGAAAAAATTGAGATTCAACGATGCGTTACCAATTTAGTTCCAGATTGCAGAGATCCATTAGATCTTACCATCAAGTGGTAGCCTTCATAATTAATGTGTATTTTTACTCAAGTCGTATTTACATTTTATCAAGTATATATCTGAAAATTAGCCTTCCAGCACCTTGGCTATGTTCATGATAAAAGGCAACAATAATGAATCTTTGTTGTATGGATATCAGCTCGGGTATCAGGGTATCAGGGTACTGTTTAACATTATTTTACGTTTGTGTGTTCGTGTGTAGTATGAATTGGGCTCGAAATTGAGCTTCATTTAATCATT
Source organism: Pycnomerus fuliginosus (assembly GCA_963924575.1). Taxonomy (NCBI): domain Eukaryota; kingdom Metazoa; phylum Arthropoda; class Insecta; order Coleoptera; family Zopheridae; genus Pycnomerus; species Pycnomerus fuliginosus. The sequence goes on along the minus strand of OZ004618.1, from coordinate 20,850,733 downwards.
TCAACCGCAAATAACTTTCTCAATGTTTTTTAATAGTGAACACCTTCGATAACCAAATAAGCGTGATGTTAACATGATCTCATTTTTTATAAATATTTTCTCAATGGCGATATTGAATAAATGATGACTTAAATGATGACTAATGTGAAGTATTGACCCTAACTTTCACGTTATTTTCCAAATAGGAAACAGAGAACAAAAATTGGCAGTCTCCAAGACGGCAGAAACTTCTACTTTTTCACAGAATTTGTAAATGTAGCAATTAACTTTAACCAGCTATTATAACAGTTATAAAACAATCGGGTGGACTATGCCGTAATCGCTGGTTGTGTCACATGGGCGTGGTGCCCGGCTCTCATTTACTAAAATAAATTTAAATAAAAATATTTTTCACCCCTAAAATGAAATTTTTTGAAAGAATGGCACCAATGTTTTCGATCCGGTAATGCAACAGCTATCGAATTCGATAATAATAATTGCTCTTTTGCTAAGAAAATCTCAAAATGGGGTCATTTAGCCAATGAAGACATTTTTCGAAAAAATGGTACTAAGGTTTTCGACTTGAAAAAAAAATCAGCCCACTAAGGATTAACAACACAAGCATTGATTTTTCTATAATTTTAAATTTAAAATTTAAAAAAATCAGTCCCACTAAGGAGTAACAACACAAGCATTGATTTCTCTAAATTTTAAATTTAAAATTGGATTGTATGATGAATTCCAAGTAACATTCATTAATCATGTTTTCATCTGAAGCGAATGGTTTAGAAGATATTGCCAATTTTGTGGGAGAAATTACTTTTGCAGAACTTGTTTTGAAAAATCACCCCACAACCAATTTTCAACCATTGGTTTTGGAAATTTAGCATGTCATTAAGGAAGGTTTGGGCTATCTTTCAAGTGCTTGAAAACGGTATTAGCTTCTTAAGGCTGCCCCTCGGCCGGTTCCCGCCAAAATAATGTTTTTCGAGGTGTTTTTTGCTTCTAATTTAAATTTGAGAAGGACGATCAGCTTACAATTGCTATTTTACCTGCACGTTTACTCCTGTAACACGTTGTTTAACAAATTATTGTTAAAATTACACTGGTTTTTCAAATTCGATCAAAATTGATTGAAGGGTGATTTTTCAAAATAAGTACTGCAAAAGTAATTTTTCCCGCAAAATTGCCAATATCTTCTAAACCATTCGCTTCAGATGAAAACACGATTAATGAATGTTACTTGGAATTCATCATAGAATACAATAAAAAATTAAAATACACGGTGTTTAAAAAAACTTAATGTTTGTATTGTTACTGCTTAGTGGGACAGCCTACATACACGAGTGTATTTTTAAAATGTGCCTTGTTTGACACTTTGAAACTTGGTATTTAACAATTTTGCTCTATCTCTAATAGTAATGGAGATATCGACCGAATACAGACAATTGGGACACCCTGTACTACTATATGCCTATATACATCAGTTTGCATAAATGTTTTTCTACACGCTGCCTTGCCAAGAGTGCCAACAACCACACATGTAACAAAGATTTGACGAGACATTTCTAACTATTGCACAACAAGATTCTTTAAACGCAACGCGAGCATTCCGTCTGTTTCGGATTATCCGCCGAGCTCATCCTGATGTGTCTAATTATGTTAATTCGATTAGGTCACGGCTTTTATATAGACATTAAAACTGGGTAGCTGAAAGTAGAAAAGCCCTCCCGCTAGTACATATTTTCAATTCTATCGTAATAAAATTAATTCTAATGTTTTGTAAAATACTGCAGACAGTGCCGGATTAACATCCCTCGGGGCCCCTAGGCACAACTGTTGTCGGGGGCCCTTGCGGCGGGCTGGATGCCGGGGGCTGCGCCCCGCGAAAATTTTTGTGCCCCCTCCCCCCTGCGAGAATTTACTTCCTACGAATTTTTTTTGGAATGTGTTTTAGGGAACCTTTCGTGCCGCAAAATTATTCATTAAATGTGAGTACCTACCTACCTAATCTATTTTATCATTTCAGTGTTTTGGTTTTCCCGTTTTCCGGTTTTTTCCCTCAAAAAAGTGACTCTTACCTTCATACAAATCTTGCATAATTCTTAACCAGTGGCGTAGTGTTGTCTGCGAGGGCCTGTGTTGCAAATCATCTACGGCCCCCTTGTTGCCAACTTTTAAAAATTAAAAAAAGGTGGAGAAAGAAGAAATCTCAAATGGCGCCGCAGGCAAAATTTTGAAAACTTTCACGCATTTTGCAAGCACTTAGAATACTCACCGGGCCTCCAAAGCTGTCCGGGCCCGCGTCTTTGGAACACCCTAAACACCCACACTATACGCCACTAAATAAACATGTAATTCATAAGTAGGCCTAGGTAGGATCTAAGTACTTGTAAAATAAAATTTCAATGTCTTAAATTCAAGAAAGGTAGGTGGTACCAAAAAATCAAAAATCGTTTTTTTGTTGAACATGTAAGTAATCCTGCGATGCGGGCGCGGCCCGTAGCGGGGCCCCAAACTTCGAGGCCCCTAGGCACGTGCCTAGTGTACCTAGTTCTTAATCCGGCACTGACTGCAGACCTCTTACACACAACATCTTGACCTTGTCTTATTGACAGATTAAATTGGATCGAACGATTTAAAAAGTCTAATTCATTAATGGTCTTAACTGACAATACCCGTGAAGATGATCTAACAAGGAATCTATAGCACACCTGGCCTGAAAGCTTCAGGTCACAAAAGATTCAACAATCCCCCAGAAATTATTGTTGCTTGAACAAAAAATGAAGGAAATGCGTGCTCGGAAATGTGCGAAAAGTACAGACACACTTCCTTAAACTTTTTGCAATAAGTCATGATCACCCATCCCGTTTTGACAAAATTAGCTGTAAGATAAGCGTCAATTTGTTTACACAGATCATTTAAAACGATCCAGAGCAATAGGCAAAGCAGTTTATCAGATAGCAGATAGAGCAATGCGGAAGTTATTAATCTACCAATGTTGTGAGCATGCGAATTCGCTTTTCCTCACTCTGTGTTAAAACCAGATCGACACCATTGCAAACAGGATAATGGAAAAAATTGACCACTTTACGACCACTTTTACTGTCCCCTGATGCCTACAAGTCATTGGATATGTGCCTACACGTCGTTTTTATTAACCCAGAATAAAAAAACGCGTCGTACTTGGTAATTAACAGTTAACTGTAAACCTCGATACACCATCTTGATCTAAATTGACGAAAATCAATGTTTCAAATTAGAAGATTGATTATTCTTGGTCGTGGAGGGACCGTAGTGAAAGCATTAATCGTTGCATAACGAACTTTGATATTCCCACGTACTGCATTTTTCTGTAATTACAACAATTGCCGGTGGTACCTCACATATTAAGACAATTGCCACTGTTTGGAGACAATGCCATTAGCGCTGTTGGTGCCAAAGACGTGAACAAACGCCCTGCTTTGGAATAAAGGTGAATGACTGGACGCGAGGTGAATTTTTTAATTTTGTGCTATCAGCTACTTAAGTAGAACGAACTTGTAGGTGGCGACTTCTACAAAACGATAAATTCGGAAAAAAACATGTTTTTAATCTCTACATACGAACCAAAAATTTTACCATTTTTAAGAAAAATTATGGATCACGATTCACAAGTAACCTTATCTTTTTAAGATTAGCAACGTAAGCAATTGGGATACATAATTCTACGAAAAAAATGCAGAACACGTACGTAATCCTACTTCCTTAAAGACAAAGTTTGGCACCTACGATACCTACGCAATGGAGAAAGAAATTCTGTCATACCTGAGCCGAAGCTTATTGATTTTTTTTAAATGCTCCAGTCAGTCAGCAAATTCATTGTCCGAAATACGAAAATTTGCCCATCCGCTTTCGCTTCCACCCTCGCTACCACCGTTCCAATCTGTAAGTACCTACTAATTTTGGGTAATTACTATAAATTCCTTCTACATTAATTAATGAATTAAATCAGCTCATTGTCATTAATTGCTTTAATTAAATCCCCAGAGGTTGTTCACGTCTTACAGTTATTCAATATTTGAATTAAGAAAATAAGCACCTGAAGGTGTCAGTTTTGGCGATTTTTGGTTTGACTACGGAATCGTTCAGTAAACTTGACTATTCTTAATTCGGTTTAATTCAATTAACGATGCTGATGGATGCTGAACAATTTTGTCGCAAATAGCTACTGACAGTTCAGTGACCGAGCTTAATGAGGGCTTGAGGTGTTATTAATCACCATTTATTACAGGGGTTAAGTGAAGCCGTTTTCCGTCTGTTTTCTTTTGAAAAAAAAAAAACTCTTCTCATAACTCTCACATACGACTACCGACGAAATAATCATGCGGGTAAAAGCGTCTACCAACTTTCTTTTATATCAATAATGTCGCAAAATAGAAAATCTCTAAATTGTCATCAACCCACTTTATTAGATGCACAAGAATGCATTTCTAGGATTTGTAAAGTTTTTGTTTTTATAGTTTAGGTAAGATCTTACTTCTAGGTTTTTATTGGTAGTAAAACTATACCTTCGAATCTTGAACTTATTAGTACTCCCGAAAACCATTTTGGCACTAGAATCACGTGGGTGAATCCCAAAACGAAACTCTGCGCGTAAAAAATCCACGGAAATAGAAACGAATCGTTCGCATGCTAACCGATCGCCGTTCAATTGTCAACTGCCGCGGCGGACGGTTGGTTCAGTTTACCTGCGTATTCCTATTCCTCCTCCTACTCGACGAAGATGACGAGTTGGTAAATTTCATTCACCAAAGAGAGATAGACGGTGACCCGCAGCGGTAGTGAAAGGTGTACTTTACTGGCCTAGGTTAAAAACTGGAGTGATCTTCAGTAACATACTAATTCCAGTTCAGTTATTATCGTCTGTCAATGGTATTATGACTATTGACCAGTGACTTTGCGCAAAATTCGCTAATTAACTTGTCCTAATCCAATTTTCAAACTGCACCCAATGTATGTTTTCAATTTTTTTTTATTTCGATATAATTAAATTACATTCTGAACATGGTAAAAAAAAATTGTTCACGTAATTGCCATTTGTAACACTAAATCCACCGTGATATGCCGGTGATTCTGTCGCGCTCTCCATCAGCAATTACCATCAGGGATCCTAATTTGAACAATTTTCATAACCTCTACTATTATTACATTTCCTGTTTCTAAACAGGGAAACATCAGGCGCTTTTATCAGCAATGTATCGATCAGAAACAGTAAACAACAATATTGTGAGGGCCACCTCCCTAGTGACTTTGAAACCGCTTCAGTTTGGAGCTTTGAAGCTGAAATTTGGATTGTAGTATACCCTCTCTCGCGATTCACGATCAATCAAAATTTTAAACAACACGGGGGGGGATCTTCTTACCGCCACATATACAGGGTTAGTTAAATGTAAGAAAACAGCTATCCTAATGTGTCCCAAAAAACAGTCAAAATATTTTAAGAAATAAGTCAGCGATTTCTTAACCGATTTGGATGAAAAATTTGAATTAAACCCAAAGAATCAGGCTTTCGATATGAGTGTGAAACTAGGGCAAATGGCGCTGCTGTATAATTGATACTTGTTTTGAAGCGTTACTTTAGGTGCATGAGGATTGGTCAGACAACGACCAATTGTTATGATGAGACTCAAATAGTCAAGATCTTTATTTTTTATTTAAAAATCCCTTTTCAGACTTCAAATTGGTTCAAGCATTAATTTTTTGAGATTAAAAAAAATTTAGGTATGTTTTTACACCTTTACCTATGACTTATGAGTAAAGCTAGTAATACACAAACAGCTTAATCTTCACTTATGAATGATCGAATTTGATGAAAACAGCGGTGACTACCATCAAGGGTAAATTGGAGAATTATTGCTGAAAATTAATATCTACGTGCATCGCTGTCGTCATTAAAAAAATCACAAAAAATTAATGGTTAAACCAAATTGACGGCTAAAAATGGATTTTTAAAGAAAAAGAACGATCTTGAAGGCTACTTAAGTCTCATAACATAACAATTGGTTGTTGTCTGACCAATCCTCATGCACTTAAAGTAACCCTTCAAAACAAGTATCAGATGGAAAGCCCGATTCTTTGGCTTTAATTCAAGACCAAATCGGTTAAGAAATAGTTATTCTCTAAAATATTTTGACCGGTTTTTTTGGGATACCCTGCTGCAATAGTTCGCCAACTGTTTTCAGGATACAAGATAATTTACCTGTTTCCAAACATTTCAGTAACCCTTTATATTCCGCATCGCAGTGAGCGCTAATTCCATTTACATAATTAAGGGGGTGATTCTGAAACTTTTAACATCGATGTTAAGCACTGCTATAATGTTAAACGACATAAATTACATTGCGTATCTATTTCAATGGACATGGACGTTTACTTCTGAAAAAAAGGCAGCAGAGAAGCGGCTGGAACCTCCCCAACGCATGGGTCTTTGATTTCCGTGACTTATTGTGTTTAAGATTTTAAAGTTGATATGCCTAAATGGCACTTCCCGTGGACCAATTGCTCCCAAAAGCCTTTCAGCTCTTCAATGGGTTACCTAACCTCCATGTACCAAATTTCGGACAAATTGATCCAGTAGTTTGGGCTATAACGTGGTTTCAGTGTTATTACAAAATTTGGATTTTTCTACCCAAAGGGTACTAAATGCGAATAAACTTTATCTCATTTAAAACCAGAATTTGAAGACCTTTCTGATGATAACAATAAATCTTTCAAAAAGTTGTTTTTGATGGGTGAATGAGAGAATAATTTTAAGTTTCGAAATTGGTGTGCCAAAACGGCACTTTCCGTGGGTCGATTGAATCCAAAATTTGTTCAGCTCTTCGACGTGTAATACAATCCCCATGTGCAAAATTTCAGCCAAATCGGTTGAGGGGCTTGGGCTGTACCGCGATTTTAAAGTCCGATAAAAATTAATTTTTTTTAAATTGTTGGTCAAAAGGGCACTAAGAATGAATACATTTTTAGATGCAGAATTTGAACGTCTTTCTTATGGTGACGTGAAAAATGGGGGTTTACATTTAAAATTTAAAAGTTGATGTGCCAAAATGGCACTTCTGGTTGCACGATTGGCTCCAAAAGCTTTTCAGATCTAAGTTGGGTTTTCACATGCACACGTACCAAATTTCAGCCAAATCGGTCGAGTAGTTTGGGCTGTGGCGTGTTTACGAACGTACGTACGTACGTACGTACGCACGTACGTACGTTCATACATACAGACACATTTTAAAAACCACTTTTTTGGGTTCCTGAGACCTCAAAACGTATAGATCCGGTCTTATCTCGAATTCGAAAATTTTAGTGATTGCAGTAACCTCCCTTTTTTTTAAATGGTGAAGTGGAGTGGGGAGGTTAAAAAAACTGGGCTTTGATTTCCCAAACTGCATTATATCCGAATAATTCGCCCCTTTAGGGGCATAGCGCGTTGGAAAATGTCGATTGAATACGTGATCGTAATAAACATAAGCAAAATCTGAAATGATCATAGTGTTTTTAACTTCTACAACCTCTACGCTTCGCCAAGAACATCAAATCTTTACGTTTCAGGGTCCTGGGAATCCGAAAAAGTGGTTTTTGAAAAATGTCTGTCTCTGTGCCTCTTCGTCTGCCTGCCTGTCATCACGCTACAGCTCAAACTACTAAACGTATAGAGATGAAATTTGGCACACATATTCAGTGGGCGATTTGTAGGTGCTGATTAGAATTTGGGCTACATCGATTCACGGAAAGTGCCTTTTTGGCATATCAACTTTAAAAATTTAAATGCAAACCCCCACTTATCGCGTTACCATATGAATGCTCTTCGAATTCTGCTTCTAAAAATGTATTCACACTTGGGCCCTTTGGGCCAAAAAATGGTGCCGTAAAAGAAAACCTATGCATAACTGTATATTTTTATTACCGAATTTGATAGCTGTTTGGTTTTCAAGCCGAAAACCTTACTGCCATTTTTTCGAAAAATGTCATTTTAGTGGCAAAAGGGCCCTTGTTTCAATTTATTTTACAAAAAAGCTTATTCTTACTATCGGATTCGACAGCTTTTGTACTGCCGGATCAAAAACCTTAGTACAATTTTTTTAAAAATTTCCCTTTTAGGGACACAAAGGCCCCTTTTTGAGTTTTTCTTAGCAAATGGGCATATTATCATTATCGACTTCGATATCTGTTGCATCGCCGGATCGAAAAGCTTAGTGCCATTTTTTCGAAAATTGTCATTTTAGTGGCAAAAGGGCCCTTGTTTCAATTTATTTTACAAAAAAGCATATTCTTACTATCGGATTCGACAGCTGTTGCATTGCCGGATCAAAAACCTTAGTGCAATTTTTTAGAAAATTTCCATTTTAGGGACAAAAAGGCCCCTCTTAGAGTTTTTCTTAACAAAAGGGCATATTATCATTACCGAATTCGATAGCTGTTGCATTGCCGGATCGAAAACTTTAGTGCTATTTTTTTGAAAAATGTCCATTTTATTGTTGACAAACATTTGTATTTTAGATTTTACTAAATGGCCGCCCGTACGCCCGACCTTGGTGAAATAAGAAGTTTCCACCGTCTCCGAGACTGCCAATTTTTTTTAACCTCCCCACTCCACTTCACCACTTAAAAAAAAGGGAGGTTACTGCAATCACTAAAATTTTCGAATTTGAGATAAAACCAGATTTTCACGTTTTGAGGTCTCAGGAACTCAAAGAAGTGTTAATAAAATGTGTCTGTGTGAATGTACGTACGTACATTCGTTCGTACGTTCGTTTGTAAACACGCCACAGCCAAAACTAATAGACCGATTTGGCTGAAATTTGGAACATAGGCCTCTCGTAGCCTTAGATCTAAAAAGCTTTTGGTGCCAATCGTGCAACCGGAAATGCCATTTTGGCACATCAAGTTTTAAATTTTAAATGCAAATCCCCATTTTTCACATCACCATAAGAAAGGCCTTCAAATTCTGCTTCTAAAGATGTATCGACTCTTACTGCCTTTTTGGAAAAAACTGAAATATTCAAGATTTTTAACGTACTTTAAAAACACGATACAGCTCAAACCTCTGGATATCTGGATATTTGGCTGAAACTTTGCACATGGAGATTGCATTACACGCCGATGGGCTGAAATTTTTTTGGAGGCAATCGACCCACGGCAAGTGCCGTTTTGGCACCATCAGTTTTCAAAATTAGAAATACTCTCATTTAACCATCCAAAACAAGTTTATGAAAAAGTATTGTCACCATCAGAAAGGTCTTCAATTTCTGGTTTTAAATAAGGCAAAAATTAGCCGCATTTAGTGCCCTTTGGGAAAAAATAGAGTTTTTTAATAACACTAAAAGCATTTAATAGCCCAAACTTTTGGATCGATTTTACTGAAATTTGGTACATGAGGATTGTGTGACCCGGTGAAGAGCTGAAAGGTTTTTGGAAGCAATTGGTCCACGGGAAGTACCCTTTTGGCACATGAACTTAAAATTTTAAATACAAAGCCTCCTCTTTTATGTCGCCATTAGAAAGACGATGAAATTCTGGTTCTAAAAATATATTCACAGTTTCTGCCATTTCAGTGGAAGAGACAAAATTCTTTCTCATTAAAAGAGAGCGGGTTGACACAGTGGATGTTGTAAAGTGGCAGTTATTGTCAAAAATGTGGCAAAATATTAACCTTAAAAGGAACACGTTGTGATGGGTGATGTCCGAGGTGATGTCGTTATTTGTCAGACAATTGCGAAATTACTCACAGGCGAGAAAGCATAAAGAATGTCTGTTGAATTGACTACTATATCTACACAGAAATCTAAAATCCACGCGATGGGGAGGTTCCAGCCGCTTCTCTGCTGCCATTTTTTTTCTGAAAAAGGTTCACCAAGAAATCAGAATTCTTATCGAATTTACAGAAAATTAACAACTCTGCTCTGCCAACATTCAAAAGCCACTTTCAGTTTAAAAGATTAAGAGGTTGTGATCGACGATCTTGTTGCAAAATCGTCTACAGCAGTTCCTCCTCGGCGAACCATTAAGATCAGAATGTCCCTTCAACTAGCTGCAATTAATCTAACCATCTAGCAAGTCTCGCAGGTGCAGATTAGAATAATTGTATGCACAGAGAAGATTTGTATTTTTCTGTTCCGCCGTTATTTATTGCACTTCTAGTTCCTAATAATTATAGGGGTTGGGTATCGTTATGAGTAGATCTCGATTTATTTTCAGAGGTATCTGCCGCTTAATCGACCTGCTATTGACGACGCCATTTAACAAGGACATTTAAATATACCAGCAGCATTAGCGGCTGCAATTTAATACTGTAAGACCGGGATATTTTTTTACGTGTGATGGAAAACCTCAATATGATCGTGTTTCTTGTTTATGCTAAAGTTATAGATTGTTTCCTGTCCTCGGCAATGACACAACTGACAAAAATTGCTCCATTAGTAAGCTTTATGGTTCCATCAAGTCAACGCACTGCGAAACGACAGAAGCACCTACTGTATCCGTCTCAGAAGAATGCAAATGCTACTTCCTATTTGTAATCTGTTTTTCGCATCTCATCCTGGGGCCTGCTTTATCAGACAACGACCTGTGGTAAACAACTGTAATAATAATTTTATGCATACTCACAGCTCCAATGACCATTTTTCAAAATGCTATTTAAACTAAGTTTCGATTTTGTCTACCTGGTCCTGGAGTGGAGATAACTTACATGGCACTTTTAGAGAGGACCACCCAAATTTTTACGTTATCTGAATTTAGATTCCAGGTCTGTTCTTTGTAATCTAGGGAGCCATTGGGGTGAGAAGATAAATACACCTGCATAATACGTGCAGGTGTTTTTCTTTCTATATTACATTTTATTCACAAGAAAATGTTAATATGGTGGGTACGCAACGACAGTCATTATAATCAACGATAGGACACGCAGAGCTGTAAACTGCAATTTATGGCTAGTACTGTATCTATAAAATATTATTTATAATTATTATTCGCTACAATTTAAGACTCTCATCTCAGGGGGTGTCGTAAATTGATAAAAAATCTCACCGTTATACATAACTGCATGTTAAGCTTCCTAAGCAAAATGCGAATGTTAAATCGCCCGCGACAATATGCGGCAGAAATTTCTGGCATGCGACAACTGGTCGGCGGGCAACAAAAACAAATTTTGATTGATCGTGTTGAGGTTAATCATTGGTTAATAAAGGTCCACCCACTGTTCACCTACGTAATTATAACTGTTATGGAAGGTTTTTCTAACAATTAAATTATTGGAATAATGGACCATATAAAAGCCCGTTTTAATCTCCACAGACTGGTTTCTAATTACATTATGATTGTGTGCAAAAACAAGCAGGGTTATATCTCCGCTTGCGTGCTTGTCGAGTGATAGTTCACAGGAGGAAATTTAATTGCAGTCAGTCACAAAAAAGGGAAAGAGAAATGCAGGATTGAAACGTCTTCGAAAATCGCCTCCAACTCTATAATTATTATGACAAACAAGACTAATCACATTACATATTGTGACTTTGACAAGGACGAAGAAACTTAGCTCGGGATAATGTTTAGAGATTCCAATCTAAGGACAACGACTGGATTTTTTCAAAGCGTGGAATTTAATTAGCAAACTGAAAATCGGACTGCAGGATCTAGAAAAATAACGACTTATCATTATCATCGGATGCGAGACCATCGCGCTAATGATTGCCAGCATGAAGGACTAATTGTGGGGATTAAAGGTCAATGCTTTTGTCGCATCTTTGAAGCACGAGCGGTGAATGTTTGATCAATACAATTTCTTTATACATTTAATTGTTTAAAATTTACGCATATCCTAAAAAACCGGATACCTTTACGAGTGAGGTATTTCATTTTAAATACATTCCATCAAGTATAAATTAGGAATTAGAAGTACAGTCAGGACATAAAGTCTTGGCCCTCGACCGCGAACAATATCGACAAATACTTGGAAAAGACACTCAAAATAGGTTTGTGAAGGCACTCGAGTCGTTTTAATAACGAGGTTTTCACTTTCAATTTTAATTTTTTTGATAAGGCTTGCGAGAATCTATGCACATTGTTAGCGGTCTAGGGCCTTTACTTTATCTCCTGAGTGTACAAGAGATACATAGTCAAAGAGGTAGTGAACATTTTTGGCATATATTATTGGGAAACGAAACTTTCGTCTTACGCAAAGAATAAAATGTTCCAACGTTGTTTTATTTTGAATTTTGAGTTCAATATGAATACCTGCAAAAATAGTTTGAAAAATTACCTCTCGGATAGCCTTTACTGGCACTAATTCGTAATAATTGTATGGACAGTAACAATGATTTTAGTTGGGATGAAAGACGAAAGTTTCATTTCCTTCTAGTAGGTATATCATTATACCAAAACGGAAGTCTGTCATAAATCTTGTGGGACAGAGGCCAATGGCGGCGATTTTAATTTTTCAAAAATTGACATCTCGCAAACGGTAAAAAAAAATCGGCAGACCATTATGAAATTTGGTTCCATTGCATTACCGTGCACAAAGGGCAAAGCGACGAAAACTTTTCAGTTTTTTCGGTATATTTCTAGAACTAAGCCAGATATACCTAAAGGAAATGAAACTTTCCTCATACGCACAGATGAAAAAATTCCCCCGTAGTCGTATTTTGAATTTTGAGTTCAATGTGAATATCTACAAAAATAGTTTGAAAAATTACCTTTCGGATAGCCTTTACTGGTAACAGCTGGTATTAATTGTATTAGCGGTAGCAATTATTTTAGTTGTATGATGTAGGACGAAAGTTTCATTTCCTTTACGTATATTTTGAATTTCTTTACAGGTTCTTAATCTACAACTGACAAACACAACTTTTTTTGTAATTAAATAAAATTTCGTTCCTCTCTTTAACGTTTGCCAGTTGCTAATTTTAGAAAAAATAAAATCGCCGCCATTAGCCCCTGTCCCACAAGATTTACGGCAGACTTCCGTTTTAGTATTTTCCAGCATGAAAATACATAACTATAAAATTGCTAAGTTTGCTGAAATGACATACTAAAAATATTCACTCTCTCACGGACTATACAGTATGAGTCAAATGGGAGCGGTCACAATTTATAACTTCTTTCGTTTCCAACATATCAGAACCATTTTTGGGGAAATTAAATGGATATCTACATTTCGATAATATCGGTGGTTCAAAAATGTTTTTATTTCAGTGTATATTGCTTTATTGCATCTATAAGCATTTTTGCTTTTCATCATACCCTTTATTTTACTATTCACTTTATCAAAAAATTGTTCCATCTGATATAAAGGAAGATATAGAGTAGTCCCTTCCGTTTGACTCACCCTGTAAGTGCTGACTGCTGAGCGTGAAAGTTTGGCCGATGAACGCAGTGAGTCAGGCAATCCATACGAAGCTCACAATGTCTCTTATACTCCTAACACTCCTAATGGCATACTATTTTTTCTTCAACGAACTGGAACATTATTTCGAAAGAAAAAATGGGTAGCAGAGAAGCCGTCCCAATTCTTGAAAATACAACCATTACCAAAATTTTTCTTAACCTTTTTAGGTACAAGTCAATTTACTGCAAACATTTGATCATTTTTGGGTAACTAACGACCTCGTTTCCTAACATAGACAGTCCGTACGCAGAGTTCAGTTCCATGACTAAAAACGGGACAAGTTCGTTCCAAGGAAATTACCTTGCTCAATTTTGGCAAATTTCTAGCAAAATTAGTTAAACCTTGACACCCGCATAATTTATTTGACAAAAGCTCGCAGCCATGTCAAGGTAATCAGCAACTCCAAATATGTAAAATGAGTTTCAACTAAAGCCTGCCGTATAACTGTCTCAAATGAACAATTTAGTGTCTCGAACAATAAAATTTGATATGTTTACACGACATTGTATGCAAATGGAATTTTAAGCAACAAGTGACCGAGGCTTGTAATTTGGTCAGTTTTCATCTGGAAATTAAACATTTAATAGAACTTTCTCTCGACCTTCATCTAAAACCACTTTTAGGGTTTATTATACATTTTAATTTTCGACTGATTGGGTATTTTATGGAGTTAATTCAGGTAAGGCACGTTTAAACTTTAATCGTTTAAATTACAATGCACAAGGTCTCTTATAATTGCGGCAGAGAACAGGGAGCCGTCTCTTCAAAGAACAAGTTTATTAAATAGTACTTTTTAAAAACGTTTCCCTATGGACGACTATATGGCTCAAAAACCTCTCGACCAAATTCATGCAATTACGCATTAGCTCTCATAAATATTAATTAGCTCGGCTTTTCCCCACGGAGATCCATTGTTACCAAAATAGAAGTTATTTTTCATTCGTGAAGGCCGGCCAGGATAATAATTGAAATTTAATAAAGAAAGCGCGTATTTTCGTGGTTCATTTGTTAGGATGATGGGGCTCTATTTCTGAACGCGTCCTTGTCAAGTATTCGAAGCTGATGATGTTTTTGTTGATGATGATGACAATGGATCGACACGAGACTGCTTTAATGAGGTCAGTGCAGCTTTCACACAAAGCTCCAGGGACGGACCAACTCCGTAATTTAAACTTCTTCCTACTTTTATAGCCTGAGTTCGCTTTTCCATTCTAGATTTGCATACCTAAATACTTCACTTATTTTCGCAGGAAAAATCCAAATTACATCTTTGCCGTGACGGCACGCTTTCTAAATCCTTCAAACCAGGAAAAAAATTAATCGGGGCCTGTATAATAAGCAGGGTTCATGTTATTGCCTTCCCTTTATGGCAGATGCTTTTGCAGCTGTTGGGTCTGAACGGGGGTAACCTACTTCAATATTCAGGATAACTAACTACGCGAGATTATTTGGACAGCGATTTAACGTAACTGAGAGATGAGGCAAGACTCAAGATATTTCATTTTGGGAGTAGTAATGAACTGTAACCTCTCATTGAAATGAATTGCCAAGAGCATTTATTAGCACGTTTGTATTCATATAGTGAATAGCCTTCACATTTGCACTAACCTCTTAGAATTAAACCAATTTTTCAACAAATTTGAAGCCAGAGAGCAATCAGGATAGATCCGTGATCGGTTGGCTGCGCGGCTTTCTTCAATCAAACGGTTGTAAAAATGGGCCAAGAAGACAAAGAAACGATCACAACCACCGTGTTTCCTTCCTCTTGTAAAGATATGCATATTGAATCACTCCAGCGATTGACAACAATTTGGCCACGGTCTAGTTAAGAATATATCCTCTGATGTGCCGAACAGAGCATCCCAAAAATTTAATGGCCTTGGATGTTTAACATTACGGTATTTACCTAAATAGTTTCTGATCGCATGCTTGACTTCTCAAACGAATATCACAAATACAAATCATTAATCGTTAATTTACGAATTCCTGCGAAAAATGGAGGATAATAATTACAACTGAGTGCAAGATAATAAATTTCAGATATAAATAGTGGGATTTAATTGAAATTCTGAATGCCTACGGTGAGAAAAAATAATTGTCTTATTAATTGTTGAGAAAAGCGATATTTTGCGTACCGATATTGGTGGAGTTCCAACTCGTTTGGAACACGCCTAGTCTGTGAACTTCAAGGTCGATTCCTTGCAGTTATTTATTGCCCCATATTTACTCATTTCCACTCTTTGTTTATGGGATGTACGGTGGTTTTTATGCAATTCATTTTCTATAGCCTGATGTATTATTGCAGGCTCCTTGTTATATTTTTATTGGCATGAACTGCGACGTGTATTTCTATCTAATTGGAGTTGCACAACGTTGCAACACGCGGCAATGATGGACGAGTGATATAAAAATTCATGTCGTTTTGTGTTACAGCTACAGAAAGTATAACGAAGTGCAGTCACAATCACAAAAACTGCCGAAGAAAACGATTTAGGATGTCCGTGTAAATATGGTGGATGCGCCAGGTTAGCATACGAAGTTCATTGCAAACGCTGACATCACTTTTCGTGACTCTTAGAATAACTATTGTACTTAATAAATTGTCGAATGTGTTGGACATTAGGATATTTGTGAATATAAACCGGCAGATCATAAATTTGAAGGGACCATTGTAACTCGTACAAAAGACATCATCACTAAAATTTTTCTCAATATAACGTGATTGTGATGTTAATGCATTCAATCGAGAACATAATAGCAATCAGTTCTCGATCGACCAATAAAACCACACACAAAAGCACCACATTCTATTCTTCTAAAAACGAAAAAAGACGAACAATAAGGCGTTTGTTTTTTATCGACGGAACAATGTTACTTTTATCGAGCGAAAGGAAAATGATTTTTTCCAAAGGCAACGATTGTGGACTTAACGGATATTGTTTTTGTGCCACTAATTGCATTATTTCAATTTTATTGGCAGATCCGATCAGCTAAAAAGTTTATAATAAAAGGCAGTGGGAGGAATTAATTAGAATCCCACATTTCTGGGTGTAAAGGACAACTGGCTTGTTAAAGTTCATCTTGTGCATCGCAATCAATTAAGTTTTATAGATTGATTGTTATAAAATCGTGATCGTATAAAAGGTGTTGCTTCGTGTCTTTGTTATTATTATTTATTGCCCAGAATTTTTTATCCTGCGTCCTTGTCATTTATTACATATTATTTAGATGATCTGAAATTTTGTTTTATATGGAATAAATAATGAATTGCTTTATAACTTTGGGCAAGGTTGCCACTGTAACAAGGAAGCAAGAACAACAAAAAGTTACAGAAGTTTATAAAAGGTGTGGATGGCCTTATAATGAATTGACATGATGTTATTTATTATTTTTAGAAACTGTTTGTGGTTTCCATCAACCACAGCTTTATGCTAGAGCTACCTAGTTGATCAACGACATTAATTTTAGAGTTCCTTTAAAATAAAATGTTAAAATCTACATTCTTATACTTATCAAAAGACATGCAACGGCCATTTTCCTTGAAAATATAAAATTTAATTGAGTCACGATTGCGTGTTCTGCCAAAATTTGTCTGAAAACACCGTTACTCGCAAAATCGCTTGGATCCTTGACATCGTTATAAATAATATTAAATCATCGTACCAGTAGTAACCCTCTTCAGTTGTTCTAACGCCGCCATCACATATGGTTTCGCTCCACCTGCATTTCCGGTGGAACCAGTAATAATTACCATAATATCTGAGCAGGTTATCGACTTTTTATGGCCAGGGCGAATGTCAAGGTTGTGCTTTTACAATAATAACAATAAGCGAGAGAACGTTACGCTCGAAGACTTCCAGACTCGTGGATTTACGAGATTACACGCCGAGGTGATGATGGATTAGAAAGTACCTGGAGGGAAGTGTGGATTTTTGCCTTTTTTAGCCCGGGAATGCCACGGGTTTATGCAATCGGAATTTTTCGCCAAATTATTGTTGTTAGATAAGAACACTTCCTGGAACAAAGCAAGCTTCCAAGATTTTATCCCAGCAGCGGGCAATATTGGACACGATTTTGTCCCAATAAATAGCTTTCTGCTTGGGTTTGAGTCTTGGTTTCCACGTCCATGTTTTGATTCTATGATAGTTCCAAAGGTACTCTTGCTTCTTGCTTGAATCTTTCTCTATTTTGCTTCTTGCTTGCAGTCTCTTTATTATTCTGTCATAAAATTTTTACGTTTGAGGGTCCTGTTTATCTGAAATTTGTATACCACAGAAGATGTTTGCACACCGCAGCGAGGGTTGCGGATGGTTCAGGTCTGCAAACATACTTTCAAACAGAGGTATACACAACGTTTTTTGTACAAACATTATTCTTTTTCCCTTACTTTAAAATTATTACAAACATAAATATTCATCAATAATGTTTTAGATAGAAAAATAGTTATGGTGTTAGTGGGACCCGTCCCTCTACAGAGACGGGAAGAACGTCTTTCTTTCTTTGTACGACGTTTAACATTTGCCGTTTGGAAGCTGGGAATATTATATTGTGTAACTAGAAGGAAAAGTATTATATTCCGGGACGAGGGTGCGGCTGCGCCTTGTCCAGCAACCATCAGAGTCGCGGAATATATATTTTCCTTCGTGTTGCACATACTATTTTTTCGTCGATCGCGCAACTAGACAGAAATAATGAAATTTGGAACTATTTTTTAAGGGTACAGGAATATTTTGCCGGCCTAGGCCGGAAAAAGCGTTATCCCTGTGCAGCTAGTGCGTGTTGCCTAGCGACGTAGTCCTGGAAACATAAGCTTTCGGATGATAATTGCATGTCCAGAATGTGACGTTTCCAGTACGATTGAAGAAAAATGTTATTTTAGATGGAGGCACGCCTTAGCAACGGTCTGCAAAGTAAACTGGCTCGCAAATGTTTATTTTCTGTCATCAAATGATGCCTACAAAGTTGCCTTTTTTTTACCTGACGTACAAAAAAACTGGTTTTAGAAAAATGTCTGTCTGAGTGTCTGTCTGTGATCACACATTATTATGTCTCTATAATCTGTTTAGAGAAAATTCCTTAAATTTTTGTCTTTCATTGTTGACGGCTTTTATCCAGAGAGAGGCTATGAACAGGATCTCTTGTTGTCTAGATTTGGTTTAAACTCTCTTGATACTATAGTCTGTCCGGGATCCACACGACCGGGATTCACCCTATTTCCATGGTGAATCATTGTTGTCAACAATGAATCGCCATGGAAATCGGGTGAATCTCGGTCGTGTGGATCCCGGACAGATATTAGAAGAAAATTTTCTTGTCACATTTTTGTTCAAGTTGCTTAACAATTGATGATTTTAGTAAAAGGATACTTACTCGAAGCAACGGTCGTCAGTCTAAGGGTTGCCAATTTTGGTGATTAATGCATTACCATCTGGTGCTTTTGGGCGCTTTCATCTCATGACATTTTGTGACAAATTATTTTTGTTAATCGTTATTTGTCATTCTTGTGTCACGGCAATCTCAAAACTGACAGAGCCGATAATACAGCCAGACTGTTTCACCTTCTGCGTATACTGACTCCCTTCATGCAGTGGAATTATTGAAATAATCAATAATATATTGTATTTCAATTCTAAATCCATGTATCTTTTGTATTCCCAGAATTAACGCTCGTCATATTGTCATGTCACTTTTTATTGTAAATCTGCTAATTCAAACTTTTTGCGTAAGTCTCCTATTTCGGTTATGTGCAATTGTTTCTATATCATCTCTGATCATACTTATATTAGATTACACACCTTGTGTAATCAAACATCAGTTCCTCTTTGAAAATGGACCAAGCGTTCAACCATACTTATATTAATTTCGACACTGTATGGACATTGAAATCGCAAAATATGGAAACATTTGGTGTTTAGGTAGTAATCGGTTTTTGGTTTCTTTATTAAGCTGATATACATGTAATAATTTGTTTAGTTTATTATTTTCTGTAATTGGGTGTATACCTGTAGAAACATATTACCTTATTATTATCACGCTGCAGCTCAAACTATTTGACGTATCGAGATGAAATTTGGCATACACATTGTGTGAACACTTTGTAGGTACTGAATAGATTTTGGACCACATCGGCACACGGAAAGTGCCTTTTTGGCACATCAACTTTAAAATTTGAAATGCAAATCCCCATTTTTCGCATCACCATAGGAAAGCTCTTCGAATTCTTCTTCTAAAAATGTATTCCCACTTGGTGCCTTTTTGGCAAAAAATCGGTGCCGTGAAGAAAACATAGTATACATTATACATACAAGGTGAGTCAACAGTGCTGTAAATCGATTTGCAGGGGTTCAGAAAAAAATGGGCAGCTACGGAAGCGGCTATAGAACCTCTCCACTTGGTCAATTATCCAATGCTATATCACCTATAAATTTCAATCCAGTCTCTAAGAGAGATTTTCAAAATTTTTATTATTTATTGCCAAAAGGGCACCATAAATAATTGCATTCTTGTACACAGAATTTGAAGACCTTTCATGTGCTGATAAAACAAATGGTGTTCATCTTCCAAATTTCATAGTTGACATGCCAAAAAGGCGCTTGTTATTTGGCCAATTGCCACCAAAATTAGATAAATTTTCCTATTTGCTATATACCTAAATTTTACTCCACCAACCTTAAAACGTTTTCTGTAATTTTTCAAAATTTTACGATTTTTTGCCGAAAGGGCACTAAGTTTGAGGAAATTTTTGGAGTCAGTTCATGTGCTGATAAAGAAAATGGGAGTTTATTATTCAAATTTCAAAGTTGATACGCCAAAATGGCACTTGCCGTTCGCCGATTACCACCAAAATCAAATCAGCTCTTCGGCTGGCAATGGTATCTCTACCTAGCAAATTTCAGCCAAATGGATCAAGTAGTCTTCGAAATTTCGAATCTTTTGATATTGTGCCAAAAAGGCGCTAAGTGTGAATACATTTCTAGGTACAGAATTTGAAGACCTTTCATGCGCTGATGAGAAAAATTGGCGTTCACAGTCAAATTTCATAGCTGATGCGCCAAAAAGGCACTTGGCGTTCGCGGATCGGCAAGAAAATTAACTGAGCCCACCAGAGGGCCACACAAACCTTCATACCAAATTTCATGAAAATCTGTTCGGTAGTTTTCGAGGAATCTTGCTCATCACATACTCTCCTAAACGGTAAAAGATACGGGTTCGGTTAAATTACAGAAAAGTTGCGCTATTTCTTGGCTATTAAGAATCCGAAGAGAATTCTCTCATATTTAGATTCGTCCCTGAGTTATCACAAAATAACTGAAAATTGTCAATTTAACCTAATTTAACCTAACGGTTGATGTTATTTAAATGAAACTTGGAACTTTTGTATTTTTGACAGCTGTCAATTGAATGACATTGACATAAATTTTCTAGACCTTCTAAGTTTTGAGTAAAGACAGTCAACTTTTGATTCTTTTATGGCCGCCATATTGAATTTTGACATCATCAAATACACAAAAAAATTGGCTTTTCAAAAATTTACTCAGCATGAACTTTTTTGACAGATGTCAGAATTTGAAAATTGGTATGTATAATTTGCAAAATCAGCCTAAACTTAGGTGAAAACCAATTGCAAAAAAGTACGCCAACTACTTCAATTTCTTATAAAATATGAAAACAATTGAATTCATCAGTAATAAATTACGTCTTGCGGTCGTGTGATTCAGGCTTTCACATACTTTTTCAAAAACGTGAATGTTTATTACATTTTTGGGAAGCTAATTTTTTTGTGTATCCGGCGGTCTTAAAATTCAATATGGCGCCCATAAGAAAAAGAAAAGTTGACTGTCTTTATTCAAAATCTAGAAGGCCTAGAAAATTTCTGTCAATGCCATTCAATTGACAGCTGTCAAAAATATAAAAGTTCCAAGTTTCATTTAAATAACATCAATCGTTAGGAAGATATTAATTTTTCTTTAAATTGGCAATTTTCAGATTTTTTGTGATAACTCAGGAACGAATCAAAATATCGGGGAATTCTCTTCAGATTCTTAATCGCAACTTTTTTGTAATTTAACCGACCCCGTATCTTTTACCGTTTAGGAGATCCCAATGGTGAGCATCGAAAAATTACCCACCCTGGTATACGTACATACACATACATTTTTTAAAAAACACTTTTTTGTGATCCTGCGACCTTGAAACGTAAAGATCTGGTGTTATCTCAATTTCGAATTTTGGAGTGATTGCAGTGACCTGTATCTCCCTCCGCATTCTCCGCATTCTCCGCATTCTCAAGTATTTTCCTTTTTACAATTTTAAAATTTAGAATTAAATGACTCTGTTGACAAGGTACAAGGTCATTCCTATGACACCAGGTTTGAGTGGTCTATAATAGTCATTTTTCTACAAACACTATTAGAAACAGTTGTTTTAACGTTTGTTGACAATTGTTAAAAGTGGCGTTTTCTGACACCAGTATTAAAAGACATTTATTTTTAACGCTGGTGTTAAATTAACAATAAATAATCTTAAACTGCGGAGAAGTTGCAGTTTATTTGCCGCAACAACTACATATTACAATTGTTGCAGACATTAGTAGAAAATTTTGTCTATTTGTTTGAAAATAAAATATTGTATTTTATTCGGAGTTTAAGCGACATTATGTGATTCGTCCTTCGTCACATAATGTCTTACTTAAACTCCTAATCTCCTAATAAAATAAATATCTATTGCTAAGAAATTATTTATTATTATTGCTAAGAAACTAAAATTAAATTTTAATAAAAATGGTAGATACTAAGGTTTTCGGCTTGAACAAAAATCAGCCTTCAAATCCGTTGATGAAAATAACTGCTATGCCGTAGAAGTTAAAATACGTACTTATCATCACAATCATACAAACTATTCGAACTAATTCTACAGTAACTTTACCCGGCGCGGCGCATTCACCAATTTTGTTATTTTTTTATTTTTCAAGGATGCTGGTTTGCGGTTTATTAAGAATCGAAATATTTGAATTTACAAATTTACAATCAGGTTTCTAAAATCACATAGAACCTACTTTTTGAAAAACCTCTCTCTGCCTGTGATCACGTTACAGGAAAAACTACTTATAAATATCGAGATGATATTTGGTTGACATATTCAGTGGGCCGCTTCTAGGTGCTGATTAGATTTTGAGTCAAATCGACTAGTACCTAATCGAGGAGCCTTTGATAAAGATTTGATGTCTAATTATTTTTTCAGTATCGCTCTCAATTATCATGCCCTTTACTGCACTTGTAAATCTATTCTATAGTTTTTCTTGACATTTTCTAAGCTATAATATATCCCCCATGGAGTCCGGGAACCACTCCCATGAGTTAATTCAACACAATCTTCAATAGGTTTCATTATTACCAATAATTCAGTCAAATATCTGTCAGGCACCTAGTGCGAATTTCTGTACCGCAATCTGGAATTACTTCATACCACACCTGACAAAAAATCTATACCTATACAAGCTATTTTGAATTAAACTACATAATGTTAGTCATGTTCCACGTTAACAAGTCTATGTCCAGTTATTTGTGCTGTAGCAATAAACTAGGAAAAACGACTTTTCATTTTTCCTGACCGATAATTACAATACACGATTTTTTGTGGAAAAAGATAATTTATTCCTGGCTTTGTCTTAGCGCGTATAAGATACGAGCTGGCTGATATTTAAATGGCATTAGGCAACCCAAAAAACGCAAGGTGTGTGCAAGATTCCTACCTGCTTTGTAAAAATTACCGTGAATTAACATGACGAAACTAGTTTAATTAGTTGAATACACAATGCATGTTAATAAAATTTTAGATCTGATATTTCTCAACGGCATTAAAGTATCATAATGCCCCTTAACATTTCAGTGAACAATGTAATCTGCAAGTAAAAATCTGCTTAGCCAACATATTAACAAGTTAATTAGAATAATCTATAACCCAGTTACAACCGATTGTATCTTTCGATTAAAAATTGACAATGTACTTACAGTGATTGCGACCTGGTCTCCCGCATTTTTTCTTCTTTGGGTGGCGAATTTCGAACAGTTACTCTGCCTCGCATGCTTTGGTTGGCTCGAGCTTGACGCGGTTGAAGAGGAGGAGGAACGTCTTTTAGGCCTTCGGCTATGGAAGCTCGTTGAACTTTTTTCACGTCTTCTTTGTGCTGTGGTCTTAATGGCTCTGCCCTGTACTGATCAGAGATTCCATTAGAAATCTTTTGACTGACCGCGACGGCACCGTTAAGAACAAATTTTTGCGTTGAGGGGTACTTAGCGCTTGATCTTTCCGCATAGCCTTGCTGGTTAGGGAAACCAAGAATCTGGTCAGGTTTTCCATCGAATTTACTCTTTTCCAAAGATACTCCATGGTATGGCTTACTACTGACTTGCTGGATAATCTGACCGCCTGGTCGTGTCTTAATCGACGATCTCACCACATTAAAACGGCTTTGTTCCGGCAAACCAACAGTTTGTTTTATTGTTGATTTTTGAACTTGAGGTGCTGGAAATTGTTTGGTGGTGTTTTCTTTTAATCTATCGTTGAATTCTTGTTGCCAATCTGTTTCGCATTCTGGAGGAGGAGGTGGAAGAGGATCGTCGTTGTTAAAAACCTCGTCATCTAGAACAGTTGGTGGGCTTGGAGGTGGTAGATCGGGACTTGGTACTCTTTTTTCGCAAAATAAATCTGGGAAGGCAGTTCTTAGGTGTGGATTTTTGGGGGGTCGTTCAGGAGGTTTATCCGGGATGTAATCATCTACTGAAATTGAGGGCCCCACTATGATCGGGCCTAACAAATCCGTTGATAAGCTACCACAAGAATTACTATACTGATGTTTCATTGTCTTATTAATACACTCAGTTGTTTTTGCCTCACGTGATGCTAGGCTACTTCTCTTAGAATTACTACCAGATGCATAGTCTGAAGCTGAAGAAGCTCTGCGTGATGGAAGCTGAACCTTCACTCTTGGCGGAGGTTGAGGAACAGCTGTTAAACCTTGCGCCAACTGCGGCTCAGATCTCCAAGTACTCTTAGTATTATGTCTTTCATAGAACGACAAAAGAGCTTTCTTCTGAATAGCTTTGAGGGTTGGATCAGGAACTTTATGTTTCTTGTCTGGGTCTAAGTACGAATATTTTTGTTGTTTTTCCAATTCGCTTATCCTATCTGCTACTGATAACGTCGAGTTTAACCTGGAAAGAATTATTAGTAAAACTAACAATAAATTATTCCCTCACCTGCTTCCGTCAGTTTCTTGCACAGTGTAGGTGTTAACTGCAAAAAGTTTAAGTTTATTGGCGTTATTATTTCTATTTTCTCTGTCTTTCCAACTGTCATTTTCAGCACCCATATATAAAACACTTTCAGAATGATGTCTTTGAGGAGTTTGTACTCTAGCACTATGAGCAATCAATTGTCTCGACACTGAAGAGTTTGAGGAATTGGCAAGATGTGTGCTTGAACTACTCACTGAAACGTCACTCATGGATCCGTGCCATTTCAGAGTTTCACTAGAAGACACCGAACCCGAACTTGTCGTTACTACACTATCACGTCCCTCCCTTCTGGTGCGTTCTTGTTCACGCTCCGCCTCCTCCCAGGAGGGATGACTTCGATTCACCGCAGCTTCACTATCCCGCCTCAATCGATCCAGAAACGGGGTGGAAGTAGAATCTGTACTCGAAACATAACTGTGGTATCCCTCTGACTGTGCGTAGGATAACTGTTTTTGATGCAGTTGAGTTAGCACCCCTTCTTCGTGTTTTGAACCCATGGAACTGAAGAGAGAGTCCTCGTAGCTCCTAGTATATTCCATGAATTCTTCGAGGCCGGACTTGGTGAGGTGAGGGTGCGAGTCGTAGTTGAATTTTAGGGGTTCTTGGTAAGAGCGGGCGTATTCCTCGAGGTCTGCTTGTGTTAACTGGGGTTTGTTGCTGGCAATATCCCTTTCGGGGGGAGATGGCACCATGTAATTCATATCGCCTAAGGGCTTACCATCACGATCGACGTGTGATAGGTACAAGCGGTCGTTGAGTGTGTCGTAGCGGGATTCGTACGTTTCCGGAGGGATTTTCTCACAACGTTCCATCACAGTTTTGAGTTTCTGCAAGCAAATCATAGTCAGCAAACAATAGCAAAATATTATTTCTAAACCTATTTGCAGATTTACAACCCCTGCCGTCAAAACTGAGACGTCCTGTAGAGTAAATTACGTTCGGTCATTTGGCAAATTTAGCGAAGAACATTAGCAGTCCATACCGTTTCCGACAACCGGCTATGTGCTTAATAACATACTATTAGATTGCATTCTTTCTCCCGTTATAAAAATGTGTAGATTGTATTTTTGCGAACGAGTCGTGTGTGATGATTAATGAACAGATAATGAAGTACTAATCACTCACTTGTTGCGTATAAGAAGAATGCTGTCTCTTCATGTAAGGTCGCATATACGTTACGACCTTCTCCTTGGGATAATTGGTATGATCGGTCCATGACTTGGACCTGTGCGAACCACCGCTAGGAGGTCCCCGAAGAGCTTGCGGAGTCTCCGCGGCGGCTGGTACCGGCCAAGAGGGGTACTTCTCGTGTCCTGGACCGTACTTGATTGATTTGAGACTGGATGAGTCCCTAACAGGTGGTGCTGGCGGTGGAGATTCATCTCTCGGTGAGGTAAATCCGAGGTTCTGCTTCTGTAGGTATGAGTAGATTGTTTTTTCTCGGTTCGTCTGCTGTAGGTTAGGTGTGGAACGTGATGGCATCATTGTGATGCTTTTGGCAGGGTGTTGGGATCTTCCTTCGAAGCCATTAGTCCGACTTCTGGAAGACAAACAATAGTTAGCAATTGCGTAACTTTACACCGAGTGGAGGTGTGGAACCCTGAGCCTAGTAACCCAGCAACCTTTTAACAATTATTAACACATTACTAGTGCTGATATTATTATTAATACCTGCTGTTTCAGGTACATATTTTAATCGATCTGACTGATTTATGGATATTACAACAATATGTTGCTACCTTGCTGTTGCGCAATGGACAAATAATACGTTTACTGGATTGTTAGTTTAGTACCCACACAGGTTAACTATTTTAAAATTTGTACCATACCAGATAAATAATCTGACAGACTTGTAATTTATGATTAATAAAATAAAAATCGCTCTGTTTGATCAACCCACATCAGGTTTACTATTCAAACAAGTGACTCACTGTGCATAAAGTGTGGTATACTTGGCCGTGATGCAAATAATTGTTTTTTTCAAAGCGCCGCACCCTACTACAACAATTTAGCTTTGAGATTTTTAAGACCTTTGGTCAAGTGCCATTTAGGTATCTGGTGAATGTCAAAGAAGTACCGCTCTAGATTTGCACGGTCGTGTAGGAATTTATCTCAACACATCCCATTTAGATAACGAAGAGGGACCAACTGTCGATAATGAGATTTCCTTGTAAGTCGGTTCCCGTGACTTTCCCAGACCCACATAATTCAAGACAATGCTCTCATAGTTGCGAATTCTTTATTGAAGAGATCACAGCGTGCAGTCCCATGTTAACCATTTGGTGTGTTCTTAAAACAAAGTCAGATTTATGGGGCGTTCATTCGCTGACCAATTTTAATTGTTGGGTAACTGTAAAACGTTCGTTTTTGCTAATTTCTTCCTTTCTATCTTTGACCTATGGGCAGTCCACAGTGCGATGGTCCGGATCCATTCATCATGGCGGGTGACCCGGACCGGTTGTGCGGGTGTCTGGGCCAGGTCGACAACCAACTGGACCATCGGCCTGAACATATTATACGCACATCTTCAGACTTATATGGAAAGAGCATTCATTAGCGACACCACTCGAGACCCACCGATTAGGAATACGATTATTTTTATTGGAGATAAACGTGCAACGGTTCTTTGAGGACCTCTCCGCACCCAAGCCAAGACACTCGTCCACCAACTAAATCTTATACCTGCTGTTAAGAGTTCGATCTGTTAAACCCATTCATCAAGTTCGTTATCTTCTTTATACACCAGCTTGAGCACCTGAACCCATCTTTAGGCCCACGACGCTTCAAATATGAAATCGGATTTGTTATTTTTAACTTTTACGCTTCAGCTCAGCAGTTACTGAAATCGATCCAAGAATGGAGTGAATTTTCAATAAATACAAAATTTTTACATTTTAGGGTCCTGGGAACCCAAAAAAGTTGTTTTTAAAAATTGCCTATGGTCACGCTACAGCTCTCAAACTATTGAACGTAGGTAAATATCGAGATCAAATCTGGCACACAATGGACACTCACACTTTGTATATGTCGATTAAATTTTGAGACAAATCGGTCGATGAAAAGTGCCATATTGGCACATCAACTTTCAAATTTTAGATGCAAACATTGTCATATAATTACGCATTACTATATTAGTAATTACTGAATTGTCAACAATTCTCTAGTCAGTATGCAGGAGTATCCATAGGCATCACGGAAGTCGACAACTCAGTACTTACTTCGCAGGACAATTCGCCGAACTAATATAAAAATTGCAATATGTCATGAAAATTGTGACAAACAGCTATCATAATAAATTTCAGTGGATATTTGGACTAGTCAAAATTGCCGCTGAAATACAGGTGCAAATTGTTGTGGTTGGTCAGAAAAGCGGCATTTCCTTTCTATCATTTAAAGATATTTAAATGAATACAGGGTGTCCCGATTATGCTTGGCACTATTTTAATCTGAGATTCCCCATTGAAAATGGTGATGATTGATACAAAAATTTGTAGGTCGAAGTCGCTTCCTAAGGGCCACAGCTCCCCAAAGGTGCGCTATCGGGAGCAGTTTTTTTTTCAGATATCTCGGGAACAGACTGTCAAATCTTAATGAATTTTGGGGGCTATTGGCACTGTATGGACCTACGTCTACACTGTGAATTTCATCAAATTCCTACAACGCAATCCTCGTAAACCCAATAACTATTTAGTTATTAACCCTTGAGTTGGTATACCGTTCAGTACCTACCCACTCGTAACATTTGCAGATAAAAATCAAACTGGAAACATTTTACCACTAGTTTATTAAAATTAGCTACCTAAAAGCAATAACCGAGCAGCTTACGGTTATTAAAGTTAAATAAATTACAGCAAGTGGACAGAATTTAAATGAAAAATTCCTGGCTTGTGGTACACCCCATTACGCAATGCGTTGCAATTTGCTGCAATTAATGGATCTTGTTCCATATTTACACCGGAAAAATAATGATGGAAACCGTCTCAAGAAAGTTGCAGCTTCCTAATTTGGATTTGCTGTGAAATATTGTTTAATGGGCGAAAATAGCGAAGGTCATCCCAACTGGAGCATATGTCAAGCATTTTACAACAATAATTTTACAAGAGCCATTTGGTTTGATGCCACTGGGTTTTAACATCCCCAACTCTAAAATGGGCGGTTACTGCAATCACTAAAATTTTCGAATTCGAGATAAGACCGGATCTATACGTTTTGAGGTCTCAGGAACCCAAAAAAGTTTTTTTTAATGTGTCTGTGTATGTACGTACGTACGTACGTTCGTTCGTAAACACGCCACAGCCCAAACTACTCGACAGATTTGGCTGAAATTTGGTACGTAGGCATCTCATAACCCAACTTGGATCTGAAAAGCTGTACTCACTGGCAGTGCCCCTTTGACCAAAAACTACAAAAATCGAGATTTTTATCGGACTTTAAAATCGCGGTACAGCCCAAGCCCCTGAACCGATTTGGCTGAAATTTTGCACATGGGGATTGTATTACACGTCGAAGAGCAGAATTTTTTTTAGATTCAATCGACCCACGGAAAGTGCTGTTTTGGCACATCCGCTTCCAAATTTAAAATTATTCTCTCATTTAACCATCCAAAACAAGTTTTTGAAAGATTTATTGCCACCATCAGAAAGGTCTTCAAATTCTGATTTTAAATAAGACACAATTTATTCGCAATTAGTTCCCTTTGGGTAGAAAAATCGAAATTTTGTAATTACACAGTAACCACGTTATAGCCCAAACTACTGGATCGATTTGTCCGAAATTTGGTACATAGAGATTAGGTGGCCCGTTGAAGAGCTAAAAGGCTTTTGGGTCCAATTGGTCCACGGGAAGTGCCATTTAGGCATATCAACTTTAAAAATTTTAAACACAAGTCACGGAAATCAAAGACCCACGCGTTGGGGAGGTTCCAGCCGCTTCTCTGCTGCTTTTTTTACCAGAAAGTATTAGACGGCAGAAGATTACCTATACATATACAATACCAAAGTACCATGATTTGCTTGACAAGAAATTTGAATAATTGCCCGATGTCCGATGAAAGTACAACAGTAATTTCGTAAACAAACGAGATGAAATTCTACAATCTCGTTACATCAGTAAACGTGAAAACGTGACAAGTGAGCCTAAAAATGTAGAGCCAAAAACCGTAAAGAACGAAATTTTGTGTATATCTCACGGGAAATTTTTTCGTAAAGATGATGTCATAAGATGTACCTTTGCATATTCAACAGACTAAACTGAGACAATAGAAAGATCTACGAACCGATTAAATTTCCAATAAATTACAGTTTCCACTTCTGTCAGGACAAATTCAATTAATTTATTAAAACACTGTTTAATAAAAGGACGCGTGGGATGACTTCTGGAATGTCGTTTGATTTGAGAGGAAACGTTGATGTTTCGCAAGACAGTGGACTTATGAGTACCCCGAGGAGTACCCAATATTTGTACAACTGGCAGCTTTTGAAAAATCACAGCCGTGACATAGATCCAGCTAGTTCAGATTGGTAAACAAAAACGCTGGGAATTCTCTTCTTCAATTGCTATTTTAATTGGAAAAAATGGTAACCCTGAGGATATCGGTCGTACTCACGCAGTGGGAGCATAACGCATTTCTTGCAAACATCCAAGTAGAGGCACTCGTGAACGGGCTTCATGAACAGTTATCGACTACATAACCGGTTACTATTGCAGCTAAAAATGAAATTTATTGCCGAGGTGCCCATTCGGACAAATTTGCATTTTTCAATGAATATGCGATGAACTTTTTTGGATTTTGCAATTCATAAATCACTTGTTTATATTTTTCTACAGGTCTCGCAGGCACTCTTACACGATCAAAGCGACCTTTAAGTATTCCGTTACAAGTGTTTGAGCAATTTTCATTAACTATTCGGCTAACGAAGGAGAAATTTCGTCGGTAATGATTAAAATGTTTAAATGTTTATATGCTCTCGGTTAATAACAACGAGTGGCAAAAACATTAGTTAATTGCTACGATGACGAAGCTGCTTCCACGCCGCGTTCTCTCGTAAAATAATACACATGTAACTGGCAAAAAGCTTCGTAATTGAGCCAGTTTCCTGGCTTTGCATAGCTTAATTAAAAACTATAATTGTTGGAATGAAAAATTTGCACAATTACCTCTGGAAATTGCTAGCCGCACACCTGAAACAAATTAGATACAGGTTTTTGTTTAACGGTGGATCTGTTTGTACAAGAACCGTTTGAAGAAAATTTAGTTCATTATAGCACATAATGAAACTGAAAATGGCTGCCAAGAGCCGGAAGGAAATCGTCTTGTTAATTTTGAACGCGCTCAATCGATTTTAAGCATTCCAAGAATCGATTTGAAATATAATCATTGTCATTTTAAAAGCAAGACAGATATTCTTCAAAAATAACATTTTGGGTTTTCACGACACAGGAAAGAAACGCTTTGATGTTTTTGGCAATTCAATTTTTATGAGTGATTTAGAAACTTCTTGTGTTTTCCTGAAAACGGAAAGCAGAAACACAAAATTAAACATAAGTAAAAAAGTAAAAAAAACCAAAAAAAAAACAAAATTATTTTAAATTGGTTGAAAGCTTGGTCCACTTTCAAAGAGGAACTGATGTTTGATTACACAAGGTAGTTTCAAAGTCTTGTTCCACAAAATTATTTTAAACCAAAGTGGTGTTCCCTACAGTACTTCAAAATCCAACAGAAAAAGATGCTGCTGTCAGAAGTTGGATTCGAATAACCCACGGCCTCAGAGAGGACCAGAACGCTTACAAACCTGCAGTGCAGGTAAGAAAACGGAAGCAAACCTAGAGTCTAGATACCGATTTTCTTCAGTTAAGATACTAGATAATTTTTTTGATCAAACTGGCCTACGGTAATTTAGGTACCCCTTATACAACCCAATGGTGTTCGAAACGCCTTAGCTGTGTAAATCGGTGAGAGACTTAAGAGGATGAATCAAATTTCAACTCTAAAGTGCTTCATAAGGTAATTTAATCTTAGATGCAATCTGTCCTAGGTAACAAGATACTATCAATGAAAATTTATATTCTCGTATCTTGTTATCTAGGAAATAGTGCATCTAACATTAAATTACATCTCATGAAGCACTTCTGAGCTGAAATCTGATTGGTCCTATTAAATCTCTTGTATAACTGGAGAACTATTGGACCCTGAAAATTTTCAAAAACACGGATCGACTCAGAATTTAATACTGAATACTCCATTAGACGGTGGTGACAGCGTTCTGGGACACCCTGTATAATACCTCAAATTACTTTGACATCGTATTGTACTTTCACTAGCAACATCCCCCACACCGAAAATCTTGATTCACATAGCTATGGCGTTTCGAACACAAAGTGCTCATTATCAAAGTCAAAAGTTCTCCTTGGCTAGCAACGTGACCTCAATTTCAAAGGTGATGTAAAATTTAATATGGGGTTATTTTCACAGAAACAATTAACTGTTATACAATGACAATTAGGGTGATAAACTTCATGTTAAAGTTAACATGAGATGAAAAAATTGGCAGTCTCGGAGAAGGTAGAAACTTCTACTTTTTCACAGAATTTGTAAATGTAGCATTTAACTTTATTTAACCAAGGTCGGGCGTGCGGGCGGTTGCCGATGGCTGATGCGCCCGGCGCTCATTTACTAAAATCTAAAATACAAATGTTTTTCAGCCTTAAGAGGCCTCCACAGTTCACCTTCTTATGGGGATTTCAATGCATTTGCGCGACAAATTTACCATGTTATCCTACAGTTGTTCGAGCTGAAATTTGCATGGTAGGGTCTTCAGAATCTTATGCTGCAACTGACTCAACAAATTTTTAAAATTCTAAAAAATAATTGGGTTAATAAGCGATAAAGATTCGACAAAATCGTCGAAAATCTTATCTAACTTAAAAACCGGAAATCGGAAATTTCCTTGAGTCATATCGTAGCCCATGTGATTTAAAGTCCATTATTTCTTGTTTTAATGAAATCGATCGAAAGGTTATGGAGATATTTGATCTCGATGTTTGAGGATTAAAACCTATCAAGCATATTTTGTCCTTCACTACCTTTCTCTTTCTCCGTCTTCCAACTTACAACTATGGTTGCAACCCTTGGGGTGCGGTGTTTGATAATTTTATGACCATTGCAATTATATGCAGGTAGCTTGCAGATTCTTGAGGTAAAAGATGATTATTATACGTAAAAGATAATAACCCGGTGGTAACGAATTGGGATAATTCTTTCACGGGACAAAATTTTGTTAGATAAATTAAGATTTCTTTATTCAAAAAGATTTGTGAGTGCTTTTTAATTTTATAGTATTAAAATTTTTAAAAACAGTTTTGAATTCCCTGTATTTAATTGTGCTTGGGTACCAAGCCTCAAAGTAAAATCTTAAGAAATAACGGAGATAACTGACCGTCCAGGGACTTTGTACTAACCCTGTATAATATAAATTTTAAAGTAAAAAAAAGAAGCGGCTGGAACCTCCCCATCGCGTGGATCTTTGTATTCTGTGTAGATAGTAGTCAATTCAACAGATTTTTTTTTATCCTTATCGTCTGACGTCAGTGACTAATTTCGCAATTTTCTGACAAATACCGACATCACCTCGTACATCACCCATCACATTTGACAATATGTTCCTTTTAAGGTTAATCTTTTGCCACCTTTTTGACAATAACTGCCACTTTATGTCATCCACTGTCAGCCTGCTCCCTTTTAATGAGAAAGAATTTTTTCTCTATTTTCCACTGAAATGGCAGAAACTGTGAGTACATTTTTAGAACCAGAATTTGATCGTCTTTCTAATGGCGACATAAAAAAGAGGCCTTGTATTTAAAATTTTAAGTTGATATGCTTAAATGGCAGTTCGCGTGGGCCAATTGCTCCCAAAAGCCTTTCAGGTCTTCAACGGGTCACCTAATCTCCATGTACCAAATTTCAGCCAAATCGATTCAGTAATTTGGGCTATAATGTATTTTTACTGTTATTATAAAATTTCGATTTTTTGAACCAAACAGCGCTAAATGCGAATTAATTTTGTCCTATTTGAAACCAGAATTTGAAGACCTTTCTGATGGTGACAATAAATCTTTCAAAAACCTGTTTTTAATGGTCAAATGAGAGAATAATTTTAAATTTGGAAATTGGTATGCCAAAACAGCACTTTCCGTGAGTCGATTGAATTCAAAATTTGTTCAGCTCTTCGACGTGTAATACAATCTCCATATGCAAAATTTCGGCCAAATCGGTTCAGGGGCTTGGGCTGTACCGCGATTTTAAAGTCCGATAAAAATCAATTTTTTTTTAATTTTTGGTCAAAAGGGCACTAAGAATGAATACATTTTTAGAAGCAGAATTTGAAGGTCTTTCTTATGGTGACGTGAAAAATGGGGGTTTGCATTTAAAATTTAAAAGTTGATGTGCCAAAATGGCATTTCCGGTTGCACGATTGGCTCCAAAAGCTTTTCAGATCTAAGTTGGGTTATGAGATGCCTACGTACCAAATTACAGCCAAATCGGCCCAGTAGTTTTGGCTGTGGCGTGTTTACAAACGTACGTACGTACGTACGTACGTACGAACGTACGTACGAACATACACACAGACACATTTTAAAAACCACTTTTCTGGGTTCCTGAGACCTCAAAACGTGGAGATCTGGTGCTATCTCAAATTCGAAAATTTTAGTGATTGCAGTAACCTCCCATTTTTTTAAAATTGTGATGGGGTTGGGGAGGTTAAAATTGATCCATTTTTTTTTACCCACGTCCCTAATATCCTCTGAACTGAGCTGTCTTCAATGTTTTATAATATGGCATTTATAACATTTAGGCCCAGTTTTTCCATCTTCGATAACCTCCGGTTTACCTAACCAACAGTTTGTCGCATAGCAACGAGTGTTCTGATTGGCTGTACCCTAGCAACTCTGCTGGTTTGGTAAACTGATGGAGGTTACGGAAGATGGAAATACCCGGCCTTAAAATTTAATCGGTTTATAACTATTTATAAATATTTCATAAGATTCTCTTTATATTAAATCGCATTTTAATTGATATCAAAAAGCTTTTTCGTTTTTGTTTTAATCAGTTTATAACTATTTATAAATATTTTATCATTTATATTAAATCGCATTGTTTTAATAGGGTTATAAATTAAAAAAATAATATTTTGGAATTCTGTACTGCTTCAAATATTAAATTTTAAATGCCGAAATTATTGTTACAAAATATTTAAAAAAAATTGTGAAAAAATATAGGTTTTTATTAAAAAAACTCAAGTTGACCTTGAAAATGAAATTAAATCAAAATGGCGATGATGCCATCTATTTTCCCCCTCGAAGTCATAAAACTTTTATAGGAAACATTTTTTTTCTAAAATGCTCCCTTTTCGAGATATTTCAAGATAAAACGACCATCACCGAGAGCAAGAAT
Source organism: Pycnomerus fuliginosus (assembly GCA_963924575.1). Lineage (NCBI taxonomy): Eukaryota > Metazoa > Arthropoda > Insecta > Coleoptera > Zopheridae > Pycnomerus > Pycnomerus fuliginosus. The sequence goes on along the minus strand of OZ004618.1, from coordinate 20,815,593 downwards.
TCGTTGTTCATTATGCATAATACAGGATAAATTCACTTGTTACCTGTTTTTGGGTTTACCACATTTCACAAATAGAATGCAGCAAGCGAACTGAAGCCTCAGCTTGATAAAGAACAGGGATAAACTTATCTGAACTTGTTGAACAAAGTGAGAGAGCGGTATAGCCTCTGTTAAATTGTTCAAAGCTATGCGGACTAGGGTGTACGTGGCGCTAAAGAAAAGCGAAAATAAAAATTCGTGCCAGATGTGGTTATCGAGGATTCCTCTTAAAATGACATTTTTCGAAAAAATGGCATCAAGGTTTTCGATCCGGCAATGCAACAGTTATCGAATTCGATAATGATAATATGCCCTTTCGCTAAGAAAAATTCAAAAAGGGACCTTTTGAACTAATGTTTTTTATCCGGCAATACAAGGAGCTGTCGAATCCGATAGTAAGAATATGCTTATTTGTAAAATAAATTGAAACACTAAGGTTTTCGGCTTGAAAAAAAATCAGCTATCAAATCGGGTAATAAAAAATACAGGGTGCGAGATTGAAACTCCAGAATGCTATAACTTTGTTATTTGTAGTCAGATTTAAGTAAGCAAAAAACCAGATGAAATGGCTCATAAAACGCTACAGACTCAGAGTAGCTTTGATTTTTATCAACTTCAACTTGAATGTCAACTGGTTGTCAACTTTTCATTTTCAAATGGACATACCCAGTTCTTTTTGCTCAGTCTGAAAGCTAATTTTTTCTGCGTCTTCTGATGTGCAACAAGTCGACTTTGGTTTATAATAAATTTCGAAAATAATTAAAATTATTGTCAACATTTCAATCTTTATATGCTAAATTTTCAAGTGTGCAGCGAAAAAATTCTCGAAGTGCATTTTACATGTTAGAATATAACATATTTTAAATGTTTTGTTAAGTTTCTAACAGATCCACAGCACATTCGAAAATTTTGAGTAGAAAATATTCAAATTTTAACAAAAAGTTACAATTATTTTCAGAACTAATTGTAAACCAAACCCGCTTTATTTCACATCAAAAGATGCAGAAAAAAATTAGCTTTCAGACTGAGCAAAAAAAACTGGGTATGTCCATTTGAAATTGAAAAGTTGACAACCAGTTGACATTCAAGTTGAAGTTGATAAAAATCAAAGCTACTCTGAGGGTGTAGCGTTTTATGAGCCATTTCATCTGGTTTTTCGTTTACTTAAATCGGACTACAAATAAGAAAGTTATAGCATTTTGGAGTTTCAATCTCGCACCCTGTATACCGTTATGCATAGGTTTTTTTCACACCATTTTTTGGCCAAAAGGGCATAAGTGTGAATACATTTTTAGAAGCAGAATTCGAAGAGCATTTATATGGTGACGCGAGAAATGGGGGTTTGTATTTAAATTTTTTAAGTTGATGTGCCAAAAAGGCACTTTCCGTGAACCGATATGGCCCAAATTCTAATCGGCACCTACATCTCTCCCACTGAATATGTGTGCCAAATTTCATCTCGATACGTTCAGTGGTTTGAGCTGCAGCGTGATCACAGACAGACAGACTGTCAGACCGACCGACAGACACACAGACATTTTTCAAAAACCACTTTTTAGGATTCCCACAACCCTGAAACGTAAAGATTTCATGTTTTTGGCGATTCGATTTTTTGAGATGAAAACTTGATCCTAGAAAAATTTTAAGACAAATTATGTGCCATGCGAACTCTCAGATTCAGTTACTTTCAACTGTAGAAATTCCATATTCCTCGATTAGATGGTAAATCAGTAGTAAAAGCTAAAAGCCTGTCGCGGAAGAGGTGTTCCATGCCAAAGAGCGACGTTCCCAAGCCACCGCGGCTTTTGGAATTAATGCGGTTTCAAGTCCGAGATTTCGTATTCCATCATTATTCACAATAAAATATACGCCTGGCAATGATAATACCAAGACAATTTAACAGGTTCGAATTTGCATTCCTTGTGGTCATCTGTAAGACACTCAGCATGTGATAAATATCATTTCCTTTCGTTTACGCGAAACGCTGCCAGTAAATTTCACTTAATTAATCGTACTTCGGTACAATCGACGGATAAACTCGCAACAGGGTCCAAAGGAAACGAGCACTTTCTGCGACAGAACAAATCGCCTGAGTTATGATTATTAAATGTAAAGAGCCGTTAACACGTGAATGTGGAAGCTTTTTCTGACTTAAAGAGGATTAAAAGCCTGGCTTTATACATTGTTATGGCAATTTAAACTCACAATATTGGGATTGTACAGATTTTTCCACCAACAAAACATTCCAAGACTTTTCATTTCGTAAAAGGCGATTGTGTAACTGGATTTTTCAACCGCTGATTATCCGGAAACTTGAATTCTCTGGCGCGCCGAATTATCGTTAATAGAAATTCTTCAGAAAGACAACCAAAGGCAACGGTTTGTTTATTTATAATTACATCGATCTAACGGTCTTAAATAATTCTGTCAGCTCGGCTGAAGAGCACGACATTTCTGTTTTTAGCATTTGAATGACATTATTCCAGAACGCTTTTTGATGCTAGAAAGACGTTCATTCTTAACATTCTTTGTGACATTTTGTTTTCAAGCATAATCCCATATACGTATATACAATCACTGATCATACGAACCCAACTATTCTACCAATTTACCTAAAGTAAATTTAAACAGAGGGCAAAACATTTTTGTTAGATAAGACTTATTTAGGCACTTGTACGTTGGGACCTAGTGCTGAAATGGGTTGCCTTCTGTGTGCTATAAAGGCATTTTTCTGGATCGGGACAATGATACAACCTGAAAACTGACGTAACATAAAACTCAGGGATCGTTAATAATTGTGAAACTGAGAGTATTTGTTCTTCTTCAGATTTCAATGTATAGTTATTGTAGCAATAGTGAAGTGATTTATTAATTCGATTGTAAGATATCGTGAGAAGTCATTTCTTTTCAGTGCAGTTTTTTTGGGATATTAAACCAAATGTGTTGTTAATGTCGAGCAATTACAAGATAAAAGTAAAGGTCATTGCAGATCAACCGATAGATTGCGTAAGCGGATTTTTTGGCTGTAAATCAGGGAAAATACGGTAGAATCACTGGTTCTACAAGTATGTATTCAGTAACAAAAGCACTGGTGTTTCCGGGAAGTTATTTGTTCATGTAGCGAACTGATCATAGTGGAAGACTTCACAGAAACCAACAAAGACGTATGAAACGTTTACATCATAACACGACCAATCCTTCTGGTCGAAGAATTTCAAGATGTAATTTTCTTCGTGTTTTTCTGACCAAGCCGTTTTATAAATAGCAATCACTAACCAGCAACTATGTTGATTCCTTCTCTAAAGCCAGTTCTGCAGGTCAACACTCCAACAAACGCGAGCATGATGTAACCGAAGGATTGACGTCCACTACCGAATGTTCTTCGATTTCACCTTATGGCCTGGAATTGCATATTTGTCGCACAATAAAATTTTCTCGGTATATCTCGCAACGGACCACTGACTGAGTTATTGTTATTATGGGTTGGTCCCCATATTGGTGCCCACTGCAAAATTTGTAGGACAGGATGACTTGTGGAATTCTGTTAAAATAACAACATGAACTGGTCTATGTCCAAGTTGGAACCATTATTTTCCTATCAAGTTGCACAACCCGGTTTTTCTGACCCAGCAAGGTCCCGGGTTTTTATCCACTACGAAACTTTCATCTTGGCCTTAATTGAAGATGAATAGTTGGCAAATAAAACAAGTTCACTGAAAATTCCTTCTTTCACATTGTTTCTCGTAAGTCATACTAATTGCTTCCTGACAGGATCATTAAGAATGCATTATACCACTTTGCTAATTACAGAAACACAGGGGGTTCGGAATGGAAACCGTCATTAGGAGGCTGCTGAAAAAACGTGTGTTAATATTATTCCAGATTAATAATGTCTCTGAAGGAAGGAGCCAGTTAATTGTCTTAGCTTCCCCCAGTGAAATTTCAATGTGCAACAGGTTTAAAATAAACTTTAAAAAATCGATAGGATGTTGCCAAAAATGGCACTGAACGCTAATCCCATGAGATTGAAAACCTGATCGTGTTGTCATCCCGTCAGGAAATTCTTAGCGTTACCAACCAACATCTGCCAGTGAAATAGTTCGCATTTCTTGCGCTGATTTTCTTAATTGCACATTCCGTGGGTTGAGTATTTTGCTGGGATTGCCATACAGGGTGTCCTAACACTAATCCTTCAAACCAGGTATATATTCCTTTGATAAACAGCAAATGGGACGAGTGCGAGGGTAAGCGAAAGAATATTATGATGTGTGGCAGGACTAGTAGAAGTATTCCAAAGTGCTTAAGGAAATGCGTGACGTTCAGCTGTTGTTCTTTATTTCCATTTTCGAAAGTTGGCAATCCTGACAAACGCTAAGAAACAGGTCATTTCCATAATTAGGTTTCCCGAAGCTTTTTCTTGAAAGTAGCCGGTAAATCATTTGAAACACAGGTCCTCGCATAGGTACCTACTGTCGAGGGTACTGTTAATTATGCAGTGCGAGTGTAAAGTCTGGCACAAAATTCAAATCTGCCAAAGTAGCAATAATAAGTTGAGACGATAGAAACTTCTACTTTTTCACAGAATTTGTAAATGTAGCATTAAACTTTAATTAACCAAGGTCCGCATGCAGAGCGTTTGGATAGCTGATGCACCCGGCGCTGATTTATACTAAAATCTTAAATACAAATGTTTTTCACTCCTAAAATGGACATTTTTCGAAAAAATGGCACTAAGGTTTTTGATCCGGCAATATAACAGCTGTCGAATCCGATAGTAAGAATATTTTTTTTTGTAAAGTAAATTGAAACAAGGGCCCTTTTGCCACTAAAATGACATTTTTCGAAAAAATGGCACAAAGGTTTTCGGCTTGAAAAAAAATCATGAAATCCGGTAACAAAAATGTACAGTTATGCATAGGTTTTTTTTCACGGCACTATTTTGTGGCCAAAAAGGCACAAGTGCGAATATATTTTTAGAAGCAGAATTCCAAGAGCATTCATATGGTAACGCGAAAAATGGTGGTTTGCATTTAAATTTTTAAAGTTGATGTGCCAAAAAGGCACTTTCCGTGAACCGATGTGGCCCAGATTCTAATCAGCACCTACAAATCTCCTACTAAATATGTGTGCCAAATTTCATCTCGATATGTTCAGTAGTTTGATCTGCAGCGTGATCACAGACACACAGACAGACAGACAGACAGACAGACCGACAGACAGACAGACACACAGACAGACATTTTTTCAAGAACACGATTTTGGGTTCGCAGGACCCTGAAACGTAAAGATTTCATGTTTTTCGCGATTCGATTTTTTTGAATTTTCCGATCGATGCCAGTAGTCTGCTTCGCGAGCGTAGAAGTTAAAAAAGAAGGTTGACGTGTATTTGCCATTTTGAAAATTCTTGTTATTTGACTGATTTCCTCGATGTTTTTGAAAACCTAGGGTGGCCGTGACTTCGCTTCTGGTCAAGTATCATACACGTTTTTATCCCAAAAAAAACTCGTAGATTCCGAATACGTTGTGAAAAATGTATGATTCCATTTGAAAAAACTAAATTAGGATAATTTCCGGTTAAACCGGAAGTGAAAAAATTAATTGATTACACCATGAAATCCGCATTAAAAAAATTAAATCAACCTGTCCTAGCTTTTTTGTCAGAAATTATGGGAAAGAATTTCAGGAATTTTATGCCAGACTTCATACACTCGCACTGTATTCACTTTGGAAAGCCGACTCGACTTCAATCCTTGTGTTTAAAAATTGTTAAAATAGGGGGGGGGGCTCCAAGTCAACATGCGCATCGGGGGCCCCTGAAGTACTAAATCCGCCACTGGCATGCAAGTAAAGATAGTGATTGCAGATCGTCTTTGATCCGCCGCTGGTTCCTGATAAGAGCAATAAAAAGTTTTTGTGTATTATGCACTTCAAAATGAGTTGGAAACAGACTATCCTCATTCACTTTTTGACACTCTACAGACAAGTAGGAGAAGATAATAAACACTTGAAGATTATAGTCAATAAATAAATTTCATTGCAGTGTATTTAAAGCAGGACTACCATACGGACGACAAACTTGATTAAGAAACTTAGTAAAATAACAAGAAGGTTGTGAGGTGGTATGATAAGCCAATGGCAATGTCAACCAAAAGAAATAATGATAAAACGAATGCGTGTTTGTGGCTAGTTAGCTTGATCTCTACTCTATCAGTGTGAAGAAAGAAAACTGCAAAAAGTCCGCACTCGCAGATTTAAGTACAAAATCATGTTAACAAGTGCAAAATTTCTTCCGCGTGTTGGCATCTGCGGGCCGTAATGGCAGATCGGTCTACCTGCATCCAAGGTCCCATAAACCTTGCGTAATTTGTCGGCTGGGTGCAATACTAATCTGTATCGGGTTTATTAGCGGGCACTAAAACAGGTAGTAACCCAACACTTGAGCCATATTTGCAGATTGACAAAGGCCACCAAAGTGGCGACGCAACAACGACATCTCGATGGGTGGTCTTTGTGCACCTTCAGTAATGTTCCTTTCGATTTCAAAGTACGACCGTTGCCGCAATCGGCCCTGCATTAGCATTTCATGCCAGCATTGTCTCTTGAAGGTGAGTATCGGGTTGCGCTTGATATTTGCAACAAAAATGCATTCAGCCACAAAAAATAAATCCTATAAATCGATTTAATAGCGGAATTTCAACAATGCCATCTGGCACATTAATCTTGGAAACAGACCGGATTCCCACTTTTGTCTGGAGGCATGCGAAAATTCCAAACGAAAAATAATTATAAAATTTAACCACCTGAATGCTCTTGATGTGGGCGTCCAAGTAAAAGTACTTTTCGCTGTTAACTGTGTCAGCCCGAATACCGACCCAATAATTATTAACAACACTTGACTCTAGACAAGCTAGAAATGACAACCAGGGTTACTTAATCGCAATTGCGATTTGGATTTAATCTTTCAATGGAGCAATTTTGAATACAATAAGACAAATCAATTAATCTTGCTGGAGGTTCGGGCGTCTTAATCCCATATTGCTTAAATGTTAATAAATATCAGCACGCTTTGGAATAACTAATCAAATTCACACTGCAATTTCAATTTTGCAACTGCAACGGAGCAAAAATCCGTAATGGAGGACATCCTCAATCATTTCGCTTTCTTATCGACACCAATAAAACTCAAATGGTGGCCTTGAACAACGAATCACTGCACTTGTAATGAGGTTGTTACACGGTTAAGGATCAGATTTCTAACGACTCTTATTGTTGGTGTCAAGAACCTTCACATTTTGCATAAGTACGGTTTGCGATTTCAACCTGATCGTGGAAAAATCAGAGAAGACTGGTAAGGCACCTTGGGGGCTCTTTTGCGTAACTCTATAATGAAGGCATAAAACAAAAATATTTTAATTACGACACCATAGTCTTCAAGATCTGCTTCAATGTTTCACCATAGCTGAGTCACAACCACATATTATAATGAACAATCGTTGATCAACAATAATCGGACACACGACGCCTTGGGCACCAAAATCGACAAATGGAATGTCACAAATAGAACATGTACATAAATATAAAACAAACGAAACTCAAGGTACAAGACGAACAATATAAACGGAAGCAAGAATTTTGGAATTTGCCATCATTTGGCTATGAACTTAACGTAATACCCTAAGGTAACTCAATTACGACATTGAACCTCCTCGCGATCCGTTTCATTGGTTTCGCAATGTAGATCCAAAATTGCAGGCTTTGGATCACACGAAATAATGCCGTATCTCCAGGCATCTGTGTTTCATATTTCAATTAACCAATCACTGGAAACAGCAGACAATTAACCAACAATAGAGTCTACCTCAGGCAAAACAAACCGAGGTCTGAAATAAAATCGCCACGTGGCGTGGGATAAAATGACAATCCATACGAAGACAGCGACACATCCAGACGGACATGTAATAGAACAACGTTATTATATGTAATTAGTCTAAATAATTACAGAGATACAGACACGGCCATCTAATATCCCTAATAGCCATATATTTATCTGGATTTTGCACGAACAATAACATACTATTTACTGTAATAAAAGGATCAACGGTTAACCTATTCAATTTGGCATTTTTTTACAACTTACATCTGATCGTTATAGCTGATCGCGATGTTGAGAGAGCGACATTCTTAGAACCGAAGGGGGTAATTACCTGAAACAAAAAAATGAAAAATACATTAACAGTCTCGTTTCAAAAGTGTATCATTTAGGCCCTCGAGAGAGCTTACACGAAGATTAATAGGCTTGTAATTATGACGAATTTAGGGCAGGAAGATGGCTTATCGGATCTGCGAAACTGATGAGAATGCCAATAGGAAACAATATTATGACTTCAGAAAAAGAAACATTAATCACCAGGAATCGAGGTTGGTATCGATGAAACGAATGATGTTGGCCGTGATTTATTGCCAAAATAGATTGAACAATATTTGTATTTATTAAAGGCATTCAACGATATTCCAATTAAGTCAAGACGATTGTATTACGAGAAGTGGGATAATAGGATGAGGCAAGTTGTGCTTCGTGCTCTATGCAAATTTTCAATAATTACATACCCGCTAACTTGGATACTTTATTAGGAATATCAAACGGGAAATGACATTTCCACAAATATTTGTTATGGTGTGACTCATTTGCATATTCACTATTCACCTGCTAAAATATCAAATATGCAACGTACGTGTTTTGACAAAGTTATGGTCCATTAGTTACCCGTGCACCTCCACTGACTTTTGTGCCCCATTGTTACAGTATATTAGATCAACTAACCATTTCCATCATACTTTTCAAGTTTTCCATTACAATTTCGAAAATAGGAAAAAATAGAATTTGGTTCAAGTATAGGTATTATCCTTGGGTAACGTTACTTATTTGGAAAATATGCGCGAGGTATCATTGAAACACGAGAAATTGTAATAGAAAGGTACAAACATGATTACAGGCAATAAAAATCCAAATTAATGGCGCCCACAGGTAATAATTAAAATTACAAGGGAGTACAGCATTGCATATTAATTTAATTATTATCAACGTTATTCTCAAATATCATAACAAACGGAATAAACGACCCATTTGAATGTATTACCTAAAGTCACACGTACATAAAATATCTTGATGTAATATATACGCGGTTTTCAACAAAGAAACTTGTGGAAACACGGAAGAAAAGTTGCCTTGCAAGGTGAAGTCAGTATTAATGCGAAATTTCGAGTCAAATGGCATATAAATAAATTAATAAATTTTGCTCTATCTTAGTATTTCATGACAATTTCCACCAGACTGATTCTGTAGTTGGGTTGGGAATAAATGCAAAAAAAAATAACTGTATCGCCGACCCCTAAAAACAAAATATTTTCATTTTCTCTCTAATAATCTTTACGTAGCCTAGAACATACAAAATCACATTTTTCAAAAAAATGGCACTAAGGTTTTCGACCTGAAGACAAGCAGCTCTCAAATCACCGATCCGATTTTTTGCCAAAAGGGCACCAAGTATGAATACATTTTGAAGCAAAATTTGAAGAGCTTTAATACGGTGATGCGAAAAATAGGGGTTTGCATTTAAAATTTTAAAGTTGATGTGCACTTTCTGTGGACCTACAGGCTGAGCCTGAAAGACACCGTATCCTTTATACCACAGAATCTACGTTCAAATGATGAGGTTTGGTGCAAAAATTATTGGTCAATTGTAATTCCTCTTGATGTTATAGGTCCTTTAAGGCACTGGTGGGGGTTTATTGCGCATACGTTGATCTAGTGTCATCTCTAGTGCATTTATACGTCATCTGTCACTACTGTCAACAGAATCTGGGACCATACATGGCGGCATGACGTCACGCTTACAGGACCTATAAGACGCCAAAAATCATCATTTCAAAACATTTTTATTCAATATCTTCCGAATGGTGTATAGCAGGATTTTGAATTTTTGCACATCATTGTTACCGACCAAGAGGCTGATGGTACTTTGGACATTATCAAAAAATTGACAGTCTCGGAAACGGTAAACAAAAGCCTAAGAAAAATTGAAAAAGGGGCCTTTTTACCCCTAAAATGGCAATTTTCGAAAAAATTGCACTAAGGTTTTTCATCCGACAAGCTATCAAATCGGATAGTAAGAAATGGTCTGTTGCTAAAATAAATTTAAAGGAGGGCCTTTTTGTCACTAAAATGACATTTTTCGATAATGCATAGGTTTTTTTTCACGGCACCATTTTTAGGCCAAAAAGGCACAAGTGTGAATACATTTTCAGAAGCAGAATTCGCAGAGCACTCATATGGTAACGCGAAAAATGGGGGTTTGCATTTAAATTTTTAGAGTTGATGTGACAAAATGGCACTTCCTGTGGGCCGATTTAGCCCAAAGTATTTTCAGTTCCTCCGAAATCCATAAGATGTCCACGTTCCAAATTTCAGCGAGATCGATCCAGTAGTTTGAGCTGTAGCGTGTTTACAGTCACATAGACACACAGACACAGACATTTTTTCAAAAACCACTTTTTTGGATTTCCAATAACGCAAAGATTACATGTTTCGATTCCAGTAAATGCTCCGCGGACCGTAGACGTTAAAAATCGCAACCTTACAGAGGGCACGGCGCGGCCCAAGTTTTTTGTCCTTGAACTTTTCTATGTTTGATTCTAAATCTTTTTCGGCTCTTAATTTTTTTTGAAAATTGAAACGAACCGAAGACCATGCTTAAAGTAATTACCATAAAACCAATGTTAAATTTGCCCCCTAAAAAAGTGTAATAACCACCGATCTCTTTTCTTCAATTGTGAACATAAATTCTGGCCACACAGTTGTGAAACAACAGCTCTCTTACAAAAACATTGTTGAAATATGACAATTACCAGTTAATTTTTATTGCAATTGAATGTTTTATTGGGATGGTCATGTCTTCGGTTTTTTCAATTTCCCTCGTCAATGGTTGGTTTTTTCAAAAGAAAATAAGAGCCAAAAAAGGTTTAGAATCGAACGGAGAGTACCGCATAGGCAAATTAGCAAAAGATCAATGACAAATAACTTGAGGAGCATCATATATAACAAGGTTGCGATTTTTTGATAATGCCCAAAGCACCATCAGCAGTTGCCTCTTGGTCGGTAACAATGATGTGCAAAAATTCAAAATCCTGCGATACACCATTCGGAAGATATTAAATAAAAATGTTTTAAAATGAAGATCTTTGGCGTCTTATAACATCAAGAGGAATTACAATAATTGACTAATAATTTTTGCACCAAACCTCATCATTTGAATAGTAAATTCTGTGGTATAAACGATGCAGTGTCTTTCAGACTAAACGATGCGGTGTTTTTCAGACTCACCCTGGCATGTGGCCCAAAATCAAATCAACACCTATACAAAGTGCCCACTGAATATGTGTTTCACTTTCAATAGCTTGAGCTGCAGCGCGATCACAGTCACACTCACACATAGACAGATAAAACCACTTTTTCGGATTCCCAGCACTCAAAACGTTAAAGATTTGATGTTTTTTGACGATTCGATTTTTTGATCGATTCCAGTAACTGCTCCGCGAGCGTAGAAGTTAAAAACAAAAAAAATCTATCGATCTGTTCCCCTAAGTATGCATGGTCCTTTGCTTTTCTGATGTGAAATCCATCATGGATCCATCACCTTAAGAAAACATTAGTCAGCCGCAAGTAATTCTTTTATTTCAAACCAAGAGGAGAGAAATCATGTGTGTCCGATAAGGTATCCGTTCAAAAACGCCGTATTTCCCAACAAAATTTAATTGGCCGGCAAGAATTCAGCAAGAATTCCATGATAGATCACCACATTGAATCGAAATGTCAATGTTCCAGCAAGTGCCTGAAGGCTTTCAACCGATCGTGATTGTTATCTAATATCTATCTGTAGTGACACATTTTGATCACCTCAGAGAAAATTAGCTTACTAATTGACAGAATGGCCTTTGTGTCTTCTTTCGTTATAAATCCTACCAAGACTTATTCGCCAGATGTGGGCAGGTTTAAATAAATTATAATTCTTACGTAAGGCAATTTCCGGTAATGTGTGACGAATTATTTTTAATAACGCGAGCAGAACACCTTTAAAGAGATTTCGAGTTAATAGCCGTGAAAATATGAGAATACGTAAGGTCAAGGCGCTGTGGCAATAGTCTTCAAATTTATTACTATTATAATAAGTATAATAAAAAATCGATGACTGTTTAAAAAATGAAACTTTAACCGATCTTCGTGGGTGTTTCATTTATTCGCAATAATTTTCCCTAAAAACCGAAATTACATGTGTAAATCACATCAGACGACAAGATCTCAGTGTTGATAATCTGGTATGACGTTATAGTTATGGCATTTTAGACCAGCATCAGGTAGGTTATATTCTTTTGTTGAAAGTAAGATTAAGACGAACGATGTGAGTCATGGAGAGTTAGTTAATTCAGGTAGCAATTTCGCCAAGTTTAACGATCAATTTTACATAAAGCAATTTTGATTTAAGTACCGTTCCTTCTGTGTTTGGGTAGTCAAATTCAACAAAACCGTTTTGCGAAATTGAATTTTTTTTCTGGGAACCAGATTTTTTCATTCACCCTCGTTTTAAGCCAGCGCAGAAATATTTTAATCCCTGGAACGTGACAGAGTGAATAATAATTAACTGAAAATAATCATTGCGTTACAGTTTGTAAAGTTCATTGCCACAAATATAACAGTTATAAAAAGAATTCTTCACTAAAAATCTTTGTTTTTATCTTGACACATCAGTAAAAACATGATAACCACGACCCATATTCAATCTTACCAGCATATGGTGTGTGGGTGGATCATGGCAAGCTAAGAAGTCATCGATTTTGTGTTGTTTGATTGTGTAATCTTGTTATGACATAGTGGACTATGACGTGACGGGGTTTATGTTCACTGGTGACATGACTTTTCTGTATACGTGACATAGCATGCGCATTGTGTGTGAAATAGCCATTAGTATTAGTGTCATTGTTAACATTAATCTACCAGTCGTTTCAAACAACTAGAAGCTACTGTCCGTGACTAGAGATATCCGATGGCTAATTTCTCCAAAAACGAAGAAGATGGGTTCTTATTGAAAAGTGTGAAAATTGTTGCTCAACGAAGCCTTTTATTGTTTTCATTGTTTTGTTCCACACTTTATCGTTCACTTTCCCACCAAGTTCGCTCATTGCCATAAAAGTATCATAAAATAATTAATTGCATAATGAGTTCCTCTTGCGTTAACGCCGTGAACCACTGAACCAAATCCGACCCCGGCTAAACCCATTACCTGTACGCTATAATAACAGCACAATTAAACGTTAATTGACTGACAACTTCAATAAAATGGCATTTAAAATAAACAAACACTTATGGTAAAAGTGAATCAAAACATAATCACGACTGCCATTAACAAAGGTATCGAAAGTGTGCCACAGCCCACAACTGCAAATTTTTTAACATTTCAGTATGTCCAAAAAATCCGGTTATTTTCGTAAACAAGATCTAGAATTTGTTTAGCGAGGGCAGTTTTGATTAGTTAACTCATTAACACACTCGGACGACTTCTATGTTTGACAGGAAATTCCCTTTCAGAAGTGTTTGCTCTTGAGTATTATTAGTATGCTGAGACTTGTTACTAGACTGACGCACCTGCCTTTAACTAATAAAACTTCTCCGCCTATGCAAAACGGGAGTTGCAAGGGATGATGGTGATGTGTGCACGTAGGTACCCCATAAAACACAGCCATATCTTAATGGCTTTGCCGATCAATTAGCCGAAGTCGTGACAGAATGCAGCGGAAGTGTTAACAACAGAGCTAAGCTGAACGGAAGTCCATAAAATATGCAGAAGTAGTTCGCCGAGCCTTTCCGTCTTATTCGCTTGAAAAACTCTTCAATGAGTACGACATTCCCACGAGGCTACAAAAACTAATTTTCAGCTCATCAATGATTATTATACATACAAACGATCGGTATTGCATGACAGGAAATAAAAATTTTTCAATGCAATCTCATAGAGATATATGCCAGTGGAGCAATGTAAGTGTGCCGCAAACAGTTTTAAACAATAACTTTATTAGCCGTGTGAACTTGGCCCTACATTTTTTCCTAATCTAGAAGAAGCTTGCACAACACTTTTGTACCATTACCATTAGCATAATTCGAAATAAAGCAGCACGAACGAGCTATAAAATCGATTCTAGCACGGTTTTACCAGGTTTTGCGCAAGTTTTTCAAGCAAATTTTTGTGGGTTTCTGAGGAAACGATGGCATCGATGTTTAGCAAACGCGGCATGACACACGAAACCAAATATTACCTAACAACCGGTCAGGGTTCAAAGTGTTTTGAATTTTTGGCTCGTTAAATTGACGATACCATAATTTCTTCCACCTACTGCATGCAATTTCTGCACTAACGCTCAATAAATTCCAGTTATGCAATCATGGCCAATCATTAGCTATTCGATTGAGTGTATTAATCAAATCCACGTCTTAATTAAAGGATCTTTGATCCATTCTTTGAAGCCTTTAACTGTACATTTCGAATAAATCCAAATTGAGGTGCGGCGCAGCAACTAAGGTGAATCATCTGTTTTAGCAATTTAAGTCTCGTAATGGTCCGGTGTCATCAACCATTTTACAAGGCTAACAAATCATTAACACTGGCGTGAATTATTTGTATAGATTTCACCGCAAACCGCTGATTTGGATGTTAGCGAACTACTAATATGGCAAGTTATAAATGTTTGGGAAAAAAGTAGGGTAAACATGACACCAGAACATTTTTAGACGGTTCATATAAGGCAGATAACTGTGGAGGATAGCTGCTAAATAAATTTGCACGCTGGAGTGAATTCTGCAACTCTTCACCTAGTTTGAAAGCGTAAGTCTGTCATGTAGTATGATTTGTGTCCCAAAGAGTCTGTTCTTGTTTATTTATGTACAGCGTCAGCAAAAAGAGGACACTCCGAAAGGTTTAATTCCTTCATGTAGGTATACAGGGTGGTTTCTTTTTCACCGCTCACCACTGGCATCTCCTAAACCCCTGTCCTGAACGGAAAGAGTTACGGATATTTGGTCATTCATAAAACTTAAGCAGTTGCCGTCTAATTAGGGTTGACAAGATCCCTGATGACAAGTATAGGTACCTATTAGGTACTATTAATGTTCGGTGTTCGCACTAGTTGAGGCGGGAAGGATGAATTGTGACACCCGACTGTTGCAAAGGTAAATACGCTGGACGGACTTAAAATTTCTAGGCTGCGTTGAAAATAAAAAAAAAAATTAGATCATAGATCATCAATAGAAAATAAATAAAAGTTTTCATGCTAAATGTACAATTATTTGAATCTTATTCAAAACAACATAACAATGTAAATGGGCTAAGACGGCGACTGCCTGAGTTTTATGATTCACCATTTATCTATCCAGCATATCGGTGAATTCTTTCAGATTCTTAATCACACAAAAAATAGCGCAACGTTTCTCAAATTTAATCGACTCGGTAACTGTTACGAAAGGATCTGCGGCTGAAATTATTGCACTCTGAGACGAGACACCGTGTATACAGAGTGCGAGATTAAAAGTTTGGTCCGATTTTAGTGAACCAAAAACCAAATGAAATTGTTCGTAAAACACTACCAGCTCAAGGTGGTCTTGATTTTTACCAACTTCAACTTGAATGTCAACTGGATGTCAAACTTTTCATTTTCAAAGAGACGTACCCAGTTTCTTTTACTCAGTCCAGTCACTCTAGTCTAACAGCTGATTTTTTCTGCGTCTTCTGATGTGCAATAAGTTGAGTTTAGTTCATAATAAATTTTTTGAAGATAATTAAAATTATTGTGTCACAATCTTTTAAAGCTAAATTTTCGTGTGTGCCGTGAAAGAAATTCTTGAAATGCATTTTACGTGTCAGAAAATAACATATTTTAATTGTTTTGCTAAGTTTCTACTTACCAGATCCACAGCATATTCGCAAATTGCGAGTAAAAATATTCAAATTTTGCCAAAAAGTTATAATTATTTTGAGAACTACATAATTATACTTCAAAACTCACCTTATTGCATATCAAAAGATGCAGAAAAAAATTAGCTTTTAGACTGAGTTAAAAAGCCAAGTATGTCCATTTGAAAATGAAAAGTTCGACATTCAGTTGATATTGAAGTTGAAGGTGATAAAGATCAAAACTACCTTTGGTTTGTAGTGTTTTATGAGCAATTTCGTCTGGTTTTGGTTCACTAAGATCGGAACGCAAATCGCGTTGTGGAGTTTTAATCTCGCACCCTGTAGAAGTTTTCGGTATTAAGCTCCCCACAACCAATTTAAAAATAAGAGGTTACTGCAATCAGCCAAAATTCTAAATTGAGATAACATCAGATCTTTAAGTTTAAGAGGTCCCAGGATCACGAGAAGGTAGTTTTTAAAAAATGTGTGTCGGCGTGTGTGTGTGTACGTGTACGTACGTATATGTGAGCACGATTTCTCGAAAACTACCGAACGTATTTTAATAACATTCTTTATATGGAAGTTAGTGTTGGCCTTCTGGTAAGTTCAGTTAATTTTTTTCCCAATCTGCAAATGACAAGTGCTTTTTTGGCATAAAAACAGAAAATTCGAACATCCAATAACACGCTACAGCCCAAACTAGATGACCGATTTGGATGAAATTTGGTATGTAAAGATACCATAACCCGCCAAAGAGTTTATTCTTGGTTTATTCTTCGGCAAATGACAAGTTACCATTTTAGTATATCGACTTTGAAACTTCCATGAAGTCTTCGAATTTTCTTTCCAAAAATGTATCCAAACTTAGTGGCCTGTTGGCAAAAGATCGTAAAATTTTGAAAAATTCCAGAAAACGCCTTAAGGTGGGTATGGAGAACAATGTGTAGAGGTTTCAGCCGCTTCCGTAGTTGCCCCTTTTTTACTTATACTTATATGCATTTTAAGAAATTCTACATTTTCATTTTTACCTGAAACTTCACTGCTCACTATTGGCATCTATTAAACGGTACAAGATACGCAGTCGGTTAAATTAAGAGAAAAGTCAATTCTTCGTGAACAAGAATCTGAAGGGAATTCTCAGATACCTTGATTCGTTCCTGAGTTATCGTAAGAATTTTAAAGACTTTAAAGAAAAATTCATATACTTTCTTACGACTAAAATGTCTTCAATGTTAAAAGTAAATGACTTTTAATACTGGTGTCAGAAAACGCCATTTTTAACAATTATTGATGTCAACAAACGTTAAAACAACTGTTTTTAACAATGTTTGTACTTGGTTTGTAGAAAAATTAATTTTATGGCGAATTTTGTCTTCTTTTCTCTATTTCAATTTCTCGTTTCACGGATTTGGTCGACTATTCTTATTTAGCATTATTTTATTATTATTTTATTAGCATTTGTTTAGCATGCTTTTCGCGGGGGACTACCGGACTACCGCCCCCCACATCCCCCGACTAATGTTTTGTGAGCGGCTCTGCTTTTTTCATTAAGTTCAGGCTGACTTTACAGTTTACTAATTATTTATACCAATTTTCAAATTTTGACGATGTGTCAAAAAAGTCCAGGTTGTTTACATTTCTGAAAAGCTAATTTTTTGTCTATATCTAAAAATGTTAAAATCCAATATGGCGGCCATAAGAAAAAGAAAAGTTGACTGATGTTGCTCAAAATCTAGAAGGCCTAGAAAATTTCTGCCAATGCCATTTAGTTGATAGCTGTCCCGAGTTTCAGGCAAATAGCGTTATTCGTTAAGGAATTTTTCTTTAAAATTGCAATTTCAATATTTTTCGGGACAACTCAGAAACTAGTCGAGAGATATTCGGGGAATTATCTTCAGATGCTTCATCAACCAGAAATAGCGAAATTTTTCTCTAATTTAACGGACTCCGTATCTTTCACCGTTTAGGAGATGGAACCAGCCACTTGGAGTCAAGTTTAGCAACTTTTTCTTATAAAATTTTTTTATACTTACGACTTCGTGATTTTTGGTTTCTTTATTTAATCGCTGTAGGCTGAGATTTTGCAGCTCTACATGCGCATGCATAAGAAAAAGAACAGATTGATGCGCTTAATATTATTAACCGAAATCTTTCAAAATATTTTAGTGGTTCCAAATCAAAGTGAGACATACTTAGATGCTATGCTGTAGTCTCCGGTCGTATAGAAATATTTAGGTCCGAAACTCATTCCGGCTTCATTGTTGGCAGACACCACTGATCCAAAATATTTCAATTTTTTGCCATCAGTATATGACTGGAGACTGCCTCAGCAATGCACACCAATAAAGCTCGTTTGTGTTTTAAAACAAAGTAGAAGGAATGCATAAACCAAGTCGTATGATCGAATGACAGTAACAGCGAGAGTAACGGTATATACGTGTTGCACATCATCTTCATCATCACACAATCACACATAGGTGCTCATATCCACTCATTTATTAACAATTGCCCTCTGATGCTTCGACACTGTATATCGCTTTACTTATACATTGACGCTTGAAAGGGGTTTTGTGGTGAAGGATGATGCCATTAATAAACGGTAACATGATGGCCTGGCCACAGGATTCGATTTTCTCGCTTCACCCAACGCTTAAGTCTCCGCGTTAAAAACCGAAAATCCACTTTCTAGCAGGAAACTAGCGCGCTAGAATTTCAATTCAAACAACTGTAAATCACAGAGAGTAACCACACACGTCTACAAAATCAAAACGTAATTATAATAGCTAATGACATGTCATATCCTCAGCTCGACCCACCGTTAAAGTCTCCAAGAAATTTTTGCCAGACAGGTCTGATAAAGTCTTATAAATGATTGAGCCAAGGTGTGTTCCGGGAATAAAGATCGAGATGGATGCCGGTTAATTGCAGCTAACAGTAAAGACGCTGATAGAAACGGTCAGTATGTCTATACAGAAAATTGTTTCACTAATGCCTCTTACAGTTAAAACTAAGCATAGTTGATTAAGATTTTCGCCATCCTTTAGAATTTTTAGGCGGATGCCATGAGGAAAAATAGAAGCTGCTAAACTCTGCAAAATTGATGCTCCAATTCGTTTTTGTCCGATAGTGAAATGACCATTTCTTCGCTTCAAAGGAATCTTAATATCTCGTAAATTGTAACGTTAAGAGAGCGGTAATAAGAACAAAAGATGACTTTTATCAACTCGGAATATTGCCAGCCATCGCCAGTTTTATCTAGCAGTTTAATTGAGCTGGCGGATTTTTGGCATACATCCGAACGTATAAAAAGCGTGGAATGGTTGAGTTTAAAGAATGTGTGGCTATTAGTCGGTAGCACTTATCTTCCACATTCATTAACCAGTTTAATGAGGGAAGGTTAATTTTTTTGAAATTAGCATATCACAGGCGAATATAATTGGTTCACTTGACGCTGGTAGGAATTTTTCCAAACATCAGCTCAACATAATTGCACCTTAAACAAATAGGTCTCATAAAAGCCATTTAAGTTGCAATATCTGCGTGCTTTTTATTTGCCGTAATAATTATAACAGACAACAACCATCCCATAAACTTCAAGTATTCCGAGAAGTGGAGGCGCCACAGACCTCGTTTGCTCAGTACACGTATACTTGTGTTTTTTTTCCCTGAGAGAGACTCATTCCCAGTCATTATAAATATAAATCTGTGCTAGATACACGAGCGAAAAACACATCTGGGCAAGTCGTCTCCGTTGCACTTGAATGTGTGGTAATCTTTGGTATTACGTAAAGAAGGTATTGAAAACAACCGTCTGCATTCTCAGCTTCTTGGGCGAACTTGTATGGATGTTCCGAAGACATCGACGAGCGGACATCTTGGCGCCGTTCATGTCGACGGTCAGTAAATGTCAAGGGCAAACATTCGCTAGAATAGCACTTGGCGCTTGTCTAAGATCTGATCTATGCGAGTATTACTTTATTTATAGCAGCTTCAACGAGAACGTCTCGGGGCGCTCTGGATCGCTGCATCTCTTCGAGCCGCCTCAGAGCTAACGGACGTGCAAGAAACTCCGCCATCATTTATGTCTTTATTGCTGGAAAATATCATGATCCTGAGCGGATCATTTTTCAGTTTAGTTCTCAATGCTCCTATATGAAATTCTGTTTATCAATCAATCCTCATGTTAGAGGAAAACCCCAACCTTTCAAAGCACCTATTTACAGAATATCGTATCTAGTGGCTCTATTCTAGGATTTACTTATGTTTCAAAATCAACAAAGATCTAATGTGTTTTATTGTTATAGCTCGCTGATGCTTCGGGGAACTTCTTTTTATGATGGCGTTCGCAAAAAAAGATTCGCTGATCCTTCCTAGTATGGATCAAATCTAGCAAACCCCTACCTTTCACGCACAGTTCTTGACTTGCCTATAGAAAACTAAACATCATCACAATAATAAATTTCTATACTTCCACGATATCCGGGAATTCGCCAGATCAGGTCATTAATGGCTCAAAGCTAGAAGCTGTTGTAACACTGTTATTAAAACTAGACAGCTGCTTTTATTTTCTGTCATTAGATATGATTGTACGAGTTGCATACTTAATTACACTCAGCCTTTTACGTCTGGCACATGCGGAATACAAACGTAGTAACCTACAAGTAATTTGGAAATAAAAAAAAATCGGCAGCTACGGAAGCGGCTAGAACTTCCCCACTTGGTGAATTATCCAATCCTATTTTTAATTCGCAGTCTACGTCCTAAGGGCGGATTGTATAAAACTTTTAATCCGGGCTTAAATGTAATCCAGGATACGTCACTTTGAAGCATTATGATTGGGCTTTTCCATAGCAACTGATCCCGGATATTTTTAATCCCGGATTAAAAGTTTTATACAATCCACCCTAGTGTTTCGGGAGTTTTTCAAAATGTTTATTATTTATTGCATTTTTGGAAACAGAATTTGAAGATCTTTCTTGTGCTGATAAAACAAAAGGTTATCATTTTTCAAATTTCATAGATGGCATGCCAAAAAGGCACTTGTTACTGGCCGATTGCCGCCAAAATTAAATAAATTTTCCTGATGCTTGTTACACCTAAATTTTACATCACCAACCTTAAAGCGTTTTCCTTGATTTATTGCCAAAAGGGCACTAAGTTTGACATTTTTGGAAACGACATTTGAAGACATTTCATGTGCTGATAAAGAAAATGGAAGTTTATTATTCAGATTTCAAAGTTGATGTGCCAAAATGACACTTTCCATTCGCGGATTGCCACCAAAATTAGATCAACTGTTCGGCTCGTAACTGTACCTTTACCTACCGAATTTCAGCCAAATCGATATAGTAGTTTGGACTGCAGCGTGTTATTCAATGTTTCTTCGAAATTTCGCTTTTTTTGGTTTTGTGCCAAAAAGGCGCTAAGTATGAATACATTTCTAGATACAGAATTTGAAGACCTTTCATGTGCTGATAAGAAAAATGGGTGTTCATGGGTCAAATTTCATAGTTGGTGTGCCAAAAGGCACTTGGCGTTTGCGGATCGGCAGAAAAATTAACTGGGGCCTTATCCCCGACTTCGGCGGATCTCATCCGAATGCACATCCGCACGAAATCGAAATCCGCACGGGCGACTCTCGGATCGCCAAACGGTATTCTCGAGTCCCCCTCCGCCTGTTCGCATTTCGATCGTTTCTTCCGCCCGAGAAACGTATGTCGTAGCGTAACGGCATTCGAAAACCAATGAGAGCACCGGTTTCGCACGGCGCGGCGGTCAAGTTTGAATTTATTTGATAAATCGCAACCCAAATAAATGCAAATATTCTAATTTTACAGTAGATGATTGGGTGAAATTAAAAAAAAAGACATTTTATGTTCAATATTGCTATTTACCTTCATAGTTCATATACAGTGTGTCTCATTTTAACTGGAACCACACAAATATTTCGGTTAATTTTAACCGAATCAATGCGTTCTTTTTTTCTGCATCTAGAGCTCCAAAATCTGCACCTGTGTAATACTCAATTTTTTTTATAAACCGAAACCCCAGCCTACTGCGATTTAATAAAGAGGCCAAAAATGACGAAATCGTATTAGGCATTTTTTTATCGAAAAATATTATACAGAAAAGTTGCTCAGGATCGCTCCAAATGGCTATATCCGAAGTTTCAGGAAAATATAAAAATGTTGAATTTCTTGAGAAAGAATCAGAAAATAACGAAAACGTCAATATTTTTGCAACATAACGGGTGATGTGAAATAAAAAAACAATGGAAGCGCATGTGTTTGCTGTTTGTGGCACATTGCAACAGATTAGTTGGGATGTCCCTTGAAATCGTTAAGAAAAACGAAAATTTTACTCTATCTTAATAATTTCAACTTTTTCTGCGATTGTTAAGTTTTATCCATCCATAGCCGATAGCAAATGTCAAATCAATTCATTTCAATTGTATTGTTATTTCACAGCACCCATTATGTTGCAAAAATATTGAACTTTTCGTTATTTTGTGATTCTTCCTCAAGAAATTCAACATTTTTATCTTTTCCTCAAATTTCGGATTTAGCCATTTGAAGCCATCCTGAGCAACTTTTCCTTATAAAATTTTTCGATAAAAAAATGCCTAATATGATTTCGTCATTTTTGGCCTCTTTATTAAATCGCAGTAGGCTGGGATTTCGGTCTATAAAAAAAGTGAAGTATCAGGCAGGTGCAGATTTTGGAGCTCTACATGCAGAATGCAGAACATGAAGAATTTAGTTGATGCTGAGTTATTGATACTTTTTTGGAAGTTTAATGTTTCGTTATTTGTAAGTGAGAATATTCTGCAATGATTCGGTTAAAATTAACCGAAATATTTGGGTGGTTCCAGTTAAAATGAGACACACTGTAGCAGGTGTAAAGTGTAAAGTATGGAATAAAATTCCTTAAATTTTTGTTCTTGATTTGTGGCAAAAATCCTCGGACAGGTCAATTTTATTTTTGTAATACGGACTTGATGGAGGGGACAGTTATTTTCTCACACTTTCGGTTTAACCGGAAATGGCCTTAACTTAGTTTTCTCAAATGGAATGACACTTTTTTCTCAATGGATTCGGAATCTGAGAATTTTTTAAAGTTAGAAATATGTATTTACCGGAAGTACAGTCACGGCCACCCCAGATTTTCAAAAACATCGAAGAAATCGGTCAAAAACCAAGATTTTTGAAAATCACAAGTACCTACACGTCAACCTTATTTTTTTGTTACAAATTCAACTGCTCGATTACTTTTTTTAAAAATTTTTTTTGCTATTTTGGCAGATTGTGAAAAATGAAAAAAATTGAAAAAGCAAAGACAAATAAAAGGAAATGAAATTGAAGACATTTTCCTAATCGCCCCATTAAGCATAAATAATAAGTATTAGCAAAATAATCCAACGGTAATGATTTTTGATATAAAAATTGAAAACCGAGTTGAGCAAGCAGCATCTACTTTCGTGCAAATGCCTCGATCCGCCTGGAATTATCATGCGATGCTGACGGTCGTACGAAAAGTTCCACATCGCCCGAGATTCGAATGGTACGGATCTCGAGAATACCAAAGTTGGAGGTTCGTGCGCAAACCGCATCACTTTCGCACAAAACGAGATCCGCCGAAGTCGGGGATAGGGCCCCTGGGCTCACCAGAAGGCCTACATAACCCCCATTCCAAATTTCATTAAAATCTGTTCGGTAGTTTTCGAGAAATCTTGCTCACATACGTACATACGTAGGTACATACACACGTACATTTTTTAAAAACCACTTTTTCGTGATCCTGGGACCTTGAAACGTAAAGATCTGGTGTTATCTCAATTTCGAATTTTGGAGTGATTGCAGTAACCTCCCATTTTTATATTGGTTGTGGGGAGGTTAAAATGCAGCAGAGAAGCGGCTGGAACCTCCCTATCGCGTGGATCTTTGTATTCTGTGTAGATAGTAGTCAATTCACTCAATTCAACAGATTTTTTTAAATGTTTTTCGCCTGTGCCTAATTTCGCACATCACCCATCACATTTGACAATATGTTTTTTTAAGGTTAAAATTTGGCACCTTTTTGCCAATAACTGCCACTTTATGCCATACCCACTGTCAGCCCGCTCCGTTTTAACGAGAAAGATTTTTTTCTCTATTTTCCACTGGCAGAAACTGTGATACAGTTTTAGAACCAGAATTTGATCGTCTTTCTAATGATGACATAAAAAAGGAGGCCTTGTATTTATCAATCCAGTAGTTTGGGCTATAATGTGTTTTAGTGTTATTACAAAATTTCAATTTTTTTTACCCAAAGGGCTGATTATGCTGACAATAATTTTTGAAAAAAGTTGTTTAGGATGCTAAAATGGGAGTATATTTAAAATTGAAAATTGATGTGCCAAAACGGCACTTTCCGTGGATCGATTGCATCCAAACATTCTTTAGCCCTTCGACGTATAATACAGTCATCAAGTACAAAATTTCAGTCAAATCGGTTCAGAGGTTTCGGCTGTATCGTGTTTTTAAAGCACGTTAACAATCCCGAATATTTCAATTTTTGTCAAAAAGGCACTAAGAGTGAATACATTTTTAGAAGCAGAATTTGAAGGTCCTTCTTATGGTGACGTGAAAAATGGGGGTTTGCATTTAAAATTTAAAAGTTGATGACCCAAAATGGCATTTCAAAGGTTGCACGATTGGCTCCAAAAGCTTTTCAGGTCTAAGTTAGGTTATCAGATGCCCACGTACCAAATTTCACCCAAATCGGTCTAGTAGTCTTGGCTGTGACGTGTTTACAAACGTAAGTACGTTACGAACATACACACAGACACATTTTAAAAACAACATTATTGGGTTCCTGAGATCTCAAAAAAAACCGCATAGATCCGGTCTTATCTCGAATTCGATTGCAGTAACCTCCCATTTTTTTTTTAATTGTGATGGGGTTGGAGAGGTTAATAATATTACCTAACCTGGATATCAAGATCTCAACTAAACTGAGTTCCACGAGACTTTGCAACGTTGGCAGGCATAGAGCAAAAATATGGTGCAGACGGCGACCAGATACTTTTGCTTTGCAAACGCAATGGCCATACGTGACGAACTAAATTAGGTATTTACTGTGCAAAACCGATTGAAATAGCAGTATTTTAAGTTCACCTTTGTAACACGGGCTTGATAAGCCCCGCCCACCACTGCAAAGTCTAATGGAACAGACTTTAGATACATATCCTTGGGCCGTTTTGTTTTACAATAAAAATGCCGATTTTATGTTGTGGTCGGCTAATTCGCCCGAAATTCTGGGGAACCCAATTTATTTTTTGCAATTCTCAGTATTTCACCACGAAATTGAGTTTGTTTCTTCCGAACTGAGTTATAATGACTTGCTAATAAAGACCTGATGGTGAGCAAGGATCATGCTGTGGGACAGTTTTGATGATTACAATTTGGAACTTTAAATTGAACTAAATTTCAGGGTAGAATATAATGTTCTCCCTCGAAATTCCACTTTGAGGTATATTATGTTTATGTAGGTATTTCGAATACTTAGTTAAGAGCATATTCACGAGTCGCTACTGCGGAGCCCAAATTCGCACCTTCATCATCAATCCATGATATGTAGATGCTAACGATTCTTTAGGACGTTTATTCGTCGTCAAAATAATCAAAACAAATCCATCATCTGTAATCAGCGGTGAAAACCACAGCATCGACCTCTAGGAAACTCTAGCGTGGAATTCTTCCTATTGTGGAGGCCGAAACATACGAAGGAATAAACCATTTAATGATTGTATCGAAACGATTAATAACAGGATTTTTGTAATACCTGCTATTGTCATTATACACACCTCATGTCGATCAATAGATAGGTAAAACTAATGTAAGTGCTTCAACCCGACACCAGCGCAATACGGTTGCATAAACCTGGGAGTGTTAAAAAAAAAGACTCTTCTCCAAACATTAATTCGGGTCAAGATTTGACGATCAATCACGTTTCCAAACGGTTGTTTTATTAACTAATCCAATAACAACAGACCCACTAATAACCATTGGCCGTTGTTCTAGATTCTTCGCACCTCGAACAGGAACAAACTCCAGGTGACAGGTGGCGAAATATTTATTGAACTTAATGCGATAAAACCGAACAATGGGGACATAATTTCAGGAATTCATAACAACCGTTCATTTCTTATCGGCCATTTGAGAAAAATCAATTTTGCTGCAAGAAATTGAACATTGCAATTAGATGTGGTTTGTGTAACTGATGGCCGACTCGCGTTTTATGTACACAATGACCAATATTTCCCATAAAATAAGTAATCGATCCCGTAATTGAACCAAATTGAAATCGTGATTAATAATAACTTTGATCTGAATGCTATTTTAATTACAATAATTGCGAAACACTTACTACTGAGTAACGTGGGTAGAGTTAATCGATTCGGAAGCTTACCTGAAACGAAAAAAAACGAAATATGAAGAAAATGGTTGCGGTAGGATAGAAAAGAGCGTCTTCAAAAGGGAAGCACACCTGACTCACCTAAAACCATTTGTTAAGGGCCTTTTGTGCATTGACAACGCTATCTCTGAGACAGGAAGTTAGTTAATTGTTATAGGGCTCAATTTAACGGGAATCGGCCTGCCAAGTTTCCAAAATCAAAATCAGAGACGTACCTACCTATGTGTAACTATAGCGTTCATTCACAGGCGATTATAAAGGTAGGGAAAAGTTTCCTATATGAGGACCAGGGTTGAGCAGACTTAAATCACGATTTGAATCAACTGATTTTTTTGAAAAAATCATGATTTTAATCAATTTATTAATTTTATTATAAAAAAATTGGCAATCTCGGAGACGGTAGAAACTCCAACTATTTCAGAGAATTTGTAAATGTAGCAGTTAACTTTAACCAAGTCAGGATCAGTGAGTCAGCGTCGGCGCGTGGGCCGGGTGTCGAACGCTGATGCTGTGTTGCGCATTGTGCCCGGCATTCATTTATTAAAATTTAAAATACAAATGTTTTTCACACCTATTACATTTTTCGAAAAAATGATACTAAGGTTTTCGATCGGGTAATGCAACCGCTATCGAATTGTACAGGGTGCCCGGGAATAACGTCGCCATATTTTGGGAGGTGATTCGAGAGCTAAAAATATGAAGAAAAGTTCATATGAACAAATGTCCGAACGGGCCTCATGGGGGCGTTACAGAGCTTAGAAGGTGTCTCTCAAAAACAGGTATTTATTAATTATTTTTGAAACGGTTGGAGTTAGAATGACGAAATTTGGGTACTGAGGTGTGAGGTAATTTTGGGGTGACATATTATCTGGTGGGAACAAGACAGGTGATTGACGACCATACGCGTGCGAAACAGGGGGGCTTAGGAAAAAAAATCCCACAACATTTTTTTCTCTAGATTTCTTGAATTTTTGACTTCAGATAACAATTCTCCATAAAAAATGTACTCTTGATACTAAGTCATAGGATCAACCGTTGTCAAGAAAAACGCGATTAAAGCATGTCATGCATATCGTAACCATCCTTATGGAAAATGGCTTTCTGTCGGATTGGCTGAAATTTTAGTATGTTGTAGATTTTGACCTCCTGATCAAATGTTATCATTGCCCCAAAGAAATCGTACGGACAGTTTTTGATATAGAGTCTGCCGAAGATAACCTTTTCCCCATAAGGACATACACATTTTTCGGACCGTCGTAAAAATACTCTTTTCAGCATAATAAGCAAACACACCCATAAGACTCCTGTATAAAAGTATATTAATAATATACGTAAGAAAAGTGCCCCTGGATTTATCATGTGCTATTATGATGGCAAAAATGCAAATTAATTTTCGCTGCATGTAATTCTTATGTGAAAATTTTATCTTCGGCACCCTCTGGAGCAAAAACTGTCCGTACGATTGCTTTGTGGCAATGATAACTATTGATCAGGAGGTCAAAATCTACAACGTACTAAAATTTCAGCCAATCCGACAGAAAGCCATTTTCCCATAAGGATGGTGCGGGGTCCTTTATAAATGCAAAAAAACAAGTTGGCTTGCTTCACAAATGTCGACAGTTTGTCACTAACGACTACAACCCGTTATTCTAGCTCCAACCGTTTCATAAATAATTAATAAATACCTGTTTTTGAGAGACACCTACCTAAAGTCTGTAGCGCCCCCTGGAGGCACTTTCGGACATCAGTTCATGTGAACTTTTTTTCCTATTTTTAGGTGTAGAATCGGCCCCCAAAATACGGCGACGTTATTCCCGGACACCCCGTATAATAAAATGCCCTTTTCAAACACAGGAACTTTTGCCCCTAAAATGTCAATTTTCGAAAAATGGTCTAAGGTTTTTGATTCGTCAATGCAACAGTTCCTCCGAAATCCATAAGATGTCTACGTTCCA
This sequence comes from Pycnomerus fuliginosus, assembly GCA_963924575.1. Classification (NCBI taxonomy): domain Eukaryota; kingdom Metazoa; phylum Arthropoda; class Insecta; order Coleoptera; family Zopheridae; genus Pycnomerus; species Pycnomerus fuliginosus. Next base: position 20,787,149 of record OZ004618.1, on the reverse strand, counting down.
ACGTTTCAAGCAGATCGGTCCAGTAGTTTGGGCAGTAGCGTGTTTACAGTCACACAGACACAATCATGGCAGTATCCAGCACAGCCAGTAAATTCAGGTAAATTCCATGAAGGGAGTATGACGTATTTAAGTAGCTCTCTCACATGCGTTTCACCAAAGGATCGCTGGCTGTCTGGTGAGGTGCGCTAACTGGGGAAAACGGTGTGTTTTTTGACCCGAGTACAAATCAGGACGACGCTTATTTTTTGAATTGAACAGATAGGTACTGAAATCGACCGAAAAATCGAATCGCCAAAAATATCAAATCTTTACGTTTTATTTTCTTGCTATATTGGCAATTCTATGAAAAAGTAGAACTTTCTACCATCTCTGAGATTACCAATTTTTTTCGTTGGCTCCAATATGTATGCATGATAAGCAAGATACTCAAGATAGTGAAACGCAGTTAATTTGTTTATGTTTTTAAAAATTTGTAGCTCTTTTAGTTATCTTAAAAAAAATTACAATTTTTTTAAAAAATCCTGATTTGATTTATTTAAAAAAATCATGATTTTGTTCAACCCTGTTGAGGACATACAAAAATTTGAGAAAAACTTTCAGTTTCGGAGACGGTAGACTTTTTCAGTCACAGAATACATACATTACCTATTGTAAAAAATATGTGCAGCAACTAACGTGATGTAATCTGCACAAATCAGTATTATACTCTGTCCGGGATCCACATGACCGAGATTCACCCGATTTCCATGGCGATTCATTGTTGACAACAATGATTCACCATGGAAATAGGGTGAATCCCGGTCATGTGGATCCCGGACAGACCATAGAAATAGAATTTTCGACCCTAAAATGACATTTTTCGAAAAAATTCCACTGAAGTTTTCGACTGTGAAACACAACAGTTACAGAATTCAATAATAAAAGCCAGAAAACGGCAGGAACCTCCCCATTGCGTGGTACGAAGTGGTAAAAACCTTGGTGATGCATTCCGCACATTTTGGTAGTCGCTGTATACGTCAATATGACGTCACGCTGATCAAAATTACACGGGGCGAGATTTCCTTTTTTTGACACGTCAGCAGTCTTAAATATGTTTTTGCACAGGGTTGATTCTGGGAATCCCTAACTATGTCTATAATACTGAACTATCAATACATTTTTAGAACCAGAATTTGATCATCCTAATGGTGCCATAAAAAAGGAGGCCTTGTCTTTAACATTCTAGAGTTAATATGCCAGAAGGGCACTTTCCAGGAACTGACTGATTATAAACTTCCGCCATCTCCAAGTACCAAATTTCAGCCAAATAGGTCTAGTAGTTTCGGCTATAATGTGCACAGTTCAAAATAGTCGCGGTGTTAAATTTACTCCGAGGTATGTGGTTAACTTTGGTGTGAAAATTGACGATTTGTCGGTGTAAACGACAACACCAAGGCATGTGGTTATCTGTTAATCCGCCCTGGTGTTAAATTGTACTCCTCTAGTGGTGTTGATTTTATTTTAGGCGGTTTATTTTACACCGAGGGTGTACTTTGGGTGTACTTCTCTCGGCCCTTACACCCACGGTGTTAAAAACGTTGCGAGCGTACCATTGCGACGCTCAGCTCCAGTGCTCCACGTTGTGTTGTGAATTGTGCAATGGTGATTGTGGTGAAGTGAGGTGGTGATGATTGTGGTGACTGTGGTGAAGTCTTGGAAAACTGTAGAATACAATTCGTCGTTTTGTGCTTTTATAACAAATAATTCTCATATAACTCACTATGTAGAACTCATAGATTTAGAATTATTACAACATAAGGAACCATTTGAACCAAATCAAACAATTAATAGTCAAACTGTAATCGTGATATGCTTGTTTAACTCCTTAAATTGTTCAATGTTATTTCTATGTTGTTCAATGTTATCTCTATATTGTTCAATGTTATATAGCGTTTACAATTAATAGTCAAACTGTAATTGTCCCAAATATTCTTTTGTTTAGCTCCATGTTAACGGTACAATATAATACTGTAATTGTACTCAAATATGTTTTAAACAGGGTGTCTCAGAACGCTCGTACCTCTTTTAGACGGAGTATTCAGCATTTAAAGGAGGTGCGAGCGTTCTGAAACAGCCTGTACCTATATCTCTTTATTGTTCAATGTTATAGCGTTTTTTTTGTAATAAACACACATTCGTGAATTAAGGGCTTTATTATTATTACAGGCGAGGCGGGGTGGGGATAACACCAATCGGTGTCAAATTCACCACTTTTAAGGTGTGATAATCACCCATAGGCGGTGTTAAAGTTACCACTTTAGGTGTGAGAATCACCAATTCCATGGTGTTAAATTCACCACGTCAGGTGTGATAATCACCAATTACGTGGTGTTAAATCCACCCCTTTTAAGGTGTGATTATCACCAATTGCGTGGTGTGAAATTCACCACGAGTGTATGGTGTACAATATACACCGTTTTGGTGTGTATCGATTTTTTCACCGTTTGGTGTTATTTTGGTGTTAAATTTTACACCGTATTTTGAACTGTGTGTTTTTAATGTTCTTTCTTTTACGATATCTTGCCTAAAATGACGTTTTTCGAAAAAATGGCACTAACGCTTTCGACCAGGCAAAACAACAGCTATCAAATCCAATAATGACAATAGACAATTATATATATCAAAAGGACAATAACGAGAGCACTAAGTGCGAATACATGTTTAGAATCATAATTGGAAGGGCTTTCCTATGATGATGTGAAAAATGGGGGGTCTGCATTTAAAATTTCAATTTGAGAACCCTAAAACCGAGACTTGATGTTTTGGCGACTCGATTTTTCGAGCGATTTTAGTAACTTGCTGCGCCAAAGCGTAGAAGTCAACATTTTTCCGATTTTCCTTGTACATGTATGAATTCGACACTTTTCATTAAAGGTTTAAATCTCATTTGTTTTTTTTTCCACAACAATTTGGTTCCCAACAATCCCAACGTGTAATTAAAGACAAGTTAAGCTGTGCTAGGCTGGGGTAATAAGCACTAGTTTTTAAGAAATTTTATAGAAAACGAACAACGGAAATTGCATTTATGTAAACCACTTTCGCTCATTGCTGCCAACTACCTAAAGCAGTTAATTGCTTGGCTCCATAAAATTAGCCCCAGAATCATTTTCGCTGATTCGATTATAATTTAAACGCGTCACGCAGGTGTCGTCCGGGGTTAAAAAAACTATCCCAGCAAAGCATGCAGGCTGCAAGGGTTCAACGGCAACGTGATACCTACCTAACCAAGTTTTATGTATTATCAGGAATGCTAAAACCACTGATCGGCTAAGATTTTATTGTGTTTTAAAACGTAATTTATTGACCCTATTAAATAGAGCATCTTCGTCAACCACTTTAGCAAAACTCGGGTTTATGATCGAAATTTGCATCCGGCGATCTGCATTTTTGACACTTTGATAACCGTTAACTTAATTGTCGGATTTTAATGATGTGCCACGATGTTTCCAAAAGTAGCCACCTGGGTCTTAAACAGAAGCCTCCTAGAACTTGCCAAAGATAATCTCTTGTCTCGATTTCTCGCCTAATTATTCATCTCTTGCGCAACATATCTGTAACGGTGTCTTGGATTAATCGACTTCTTGAAAGATCCATTATCTTTCGGTAATCACAAGTACAAAATAAATTCGCTGCCCAAACGGATGGGTTTCGAATATGGTTTTTGTATAATTGGAACGGCACAGGTGGGTGCTGCCCAAATTATAATTTTAATTATATCTATGGCAATCTTCGCATGAAGGCCCGTTATTATTACTACCGTACAAATGAATTAATTTAATTCGGATCGGGATTATGACTACTGCGTCTGATTTTATAATTTTTTCACAATTATCAGCTTTTACCTTCAACAAACAACTGATAACGAGAAATATACGTTTTTACTGCTGTGATGCCATTTCATGCATATTCAGTAGAACTGTTGTGTGTACATATTTTGCATTAATGCATTTTAAACTGAATTATTTTATTCTCAACACATTTTACATTTTAAATCTAACCCATTATAGAACCAAAAGGCTATACATTTTAAAAAAAACAGCTACGGAAGCGGCTAGAACCTCCCCACTTGGCGAATGATCCAATCCTACCATCCATAAATTTCATTCCAGTCTGTGTTTTGGTAATTTTTTGAAATTTTTATTACTTATTGCCAAAAGGGCACTAAATTTAATTGAATTTTTGAAAACAAAATTCGAAGACTTTTTATGTGTTGATAAAACAAATCGTGGTCATGCTTCAAATTTTATAGACGCCATGCCAAAAATGCACTTCTTATTGGTCGTTTGCCACCAAAATTAAATAAATTTTCCTACTTGCAGTACCTACCTAAATATTTTACTACTGATGTGATTTTTCCAAATTTTATGACTTTTTGACAAAAGGGCACTAAGTTTAAGGACATTTTTGGAAACGACATTTGAAGACACTTCATGTTCTGATAGAGAAAATGGGAGTTTATTAATCAAATTTCAAAGTTGATATGCCAAAATGGCACTTGCCGTTGGCCGATGGGAACCAAAATTAAATCAGCTCTTAAAGTGTGTTTACACTACATGATTTGTCAATTGATTTTGCAAATGAAAAGTCATAAGGTAATATTTTTGTGTTTACACTGCATTATTTTTGCTATTATTCCAGTCATAAGTCAAAGCATCAATAATAGCAAAATATTATGAAAATTAGGGAATAGGACGGTGTCTATTTCGCCATGATAATTCATATGATTTTCTTGAACCGCCTGCGATTTCTAGCAAATTTATTTCCCCTGGTGTGCAGAGGCAACCCTGTTGTGACTTTATTTACTAATTTTAACTTCTACGCTCAAGGCGGAGCAGTATATAAAATCGATCAAAAATTCGAAATTGAACTGACATCAAATCTTTACGTTTCGGGGTCCCAGGAACCCAAAAAACCTAGTTTTGAAAAATGTGTGTCTGTGTGTCTGTGTGTGTGTCTGTCCGTGTGTCTGTGGACACGCTACAGCCGAAACTACTGAACTGATTTTGATGAAATTTGGCACACATATTCAGTGGGAGATTTGTAGGTGCTGATTAGAATCTGGGCTACACCGGCTCACGGAAAGTGCCTTTTTGGCACATCAACTTTAAAAATTTAAATGCAAACCCCCATTTTTCGCATTACCATATGAATGCTCTTCAAATTCTGCTTCTAAAAATGTATTCACACTTGGGCCCTTTTGACCAAATAATGGTGCCGTGAAAAAAAAAACTATGCATAAATGTATATTTTTATTACCGGATTTGATAACTGATTTTTTTTCAAGCCGAAAACCTTAGTGCCATTTTTTCAAAAAATGTCATTTTAGTGGCAATTTATTTTATTGTCTGTGCGGGAGAGGAGCTGATTAGATTTTGAAGCCGATCAGTCAACCCGAAGTGCCCTTTTGGCATAGCAACTTTCTTATTTTAAATATTTAAAAATTTAATAAATGCTGCTGTTATTAATCCAATGCAGTGCGGCGTAGAAGTTCCTGCCGTCTCCGAGACCGCCTTTTTTTTTCATTGAAGCGTGTTCTATGCTTATAGCGCATTAGTTTTTGACTATATAAAAAATTTAACACATTAACAAACGACCTACGTTGTTACAAAATAGTGCATTTGAAATAAATAACTAACCTTGACCATAGAAATTCGCACTGTACTGCATTTTAGGTGATTTTACGTCGCTTTTAGGTTATGTACGACGCACATTTGCCAGTAGAGTCAAGTGAAAAATCATAAGCCAGTCATAGCAGTGTAAACACATTTATACAAACCGCATGACTTTTCGCATTTTGTATGATTACCAAATGATTTATCAAAGCGAAAATCATATGAAAAATTATGTAGTGTAAACACACTTTTAGGCGCTTACTGGTATCTCTACCTACCAAATTTCAGCCAAATCAATTCATCAGTTTGGACTGTAGCGTATTATCTAATGTTGCTTCGAAGTTTGGAATTTTTTGATTTTATGCCAGAAAGACGCTAAGCGTGAATACATTTTTAGACGCAGAATTTGAAGACCTTTCATATGCTGTTAAGAAAAATTGGTGTTCATTACTCAAATTTCTTAGTTGATACGCCAAAAAGGCACTTGACGTTTGTAGATTGGCAACAAAATTAACTGGGCTCACCAGAAGGCCAACACTAACCTCCATACCAAATTTCATGAAAATCTGTTAGGTAGTTTTCAAGGAATCTTGCTCACATAGGTACGTACGCACATACGTACGAACGTACATACACACAGACATTTTTTAAAAACCACTTTTTTGTGATCCTGGGACCTTGAAACGTAAAGATCTGGTGTTATCTTAATTTCGAATTTTGGGGTGATTGCAGTAACCTCCTATTTTTATATGGTTGTGGGGAGGTTAATAATCATTGAAAAACAAAGGCCTGACAATATTGCTGCTCCAGTCTAGTCTGTTCACAAGTGGGGACTGCAGGCGCTTGTAATTTTACCCATTGTCATGTCCATGTAAATGTTAAAATTGATTGCTATTTAAAAATAACAGGACCCGCCTGAAGAGTTGATGGTCAACCATAATTACCATCTTAGGAGTCAACCCTATTATTAAAAAATCACGATTAGCTGGGCAGGCTAAAATGAAGGTAATGTACCTAATCGATTAGTCACTTAAACACTCAACAGTAAAATTACTCTTTCTTTTTGCCTTGGTAATTTTATTATTAATATTTGGTTACCGGTCGATTAACAAACAGCTCTTAATGCAGTTTGCCATCAAGCCAATAATAATACATCAACCTTGGAATTCCAGGAAAAACTTCCCGTTAAGACCGAGAACAACGCCTGAAAGGGGGGTCGTAAATCTCGACCACATGCAGCCTTGTCGGATTTTTACACCAATTTTTAAAAGATAGTGAATACTGAATTTGGCAAAATGACACTTAAAGGGTATGCACCGCTAGAGCTGACAATAACAGTACCCACTTGCAAAAAATACTCCTCAGGAAGGCCATTGTTCACGGATCGTTGCCAAATCGATGAAATTTCACTGAATCATGACAAGAAATTTTACGGACCTTGACACTGGAAGTACTCTTATTTACGGCCCTTAGGTATAATTACCGAGAAAGTCACCATTAAATTGTTGCCGGGGTGAGCATTTTGGGTGATATTTAAAGGTCAGGTCATAATTTACTGATCACAATAACTTTCGTATTTTGATTTATGGTGAACAGGTGAAAATTAGGAAATTGATATTTTTCCAGAAGAAAGTTGTTCTCGTACCATAATTCAGGGCATTTCGATTAACCACGGTTCAAGTAAATCAGCAATATTTGAGTGATCCCATGATTACAAAACTAATAAGCGAGCTAATAAGCATTGATTTATTCCTCTAAAAGCTGCATTATTTATCCTTCAGAATCGGAAAAGAAAAAATGCAAGTGTACACGCCCTGTTGTTTGTAAGTACTTTACTTTCAATCGACTTTCAAGAATCAAATTTTCAATTAAAAAGATTAAAATCTCGGAATTTCTGCTCATCTAAAGAATTTGTATAGCCAAGTGGAAGATGATTTCTTCCCTTCCCTATGACTTCTCTTCCCTGCATGGACGAATATTTTACCAATACTGTTTTATGGTGCAATGCCATTTAAAGCCAGCTGGTGTTTTATCACTACGTGCTTCTATTTCTGGAATTATTTTTATTGCACTCCGGGGCAAAGCTGGAATTTTTGCACGATTGGACACGACTTAGTTGGAAATTAATTAAACGCCTGGTTAAGTATCATTACATCTAATAGTTATGTGAATGGGTTCGGGTTCAACACACTCCCCAACTATTTACATTTGAGTTAGTAACGACGTTCCATTAAAAAAACTCACCATCGTGGGAAGAATCAACATTACACCCCTACGCTGTTTTTCCATTGGAATAAAAGTCTAATAAAATTAAACAAGTATAGAATTTCTGTATTGAAGCCACTTGCACACCTTCAACACCCACCGGCTTCCCCAGACAAAAGAATTTATTGTATTCCCGCTTTTAAGATTAATTTCTGTCACTGCTAAAATCAGATGGTAGGCGAGATTTCCACAAAATGTATTCAAAATGATACGGTTGGACGTCAGTTATAGAATTATGATCATTGTTTATAACCGACGTACTATCATGGAACTGACTGCTGTTGAGGTCAACCTGTCCATTACGATTAAAACAATATGAAACCTGAAAGGCAGCAAATCTTGAAAGGAGCGGACTTGACAATATGCAACCGATATTCGCAAAAATCAAGGCCAAAGAGTTCAAAACCAAAGGTTTTTGCCGCATGTTTGCACCAAACGGTGTACAGCAGAATTCAGAATTGTGTAGAACTAGCTCACTCCCCTGGAACTCCAGGGTTGATTAAGCTGAATATCAGAAAGTCATTATTTTACTTATTTACGAAAAAGGAATGGATGTTAAGTGGTGTTTTCTCAATATCTTCAAAACCGTGACATTTACAGGCTTAGGACAAAATTTTTCTCAAATTTGACACTAGATTCTGAAAAATTTAAGTTTCTTACTTAAAAATGGTACTCTGAACCAATGAAATGTATTTTTTTCAAAAAGGGAGGATGCACCCTTTTAAGGGCTCCAAAATTTCATTCATTCTAGAAAGAAAAGTTTTAGTGGACATGGCTCGAAAAATGCTTCCTAAGGGAGCTCGAGTCCTTCAAATAACACGCTTTCCATCATTCAAGACCCCTTTTGAAAGTTCATAGCCTTAGGAAGCATTTTTCGACCCATGTCTATAAGAACTTTTCTTTCTAGAATGAACTTGTTTGCGGTATTTTGATGTCTTCCATCACAAACCTTGGAGCCATTTTTTTCGAAAAGGGTGCATCCTATCGATCTCACACAAGAGTACCATTTTTACGTAAACAGCTTAAATTTTCAGATTCTGGTGTAAAATTTGAGAAAAAACGACTTACAAAAATGTTTGAGTAAATTTAGCCTTAAGCCCTGTACAGGACGCTTTTATCAAAATTTTAAAATTTTCTCCACAGTAATAAATTCAGCATTAAAGACCTGCTAAAGATACCCAATTTCACTTTACTATCTTTAACCGTTTTGAGGATTTATTTATTATATTATTATTATTATTGAGAAAACACCACTTTCAAAGTGGCCCCTTTAAGGGGCAATAGCTCCCACCTTAGGAAGTATTTTTCAACAAATATTCATACGAACTTTTCATATTTTTCATAGAAGAATCTGCTGGTAAATTTGGACTAAAGGTTTCGGTTACACCCTGTATATGTATAGATAGATACGGAGTGGTCAAATAAAAAAAACGATCAAGGGTGGCTATGAGCGTTGAAAAAATTGTCTTTAATAATCCCAAAATACTTTTCTTTGTTTGCCTTGACGCCTCTCGTGAAAGTAATGGTTGACTGACAGCCGATAGAACTAAAAAAAATTTAGTAGTACCTACCTTATTAAACAACGACGTAAATTATAAAATTGATGGCATCCCTTGATCGCTTTTTTTTATTCGATCATTCCGTAGATTAGAAAGATCATATTGCTAAATGTTTACTTCTGAAGACTAATTTCGAATATTCTAAGTTTCCTGCCCCATGGGCTCTTATTTTGCACCAGAGTTGCTTCTTGACTGACAGAAAAATTAAAGGCAAGAACTCTTATTGGTCGCCCGCTAAGCGAGGTTTATTTCGAAACCTTGGATCACATCGGAAATATTCAATAATTGCGAGTTGCATGTGCATGAAAAAACGTCTCGTTTCAGATTATCTCGATTTTTGGAAAAATAAATAATTGCAGTATCGTTAGCGAGACGAATGAAGAGGAAAATTAATACATCAGGTGACCATGAAAGCTCGATCAAATACCTCAAACTTGGTTATTATTAACATAAACAACAATTATATCTGACACGAAATAACAGTGCAAAACCTGTATTTGACGTTTTTATGCGTTTTTACAAGAGGTTGATGGTCATTGACAGAGTTTTAGAAAACATTAAATATTTCTTTATTTGAAAGAGGAAGATTTGCTTTGTCATCAAATCTCCCCTTGAAGAAGCGCCAAGACAAGAAGAGCTTTGTCCGAGATTCTAAGCGTCTTAATTAACAAAGCAAAAGAAGGCACAAAGAATGGCTTTGTCTATGCTTTTTTATTTTATTTACATCAATAATGTGAATTAAATCAGACTTTTAGCTGCTTGAAGCTAATAGAGCTTAATAACTGATTTTAGTATTATTAATCCAAGCTCTGAAGCGTTGGTAGGCTCTATAGCGACTCTATCGCGAATCGCGATACCCACATTATCTTGGCGGTAATTGCGTCTAGCGCCCTTAAAATTCAACAATTTATCTTCGAAAGACATGATTTATTAGTTTACATTGTAATTTGATTTTTCTCCCCCTGGAACAATTTGTGCAAACATGATTCATCTTTTCTGATTGCCTCTACAAGAAAAATTACAACGAACGACCCCCAACAAATACTTGAATGGTAATCTTAATTACAGTCGTACCCGCTCTTGCAGAACGAACAAGTTCAGGAGTTGAGATGTTTCCTTCTTAGAATTTATTGAAGACAACTTTTCCAGTTTCGACAAACAGTACTATACATTTTTATACCAAGATACAAATACTGAGCAGCCTTGAACTTTGGTTCTTGATTTTATTGCAGTTTTTCCCGCGGTTCCTTGACACTACTCGCCTCTTCTATCTCGCTCTATCATTACCATTTATTAAAATCACTCCTACATTCCTCTGTTATACAACTTCTTGTCATGGGAAAAATCCGTGTATGAAGGTGCTTGGTACAATAAGTCAATGTGTCAATGAATCTGCAAGACACTTTGATGACAACACCAAACAAGAAGTGGATGGCCTCGAACGGCACAACCAGCTCTATGAGAGTCTCCACCATAGAAAAATCCATTGTTATTCAAATTTTACGAATGTAGACACTACCGGCAAAAATTCTCTATGATGGACAGACGGGTGGGTTTGATGGACATTTGCCTTCTTCGTTTTATAATTATTCCACTTCCACACGATCTGCTGGAATTACGGTCGCTAATAGACTCTTTTTGTAGACTTTTGATCATCCCTGTAGTTGTAGTGATGTTAAATCATAAACCTTAGAAGTAATTTATTTTCACCGTCTTCCCCTGAAGTATCTTATTTCAAGATTATGTCTTTAATCCATAAAAGCATAACTACTACTCATAGCTGATATCGATCCTCCCAATTAAAATAGAAGCGTTTTATTGCAGAAATTTATACTCATATGCATTCCAGCGCATTTGCATTTTATCGAGAATCGTAAATAATGCTTTCGAATTAAAACTGCACCGACCTCGATTGCGAATTCAAAAAAAACCAGCTTGTTTAAAATTCGGAGCATTTTTTGGCGCCTACGCGAAAATGTGGCCTCAGCTGTGAACGTGGGCCTCTTGTTACGGTTGCTCTACAATAATATTCATTAACATGATTGTTTTAGTAGTCAAGTATTGAATCTGGCTTGCGTGTCTGCATGATTATAGCGTTTAATTGGCATTTATTTACGATTAGTTTCTAGGTAAATTCAAGAGCAGAAAGCGAAATCGATCTGTTCTCAGAGCAGACATGTCGAAAAAAATTACTTATAAATCACGACCGTAGCAATTTTCAAACTGGATGGTCACAATTTATTGCATTAAATGCACAAGTGCTATTTGTCAAAAAAGCGGGTGGAAGTCTTGGTTTTATTGGCCTTGCATTATCATTTGTTGAGGAAAAAAAGTCGGTCGTAAATTTTCTGATTCAGGCACCGAAAACGCCCGGTTTATATAAACATGACTTAAAAAGGATTTGCATGTTGCGTAAATTATTCGCGAGATACATTTACCATCTGCCTTGTAAATAAGAGGATTTTTCTTGGACATATGGCATTGTATGGTAACGTCGTGATGTTAGGGCATGAGGGCATAGCTCTTCTTTGTTCGTGACGCTGGATCAATTGCTGTAAATCAGGAATAAACCCATTTCCTTCACGGCGGAAAACGCCCGATGGGCTGTCATAAATCGAAATGCAGAACTGCTCGTGGGTTAGTAACCAGGTGAGATATGTTCCGGGAATTGCTAAATCTTCCTTTCACCGGTTCCCGTTCTTCCAAGTTATATTTGATGTTGTAAAATGATGGAACATCAACTTTACCTGCCTGCGAAATCTGCATGAATGACAAATGACTAAAAATTTTAATTGTAATAGCAACTTATTCTTCTTCTTGCAATTCTTTTTGGAATCGTTTTAAATTTTTAACAGTGTTTGTAGAGCGATAGTTCTGACAGACCCTGTATAGTTTCGTTACGGTGAAAACATTGGTGGCAGACCATGGTGGATATCAACATATCACCAGCAGATTCAGTTAGTTGCTGGAACATTATTAGGTCATCATCGGAAGAAAACGAATATAATGAAAGGCGGTAACAGACCCTTTCAACTTGGAGTTGATAAAATTTTTAGATCTCATTTACTCCTCTCTTTTTCTTGATCGAATTAAAGTTACTAAAACAAAAAGTGTCGATTCTAATCAAGTTTTGTATACCAAACCAGATTGCAAACGCTCCTAGCCGCAGGTCCAGTTTCCAAAACGGGGCTTAAACGAGGGCTTAACCGCCTCAGTGCGGTAATTGGTAGTATTTATCTATATACCTATTTCATAAAATTGAGTAGGCGGTCAACTCAACTAGCCTCTGAAGTATTGCACGACTTTTTAAACAAGCTTAATAATAAATAACGAACTGAGATATGAATAGCTGTAACAAAATGTATAACAGTGATGGTTCTGCTATCGCTTCTAATGTAGCAAATAAAGTTACGGTATGCGTTAATAACTCGTCGACTTATATAATCAGATTTTTTCAATTAATTTATTATTGTCGTTTTCTTGTTTAATAATTCATTATGCGGACGCTAAGCCGGGAGCTTTTTCAGAATCGATTTAAATACTTTAGTGAGTGTGCATTTTCCCACAGATAAAAGATTCCCATTCCCTGCCCAGAAAAGTATTAATTTGTGAGTTGTTGCTTTGATCCAATTAAAATTATGCAATTGTAATGATACTTTAATATTGATTAGAGCAGAATGACATGCAATTGCGGGACAAGCCTTTTAATAACCACAATCGCAAAGGCCTTCATTAACATTGTCGGAGGTGTCTTATTTTATGTTACAGTCGTTGGTGAGAGAGCTCGCTTGCAGCTTCCTGAACTATTACGATTAACTATTGAATTTTGATTGTAAGACTTATCGATGATGATGGAGAGAACAAATTTAAAATCAGATCTCCTTCACTGTTTTCGTGGTTTTCCGGAGCAGGACCGTAACATCCTTTCAATACATACATTACACATTCAATTTTCCGTTTCAATAGTTAAATCAAGCGGGGCTATTGTGATGTAAATAGAAGCTGTACTTAAAATTACACAACGATCGTTTGCGTGACATAATAATGTTAGAGGTGAAGTATAGGGTCCAGAACTAATTCAGCCAGTACCATTGACCGTTATCATGGCTCGCATCCAAGGTGAAGTTGCGCCCCGAGCTGGCAAAAGGCGACTTAGAGGAAGAGGTTCACAATGACTTGCACCTGATGCAAGTATAGAAGCTAACTTACGAACATATGTGCTGAATGCCCCAACAGAGATCTCGGCTACGATTACGTCCACCTTAAACGATACGTGAACGCGCGAAAGTTTTCCTAGCATATATTTTGAAAAAATCTTGGAAATACCAATACTTACAAATACAAATCTTCGACGATTATTTAAGAAAAATAATTTACTTCATGTCATTATTTTATTCTCATTCCATAGAAAACTACATTATTTCCAAAAACGCCTTATAAATTCGGATGCGACGACTTGAGGAGTTGATGACTACTATCCCGGCGCATCCACCATTTTTATTCTAAGCAAGCAGGCATTTAGGAACCTCTCTTGGCGATACAGCACCAAAGGCATTACTCTTCCTTGTGAATAAACGTCAAGCGGAAGCTGTTTAAAAACCGACAGGGAGACATTACAATGTGCTGCACGATTTTTACTTTTCACTCTCGATATCATAATATGTAACATTCTTCTCCAGTCACAAAGAAATTGTTACAGAAGATCCAGCGCTGCAGGTCGTCTGAATCTTTGTGTAACTGAAACTTATTACGGAATTTCCTTTTCCAATGATGTCATTTTTTTTTTCCCGCACTTTCCAAACAAGGCATCATATCCACCCACCTTCGGTAAATTTCTTCAGTAGTGTTCTATTACACAATTTTTAAAGTTCTTCAATAATTAATGGGTGTAGTTACCTGAAAACTTAACCTTCTGAGACCTTGATGCTGCTATCTATATCCCGTTTGCGAGTGTAACCCGGATATTTCCCGGTCATTGTCTGGAGAATTTTTACAAAGGCGATTTATGGCACAGCTATCACATTATCGAAAATTATGACAGGTGGGAGGCATGGTAAGAGTGTTTTATTACTCACTATAAGAGAATTCAAGTATTAACTTTCAAAATTTTTAATAAACCAGTTCTTAAACTGAAGTAGCCATTGTTATGACTTATGCATTAAGATTAACAAAATGGATGTAATAACTTTACATTCACTTATCGTTGTGGGAGAATTTTTTCCGTGAATAATAATGCATTAGTCGAGTGCAGTACCGTTCGTGTTTATTTAATAGTATCTATGACACTCGCTATGACACATATTAGAAGTACAGATGAAGCAAGACGTGTGTTGCAGGTTGTCGGAGCATCTCATACGGTAAATTAGTGAACAGTTGCTTATCATTTATTACTCACATAAACATTAAATTGCAAAACTTACCGTGAAACAATTTTGCAGTACAGTTCTTGCGCTTAATAAACAACACCGATTTTGCAACGTCAGTTACACGGTAATAAAACGGATTTATTTAAATATAGGATTGCTCTACAAGAATCAGGATAATTCATCATAATACACGTTTGAAACTTTGGCCACCAGTCGCTACCATCAAAACCATAGGCAATTCGTAACCGGTTCTGCGGCTACTGGCCATTCAACTGATGAAATGCAAGAATATTTTGTGACCTTCATAAAAAAGGGAAGCAGTAGCTAAATTGATTACCCTATCACAACCTCTTATTATAATTTATAACTGTAAAAAATGAAATTGAAGCGTATCAAATGGTTCCAATTGGGACTTGTTGAGACAAAATGAATGGTTTGTCTCTACAGTTAGTTGATTAATCTTCATTAAGAGATCAGGTGGTTTCGCATTGGTTTTGGCCCACCAAACCGGTATGTCGTATTTTTCTATCCGGGTCTCGATATCCGTCATTTTCGGTTCTATTTATTATAAGGCTGTCAGGTCTGTTTATTAGTATGTAGTTCGAATCCAGGTGTATTTTGTAATACAGAATAATACTATTTTATCTTGTCCTTCAGAAAACATTATACTGCAAAAACTAACGTTTAGGAGTTATTAGCATCGCTGTAAAACTCGGTGAACCCAAAATCTTGAATATGACGGCAAATAAAAAAAAAGATCTTTAAAATCGCTATTACAAATTCTGCAGGCAACATGAAGTCATCGAAGAATTTAAAAATCAACTTTTTTAAATTTTCGCTTTCAAAGAGAATGATTGGAACAAACCCATGAATCAGAAATAGTTTCATTGAATTTCATTCCATATGGGTTAATGGTAGGAAATAAAGATACCCCAATCTTAATTACCATCATGTCAAACGTCCAGCTAGAACTTAAAATAACTGTTATTCACCTCCCCACAAAAAATATAAAAATTCGGTATGGAGGTTAATTTGTGTTGGCCTTCTGGTGAGCCTAGTTTTTACCAATCCGCAAACACCAAGTGCTTTTTTGGCATATCAACCATGAAATTTAATTGATGAACACCAAATTTTCTTATCAGTACGTAAAAGGGTTTCAAATTCTGTAACTATAACTAATAATGAACTCACACTTAGCGCCTTTTGCGCATAATATCACAAAATTCGAAATTTCAAAGGAACATTACTTAACACGCTACAATCCAAACTACTGGATCGATTTGGCTCAAATTTGGTAAATAGAGATGTTATAACCTGCCACAGAGCGAATGGATTTTGGTGGCGATCGGCCAACGACAAGTGCCTTTTCGGCATGTCAACTTTAAAATTTGAAAGCTTCAATCGGTTTCCAAAAATGCATTAACACTTAGTGCCCTTTTGGGAAAAAAATTGAAAGGGTTTGAAAAAACTCCACAACACACTTTTTAAAAAAACTGATTTGACGGATTCAAATTTAGGAAGTAAAGATTGGATTATTCACCAAGTGGGGAGGTTTCAGCCGCTTCCGCAGCTGCCCAATTTTTTCTACAACAATCAAAATAGTTATTTTTAATCCTGCTATTGAATCCCGCTATCAATTTCCACATGACCAAATAAAATTTAACGATAATAGCCGCGATTGCTTGTAACAAATTGCACTTTCTTCTCACCTTGAATATAACGAAGCAATTAAAGCAAGCTACTCATAATAGCTCAAGAATTTAGGGTCAGGTCGTCTTTTCGGTAGTCACGTGAGAAAATAGACGAAAACCCGGAAACTTGTGTCATTTTTTTAAGTTCAGCCACTTCTATGTACGTGTTTGGGACTTAATTGTGCATCATCTGGTGATGTAATAGACGTGTAACCAAGTGAGGCAACCTGTGTCTTAATGGTAAATGGGCGGGACCCATCACTGAATTATATAGTTTTCTTAGCGGAAAAATGAAGCACATTTCAGTTACCGATTTATGAGTAATTAATTTTGGAGGTGTTGGGATGTTTTCAGGTCCTCATTTATCAACCCTTGAAATCATATTTTAAATTACTATCATCACGACCATTACCTTAGGATAATCTTGCCAAATTACGTTTTAGCTAATCGAATAATTATTTTTTGAATCTTGAAGTTTTGTGGTAAATGTGGTTGTTTACCTAATCAAAAAAAAAACTTGAAACATCACCCAGTTTAAACGTTCCTTTCACATTAAATTGCGTTAATTATTACAAAATTAATTTTGGTTACGAAAATCATAATGTATCTTACCATTCTTACCGTCACGAATTTTAGGAAATTTTATAAAGATACTGTTATTTATGTTTAAGTGCATTATTTAGTATTGCATCAATGGAGGACAGAGCAAAAGTTTATTGTAATTTTCATTCATGGTGGGTTAAATAACCATAAATTATACGTCCCAATTCTCAAGATACAGTTTTTCACTTATTGTTATTCCATGCTGGAGTAACAACTTATTATATATTCTTTCTGGTATGAAAATTGGAACGCTAGTGCGTGTTGTCGTTAGTCCACTAAATATTCCTTAAAGCAAAGTGGATGTGAAGTTTGCTCCGCTAAATTGCTCCAAAAAATGGATGCCGTGTACGTCCGGCAACGCAGCAAATTCACCTGCCTGATTGTTGTAAACCAAGATGACAATTAAATGTCAAAATTAAAAACGCAATTTATCACGATATAGAGGACTTTTAGGCAATTACCTCACTGAAAATGGTTCCATTTGAACATTATGGATCATACCACGTCCACTTTCGTAGGTGTCTTGCAAAAATTACTTAACAAAATAACTGCTTAAAGTTGCTCGTGTAAGGGCCCCAAATCTGCGTAATAAGGTCAACGTAGATCAAACCAATGTCCAAAACATTTAGGTGCATTGCCTATGATGGCATTTTCATAAAGAGATTTACAAAAAAAATATGGGAACCGTCTGCTCCCTCGCAAAATATAGTTGATAGAATCGAGACATGGGGGCGGCCCCAAACAGGTCAAGGAGGTCAACGTAGATCAAACCAATGCGCGGAACACTTAGAGGCAACGCCTACGATGACATTTAGAGAAAAAAAATTTAAAAAAAATAATGGGAACCTCCTACTCCCTCGCAAAATATGTTGATAGAATCGAAGACATGGGGGCGGCCCCAAACAGAACAAGGAGGTCAACGTAGATCAAACCAATACGCGAAACACTTAGAGACAACGCCAACGATTAGATTTAGAGAAAGAAAATTTAAAAAAAATAATGGGAACCTCCTGCTCCCTCGCAAAATATAGTTGATAGAGTCGAAGACATGGGGGCGGCCCCAAACAGGACAAGGAGGTCAACGTAGATCAAGGCAATGCGCGAAACACTTAGAGGCAACGCCACCGATTAGATTTAGAGAAAGAAAATTTAAAAAAAATAATGGGAACCTCCTGCTCCCTCGCAAAATATAGTTGATAGAGTCGAAGACATGGGGGCGGCCCCAAACAGGACAAGGAAGTCAACGTAGATCAAACCAATAGACGAAACACTTAGAGACAACGCCAACGATTAGATTTAGAGAAAGAAAATTTAAAAAAAATAATGGGAACCTCCTGCTCCCTCGCAAAATATAGTTGATAGAGTCGAAGACATGGGGGCGGCCCCAAACAGGACAAGGAGGTCAACGTAGATCAAGCCAATGCGCGAAACACTTAGAGGCAACACCAACGATTAGATTTAGAGAAAGAAAATTTAAAAAAAATAATGGGAACCTCCTGCTCCCTCGAAAAATATAGTTGATAGCGTCGAAGACATGGGGGCGGCCCCAAACATGACAAGGAGGTCAACGTAGATCAAACCAATAGACGAAACAGTTAGAGACAACGCCAACGATTAGATTCAGAGAAAAAAAATTTAAAAAAAATAATGGGAACCTCCTGCTCCCTCGCAAAATATAGTTGATAGAGTCGAAGACATGGGGGCGGCCCCAAACAGGACAAGGAGGTCAACGTAGATCAAGCCAATGCGCGAAACACTTAGAGGCAACACCAACGATTAGATTTAGAGAAAGAAAATTTAAAAAAAAAAATGCAGCAGTGAAGCGGCTGGAACCTCCCCATCGCGTGGATCTTTGACTTGGGTTTCTAGTCGAATTAGCAAAGAAAATGTATGACTGGTTTCCATGATGGTTTTAGAACTTTTTTAGAACACACAAATTGAAATATTCATCAGAGAAAAGTAGGTATAAGTAAGTCCTTTTTTGGCAGGACCCCCAAAGTTCTAAAACCGTCGTTGAAACCAGTCTTATACAATTTCTGTGCTAATTCGGCTAGAAACACAAGTCAAAGATCCACGCGATGGGGAGGTTCCAGCCGCTTCACAGCTGCATTTTTTTTAAACCAGAATTTGAAGACCTTTCTGATGGTGACAATAAATCTTTCAAAAACTTGTTTTGGATGGTTAAATAAGTGAATAATTTAAAGTTGGACATTGGTGTGCCAAAACGGCACTTTCCGTGGGCCGATGGAATCCAAAATTTGTTCAGCTCTTCGACGTGCAATACAATCCCCATGTGCAAAATTTCAGCTAAACCGGTTCAGGGGTTTGGGCTGTACCGTGATTTTAAAGTCCGATAAAAATCAATTTTTTTTTTATTTTTGGTCAAAAGGGCACTGAGAGTGAATACATTTTTAGAAGCAGAATTTGAAAGCCTTTCCTATCGTGACGTGAAAAATGGGGGTTTGCATTTAAAATTTAAAAGTTGATGTGCCAAAATGGCATTTCTAGTTGCGCGATTGGCTCCAAAAGCTTTTCAGATCTAAGTTGGGTTATGAGATGCCTACGCACCAAATTTCAGCTAAATCGGTCTAGTAGTTTTGGCTGTGGCGTGTTTACAAACGTACGTACGTACGTACGTACAAACGTACGTACACACACACAGACACATTTTGAAAACCGCTTTTTTGGGTTCCTGAGACCCCAAAACGTGAAGATCTGGTGCTATCTCAAATTCAAAAATTTTAGTGATTGCAGTAACCTCCCATTTTTTTAAAATTGTGATGGAGTTGGGGAGGTTAATAATGGGAACCTCCTGCTCCCTCGAAAAATATAGTTGATAGCGTCGAAGACATGGGGGCGGCCCCAAACATGACAAGGAGGTCAACGTAGATCAAACCAATAGACGAAACACTTAGAGACAACGCCAACGATTAGATTCAGAGAAAAAAAATTTAAAAAAAATAATGGGAACCTCCTGCTCCCTCGCAAAATATAGTTGATAGAGTCGAAGGAGCAGGAGGCTTCCATTACTTTTTTAAAAATTTTTTTCTCTAAATCTAATCGTTGGCGTTGCCTCTAAATGTTTCGCGCATTGGCTTGATCTACGTTGACCTCCTTGTCCTGTTTAGGGCCGCCCCCATGTCTTCGACTCTATCAACACATTTTGCGAGGGAGCAGGAGGTTCCCATTATTTTTTTAAATTTTTTTTTCTCTGAATCTAATCGCTGGCGTTGTCTCTAAATATTCCGCTCATTGGCATGATCTACGTTGACCTCCTTGTCCTGTTTGGGGCTGCCCCCATGTCTTTGACTCTATCAACTATATTTCGCGAGGGAGCAGGAGGTTCCCATTATTTTTCTTAAATTTTCTTTCTCTAAATCTAATCGTTGGCGTTGCCTCTAAGTGTTTCGCGCATTGCCTTGATCTACGTTGACCTCCTTGTCCTGTTTGGGGCCGCCCCCATGTCTTCGACTCTATCAACTATATTTTGCGAGGGAGCAGGAGGTTCCCATTATTTTTTTTAATTTTCTTTCTCTAAATCTAATCGTTGGCGTTGCCTCTAAATGTTTCGCGCATTGGCTTGATCTACGTTGACCTCTTTGTTCTGTTTGGGGCCGCCCCCATGTCTTCGAGTTTATCAACATATTTTGCGAGGGAGCAGGAGGTTCCCATTATTTTTTTTTTATTTTTTTTCTCTAAATCTAATCGTTGGCTTTGCCTCTAAGTGTTCCGTGCATTGGTTTGATCTACGTTGACCTCTTTGTTCTGTTTGGGGCCGCCCACATGTCTTCGACTCTATCAACTATATTTTGCGAGGGAGCAGGAGGTTCCCATCATTTTTTTTAAATTTTCTTTCTCTAAATCTAATCGTTGGCGTTGTCTCTAAGTGTTTCGCGTATTGGTTTGATCTACGTTGACCTCCTTGTTCTGTTTGGGGCCGCCCCCATGTCTTCGATTCTATCAACATATTTTGCGAGGGAGTAGGAGGTTCCCATTATTTTTTTTTAATTTTTTTTCTCTAAATGTCATCGTAGGCGTTGCCTCTAAGTGTTCCGCGCATTGGTTTGATCTACGTTGACCTCCTTGACCTGTTTGGGGCCGCCCCCATGTCTCGATTCTATCAACTATATTTTGCGAGGGAGCAGACGGTTCCCATATTTTTTTTGTAAATTTCTTTATGAAAATGCCATCATAGGCAATGCACCTAAATGTTTTGGACATTGGTTTGATCTACGTTGACCTTATTACGCAGATTTGGGGCCCTGACATGACCAACTTTAAGCAGTGATTTTGTTAAGTAATTTTTGCAAGACACCTACGAAAGTGGACGTGGTATGATCCATAATGTTCAAATGGAACCATTTTCAGTGAGGTAATTGCCTAAAAGTCCTCTATATCGTGATAAATTGCGTTTTTAATTTTGACATTTAATTGTCATCTTGGTTTACAACAATCAGGCAGGTGAATTTGCTGCGTTGCCGGACGTACACGGCATCCATTTTTCGGAGCAATTTAGCGGAGCAAACTTCACATCCACTAAAGCAAAAGTAAAAATCTGTCATTATAATGACCTTATTGTTATGTGTTAATGCAGCATGTTTTGATTGGGAATACTTTTCTCAGAGAACGGAGTGGACCTAGTGTCGAAAACTAGGCCAAACGCAGCGCAATTATCTCTAAAGACAATTCGAGTTCACATTATTTTGATGCAAGAGGCACACTGGTCGGTAGTCACCTGGCGCTAAGTTCGTTGTTAATAATTCATGGAATAAAAAAAAATTTGTACAGAATGTTACACAACTGAATTGTGGTTAATTTCCTGCAGAACAACAACTAGTCCTTGTATAGTATTGTATAAAACCTCCCAGCCGCACTACTTCTGTGCGGGTAATAATTAAATGGCAGGTGCAAACCAGTGCATTTTTACGAGACCTCCCTTTACCCCTCGATATTCTCTTTTTCTTTAGTAGATGAAACTTCACTGTGATTAGTGCTCTATGTACAACTGTTACGCAAACTGACGAATTTCAAAGTCAGCAAATATTTACGGGTTTATTGATATCAACTATTTAATGATCTTATGCCATAAAATTAGTATAAGCTCGGCGGCCTCCACGCATTTTTTACAACTTCTGTCATTATTATTAATAAAGATGAAGCTCCGAAAATGTCCAAACCTTATTCTGCAAAGAGAGATGCGGCTGGAACCTGCCCATCGCGTGGATATTTCATTTCCGTATAGGTGGCAGTCATTGTGCCTAATATTTAAGGTCATTCTAATATTTCACCTATCATATTTGACAAGATCTAGATTTTAAGCAATTTTAAGGTTAACATCCTGCCACCTAACTTTACGTCATACCGCAACCTTTTTAATAAAAATGCTAATTTTCATTATTTTCCGTCGAAATGGTAGAAGCTGTCGAACAGATTTTTAGAACCAGAATTTAATAATCTCTCTAATGATAACATAAAAGGAGGCCTTGTATTTAAATTTTTAAAGTTGATTTCCCAAAATGGCACTTCTCGTGAATCAATTGCTTCTGAAAGCCTCTCAGCTTTTCAACGGGTCACACAATTTCTATGTACTTTTCAGCCAAATAAATCCAATAGTTTGGGATATACCTACAGTGATTTTAAGGTTATTAATTACAAAATTTAATTTTTTTTGCCTAAAGGGCACCAAGGCTTGAATTTCAATTGATGCCATAAAAATTTACGGTACCATAAAATAATAGTTAGGCGCATAACTCATAAGATGTCGCTACCGGTCAAAACAAGTACTATACTCTGTCCGGGATCCACACGACCGAGATTCACCCGATTTCCATGGCGATTCATTGTTGACAACAATGATTCGCCATGGAAATAAGGTGAATCCCGATCGTGTGGATCCCGGACAGACCATAGATTTCTTTAATTACCTGCGATTACTTGCCATGTGGGATAAGTGATTTAGCAAGTAAAATTAATAGTAGTTTATAACCCCGGCGAAGGAAAATATGGACAGTCGAGGCGTAGCCGATTTAAAAGTAGGACCTTACTTCCGGTATAACCGGAAGTGCCCCATGGTCGCCAATAATTTCAATAGATTCCGAATGTGTCAGTTTCTGTAAATGCCAAATCTTACAACTGTACCCCAGAGATATCGATACTGCTCCATATTCGTAAGACACCCTGTATGTACGAACAGCGTACGTCTACAGATATATTTCAAAAACTACTTTTTAACCTAAAAACGTATAGATTTGGTGACATCCTCGGTGATATCTCATTTTCGAAAATAGTGAATGCAGTAACCTCGAGGCAACCTCCCTTTTAATGTGGTATTCACAGTTCACAATTAGCGCATTTTTGGCACGAAATTTCGAAGAAACATTAAATAACACGCTACAGCCCAAACTGCTTAAGTAATCGTTTTGGCTAAAATTTCGTAGGTAGAGATACCGTTGCCCGCCGAAGAGCTGATTTAATTTCGGTGGCAATCGGCAAACGGCAAGTGCCATTTTGGCATATCAACTTTGAAATTTCAATAATAAACTCCCATTTTCTCTATCAGCACATGAAAAGTCTTCAAATTTAGTTTTCAAAAATGTATTCAAGCTTAGTGCTCTTTTGGCAAAAGATCGTAAAATTTAGAATTTAAAATTTAGAGATCACAGAAAACACCTTAGGTTTGGTGATAACCAATATCAAGTAAATTTTACTATTTACTATACCTAAGGTTTACTCCACCAAACCTAAGATGTTGATTGAATCATTCCCCAAATGGGGAGGTTCCAGCCGCTCTTGGAGCTGCCCGTTTTTTTATCGAGTTTTTATCAAGAGGTTTTCACGTTCAATTTTAAGTTTTTTGATAAGTCTTGTGAGAATCTATTCACTTTGTGAGCGGTCTCGGGCCATAACTTTATCTCCTGAGAGTACGTACACCAGCTACCTGTCTATTTCAGAGTCTGAGACTAAAATTGAAATCAGGATGATCCTTAACTACAACGAAAAATTTTAAGGTGTAATTCCTAGCCTTATTCTAGAAAGAAAACTTCGAGGATAGCTATAGTCAGAGACTGAAGCACCCCAGCAGCAAAAATCGAAAACGGTTGAAAACATACGAGGGGCTCTAAATGGAGCAGTACGGTTCTCCAGATTCTACCGCAGCGCTTCGCGTAGCGATAGATCTGGTGGGTGCTTACATTGTCAATTTGAAGATTCTTTAACGATCATTGCCGGGCACGTCAAAAAAGTGTCAATACAGAAAAAAAATTGAAAACACAAATATTGAAACTTTCAATGAAAAGCGAGACGAAATGTAATGAGGAGAAAAGATAATAGTAAACATTATGGTGCCATATAGGCTGCAGAAGTCCATTCTTTCACTGTTCACAGGTAGACTTGCCGGTACATCTTTATAGAGTATCGAGTAGAGTATCAAAAATTTTCCAAATACATTCTGGTCCCCAAAAGGCACTGTTTTCAGTTTTACTCTAACTCTATGGACATATTATTATGTGCATGTTTCTAAATATTCGCAAATCAAGCAAATTGAATTTTCTTTTTTTTTTTCATGCAAGTCTTTGAATAAATTAAGGTTTTCGCTCGGGTTTTCGTGGTATCGGCCATTCTGATTATTACATAATATGTAATTAAATCATAAGTACCTAGTCAAAAAGTCAAACTTTTTTCAAATTTTCCTGCCTCCGACTAGTTTTTTCCTGTTTTCTCAAAAACGGCTCCTCATTAAGGAATAATGAAAGAGAACGCTTTTGTGCAGTTTTAACTAGTAAATTATGCAAAACGAATCATATTTGGAAAAAACAGTGGCGGCCAGAGGGCGTAACCTTCTTGACTTAATAAAAGTAGTATAACTATTATTCACCTGGCGTAGGTAGCCACTGCAACTTGGAAACTAAGCACTTTAGGACATACAGGTTGTTCTATTTAAAACGAAACACCCTGAATAATCTTGGAACGGTGGTTTGAGGAAAAAACGCTGAAACAGGTCGATCTTTATTTGGAGGGGGACACTTAATCCTCGCTTAATACCGTACTTGGCGAAATCTTCCAACGCACCCCCTACTTGTAAAATTTCTAATGGTAACCTCCCACTAGTGAAATATCATTCAAAAACTAATTTCGTTGCGAATTCAATTTTGCAAAATCCTTCTAGTTTATTATGTAACTTCTACAGGAATGGATGGATTTCAAAAATGTTAGCATCAGTTTAGTTTACAGAGAATTTTAGAACCTTTCAAAATTATTATTACAAATTAATGGCCCTAATGTAATTTTCAAATTCGACCTATTCCAGCGTTATTCCCTCCATATCACCGTTTCTAGAGCTATTCAGGGTGTTTCGATAGAACAGCCTGTATGCAGCAAATTTTCGTCTTAGAATAAAGTGAAAAATCACCCCCAGTAGTTTGTCGGTGTACTTAAGGAACACCGAGGGGAACATTTCGTCGCTGATTCTGTCGTATATGCTAAAATTACAAAAATAGGTTTTTTCTTTCTTACCGGAAAATTAGAGTAGTGCAATTCCGTAATTTCATTGTACAATACTGACGCGAAATTACGCTTAATTGTTTCATAGTTTTTAAGTTTATAATGTTATAATGTTATTTTATTGGCGAAAAGCCTCATAGACCTTATTGAATCTATAGAACCTACCTGTAGCGATAACCTGATCGTATGGTACATGTATATGTACATTTGCAAATTCTGCGAAAAAATAGACGTTTCTACCGTCTCTAAGATTGCCAATTTTTACATTAATATAAAATGACGTATCTACATACTACGTATAACTACATCGTTACTACGAGTAGTTCCACCAAAGGAGGCCGTATCATTTGATCAGAAAAAAGTTTTTACGAGACACGGAGAACTAGTTCCCCAGAGACTACATGCAAAGAATTCTGGAAGACATTTTGCCTCGCATTTTGCACTATCCTTGACTCTTGACCTCTGAAGAATAGGGCATGAACCAATTGCTGATTGTCTAGAACAGTAGATTCAAGAGTAGATTTATGTGTCTTGAATTATTCTGCCATTTGTACATAGTCGAGAGTCGTTCTGTATTGCCAAAAAGGTAGCTGCTTCCAGCTTCCTGTTAAATGTTGAATATTTGAATACAAAATGTAGGAAACTAACTACCTACCCTTAACCAGCCTCACCTACATTCGTTTTCTTAAAAGTTCAAGGATGGAAAGGTACCTGCGTATTCGGCAGCACCATCCAGATGGTATTTTCCAAAAAAAAAAATCGTTTGTTAAGCACATGACAGCCAGCCACCTCGCAGCCACATAAATAAATTGTTGTAAGTGCTGTATGTTTCAATTTCAATTCAACTTGTAGCAATGTAAATGTTTACTCCTCTTATTTTCATAATATTTTGTTGTTATCACCGCAAATCTGGCATGGCTGAGTCAATGTCAATATTTATTTGGTTGAACAACACTGCATCAATGTCGGAAATCCGAAAAGTTACCAGTAATTGGGTAGGTAACGACTTTTAATTAATGGCAAAGTAATTAAGGAATTACCGAAAATCGCTTCGGAGCACGTTTTACCGTTACTTCTTTGTTGGCGAGTAGGTACCGGGATGACGTCGACAAGAGTCATCCCGTGGGCAAGAACGCACGGCTGCAGAAGAATTTACGCAAGTGGATCTTGAGAAAAAGGCCATTCGAAAGGTAATCGGCTGATAACAGTATAAAAACGGACCAGATGAACTGTCTCACCTGCAAAGACCGGTCGATTGCTGGCACCAGTAGATGAACCTCGCACAGCAACAGACTCGATTACAAAAATAATCCTCTGCACAAAGATATGCACACAAAACACAGAACTGCACAGTCTCAAATGTCGCAAAAAACAGTACTACTCCATCTTCCACTTGGTGCACCACGTCGCCTTCCGCAGCAGAGACGAACACTTGACTACGACTTGAGTAGACCGACTGGTCGCGGTTCTTCGCGACCGACCACTTGGAATACCTCCGTCTCGAGCCCCCTCTACTTCCATCGTGCTTTGTCACCTTCTTCTTACCTGAGCATGTTGTCTGAGCGACTACGCTGCATGCCATCTAAGTCTACCTGGTCTTGTTGCACACCCATACAAAATATGCGATGTGGTTCTTTCTCAGTGATTTCGTAGTTTACGTGTACGTGTTAATAATGCACTGCCTGAGAAAGAAGTCAAAACGACTGATAACACACCTCGCTGATGGTACTCCATCATTCGCTTCTATCACATTCCTCACCATTTGTGGAATATGGGTAATGAATGGAAATTGCGTCGCCAAGGGCGAAAGGATTATTTTTGTCGCGCGGTCGTTTACCTAACTAGTTTTTAAAGAATTTCGTTAATGCTTCCTATGCTAAGATATGCAAAGGAACCGGCAACACTTGGAATTACCAAGAACTACCACTTAGTCCGCAATATAGTCTTCTATTGTATTTTTATTGTTATGGTACCTTTCATGGTGCTAAGTCCTATTCAACTCTAATCGTCACACAGACCTAACGACTTTCATAATAATCCACTAATATCAAATTAATTGTCAAGTCTTACGAAACGCGTTCCAAATGAACCGCCACCTACACATGTCCCATATTATTTTGATTATATGATTTATTACAACCTATTAAATTGTTACCCAACCAAGACATCACAATAAAGTCCAGATTGAAGATTTACTTATATGGTAATTTGCATTGCTACAAAAATTATGGCCCCTATAAACAAATAATATTTACGAGAATATGTTTAAAATCTGTTGATGTAGATAAAATTCTGAACCTTTCTTCCTGGTTATTAAAGCAACTACTCCCACTTGGCTGCAAAATACATAAATCTAAAATAATTGTCATTGATGTGGAGATTTACCTAGCTTGCAATAAATAAAAATCAGCGAAATGCTGTAATTTATGGAACATATTAGTATTGCGGGCTTAAATGAAGATTTAGAAAGGCGGTTATATAATTTAAAAATATATCGGCTTATGAATCCCACAGTGTTAGTGCAGTGGGTATACAACTAAAAATTTTGTTATGACAGGAAACATAAAAAAGCCTCCAATTCGCAGCAGCTATAATAATAACCACTATGACTTAATGTTTATTATACGCACTCCTGGAATGGTGGATGCGCCGGGTTTAGGGTCTTCATTTTTCAGTTGCCAATTTCTCTTGTAATTTAACTGAGGGAAACAGCCCCCTAGTTTAAACAAAAAATGGGCAGCTATGGTAGTGACTGAAACCTCCCCACTTGGTAACTAATTCAATCCAATATTTCCTTCTTTTCAAGAGTTTTCGGGTGGTTTTCTAAATTTTTGAATTTTCTGTTAAAAAGGCACTAAGTTTGGGGTAGTTTTCGACGAATCTTGCTCACTTACATGCAGATATATTTTTAAAAAACAAATTTTTCGTAATTCTGGGATCTCCAGTAACCTCCCATTTTTATATACACTGAATAGTACGGACGCTCTTGGGCGTTTGGGGGGGTTACCCTGCACTTTGTGATTAAGAGATGGTACTTTGCACACTTCTTACCAACATGCCAAAGATCACATTTTGAGGTGTTGCCAAGTTTGAAGCCTATGCGGCCACTTGCTTTGGCAGGTTGCCTATCTCTAGGGCGTACTTCCCAGAATCGCCTATTTAGCCAGCGTTTTTCGCTATCAAGGCTCTTCAATGGGTCACCCAATCTCCATGTACCAAATTTCAACCAAATCGATTGAGTAGTTAAGTAGCTAAGGGCACTAAATGCGAATTAATTTTGTTTTATTCAAAACCAGAATTTGAAGACCTTTCTAATGGTGAAAATAAATTTTTCAAAAACTTGTTCTGGATGGTTAAATGAGAGTATATTGAAATTTGAAAATTGATGTGCGAAAACGGCACTTGCCGTGGGTCCATTTATTCCTAAAAATTTTCATGTCTTCGACGAGTAACACGATCTCCATGCAAAATTGCAGCCAAATCGGTTCAGAGGTTTGGACTGTAGGTACCGTGGTTTTAAATTACGTTAAAATTCTCGAATATTTAAATTTTTGTCGAAAAGGCACTGAGAGTGAATACATCTTTAGAAGCAGAATTTGAAGGCCATTCTTTTGGCGACATGAAAAATGGGGGTTTGCATTTTAAATTTAAATTCCGGAAAATACGCCCCGGAGATAGGCAACCTGCCACAGCTAGTGGCCGCATAGGCTTCAAACTTGGCAACACCTCAAAAAGTGATCTTTGGCATCTAGGTAAGAAGTGTGCAAAGTACCAGCCCTTAATCATAAAGTGCAGGGTACAGCCCACGAGCGTTCCTACTAGAAAGAATACTTTTTGAAATAAAAAATGCAGCAGAGAAGCGGCTGGAACCTCTCCATCGCGTGGATTTTGTATTCTGCGTACTGTGCATAGAAAGTAGTCAATTGAACAGAATTTTTTTATGCTTTTCGTATGTGATTACTGATTAATTTAGCAATTTTCTGACAAATACCGACATCATCTCGGACATCACCCAACACATTTGACAATATGTTCCATTTAAGGTTAATATTTTGGCACCTTTTTGACAATAACTGCCACTTAGTCATCCACTGTCAGCCCGCTCCCTTTCAATGAGAAAGAATTTTTTCTCTATTTTCCACTGAAATGGTAGAAAATGTGAATACATTTTTAGAACCGGAATTTGATCGTCTTTCTAATGGCGACATAAAAAAGGAGGCCTTGTATTTAAAATTTTTAGTTGATATGCTTAAATGGCACTTCCCGTTTACCAATTGCTTCTAAAAGCCTTTCTTCAACGGGTCACCCAATCTCCATGTACAGGGTCATTTTTTATTATTGTCACACTTTTAAATTGTCATATCTCCTTTATTACTTGAGCTATACGCCTGAAATAAAAACAGGATGGTAGACCATACTCCCAAGTTTTGTTCTAGACCTTACTCCCAGCGATCATCGTCGAATCTTAAGTGCTGTGGATGCAACTTGCTTTTTTTAAACGGGACACCCGGTATATTCTTACACGGATCGATAGAGAATTTTCTTCTGACTTCATTTATATAGAATAGTTGATATCTGGCGTTAATAGTTTTCGAGAAAAAAATGCGTGAAAATAAATTGTTTTTATAACTTACGGCTGTGCAGTGAAGGTCTGTGTATTCTAAGAAAATTGTAACCTTCTTTAGTATCATAGTAACAAAGTAGGTAACTGATTTATTCACCTTAAAACATTACAAATTAAAAATTTCAAAATAATTGCCATTTTCATGTAGACATTCTCGTAGATTCTAATGGTCCGATTATTTCAAATTTAATTTTTTTACTCGAAAACTATCAACCCCAGATATGTATCAATCACCCTATATCAATGAACTCAGAAGAAAATTCTCTATCGATCCCTGTAAGAATACACCGGTTGTCCCGTTTAAAAAAAAGCAAGTTGCATCAACAGCGCTTAAGATAAGACGGTGATCGCTGAGAGTAAGCTCCAGAACAAAACTTGGGAGTACGGTCTACCATCCTGTTTTTATTTCAGGCGAATAGCTCAAGTAATAAAGGAGATATTCCAATTTAAAAGTGGGACAATAAGAAAAAAAGGCCCTGTACAAAATTTCAGTCAAATCGATCCAGTAGTTTGGGCTATAATGTGATTTTAGTGTTATTACAAAATTTCAATTTTTTTTACCCAAAATGCGAATGAATTTTGTCTTATTTAGAACAAGTATTTGAAGACCTTCCTGATGCTGACAATAAATTTTAAAAAAACGACACCTTCCATGGGTCGATTGCCTCCAAACATTTTTCAGCTGGTATAATACATAATAGTACAAGATGTCAGCCAAATCGGTCCAGAGGTTTCGGCTGTATCGTGTTTTTAAAGTACGTTAACAATCCCGAATATTTAAATTTTTGTCAAAAAGGCGCTTAAAGTGAATACATTTTTAGAAGCAGAATTAGAAGGCCTTTCTTATGGTGACGAGGGTTTGCATTTAAAATTTAAAAGTGGATGTGCCAAAATGGCAGTTCCGGTTGCACGATTGGGTCCAAAAGCTTTACAGATCTAAGTTAGGTTATCAGATGCCCACGTACCAAATTTCAGCCAAATCGGTCTAGTAGTTTTGGCTGTGGCGGGCTTACAAACGTACGTACGTACGAACATAACATACACACAGGCACATTTTAAAAACCACTTTCTTGGGTTTCTGAGACCTCAAAACGCATAGATTCGGTCTTTTTTGATTGCTCTAACATCCCATTTTTTTTTAATTGTGGTGGAGTTGGGGAGGTTAAAATGTTCTGTATTATGTTTATGTACCACCTCGTGTACCACGTTCCTGAAGTAACTTTATACTGTGTTGTAATGTAACGTGTGTTGTTGTAAAACTGTTCATGTATTATTTTGAACTATCCCATACTACCTTGTCCGTAGTCCAAAGGATGAATAAATATTATTATTATTACCTATGTAATTGTGGGGAGGTTGAAAAACTCATGGGCATGTCTCAGATGCAGATAGTTGTCATGCAACTGAGAACTATGGACCTTCCCCACAAAGAAGCGCTGGATCACCAAACTGTATTTCTAGGTACGTACTTGTATCAGCGAGGAAATCCCTCACCTTGAATTAAACAAAATATTTAGCTAAATTTAAATACCTTTCGAGCCGCTATATGACCGGTTTCGGGCTATTTGGCCCTCATCAGCGAAGTACATTTGGATGGCGGCTCGTAAGATTCAGCTTCAAAGTCTTTATTACAAGACGGCGATGTTAACAGCAGTGATAGAGAGCTTTGACGCCCGCGCCCGCCTCTAACCGGAAAAATGGTCAACCATGCACAAGAAAAGCGAGGGCACATTACAGTGACCAACTCGCTATTAAGATAAGTAACTTGTGAGTTGGCCACTGTAATGTGTCTTTGCTTTTCTTGTGCTCGGTATGGCTCGGTTGACCATTTTTCCGGTTAGAGGCGGGCGTCAAAGCTCTCTATCGCTTCTATTAACATCACTGTCTTGTAATAAAGACTTTGAAGCTGAATCTTACGAGCTGCTATCCAAATGCACTTCGCTGATGAGGGCCAAATAGCCTGAAACCGGTCCGAAGTTTTTGAGTAGCGGCTCGAAAGATTCAGATACTTATTTAAATTTATTTAAATACCGTTTGCCACGGCTGGCAATTTGAAGGTCGCGGGCTTGATTGCGAGTTGGTCCATTGGTCACTGTAATGTGCCCTCGCTTCTTTGTGTTCGGTTGACCATTTTTCCGGTAGAGGGCGTCAAAGCTCTCTATCACATCTATCACTTCTGTTAAAATATTTAGACAGGTTATTTTGGCTTCTTCAGTGTTTCAGAAAATGAAAGTTTTATTCCGCTTTATGTATCTATTCTGTGCAATGTGCCCAAAGGTAATTCTTCGCGTCTAAAATATTTAACCAAATTCAGTGATTCACAACGTTCTTCACAGGGAAGGAGACAAATAGTTCTTAAAGAAGACCTTGCAAAGAGAAATGTATAGTACGTTAATAAATAAAATAATTCAATCCGACTCCGACATGGGTGAACATGGTAAACAAACCTCCCCCGGGACTGGCGCAAGCGAGCACTGGACCAAAGAATTCTTCAGAAAGCTGGTGAGGTACGACCTTGAAGAAGCCAATGACTTCCGCGAACCACGATTGCTAATAGCCATCGACTGAGTGACATTCATGCACTTGGAGCGAAATATCATTATCAGCCTCAATGCCATACAAGGTTAATATACTTCATTTCGATTTAAATTGGAGTGCCATTAAACACGTCGTCTATATCTCAAAACGTAATCTATTTCTTTGCACAAACCTGAGTGAAGCTAATCTTTGATAATTATGTGCACCATTAGAGCTGCTGCGTACTCTGACTTGCCAAATACGCTCAACAATAATAATTTATTCATAAGAGCAGCTCGAGCTGCCTTCGAATCTTAATTAAAAATATTAACTTTCATAATGTTGTTAGAAACGGAATTTAAATTGGACTCACTGGAAAAATTGTATTCAGTCGCACTAGATTTGATAAACTGCCGTTTTGTGGACGCAGGATGCAAATTTTTATTTTCAATAGACGTGCTAACGGGTTAGGTGTTTATCATAAAAAGGTGGGGTCTTTAAGACCAGATTATGGCTCGCGTGGCTCCAGCCTTAATAATGAAGATTCTACAGAAGATACATAATTTGCCACCGTTCAAAATCTTACATAATTTACTACGCAACGATACTTATTTAAAAAAAATACCAAAGTTAACAAAACGGTTTTTAGAAACTGATCATATTTTCTACTAATTCCTAGCTTAATTTACGTAATTCTTCAGGACTCTCTACGTATAAGAAACATTAACATATTTTTTAGCAAAATAAGATTCCAATGTAAGCTCCCACGTAAATATTAAAAATTTTAAAATAACCTCTCGAGTTCTTTGCATAGACACTCCTTCAATGTAGGTTGAATAGGATTTAACACAAAACCTCTTTTATGAGGCTGTGGCATAACCCTCATCTATAAATATGTTTGTACTTAAAAGGGCTGGGTAAACATTACAAGGTCCTTTTTGGGGTAAGTCATGGTGGTATTTATTATTTACAAATCTTCTTCGGCTCGGTCTCATTGTTATCGACAGGCAAGCTTGTAAAAGCAATCGGAAAGATAAAATGTGAGACTTTTCCGAAAAAAGTGCCAACTAAATTCAAGGCTGCATCTGGCACGAGCAGCACAGCAAAAAGTTAAAAATTATTAGGCAATTGGAGAGACAACTTAAGCTTTATTGTCTAAATCAATCAATTTGAATAAATAATGACGTTCTATTTTAAGAAAATCCCTCAGTATATAATATATCAATCTTCTGGCATGAATCGTTGGAATTTCAAAGCTATACATTATGTGAATGGAGTTTTTCATCACCTCGTTATAATTTGCATGGAAAAAAGAATAAACAAATTGAATCCGAAATTTAAGATCAAAGATCGAAGGAAAATAAATCAAACAGCCGTTAGTTGGCAAAGACAAATTCGGGTTTCCGTCCCCTTAGGCTAGGCGCAAAAAGCCGGATCACGACCCAAAGATTACACAGTTTACCTGTGTAAACAAGATTACAAAACATTCCTGGTTTAGAATTCACACGAAGTCGTCGAAGAAATAAATTTCGCTTTGTAGCACCCAAAATGGGCAATCCATAGCAAAGGTCAAAGAGGATCATAAAGAGAATGTAACGCCGAACGCACGTTTACGTGAATCTGATCTACTTTTCTGA
Organism: Pycnomerus fuliginosus; assembly: GCA_963924575.1. Classification (NCBI taxonomy): domain Eukaryota; kingdom Metazoa; phylum Arthropoda; class Insecta; order Coleoptera; family Zopheridae; genus Pycnomerus; species Pycnomerus fuliginosus. The sequence continues at coordinate 20,752,737 of OZ004618.1, read as the reverse complement.
ACCTTTTATCTTTGTCAAATGCAAAATAGGCGTTTGTGAAAGAATAACGAGACGCCTATCCTCAACTGCATCGCTCCAAAATTGCTTGTGGGAGCTAATCGTGCCGTTTTCATCAATTCATTTTGGGTTTGAACACATTTCACTATCTAGATCGCGCTTTGGGTTCCCATCCCACCGATTGTTGAAAACGATTATGTTGTAACGGGAAAAAGCGAGCGGCACCTATATCTCTTTGTGAAAAATAGGTACCAAACTGAAACACAAAAATCGCCAAAAAAACACCCAATATCGACGTGATTCTTCAACAAAGTTGAATTAAGTTAATGCTGTTGACAAGACGCGTTTTTGTCGACAATTTGTAGAAAAATTAAGTTTTTTTTTCCAAAAAAGGCTATGAATAATATGAAGTCTGACTTGGAACGTTCTGAAATGGAAATGTTGACCACTTTTGTCGATGTGAGTTTGTTGGAGACCAACGCAGACACAAAAGATAAACTTTGTTGACGGTGCGGCGTTTCCTTCCGATGGCACGTAAAAAATTGTCAGGTTTCAGTTATATGCACCTACTGCAAATATTGTTTTTTACGTTAGGCAACACACTAAACGTAGTAAAGCACAACGGTGCTTATCTTAGGCTACCTTTACTTTAATCATATTTTAATGTCTCACACTAATTTTAGAATTTCTTGAACTAAACCATAATGATTAAATTTCTCCGCATTTTGGAAGTCTTTCATTCTACAAACCTCGCATCTGTACTGCCTATCAGTATTCACCACAACAAATTTTAAAATCAATTTCTCCTTTAATAGAGATGGATAAGGAACTACTGTGGAACTACATATTGCCAATTGATTGGCCAATAAATAGAATAAAAAGAGTATCACGTGCCTAACCCGGCGCCTCCACCATTATATCATTAGGTACTGTAATTCAGAAGGTTTTCTGTTTATGGAGGAGGAAGAAAAGAATCAAATGTCACGTTTGCACGTCTGGGGTCAATATTAGGCAAATATTAATTACAATAATATACGGCCCTCGTCATCCATTTTGCGATTTTAAACCGAATTAACCTGACGCAGCATGAATGGGTAAAAGGTACAAGGTTTATTGAATGAAAGGACCTCCACCCACTACTCCTCTACCAAGATATTAAAGATAAAGCATAAAGCCCATGGGCGAAATTTGCCTTTCGAGGGTCAATGAAATGTAATATACGTCCATTGTTACGAAATCAGAGCCGCACTTGATGCAATTATTTGCCGGTCGCCGGTCGGTTGTGTTCACTTGATGGTGAAGATAAGAGTAAAAACATAATAGCCGCAAATTAAAATGGTAATGTTTTATCCTTCCTTCGTACACGTACTCAACCATAAAATGTGTCCAAAAGGTAATAACAAGACTTGATAAGTGACAGCAATAAAAAACACTTTTTCGTGCTCGAAAATTAAGCGATTTAATAAGAACTTTCCCATAAATCGCCAGAATTTTAAAATTTAAATGGGCTTGAATGTGCAGGGTGGTTAATCGATTTTGTAACCCCTTTAAATTTGAATATCTCTGAGGTCTTTTAATATAGAGACTTGAACCAAAAAGCGAATTGTAGGGCATCATGGTCTAGAGTTCACCTCGATGTACACGCATACATTTTTCAAGGTCAAATTTAAAAAATATGAATAAAACTTGTGTTTTTTTAAATGGAGCACCTAGTATATTTTTCTACAGACCGATAGCAAATAATTTTCTGATTACTACTATACAGGGTATCCCTCGACGAGCGTCAGTTAGCCGTATCTGGAGAACTGTTTCTAGCATCGTCTTGAAAATTTTTATACAGGGGTTTCAATTAATTTTGAATCGACGTAAAATATTTTCATCAATGGCGCACTTCCGGTTATAGCGGAAATAGGTACTAACTTCCTTATTTTAAATGGAACATCCTGTATATTATGATATTTTTGGATTATACGTTTCATTCTAGGTAAACTTTTACTAAGAATTGCTGTGCCAAAAATCCACCATTTTTGAGAAAATCAAGAATTTCGCTCTTTTATGTCAAGTGCATGCCTAACTTTAAAAAGCTGTAACATCCTTACAGTATGAAATGAGAAAACGATATTAACTTAGCAAGAAGGCTAATGTAGGGTGTATCCTCCCTTGGACTCAAATTGGGTCAGATATGTACAGGCTGTTCTCTGCAAATTTTTAAACATCATCAACTTCATTGGTCAAAAAGTCAATTTTTTCAAATGGAATGCCCCAACTATTTTATAGTACATCGATGCAGAATTTAATTGTCTATCATTTTAGTCTACATGTTTGCAATATTTAAATGAATAGTTTTTGTGATATTTCTAAGTATTTGGAATTTGACCAAAATTTCATATTTAGCACGATTTAATAACCAAAGTTAGCTATGATTTTAGGAGCCTTTAGAGTTCCTTAAGACTGCTCAAATGAAAATTTAATCCTGTTTTAATCCTGTTTTAAAATATGGAATTTTGGTCAAATTCCAAATTCTTAGAAATATCACAAAAACTGTTTATTTAAATATGACAAACATGTAGATTAAAATGATAGACAATTAAATTCTGCATTGACGAGCCATAAAATAGTTGGGGCATTCCATTTGAAAAAATTGACTTTTTGATCAATGAAATTGATGATGTTTAAAAATTTGCAGAGAACAGCCCTATATGTATTTGACCCAATTTGAGTCCAGGGGCGGATACACCCTACATTAGTCTTCATGTCAAATTAATGTCGTTTTCTCATTTCATACTGTAAGGATGTTACAGTTTTTTGAAGTTAGGCCTGCACTTGGCATAAAAAAGCGAAATTCTTGATTTTCTCAAAAATGGTTGATTTTTGGCATATCAATTCTTAGTAAAAGTTTACCTAGAATGAAACGTAGAATCCAAAAATATCATAATATACAGGGTGTTCCGTTTAAAATAAGGAAGTTAGTACCTATTTCCGGTATAACCGGAAGTGCGCCATTGATGAAAATATTTTACGTCGATTCAAAATTAATTGAAGCCCCTGTGTACAAATTTTCAAGACGATGCTAGAAACAGTTCTCCAGATACGGCTAACTGACGCTCGTCGAGGGATACCCTGTATAGTACACTAGGCATTTCAGACATAACTTCTGAACAAGAGTTTTTTAAACTTTCGCATTCCAAAAATGATGCATTTCATTGGAAAAAATTGCACACACCATTGTTAAGACAACTAATTGACAGATAAAGGTATAGACAAACTTTTGTTTCATAGCATTCTTTGATCGCATTTTTTTTGAAAAATCACTAAAATTGTTTTTTTTTCTTTAAATATCAGTCTGAAATGCCTAGTGTGCTATATTGTAGTAATCAGAAAATTATTTGCTATGGACCTGTAGAAAAATATACTACGTGCTCCATTAAAAAAAAAGTTATATTCATATCTTTTAAGCTTGGCCTTGAAAAATTTATGTCTGCATGTCTAGGTGAACTCCAGACCATGCCCTACAATTCGCTTTTTGGTTGAAGTCCTTATCTTAAAAGACCTCATAGATATTCAAATTAAAAGTGTTACAAAATCGATTAATCACCTTGTACATAATGTATAAACAATGAATTAATGGCCATCTGCACCGTAGCTTTAAGTGATTCCTTAAAGGTCACTGAAAGATAACTGACGTTCAATTCCATAGATACGTTTGTTGAGACAATGAATGGTTTGTAAGGGCTTTATCTTTAAGGGGCAGTCAAAAATGATGGTGCATTTAGGCATAAATCACATGAACTAAGTAAAATGAAATCCACAAGTTATTTAAATAAAATAAATTAAACAAAAGTATTGTGAGTCATGTGTGATTCATCCCTCTGGAACAGAAACAGCGTTCCTTAGCATCTAGTCATGAGAGCTGCAGGTCTGCAAGGAATATTTAATAATGTAGTTCCGAAGGCGACACTCAAGTTCACGGTCTCCGACTTCGTGACTGCCGTAATCTAAATTTTGCCAAATTCCCAGACCGCCTTTTCGGCGTCTTTTATGGGCAGGTATAGTTGCATAATAGAAAAAATCCCACCGTTAGATTTTCATCGAATCAGTTAAGTCATGTGAGCAGTAATCCTCTGATAGACGAATATGGGATCTAAGGAAGATGCGATGCAGTCACTCCTGATGATCACATATGGAAATAGAGACGTGCTTGGGCATACGAATAACCTTCCGACTTCTCTAATTGTGACACTAATCTCATAACTCGAATTATTTCACGCTGTTATTTCATCCTGAGAAAGTATCGCATTTACACCTGGACGTGTCTTCGTAATCTTCACATTTATTATCGGAAAGTGCACTTAATATTCTTTTAATTGAAAATTTTTACCAAAGTTATCCGTGCTACTTCCTTGATGCAACTTGGGATTCTAGCTTTACAGTAACGACGGCCACACATGCAGGCAGTCATTAAATCAAACTCATTAATTTTTGCTCAATTTCATTGAGAGAAAATGTTTTTCCACAAAAACAGAGAAGAGATAAAGAAGGTAATAAAATAAAATAATAAACATAAATACCAATAAGTTGCAGAATATCCACGGTTATGACGGCATACGCTTGCCGACAAAGAACCTCCCAATGCTTGTAAATAAACAGCACCTCGAGAATGCGAGCAATATTTCTGGCAAAGGACGTTTCATTTCAGTCACACAGTTCTCGGAGTCACCCTCTTAAAAAATTCTTGCCTTTAGGCTGGGCCTCGAATGGTTTAAAAATGACATTTTCGCGGCTCGGGACTTCCTGGACACAGGAGGCTACGAGTGGCCTAACGAAGTGATTGAAAGTGCATTTTGTAGATGAAGGATCAGACTACAGGATGACAGTAATTTAAGACTCATATTTTGTTAAAAAAGTTATACGGATACATTTTCTTTCAAAATATGCGTCTTAAATTAACGTCATCCTGTAGTCTGATCCTTCATCTACAAAATGCACTTTCAATCACTTGGTTAGGCCACTCGTAGGCTCCTGTATCCAGGAAGTCCCGAGCCGCGAAAATGTGATTTTTAAACGATTCGAGGCCCAGCGTTAAAGTCAAAGGCTTAAGTAGACAATTTGCAGTCTTGATTTGAGGTTCAAGTATAGCGTGTATACAATGTCGCACCCATTCGGTGTAATCCGACATTTCGCGAACTGGATATACAGTATATAAAGTGGTTCCAGATATAGTAATTTTCAAATTTTACAGTATCTGGACAAAATTTTTGTCCAATTCGTGAAAACTGGAAATGTGTTTTTTACAGATGCTGTTATTTTTTAATTTTACACCATGTAAACAAAAAATATCGTCCAGTTCATGAACTGGCAAATTTGAGTTCCCTGATGTTGCAATATTCCAGGAATTAGATAGTGCAATATGCTGTGTAGATACTATTCTGGATGAGACACTCCTATCCAGAATACAGATTATTGAATATTAGTACACTATTATGTACTATCTAGTTGTTGAAATATCGCGCTGGAACAGTATCCAGGGAACACAGATTTTCCAGTTCATGAACTGGACAATATTTTTTGTCCACATGCTGTAAAACTAAAAAATTTCAGCATTTGTAAAAAACGCATACCTACTGTAAAACTTAAAAATGACAGTATCTGGAACTAGTTCATGAACTGTATATCCACTTCGCGAAATGTCGGATTACATCAAGTGGGTGCGACATATACACTATCTGGCCCTTTTTAGAGGCACTTTCCATTTACACATTTATCCGAGGAGCCTCAGTCCTCAGTTAATCTCAGCAATTTGATTGGTTCATTTGAATATTGACCAATCAATTGCTAAGATTAAATGAGGCTCCTCAAATGTGTCGCAGAAGGCTCGGCTCGGTTTACAGCCGAGTACTTCAAAAGATGTATCTTGTAAAAATCTAGAATTTATATGACTTCTCCTAAAAGTTAGGGGTATCTATACTGTACCCCATACTATACCAACTGCGTCGAATGCTCTTGCTCACTACTCAACTTGTACCTATTTAGTTTTCTTTATATTGCAACTTTTCATTTACGTATTGTTAATTTATTTCCAATAGTTATCTGATCTACAGGCGAAAAATACGAACGACAATTCACAAGATAACTAAGAGCGAAGTAAGAAAGTGTCTGGCGTCAGGTTATTCGAATGGACGTTAAAAAACCTCAAGTAAAAAGAGCATTCGTTGGTCAGATATAGCCCGCAAAGTCGAATTCATTGTTCAAAAGAGTAATGGACTCCTTACCTGATAAATCTGACAATCTGCATTGGCCGAAAACGGATATTACTTGAGGATATAACGTTCACTTTCATACCCTCCCTTTTCAAGTGTTAATTAAATCCGACGGATTGACGGCTTATCGGGGTAGCAAACTTCCAATTAGAGAATGCGGTAAAGAGCTTTGTGGGAACTCTTATTAACTACACGAATTAAATAGTCTTTATTGCACATAAATACTAAAACCGATCTATTAAATTTAATTACAAAATGCAGTAAACTTCGTTTAAGTCACGATCATAGCCAATTATAATTAGATATATCCATATAACTGTCATGGCAGAATTTGGTTTTATAGGCATTTGCTATCGTTGTTAACATTTTGAAGCGTGCAGGAGATGTTAAAGAGCTGTCTTCCACTCCTTCGATTGTCTTCCGACCACTTTTTTACGTGGACGTGTTGATTTTACTGCTATTGACAGATGCTATTACTCTATTATTTGTAATTTTATTTTTTCTTACTGGGGTAGGTTTTGACGACTGGCCAATTATGCAAATTTATAAAACCAGTACGGGGAATGTGGGAACTGGAATAAAACGAAATTTGCGTGGGCTGTTCTACAAAAAACTGTCTCCAAGAGAGAAAATTCTTGGCATATCAGAAAAAATAAAACGTCTTAGGAGAGCTTCCGTGGGAAGACCTCTTTTACATGTGATGCAAATGGGATGCTGTGGTCAATAACCATATTTTATTTTCTTCAGCCCCATGTTAATTTTATAACTTGTGCGTCATTAATAGCATTAATTGCGAAATTGTGGCGTTGAACTATTGTGCTGGGATATTTACATCGTTTAAATCGCTGCAATTAATGAATTTTTTTATGGAAGAGGCAAAATCTGCGATTACCCCCTGAAAGGTGATGAATTGAGGGCGTGAATCGTGGACACCTTCACCTTTAATAGAGGTACTTCTTAATGTTCCATTAAAGTCAGTGGTGGCGGGGTCGATGAACATCTATGCTTACCGCTCATCCATTTAGTTTACGACAGCCTATTATTGATATTTTATGTTAGTGCCAACAGGAAGAAATTTATTTGGTTCATATAAAGCTGTTTGTCGTATCAGGCGTGAAGGCCCATTGTGTAATCTTGACTTTGTCTAACTCTCCATGGGGGCTAACCACTACCATTGCACCACACTGAATACCTGTTCTTGTCAAAAAAATGTTTTATTTATTTCTACAATTAACTCTGATCTTTATCGCCTCTAACGCAAATGGGCCAAAATTGTCCAACCGCATACATCGGAAAACATGTCGATTTTGCCTGACTTGACTTTTACTTCCCGACCTGCACGGGAGCTACACTTCCGGACTTGCCCTTACATTGATTCCGAGCAAAAACAATGCGGATAAATAACTGGAAGTAACACAATAGTGAATTGGTATTTGATTATAAGCATTAACTGAGCTGAGTAGCTGGTAACAAAAGATTACAAGATGGTCTTTGTAGATACGTTTTTTGTAGGAACTTGAATTCTTACATCCTCTTTTTCTGGCAGTAGATTTTCATCAGCCTTTTCGTCTACTTCTCGCAATCCTGGGGGAGTACACATCGATTCACTACCGAAAATCTTCACAACTTTATCCAAAATCCTTTCAAGAAAAACACCCACACGGGCACGCGTCAATTTTATAAGAATAAATTGTTAATGGTGAAATAATCCAGTCCTTGAAAATTTATACAGGGTGTTATTTTTAAAACTTCCCACCTTGAATATCTTTGGAGGTAATAAAGATTTTGAATTGAAATAAAAACTGGACAATCCCGCACGGAGGGGGACACTTGCGCGCATATTCAGGGAATTTTTTCCACTTCCGGTTTAACCGGAAATGACCCTAACTTTGTTTTTTCAAATGGAATGACACCATTTTCTCAACGGATTCGAAATCTACGATTTTTTCTGAGTTAGAAGCACGTATCATACTTGACCGGAAGTGCAGTCACGGCCACCCTAGATTTTCAAAAACATCGAAGAAATCGGTGAAATATTGAGATTTTCGAAAAACGCAAAAACACGTCAAGTTAGTTTTTTTGATGCAAATTTACCTGAGCAATTTCATTTTTTGATTTCTCTTATTTCTATCAAATTTTCTCTTACCTCACAATCTGTCAAAATCTCAAAAGTAAATAAAAAGAAAATGTCAATGGGCAGATGAATTTGCATAAAAAAATTAAAGTAGACGTGTTTTTGCGTTTTTCGAAAAACTCAATTTTTCATCGATTTCTTCGATGTTTTTGAAAATCTAGGGTGGCCGTGACTGCACTTCCGGTCAAGTATGATACATGTTTATAACTCAGAAAAAATCGTAGATTCTGAATTCGTTGAGAAAAAGGTATCATTCCATCTGAAAAAACAAAGTTAAGGTCATTTCCGGTTAAACTGGAAGTGGAAAAAATTTCCTCTATATTCGCGCAAGTGTCCCCCTCCATGCGGGATTGGTCAGCGTCTATTTCAATTCAATATCTTTATTACATCTAAAGATATTCAAGGTGGGAAGTTTTAAAAATAACACCCTGTATATTTATTTAATATAAATGCTGTGATTATTTCACAATTAACACTTTATAATGGACCTTCTTTACACCTCCACATTAATTCAAATAATAAAAATAAATGTCAATTTGAAGGAATAGTTATTTACATACTCTCCATTCATTTTCTATTAAAGTGACAGAACGTCAAAATTTCAATTTTAGGTTGGTATGAGGAAAGTTTGCAAGGAATTTTACTAACAGGTGAGTTGGTAGAGGCGATTTCAATGCGATACGTCAGAAAACATCACAAATGTCAAAATTTTGCAATTGCTCTGAATTGGCCCAAAATGGCCTTTGTGTACGTGCAGTTTTGAGTAAAGTGCAAAGAAAAATATTCACGAAAAAGCCTCAGGTAAGTTTATCTGTGACACTGCTGCTAACAATAAAAATAAACCCTAAAAGATTTGGGTTATGATGTTTTTGTTTTCCCGCTAAATTTCGATCAAATTGTCAAAAGTACAGGCCCATACAAATTAGGGTTGTACAGTTCCAGAAAAATTTTAGTTCTGTTATAGAAAATGCGGTAACAATAATTTTCGCGCACTAGCAAGAAGGTTTGGAAACCGAACCGAGTGAGCAATCCATCATTTCCTTACTTGTGTGCTTACAGAATTCGGCTTCGCTTCGTTCTGCAATAAGCACACGCGTAAGGGAATTACCTTCTCTTCTTACTTGTTACATAATAGTATATTAAAAAACTTTTAAATTTTAAATGCAAACCCCCATTTTTCACGTCACCATAAGGAAGACCTTCAAATTCTGCTTCTAAAGTGTATTCATTCTTAGTGCCCTTTTGACCAAAAATAAAAAAAAAATTGATTTTTATCGGACTTTAAAATCGCGGTACAGCCCAAGCCCCTGAACCGATTTGGCTGAAATTTTGCACATGGGGATTGTATTACACGTCGAAGAGCTGAACAAATTTTGAATTCAATCGACTCACGGAAAGTGCCGTTTTGGCACACCAATTTCCAAATTTAAAATTATTCTCTCATTTGACCATTAAAAACAAGTTTTTGAAAGATTTATTGTCACCACCAGAAAGGTCTTCAAATTCTGGTTTTAAATAAGACAAAATTAATTCGCATTTAGCGCTGTTGCATTATAGCCCAAATTACTGAATCGATTTGGCTGAAATTTGATACATGGAGATTGGGTGACCCATTGAAGACATGAAAGGCTTTTGAAAGCAATTGGCCCACGGGAAGTCCCATTTAAGCATATCAACTTAAAATTTTAAATACAAGACCTCCTTTTTTATGTCGCCATTAGAAAGACGACCAAGTTCTGGTTCTAAAAATGTGTTCACAGTTTCTGCCATTTCAGTGGAAAATAGAGAAAAAATTCTTTCTCATTAAAAGGGAGCGGGCTGACAGTGGACGACATAAAGTGGCAGTTATTGTCAAAAAGGTGGCAAAAGATTAACCTCAAAAGGAACATATTGTCAAACGTGATGGGTGATGTCCGAGGTGATGTCGGTATTTGTCAGAAAATTGCGAAATTAGTCACAGACAATAAGGATAAAAAAATTCTGTGTTGAATTGACTACTATCTACACAGAATACAAAGATCCATGCGATGGGGAGGTTCCAGCCGCTTCTCTGCTGCATTTTTTTAATACCATTTTTTCTATTTCGGATATACAACTTGTTAGAAAAAAATTGGTTTTCCATTTTCAAAGACAGAGGTCAATGTTCGCTTGACAGATGGCGATTGTTGGACACAATCGTTGTCTAGGTTACGATGTAGACAAAAGCCGTGCGTTAATAGAGCACATTGGAGAACGCGTTTGGGTGCTATAAAGTGTTCATTAGGAAACCGAAATAGAAAAATAGCTATTTCCTCACAGGTAATCTTTGATTTTTATATGTTTACAAACTGACACAATCATGTCAGCTATCTGTTTTATTATTGTTCATAAAAATTGGTTTCTGTTGCAATCGTGTATTTTTCTCTTACTTAATAAATTTTATCAAAAAGTAAATATCGATTTTCGGTGAAATCCCTACTTGGCTCATAAGATAAAAATTACTCAATGATTGAATTCCAGGCATTGTTTTTTTATCAGTATCGTATCGTATCGTATCAGTATCGTCATCACCAAACTACGAACAGCTGGACTTTTCCTCATACCTCACAAATCTAAAAATTTACGCAAATTGTCGTATAAGAGAGTCCTCCCAACACAAGTCAGAAAATAATCTAATTAGAAAGACTTTTGGGGTTGGGACTCTAAAGAATAGCAGCGCACATTTAAGAACAGGCCTCTGGCGCATGAGCGGCCAATGTCCCGGCAATTTTAATTTGTTCGGAACGTCAACCAGATTTGGACCGGATTTGGATCGTAGGTTTGTGCAAGGTTGTCAAACTGTCGCATGTATTTCTTTCACTCTCGTGATATTGATTCCGAAAAATGTACCTATACTCTTATTAAATTTGGAATCACAACGATACTACTTTCATAGACGATACTTATTGCAATAAGCATTTTCGCTTTGTATGTGAAGTATTGGCAGCGAATTTCATGAAAGCCGAAATAATATCAATTATTTAATGTGGCAAGGCCGTAGGCCCAGCTCCGGGCGTTAGACCAGTAACAATCCGAACTATTGGAATTTTGCACATGAGCGAAATGCACTATTCGATGTCTACTGGTGTGTACACCAGGTATATCACCGGACCGCGACCATACGCAAATAAGATATTATGGAAAAATGAATTATATTTTTTCCTGATGTTCCGAGAATTTACTCCAAAAGTTTTAGCATGTGCGGAATAGGATGGACTAGCCTGTACATCTTGAGATTTTTTTGTTCAACAGTTCCTCTTAGGTACTTAACAATGATTTTTTTTTGAAAATTTAATTTTAAACAGAGGGTGGCTGTGACTTGATTTCCGGTCAAGTGCGATACATGCTTTTAACTTAAAAAAAATGTAGATTCCGAATTAGTTGAGAAAAATGTGAGTTTCAATTCTAAAAAACTATTTTAGGGCCATTTCCGGATAAACCGGAAACGGCAAAAAATATTTGACAACATTATCGGGCTCAATTTAATAAATAAAAGTTATCTGTCCGAGAGTTTTTCCCGGAGTAACTCTCCACTATAGAGAGGGGGGAAGCACATTATACATTATACATTACGTACATACACACAGTCATTTTTAGAAACCACTTTTTCGTTATCTTAGGATGTCGAAACCTAAAGCTCTGCTGTTGAGTATGTAAGTAGGCTTTGGTAGGCACATATCTCAATTTCGAATTGGAGTGATTTAATTTTTAAATTGGTTGTAGGGAGGTTAAAACTACGAAATAGTCTCATCTCAATTTCGTTCAATTATCTAAACAACAACCTAACATCTAGCACGAGGCCCAGGTGTACCAATCGATGGTATCAAAGAACGCTCCAAATTCAACCATCCAGGTTAAGTATTTTAAGAATGCAGTTTTGCAAGTCGTTACCAGTGCAAGAAAACGTGGCCCATCATCCAGGTCGCTTTGATTTACACGAAACTTCGATTAATTTGTGCACCGGAACCAAATTGGGGTATTATTAGTCGACTCAGAAGCGGACCTTGATACTTTGGAGGGGGCATGTTATGAGAATTGAGCCGGCCGGAGATTTTTAAACAATGCATTCGGTGATTAAACAATTTTCGACGCAAATTGGACAGTTCATCAAAATATTACATTCGAATCAACAGTAAACTAAAATCTGATCTACGTGCTCCCCATAAACACTCCTCAATGAACATTTAAGCATATTAAACAAATGATGCGGGTTCCATCATTATACGAATTATAAATGATTTGCAAATCTCAGACAAAATAATGTCCGTGGTAGAAATAGCCTAAATATTTACCTCGTCTACTAACCTCCCCAATCCCACAATTAAGAAAAAAATGGGAGGTTACTGCAATCACTAAAATTTTCGAATTTGAGATAACACCAGATGTATACGTTTTGAGGTGGCAGGAACCCAAAACAGTTTTTTTAAATCTGTCTGTATGGATGTATGTACGTACAGCTTAGAAATATGAACATGCCCACCCAGAGCTGAATATTTAGTTGGTCGCCTAGCATTCGAATAGCAGTTAGGTAGGGGTAACTAACTTCTGCACGGTCTCTGTCGTGGCCTGGTCCATGCGACCAGGTAAATATTCAGCTCTGGGTGGGCATCTTCATGTTTCTAAGCTGTACGTGCGTTCGTACGTTTGTGAGTGCACATGCTCTCTATAGCCCATCTACTAACCTAACTTAGATCTGAAAAGCTTCTGAAGCCAATCGCACAACCGGAAATGCCATTTTGACACGACAAGTTTGACCATCCAAAACAAGTTTTTGAGAAATTTATTGTCACCATCAGAAATGTCTTCAAGTTCTGGTATTAAATAAGACAAAACTCATCCGCATTTAGTACCCTTTGGGTATAAAAAGTCGTAATTTTCTAAAAACATTAGAAACACGTCCATGCACAGTATTAGATCGACTGTCTGCAATTTTGTACATGGACAATGTGTTCACTTCACGTGTGCAATAGGCTGCTACCTACTCGAAAATCAAAGTCCCATGGATGGGGAGGTTCCAGCCGCTACTCTGCAGCCCATTTATTAACCAAAAAACAAACAAAGATTTTATTCGAATTTAAAATGCTTTCAATTTACTCTGAATTATTGATGTTTTTGATAAACCGATAAATTCTTGCAGGTAGAAATCAGTCAATTTTTGATTTTACATTAGATTATTTCTTACTATATTAATAACAATTTTAGCGACACATTTAGTACCTTTTCCCAGAACGCCTTTGATCAATTTTAATCAGCCCCTTCCCTAGAAATGATTGTGTTAATAAAAGTTATTGTTCTCAAGGAATTCTATATTCTATTATTAAGTATCACTTACCGACATACTGTATCACTTTAAAAAAAAACGGGCAGTTACGGGAGCGGCTAGAACCACCCCACTTGGTGAATGATCCAATCCTTATCTCCTATTTTCCATCCACACTGTGTATACGGTGTGTTTCGGGAGTTTTTAAAATTTTTTATTATTTATTGCCGAAAGGGCACTGAATTTAATTGCATTTTTGGAAACAGAATTTGAAGACCTTTCATGTGCTGATCAAAAACAAAAGGTTATCATCTTTCAAATTTCAGAGATGACATTCCAAAAAGGCACTTGTTACCGGCCGATTACCACCAAGATTAAGTAAATTTTCCTGCTTGCTAAAAACACCTAAATTTTACACCACCAACCTTAAAGCGTTTTATGAGATTTTTAAAAATTTTACGATTTTTTGCCAAAAGAGCACTAAGTTTGACGATATTCTTGGAAACGACATTTGAAGACATTTCGTGTGCTGATAAAGAAAATAAAGGTTTATTATAATTTCTAAGTTGATATGCCAAAATGCCACTTGCCGTTCGCCGATTGCCACCAAAATTAAATCAGCTTGTGGGGAGGTTAAAATGGTGGTTGCGCCGCAAGAACAAGTTAAAATTTCAGTAACCCTACTTCCGACGTCTCTCCGCTTTAAAATAACTTTTTGGTTTTAAGAATTATCATTTTCCTAAATAAGAGTGGACACATTAAAGATTCTAAATCAGTAGACGCGCCTAGACGAATTATACTCGATTAACTTCCAGTAGTAGTTACATAAATTACGATGATGGAATGTCTACAACAACGTATCCTGTTTAGCCTGCAAGCTCCTTGACCACTTCTCTTAATCATTGTCACACAAACTGCACATACCGGATTTGATCACTGAAAGTAATTAATCGTGTAATTTATTTTTAAACAAACACTTGAAAGGTTTTTAACCGATTTGTTGATACTAATTTAATTAGGTACGGAAAGACGATTTTATGTAAGAAGCTGTGGATATAAATCATTCGCGGACATTTAAAAATGTAATAATTATCATCACACTTGTATCAGCCATAAATTTAAAACTGATGGCAGTTAAATATGTATAAAAATTAAATAATTATATATCCAAACTGTTATATAATTTTTACTTACATATTTTCACTTGATTAATTATGTATGAGAGACTAGTTCTGGTTTGAGAGCATATTCAATGAACTTGGTACAAGGTCAACAAATTATGGACAAAGAATATTAATTAAATGCAAAACTGCCCAGAAAAAGAAAATAATTTGCATGAATAAGGAGATCATAAACATTTGGTAAACTAAGGTGTTTCAAAATATTATGATATTTTTCTCACAAATAACCATTAATTGGCACTACATAACATCGATTGGCATGTTTTATTATTCAAGAACGTACGCCATGTAAGGCTGCCAATTTATATCTTCTGCAATCCGGATTTTTTGAACTGGATCAATTTTTTGGACAGCGATGACAACTTCTTTAATTACGATCGTTTCGGAGATTGGAATTGAGGATCCGTGTGTGTTTGAGATGATGAACGTGTTGAAGCCGGAACTTCTGGCGCCGTCAACTTGTTTAATAATCAGTTAGACATTTTTCGTCCACTTTCTCCGAACTCGACCCCGGGTCCAAAAGATGCACCTCATCTTGCCACGGTGCATGCCTCGACTATTCGTTACATCACGACTGGCATAATCATCATAATAACATGAACGCTGATTTAATTAGGAATGGATGTCATTCCGATTAGAAAAGTGATGGACCGACGAAGAAAGTTCTTCACGTTATGCTTACCTTTTTTCGGTGTTTTGAATCATTCTCATTACGCCTTTGGAGACAATGATTTTTTTTTCAATTGCAATTTCGCAAGACTTCTAGCGCGGTTCGGGTCAACCGGTCACGAGTGACTAGAGCTGTGTTGACGTTGCTTGATACTTTCGAAAATGCCACATGGCACGTGCTTATTGTTCAGATTTGCATTCCTTTATTTTCGACTTTGACCTTTGAATTCGAATGAAATTCAAGAAATTATTTTTAATTAAATTTTCAGCTCGCATCTAAGTCCTACCTATAAATACCCACACATTCATCATTGCTATGTGTGACTTTTTTGGACCCTTTAATTCACTAATTTACATATTCTCAGTCATTTTGGCAGTAAGACAGTAGCCCCTGCTATAGAGAAAAGAAAAAAGAAAAGCGCGAGTTCAGAAAATTTGAAAGAAGCGAAAGAAGCGGAAATGAGAAATGATTTTTGAACTCATCATGTAAGAATAGAGGCTAACGACATCTAAAACCTAAACCTAAATAGCCACAGATCAGCGCCGCCAAGTGGTGCTTTGAAAAGTTTTCAAGGGAAAACATTTAGAGTCTGTGTTGTGCAATGTGTCGTTCAATGGTCGTGCTATGCAAACATTTAAAACTTTAAAAAGTGTAGAACCTAAATGTTTTTGATTTCATAGATGATGACGTAGATGACGGATGTAGCTTATAGGCTGCCGGTAGTCGCTGCTTGGTTAAAAAAAGCACATACCTAGATACTACACATGTGTTAAAAATCAATATTGCTGTACTAAGCAAGAACACCTTATTTCCAGGTTTTAGTGAAATGATAGAGTATTGTATCAATACTATCTATCTTTGATATCTAATTGACCATTTTAAAAATTCATGTTCATGCGTCGCAAGCATGGAGGTCTTTTACTATAACTTTTCAAAAGCATTTGATACAATTGACCACTCACTTTTGTGCCACAAGCTTTCTTATTATGGCTTTAATAAAACGTCTTCACAACTAATAGCAAGCTATTTAGAACATAGAAGTCAGGCAGTTGTTCTCCATGGTGGTTCTTCAGCTGTCGGCTATATAACGCCAGGTGGCCCACAAGGGTCCATATTGGGCCTAAAATTCACGCATTTGCCGACGATACACAAGTGTACCATCATCTCCCAAGTGATGACTATGAATATGCTGGTAACATTATTAATTCTGATCTAGAGAGACTGGCTGAGGGATGCAGGAAAATAAATTTAAAACAACTTAGGTAATCCAGCCAAATGTTCGCTATTGCTTCTCTCGAATAAAAAAGAACGAGAAAAATTAAAGGAACTTGTAGAAATTTATGTCGAAGGTAGAAGAGTGCTTCCTCAAAAGAATGTTTAGGGCTTATAATAGACGGGGGGGATTTTAGGTTCAAAAACCTTAGTACTACTACTTCATTCATTACTGTCTAATAATATATCATTCTTGTTTAAATGCTACTGAAAAAAATGGGCAGCTACGGAAGCTTCTGGAACCTCCCCACTTCGGTGAATGATCCAATCTTATCACCAATATCAAGTAAATTTTACTGTTTACTATACCTAAGTTTTACTCCACCAAACCTAAGGTGTTCTCTGTGATCTTTCTAAATTTTACGATCTTTTGCCAAAAGGGCACTAAGCTTGAATACAATTTTGAAAACAAAATTTGAAGACTTTTCATGTGCTGGTAGAGAAAATGGGAGTTCATTATTCAAGTTTCAAAGTTTTTATGTCAAAATGGCACTTGCCGTTTGCCGATTGTCACCAAAATTAAATCAGCTCTACGGCGGGTAGCGGTATCTCTACCTACCAAATTTCAGCCAAATCGATCCAGCAGTTTAGGCTGTAGCGTGTTATTTAATGTTTCCTCTAAATTTCGATTTTTTAGATTTTGTGCCAAAAAGGCACAAAGTGGGAATACAGTTTCAGATACATAATTTCAAGGCCTTTCATGCGCTGATAAGAAAGATTAGTGTTCATCTGTCAAATTTCATAGTTTACATGCCAAAAAGGCACTTAGCGTCTGTGGATTCGCAAGAAAATTAACTGGGCTCACCGGAAGGCTAACCTTAACATACATACCAAATTTCATTAAAATCCGTTCGGTAGTTTCCGAGAAATCGTGCTCACATACGTACATACGTACATACACACAGACATTTTTTAAAAACCACTTTTTCGTGATCCTGGGACCTTGAAACGTAAAGATCTGGTGTTATCTCAATTTCGAATTTTGGAGTGATTGCAATAACCTCCCATTGTTATATGGTTGTGGGGACGTTAAAAAATACAGAATACAGAAAATTCAAAATAACTGTTGTAGGTTCATTTTCAAACTAAGAAAATTCGATCATGTTTCTCTGCACTTTAAGAGGGGCGTTTAATCTGTTCCCGCCAGAATAGGGTTTTTCGCTTCTAATTTAAATTTGGGATGGACTATCAGCTTACAATTACTTGAACTCCTGCACGTTTACTCCTGTAACACGTTGCTTAGCAAGTTATCGTTAAAATCAAGCTGGTTTTTCAAATTTTTAAAATAATGTTGTTTTTGGCGCAAAAACGGAAAATTTTAGATATCAGAAAAACCAGCGCGGTTTTAACGATAACTTGCTAAGCAACGTGTTACAGGAGTAAACGTGCAGGAGTTCAAGTAATTGTAAGCTGATACTCCATCCCAAATTTAAATTAGAAGCGAAAAACCCTATTCTGGCGGGAACAGATTAAACGCCCCTCTTAAAGAGTTTCGTTGGGTTAATATCCGTGGTCTTTACCATTACCATTTGTCAGTTTTTATGTATCGCCTGATGTCGACGTCGACACCTGCATATCTACTTATTCTACTTGCGAAAGGACCCCGCACACTTCTTATGGGAAATTTAGATCGATAGTTTTTTTTTGTTTTTTAATATGTTGTAGCCAGAGCGATGCTGATTAAAACGCCTCACGGGCGCAACCTTGTGGGGCCCACGGTTTGGCCGTTAAACCGCCCCAAAGACAGGGCCGAATTCCATGATTCAAATAATTGAAAAATCGATATCTCGGCTATCTTTGGAGATAGAGCCTTCGCTTAAAAAGTCGGTGGTAGATATTTCGCCCAGCTCTCTTGCCATGGCACATAGAAAAACAAATGACGGTCTTTGACAAAAAAAGGCCATAGCTTTATTTTATGTATTTTTTAAAAGGCGTTGTATACTTCCATGCGGTACGTTTGGCAGGGAATAACTTCAAATAGACCAGGATTTATTTGAACTTACCTCCCTTTATTAGCGTAATGTATCAAACATATACAGGATGGCTCCTTTTCCACTGCTCACCATTGGCATCTCTTAACCGGTAAGAGATACGAAGTCGGTTAAATCAGACAAAAGTTGCGGTATTTTCTTGTGATTAAGAATCTGAAGAGAACTCCCCGATGTCTTGACTCGTTAATGAGTTATCCCGAAAAATCTTAGAATTTGTAATATTTGCGAATAACTTAAAAACGGATGAAAATAACCAATATGTTTGTAGGACAAAAAACGTTCCTTTATAAATTCCACATTACGCTAGCTAAAAATATACAGGGTGTTCCATTTGGAAAAGTTGAGAAAAATGGCTTCAAATTTCCCAAATTTTGAAAATAAATTTTGAGCACCCTGTACATAGCGTAACAACTAAAATTGAATCAGAGCTGTTTTCAAGCCTCTGCAATAAGGTCTTCATCTTATTTTCTTATGAAAACTGTACCTGCGTAAATGGGGAATTTTTAAGCAGAATGATGTAAACTCCCATTTTTTTTTGAAAATATTTCTTTACTCCCAAACCAGAGGTTCAAAAGCCGTAATATTTTAGGGATGAATAAAGGCTCCTAAGGGGGTTGCAAATATGCTAAAATATACCGGGCATTACATTTAAAAAAAGTCGACTTTTCCTCTTCAAAATTTTTCTTACCACCCTGTATAATTAAAAATATTTTCCTGAAATGCACCTTCATTAACAGTTTAAGTATGTACCTGAACGAAATTTCTAACTTGGATGGTTTAGGCGCTATGGAAGCCCGACGCACTGTTGCAGGACCCTGTATAACCCCTTTTAAAAATGTACATAAGTAAGTTAAGTCCTCTTATCGAAGATCTTCATTTGTACATGACAAGAGAGTTTGGCAAAATATCTACCAAAAACTTTTTGAGCGAAGGCTTTATCTTCAAAGATAACTGAGATATCGATTTTTTAATTATTTGCCTCGTGGAGTTCGGCCCTGCCTCTACCGGCCAAATCGTGGGCCCCACAAGGTTGCGCCCGTGAGATGTTTTAATCAGCATCGCTCTCGCTACAACATATTAAAAGACAAAAAAAATCTATCGATCTAAATTTCCCATAAGAAATGTGCGGGGTCCTTTCAGCGCAGATATGACGCACACAATGTCAACCTCAGATTTACTCATTTTACGTTAACAGTTCCTCAGTTCCGCACTTCCATGTTTCAGAGATCATTGTCGTACAACTGCATACAACTTTATAACGCAACCGAGTTGTGTTTTTCTTGTTCGTCACTGAACAGTTTTCGCACACGTATGAAAGCGTACATCTTGGAGAATATGTGTTAGGGTTTTATAGTTTCTGTTAATTTCTTTCTGTTTTTTGGAATACATATGTCAGAAATTGTTGATTTTCTATATTTATGCATTTTCTGTTTTTTTTTTGTTTTGTTTTTTGTTTGTTAGGTAGTTTTATGAGGTTAAGTGGAGTAGCTTAAGCTAAACTTCGCCTCAAAAGCATAATTATCATTTATTTTATGTTGAATAAAGGCATATTATTATTATTATTATCATACCGGGTGTTTCGTACCAGAAGCCGTATAGGGAAAAGTAATTTTATTTTCAGTTTGCTCATGGAACTGGTTCCGACCAAATCCAAGTGGTTCGGTCAATGGCCCTCAGTGTCCTCTATGCATGAAAAAAAAATGGGCAGCTACGGAAGCGGCTGGAACCTCCCCACTTGGTGAATGTTCCAATCCTATCACCAATATCAAGTAAATTTTACAATTTACTATACCAAACCTAAGGTGTTTTCTGTGATTTTTCTAAATTATGCGATCTTTTGCCAAAATGGCACTAAGCTTGAATAAAATTTTGAAAATAAAATTTGAAAACTTTTCATGTGCTGATAGAGAAAATGCGAGTTCATTATTCAAGTTTCAAAGTTGATATGCCAAAATGGCACTTGCCGTTCGCCGATTGCCACCAAAATTAAATCAGCTCTTCGGCGGGTAACGGTATCCCTACCTACCAAATTTCAGCCAAATCGACCCAGCAGTTTGGACTGTAGCGCGTGTTATTTAATGTTTCCTCGAAACTTCGAATTTTTCGATTTTATGCCAAAAAGGCGCTAAGTGGGAATACAGTTTCAGATACAGAATTTCAAGACCTTTCATGTGCTGTTAAGAAAAATTAGTGTTCATCAGTCAAATTTCATACCTTACATGCCAAAAAGGCACTTGGCGTTTGCGGATTTGCAACAAAATTAACTGGGCTCACCAGAAGGCCAACCTCCATACCAAATTTCATTAAAATCCGTTCGTTTCGTTCGTGCTCACATACGTACATACGTACATACGTACGTACATACACACAGACATTTTTTAAAAACCACTTTTTCGTGATCCTGGGACCTTGAAACGTAAAGATCTGGTGTTATCTCAATTTCGAATTTTGGAGTGATTGCAATAACCTCCCATTTTTATATGGTTGTGGGGAGGTTAAAATTAGTCCTGAAAGATTAGTTCTCCAAACAGCTCCCCCGTTTTAACAAGGAGGCATATCAGGCCTATTGGCCGAATCACTCGAATTTGGCCGGAACCAGTTTCATGAGAAAACTGAAAATAAAATTACTATTCCCGTGTTATTTCCCTATGCGGCTCTATCGACTCACGACTCAGTGCATTTTTTTCACGTGGTTGATGGGAAAACAGCAACTTCCTTCCAAAACCTAGAAATATTTTGTTAATTTAAGCGCAAAAAATAAGAGAAACAAACTTTTGGTGGCCGCTTTTGACGCCTCGTTGTCAATTTTTGAATGCCTTTATTGTCGTCGAAGAATCCTTAACCATTTCCTTACACCACTTTAAAAATTCGTGAAACTTCCTCGTATATTTTTGTTGCATTTGTTGATATAACATAGTTTTGCTGTTACTTTACCAACAAACTCTTCAATTCTACTCGACATCACTTCGGGATTAGGTCAGGACGTATTAGGTAAATATTTATAAAAATATTAGAAAATAATGAGAGTGACTATACCACGCTCCACGAGACTTTGCAGCGGTAGAAGTTGGAAAATAGTTTCCCCGTTTAATTTGTTTGGAGAAACTAAATTTCAGAGGTGGAAATAACGTATTTAATTATCTTAACCAATAATTATCTTTATTTCCTACTGATCCCTTTGTATATTTTACAATTATTTGATATCATTTTGCCAGGGGGGGAAATTGATAAGGCCCTATATAAAATGTTATTATTGTGATGACACCGACCAGATTGAAACGTGTGACCGACCCACCAAACAGCCCTGTGGATTCGATCCATACAATCATGGTGCTAACCTATGTCCTATGTGTAAGTGAAGCAAAAGAAGTGGATGGGGTGATCTTGAGAAAGAGAGGATGTACTTCATATACAAGAGACTCCCTAGAGAACTGTAAAACAACCAGCGACTTACCACACGGTTCTTGTACAATTTGTGGTACTGAACTTTGCAACAGCTCTGTCATGTTCTTCGCAGCTAATGCTGTTATGGCTTTGGCAATGAGTGTTTTGTGGTTGCGATAATTTTTTGTTCGATCGGTCAGTTTTGTTTTTTGTTTTTTTCTGTTGTGATGTTAAACGGTTTTTCATTTACGTCAAAATTTATGTCAGTTATTCGCAGTAGAAGCGCGAGAATGCGGGCTGCGTGAACTTGGCGAACGAGTTAAAGCACTAATGGTACAACACCTCTCTATCATTAGTGCTTCATTAGTGCTTCTTAGTGCTTCAACCCCAACCCCAGCGGACCAACCCTTCCAGAGTTATTGACACTTCTTTTTCGTCCGCCAACTTCACACTTAGCGAACGACTTGAAGCACTAATGTTTTCACACCCCTCCATCTTTAGTGCTTCGTTAGTGCTTCTTAGTGCTTCAACCCCAACCCCAGCGGACCAACCCTTCCAGAGTTATTGACACTTCTTTTTCGTCCGCCAACTTCACACTTAGCGAACGACTTGAAGCACTAATGTTTTCACACCCCTCCATCTTTAGTGCTTCGTTAGTGCTTCTTAGTGCTTCAACCCCAACCCCAGCGGACCAACCCTTCCAGAGTTATTGACACTTCTTTTTCGTCCGCCAACTTCACACTTAGCGAACGACTTGAAGCACTAATGTTTTCACACCCCTCCATCTTTAGTGCTTCGTTAGTGCTTCTCAGTGCTTCAACCCCAACCCCAGCGGACCAACCCTTCCAGAGTTATTGACTCTTCTTTTTCGGCCGCCAACTTCACACTTAGCGAACGACTTGAAGCACTAATGTCTTCATACCCCTCCACAGCAATCGAATTCGATAATGATAATATGCCCTTTTGCTAACAAAAATTCAAAAAATGGCCTTTTTGTCCCTAAAATGGAAATTTTCTAAAAAATTGCTCTAAGTTTTTGATCCGGCAATACAACAGCTGTCGAATCTGATAGTAAGAATAACCTTTTTTGTAAAATAAATTGAAACAAGGACCCTTTTGCCACTAAAATGATATTTTTCGAAAAAATGGCACTAAGGTTTTCGGCGTGAAAAATATCAGCTATCAAATTCGGTAATAAAAACATACAGTTATGCATAGGTTTTTTTACGGTACCATTTTTTGGTCAAAAGGGCACAAGTGTGAATACATTTTTAGAAGGAGAATTTGAAGAGCATTCATATGGTGACGTGAAAAATGGGGGTTTGCATTTAAATTTTTAAATTAGGGAATTATGGCTGTCTTCCGGACTGGTGTAAATAAAAATGCTTTGTAAAAGGCTACATATACAGGGTGTTCCAATGAAAAGTATCCACCCCAAATATTTCGTAAACCAAATAAAATATGAAAATTCGCTTGGACAGGTCGATTTTTATTTGGAGGGGGACACTTAAATCCATGCTTGGCGAAATTTCAAAACTCACCCCTTCACCCCCATCTACTCTCACTTCAGAATTTTAAATGGCAACCCCCCACTTGTGATACATCATTTGAAAGTTAATTTCATTGCTAATCTAACGCTGTAACAATTTTTTATATTTGTTGAACTTTAGCGCCCTCTTTGGTCAAATTTTAAATTACATAAGGGCCCTTTGTGATACATCATTTGAACGTGATTGAAATTATCTGTAAACTAATGCAAGAATTTTTTGAATATATCCATTCGTTCAAAAGTTACAGCCTAATCTTGAAGGATTCCTAGGCCCAGAACCAGCTCATGTCTTTCAATGTAACTTTTGAACGAGTGGGTGGATTTTAAAAATTCTTGCATCAGTTTACAGAGAATTTCAAACCCTTTCAAATGGTGTATCACAAAAGGCCCTAATGTAATTTTAAATTTGACCATAGAGGGCGCTAGAGTTGAACAAATATCAAAAATTGTTACGACGTTAGATTGGCAATGAAATTAGCTTTCAAATGATGTATCACAAGTGGGGGGTTGCCATTTAAAATTTTGAAGTGGGGGTAGGTGGGTGTTAGGGAGTGAGTTTTGAAATTTCTCCAAGCATGGATTTAAGTGTCCCCCTCCAAATAAAAATCGACCTGTCCGAGCGAATTTTAATATTTTATTTGGTTTACCAAATATTTGGGGTGGATACTTTTCGTTGGAATAACCTGTATACAGTATTACAGTGTGTCTCATTTTAACTGGAACCACCCAAATATTTCGGTTAATTTTAACCGAATCAATGCGTTCTTTTTTTCTGCATGTAGAGCTCCAAAATCTTCACCTGCGTGATACTTCACTTTTTTTATAGACCGAAATCCCAGCCTACTGCGATTTAATAAAGAGGCCAAAAATGACGAAATCGTATTAGGCATTTTTTTATCGGAAAATTTTATAAGGAAAAGTTGCTCAGGATGGCTCCAAATGGCTAAATCCGAGATTTCAGGAAATAATAAAAATGTTGAATTTCTTGAGGAAGAATCACAAAATAACGAAAAGTTCAATATTTTTGCAACATAATGGGTGCTGTGAAATAAAAAAACAATTAAAATGAATTGATTTGAGATTTGCTATCGACTATGGATGGATAAAACTTAACAGTCGCAGAAAAAGTTGAAATTATTAAGATAGTTTAAGATTTTCGTTTTTCTTAACAATTTCAAGGGACACCCCAACTAATCTGTTGCAATGTGCCACAAACAGCAAACATATGCGCTTCCATTGTTTTTTTATTTCACATCACCCGTTATGTTGCAAAAATATTGAACTTTTCGTTATTTTGTGATTCTTCCTCAAGAAATTCAACATTTTTATTTTTTCCTGAAATCTCGGGTTTAGCCATTTGGAGCCATCCTGAGCAACTTTTCCTTATAAAATTTTCCGATAAAAAAATGCCTAATACGATTTCGTCATTTTTGGCCTCTTTATTAAATCGCAGTAGGCTGGGATTTCGGTCTATAAAAAAAGTAAAGTATCACGCCGAAATATTTGTGTGGTTCCAGTTAAAATGAGACACACTCACACTGTATATATGTTTCGACCAGATATTTTTCTTAGTTCATCTTCAGGCGTTAAAATTCACATTGATAATTTAAATTTAAAGTTAAAGTTTAAAAATTTAACATCTTTAAAATAAAAGGATAAAACGTTTTTATTAAAATTAAAACGTGGTCATGTTGAAAAGATGTCGTTAATAATAAATTTTTAAAGGGCACTTTCCGCGGACCGATGTGGCCCAAAATCTAATCAGCACCTACAAAATTGCTCACTGAATATGTGTGCCAAATTTCATCTCGATACGTTCAGTAGTTTGAGCTCCAACGTGATCACAGACAAATATAGACATTTTTTCAAAAACCACTTTTTTGGGTTCCCAGGACCCTAAAACGTAAAGATTTAATGTTTTTGGCGATTCTTTTTTTTTTAATTTCCGATCGATTCCAGTAACTGCTTCGCGCTGCGTAGAAGTTAAAAGCGATATTTTTGGACTTTCGGTCAAACCGGAAGTGACCCTAAAAATCTCATCAATTTTAAATTTTAAATGCAAAGCCTCATTTTTCACATCACCATAACAAATGCGTTCAAATTCTGCTTCTAAAGACTCTTAGTGCCTTTTTGAAAAAAACTCAAATATTCAAGATTTAACGTACTTTAAAAACACAATACAGCTGAAACCTCTGGACCGATTTGGCTGAAACTTTGCACATGGAGATTGCATTACACGTCGAAGAGTTGAAATTTTTTGAGGCAATCGACCCACGGCAAGTGCCGTTTTGGCACCATCAATTTTCAAAATTAAATATACTCTGATTTAACCATCCAAAACTAGTTGTTGAGAAAAAGTATTGTCATCATCAGAAAGGTTTTCAAATTCTGGTTTTAAATAAGGCAAAAATTAGCTGCATTTAATGCCCTTTTGGAAAAAAATGGAAATTTTTTAATAACACTAAAAGCGCTTTATAGCCCAAACTATTTAATCGATTTCGCTGAAACTTGGTACATGGGGATTGGGTGACCCGTTGAAGAGCTGAAAGGTTTTTGGAAACAATTGGTCCACAGAAAGTACCCTTTTGGCACATCAACTTAGAATTTTAAATACAAAGCTTTCTTTTTTGTCGCCATTAGAAAGACGATGAAATTCTGGTTCTAAAAATGTAATCACAGTTTCTGCCATTTCAGTGGAAAATAGAGACAAAATTCTTTCTCATTAAATGGGAGCGGATTGGCAGTGGGTGTCGTAAAGTGGCAGTTATTCTCAAAAAAGTGGCAGAATATTAATCTTAAAAGGAACAGGAAAGATTAGTGATAAGTCGCACACTTTGTACAAATCTGGCGTAAGAAAAAGAAGTATTCATTACTCTGCACAGTGGTTCAGAATCCCTAAAAAACGGCCAAAAATTTGAAACTTCCAATGCTGAGCGGAAGTATGTCAACAATGACGGGAAAAATATTGAAAAAAATTAAATTTATTTGTGGGCCAAATGAGGGGCTCCGAGAAAATGGTTTTTCTCCTAAAATTGTGAAACTTGCAGGTTTTGTCAATCAAGTGACGGCTAAACCGAAAAAAAATAAATCAATTTGGGGAGTCAATTAGGGGGACTGAAAAAATTGTTTTTCTTCTAAAATTATGAAACTTGGAGGTTCTGTCAATCAGGCGGCGACCAAACCGGGAAATATATTGAAAAAAATTAAATCGATTTGGGGAGTCAATGAGAGATGAAATTACGTGTGCATCACGAAATGAAATATATATATTTTTTACTCGTTTGGTTGATACATTCCGCCTCCGGCGTGGTGCATCAAACTTTAAACTCATGAAAAAAGGTTAGGATAGGTACTTTCACCACAAGTAGTACAAATAATAACTATTAAAATCTTATTTTGGACGTATCCCTACTCGTACTGTTTATTTAAATATAGCCTATAAAGCAAAAGGGCAAATGGGGGCAGCTAGTCTTTGTTTACTATTTAAGTACTCAATTAGGGCTATCATCAGAGTCTAAAATTTTGGTCCGGAAACACCCCGCACTTGGCTAAAAGTCAAGGTAAAGACTGGTTTCATAATATAAACTTAATTTTATCCTACAGAAAGAAAATTAATGTTGATGAATGATAAAAAATATACGTCAGTTACAGATAATGGTGCATAAAATTGATTTTTTGAAAAACTTACCCCGCACTAATCCCTCAATTTAAAAAAAATGCATATTTGTCGGTAACTATAGAAATCGACTTTTGAAGAAAGTCAAAGTTAACACTTAATAATCCAATGACAGGACCAAGCAATTGCAATTTGTTTTGCCTTTTTAGAACCTATGAATACTTGAATATTAAAATATGAAATACTTAAGGTTATTCCGTTGATTCAATTTTTATGATTTTTGGCCGCGAAATGTAAAGTCTGAACCACTGTGCTCTGGGTCTGCTGGGATTGGGGCAGTAAATGCGAATGAATTTTATGTTATTTAGAACAAGTATTTGAAGACCTTCCTGATGCTGACAATAAATTTAAAAAAAAAATGTTTAGGATGGTACGAAAGCGTCCCCGGGTCACAAAATTATTATTATTATTTTTTTAAATTTCGAAATTACGAAACTTTTTTCGTAATTACGAAATCTTTTTTCGTAAAATTAGCTGTTAGACTGTGTAAAAAAACCGGGTAAGTATGTCCATTTGAAAATGAAAAGTTGACACCCTACTTTACTTGTAATACACTAACAAAGCACTAAAGATGAAGGGTTGTAAAAACATTAGTGCTTCAAGTCATCCGCTAAGTGTGAAGTTGGCGGACGAAAAACAAGAGTTAATTACTCCTGACGGGTTGGTCCACTGATGGGGCTGGGGTTGTAACACTAAGAAGCACTAATTATGGAGAGGTGTTGTAACATTAGTGCTTCAAATCGTTCGCTAAGTGTGAAGTTGGCGGACGAAAAAGAAGTGTTAATAACTCTGAAAGGGTTGGTCCGCTGGGGTTGGGGTTGAAGCACTAAGAAGCACTAAAGATGGAGGGATGTGAAAACATTAGTGCTTCAAGTCGTTCGCTAAGTGTGAAGTTGGCGGCCGAAAAAGAAGAGTCAATAACTCTGGAAGGGTTGGTCCGCTGGTGTTGGGGTTGAAGCACTAAGAAGCACTAACGAAGCACTAAAGATGGACGGGTGTGAAAACATTAGTGCTTCAAGTCGTTCGCTAAGTGTGAAGTTGGCGGCCGAAAAAGAAGAGTCAATAACTCTGGAAGGGTTGGTCCGCTGGGGTTGGGGTTGAAGCACTAAGAAGCACTAACGAAGTACTAAAGATGGAGGGGTGTGAAAACATTAGTGCTTCAAGTCGTTCGCTAAGTGTGAAGTTGGCGGACGAAAAAGAACTGTCAATAACTCTGGAAGGGTTGGTCCGCTGGGGTTGGGGTTGAAGCACTAAGAAGCACTAATGAAGCACTAAAGAAAGTCGTCCGCTAACTTCCAGTGATCCGAGAGGGCTGCGTTTTTTTCGGGACCGAAAAACTATTAATTGTAATAACTCGAGAACCAGTGGAGATATTTTACTGAAACTTGGTATGCGCTGTTGAAGGTGAGGGGGTGTTAATTTTGGGGGATGAAATTTAGGGGTTGAAAATCATAAAAATACGAAAACTTCTCAAATATTTGGACATGAAGGTCTGAAACCGACCCACACTGTATTTTGACATTATCTGATAAGAGATGTTTTTTTTCTTTGACTAAAGTCAAAGCTTATTTAACCTCAAATTATTCTAGAAGCAAGAACACGGTGAAGGGCTGGCATCAATTTGTAAAGGTCAGGAAGTTTGTGCTTATCAACATCGCCATATTAAGGCACAGATTTTTATTTATATATAGGTAAATTTTTATTACAGATGCAGTTTGTTTACATGGAACTTATTGTGAAAAATTGATTGATAACTGATGAGAACTTCATTAGATGTGAAAATTTGTTGTCTAAGGGTAAGGAGAGAATATACAGGGTTAGTACAAAGTCCCAGAACGGTCAGTTATCTTTGTTATTTCTTAAGATTTTACTTTGAAACTTGGTACCCAGGCACAACTAAATGCAGGGAATTCAAAACAGTTTTTAAAACTTTTCTTGGACTTCCGGTTAAACCGGAAGTGACCCTAAGAATCGTTCTTTTAAATGGAATCATACTTTTTTCTCAACGGATTCGCAATCTACGATTTTTTTAAAGTTAAAAACATGTATCATACTTGACCATAAGTCAAGTCGCGGCCACCCTGAGTTTTCAAAAACATCGAAGAAATCGGTCAAAAAGCAAGATTTTTCAAAACCGCAAGTACACGTCAACCTTATTTTTTTAAAACAAATTCAACCGGCCAATTACATTTTTCAATTTTTTTTTCCTATTTTGGCTGATTGTGAAGCAAAAACAAATAAAAGGAAATGTAATTGCGCAATTGAATTTGTATTAAAAAAAAATGGGCAGCTACGGAAGCTTCTGGAACCTCCCCACTTCGGTGAATGATCCAATCTTATCACCAATATCAAGTAAATTTTACTGTTTACTATACCTAAGTTTTACTCCACCAAACCTAAGGTGATCTCTGTGATCTTTCTAAATTTTACGATCTTTTGCCAAAAGGGCACTAAGCTTGAATACAATTTTGAAAACAAAATTTGAAGACTTTTCATGTGCTGGTAGAGAAAATGGGAGTTCATTATTCAAGTTTCAAAGTTTTTATGTCAAAATGGCACTTGCCGTTTGCCGATTGTCACCAAAATTAAATCAGCTCTACGGCGGGTAGCGGTATCTCTACCTACCAAATTTCAGCCAAATCGATCCAGCAGTTTAGGCTGTAGCGTGTTATTTAATGTTTCCTCTAAATTTCGATTTTTTAGATTTTGTGCCAAAAAGGCACAAAGTGGGAATACAGTTTCAGATACATAATTTCAAGGCCTTTCATGCGCTGATAAGAAAGATTAGTGTTCATCTGTCAAATTTCATAGTTTACATGCCAAAAAGGCACTTAGCGTCCGTGGATTCGCAAGAAAATTAACTGGGCTCACCGGAAGGCTAACCCATACATACCAAATTTCATTAAAATCCGTTCGGTAGTTTCCGAGAAATCGTGCTCACATACGTACATACGTACAGTATGCGTAGGTGAAAATGCCCACCCGGGAAGGTGGGAGACAAACACTGCATGTCTGGTCCACTTCAGTTGCAAGTCGGAGTGGGAAATATCGATCGGCTCTTCAGGTAAGTACGAGCTTCCTGTTTAAGTAATTTAACCCGAGACAAGGCGCGTATTGAAATTTGCGTTCTTGATGGCCGCTTTTAGAAATCTGCCCTACGCGCATTTTTTTTTTAAACTTTCCCGCATCAATGATTTGTTATTAACTTTTCGTTACAATTTAACACGAGGGACGTAGGTACTGAAATAAATCTCAACATAAAGATCATTAGGTAATCGAGTCATTAATGTCTAAATCATGATTGCGATTAGTGATTTAAATCTAATCAGGCTTCAATGAAAGTTTTCCAATCGATTTAAATCGAGGTTAAGGCGTTGAATGCGATTGGTTCGTATCGATTGCAATCGGTCGCCGCGTTGAACGGCCCTATTAATCTTCACAAATTAAAGGGAGGTTTTTACGAATAATATGTTAAAACTAGGAACGAATTTTTCGCTAAAATTGGCACCTCCATTATTAACGTCTGTTTAATTTAATTTCTACCATTTTCTTTATATTGAAACCATTAATGTGTTATATGGGTCGAAATTGTTTACCATGCATGAAAGGATGGAAAAATGGTATCACTCGTGTGTCATAATTCATAAACAAATTACCTGGAGGTGTTAGGTTAACCTCTGAGAATCACACACGTTTAAATAATTCATAATGTCAGGAAGGTTTTATAAAATACCTAGTTATTCTCAAAATCAGAAATCTTCAAATTATTAATAATTGAAAACGTCCGTGTAAATTCCCTGTAACTGAGGTATACCTACACTTAGATCAGTATAAAACTTTAATAATAGATATTTATTTTATTAGGAGTTTAAGGGCCGCTTGCACCGCTGCTGCCTGATTAGCGCTAATCAGTGGCTAAACTGACATTAATGGATTGTTTCGACAATTGTAACCAGGATTTTAAACATGATTAGCATTAATCATCGGCGGTGCTATCGGGCATTAGTAAGACATACGAGTCACATAATGTAACTTAAACTCTGAATAAAATAGAATACTTAATTTTCAAACGCAGAGTTAACTTTGGGGGCCCTGGGCAAAGTTGCTTGAAGGCCTACCCATCACAGAACCGTATCTCTTTATATGACTTGGGGGGGGAGGGGTAAATAAAAATTTGGCAATTTAAAACAATCGAATTTTCCAAACACTTCACAATAATACTTACAAATGAAGTAATGAAGAAAATGAAAAATTTAACTTTGGTAAGGCAGATTTTTTTTGCCAATTAGGTAAGTTTTATGCCTGCCAGGCCGGCTATCGAGTAGGTATTTTATAAAACTCTGCGATTTAATTTCGAAAAAGCATGGTGCCCGGTTTTAGTTTGCCGAATGTAACTGGACGACACCCGAAATTTGCCAACTGGCAAAACTGGGGGGGTGTAACTGCTATACACTACACCTACCTAATTTATTTTTTCTTTTTTTTCACATTGAATTTTTTTTTTACCGCGAAGGGGGCTCCTTGAGGGCAGCAACAATGCAGTCATTGTTGCTACAAATAAACTCCGTCACATAATGTCCTACTTAAACTCCTAATTAAATAAATATCTATTATTTTCAAACGTCATTTAACAATAAATTACTTAAATGACTGTGTTGGAAAGGTACGACCGTCACTTCTAGCGGCTAAATTTTGAGTGTTTCAAGATAATTTACAGTTTATTTGTAGCAACAATGACTGCATTGTTGCTGCCCTCAAGGAGCCCCCTTCGCGGTAAAAAAAAATTCAATGTGAAAAAAAAAGAAAAAATAGATTAGCTAGGCGTAGTGTATAGTAGTTACACCCCCCCAGTTTTGCCAGTTGGCAAATTTCGGGTGTCGTCCAGTTACATTCGGCAAACTAAAACCGGGCACCATGCTTTTTCGAAATTAAATCGCAGAGTTTTATAAAATACCTACTCGATAGCCGGCCTGGCAGGCATAAAACTTACCTAATTGGCAAAAAAAATCTGCCTTACCAAAGTTAAATTTTTCATTTTCTTCATTACTTCATTTGTAAGTATTATTGTGAAGTGTTTGGAAAATTCGATTGTTTTAAATTGCCAAATTTTTATTTACCCCTCCCCCCCCAAGTCATATAAAGAGATACGGTTCTGTGATGGGTAGGCCTTCAAGCAACTTTGCCCAGGGCCCCCAAAGTTAACTCTGCGTTTGAAAATTAAGTATTCTATTTTATTCAGAGTTTAAGTGACATTATGTGACTCGTACAATTGTCGAAACAATCCATTAATGTCAGTTTAGCCACTGATTAGCGCTAATCAGGCAGCAGCGGTGCAAGCGGCCCTTAAACTCCTAATAAAATAAATATCTATTATTAAAGTTTTATACTGATCTAAGTGTAGGTATACCTCAGTTACAGGGAATTTACACGGACGTTTTCAATTATTAATAATTTGAAGATTTCTGACTTTGAGAATAACTAGGTATTTTATAAAACCTTCCTGACATTATGAATTATTTAAACGTGTGTGATTCTCAGAGGTTAACCTAACACCTCCAGGTAATTTGTTTATGAATTATGACACACGAGTGATACCATTTTTCCATCCTTTCATGCATGGTAAACAATTTCGACCCATATAACACATTAATGGTTTCAATATACAGAAAATGGTAGAAATTAAATTAAACAGACGTTAATAATGGAGGTGCTAATTTTAGCGAAAAATTCGTTCCTAGTTTTAACATATTATTCGTAAAAACCTCCCTTTAATTTGTGAAGATTAATAGGGCCGTTCATCGCGGCGATCGATTGCAATCGATACGAACCAATCGCATTCAACGCCTTAACCTCGATTTAAATCGATTGGAAAACTTTCATTGAAGCCTGATTAGATTTAAATCACTAATCGCAATCATGATTTAGACATTAATGACTCGATTACCTAATGATCTTTATGTTGAGATTTATTTCAGTACCTACGTCCCTCGTGTTAAATTGTAACGAAAAGTTAATAACAAATCATTGATGCGGGAAAGTTTAAAAAAAAAATGCGCGTAGGGCAGATTTCTAAAAGCGGCCATCAAGAACGCAAATTTCAATACGCGCCTTGTCTCGGGTTAAATTACTTAAACAGGAAGCTCGTACTTACCTGAAGAGCCGATCGATATTTCCCACTCCGACTTGCAACTGAAGTGGACCAGACATGCAGTGTTTGTCTCCCACCTTCCCGGGTGGGCATTTTCATCTACGCATACTGTACATACACACAGACATTTTTTAAAAACCACTTTTTCGTGATCCTGGGACCTTGAAACGTAAAGATCTGGTGTTATCTCAATTTCGAATTTTGGAGTGATTGCAATAACCTCCCATTTTTATATGGTTGTGGGGAGGTTAAAATAAGGTTGAAGTGTAGGTACTTGCGGTTTTGAAAAATCTAGCTTTTTGACCGATTTCTTCAATGTTTTTGAAAATCCAGGGTGGCCGCGACTTGTCTTCTGGTCAAGTATGACGCACGTTTTTGACTTTAAAAAATTCGTAGAATCCGTATCCATTTTTTTATCGAAAAATTTTATAAAGAAAAGTTGCTTAGGATCGCTAAATCCGAAGTTTCAGGAAAAAATAAAAATGTTGAATTTCTTGAGGAAGAATCATAAAATAATAATAATAATAATAAACACATTTATTGAGCTCAATTATATTATAGGTACATAAAATGAAAACAATAATTCCAATATTAACATAGCGTAGCTCAACAGGACAAAAACAGCAAAGCTGATTATTATTTTGCCCTTAGGTTTAGAACAATGATAGAAATTAAAATTAAAAAATGCAGCAGAGAAGCGGCTGGAACCTCCTCATCGCGTGGATCTTTGTATTCTGTGTAGATAGTAGTCAATTCAACAGAATTTTTTTTATCCTTATCGTCTGTAATTTCGCAATTTTCTGACAAATACCGACATCACCTCGTACATCACCCATCACATTTGACAATATGTTCCTTTTAAGGTTAATCTTTTGCCAAATTTTTGACAATAACTGCCACTTTATGTCATCCACTGTCAGCCTGCTCCCTTTTAATGAGAAATAATTTTTTCTCTATTTTCCATTGAAATGGCAGAAATTGTAAGTACATTTTTAGAACCAGAATTTGATCGTCTTTCTAAAGGCGACATAAAAAAGGAGGCCTTGTATTTAAAATTTTAAGTTGATATGCTTAAATGGCAGTTCCCGTGGGCCAATTGCTCCCAAAAGCCTTTCAGGTCTTCAACGGGTCACCTAATCTCCATGTACCAAATTTCAGCCAAATCGATTCAGTAATTTGGGCTATAATGTGTTTTTACTGTTATTATAAAATTTCGATTTTTTGAACCAAACAGCGCTAAATGCGAATTAATTTTGTCCTATTTAAAACCAAAATTTGAAGACCCTTCTGATGGTGACAATAAATCTTTCAAAAACTTGTTTTTAATGGTTAAATGATTGAGTAATTTTAAATTTGGAAATTGGTGTGCCAAAAGGACACTTTCCGTGAGTCGATGGAATTCAAAATTTGTTCAGCTTTTCGAGGTGTAATACAATCCCTATGTGCAAAATTTCAGTCAAATCGATTCAGGGGCTTGGGCTGTACCGCGATTTTAAAGTCTGATAAAAATCAATTTTTTTTTAATTTTTGGTCAAAAGGGCACTAAGAATGAATACATTTTTAGAAGCAGAATTTGAAGGTCTTTCTTATGGTGACGTGAAAAATGGGGGTTTGCATTTAAAATTTAAAAGTTGATGTGCCAAAATGGCATTTCCGGTTGCACGATTGGCTCCAAAAGCTTTTCAGATCTAAGTTGGGTTATGAGATGCCTACGTACCAAATTGCAGCCAAATCGGCCCAGTAGTTTTGGCTGTGGCGTGTTTACAAACGTACGTACGAACGTACGTACGAACGTACGTACGTACGAACATACACACAGACACATTTTAAAAACCACTTTTCTGGGTTCCTGAGACCTCAAAACGTGGAGATCTGGTGCTATCTCAAATTCGAAAATTTTAGTGATTGCAGTAACCTCCCATTTTTTTAAAATTGTGATGGGTTTGGGGAGGTTAAAAGGAAAAAATCAAAAGATGAAAAGCACGACTGCAAAAGTAAAAAGTTAATTACTGACCTTCACAAAACTAAAACAAACGAAGGTCAATATTTAATTCATCACCGCCAAGCAGTAACGCCTCCAACCTGTCCAGAATCACCCTTTCGGATCTCTCAGGCTCAAACTCATGACGTATAAAATTCAGTAAAAACGAAGCAAGGTAAGAAAACGAACTCTTAAAAGAGGACAATGAATGTTGTGGTATACAGACACTAAAATCACTTGATCGTAAATTCCTATTTGTGACAGTAGAACGTGGCTTGATCTTATTTTTCAAATAATCAGGTTTACAGGTAGACATAGTTCTTAAAACTAAAGAAGTAAAATGAACAAAACGACGTTCATTCATTTTAAGCCATCGCAGATCTCTTATGTAGGGTGTAATATGTGAAGCAAATGGAACATAAGAAATATATCTAACACAGTAATTCTGAATGAGCTGTAATCGATTTTTCTGCACCTCTGTGAGACAAGGGCCATAAGCAACATCGCCATAATTAAGATGTGAAAGAATCAATGTATCAGTTAGGAGTCGTTTAGTTTTAATGTTTAAAAAGTCGCGAAAAGGAGAAATTTGCTTGAGGCCCAAGTACGTTTTTTTTTTTTTTTTTAAATAACGAAAATGTGAATATTTTTGCAACATAACGGGTGATGTGAAATAAAAAAACAATGGAAGCGCATATGTTTGCTGTTTGTGGCACATTGCAACCGATTAGTTGGGGTGCCTTACAATATCTTAATAATTTCAACTTTTCCATCCATAGCCGATAGCAAATGTCAAATCAATTCACTTCAATTGTTTTTTTATTTCGCAGCACCCATTATGTTGCAAAAATATTGAACTTTTCGTTATTTTGTGATTCTTCCTCAAGAAATTCAACATTTTATTTTTTCCTGAAATTTCGGAATTAGCCATTTGGAGCCATCCTGAGCAACTTTTCCTTATAAAATTTTTCGATAAAAAAATGCCTAATACGATTTCGTCATTTTTGGCCTCTTTATTAAATCGCAGTAGGCTGGGATTTCGGTCTATAAAAAAAGTGAAGTATCACGCAGGTGCAGATTTTAGAGCTCTACATGCAGAAAAAAAGAACGCATTGATTCGGTTAAAATTAACCGAAATATTTGGGTGGTTCCAGTTAAAACGAGACACACTGTATATGACTGTGTTGACAAAACATAACCCTCAATTCTATGACACCATTTTGAAAGACTTAAAAATAATGTTTAAATATACGCCGGCAGAGTATAACATTGTTAGATTCATTGTAGAAAATTTAGCACTTTTTCTTTTATTGAAACTAATAGATAATTATTTTATTAGGAGTTTAAGTAAGACATTATGTGACGGAGTATGGAAGTTTAAGCGCCGAGCGGAGCGAGGCGAATTAAATCTATACGAGTCACTTAACATGCAAGCCCACAGCAAATTATTTGGTTTCTCAGGCAGTAGGGGGCAGCAGGGGGGGATTTCAAATCGAATGTAGCTGCAACCAGTCATCCGAGGGTGCACTAGTACCCTCGGATGACTGGTTGCAGCTTCTTCCCGTTCGCTCGATCTTTGCTAGATCCCTTTGTGAGCAGGGTTGTTTCGAATCGGTAATTTTTCAGTACGCCGTAAGGTGGCTTGTAAGCAAGGTATACCAGTGTTGCCACCTGCTCTACTGTCCATTTGTGAAACCAAACACATCCATTCAAATTAAAGTCAGGCGTTTTCGCGTTCGCTTGTTCCAGGTAAATTTGAAACATACCAAGATGGTTGTTTCGATCGCTTAATATTATGATTTTCGAATTATTATAATCAAACAAATTCTCATGAAACAATAAACGTACTATGTATTAATTTATTAGTTCTCAAATTCCTGAACTGGCAAAAGTAGTATCGATTAGCTTTTGTTTCTTTTGTTGCTTGAGTAAGACTCTAAAATGTTCACTTCATGCAATCTTTCCCCGCTGTCGATAAAATGAGTTTAGTATGGGAAGCCGCCTTGGACGAAATTAAAAATTCAGTTATATTTTCATATTTTTTATATAAAACACAAAAATAGTTAACAAATTTTTTGTCGCTACAAAAATTATTGGCAAAAACGAAAGTGTTTTGATGAAGCCTCATGTTTTTATTGTCGTTCTCAAATATTTGATCAATACATAAATTTTTAATTTTGTCCAAAGCGGCGTCCCATAGTTTAGAGACGTAATGTAACATTTTTTTAATGGTTTAATAATATCATTTCATAACTTATTGTTTTGACTTTAGGTACCTATTTGTAGATACTTACTGTTTAGGTGGTATTCGCATACTATTATCATTCTTAAGGCTGCCCCTCGGCCGGTTCCCGCCAAAATTGTGTTTTTTGCCTCTAATTTAAATTTGAGAAGGACTATCAGCTTACAATTGCTATTTTACCTGCACGTTTACTCCTGTAACACGTTGGTTAACAAATTATTGTTAAAACTACACTGGTTTTTCAAATTTGTATAATTTTCCGATTTCGCGCCAAAAAACAACATTATTGTACAAATTTGAAAAACCGGTGTAGTTTTAACAATAATTTGTTAACCAGCGTATTACGGGAGTGAACGTGCAGGTAGAATAGCAATTGTAAGCTGATAGTAATTCTCAAATTTAAATTAGAAGCAAAAAACACTATTTTGGCGGGAACCGGCCGAGATGCCGCCTTAATAAGGGGTGTCTATAATGTTTGCAAATCCCACAACCAAAATATCTTGTTGCCTCTCCTAATTACCTACGTCCTGTGCTAAACAATTTACCCCCGACTGTGCGGGACGACCAGACATCTCAGCGGTCAGAAAGAATATTATTCACTTTTTACAAAATCAAGAATAGGTCTACATCTCAGGGGGTTTAGGGGGTACATCGTCAAATTTAATTGTACCCAACATAGATTGACGGGTCCCGATCTCGATGTAAAAGTCGACCACTTCGAGCGATTTTTCCTCAATTGAATCAAGGAGTAGAAAATCTGTGTGACCTTTCCTAAATAATCGATCTTCCAGCC
This sequence comes from Pycnomerus fuliginosus, assembly GCA_963924575.1. Taxonomy (NCBI): domain Eukaryota; kingdom Metazoa; phylum Arthropoda; class Insecta; order Coleoptera; family Zopheridae; genus Pycnomerus; species Pycnomerus fuliginosus. The sequence goes on along the minus strand of OZ004618.1, from coordinate 20,714,184 downwards.
GTTTCATGAGGTTTTAAAAAATATAAGCACAGTGACTATCGATTCTTACACTATAATTTTAAAATTCATACATGGTTAGGTACATAAATAAGTAGGTAGATAGATAGTAAGAAAGAACCTATGCATAAAATTATGCCAGAATAGTAGCAACGATTATTCAAATTGAGAGGCTTCAGATTGCACCTTGTGCTGCTCAGTCATTCTGGCAACAATGTAGATGTTATTGCATTACCGACTTAGTACTGACTTCCGGCCAACAGAAGGCAGATTTAGTCAAGATTTAATTTCAAGTTTTACCGTAAATTGGCAGCACCTCTCGAGGCGGAGAAGAAAGGCCGTCAGTTTTAAAATACTAAACTAACTTTATATTATTTTTTTCAATATAAGGATTTATTCGTTATAGTTCTCATGTAAACGTTTAAACCCCATGTTAATCTTTCACGTATATTCATTTAGTTGTAATTTATTGATAAATATGCGAATTATGACAACTTTTATAGTATTTGATTTTTTTACAAGAAAACTGTAAGTTCAAACGTAACGAAAAAATTACCAACAATTTGATCATATGTAATGAAGTAACGAAAAAAAAATTGCAAAATCGTTCGTCTGTGAGGCCCATAAAAGAATAAAAACTGAAAAAAAACGCGTTTTTTTTTTTTAAGGTCCCGGAACGAACAATTTTTTTAAAATTTTGTGAAAAGCTTCCTTGCAGCTAATGACATTATCGGTAATTTTTTCATCACATTTGAACGTACAGTTTTTTTTTTTATGGAGTGTACTTGAACCTTAAACTCCGAATAAAATACAATGTTTTATTTTCAAACGAAACAATCGAAAATTTTCTATCACATCTGTGGCGCGTTACTTTGACACTTTGCAAAATTGCAAATAATGATGAACTTAAACTCCTCCGGAGTTTAACACTCCGCTAAAATTGGTGTCATAGAAATGACGGTTATACCTTGCCAACAGTCATTTAAATAATTGTTATGTGACGTTTGAGAATAAATACATTTTATTTTCAAACGTCACATAACAATTATGTAAATGACTGTGTTGGCAAGGTATAACCGTCATTTCTCTGACACCAATTTTAGCGGAGTGTTAAACTCCGGATGAGTTTAATTTCATCATTATTTGCAATTTTGCAAAGTGTCAAAGTGACGCGCAAAAAACGTGAGTAGAAAATTTTCGATTTTTTCGCTCGGCGTTTAAACTTCCATACTCCGTCTCATAATGTCCTAATAAAATAAATATCTATTATTCTTTATATGTAACGGAGTATAAGGACTTTATGTGACTCGTATGAGTTTAACTTTCGGACTCCATCACATAAAGTCTCACCTAAACTTCTAAATAAAATAAATATCTATTCTCAATTGATGACCATGTCTATGATAAAAAAATAAAAGTTTGCACTTATCTTAACCAATTACTTATAGGTACCTATGTTATTTTCAACACATCCATTTCTAGGTATATTACACAATCATTTGGCAAGGGGGGAGGGACAATGATAAGATCCTATATAAACTAAAGATATCTTCCCTTTGCAATTTTAATTTCATTATAGCAGCAGAATGATTAAACTGATCTTTTTATTGGGTGTTGTCAGCATTTGCAGAGGTACGTTTTACTTAATTTTTTTGTTTATTACTTATTATTACGGTTTTAATAGCGGCGAAATATAATGTGACGCAATGTTATCAATGTAACGACGCCGACCCCATTGTAACTTGTGACCATGCCACGAGCCAAGTCTGTACGAGATCCAATTATGATTTTAACCCTTACCTATGCGTAAGTGCAGCAAGAGAAGTGGATGGGGTGATTTTGAGAAACAGAGGATGTATTGCATATTCAGAAGAGAATCTAGATGGCTGCAAGAGTATCAGCGATTTACCACACGGTTCTTGTACAATTTGTAATACTGAGCTCTGCAACAGCTCTGCTATATTCTTTGCAGGTAATGCTGCTATGGCTTTTGTCATGATTATTTTATGGTTGAGATAATTTATTAATAAAATCTTAATTTTTTATACAAAATGTTACCTATTTCGTTTCCCACACCCAAAAAAAAGATGCTGTCAATTACTATTCGTTACTTCGTTACATCCATGGTTATGCATCAAGGAATGATTATGGTTAACATCTCGTTGATCCCAAGCTGGCTCCAGTTTCAATAGCTTTGATTACATAGAATTAAAGGTATAATCTGAATATGCACCGAAACTTAATTTATTCAACAAGAACAATAGGGCCACCTGTAAACAATCCTGGGTCTTCTACATGGAATACATAAATCATTCTATGTATTTAATTTGCCGATTTTCGATTTTTCGAAAAAGAATACGAAGAGGCAGTGCAAATAAATTTAATTTTTTTTTGAAGTATTAGGGGCGGTTTAAGGTTTTTGGATGAAATTTAAATAGATTAGGATTAGATACCCAGATATTATTAAAAGAACAGGATAGAATCATGGAACAGAAGTTAGCTGAAGGGCTTGCACGAGAGCACGTGGAGAAATGATTAACTCTTGTTTGTGTTTCTGTATATTTTATTTTGTTCGTTCTCGTCTCTTTGCTTTAGGGTAGCAAATGGTTACAGCTCATGGAATTCGATTGAATTTCATGTGCTGTATTTTTCTGCAACTTTTCCGAATACGTATGCAGGTTTTTATGTAATACAGATTAGATTCAATCAGGGAGTTTTGTTTTATCCTCATCTTGACATTTTACATTTTATGTTCTATCGTAAAATCTCTAGTAGAACTATTAGGTATTTCACTGATCTCATTCACAGTGGCGTAAGCATATTTTGCGCTTGTTGCCCCCCCCCCCCCCCCGCCATTTTATGTGTAGACCTCGGGGTAGACTCAACTAGTACTGTACTGTCATGTCGATACCGTTTCTGCCCCCCCCTTGTTATTAGTACATTTATTAACTAATAATATAATTAATCAGAAATATTTCTAAAACCATAGTGTTTTTGCGTTAGTGCAAAACATGCAATAAAAGGGTTCCTTCCATTCTAACCTCCCCACAACCAATTTAAAAATGGGAGGTTTCTGCAATCACTTCAAAACTCGAAATTGAGATAACACCAGATCTTCACGTTTCAAGGTCCTAGAAACGCGAAAAAGTGTTTTTTTAAAAATGTCTGTGTGCGTGCGTCGTACGTATGTACGTATGCGAGCACGATTTCTCGAAAACTACCGAATGGATTTTAATAAAATTTGGTATGGAGGTTAGTGTTGTTGGCCTTTTGGTGAGCCCAGCTTTTTTACTGTAAATCCGCATACGCCAAGTGCCTTTTTGGCATATCAACTATGAAATTTTCCTGATGAACAGCAGTTTTTCTTATCCGCACATATGAAAGGTCTTGAAATTCTGTATCTAAAAATGTATTCACACTTAGCGCCTTTTAACCTCCCAACCCCATCACAATTTAAAAAAAATGGGAGGTTACTGCGGTCACTAAAATTTTCGAATTTGAGATAGCACCAGATCTTCACGTTTTCAGGTCTCAGGAACCCAAAAAAGCGGTTTTCAAAATGTGTCTGTGAGTGTGTACGTACGTACGTTTGTAAACACGCCACAGCCAAAACTACTGGACCGATTTGGCTGAAATTTGGTGCGTAGGCATCTCATAACCCAACTTAGATCTGAAAAGATTTTGGAGCCAATCGTGCAACCAGAAATGCCATTTTGGCACATCAGCTTTTAAATTCTAAATGCAAACCCCAATTTTTCACATCACGATAGGAAAGGCTTTCAAATTGTGCTTCTAAAAATGCATTCATTCTTAGTCCCTTTGGACCAAAAATTAAAAAAAAATTGATTTTTATCGGACTTTAAAATCGCGGTACAGCCCAAGCCCCTGAACCGATTTGGCTGAAATTTTGCACATGGGAACTGTATTGCACGTCGAAGAGCTGAACAAATTTTGTATTCAATCGGCCCACGAAAAGTGCCGTTTTGGCACACCATCAGAAAGGTCTTCAAATTCTGGTTTTAAATAAGACAAAATTCGTTCGCATTTAGTGCTCTTTGGGTCAAAAAATTTAAATTTTGTAATAACACTAAAAGTACATTATAACCCAAATTAGTGAATCGATGTGGCTGAAATTTGGTACATGGAGATTGGGTGACCCGTTGAAGACCTGAAAGGCTTTTGGAAGCAACTGGTCCACGGGAAGTGACATTTAAGCATATTAACTTTAAATTTTAAATACAAGGCCTCCTTTTTTATGTCGCCATTAGAAAGATGATCAAATTCTGGTTCTAAAAATGTATTCGCAGTTTCTGCCATTCAGTGGAAAATAGAGAAAAAAAATTTTTTCATTAAAAGGGAGCGGGCTGATGACAGGGGATGACATAAAGTATCAGTTTGTGTCAAAAGGGTGTGGCAAACTATTAACCTTAAAAGGAACATATTGTCAAATGTGATGGGTGATGTCTGAAGTGATGTCGGTATTTGTCAGAAAATTGTGAAATTAGTCACAGTCGATAAAATTCTGTTGAATTGACGATTATCTACACAGAATACAAAGATACACGCGATGGGGAGGTTCCAGCCGCTTCTCTGCTGCATTTTTTGGCTTAAAATCGAAAAATTCGAAGTTTCGACCGTTATGCGCCGGAGACCTGATTTGAACTTTGAAATTCTTTATCAGCACATAAAAAGTCTTCAAATTTTGTTTTCAAAAATGTATTCGAACTTAGCGCCCTTTTGGCAAAAGATCGTAAATTTTAGTAACATCGCAGAAAACGCCTTAGGTTTGGTGGAGTAAAACTTAGGTATATAGGAAATAGTAAAATTTACTTGATTTTGGTGATAAAGATTGGATCATTCACCAAGTGAAGAGGGTACACATCCAACCGCTTCCGTACTGTCCAATTTATTTCAGTAATCTCTTGCCTATATTTCAAATGATCATAGCCTTCCTAGTAAATGATTTACACGCGTGTCCGTCATTCACTATCAATTCCGGCCATTCTTTGGACTGTTGATTGTTAAGAGCAACACCTCCATATAGCACCCACGCTGACAAGACTAAAATATTATTTCAGTAAAATGAAAAAACCCAGTTCAGAAATAGCCGGAGATAGTTCCTGAGAGAATATGTAAACGAAGTTGTTTGCCGAACAGGAATGGCGCCGCGTTTCTTGCTCTTTTGTCATTTTGTAACACATTCCTACGAGAAATTTGTCACCTTCGATAGAAATTCCTGAGTTAATCCTCTAAGTTGCACACAATCAATGCTAAAGAAAGTCACTTGCAAATAGCCAAGGACCTCCGTGTTGATGACGATGACTTCAGTTGATAGCAGATCTAATTTGGAAAAATAAAGCAATAAATCGCAGGAGATTAATAAAATGACAAGAAAATATTATAGAATTCCGTTGATTGAGTTCTGGGGGATGTAACAAAAATCGCGATATCAATAACTGGCCGTAATAAAGACTAATAGAAAATTACACTCGGCGCCGTCTGTATTATTATTAATAACGAGGTCTTTAAATATAATTTCTAAAATGCCGCTCATCAGCTCTTTATCTTTCAATTTTGCGAAATTCCCAGGAAATCATATTTTTTTATCTACAATATCAGTAAATTCCATTAGGAGTGCTAGCACTCATATGATTGCAATAATGTGGAAGCCTTAATAATTTTTTATTACTTTGGATTAGACCACACCCAGGCAACATTATTTTATATTTATGAAATTCCAAAATAACATGTTTTTGTTTTCCAAGAAAAAAAAACAGATAAAACCATACTAAAAAAATGGGCAGCTACGGAAGCGGCTAGAACCTCCCAACTTGGTGAATTATCAATGCTGTATATCACCTATAAAATTTCAATCCACAGTCTCTAAGTGTTTCGGGAGTTTTTCAAAATTTTTATTATTTATTGCCAAAAGGGCACCATGCATTGCATTTTTGTAAACAGAATGTGAAGACCTTTCATGTGCTGATAAAACAAAGGGTGGTCAAATTTCATAGATGACATGCCAAAAAGGCGCTTGTTATTCGCCGATTGCCATACCAAAATTATGCAAATTTTCCTACTTGAATTTGCTATACCTAAATTTTACTCCACCAATCTTCCGTTTTCTGGAATTTTTCAAAATTTTACGATATTTTGCCGAAAGGACACAAAGTTCAAGGTTGGAAACAATATTTGAAGACGTTTCATGTGCTGATAAAGAAAATGGGAGTTTATTATTCAAATCAAAGTTGATATGCCAAAATGGCACTTGCCGTTCGCCGATTGCCACAAAAATAAAATCGGCTCTTCGGCTGGCAATGCTATCTCTACCTGTCAAATTTCAGCAAAATAGATCCAGTAGTTGGGCTATACCGTGTTATTTAATGTTTCTTCGAAATTTCGACTTTTTTGATATTTTGCTAAAAAGGCGCTAAGTGAGAATACATTTCTAGATACACAACTTGAAGACGCTGATAAGAAAAATTGGTGTTCACAGTCAAATTTCATAGCTGATGCGCCAGAAGGCCAACACTAACCTCCATACCAAATTGCTCACATACGTACGTACATACATACGTAACGTACATACACACAGACATTTTTTAAAAAACACTTTTTTGTGATCCTGGCAACTTGAAACGTAAAGATCTGGTGTTATCTCAATTTCAAATTTCGGAATGATTGCAGTAACCTCCCATTTTTATATGGTTGTGGGGAGGTTAATAGATAAATGTTGTAATCAGGCAATGATTTCCTTTTTCTTATTGCTTATTTAATTTTTTCTGTTTGAAATTTAGATTTTCTTCGACTGGTGAACTTCCTAACTTTTAGCTTTAACTTGCTTTAACTTACAAAAGATTTTCTTCTTTATTTTCTGGATTCTTTTTAACTTCTATGCTCGCGGAACAGTTACTAAAATCGATCGAAAAATAGAATCGCCAAAAACATCATATCTTTACATTTTAAGGTCTGTCTCATGTCTGTCTCTGTAAACACGCTACAGCCCAAACTACTGACCGATCTAGTCAAAATTTGGAATGTGCAACTTGCACGATGAAAGGAAGACCTGAATAGAGTTTGGACCAAATCAGCCTACGGAAAGTGTGAACTTGAAAATTTTAAATACAAACCCCCATATTTCGCATCACCATAAGAAAGCTCTGCTTCTAAAAATGTATTCACACTTGATACCATTTTTTGTAAAATATCGGTGCGGTGAAGAAAACATTTACATATTATGTAACTACATATTTTTGTTCAGGTCGGAAACTTTAGTACCATTTTTTTGAAAAATGCCCGAGGTGCAATGTGGCACACATATTGAGTGGGTACTTTGATTATTTTTATGGGTCGAAAACCTTATTTTACTATCTTGTACCATTTTTTCGAAAAATGTCATTCTAATGTCGAAAGGCCTTGATCTTGTACGTTCTGCTGCGATTTGAATTTAAACTTTGCGCCTTGAATCTAGTACATACCTTTAGCCATAACCTGATCATATAGTTAGTAGCTACACATTTACATATTCTGCGAAAAAATAGAAGTTTCTACCGTCTCCGATCGAACGAATGAGCGATTGCCATTTGTTTTATTTAAAGAGGCAAGTAGGTACCTAAATATCTATTTAAGTTGAGTGTTGAAGAGCTCAAAGATTAAAAAAATCCTGCAGAAATTGTGCAAAAACAACTCAAATTTTTTGAAATAATTATTTTGAGTCAGCCCCCTCAAATTCTTCGTGCAAGTTTCTTTGGTGACAATGGACAGTGTGGCAGTGAATATGCGTCATCCATGGAAATAACAGCACTTCCCCAATCAATAATCCATCATTAACATACTTGTCTTGTTTTCCAACGAATTTCCTGGATAAGGTCAAGACCCAAGAGAATCTAACACGACATGAAAAATCGCATGCCGAGGCTGATTAGATCCGAGCGGACAACAATGCTGCAAGAAGAAGCCCATTTGAATTTTAAATTTAGCACGTAGGGTCACATATTTTTAAGAACCATCAGTTTCTTACTCGGCACATTCTGATCGGGAAGCTCGCTTCCAGAATTCATTACATGACGTCTTTGTTATCTTGGGCGCAATCTACAAAGGATTTTCAATAATCACCGGCACACCCAGCAATTCAATTATTTTTTACGGCCGCGAATAAATTGACAACGCAGTTTTGACCGCACCGACTATTTGTTACAATAAGAAAATTGTTCTGGTGCCGTACAATAATTTTATTGTTAATTATTTTCAAAGGCAGCGTTTTATCGATCTCGAATTTATCGTTGTAAGAGGGAAAGATGAAGGCCGACACGATTTTTTACATCAACGTCGTTGTTACCTAATATTATTATAATATAGAGGTAATGAAATGTCAGTTGCAATTATTATGATTGGAAAACTTATGTTATTATCCTGGTAAGTAATTAAGGTTTCTAATTAAAAGAGATAGACAACATGCGCAACGATTCTGCACATTTAGTTGAAAAAACTGTCATGGCGGACTCTGTCAGCCATCAGTTTACGGTCAATTAACTGTCAAAAGCCTACCTTAATTCTACAAGCCTATAAATGAGCAGATCCCTTGGGCATAACATCACAGGATAGAAATAAGAGACTTACAAGATTGGAAACCTTATTATTATTATTTGATTTCTTTGCCACGACGGACTTGCTGCTGGCTAATTACTTAACTTTAACATTAATTACCTCTTTTATGAAAAAAAAAATTAAATACATTTTTGTAGGCAGCACATTCTAGCAATACTTTTACAAACCGTAAAAAGAGACTGCTATAATTTAGTAACATATAAAACAAAGGGGTAAACTAGTCACATATTTATCTGAGGAGCTTATCCAGTTCATCCCAACAATATGATTGTTCAAAATTCAAATGAGCCAATCAAATTGCTGAGATGTGTGAATCGAAAATGCCTGTGGTTTTTAGAAAATGTCTGTCTGTGTATGTACAGTATGCGCAACTGAAAACTTTGAGGAGCAGACTCGGTCATGAGGCCTAAAAACCATAGTTACCTGAAATCGAAACATTGTCATATCATATCAAACGAGCGAGCAAAACATCTGACGCATACTGTATGACACACATAAAGTATGTGAGCAAGATTTCTCGAAAACTGCCCAACGGGTTTTGATAAAATTTGGAATGAGGATTAGTGTTGGCCTTCTGGTGCACTCAGTTAATTTTTTAGGCAATCCGCAAACACGAAGTGCTTTTTTGTCACATCAACTATGAAATTTGACATGGGTGTACACCAATTTCTCTTATCGGCACATGAGAGGCCTTCTAATTCTGCATCTAAAAATGTATTCACACTCACCGTCTCTTTGGCGTAAAGTCAAAAAATTTCGAAGAAAAATTAAATAACACGCTACCGCCCAAACTAGTAGATCGATTTGACTGAAATTTGGTGTGTTCAGATATCGCGTAACCCGCCGAAGATCTTATTTAATTTTGGTGGCATTCGGCCAACGGCAAGTGCCATTTTGGCACATCAGTTTTAAACTTTGAACAATAAACTCCACTTTTCTTTATCAGCACATTAAAAGTCTTGAAATTTTGTTTCCAAAAATGGATTCAAACTTTGTGACCTCTTGACAAAAGATCGTCAAATTTAGAAAAATCCCAGAAAACGCTTTAAGGTTGATGGAGAAAAATGTAGGTATAGGAAGCAGGAACGTTTATTTGACTTTGGTGGCAATCGGCGGCCAACGATAAGTGCCTTTTTGGCATGTCAACTGTGAAATTTGAAAAATAGTACCATTGAAAGATAGCACATGAAAGCCGAAAGGTCTTCAAATTCTGTTTCCAAAATGCAATCAAGCTTAGTTAGTGCCCTTTTGGCAAAAAGTTTAAAGGTTTTGAAACTCCAGACCCACTTACACGCAGGATTTTGACATTTATAGGATCATTTACTAAGTGGGGAGTCGGAGGTTCAAGCCGCTTCCGTAACTGCCCATTTTTTATTCACAATTTTAGTCGACAGTTACATAGATAACTCATCTTTTAATCTTTGGTGTAGAGTAGAGTGTTCATCTCATTTTATAGGCATACATAGGACTTTTCAAGATTGTAGGTGGGTACTAGCTAAAGAGGTTAATGGCGCTTTTTTTTGGTCCAGAAAGAACTAATATTATCATGCAGTACGATTTCTAATGATTTTATGGCTGCAACATAAAACTCTGGACTCTGCAATATTGCTCAGCTGTGTAGTTTTGCTAAGTAACACTATTATCAACTAATGGCTTCGATAAATTAACCTACAAATACAACTGATGGTCTCAAACCCATCAACTTTTTGCCAGCATTGTGCTGAAGACGTGATCATAGATCCTAAAGCACTAATTATTCGTTAATGCTTCTGTGATCCCATAAAAAGATTATTAAAGCTAGTAGTTATTTTGTTGTGTTTTATCTCGGACAAATAAAAAAGAATTAAATTGTTTAATCCAACTGAAAATTGCCTCCTACAATAATTTTAATTTTATTGCCAAGTTTATTGTTGTTCATAACACCTCCATCATCCAACGTGGGTGTTGTTCTATTATTACAAACTAGAATTTTAATTTGAAATTATCCAAGAAAGGATGACCCTCGGCATAGAGGACATTGCTTATAAGCCACAGCCTTTCGGGGGGCTGTTCGCTGAATTATGAAGAAAAAAGCCGAGTTGAAAGTGTTAATTGCATCTCATTTAGATGGTACATGCGATAGCAAACATGCGCGGGCGCCAGTCTTAACATTCCTTTAAAATAAATCGAATGCATATTATTATGCGCACGCTTGCTAAGTCGATACATTGAATATATTAACAACTGCTGCCTAATTCAAGGACGAGAATCATTTTTCAGGATAATTCTGAAAAATTAGCGTTTCAACTCGCCGCAAGCCGTTCTACTGCATTGCTACCATTAGAAATTAATCTTTGCTTGTCTAGTATACCTATTGGATTATGTTCGCCAATTATTATCGTAGACGTGCCATAGGTAGATCTTGGCGAGCTGATTTTTTTACAACTGCTAATAGTTAGAAAGAAACACGAATGAAATAAGATACTCCAATTGACCTAGGAATAAAAAATAATTAAAATTGCATCAGTCGTATTGTCGGGAACGGAATCGGTTTAACGCAAACACTATTGGCTTTTTCTAAAAGTAAAATTGACTCTTTTGATTGCGTAATCGGATAGTGCTGGAGTGGTATTTTTATTTTCACGCATCATAATCTTTAGAATTAGCCGCAACAAAACCTATTGAATGGTTTTTTCATTCGGCTAAAATAGGTATTGCCGTATGTGCCCATCTCGAATAAATCACAAAAGATCCTATTGAGTTGTAGAAAGAGGCTGGGGAGCACGGCGTGGGTGCTCAACTTGGCTATATAGTCCGATATTGCATTCCAGCACGAGCTTAGGAGTAGCTCTAGGCCAAGTTTGTGTCATATTCTATATATTAATTACTTCATGAGATAGCTACGGGTCATGCAAGATTAAACTGCGGTGTTCTTCCTATTTTCCGCGTCTTTTCCTTCATTGTTCGGAGTAGTAAAGGTCAACTCAATAAATAAAAATTATAACTCATTATGTTCATCATCACTGTAATACGTATTTCGCAACAAGTTTCTTTTTGCACTTTCCTTTTCAAGGCTGTAAATAAAACCTTTGTCGAAATAAATAATGCAAAACTCCTGCTGGTTAGATCGGGAAGAGATAACGGTGAAATTATTGTCGAAACTCGGGTCAGAAGGTTAAAGTGTAAGTGATCTCTATTTCAAGCACGGTTGACAATACTTTTCTTAATATTTGGCCCCACTTTCATTTATTACAACAATCGCACGTGATAGAATCCTGACTTGATAATGCAGACATACGGGGATTTTCTGTTGAAATCGAAATGTTGCACATTTTTGTCGAAAGTTTAAAGTCAATGATATTTTTTTCAAGAATTTCACAAAATGTAATGCGTTAATATGTTGATTTCAAAATGTGTAGGACTTTGGATTCTCTTAACTTAAATCATCGGGATCTGGTTGGGACGAAACGAAAATTAAAAAGCATCATATACAGGAACTTAAAATGTCTGTCCCTGCGCCTCCACCATTTTTCATCAGAAGTGTAACAATAATAATTATTGAATTATTGGGTAGAATAAATAAAATAAAATATTCAAAGATCAATGCGATTTAGCATTTTTTGCCATCGACCATTGAAATGAATTTGCATGCGTCGGTTAAAATACGTCTGCAACAACATTTTCCTTCCTCTTGGAATGTCTAGCGTGCTATTGCCCGTGGCATCGTCTACCCGGCAATCTGAGGATCGCTCCAAGTTGTTTAGATCTGTTTTGAGCCATGGCGAAGATGTGGCGCTGAAGGTCGTCCGGTGGAAGATATTGCAGCGAATTGTTGCGTTGCTATATAGTGTTTGTACCACTATCACGAAGACGGTGACGTGCTTTCGCATTGCGATCGTGAACTCCGGTAAAAAACTGCAAGCGCTGTTGTCTTGTTGCTTTGATCAACTACTTGCCAATTACAACTTTTAATTCGGTATGTGATAACAAAGGCTGTAATCTTCTTGCAGTTCCTGCGAACGATTAGAAACTGGAAAAATTTTTTCAAGGATACCAACCTAATTAATGCCGCATTTTTATGTAATGCTGCATGTTTCATTGACACTAACGTAATAAATTATCAGGAAAAGTCTTGATAGCAAAATCGATTTCAATCTCTGTTTGAAAGTTTGCTGTCTTGTAGTCGTCAACAGTCGTTACGGATCAGAGTATGAAGAGATTTGCAGGATGGTAATCAGATTTGCGTCACTTGAATAAAAGACCTGTCGCTACATCAGTTTTTGAAAAACTTAGATCTTAGATCAAGAATCAATTTAGATTAAATGTTAAGGCCGATTTACGCAAATCATTCCAGAGCATTTTTGACAATACTACCTCAACCTATAGCGCTATGCAATTTATCGTCTACTTCAATGTGTAACAAATGCAAATGTCAATGCCGCCAGCAATTAAATTTCAGAAAAATATATTCGGTTCCTTACTATCTCCAATTTATAAAAATCAATTGACAGCATAACAGAACATTAATAACTCAATCCTGAGATAAATAGAGCCTAGAATTCGTTATATTTTTAAAAGAAATAAGGTTAAATATTTCGACATTATTGATAATTATTGTTCTGATGATGGCGTTTAAAAATGTCAAGGCATGAAAAATGCGTGATTGTTTTTTGCGGAAGAATATAGTACAAAACATTATTTCTTGACAAACTACACGAGTGCACAGAAGGCATACGCTCACGCATGCCTAGCCGTGCCAGTGGTCTTGGCGGCTACATCTGCAGAGTTTTTGCAGACAAGAGACAATCTAGTCGCAGGAATATTCTATTAATCTTGTATAAGTTAGCAGAAATGTTGTACCATTCAATTTCAAGTCGTACTTACTATCTCCGGAGACTTGTAAGTTTGTTGTCGGTATAGCATGGAGATCACGGCGAAGGAAATATTAATTTTACAATGCGAGTCTTTCTTTACGAATGATTTTAAAGTCGATATAACGGGTGTCCTAAAAAACGAACGAAATATTTTTGGGAATAACTCGTGCATTTCTTATCCGATTTGAATGAGCCTGGCTTTAAATTGAGTCTAAGGAATCAGACTTTCGAACAGTCTAGAAAACCACGACAGATGGCCCTGCCGTAGTCGCCTTACTGATTCTTGTTTAAAGGTTCATTTTAGGTGCGTGGGGATTGGTCAGTTAACAACCAATCGTTATGAGGCTCACATAACCTTGAAGTACGTTAATTTTTTTTCAAGATTCTTTTTTGAGAAGTCAATCTGCTTTACGCATTAATTATTTGTGATTATTTAAAAATTATGTGTTTTCGCATATTTTCACGTAGAATGACAATGACTAAAGTAACAATGAAGCATTAAGAGCTTAATTCTCAGTAATAACCTTCCAATTGCCCCCAATTGCTGATGGGAATGGAATGGTACATGAGTAATTCTTAACGATGATGAGGAAGCCTTCTTATAACTTATTCATAACTGCGTTGAAATGTCTATATAGCAAGAAATGTTTTAACCATCAATATCGTTTACCTACTTGCTCTGGCAAAGTAACATCTTCATATTCTTCTGATGCTCTTATTTAAAGTTTATGATGTGAATAACCGAATATTATCGGCCTCGTCGCTCTTTTTACACAAGAAACATTCTTCTTTAGACATTTTGAGGCATTAATACACACCACCAACCCAATTTTTAACTCTTTGAGATTCCTTACCTATCCATAATAGTATCTGTATGGCAATAGTGTTTTTTGATAGTCTTTTATGTAAACTGCAAGCCCTATGAATTTGGGCCTGTAGGTTATCAGTTATCACGGAACCGTATCTCAAAATGGAGCAACTTTGTATGAGTATGGCAAGTCCGTCCACCACCCTGTCAGTATGGCAGTTTCGTTACTGTATATTTCACGTCCAAAATAAGTATTCTAGAACTAAATCAGCCAGTACGCTATCACGATTTTTTCGTTTGAAAATTTACATGTTCACCTCAGTATGGTACTCCGTTCCCACTGCCTAAACAGTATGGCATTGTGTTTTGGTCACTTTAAATTATTCAAACAATGCACAGAAACAAGTTTTTCCCGGTAGGTAGGTAGGTAATCAAGAAAAATTATCGAAAATTCAACAATTTTAATAAGGGGCCCTTAGTTACCACTGGACGGCTGCCATGCTTGCATTTTCTCGATCACATCATTCGACATGCAACTTAAGCGGTAGCAAATCATGGGTCAAAATTTTCACTGGCTCTCGTACGGAAAGTTTTATAATATTCCAAGTTTCATATAAATGTGAAGCAGTTCCTAATTACCGATAACGCAATAACCTTTTGGCATAGAGCAAATTGCAAAACTAAAACTATCAGTAGGTATTTTCGGTAGCAAAGATTACACATAAAAATATCCTTGAATAGGTCTTGTTTTGTGGGTAATAATCCAGATTTCACAAATTTTCCGTCATGAAGTTCTAGGTAGGTACACAGCTCTCATATTCCAACCATGTCATCGAATTTTATGGTCCGGATCATATCCGTAACATTATCGCCGTGATTGCCTTGCCCCATATAAAAAGCGTGCTGCAAAATTTGAAATTTTCGTAAAAAAATCAGATGTAGGACGTGGATTAATTCACTTTTACTCAGCATCAAGTCAGAACAGTAATTTTTGTTGACAACTATCAGCGTGTAACTGTTTAGAATTAATAGAGGAAGTGTTGGATTACCCTAGAGGGAAATAGTCAACAACGATCGCAATTAAAATATGAAAATGATCTTGGTATATTGGTAATTGTCCCATGGACCGTGTCGAAGAGAGAAGGTGTAACCGCTTCTTCCTAGAACGCGTATGTAGGAAATGCGAGGCATTGAAAGGCGACGCAACATAAATACTTGTTGGCATTTTGAGTTTTTCATTTACGTCCAACGTTTCTTACTTGCGCTCGCATATTTTAGAACCGTGGATTGATGGGGACGTGTACGATATTTTTCGAAAATTCAATCGGTTGGAACGCTCTGGGCGCCAACTCTGCAACAGGTAATTATTGAAGAAGATTCGATTTATTTACAGATTATTCCTTTTAACTGATGCCGTGTTCTTTCAGGTGACATGAAGAAGAAATCCTCTTTGATCAGCTAGAATAGTCGACGGGGAGTGATTGACTGTTATTGAAGAAATCTTGAAGAAACAAAGGTTATTTTTTAAACGATGCAAGGTTCAAAGAACTAAAGAAAATGTTAACATTGACTTCTTAAAAGTTGATCTTGTAAAATAAATATATTTAATGCCGACCTCATTGCATGCCACAATCGTGAGGTAATTCTACAAAGTGTAATAATACCTTGCTGCAATTTTTGCCGGAGACTTCTTTGAACAAGCTTTGCTTAAACGAGAACGACATGATGTACAAAGTTTTTTTTGCACATATTTGCATCAAGTTTAATTACAGTTGGTGTAGTGGGTGTGCGTAAAAATCCAAAATCAACACTTGGCGATTTAAATATTTGCTGTAAGATCCCACGTAGTTGTCTTCAATGAAGCAAACCCGAATGTTGATTTGTGGATCTCGCCAAACAAAAAACCCTTTATTCGCATTCCGAGTTTGTTCATAAGACTCATCTTAAAGTCGAATCTTGTGCGTCCTCTGGAGGTTACAAGTCCAGTTTTGGGGCCGTTTTTGTCCTCGAAAAACATAACCTGTTTAAAATTACAAGCATTACATTGCCGTGTCATAGAGAATCGGAACTTTTTCCTCCGTATAATCGAGATTTAATTGAATTACAGATAAAAATCGAGTAAATATGCCTTCTAGTTGGACGAGAAACGGATATGTCATAAATATAGGTCACTCTAGTGTGAGATTCTTTATACTTCAACTGGTAATTACCCATTTAAATCCGACGTTATCGTACTCACCCATCAACATGAAGTTATTGTGCCCGAACAGGGCCACTTTTCAATTTGAACAAGTGGAACTCCATCAGGTCGTTCACTTCGGTGTTTGAATTTCTTAGATAACAATATTTGGGATGATCAACCGTTGTTCTTGCGGATTTTAATGCTCCGATGATGATGCTTGGAAGTAATTTAATGTTTGTGTTAGGATCTTTTTATTACTGCCATAACAACAGAGAAACGTATTAAATTAACATATTTCAAAAGAAACCCTAACTGATATTTACGAAACGTCTTCCACAAGGATTTACATACATACATTTCGCAAAAATTTTAATGGTAATATCTAGCAAGTGGCCTCAATTTTTTTAAATTCCATCGTCAAAAAAGCTCATAGATCAGAAGAACTAACTATCAGACATGGCACTTAGGCACTTAGGTATTCCTCAACCAAACATACATGTCCCAAATGGTGTATATTTGGTTGCGGAATAACTCCCAATGTTTATGACAAGCGTGGTACTTGGTGACAGCGAGGGCGACAGGTACCTCGGAGTAGGGCACCCTTATGTATATGGGTTACGTTGAATGACATCAGCATCAAGTACATATTTAGTCCATAGTTCAATCATTATTCATTATAGAAAAAATCCATATGAACTTCGGAAAAATTATCAGAGGGCTGAATTTTTGTACACACGTTCCTTTGATAGTGCTAAATGAAATGCTAATCCCCTAAAATCCGAGTGCGACTTCCGATGATATGCCACCAAGAAGTGTTAACAATGCTTTTCAACAAATATCGCAAATTTTGTTGAAGATAAAAATGTAAAGTGTTTACTACCGTTAACTGGCTTAGAAGTGAATTTGATGAAAAGGAGATCGCACACTTTAAATGTAAATCGGGAGACCACTCAAAATAAATTATTTTTATATCAAAATACGCGTCTCGATGAGCTGAACAATTCTTATCATTGCGTCAATACTGCAGCTTAATTAGTTTAGCCGCAATGATAAATTTTATATCGAAAAGTTCCCATATTGAAAGACTATTTCTTACCTGATTAAACCCCTCCGCGAAAAGGTTCGTCCAGGTAAGAGTAGAGGCCTGCACGGGCCGATTTTTAGGGGCCCGGCCCGGCCCGTTACTCAGAAATCACAGCCCGGTATGATCCGATCTGAATTACGTACATATTGTGTCAGGCCCGGCCCGACTGATATATGGGCCCGGCAATGGCCCGGCCCGGCCCGGCAGCTTGTATGTATGCAGAAAAATTAGGCGTTCCTTAAAAGTGTTCACGATATTCATGATAACTTTAGTTTCAGAATCCAGAATATATTTTTTACATTACCATATTTCAAAATCTGAAAGCTGAATCCAGAGTCAAAACTGATTAAAGCGTAACGTAATATAATTTAGGATTTATTGTTGTTATCTAGAAACCTGAAACCTGCCGAGCCGACATCAGTAAATGCAACGCTGCGAAATCTCAGATCGACGTTTTTGATCAACAATTTGCCGTTTAAATGATCGTATATTTTAACCAAATATATTATTTTGAAAACGAGATTTGATTCGAATAATTTGCAATCGCAATAATTTTGGGCCCGGACCGGCCCGTTTCGATTCGTATGCAGGCCCGGCCCGGCCCATATCCACGATATTAATCGACAATATTAGACCCGGCCCGACCCGGCCCGTATGCGGGCCCGGGCCGGGCCGGCCCGGCCCGTGCAGGCCTCTAGGTAAGAGATTGTCTTTCAATGTAAAAATATACGGGAACTTTTCGATATAAAATTAATCATTGCGGCAAAACTAATTAAGCTTCAGTATTGGCGCAATGATAAGAATTGTTCAGCTCATCGACACGCGTAATGTTGATATAAAAATAATTTAAGATAAAGATGATTTTCAAAAAAGTGACCGTTGACCATTTGTGTTTCTGTCAACTCCTGGTGACCAGTGGTACCAACTACGGTACCAACCTTAACTCCTGACAGCATCAATTGAAATTCAGAATCCGTCATTGTACTATACAGAAAACATAATTTGCATTTCAGAATGCATTATTAATTCAGTTGCTTCGGCATTAGGTTAAGTTCTGAACTAAAATTGACGGATTCTGAATTACAATTGACATATTCTGAAATTCATGAGACTATTCTGAAATGAAATTGACGCATTCTGATTCTGATTGATTCTGAACTACCTACTACTGGAAAAGGTGTAGTACATTTGGCTCTCTCTGAATTTCAATTGACCTATGTAGTTTTACCTTGGACAGGTGCGTACCTGGTTCTCTCTATTTCTGGAACTTGTCTGATGGAAGACAAAATCTCGCGTGGGGCGAAAACCTCACGAAAACCCCGCTTTCTGACGTGAACGGCAAGACACAAATAAATGCCAAAACATAGACCTATGCAGTTTGTGCGACAAGGATATACTTATGCTGACTGCTTTTAGTTAACAAGAGACACAACGATTCTGGTTCATTTTGAAAATTGGTTCTGTCATTTTAAAAATTCGCGGTGTGTTAAGTGTGTTTTGACATTTACTTGCGCCTTGTCGTTCACGCCAGAAAAGCTGGGTTTTCGTGCAGTTTTCGCCCCACGTGAGATTTTGCCTTCCATCAGACAAGTTCCAGAAATTGAGAGAACCAGGTACGCACCTGTCCAAGGTAAAACTGCATACGTCAATTAACATAATCGCGAATTTTAAAAATGACAGAACCAATTTTTAAAATGACAGAACCAGAAGCGTTGTGTCTCTTGTTAACTAAAAACAGTCGGCATAAGTATATCCTTGTCGCACAAACTGCATAGGTCTATTGATTGATCTGAACTATATTTGTCGGATTCTAAAATTCAATTGACTAATTCTGCAATTCAATTGACGCTTTCTCAACTACATCTGGAAAAGGTGTAGAGAAGCCTTTGGTTAATCAAAGTTTAATCGTCTTAAATAAGATTTAACGGTAGTATGCTACCAAGGGAACAAAAAAATTGGCCAATGAATAGTCCTGTCGAATTTTATCGGAAAACGTTAAAATTAGAGAATAGACACTAGTGTTGTTGAAACCTATTTTTTAATTGTTCAAAATATTCGCTTGGACCACGACTAGTGGTACACAAAAATACTTAAAATAAATCGGCTAAAACTGCCTTGATTGGTCAGTTTTTGATAAAATGACGAATGAGTTGAATAATCTCAGAAATGCCAATTTTTTCGTCTTTAGTAATCTATTTAATTCCACTTGACTTGAATGCTGGTTATCCTCGTCGTGTTTTAAACGATCGGACGGCAATCAAAGTAAAGATAATATTCTGGACAGGTTTACATAACCGAAATAGGGCGGTGACCCATTCGCAACAGCAGTTACAAAGCGGAAAATAATTTAAATTTGAAAATTGATTGACCAAAATCTGATACGGGGCCGGACCTCTAAAGTCGAACTTATTAATATGAGCGTAACGTCATTCAAATTCAACTAAACATTGTATACCTAACTGGTAATTGATAACATCTCGACGCATTTCTCTTTCTATATCTTAATCACGATATTACGGTACATCCACACTATTGGCCGTCCGCACAGAACAATCGCAGATATTTATGGACTTTGAATAATCGGTCTTTGTATTGGTCGATGCAATAGATAATAAAAATACTTCAGTCGACTTGAATTAGCTTAGCTCGTTCGTTACTTAACTTAAAAATACAATTTTTGCCTCCTTCGGGCAATTTGAGATTCAATTAGCGGAATTGAGAGTGGTAATTGGAAAATTACACCCTGCGTATGTGCATTTTCGTCTACGCATTCATAAATCATTCCGACCCGTCTATTTGCGTTAGGAAAACAGAATTTACTGTACAATTACTCCCGATACTGCCCTCACTGACCTTGATAAATGCTAATTGCTTCAGCTACACATCACATCCCAAAACATAAATCAGATTTTTTATCTCCTATATTTATCAATTAGCCACAGTTGGAGATGTGGTTTATCTTGTATGAATTTTTAAATCTTGTACGTATTGGACTACAAAAAGATTTTGCCTGAGGCTAGAAATAGATCAATTTTTTTGAGGACTTAATCGTATTTCATTGTATTTTGACAGAAATTGTACATACCAGGTGTCAACGAAATCAGGCTCACTCCTCTTTCATTTATTATCACAATGAAATTTAGCACACATATTATATTTATATGATAAACTGCATCTTTTGACATTTAGACTTCCGGATTCAGTGAATTTTTAAATGAAAAACCCTGAATACCTATCTTAGTATTTTCGAGTTCTGTATTAAATTCTCAGTGCAGCAGATTTTTCTTTTTAAATTTCTTATATCATGTTTTCAAAAAACTTGATTTTTATCTCTCTTCATTTAGAGTGCTATAACCCCTCAAAAAGTAATCTAGAGTCATCAAACACCTCATCAAAATTTATTTTAGGCTTATGCTTCTATATGTCACTTATCCTGACGATTCGTTTAAAATAATGCAAAGCACCTTTTTCCAAATTAGAAATTTTTTTCAAATAGATGGCTTATTTCTAACACAAAAAATCAAGAAATGGGTTTTTGGACCTATGAATTCATATCTCATATCATTTCCTACGTAATAATAATACCGTGTGTACCTTAAAAAAACTAGTCATGTCATGTAACTTCTGTTTTTAGGAAACCCATTTCGGTCATTCTTTAAATCAGATGCCGTTATTGAGAAACGGCAACATGCAACATTTTCGAAGGTGCTTGAGTAAAAAACGGCGAGGACATGTTGCGCCGGGTCGGATTGCTTTGCAGTTCCACAATCTGATATGACAAGTTTTTTAAGGATACACCCGGTATATCTTAAGCAATCTTAAAATTCTAACAGCGTTAATTTAATATACTGTTCCAATACTGATCGCCTGATTTCTGTAGTTCTAATATAGCGTATCCAACAAATATAAAGTGGAAGCTGCGGAGGTACTGTTGCAGTTATCTGTTTTTTTGCGTTTTTGTGTAAAACTCAACCAATAACTATCAAAACAAATCCTAAGTATTAATTGTCCAAAGCATTTATTTAAAAAATTTTTAAACTTGTCTAAAATAAATGCAATCATCCTAGATATAGTCCAAACTAAATGCGCCTCTTTTACACATTTACTGAGGAACCTCAGTTAATCCTAGCAATTTGATTGGTCAATATTCAAATGAACCAATCAAATTGTTGAGATCAACTGAGGCTGCTCACATAAATGTGTAAATGGAAAGCGCCTTAAGTCTCACTTTAGATAAATTAAACCAACAATATTTACCTAGAGAATTATATACAGGCTGGTCCAAATGTAATAATACAGGGCTTTCACGGCCAAACGGTAAGATAAATGAGTAAAATAAAAAATCCAGGGTAAATTAGAATTAAATACCTTTATTTTGTCGCCATTTTGGAACTCCCCATCTTATTGTATAATTTAGCAATAAATAAGAGTACATTTTTTTAAATGGCACCATGCATGTTTCTATTTTTTTTTGGATTCCCTTTGATGCTCTCTTTATTGGGGTGATTTTATTTTTTTGATAAATTGAACAGTAAACGTAGAAATTTTTGTTGATTCAAATTTCGCGCGGTGATCCGGCAACAATGCGCTTCACCATTTACCGCGCGAAATTTGAATCAATAAAAATTTCTACGTTCACTGCTCAATTTGTCAAAAAAATAAAATCACTACCATAAAGAGGGCATCAAATGGAATCCAAAAAAAAATTGAAACATGCATGGTGCCATTTAAAAAAATGTATTCATTGTTTATTGCTAAATTATACAATAAGATGGGGAGTTCCAAATTGCGGCAAAATAAAAGTATTTAATTCTAATTTACCCTGGATTTTTTATTTTACTCATTTATCTTACCGTTTCGCCGTGAGAGCCTTGTATTAATACATTTGGACCACCCTGTACATATACTAATGGAAATGAAACTTTCGTCTTACGCACAGATGAAAAAATTCCCCCGTTGTCGTATTTTGAATTTTGAGTTCAATGTGAATACCTACAAAAATAGTTAGAAAAATTACCTTTCGGATAGCCTTTACTGGTAATAGCTGGTATTAACTGTATTAGCGGCAGCAATTATTTTAGTTGTGATGTCAACGTAAGCCTTTACGTTATATATTATATTATTTTATAGCCTCCTGTAAAATTTTACATTTGCGGGTTCCGACCTGTTATGAAATAAACCATCGAAATGGATGAAATTACCCAAGGGAGGCTCATATGGTTTTTTGAAAAGTAGATTTTCTTAGAAATAAAATGGACTTTCTGCTTTTATGAATTAACCACTAGGCGTAAAACGTAGTAGGCCATTGTAAAATAAAGACAACTGCCATCTAATTTGATGGGGATGCTGTCTTAATATAATTAATCCATTTAAAAAAAATTAGTACCTAATTTGGAAATTATGTATCCAGATTAGTTTATGAAGAGCACTTTAGATGAAGAAATAAAAATAAAATTTCTGAAAAGCATGAAATCGAAAATTCGAAAAAAATATTCTTTAATTCTCAGAATTTGATACATAACATAAATATTAAGACATACAGAATGTTCCATTTAAAATGGACCATTTCCGCTGAAACCGGAAGTGGCTCAAAATCGCTTTAAATGTTAAATAAAGCAGTTTATCATGTTATACAGGGTGATTCACGAAGACCGTTCATTAGAAACTTTTTGGAATCTACTTGTAGCACAGTAGAATTGAAATTTATTTATTTATTACTGATTTTATTTCTTTGTGATTAAGAAGCTGAAGAGAAATCCACAATATGCTAATTCGCTCTTGAGTTATTCCGAAAAATTTGAAAATTGCGATTTTAAATAAAAATTAATGTCTCCCAAACGATTGATACTATTTAAATGAAACTTGTATTTTTGACAGCTGTCAATCGAATGATATAAACAGAAATTTTCTAGGCCTTCTAGATTTTGAGTAATGACAGTCAACTTTTGATTCGCTTATATTTGCCATATTGAATTTTGACACCATGGGATGCAGAAAAAATTGGCTTTTCAAAAATTTAATTAATATATGGACTTTTCTGAAAAATCATCAACATTCTAGAATTGGTCTGAATAATTTATAAAATAACTGTAAAATTTTTACTTATACTAGGAAGAAATAGAAGCTCGCTGAAAGAATGTTTTGAAACAGTGGAGAGAGAGGCGAAGAAACTAGGACTGGAAATAAACCAAACAAAGACCAAATACATGAAGTTGAAGTCCACTAAATACAAGGAAGGGTGTGAAGCTGAAATAAAATTAGGACAACACGTCATACAAAGAGTAAAGCAGTTTGTTTATTTGGGAGTGCAAATAACCGAGAACAATAACTCGTCCGAAGAATTAACAAGAAGAATGGTAATCGCAAATAAAACTTATTTTGCAATACTTCCCTTACTGAAATCAAAACTACTAAGTAGAAAGAGGAAGCTGTTAATATACAAAACCGTTATCAAGCCGATATTGTTATATGGAGCCGAAACTTGGGTGTTAACTAAAAAGGAAGAGGAGAAGTTATTATGTTTCGAGAGAAGAATTCTTAGGAAAATATACGGACCGGTCTTGGAGAACGGAGAATATAGAAGTAGATACAATGAAGAGTTAAGGGAGATGTATGGTGACAGCAATATAGTCGCAGGGGGAGTATATGCAGCAATACTTAGATGGGCCGGACACGTAATAAGGATGGATGACAACAGAACAGTGAAAAAGATCTTAGAGCATTATGTGGTGGGGCAAAGAGCGAAAGGAAGGCCAAAACAAAGATGGGTATGGTAGATAGTATTGCGAAAAAACTTGGAATCAATGGATGGAAGAGATTAGCAAGTGACAGAAAAGTCTGGACGAGTGTCGTCAAGGAGGCAGTAGCCCTAAATGGGCCGTGAAACGCCATTAATGAATGAATGAATGAAACGATTGATACTATTTAAATGAAACTTGTATTTTTGACAGCTGTCAATCGAATGATATAAACAGAAATTTTCTAGGCCTTCTAGATTTTGAGTAATGACAGTCAACTTTTGATTCGCTTATATTTGCCATATTGAATTTTGACACCATGGGATGCAGAAAAAATTGGCTTTTCAAAAATTTAATTAACATATGGACTTTTCTGAAAAATCATCAACATTCTAGAATTGGTCTGAATAATTTATAAAATAACTGAAAAATTTTTTGAAAAAAAAATAACTTTTAACGTTTAAAATAATTGAATCGAAAATTGAATAATAAAGTTCTTGCTGGTTTGCAATGATTTGCAATGCGTAATATAAAAAAAACTTGTATCTTCCAAGCAATTGAAGATTAAGGAACCAAACTTGGAGGGTTCAAACTAGAAGCTTTGAACCTTCTTCTGGTATCTCACTTGATCATGTTGATTTAACAAAATGGCGGAAAATATAATGTCAAAGAGAAATTGTCGGCAACTTATTTTTTTTAAATAGGAATGCCAAAATTTTATGTAGCCAAAAGATGCAAAATAAAATTAAATTTCGTTTAAACTAGTATTAGCATTCCCTATAGGTACCTATTTTCAATATTTTTGAAAATATTTGGTATAAATTTATTTGTGTGATTTAAAGAAAATAGTCCCAAAGCTTTACTGGATCAACAATTAGTAACAGTTCGTTCTACACCTTAAAAAATTTGCCCTAAGCTAATTTTGAAAAATTTAATTCGTTGAATAATTTACGAGCGTCGAATCACAGATAGACAACATACGGTATAATAATCTGTTTTCCTGTTTGTACATGCGCTCAGCAGCTGTGGAAGAATTAGGTATCCAAGGGGGGCTTACCTTTCCTAAAAATTGCCAGAAGTGAAGAAAACCGGTTTTTTAAAGATTTTAAACATTTCTTCTTTTCCTCCTATAAAGTTACTTTTGAAATTTTTGAAAAAATTAAAAATAGGTATAAGGACTGTATAAAATTGTGATATTCGCATTTTGAAAAGTGGAGTTGTGGACAATTTCTGCCATTTTCGAAAATTAATTTCCGCCATATTGTTACGTCAACAAGAACAGCTGAGTAATCAAAATAAAACTCAAACCTTAAAGTTTCCTTCCTCCCAGTTCGGGATATATAATTTCTTTTACTGTGGATTGCAGATCATACCTTTTTGATACATATTTTGTCATATCTCAAAAACGGTGACAGTTAGGTAGGCAAAAGGTGGGTGCGATAAACTCACAATTAAGAGACGAATCCGAATATAAAATCAAAACGAGGGCTTTCCATTTAAAATAACAAAGATGGCGGCCACTTCAGGTTAAACCGAAAGTGCTGAGGGGTTGGAAATATTTTATTTTAAATACGTGGGCGATTATGGTATAGTAAATTTAAAAATTCTACTATAAGGGGATCCCCAAAAATTTCTAATGAACGGTTTTTGTGAATCACCCTGTATGTGGGCCAAATTTCTTCCGAATATTTTAATAAATACGGAGAGAAAGGGGGTGAGCCTGATTTTCAGCCTTCGATGTTGGTGGATAAAAGAACTTCGGATTATGTGCGCGGTTGTGCCAATAAAGAATTTGTTGTCCGTTCAACAATTCAACAAATCAGCACAAAGTGCATTATTTAGTTTTTCTAAGAAAATTCACATTCTTAAGTATACATAGTGAAAAGGTTCTTTCTGGGACAAGGAGGGGATGATGCTATATCATGGCAAATTGTTATGTTGCGTTGAGGAATTTTATGCAATCCCGTAATGACCTTTGAAGGACATAAATCGGTCATTTAGATACGAAAATAACAATATTGCAGCGTATCATAACAAAAACAGTTAAAGGTGAATAAGCCCGCGGTTGAGGAGGGTCGGTTCACACGAACTTCTTCGCCGTGTGGGAACTTTCAATTAACACTTGGACAACAGTAAACGTTAACTTTGTTAGAAACTCGGTGTTAACCGAACATTTAAATCCTTAAATATGTAGATTGTAGAGAGCAACAAAAATCGACTCACCTTCGTCTACTAGGCGGTGGCGTGACCTGTCGATCGTTGAAGGAATGTCTCCGGTAGTCCTTCCTCTTCTTCCTTTTACCTTTACCTTCACTGCTGTAAAAAGGATCATTTCGAATCGGTGACGGTGCACTGCTCCAACTAAACCGAATTTCTCGAAACCACTTGATTATTAAACTGCCCGCAAAACCTGCCGGATGTTTATTCGAGTCAGACCTGAAAAAAATATCACCATCAGTGTTTATACAAAAAAAATTGAAATTGATTAAAAATAATCGCTGAAAGTGGTCATATAAAGGTAAAAGCCGAACGACCACCTGGACTTCGTATTAACGGTAACGTATAAAATCGTAGTTAAAATCCATTTGAAATTCTTCGCCTGGACTAAAGTTCAATTTACCTACAGAATTCAAAGATTTAATTGCCCAACATTTAAGCACAATTTATTATTACTCGGAAGCAAATATTTGGATTTCGAAATTATAAGCTTCGGCTAATTTCATTTCTACTGGCACTTTGTGATTTTACATTCCGCTATAATAGCTCCTTCATACTGGCTGCGTTTTTTCAATGGGAATAATGCACAATTAATTTAAATTAAATCACGGTAATAACACGCCGCTTACCGCCTTTTACATTCGTCGTCGGCAATAATTATTGTTATTATTAGCCTGCGCAAGACCGTCTTGATACAAACTGCGCAAGCTTTTATCTTGCCTTGTGTAACTGTCTACAATAATAATTTCTACAACAATTTTGCAACTAATGTTCAAAAAATCAGCAATAAAACAGCAAAACGTGATGTTTAAACAATATAGGAAATGCCACTAAAAACCTCGTGTTTCCTCATTGAACCGAATATAGGTAGAGGTGCCTATACTTATGTTGGATTTGTTCCGTTGAGCCAATAAATTTTGTAATGAAACAAAATGCTCCTAAATCCTACAATACGCACTGCAAATTATCAGGAAGAGCGTTGCAAAAGAAATCACGACTTTGTTGGTGAGAAGATTAAGTCTAATAGGTAAAAGAGTTGCATCTGGAAGGCTTATACCTAACAATTAATTAAGCCCATGTGAATCATTTGTGATTACTTTCCAAAGACCGTGAGAAATTAAATTCAAACTGAATAATCCATCATTTTTGATCTAATTGTAATGATGCTGGCAAATCCACCCTATTCTGAAAACGATTGAAACCAGAGGTCAAGTGCTTTCGTAACAAAGCCACAGGTTTCAGCATGAATCGCTTTGGTTAATATTTGCTCCGATTATGTTATTTGCATAAGGTGCATTGGTAATGGGTCTATTTCTGATAGTTTAGTCTTCACTCTCTCTGTTTTGCATAATCATAGTTCTGTCGATAAGTAGTACGTTCACTTATTGGTTTACTTTCATTCTGTAACTAACAGAAGCAATGTAGTGTTATGTTGCAAAGCAAAATCCAAATCATCTAATTGCCGCTAACGGTCCTAAATTAAATCAATTTAGTTCAATTACGTCATTTTGATGGAAATTTTGGCGAGAACGACACCCATAAATCCGGTATGGCAATTATAAAAAACCGCGAAATGTTTCGAATCATTTGAAGCGGAAAATAAAAAGGAAGTCTATGTTTTTTCTTATTTTCGTACACGACTATAAATTTGTTTTGTCTCTCCGTTTAAAAATATAGCAAACGGTATGCAAATTAGGCGGAAGATTACTCAAGAGGTTCCTGACTCGGGCCTTAAAACGTGCTTCGTGCTGCAGAAAAACGCATTAAAAGAGCAAGATGTAAAAGTGTAGTGTAGGATTTTGCAGAGGCGAACTCACCGGTTCTGCTTAACGGAGGGCAAATCCGTCGCCACTTACCTTATAATCACACAAATAATAATAATCGGACAAATAAAAAGTATTAAGATTTTAGGTTTTCCGCTTGTGTGAGCGTTGAAGTCTCCCCGGAGTTTAGGGTTAGTCCACCCGTGTAGGGTTTCGGTCTGTGCAAACCGGAGGCGTCGATGGTCGATACAGCATTACTGCATTGCATCTGCATTGTGATTTATACGAACGATGCAGGGACGCTAGGACAAGCCAGTGACCTTCTCAAGGATACACGGAGCGTACGATGGCCACCGGACCAAACCGGTCGTGGACCAGCGAACACAATGAAGATGTACGCGTTCGGCTTAGTCGTAATGGCATGGACAACTGTATGAAATTTTTAGCAATATTGTACCTACAGGGAATATCTTTCGCAGGTCACTTTCACATTATTTTCATGCCAGGGTTGTGTTTATTTCGGCCGACCTTGACTAATTAAACCAGACCGTCCCTAATAACAAAATACCACAAGCAGTACCGTCGATGTAATTACGTTACATTATTCATAAACCCATTTCTTACGGCTATGAATTTGTCCGCGGATACTCGTTTGTTTTTATTCGTCGTATTCGATCTCATTGTTCCTACTTTAGAAAATGCCGCAGAAGCAGGTGTGCAAGTACAGCACAGGACAAAATTTTCACTTACAGAACATTTTTTTCTTATAATAAATCGTCAAATAATTATGGGTGAAAAGCGTTAATTGCAAATTGCATGGGGACCATATTAAGGACAGAAGCATCATCGAATTCCTGTCTAGCAGCAGAAAGGCAATAATCGTTTGTCCGAGATAGACAACAAAACTTTCAAAGGTCAGTTTTTAAGTTACTTGCCACACACACATTTTATGTCAAATCGTTTCAATTCCAGGAAGAAAACAGCAATGTAAAGTAGTGCCATATATAAGAACGTTAGGTATGTATATGGCCCTTATAAAATTATATGACCATAGCACCTGACAATGCATTAGTGTAATAATACGGTAATAATTATTCAGAGCTATAATAACGGTTGCTACACAACGAACTGAAACTATGACGACTATACCTTTTCCAGTCGTAGTTCAGAAACCGTCAATTGAATTTCAAATGAACGGATTCTGAAATTAAATTGACGCTTTCTGAACTACAGCTGGAACAGATGTAGTTTTGTTGCTAATGGTTTTGAAATACTTCTACGGCTGTTTGAACCGTCACATTTTTAGTAGCAGAATTGGGATGACGGGAATTTTGCTATCGTGTTAAGGTTTATCTACATGCAGCATCAAAGCTTGAAAATTTTAAGGTACGTTATACCTACTACCAAAATATAAAATGTCTTAAAATTGTTAGTAGGTATAGTAGGGACGCTCTTGGGTTTTACCCTGCACTTTATGATTAAGCGATGGTACTTTGCACAGTTCTTACCTAGATGCCAAAGATCACTTTTTGAGGTGTTGCCAAGTTTGAAGCCTATGCGGTCACTGGTTGTGGCAGGTTGCCTATCTCCGGGGCCGATACTTTTCGGAATTTTAATTTAAAATGCAAACCCCCATTTTGCACGTCACCATAAGAAAGGCCTTCAAATTCTGCTTCTAAAAATTATTCACTCTTTAGTGCATTTTTGACAAAAAATCAAATATTCGAGCTCTTTTAACGTATTTTTAAAAACGCGATACAGCCGAAACCTCAGGACCGATTTAGCTGAAATTTTGCATATGTAGGTTGTATTACCCGTATTACAGCTGAAAATTTTTTGAAGGCAATCGATACACGGAAAGTGCCGTTTTCGCACATCAATTTTCAAATCTAAACATACTCTCATTTTACTATCTCAACAAGTTTTTGAAAATTTTGTTGTCACCATCAGAAAGGTCTTCAAATTCTGGTTTTGAATAAGACAAAATTCATTCGCATTAAGTGCCCTTTGGATTAAAAAATCGAAATTTTGTAACAACATTAAAAAAAAAAAGGCGGTCTCGGAGACGGCAGGAACTTCTACGCCGCACTGCATTGGATTAATAACAGCAGCATTTATTAAATTTTTAAATATTTAAAATAAGAAAGTTGCTATGCCAAAAGGGCACTTCGGGTTGACTGATCGGCTTCAAAATCTAATCAGCTCCTCTCCCGCACAGACAATAAAATAAATTGCCACTAAAATGACATTTTTCGAAAAAATGGCACTAAGGTTTTCGGCTTGAAAAAAAATCAGTTATCAAATCCGGTAATAAAAATATACATTTATGCATAGTTTTTTTTTCACGGCACCATTATTTGGTCAAAAGGGCCCAAGTGTGAATACATTTTTAGAAGCAGAATTTGAAGAGCATTCATATGGTAATGCGAAAAATGGGGGTTTGCATTTAAATTTTTAAAGTTGATGTGCCAAAAAGGCACTTTCCGTGAGCCGGTGTAGCCCAGATTCTAATCAGCACCTACAAATCTCCCACTGAATATGTGTGCCAAATTTCATCAAAATCAGTTCAGTAGTTTCGGCTGTAGCGTGTCCACAGACACGGACAGACGCACACACAGACACACAGACACACATTTTTCAAAAATAGGTTTTTTGGGTTCATGGGACCCCGAAACGTAAAGATTTGATGTCAGTTCAATTTCGAATTTTTGATCGATTTTATATACTGCTCCGCCTTGAGCGTAGAAGTTAAAATACATTATAGCCCAAACTACAGAATCGATTTGGCTGAAATTTGGTACATGGAGATTGGGTGACCCGTTGAAGAGCCTTGACAGCGAAAAAGCTGGAAAAATAGGCGATTTCGGGAAGTACGCCCTAGAGATAGGCAACCCGTCAAGGCAAGTGGCCGCATAGAATTCAAACTTGGCAACACCTCAAAAAGTGATCTTTGGCATCTAGGTAAGAAGTGTGCAAAGTAACAGCCCTTAATCATAAAGTGCAGGGTAACCCCCCGATTTTCCCAAGAGCGTCCGTACTACAGTTCATTTCAAGGGTTTAGTCCGGTCAGTCCGGTTCAGGTACAACGCTCTAGGTTAGCTCCGTCTTTTTCTACACAACGTCTGGCAATTCACCCACGTTGTAACGTACAGTCCTAAGAGTGTCTACTATCGCGTCTCTGTTTAACACATATAAATGGAAGAGACGGATATATCACCCGTTAAAGTATTCTCTAGGACTCGATCGGGGCGCGAAACTATTCCACCACTCATATTTCCGTAGAAACACAATTCTTTTTAAAAGTAGGTACTTTGTGTTGACTGTGGTGGAATAACCAGGTTTCACTGTTACTTACGACGGTCAGGTCGAGGATGAGCGGAACTCATTTGCATTTTACGATCTAACGGACTAAACTCTTGAAATGAACTGTAGTAGCAAAGATCTACGAACAAGGATACATAAACACAACAGCAAAATTTTACATCCCAATCCTAATATAAATGCGAGTCCTATAACAGACTATGACAATAATAATAGTAATAATCATAGGAATAAAAAACTGCTTTTTCACAAATATCTTAACAAGCAAATGTATACAGGGTGTCCCAGATTGTATAACAATTTTTTGTTAATTTAATAAAATCGTTAGGCTATCAAACGTGATTGATGTGAGGCGTTTGAGGCAATTAAACAACCTAGTTAGTAGTTACTTATCCCTTTTATAACATTAAGTGTCTTCCATGACAATGCAACTAACACGTCAAAAATTATTTTCATAAAGCCATACTACTTTCATCAAACGAATGTGCTGATATGTTATTACGGTTGTTCTCTTCACCCGTAATCAGGGCAAATTTTCAAAAAAAATTGAGTACACTTTATTCATACCAGCCATTATGGCAGCCGGGGGAGATGCGCATGCGCCGTCATTTTACAAATGTCAAACAATCACATTTATGGTGTATTCGTTTCATTACAAATTTATACAACAAAACTCAACAGACATGCGCATTAAGTTTTTTCAACTTATAGGTGAGATTTGATTGATAGAAATGCTGTAGCTATTAGTTGCTACCTCGGTTGCTACTAACGTGTTCTTGCTCCCAAAGGAATACGTTAAATTAAATTCCTTTCTGTCATGGTCTGTCAAAGTGAACCATTGTTCCACGTTTTACTTTCGTTGAATTAGAAGTAATTTAATCAACACGCCCTGTAGATTCGTCGAAGGTGCAGTGGCTTTTACTTGGGATATTTTTTTATTTACTGAAACAATCATTAAGTTTTGGTATGTAACGTGACATTTTTTGAATTTCTAATTAGAGTTGGCCTTGCCCGAAATGAGGTAAAGTCCGTTCATTGGCTGGTATGAATAAACTGTAATAAAGCTTTTGCTTATAGTTCTATCCTTTTCTCGTACACGAAAAACTTATATTTGCATCCTTTGTTAATAGGAGTATGAGCATTGAGCATCTTGTAACACTTTATTCATACCAGCCATTTTCTATAGCAGAACTAAAATTTTTCTGGAACTGTACAACTCTAATTTGTAAGGGCCTGTACTTTTGACAATTTGATCGAAATTTTGCGGGAAAGCAAAAACATTACACAACCCAAATCTTCTTGGGTTTATTTTTATTGTTAGCAGCAGTGTCAGACATATATGGTGTCACAGATAAACGTACCTGAGGCTTTTTCGTGAATATTTTTCTTTGCACTTTATTCAAAACTGTACACACACAAAGGCCATTTTGGGTCAATTCAGAACAATTGCTAAATTTTGACATTTGTCATGTTTTCTGACGTTTCGCATTGAAATCGTTTCTACCAACTCACCTGTTAGTAAAATTCCTTGCAAAATTTCCCCATACCATCCTAAAATTCAAATTTTGACGTTCTGTCACTTCAATAGGAAATGAATGGAGAGTATGTTTCAATTTAGTGCAGATATCAAAATCTGTCAACTTGTTTGACATAACCTAACTAAGTCTCGACAAGAGTCACCCCGGGCGCCGCCAACTGCAATTAGAAATTTTAAAAATGTCACGTTATAAGTAATAACCGAATGTGACGTTTTTATGCCATGAAACTTTCAGCCCTTGAAGAAGGCCCAATAAAGGCCCGAAACGTTGGCTTTAACTTGAAATTGTGCTTTAATTCTTGTCCGCAAAAACCTGATAACATCGCGTAGTATTTAAACATTTGTATGGACGATAGAACGACAGCTAATGTTGACGTTTTATTTCGTTGTTCTCTGGTGCAATTATCATAATTTTAGAATTGGCAGTTGTTAAGGGGCGGCTCATATAATTATCTCCTTACACAATCCATCGAGTTTGCTGTAGGAGTTCCAACACTTATCACCGTCATTAACAGCAGCCAAGTAGTAAAGTACAAAGCTAAGTTAATGCAAATGGTGTCTGTTCGTGACATCTAGCAACACCGAAATAGTTACCTACAGATGATAAAGTTATGTTCCGCTGTTAAAACCCATCGGGACGACCAATGTGCAGGAATTTCCCGAATTCGGAATATCTCGGGCGCCTAACATCTAAATCCAAATTTGGTGAAGCACAAGGTCGGAGTATTATTCAAAATTGTAAAATTTATTAAGACGGACCCACGCAATCACTTTCAATGAAGAATCCGAGATGAGTAATTAAGAGTCAGTTCCAGCTCAGTGAATATCACGATACCGGAAGAAAGGCAGGAATTATAACAAACGAGTCATAAAAGAGTGGGCGCAATACAATTGCCGAGGTATAACGGAAAATTAAATCGGAGATATCAAATAAATCACAGGATAATGTCTAGAATAATTGCTTTTCTTGTTCGTACCTACTCAGTTCCTGCGTCAAACCAAAGCGGTTTTTAATGACGACAAAAAAGCTTCCATCTAATGAAAACACATTATTTCACGTAAATTAATTGAATATTAGTCCGGCACAGTCGAACTACACGTTTCACAGTCATTAGGGAGATTAGCTACGACTATGTGTTCTCTATTACGTAATTCCTGCAATTTAAGGCAATGATGGTATCAAGACGTACGCTTACCTAGGGCTTTGGGGTTAAGAAAAATTGCAGCTAAGTGCTATATCAGTTATGTTTAGTAATAACCGTTTTGTGCAAAGAACAGAAAGTTCAAGTTCAACAGGACAATACCTTGGGTGCAGGAATGAAACAAATCCAGAGCAGTTTTCTATCGACAATGACGAGTACGGCACTGCAGTAAACGAGATTAGATTTATAGGTCGCATGCAGTATTTAAGATTTATTATGAATCGCATTTGGTCAAACACGTCTTAGTTGCCTGTTTTGATATTCTTTATGTCCTTGAAAGAAGTTGACAACAAACTGGATTCACAAAAAAAGAAAAGCGATTGCATGCACATAACAAATAGTTGTTATCAGTTGCACGATGCACAATCATAACAAATCACACGAGTTCCCAAAATGAAAAATTTCCGTTTGCTGCAACAAACTCTATGTAATCAATAATTACATTGTTTGAGCTACGGAACCGCCGGGAAGCGACAAGTCATTCATTAGCATCTTTAATAAAGCGTATGTAAGAGAAACGTGGGGGCGCACCGCTACTGAATATGCAACTGCATTTCAAAAATATTAATCGACAAAGTCGGCAAAATTATTTACTGCGGTCCATTTACAAGTGTAGGCTTCTACTTGTCGTTATCGTAAATAGTTGAGGTAATTTTGCAACTTTTA
Source organism: Pycnomerus fuliginosus (assembly GCA_963924575.1). Classification (NCBI taxonomy): domain Eukaryota; kingdom Metazoa; phylum Arthropoda; class Insecta; order Coleoptera; family Zopheridae; genus Pycnomerus; species Pycnomerus fuliginosus. Next base: position 20,679,210 of record OZ004618.1, on the reverse strand, counting down.
TTAATTACCCTTCGTATTATTGCCACATGGAGTAGTTACAATCTACCATGGGTTGCATTAATAATTCGCTTTAAATACTTGTATGTATTAATCAAGATAGTCTCTGTATACAACAATTGGTAGCTGAGCAGGAAAGATCATGATGTCCTGGATGAGGGATTATCCTGCCTCTGTTCCTGGTTGTATAATGTAGATCGGTCTTCGAGGCACACGTGCAACAAAGTGACTTTTACGTACGACTGAATGTGCCTTTTAAAACTTGAGCATGAAGAAACCATGTTTGCACTCACGAAATGAGAATGTTCGTTCCTCGGCGCATCCACCAAAACTGACTGAGCTTCGCGGTCGGTGTATAAATGAGGTTTTAGGTAAGGAAATTTAAATTCTTTTTACGGCGAAAATTAAAAAGAAATCGGGGTAGATTAGATTATGAATTCCCAGGCCCAAAGATTATAAAATTTGGCAACAATAATGCCGTGATAAAAATCAGACTTTTTCTTTCATCCGAGAATCGGTTGTCGTTTATTTTCATGAGATTGGGATTTGAAGATCACCGTGCGATTATGCGAACAATTGTCGTAGCCGCAATGCCTCGGAATATTTAAGGAACCAGTGAAAGAAAAAAGTAGATGCCAACAAAAGAATAAGTTAACTCCAATATAGTGAAAGTTTTTCCGTTACTTATCCAAAATATCTGGCATTCATCTGAAACAGGGAATTTTCAACAATGACTGACTTCATACAAAAGCCTTTGACATTGATTTCGCAACGTTAAGTCGATTTTAACGAAACATCGTGCACTGTTAGAGAGAACGCCGAGAAGAAATTCACGATCTCATTGACCCCCAGGTGTCAACCCATTCCGGTGTAATCACTTTACAATCAGAGGCAATTACTTGCGGAAGAATCCACGCAAAATTGTATGAAAAATTCTTGTCCACGGGTGATGGGTTTAAAGACCGTTTTCCAATAAATAAACATTGGCGAAAACAAGAAAGTTATCTGTAGCAATAAAATAGAACCGGACATAAAAGCAATGTAAAATCAGCTATAGTTGTCCACGTTATAAGGAAAATAATTACTTGTGCTCCTCGGAGGCATAAATCTGAGCAAATCCACTGCTCGCACGAGCCCAGAAACTGCGTAGGTTTGTTTTAATTACCGCATCTCAATTACGATGGTAAAAATTTCTCTGACCAAAAAGGATATCTTCTTGGAACTTTTCATTTCCGCGACAAATCATAGTAACAAGAATGCCTTCAGTTTGGTTTCGAACGTGATTGCGGTTTCACCGCCGCGCTCAAAATTTTATGAATTATTTAATACTCCGTTAAGTTATGACTGAGTAGGTCACGAACCAATTCCTATTTCGTAAAACGGATGGTACGTTGCTTCCTGCTCGGGGTTGCCAACGTATGTAAATCGATTTTACAGCGATGTTTCGGTATTTGTATTTGCATATAGCGTTTAATTTCCCCATCATGATCTTCTTATTTGGATGGCATAATTGGGTATATTCTTATTATTTATTTGCATATTATAAACGGAATTTATTATGTAGACCCGAATGTCCATAAAATGCAGATTCTATGCTATTTAGCATTTCCTAAAAATCCCCCGGCAAATGATTTTATGGTTGTATAATAAGGTATGGCGTAAATTAAGTTAATTATTGGCATACCTCTTCCTTCCTTGTAATTGATGATGGCGGCATCTGCGGTTAAACCCCACGTGTAATAATTAATTTTACATAACGTCCCGAGCTTTTAACATCGCCGTCGTACCAATTAGCTAACCAACTCTAAGGAGAAAATAGAAAATAACGCAGATACGGAACCAATAAATATAATTAAAGAAACGAAACTGGCGTGAACAATAATCGCTGGTATCACTACACATAAACTAGGACTAGCGTGAGAATTTCGTCGTGAAAGGACGTCTCAGCAAAATCATTTGCACTTCCGTGTACCTACCGCTTAACCATCTGATACATATATTTTCAACGAATACATAAATTTTACCCCCCATCATAAAACATAATCTCGCAAAGGCCACTTGAATAATGGCTAGTAGCGGCGTTTAATTTTGTTTCGCATGAATCTCGTATCGTTAGCGGAATTTTAATAACAGTAGTTATTAATTATTTACTCTGTTATTAGTTATTATCGGCAAGGCTGGTTTGGAAGATTGAACAGAAATCATTTGTCTCGTGTCGAAAGAGATAATTGATGTCGAGACTGTTCAAAACTTTCTAATAAAACTCAAATTAATCTTTAATTTATTACGGCCTTCTCAAGTGCGTGTAATATGGTTAGTTCAACAGGACAATTCTAATTTACACTTAAGTCAATGATGGTGGGGAGATGTCCTGGAATTATTTAGGAAGATATACCATCCTAACAACTAAAATTTTATGCCAGATAAACTAAAATCTTATAATATTATCTGCTGTCTAGTTTTCCATTAATGATTGACACTACACTCAAGAATACATTAGTCTTAAATATAAGATTATTGTAGTTAATATTCCATCTAGAAAACACTGCTTTATCAGACCGAAGATTGATAGCAAAATGTTCAGTTATGTTTTATTCGAATGGAGGATGAGGAAATATCTAATTAAATGAACTCACGGAAGATCTATTTAAATGTAAATTTTAATTTATTTGTCGTCATTTGTCAACATTTATTTACAGGAAGTCGAAAAGTTTCGTGATCTAAATTAAAATCCAAGAAGGTGAGGAGGAGTAAGTGCATAACCGCTAATAAATATTTACAACCTTAACATTTATTTCAGCCTTGCAGTGGTGGCTGTAAAGAAAATTAAGCTCATTGTGAGCGTTGTGAAGAAGTAAATTGCAACAATTTATTTGTAAACAAAGTAATGAATTGGAATATGTGTATAAAGCACAGGCAACTTGTAACCTGTCCTAATACAATACAAGAACCTAATACTTGTGCGAATCACAATAATAACGTGAAAATAAATTGAGCTTAAAGTTGCTATTTACCGCACAGTGCATATTCAAATACTAGACCGTGTCTAATGGCAAGGTCGTCTAAAAGGAGAATGTTTCTGTATACGATTATGAAAAAATTACCCTTTATTGCACTGAACAGTCTACCTTGTGACTTAAGTGTTAATAATTACGATAATTTGCATAATGGAACACAATTCTTACTCAACAGACACTTAGTTATAAATTACTGAATTTTTGTAGTTTTCGTACGGATTTCCCCGGTAATTCTTCAGCTAAATAATCATATTTACGGTTAATTCTGAATTAAAACCAGAATACGTGATCTACTATCTAAATACAAACACAGGTGTTGTCTTGTAATGGATTAACTGAACTAATTTCATGCTATCACATAAAAATCTTTGAACACGAATTTAGTGCTTTTTCTTCTAGAGTGGCATTTCCGTGATGTTGACAACCTTCATCTAATTTTATCCGACGTTTTTCTATTGTAATGCTCGGAAATGATTTTAACAAAGGATTTTTATACCACTTTTATTGACCTTTTCGTAGGCGATCGGTCGATTTTTGTTGTAAAACAAAAACCATTGTTTAGTATTCGAATGCTTTGATAAAGCGCTAACAATAATGATTACAGGTTTCGACCAACTATTATAGATGATGCCAAAAATTCCTTTTCTACCGGTTCTCTGTCAACCATGAACACGATAATAAGCAGAGGTCATCATCAAGCACCGTAATGAAAAAATTGAATTGTCTCTCAATACAGCTTGACGAGGAATTGTCTGGTCGTCCTGAGAAAATCAAAGCTCTATCACTGAAACATTAGTTACAGTAAATGCTAGTGGCAGCATGGCAGATCTATTTGCTACCTGACAAAAAGTCTTCCGTTTTGTAAATCGAGCAACAGACGCGTAGATTAATTATTGTATAATTACATAAGAATTTAATATTAGTATATATACTTACTTATGGATGCATTATGCACTTCTATTGAACTGTATGCATTTTAACTTCTACGCTTCGCGGAGCAATTACTAAAAACGTTCGAAAAATCGAATCGCCAAAAACATCAAAGCTTTACGTTTTAGGGTCCTGGGAATCCGAAAAATTGGTTTTTGAAAAATGTCTGTCTGTGTGTCTGTAAGCACGTTGCAGCTCAAACTAGTGAACGTTTTGAGATGAAATTTGGCGTACATACTCAGAAGGCAACTTGTAGGTGCTGATTAGGCTTTGGGCCACATCGGTTCACGGAAAGTGCCTTTTTGGCGCATGAACTTTAAAAATTTAAATGCAAACCCCCATCATTTTTCGCGTTACCATATGAATGCTCTTCGAATTCTGCTTCTAAAAATAAATCAACACTTAGTACCATTTTTCCAAAAATGTCATTTTAGGGGTGAAAAACATGTATTTTAGATTTTAGTAAATGAGCGCCGGGCGCATCAGCGTTCGACAATAAGCGCCCGCACGCCAGACCTCTGACTAACAGATTCTCACTTGGTTTAAAGTTTAATGCAACATTTACAAATTCTGAGAAAAAGTAGAAGTTTCTACCGTCTCAGAGACTGCCAATTTTTTTTCGTATTCCAACATAAATGAAGAAATTATAAGTATATTACACTTAATTTTATACGCACCCGATCTATGTATTTTCGCTCTTTTAGAGGGGTGGTTTCCCCCGTGATTTCAAGGAAAATGTTGAAAAACCTACATTTACCTACTAGTCAAAATTAAAAAAAAAATAGCAGCAAGAACTGGCTGAATTTAATTACCGCTAGCGCTGTATAGACATCTCCACCAATTTGGAAGTAATACTAAACCGTCCTGCATCTCATTTTAACCTCCCCATACTCACTAAAATTTTCGATTTTGAGATAACACCAGATCTTCACGTTTTGAGGTCTTAGGAACAGATAAAAGTGGTTTTGAAAATGTGCCTGTGTGTGTGTACGTACGTTCGTACGTTTGTAAACACGCCACAGTCACAACTACAAGACCGATTAGTTTAGGTATTTTAGCTGACAAGGAGATGATGATGGCTTTCCATATGGTTTCACTAAACGTATCCATTTTTATATGGAGCCTCGAATACTCTTCCCCACCCTAAAACACAGGTCAATAAGTAGTATTTATTACCTACTTTTCGCTTAGCCTAATATTGCTAGTTAAAAAAAAAGTCAGTGTGAAGATCAGGCGAAGACAATCATTTACTGTCATTCAGTCGCTCCATATAAAAATGAATACGTTTGGTGACACCATATGGAAAGCCTTGTCAACTAAAATACCTGAATAATATTTTTACAATATCGATATTAAGCTGAGCGATGCGAAATACTACTCATTGATCTGTGTCATAGGGTCGGGAAGAGGATCTGCACGTATTTTGGTGTCATTTCGTTCCCAGATATTGCATGGTTTTTGCTAAAGTAGTACCATAAAAACTTCATAAAACCAGTTGAAACTTGGCCGCAGTGCGCTTGCGCAAGAAAAATGACGTGACGTTGAATCAGCTCGTTATTCTCAACCAGAACATACAAAATTTTAACGTGCACGTGGTTTCTATAGGGACTTTAGCGGAAACCTGTGACTTGGCAACGTTGCGTTTACGCAAGAAAAAACGGGTACCGTTATACTCAGCTCATCATTCTCAACGGAAGTATGTGCAGTTTTAGTGCTAACAAGGTTTCCGTTAAAGTAAAGTTAAGCCGAAAAAATTTTGCTTCGTAAAATGTGGATTTATTTGAGGGGCGTTAAGATTTTGGAACTATCTTCGTCATATTCATCAGAAAATTTTGAATCGCGTAAATATCTGACGCTGGAGAAGGCGATATTTCACCTTTATAACATCGAGTGCGTTTAACCCTTATACAGGGTGAGTCTAGTTGGACAAATCAGTCGCCTAGCGGTTAAGATATTGAAATTGGAAATTCTATTTTTGGATATGTTGTAGCTGAAATGGTCCCCTACGCATGGGACCCATAAAGAAAGCTCCAGTTTTATTCAAACCGAAATTATTAAATAAAAACGAGGGCCTAAAAATTTTGTTTTCGATATCGTTGAATTTTTTAAGGTTATTTGGTTAGAGAATCATTTTCTCTTTATGTAAACATAATTTTTTGAAAAAAAAAAGTTAACAGTAGCCGAGAGATAAATTATTTTAACTAATAAGGATTTTTAATTATTTCCTAAGGAAAACCACGGGTGCCGTGGTTTTAACAACTGAAAGGCAGTCTAGCTTATACTGCTGACTGTACCACCCGGAATGACAAGCGTCGGTTGGAAATGTCATGTGCCATCGTTTGTGGAAAAATAATGCGAAACTACGAGTTTTTGCCCTTTTCTTTACAGATAATTAGGTAATTTTTATTGGCTCATGGATTTTTTGCTAAATTCGCCGAATACAAGTGTCTTGGGTTGATGTTTTTTTACATTGCCATTGGAGTCGAATGGTTTGACCAAGAAAAGCTATTCTCGTCAGCCAGAAAGGAACAGTGACAAAATTTCAAATAAACATTAAGCCTCTGTCGTCACTTTCTAATAAGAGTACAAACTTTAATAGAAAGGTAGGTACCTACTTGAAAAAATATGATCTTAACGAAACGAGATTTAGATTAAAATGCAGTGGACTACAATTGATAGAGGTTTACATAAATGTTGCAACATTAAATGTACTGAGAAATAAATAACAATGTGGTGACAATAGTCTCCGTCCAATTTTAACGTTCACTTGAAACATCCTCCTGTGCTGTTTTTTTTCATGTTGTGATTTCTGGATGTTCGCAAGCATCATTGATGACCACTGCCCGAAATAACTCGCTAGCCACAATCAAGCCATTTTGCTTCGACATCAAACTTGTTCCTAATCTCGATTCATGTGATGTAACTGCTACATACACCTTCGTTGCATCAATTCATATTTCATCTGTACACTGTACACCCTCCATCTTGAATTTTCTTGGTTTCACTTTGCTCAACGCTTCTTTGTCTTTTTTTCATTATATCAACATTTGCTACATGGAATATGAATAGACCCCTCAACATCCGATGATGATAAATCTTCTTTTCGTAAGTGTGAAAACTTAACGGCTGAAATAGGATTAACTTTTTAACAAGACATCAAAATCACCTTATTTGACAGCAGTGTACTCACTTGTATTCGGCGAATTTATCAAAAAATCCATCAGGCAATAAAAATTACCTAATTATCTGTGAAGAAAAGGGCAAAAACTCGCAGTTTTGCATTATTTTTCCACAAACGACGCCAAATGACATTTCCAACTGACACTTGTCATTCTGGGTACAGTCTGCAGTATAAGCAAGACTGCATTTCAGTTGTTAAAACCACGGCGCTCGTGGTTTTTCTTAGGAAATAATTAACAATCTTTATTATTTAAGTAATTTATCTCTCGGCTATTATTAACTTTTTTCTTCAAAAAATTATGTTTCCATAAAGAGAAAATAATTCTCTAACGAAATAACCTTAAAAAATTGAAGAATATCGAAAAAAAAATTTTTAGGCCCTCGTTTTTATTTAATAATTTGGGTTTGAATAAAACTGGAGCTTTCTTTGTGGGTCCCATGCGTAGGGGACCATTTCAGCTACAACATATCCAAAAATAGAATTTCCAGTGTCAATATCTTAAACGCTACAGCGACTGATTTGTCCAACTAGACTCACCCTGTATACCTACATAGTTATAATTAGGTAAGCAATGTCCATTTCCATTTTATGTTTGTGGCTGTTAGTATACCTTATAGGTATAATATATTATATTTATTTGACCTCTTTTTTCACACACTCCATCCCAATTTTCGCCCATAAAAAAATTAGGTCGAATTTAGGTTCAAAAATTAGGACAAAATACCACTGTCGGTCTATATTTTAACATAATAATGAGACGAAAGAACTTAATATGACTTTGACTTAATAGGCCAAATGCCTTCCTTTCCCTAGCTTCGACTTCCAAATTACTGTGATTTTTTTCCCCACTTTCGTAAATCTGACGTCGGCTGAAGGTAAATTTGCCTTATCTGGAATTGGTCCAACAAAGTTTCTGACCAATTCTGCGTCCGATGGTGTTACTGTAATTTTTTTTGTTCAGTCGTTTTTGACATAATTACGTCACCATTTTTTTAATGGAAACGCACATTTTTCTCAACTAATACGGAATCTACGAATTTCTTTGAAATACAAACATGCGTCATACTCGACCAGAAGTGCATAGTCACAACCTACCATCCTATATATTTTCAAAAACATCCAAGGAGTTAATGAAAAATAAATAGTTTTGAAAATAATTTATAAAATATGTAAGTGTGCAGTTGAATTTCTTGCAATAAAATAAAGTTGGCGTGTTTTTGCGTTTTTTAAAAACCTCGATTTTTCGTACATTTTTTTCTTGTTTTTGAAAATCTAAGGTGGACGCGATCGCACTCGAGTATGACACGTTTGTATTTCAAAAAAATTCGTAGATTCTGAATTAGTTGAGAGAAATGTGGGTTTCCATTTAAAGAAACAATGATGACGTCGTTATGTCAAAAACGACTGTACCAAAAAAGTTGACAAACTAAACGTTTGTCCCAGCATTTAAGGTGTATGGAATTTAAATTACCTAATGCTGTTGCAGCTTTACTTTATTTAGAAATATGTGGTCTCTGAATTGAGTTATGGACAAGCAATTGCCACAACAATTCCAGGTAAACTATTTAATCAAGATAGCATCAAGAATACACTCGAATTATCTACACTCTAAATAAAATCAGGCGCGATACCGTCAGCTGCTGTGACATCTAACTAGAAATTTCATTGCATAACCGATTAAAAGTCCTGACATATAACGTTTAAATTAAACCAAGCTATTTTGTGGATAAATATCTGGACATTGTTAAAGCACTTTCGCATTAAACCCAAGTTTAATCTCTGCTAAACTTCATCATTAGCCTTGGTTAATGTAACGCTATCGCTGATGTCTTTATTATCCTGGTTGAGAAAAAATCCAGTGACGTCTTGTCAAGTTAACAACCGTTTCCATAATCAGACGCTAATGGGATATGTTGGTTGTCTGTTTGCTAATTTTGCTACGAATTAGGTATTTTTGCGTTTAATTGTCCGTTTTGGATCTCCATAATTTACATAACAGTTATGTCCATTAAAGGATAAAAATGATTTACTCCCGAATAGTCCACGAAAAATCAGAGAGAATGTGTACTGTATACAAAATATGATACATATATGTATATAGCCGTATCGTTACAGATGAGCGGTTTTGTAAAAACCGTTCAAACAATAAACCTCTCGTACATGAATTTTTTATCCGATTTTATCTAGAATCTTGCACATGCATCACAACTTGAACTACGAACAAAATGTACCATGAGATAAATCTATAGATGATTTAATGTTTACGGCCCTTGCATTTCATCAGAAAATCTCTTGGAAGTGTGTCTTTGGAATTGAAAATTGCGATCGCGTACGAATGGACGGGTGGCTTTTGTCGTGTCGCGAACACTTCGTGACCATTTGAAGGTTGAAACAGCAGGATTTGCAAGATCGTCTCGGATGTGAATGGGTCCAGTAGGACGCATTTCGAACGAGCATTACGTTTTCCTTAAGCGCGAGACACTTGTACTTGTTACAATTCTACAGACCACTGAAAAACTGGAAACGTTTAGATTTGTGGTACATCCAATTATCGGACACTTTTTATCGCTCGGTAGACGTAATGTTAAATGTATGACATAAAATGTTCTTCGTTTAATTAATTTGTCGTGCAATGTAATGTGAGACAATCCTGAATTTTGTATTCCATGTTTTCATGGAATCATATGGTCTTTGACAGTTTTATGCTATAACTTTTATGCATCCTTCCAGAGACAACTTCCTTCTCCTCGTAAATTACTATTTTAGTCAGTAACCTAATCTCAAAATAGTTCTAGGTAAGTTTTTAAAGATTTTTCATTTGTAAAGCTGAAGCTTTTAAAAGTAAAAGAAGTTATCCAAAGGCTTTTTGTATAATGACGATCCAATTGTTCTACTTTCTGAAACTTAATGTAAATGAAGATTTCTCGTCATGGACATGATTTTTTAAAGACTCGCAATCCCCATCAACCAAATGTAGGGATCTAAAATGGTTCACTAGATCACAAAGAGTTATAGTCAAATGATGTAATCTATTATGATCAGAATTACAGAATATTGGGAATCTGTAGCATTTCCTGCAGCATAAATCAACAAAGTAGAAATATGTCAATTAGAGACTGACAGTAATGAAAACTTGGCAATTTAAACACTGGCACATATTGGAAACGCATTATAATTATCGACAATCATCATTTCAGCCCAGTCATCGTCGGATCTCCATTAAATCTGTTTGAAGAATGCCAAACATCAAGGCACGATAATTATTTTAATTTCCATGTTGTTTATTTATTACTTCCTTTTGTGGAACCTAAAGTAAACGACGATGAAAGTGAGTTTACGAGCGAAGAGAAGCTTTTTCGTGTAAGTCAAGGGAACAATACGAGAAGCTGACGTTAATAACTCTATTTAGGCACGACGGTGAGGTGAACATTATTTTTCTTTATCATAAAATACTTCGTGTCTGTGTTTAGCCGCACACAACTTATCCGGAGATAAATATTAAAAACAAAAGAGATTTCTTCACGAAGAACCCGACTCTAGGAGAATCACATTGTTTATTATCCCCCTGGATTAACTTGCTGCATTTGAATAAACAAGCGCGGTTTCTCCTTCCTGTGAATAAAATACACTACCATAAAGTATTTTTATGCAAAAGGAATTCGAAGAGATTCGCACGGTAAAAAAGTTTTTGCAATTTGACGCCATCTATTTGTGTTTGTGATCATGTGAATTTGTCTTTTCTGACACAGGCAAATGATATCGTTATTGCAAAATTTGCCGTTCCCATTAAAATGGAGCAAATATGTCCTAATTGAGACCTTTCAACCTCTTCCCTTAAAAAAGCAAACGTCAAATTCGTGATCTAAAATGCACCATCATAGCCATAAACTTATGCAAAGGTACGTGCACATAGCCACAGCATGACCCGTATACATCATTTTGTCACTCCTCGGTCACGATATCGGTTTATCTAAAGATAAGCATGTCGACCACATGCTGGTTCGTTATCTGCATCCCTTACCGACAGGAATTTCATTAATGACGAAGAAGCAGATTTAAGACACCGTGTTACTAATAATTATCAACTTTTTTCGTTCCACACATTAAAGCCATCATTCTGATTTGATTTTTTCAGAGTAGATTGAAGGACAAAAACGTTAATGCAAGTCAGTGATAAATATTGTGTACAAGTTAAATGATGCTACTCATATTATGTAATGAACTCATAAGTCATCGTAACTTTCATTTGATCTAGATGGACTATCACTGGCACGGAGTGATGACCTCCTTCGATCAAGTCCATCTATATTGTACACACTTTTCCACTTTTCTTAACGCAATTAGGTTGAAGATCTTTTTACCAAGCGGAATACTTAGAGGTGGCTTAAGATGGATGAGATAAAAAATTCGAGATGACCGATTTCATTACAGGTGAATGACATACACCTCGAACAACAACGCACTGCGTTTCTAAGAATGATCATCTTGTATCCATCTATGAAACAAGCAAAACAATATCTTATCTGTGGAATATTACATTCGACGTGACCATTGATTTCAGACTATGCAAATTATTACATGGATAGATCATACAGATTAAACAGAAATAGAGAATTTGCAAATATAAACATTACGCTCCGTCAGAGGTCAAAAAAAAGACGATTGCTGTGTCAGTTGTTGAAGGATTTTTAAGTCAGCAGCCTGTAATATAGAATTTATTGATGGAGCTATTGTTTGCGAAAAAGGAATGTAAGCACATGACTGCGGAACCGTCAACGGTTTTCCATCGACTAAATCATTATTATTATTATTATCAATTCATCAAAATTTAGATTTTTCATTACAAACCTCATTTTTATGAAAGATTGTAATATCGTTATTTTGTCCCTCATCTACCGATCATGTATAGTGCATTGACGCCACTTCACTTTAATTGTAATTTTAACTTAAGTTAATAAAATCGATCGAAAAATCGAATCGCCATCAAAAACATCAAATCTTTACGTTTCAGGGTCCTGGTAATCCGAAAAAGTGGTTTTTGAAAAATGTCTGTCTGTGTGTCTGTCTGTCTGTCTGTCTTTCTGTGATCACGCTGCAGCACAAACTACTGAACGTATCGAGATGAAATTTGGCACACATATTCAGTGAAAGATTTGTAGGTGCTGATTAAAATTTGGACCACAACGGTTCACGGAAAGTGCCTTTTTGGCACATCAACTTTAAAAATTATTTTGCGTTCCCATATGAATGTTCTTCGAATCTTGCTTCTAAAAATGTATTCACACTTGTGCCCTTTTGGCCAAAAAATGGTGTGAAAAAAAACCTATGCATAACTGTATATTTTTATTACCGGATTTGATAGCTGATTTTTTTTCAAGCCGAAAACTTCAGTGCCATTTTTTCGAAAAATGTCATTTTAGTGGCAAAAGGGCCCTTATTGTTTCAATTTATTTTACAAAAAAGCATATTCTTACTATCGGATTCGACAGCTGTTGTATTGCCGGATTAGTTCCATTTTTTAGAAAATTTCCATTTTAGGGACAAAAAGGCCCCTTTTTGAATTTTTCTTAGCATAACCGTTGCATTGCCGGATCGAAAACCTTAGTGCAATTTTTTCGAAAAATGTCATTTTAGGGGTGAAAAACATTTGTATTTCATATTTTAGTAAATGAGCGATGGGCGCATCAGCCATCGGCAACCGCCCGCACGCCCAGCCTTGGCTAAATAAATTTAAATGCTTTTACAAGTCTGTGAAAAAGTAGAAGTTTCTACCGTCTCTGAAACTGCCAATTTTTATATTTTATAACCGAATTTATAAGTTTGTATAAGTAATAATAGATGGTCGCAGTGAAAAGTCCTTGAGATAACCTAGGTTTAGTAAGTTTTCTGTAAGACGAGGCTGTTCCAAATTCCAAATTTGTGACCGATAGAATAGTAACACACATTTAAGCGGCTGCAGTTACTGCTCACGTGCAAAATTCCAATAGTTCGGATCGGTCTAACGCCCGGAGCTCGGCCTTCGGCTTTCATGAAATTCGCTGCCAATACTTCATAGACAGGGCGAAAATGTTTATTGCAATAAGTATCGTAGCCTATGAAGTAGTATCGTCGTGATTCCTAAGGAGTGTATGGATTAGAACATGGACATGGACCACCCAGTTCTCAAAATACCGCACATGCCATTTTTGCATATGATAATCTAGAACACATAAGGAAACTATGCACAAAAAATCACGTGTGCGGTATTTTGAAAACACTGTTGGAAATAAGACAAAATTGAACATTTATTCGTAATTGAACTTTATTTTCAACTTGATGCAAGTGCAGTAACCCTATAAACTTCAATACTCTCTATGGGTTTTCTTCTTCATTGTACACTATTTTCGTTCTTTTTTTTTGTTAATATGACTTTGTTAGGTGTAAAGAGATATAATATTTCATTTAACCTGATATTTGGCCCAAAATAGTGGCTTATCCCATAATAAGAGTATAGGTACCTTTTTCGGAATCAATATCACGAGAGTGAAAGAATAAAGAAATATATGCGACAGTTTGACAACTTTGCACAAACCTACGATGGCAAGTGGTTAGTTAGGTTGTCATAACTGTGGTCGTACCGTGGTCGTACCTGCGCGTAAGCGACTCCGGTGAGACTCCGGTCCGAATCTGATTGACGTTCCGAACTAATTAAAATAGCCGGGACATTGGCCGCTCATGCGCCAGAGGCCTGTTCTTAAATGTGCGCTGCTATTCTCTAGAGTCCCAACCCCAAAAGTCTTTCTAATTAGATTATTTTCTAAAATGTGTTGGAAGGACTCTCTTATTCGACAATTTGCGTACATTTTTAGATTTGTGAGGTCTGAGGAAAAATCATGCCATGTTCGTAGTTCGGTGATGACGATATTATAACTGATTAAACAACTCAAGACTTTTAAACCAATCAAACGTCAGAATTTGTAGACAGTCGACCAATCACCATGGTTTTGAACTGAAAAACACCACGAGTGAAAAGCAGGACGGTTTTAAAGCGAAAAAATTTCTGTCAACTGAAATGTCATGGCAACGAGCATGGCAACCTTATTGTTTCTATTGAAATTTCTTTTGTTGTTTAATCATCCGAATATAATTCGTGGTCTGATTTTTTCTGCAAAATTTGCTTACAAATACATTCGTAGCTTTTGCTTTTAGAAAATCGCCACTCGCGCTAAAGCGCTCGTGACGATTTTCGTTGCAAAAGCTACTCATTTATTTGTATCGTTTTTGTCGGAAAAAATCAGTACCACTCGTTATATTATATACGATAAACAGACAACAATTCGTGGAATTCAATCATGGAGTAATTATTATCTTATGAACCTAGTAGAGATTTCACCGAAAATCGATATTTACTTTTTGATAAAATCTATTAAGCAAGAGAAAAATGCACGGTTGCAGCAGAAATCTATTTTTATGAACAATAATAAAACAGATAACTGACATGATTGTGTCAATTTGTAAACATATAAGATTACCTGTGAGGAAATAGCTATTTATGTAACAAGTGGGAAAATACATAATTTCCTTACGCGTGTGCTTATTGCAGAACAAGGCGAAGCCGAATTCTGTAAGCACACAGGTAAGGAAATGATGCATTTGTGCATTCGGTTTCCAAAAGTGATTGCTAGTGCCCGAAAATTATTGTTACCGCACATAGTATGTAAATTAAATAACTATTCCTTCAAATTGACATTTATTTTATAAAATTGACACGTGCTCGTGTGGGTGTTCTTTTTGAAAGGATTTTGGATGAAGTTGTGAAGATTTCGGTATTGAATGGAGGTGTACTCCCCCAGGATTCCTACCGTCTCCGAGACTGCCAATTTTTCTTTAGAATGTCAATTTTCAGTTTCGGAGTAACTCAATAACGAATCAAGGTATCGAAGAATTCTTTAGAGATTCTTAATCACCTTCAAAAAGAGCAATTTTTTTGTAATTTAACCGAATTTCTATCTCTTATAGTTTCCGAGATCCCAATATCCGAAAATAGTTCCCACCCTGTAGAGATGTATTTTGTTTCAATATAGTGGCCAGCTCACGAGATGAAAGAGCAATAATTAGTATATTATACATTGGTACCTATTCACATAATTATGAAATTACGGAAACATTGGCTTTTGGACAAAAGCTAAGGAGTTTATTGAATTTTGAAATAACAGATTAGGCATGGGACCGCTTTAACGGTTCGACTTGCGCGACAGGATTCCAGTAAGATCCTGGCATGAGAATTATTACAATCATGAAGATCCTTGAGACAAAAAACATTCAAGAAATGTTTTAGAGGTAGTAAAAAGACAAATTTCATGGACGATGAATCGTCAGAAATATAAGACAAGTTAAAAAAAAATAACGCCAGCATGTTCTCATATAAAACACTAACACTTAATAGCAATCGTGTATGAAGCAAGAGCCAGTTGTGCAGCTCAAAATATGATCATAATAATATCTATTTTTCAGGATAATGACAGCAAAGGCTGCGCCCGAAGAGCGCCGTCCAATTAATCGAGGCGGCGCGATTTTGCCACACATTGGCACCGACTTTTAGTTAGTATGTAGCACTAATGTTCTGTTTGCGCTTATTGCTCGTAAAGAGTGCGCATTTTTGCAGTCTGGTTAATGACGCCATAAAGTTCCCACAGTAAACCCTTGGGGCGCCTTTGATACACCCTCAACCGCAGACGAAGTACGCTTAAAGTGTACGCATAATCGATAATTTCGATAGTTATGACACGATAACTATAATAATGCATCGTTGTTTATTCCTCATATACCCACATACCTAGTTAAAGTAGAGGTATTGTAGTTAGAGAGCTTATTTATGCTCATTACTAGTAACGTTGAAGTTCATTTGGTTATTTTTTGAAATTCTTGCAGAACAGGTATCCTTTGTTTTGCTATTGTAACATCCACACACTCGATTAGTGCAAAAATCAATGTAAAAATAATGAAATATTGTGATGGACGATGTTTTATTCTACTCGAGGCGCATCAACTAATAGCATCACTTATCGTGTAGTTATTCAACATTAATATTGTGCGAGTACGGCTCATTAGAAGAATTCCTGCACGGCCTTGACTCTCGTCATCGGGTGATGTAAAAACTTACATAGTTTTAATACATCATCTTATTTTTCATACCGACATTTAAAAAAAACTGTTTAATGGTACTACAGACAGCGGAATTGAATATCGTCGAAGCCCCCCGAGATGAACTAAATTAATGCATCCAAATGGACACCTTCGGGCTATTTTTAACCTCCCCACAACCATATAAAAATGGGAGGTTATTGCAATCACTCCAAAATTCGAAATTGAGATAACACCAGATCTTTACGTTTCAAGGTCCCAGGATCACAAAAAAGTGGTTTTTAAAAAATGTCTGTGCGTATGTACGTATGTATGTATGTATGTATGTATGTACGTATGTGAGCACGATTTCTCGGAAACTACCGAACGGATTTTAATGAAATTTGGTATGGAAGTTAGCTTTGGTCTTCCGGTGAGCCCAGTTAATTTTGTTGCGAATCCGCAGACGCCAAGTGCCTTTTTGGCACACCAACTATGAAATTTGACTGATGAACACTAATTTTTCTTATCAGTACATGAAAGGCTTTGAAACTCTCTATCTGAAAGTGTATTCACACTTAGCGCCTTTTTGGCATAAAATCGAAAAATTCGAAGTTTCGAGGAAACAATAAATAACACGCTACAGCCCAAATTGCAGGATTGATTTGGCTGAAATTTGGTAGGTAAAGATACCGTTACCCGCCGAAGAGCTGATTTAATTTTGGTGGCAATCGGCGAACGGCAAGTGCCATTTTGGCATATCAACTTTGAAATTTTAAGAATGAACTCATATTTTCTTTATCAGCACATGAAAAGTCTTCAAATTTTGTTTCCAAAATTGTATTCAATCTTAGTGCCCTTTTGGCAAAAGATCGTAAAATTTGGAAAAATCACAGAAAACACGTTAGGCTTGTATAAATAGTAAAATTTACTTGATATTGGTGATAATATTGGATCATTCACCAAGTGGGGAGGTTCCAGCCGCTTCCGTAGCTGCCCATTTTTTAACCTAACCATTCTGTTTATAACAAGTTCATTTGTGTTTTAAAATAATTAGAATGCGAAGGAATGGCTTCCGTGAGTTATGGCCCTGGTCATATACTCGCGATAGGGGGCCTCAGTTTCGCTCGCCGTAGTACGCCCTCGAATTATTGCCGTACAAATTTTATTAATTTACCTTCCTCCGGCGTTTTGGACGGTCACCCTCCACCATGCCCTTTACTAACTTTTGGCCTGATCAAAACAACAAAAAGTGAGCGAAAATTAATGGAGGGATCGATACAAAAAATTACAGGGCTAGTCATCAATTCTAGGGTAGTCCTGGAATAGAATTTTAATCCGAACGACAGTATAATCGGGGGTAAATACATAAAAGCTTGACTTTTTTATCGTTAAACCTTCGTTTTTTTGCGAAAATTTGGTTGCTTGGAAATTAACCGAAAAGAAACTGAGTGACAAAAATACGACGGCGAAGCTGGAGTGTTTTTATCTAGTTCAGTCTCTTCGAGTATAATTTCTTAAAAGCGATCAAATTTGAGTTTATGAAATTACAGGTTTATTAAGATAAAAGTCAAACTCGAATGTATTTTAGGAAGATTAATGCACTACACGGTACTAACCTTTAGAAACATTGCTTAGGGTGTGTACCGAAACTAACCACCGCGGTTGGTTACGGTTGGTCGCGGTTGGTGCCGGTTATTTTGAGATTACTGAAAACATGGTTTGAGTTTCTGTATAAATATGAACCCATATATGAATCATTTTGAATTTAGCGACAATTTTTGCCTAAATAAAGCCATATTTTCTTTCATTTACTATGTCTATGGACTCGCGGTCGCCTGAAAGTCTAGATCGTTTCGAGAAGCAATTAGGTACTGAAAAATGTGCAGAGGTCGTGACCACAGCAACCACCGAAAACACACGATTGTTCATGGTTCCATATTAACGGCTATTCAAGTATTTTCAAAACTTTGTTGTCCTCAAAACAGAATAGCAATACCACAGGTGGAAGTCGTAAAATGCACATTTTATTTTGCACTATTTAAAATCAAAATAATTAATATTTTCATATATAATACGAGTGGAATCGTGATGATTGACAATAAACCACACGAAACCTGTTGCCAAACATTAATTCCACTACTCCGGAGGAGGAGTGGAATTATTTGACAACATGTTGAGTTTGTCATTCTCATTAATCACGATTTCACGAGCCGTTTTCGTTACATTATACCACGAATTGAACAAATATTATAGCAACAATGTAACTTGAATCTTGACATTTTAAAATACAAACTCACAAAGGCCTGATTTCTAATTGTTTACGTAGCACAACGGCTTGTTATTGGTCCAAATCAGTAAGTTGTGATGGAGACTAAACAAATTAGATTTCCACTTATTAATCAAATGCATGGTTATTAATCGACCATTTTTAAAGGGACTTATTACATTATGAGTGGTATAATCAATGTAATTCCATAATTTAAAACAATGTTTATGGCCCCAACAAAAAGTCTTGTTTCTTTTGCCTTTATTTTGGCCTAAAATAATAGTCAATGGGATGTACCCGATGTACCTATTTCGACGACACAGCCGACACACAACACAATGCCATTGAACGAAATGCGAATCAATTTCAAACGATCAACTGTCAAAAAACGTCAAATATTTTAAGAAGTAGAAGGCGTCTAAAAATAAAAAGAGGCAAAAAAGTGGTGAAGTGGAGTGGGGAGGTTAACAGCCCTGCATTTTAAGTGGATGTCATTTTTCAGGACCCGTGCCGTGTCCAACCGTGACCAACCGCGGTAGTTACTTTCAGTGCACGCACACCCTATATAATCTATGGCACTCGAAATTGTTCATGTCAATGCTGTTTTGGGAGTGTTTGAAAACATTTTCCAAAAGTTTTTGACCAACCATTTTTGGAGTAAGATTCGTCTTTATCAGTTGCAAAAAGTAAGCTAACTTTTTATCAGTTATAAAAACACATGGGGTCACGTCATTGGTCCATTTTCAATAAACAAGTTGCTGTCATTGGTTGATGAAAGTAAAGTTTCGATCCCCCTAGAGAATGGAATTGGTGCTTCCTGAAAAATCTGCACCAGGACGACCCTAGAAATCTTTCTGTAATTTTTTTTTGTAATAATTCCTCTATTAGTTTTCCCTCACTTTGTCGACGAAAATAGGAAAAATCATCTTGACGCAAAGGCGAAGGAAGAATCGTCTTGAATCGAGCATTCGAACACAGCTGCGTTGAAATAATAGACTAAAAGGAAAAACCAATGAGGTAGACACCCGAAATTCAATGTTCTAAGCGGAAGCATCAAGTTATATTCCTGCTACAATTTCCGCGGTGTTGCATTGGTTTCGGATTTCATGAAGAGCAAGGCAAGTACAGCGGTTCGTTGGCACACCTGCAAGGATGAACCATCGTCCATCAGATCGTATATAAATGGTGCACGCACGAATCCATACCGTCAGTGCGATTTCAATATTCATCTTTCCAAATGAATCATATTCTCAACGGGACAACAAACTGTGATAATAATTGATGATGGTCCTTCGAGTTTTTAACGGATGTAAAAATTAAAAAGTATTACAAAGGATTGATCCTAACAGAACTACCCGTAGAGTTAGTTGTTACAAGAGTAGCCGTAGACAGTAATATGGACGATCGTCCTTGGCCATTGTTGCTATTCAAATGTCACCACAACAGACGTCCAAGACAAAATAAAGAGGCTATAAAATCAATATGATAAAAATTGTATTTATTACCCAGACCCTCGTGCCACAATAAAACAAAATATTTCTTGTGGTTGCTAACCTACGAACGTCTCTTCGCCTATTGTATAAAACCAGAACGGAAAAAACGAACAAAGACCGACTGAATGAGTGGGCAATTACTTCACTTTGTTGCCTGCAATTTTAACATTCAGGAAGTTGATTTTATACACTATTGTGTTTAATCGCTGAAGAAAAAGAGTTGAAAGAACACGCGAGAATCAAATCTGGACAAAATATGCATCCTTTCCCAAAACGAGAAAACAGGATTCATGACTGCTATAAGAATGTTATTACAACATTACATACTTTTCAATGGATGTCCTCGAGGTTTATGCTTTATCCATTACTTTTCGTATTAGAACTTCTCCACTTCAAGTTCGGGCCACCCTAGGCCAGGGTTTTATTATGCGCAAATGACACAAATGGTTCTAGGGTATCTAGCAACGTAGCCGCCATCTTGCAAATGGGTGTGTCTGCGCAGAAATCTTGACCTGCCTTGGCCCGAACTTGAAGTGGACAAGCTCTACACGCGTGGGCAAGTCAGATTTTTTTCCAAATACACCGCTACTTCAAAATACTCTTAGCTCATAAGGATCCTGTGCCTTGTATATCAATACCGGGATTCAACACTTTTGCACGAAATAAGATATCAACTTGCGGTTTTGGAAAGTTCTTGGGCAGGGAGGAAAATATCTATCACTATAGCTTTGATGACTTTGTTCAGATTGTGTAGTTCACCCCAAAATCTTAGACAACACACTTCGTGTTGTATATCAAATAAAAGCTCTTGAAAAATGCTATTCGTTTTTCAAACAACCTTTATTGGTCCCTTCGGTGCTCCCTGTGTGAGAGCTAAAATAAAAGCTCGAAAAAATCTAAAACGAATAAAACTCACTCGACTTCTAATTAGTCAAATTTTTCAGAAAATTTTTCAATGCTTTCCACGAATTTATAATTTATAATTCATTCAAATACATTATATTTTAACCTCCTCCCCACTCCACTTCACCACTTAAAAAAAGTGGAAAAAAGGGAGGTAACTGCAATCACAGGTCTCAGGAAAGTGGATAGAAAAGTGGTTTTAAAAATGTGTCTGTGTGTATGTACAGTATGCGTCAGATGTTTTGCTCGATCGTTTGTTACGCATCTGAAAACTTTCCGGAACAGATTCGGTCATGACGCCTAGAAACCATAGTTACCTGAAATTCAATCATTGTTACATCGTTCAAAGTAGTTGCCATGACCGAATCTGTTCATAACCCAAGTTAGATCTGAAAAGCTCTTGGAGCCAATCGTATTTTTCACGTCGCCATAAGAAAGGCCTTCAAATTCTGCTTCCAAAGATGTATTCACTCTCAGTGCCCTTTTGACCAAAAACTTAAAAAATCGAGGTTTTTGAACGTATTTTAAAATCGCGGTACAGCCCAAGCCCCTGAACCCATTTCGCTGAAATTTTGCACATGGGCATTGTATTATACGTCGAAGAGCTGAACAATTTTTGGATTCAATCGACCCACGGAAAGTGTCGCTTTGGCACACCAATTTCCAAATTTGAAATTATTCTCTCATTTACACATCCAAAACAAGTTTTTGAAAGATTTATTGTCACCATCAGAAAGGTCTTCACATTCTGGTTTTAATTAAGACAAAAATCGAAATTTTGTAATATAATAACACTAAAATCACATTATATCACAAACTACTGAATCCATTTGGCTGCAATTTGGTACATAGAGATTAGGTGACTCGTGGAAGAGCTGAAAGGCTTTTTGGAGCAATTGGTTCACGGGAAGTGCCATTTAGGCATGTCAACTTTAAAACAAAATCAATTTTAAAGAAGTAAGAAGAACCAATGTCTTGCCATGTAAGTTTCAACAAAAAGTGCTACATGTTTCAAGTGCAGTGGCACCCATCTTCAGGCACTAAAAACCTTACCAGTTAAGAGGAAACAAAATGAATAATTACCAAAATCGACGATCAGTTACATTTTGAAGGTTACATTATTGACGTTATGGGTTAAATTTAAAAAAAAAAATTACAAGGCAAGACAAAAAAAGATTTTACAAGGAATTTAAAACATTAAAATAGAAATGGATTTGAGTTGACATCCCAAACGTGGATAAGAAAAAAAGCAACATCAAAATCAATTTTAAACACGGAAATCAAAGACCCATGCGATGGGGAGGTACCAGCCGCTTCTCTGCTGCCAATTTGTTGCCTCTAGCATGAAAAGGGTTTATTAAATTTGCAAACTCTTTTGAAACATGAATAGTATTTTTCAAGAGCTTTCATTTGATATACGACACGAGGTATATTTTGACCTTGGTAGTACCGGGGGTGAAGTAATTTCTTATAATTAGGTAATCGAAGAAAGAATTCTTAAGGAAACGTTTACAAGGCAAGGCTCCTGTTAATGGAAGCAACTGTTCGGTCTGGGAGCGATAAGCGATCCTGTGAACAAATTACCCATTTTGTTGGAAAAATTTACTATAAAAATGAAGAATAGGCAGATAGAAAATGACAGGTTTGCGGTGGAGTGTTGAAAATGAAACGGCTATTATTCCAACGCTTTTCTTCGTCAGGCGGAGATTTCCAAAATAAGTTTGTAGTATGTACTTTTCACTCCAGCAGACGTTTTTAGAAACATTAGTTCTGATTTTCAATTTTGATTTTCTTTTGTAACAAAGAACAAAGTTACAAGTGTCACCAGTGTTCATTGCCTTTCATTCCGAAAATTCTTTCCCTAAATGGAGCAGTTAAAGGGGGGTAAAAATGTTGTTACTCTTGAAGGAGATTTAAGAGGGGCGTATGAGAAATGAGGTAGTTGTTGACTTTGTTTTACAAATAATGGTTCATTTAAAGTGGTGGCCTCGTGTAGCATCAGGTAATTCCTCTTAAAGGAGGAACGTCTTAATTAACAGGCCGGGAATCGTCCAGCCTTTAATTTTCTTTGGTTAGTTATTAGCCAATTAGTCAAGAGATTGCCGTACAGAAGCCGTTTAAAAGGGACAAAATAAAAAGAAAATAGTCAAAGGAGATATCTTAAATAATTCATGGTTCGACGGTTGAGGATATAAATAAAATCGGTCAGTATGCCGGCTATGTGGATCTGGTTTCTGGATCGAGTCTCGCGACGCCGTTCATCCTTGGTATTAATTTGAATTATCTAACGCGAATCTATTTTAAATATTTCGAAGGCGCTGAAGGAATGCGTTCCGTTGGAAGTGAGAGTATAAATAGTGACAGGAGAAGAGTGCGGCCGGCGATGGCAAATAATTTGCAACAAAGTCCAGTAATATCTTCTTTCCGAAGCAACGCTACAAGAAGAACAAGCTGTTGTTTTGTTTTGGAACGGAACAATAAACATGACAATGGTGCAAGGCCGTCCATATTTTCTCCGTTCATTTTTCCAAGAGCCTCGCCAAGTCTATAAAAATATCCACATAACTGACATATACCCATTGAAATCTGGACTTTGATGGAAAACCATTGACTGATAATTGATAATTAGAATTCTTCTGTAAATATATAGACCGGCTATGTGCGACGTTAACGAACTAAACACTGTTCAACAACGCAAGAATCGGACTATTAAATATAATTGTTGGCAAAAAGCTGACTTAATGGTTTCTACGGCAAAGTGCTGTTTGATCTTGATAATTTCAATTCTTCAAACTGCACGTGGTGCAACTATCGTTACTCTTAAATTACCTTCACTTAATTGCACCACGCTTCGTCTCTGTTTTTAAACCGGACGCCACTGTTCGATTATTATTGATACCATTAATCGTTCCGTTATTACTTATTTGCAGACAACATGATTCGAAAAAATAAACACAATCGCAATAGGGTAAGCGTACATGGTCTGGACGACTTTTTAACCTCTCCACAAGCAACATTTTTTAAAATGGGTAGTTACGCAAGCGGCTGAAACCTCCCCTTCCCCACTTGGTGAATAATCCAATCCTACTTCCAATAAATTTCAATCCACCCCCAACAGTCTTTAAAAATGTGTTTTCCAAAATTTTGTAATTTTTTGCCAAAAGGGCACTAACGTCGAATGCACTTTGGTAGCAGAATTTGAATTTGATGTACTGATGAAAACAAATGGTAGTCATCTTTCAAATTTCACAGTTGACCTGTCAAAAAAACACTTGGCGTTGGCCGATTGCCGCTAAAACCAAGTCAGTTGCTCGGCAGGTTATGAAATATTTAGTTTGGATTCGCATGTTATTTAATGTTCCTTGGAAATTTCAAATTTTGTGATTTTATACCAGAAAACGCAGCAGATAAGCGGCTGGAACCTCCCCAACGCGTGGGTCTTTGATTTCCGTGACTTGTGTCTAAGATTTTAAAGTTGATATGCCTAAATGGCACTTGCCGTGGACCAATTGCTCCCAAAACCTTTCAGCTCTTCAACGGGTCACCTAACCTCCATGTACTAAATTTCGGACAAATCGATCGAGTAGTTTGGGCTATAACGTGGTCTCAGTGTTAATACAAAACTTCGATTTTTCTACCCAAAGGGTACTAAATGCGAATAAATTTTGTCTTATTTAAAACCAGAATTTGAAGACCTTTCTGATGGTGACAATAAATCTTTCAAAAAGATGTTTTGAATGAGTAAATGAGAGAATAATTTTAAATTTGGAAATTGGAGTGCCAAAACCTCACTTTCCGTGGGCCGATTGAATCCAAAATTTGTTCAGCTCTTCGACGTGTAAAATACAACCTCAATGGGCAAAATTTCAGCCAAATCGGTTCAGGGGGTTGGGCTGTACCGCAATTTTGAAGTCCGACGAAAATCTGGATTTTTTTTAGTTTTTGGCCAAACTGATGACAGTGAATACATCTTTGGAAGCAGAATCTGAAGGCTTTTCTTATGGTTTTAAATTGGTTGTGAGGAGGTTAGCTAAAATACGGTTGAAATAAGATTCAGCCACCGCAAGTACCTATGTTCATCACTGTCTTGAAATAATAATTAGACAACTGACTAACAACTGAGAGCAGCAACGCGACATTTTTAAACTACTAGGTACAAACGGTACAAACATAACTTGGAACTACTTTCTCAATACTTTTAATTTATAAAATAATCTGTAAAATATGATTCGTCGTCTCTTGATTGCCTTGTTGAGTTCTCATGGATTCAGTACTCGTCAATGGTAGATTTTTTTGGCCAAAGACTTTTTGACAAAAAAAAAATCATTTTGACTCGTAGTTTAACCATTCGGACGTCAAAACCCGCGGCAATCAAGAGACGACTTATCATATTACTAATGACAATCGCCAAACAACAAGTGCCTTTTTGGCAAAGCAACTATGAAATTTGAAAGATGAACACCAATTTTTTCCATCAGCAAATGAAAGATCTACAGATCCTGTTTCCAAAGACGTACTCACACCTAGTGCCCTTTTGGCATAGAATTCAAAAATTATAATTTTCGAAAGGACATTAAATATCACGGTACAATCCAAACTAATGGTTCTATTTGGCCGAAGAGCTGATTGGATTTTGATGACAATTGCCGAACGGCATGTGCCTTTTTGGAATATCAACTTTGAAATTTGAAAGATGCACACCAGTGCTTTTTATCAGCGCAAGAAAGGATTTGAATTCTAATACCGTTCATTCTTCTTTCTGTTCCATTGGTAGATGGTAGATACATTGAGGTACACTAAAACAGATTCACATTTTTAGGCCCTATTACTATTACTGTTATTACTATTATTGTAGCAAAATACATAATTATGCTGTAAATCTATAATAACATGCTAACACAAAATCTATCTATCGAAGATGGGTATCATGTTAACAGACTAATTTATTGATACATACAAATAATCACAGCAAGGCTTAATAAGCCAAGGTAATAGTTGTAATGTTGCAAGTGAAAACCTGTGTAACGCCAGTGGTTTTCACTTGCTAAGTAAAATTTAATGTTTCGTTATTGTCAGTGTTAAGTTTGACCCTTGAAGAAGATTGCAATAAAGGCTGAAACGTTAACTTCAGCTTTTAAGGTGTTTGTTTCGACCTGAAACACATCTTCGAGCATAATATTTATATTAAAGACAATATACATCGAGAGTTATTATGTCTACCAATAATCTATTCAGAAGAAGCAAGAAGCTATGAATAGAAAGTAAAAACTAAAATATGTAGAGAGTAGGTACAGACAAAAATAAGCAAAAAGGAGAAAACTGAAAATCAAGTCCATATAAAATTTCGGTTCAATCGTGTCAATCTTTAAGAAATTTTGGTCAATTAAGAGGTTGCCGATTTTATTTTATGAAAATCTATGGATAACCCCTCGTAGAAACATAAAAACCGGCCGACCCGTGGATGTCACGAAGCGAAGTCACGGCGACGACCCGGCCACGAAACTTCAGGTTATAGTTGCTGTTATATTGATGATAAAATTAATAACACCATTATACTCCGGTGAATCCTGATTTATTGCCCTTATTATCTCCTAACAGGATTGATATTTTTCTCTTATCGACAGATTTTATTACGAACCTGACAGACAAACTTGGATAACACACCCGGATTAGAGAATCTTATTAAGACCTTGTGCAGACGCCATATGTTACATTCATATTATGTGGTTTCACCACACCATTAATCAGGGAATTTTGGCATATTAAGGTTGGAAACACTCGGAAATCACAATACTGACACCGTAGATAATAATTTGTTCCATAGACAGCACACTAATATTAATACTGTAACGTTTGTGATCAGGTCATAATAATAAATGATGACGATGATTTATATTTCATTGTAGTTTTCTCGAAATGAGCCAAGGCCAATGCGTTTTTACAACACAAAAATCAATTTCTATCTACTGCCTCATGTTTTATGGCTTTATTGCTCCCATCGGTGATAAATTGTGTCAAAATCTTTGTTTAGCAATCATTTATTATTATTAACGAATGAAGTGCCTCTAATGAGAATATATTAATATCCACTAATCTGATGGCCTAAAACAGCGAAAGTGAGCGATGGTGAATTTGGCAAACAATGATGGATAAAAATTTACATCATTACGTTTACAATGGATTTTTCATTAGGTAATGACTGCTATTAAATTATTTATTAGATGGAGAAGTCGGAGTGGATGTAGCTCAATAGCGAACAACCTTCAGATTATGAATTATTGGGTCGAATATTGGGATAGTTGCTATAATTATAGGTCTTGGAAATTTGGATTTATGGCTCAGGCCTACTTCTTCAATGTTCATCTCAAATTTTCCGGTCAGATTCAATCAACTAGTCCTATATTATATTTATTGATAGTGAAGAATTTATTTATGTCCTCGTTTTATAGGACAGCATATCCTTTTGAATATTTCGAGATAATGAATCGGGGAGCACATGCGTCCTATCTCATCAAAAAGACCGTATCGGAATCGGACAATTAAAATCTAAGCGAAGAAAATGGGCAGCTACGGAAGCGGCTGTAATCAGCACTTCCGCGGGTTATGTTATCTACCAAATCTCAGCCAAATCGATCAAGTAGTTCGGGCTGTAGCGTGTTATTTAATGTTCCTGCGAAATTTCTAATTTTTTGATTTTATGAAAAAAGGCGCTAATTTTTAGATCAGAATTGAGGACCTTCGATGTGCTGATAAGAAAAATTGTGTTCATCAATCATCATCAGTAAAATTTCATAGTTGATATGCCAAAAAAGCACTTGGCGTTTTGCAGATATGCAACAAAATTAACTAGGCTCACCAGAAGGCTAACCTTCATACCGAATTTGAATCAAATCCGTTCGGCAGTCTTCGAAAAACCTTGCTCATATACGTAGACACACACACAGATATATTTTAAAAACCACCTTTTCGTGATCCTGGGACCTCGAAACATAAAAATCTAATGCTATCTCAATTTCGAATTTTGTAGTGATTGCAGTAACCTTCCATTTTTATATTGGTTGTGGAGAGGTTAACAAATGGTATCTAGCTCATGTTCAGCGTA
Organism: Pycnomerus fuliginosus; assembly: GCA_963924575.1. Classification (NCBI taxonomy): domain Eukaryota; kingdom Metazoa; phylum Arthropoda; class Insecta; order Coleoptera; family Zopheridae; genus Pycnomerus; species Pycnomerus fuliginosus. The sequence goes on along the minus strand of OZ004618.1, from coordinate 20,651,216 downwards.
GGCATCCGAGTTCCGACTTAGAAATACTGACTGAAGCACAGTGAACAAATGTAACATTTATAGACACCAAAACCAAAATTTACAAATTAAATTTGGACCAAATTTCAGTCAAAAAGGTCTAGTAGTTTTGGCTGTGCCGTGTTTACAAACGAACGAACGTATTGCAAATGGAGATTGTGTTACACGTCGAAGAGCAATCGACCGACAGCAAATGCCGTTTTGGCATATCAATTTTCAAATTTAAAATTATACTCTCATTAACCATCCAAAACAAGTTTTTGAAAAAGTTTTAGCATGTCAACTTTAAAATTTTGACTACAAGGCCTGATTTTTTATATCATTAGAAAGATGATTAAATTCTGGTTCTATAAAAATATATTCACAGTTCGTACCATTTCGGATGAATGAAAATTCTCATTCTCGTTTAAAACTTTTACGGACTGACAGAGAATGGCAGTAAATATAACAGAAAGTGTAGGTAAAATTAGTCTAGTCACAATGACGAGCCGTCTAAAAGTTATCCTGCACAATTGGCTGCTACATACACGGAAATCAAAGACCCACGCGATGAGAAGGTTCCAGCTGCTTCCCTGCTGGCCTATTGCCCATTTAAAATTCTATTATATTGTTTTGATCGATTCCAATTGGGCCAATAGCAACGTATATGTATGCTTTTACCTAGGCAACCAGTTATACATATCTTAAGAATTGTTATCTCAGAAAGTAACCGTTTAAAAAACGAGCTTTAACGCCCGGTTTTCTCTTCTTCTATAACCTTCTGCCAAACTACCAGTTTGGTGCATTGGTTGCAACTTACCAACGAAGCCGTTTGATAAATTGGGATAGAAGTTATCGAAATAGAAAAACCGGGATTAAGCTAAAAATGTCACTAACGAGATTTGGAGAAAAAATTATTATTATATTTCAGGGAAGAGATTCAATGAACAAATCCACCTTTACAATGAAGGCCGGGCAATAATAAGTAACAAAGGTTTTCAAAGCACTATCCCATTCCGCATTATTCAGCAAAATAATATACAATAAATTTGAACAATACCGAATTACACCCAACAATTTGAGTCATGCCCTCGAGGTCTTTTTGTTTTCTTTTTCAAGTCGTGGCTTTTGGGATGAATATTATTTTTTGATTTGTCATGCAAGTAAACGTTGTCGGTAAAGTTAAATAAAGCAAATCGACGATGGAAAGAGCAATTTCAAAGCAACTTGACATCTCGACAGTATTAATACAAAATAACTCGAGATAACAACATCCTCATAAATTGTTAACAATCTGAAAATTCTACCATGTCAATGTCGACAGGCCTACATCGCATGACGGTGGATGACACACGACATCAATACATATTATGTACGATTGGAAATAGAAATTAATCTTGATCGACCTCTCCTCCTTCGACGAAATAGAATAGAAAAAAATTAATACTTGTCGGTATGTTACGAGAAATAAAGAAAATCGGAAAAAAGTCAAGACTGCCGCTGAATGTCGAAGACATTCTTCACGGCGGATGCACAAGCTCGGTAAACGTCGTCCACACTTTCTTCTTGTTCCCACCATGCCAAGTGCTTAAACAATTGTTGGTTATTTAATGAATGCCACCTACTTTATGTAATAACACTATAATGCCGGTCTTTTTTTTGATCTTCGGATTCGATTGTTAACAACAATTTCCATGGACACATCATCCTCTTTAATTAGGGTTTAAACTATTATATTTCCACCAATTTATAGTTCAGAAATGAGAGTACAAAGTACAAAGTCATAAAAGAAAATACTGTTCTTAGCATGGCATGAATGATTAGGACTCCTGACTCCATTATAATCTAGATTTTAGATCACATTACTGTTCTTAAAAAAACCGCTGGCTACTACAAGAAGGCCTTCTGAAGTTATCGTTTTAACCAGAGCTTGCAGAATCAGTTTTAACAAACGAATCCACAAGACGTAAAGAGAAGAAAGTTTTAGAGGTATATAGTAAAATGGCAGAACCAATGTCAACACTTGACCCTACGATAAATGATTCAGTTAGATATATAGCGGGTGGTCGTTTTATCTTGAGACTGGCAAGACTGGCAATCGGAAAGGAAGCATTAGAAAACAATGGTTTGCATCAAAGTTTTATGACTTCGAGGGGGGAACTAGATGGCATCATCGCCATTTTGATTTTACGGAAAATAAGAATCTGTAATTAAAAATATAAATTTCCGTTTAAAAAAATGACCTTGACCTTGACCTTGAAATGACCTTGAATCAAAATGGCGATGATGCCATCTACTTTCCCCCTCGAAGCCATAAAACTTTTATACAAACATTTTTTTAACCTCCCCAACCCCAACACAATTTTAAAAAAATGGGAGGTTACTGCAATCACTAAAATTTTCGAATTCGAGATAAGACCGGATCTATGCGTTTTGAGGTCTCAGGAACCCAAAAAAGTGGTTTTAAAAATGTGTCTGTGTGTACGTACGTACGTACGTTCGTACGTTTGTAAACACGCCACAGCCAAAACTACTCGATCGATTTGGCTGAAATTTGGAACATAGGCATCTCGTAACCCAACTTAGATCTGAAAAGCTTTTGGAGCCAATCGTGCAACCACAAATGCCATTTTGGCACTTCAACTTTTAAATTTTAAATGCAAACCCCCATTTTTCACGTCACCATAAGAAAGATCTTCAAATTCTGCTTCTAAAAATGTATTAACTCTTAGTGCCCTTTTGACCAAAAATTAAAAAAAAATTGATTTTTATCGGACTTTAAAATCGGGGTACAGCCCAAGCCCCTGAACCGATTTGGCTGAAATTTTGCACATGGGGATTGTATTACACGTCGAAGAGCTGAACAAATTTTGAATTCAATCGACTCACGGAAAGTGCCGTTATGGCACACCAATTTCCAAATTTAAAATTATTCTCTCATTTGACCATTAAAAACAAGTTTTTGAAAGATTTATTGTCACCATCAGAAAGTTCTTCAAATTCTGGTTTTAAATAGACAAAATTAATTCGCATTTAGCGCCGTTTGGTTCAAAAAATCGAAATTTTATAATAACAGTAAAAATACATTATAGCCCAAATTACTGAATCGATTTGGCTGAAATTTGGTACATGGAGATTGGGTGACCCGTTGAAGACCTGAAAGGTTTTTGAAAGCAATTGGCCCACGGGAAGTCCCATTTAAGCATATCAACTTAAATTTTAAGTACAAGACCTCCTTTTTTATGTCGCCATTAGAAAGGCGATCAAATTCAGGTTGTAAAAATGTGTTCACAGTTTCTGCCATTTCAGTGGAAAAAATGCAGCAGAGAAGCGGCTGGAACCTCCCCATCGCGTGGATCTTTGTATTCTGTGTAGATAGTGTCAATTCAACAGATTTTTTTTTATCCTTATCGTCTGACGTCTGTGACTAATTTCGCAATTTTCTGACAAATACCGACATCACCTCGTACATCACCCATCACATTTGACAATATATTCCTTTTAAGGTTTATCTTTTGCCACCTTTTTGACAATAACTGCCACTTTATGTCATCCACTGTCAGCCTGCTCCCTTTTAATGAGAAACAATTTTTTCTCTATTTTCCACTGAAATGGCAGAAACTGTGAGTACATTTTTAGAACCAGAATTTGATCGTCTTTCTAATGGCGACATAAAAAAGAGGCCTTGTATTTAAAATTTTAAGTTGATATGCTTAAATGGCAGTTCGCGTGGGCCAATTGCTCCCAAAAGCCTTTCAGGTCTTCAACGGGTCACCTAATCTCCATGTACCAAATTCAGCCAAATCGATTCAGTAATTTGGGCTATAATGTGTCTTTACTGTTATTATAAAATTTCGATTTTTTGAACCAAACAGCGCTAAATGCGAATTAATTTTGTCCTATTTAAAACCAAAATTTGAAGACCCTTCTGATGGTGACAATAAATCTTTCAAAAACTTGTTTTTAATGGTTAAATGATTGAATAATTTTAAATTTGGAAATTGGTGTGCCAAAAGGACACTTTCCGTGAGTCGATGGAATTAAAAATTTGTTCAGCTTTTCGAGGTGTAATACAATCCCTATGTGCAAAATTTCAGCCAAATCGATTCAGGGGCTTGGGCTGTACCGCGATTTTAAAGTCTGATAAAAATCAATTTTTTTTTAATTTTTGGTCAAAAGGGCACTAAGAATGAATACATTTTTAGAAGCAGAATTTGAAGGTCTTTCCTATGGTGACGTGAAAAATGGGGGTTTGCATTTAAAATTTAAAAGTTGATGTGCCAAAATGGCATTTCCGGTTGCACGATTGGCTCCAAAAGCTTTTCAGATCTAAGTTGGGTTATGAGATGCCTACGTACCAAATTGCAGCCAAATCGGCCCAGTAGTTTTGGCTGTGGCGTGTTTACAAACGTACGTACGTACGAACGTACACACAGACACATTTTAAAAACCACTTTTCTGGGTTCCTGAGACCTCAAAACGTGGAGATCTGGTGCTATCTCAAATTCGAAAATTTTAGTGATTGCAGTAACCTCCCATTTTTTAACCTCCCCAACTCCAACAAGATTTTAAAAAAATGGGAGGTTACTGCAATCACTAAAATTTTCGAATTCGAGATAGCACCAGATCTTCACGTTTTGAGGTCTCAGGAACCCAAAAAAGCGGTTTTCAAAATGTGTCTGTGTGTGTGTACGTACGTATTTAAAGCAAGGCCTCCTTTTTTATGTCGCCATTAGAAAGACGATCAAATTCTGGTTCTAAAAATATATTCACAGTTTCTACCATTTCAGTGGAAAATAGAGAAAAAATTCTTTCTCATTGAAAGGGAGCGGGCTGACAGTGGATGACAAATTCTGTTGAATTGACTACTATCTACACAGAATACAAAGATCCACGCGATGGGGAGGTTCCAGCCGCTTCTCTGCTGCATTTTTTAAAATTGTGATGGGGTTGGGGAGGTTAATAGAGAAAAAATTCTCATTAAAAGGGAGCGGGCTGACAGTGGATGACAAAGTGGCAGTTATTGTCAAAAAGGTGGAAAAAGATTAACCTTAAAAGAAACATACTGTCAAACGTGATGGGTGATGTCCGAGGTGACGTCGGTATTTGTCAGAAAATTGCGAAATTAGTCAAGGATTAAAAAAATTCTGTTCAATTGACTACTATCTACACAGAATACAAAGATCCACGCGATGGGGAGGTTCCAGCCGCTTCTCTGCTGCATTTTTCTAAAATGCTTCCTTTCCGAGATTTGCCAGTCTCAAGATACGACCACCCGGTATATCACAAGTAGGTTCGAACCTTCTAGAGACACAGAATCCACCCCAAACAATCTTAAGTGTTTCTGGGAGATTTTTAAAATTCTTAAATTTCTTGCTAAGGACACTAACCCCTTGATTCTGTAACTTTTAACATCCATGTTAAGCACTGTTATAATGACAAATGACAGATAGACAAGGCGTTTTCTGTCATTTAACATTTTAACACTGTCTAACATCAATGTTAAAAGTTACAGTTAGCCTAAATTTGAATGTATTTTTGGAAACAAAATTTCAATTTAAAATTTCAGGATTGACATGCCGAAAAGGCCGACTGCCACCAAAATCAAGTCAGCTCTTTGGCAGGTTATGACATCTCTATGTACATACCAAATGCCAGCCAAATCTTTCCATAGTACCGTGCTTTTGATGGCTGCTTGCACTACAGTGTCAACTTTAAGGATGTATTGGACATAAAATTGGAGCAAAAAGCCCACCCAGAATTTAAAATAAATTAATATCTGCCCTCTGAACGTTGCGATAATAGCGAGTAGGCAATGCAGAATATAGTTTACGCACTTATCTAACGAACAGTAAGACATCTTTCGTATAAAGAATTGTTGTTTTGCTAAATTAGACGATATTTTCATTTTGATTGATTAAGTTTTTGGGAGTGAATGTACCTGATTCCAGCCTTACGAAACCATATTTTTTGAGTGACAGTAAAATGAACGATTAGTGTTAAGCATGTGGCGATTAAAATGGGCAGATATATTAAAATAGTAAATAAACACAGTAATAATGAGATTTATACACAATATAGTCCTATTAAATTTAGATACAAGTCCGTGGTTCAGAAGTAGGAAATCATGAAGAAACCTCGCAGCACTGGAACTTCTTTTAAGTTGGCTATTCTGTCAACTACTGTCACGTTAATTGAAAAAAATCATTTGAATTTAATGCATAGATAAATCGTTACTATGGTTTTCTCAACACTGCGATGCCACGTTTTCGTAATGAATAATTAGAAAATAAAATAATAATAATAATAGTAAATTAATATCTCGAGGATGAGTTCAGTAACCTTTGATGAAAATCATACCAAATTGTTCCTCAGTATTCATTATATGCACATAAAAATTAACAAAGCGACGGTACCATTTTTTCTAAACTTTTTTTGCCAATATAATAGAAATTGTGGTAAGTTTCCATAAGATCGCACGTTAAATTTTCTTGAATTGAAACTTTTAAACGGGCTAGTAAATCACTTCCAAATTTAAACAAGGATTTTAGAACAATGATAAGAGTAATCTATGAAATTTTCATTAACTTGGTACCCATTTTTGCTTGCCTTCATCCTTCAATATGATGTTTTCGGCGATTCGATTTTTCCATCGATTTTATTTATTAACTTGCTCAGCGAATGGTAGAAGTTAAAAATTCGTATTCATTAGTCAAATTTCATAGTTGATATGCGAAGAAGGCACTTGACGTTTGCGGAATATCAACAAAATTAACCAGAAGGCCCAACTCTAATATTCATACCGAATTTCATTAAAATCTATTCTGCAGTTTTTGAGAAATCGTGCTCACATACATACGCACAAACAGACATTTTTTAAAAACCACTTTTTCGTGATTCTGGGACCTTGAAAAGTAAAGATCTAGTGTTCTCAATTTCGAATTTTGGAGTAATTGCAGTAACCTCCCATTTTTATATTGGTTGTGAGGTGTGAGGAGGTTAAAAAATTGGTGTTTATCATTCCAACTTCATAGTTGATGTGTCAAAAATGCACTTGGCGTTTTCGAATTGGCAACAAAATTAACTGAGCACATTCGCAGGCCAGCACTAACCCACATACCAAATTTCATGAAAATCCGTTCGATGGAGAAAAAGCTTGCTGTTGCTCACATACGTAGGTAATATCCCTTCCAAATCTATGTGACTAAAGGTGTGAAAAAGTCACATAAATTTAGAATAGATATACGTACGTATGTACATACATACCCTCATCTCACAGGCTTAAAAAAAACACTTTTTCGTGATCCTAGGACCTCGAAACGTAAAGATCAATTTCGAATTTTGGAGAGGTTGCAGAAACCCCCCATTTTTAAATTGGTTGTGGCTGGTGAGGTTAAAGGGTAGGTATGCTGAGTTATCTGGTCAGATGCAGTTTGTGAATTTCGTCAAATAAATAGGAAATAGTGCGTCTAACATATTAAATTTCATTAAATTTCGAACTGAAATTTAATTGTTCACTTGAATCCCTCAAAACTATTAGAGCCTATAAGTTTTTGAAAAGAACGTGTCGTCTCAGAATGCTGAATGCTCCACCAAAAGGAAGTGCGAGACAAAGTAGAAAAAAAAGGCAGCAGAGAAGCGGCTAAAACCTCCCCATCGTATGGGTCTTTGACTTCCGTATCTTGTGTTTAAAATTTTAAAGTTGATACGCCCAAATGGGGGTTTGTATTTAAAATTTAAAAGTTGATCTGCCAAAATGGCATTTCCGGTTGAAGGATTGGCTCCAGATCTAAGTTAGGTTATCAGATGCCCACGTACCAAATTTCAGCCAAATCGGTCTGATAGTTTTGGCTGTGGCCTGTTTACAAACATACGTACGTACACGCACAGACACATTTTTGAAACCACTTTTTTGGGTTCCTGAGACCTCAAAACGTGAAGATCTGGTGTTATCTCAAATTCGAAAATTTTAGTGATTGCAGTAACCTCCCTTTTTTTAAGTGGTGAAGTGGAGTGGGGAGGTTAATAACTTTGACACCTTTGAACAAAATAGCCCTCTGGAGAGTAGTAGTGGGCCAAAATGGAACGCTTCCCTTTCATCCATCTCCATCACGCTAACATACTAAAGGAAATGCGGCTAATGTGTCCGATGCAAAAAAATAGCCTCTTCATGCAAATGAAAGATGATCTATCGTGGTGAGCTGGTGCGATATTAATAATTCATCTCGACGCCGCAAAAGAGGAAAGGTTATCATCAGTCAAGTCCACCCGCCCACAAAAAGACAGGTGAAATTCAAGATTCCCTTAAATCTGACGATGTGCCACGATTCAATAAGAAACAAAGAGAAGAAAATATTGACAGCTTGTAATTGCCACATTTATCAAATTCACCAACCGTAAAAAAGTAATTGTGATCATGAATCACTTTCATTTTACGCGTGGTAACTCCAAAACAATTTTTTTGTAATAAAGAACACATCGAGACGAATCTCTAACTACGGGGTCTTCTATTTAACAATTCCGAATTATTTATTCTTTTGAAACGTCGGGAAAATGATTACTGGTAATTACAAAACACAATTCAACGCCACATCCGTTATGGGCTTTATGGTCGATGAAAAATTTTAGGGCTTTCACCTATAAAACATTTTAACACTCAAGATATTAAAAAAGTTTAGAGTGTGGGTGCTAATGAAATTGTCCTCTTTTGAATGTGGATTTTGACATTTTTGAATTATACATAGTATAAATAAAGCCTGCTCACAAAGAAGACGATGACTTTACCGAGGCTTAACTCTTAGATAATCGCTATGTTATGACATAATCTATTGTTAACACCCGTACAATAGATTGACTTGTGGATCTAAAATGGATTTACAATACGTGTCTACATTATTTTGGCGTAGGTATATCTTTATTAAGGTTTTAATAAACTTATATAACGCCGGTTAAAGTCTGCTTTGTTGGGACAAGATCGCAATTTAGTCTTCCCAGAACTTGGAAATTGCAAATTTATCAAAAAACTACCTTTGGCTTCAAAAAGATTGCGTCTAATATAATCCGGAAACGATTTATATGATAAATACCGCCATTATGCAATTCGCGACGGCAGCTAGCATCTCATTAGAATAATAATTACAATATTAACAATAATTACCCTGAGGTCGGAAGGTTAAATTCGCCACGGTAAAATTATTTTTATTTACGCTCTATTAATATAGAGCCATAAAGTATTAAAATAACTTATAATGCGGTAATAAATCCATTCAAAAAGATTCATTATTATATTACGTCTACAATCATTCCATAGAGGAATTGCAGAACGCATCGTTCACTGCACCGAGTCCGTCTGGTTGGAGTTCTCACGATTTGCAAGAACACACATTATGAATGGTGGGGGTCCATACACGATTCTGTGCTATTAAATTATGTCACATCAATGTTTACATCTTACATCAAATATTAGCTACATCGACAGCTCACAAGATTTCTTCTAAAAGTATACCGCAATATTTAAATTATTAATTATTTGAAAATGAGTAACAGTAGAGGGCCAAAGAACATGAACGGTTTTGGTGTGAGAACGGCCTATTGTCTAAGTGCCACTAACCTTTTCTGTTTGGTGGTACTCTGATTCCCATTTTTAACTTTCCTGTCCATTTTCACTACCACAAACTCACATTTGATGCTGATTAAAGTCTTAAAAATTATATGCACTCGAACCCGTATTCACCGGTCCCCTGACGTCTTTTGGATACACTGGGTCTTTGCCGTATGCGGTGTTACGTGGGTTGGTACGATCTGTTCGATCGCGAGCTGTGTAAGAAGTCTTCTCGTCGCTTGGTTAGAGTTTCAGCAGTAGCTTCCCATACAGACAGTTTCGGTGAATTATTCATTTGGGACGAAAACAATAAAGACGAAACAAAAAATTACACCGTTATTTCGTTTAAAAAAAACTAATGTATTTAATCCGCCTTTTTTTGCACAACTAAGTTTGTAGGTTGCTTTTGCTCTTATCTGTTTAATTTAACACAGAATAGTTGAATCGTAAAGTTGAGAAAGTGAAAGACTTTCGTTTGTGAAGATTCCGATCCGATAGGTGTTAAGTTTCGTAGAGTATCCTTTAATTTCACAACAGATTTATGCTATTCTTAACCTCCCCACAACCAATGTAAAAATGAGGGGTACTGCAATCAGTAAAAAAATCAAAATTGAGATAACCCTAGATCTTTACGTTTCGAGGTCTCAGGATCATGAAAAAGTGGTTTTCAAAAAATGTCCGTGCGTGCTTGCGTATGATTGCTCCACTACTAGCAAAGATATTGAAGTGGTGTTTTCGCTGTATGGTAGAGGTCATAAATCTGCATAATCTAAAAACAGTGACGTGTATACAGGGTGTCCCGCTTAGTAACCATGGACCATCTTTAATTTTTGAAAATGGAACACCCGATATATTTTACATTTTTTGGTTAGATCTGATCATTCTAAACAAGTTTTGTACAGCATGCTATAGCTCTAATTCTAACCTTTTGGCCGGAATTTTGAAATTTGTAGCGCGAACGTTGTCACTTTGAAGGGCTGGTAGGGGCTAACCACTTGAGATTTCAAAATGAAATTTACGCCATAAACCATTCTTCTTTAACAGTGCATTATCAATTTTTTAAAATTCGACAAATAATATACAGGGTCAAAGCGTTTTCTTTTTTTAAAGTTTTTCAAATGGAACATCCTGTATATTTTGGTGGCGTTAAATAACAAATATTACGTGCTTTTCAGCAGGTTACACTTTTATGGATCTAGAGCTTGCCATTTTGGTTGCAGAGTTTTTTCAATATAACTTTTTGTATAAAATGATAGAGATCTCGGAAACTAGCATTTTTTTATTTTAATTTAACAAGAACGGAACAAAAAAATTAGAAAACACCAAATATAGCGCAAACAGCATCCTAAATTAAATTAAACTACTAGAACCAAACGCAATGTATTTGAAACTCTCTAAATATTTTGAATATTTAGAGTTTCCCTTACATTATTTTTTGTTTGAACTATTTTTGGTCTCTTTTCTACTTTTCTTGTTGCGTTCTTGTAATTTTATACAAAAAGTTATATTGAAAAAATTTTACAGCCAAAATGGTAAGCTATAGATCTATAAAAGTCTAGCCTACTAAAAAGCGACCAATAATTACTATTTAACTTCACCAAAATATACAGGGTGTTTGAGGATCTCGAGGAAAATAAAACTTCGTAAAACGCTTTGACCCTGTATATTATTTTATGGGGCAAATTTCATTGTGAAATCTCAAGTGGTTAGAACCATAATTTCGAATTTTGGAGTGATTGCAGTAATCTCCCATTTTAAATTCCTCAACCCCATCACAATTTAAAAAAAATGGAAGGTTACTGCAATCACTAAAATTTTATAATTCGAGAAAAGACAGAATCTATACATCTTGAGGTCTCAGGAAAACAGAAAAATGGTTTTTAAAATGTGTCTGTGTGTATGTGAGTACGTACGTTTGTAAACACGCCCCAACTACTAGACCGATTTAACTGTAATCTGGCACATAAGTAGTGCAAACGGAAATGCCATTTTGGCACACAAAAAAATGGAGGTTACTGCAATCACTAAGATTTTTGAATTTGAGAAAAGATCGAATGTATACATTTTGAGGTCTCAGGAAAACAGAAAAATTGTTTTTAAAATGTGTCTGTGTGTATGTGCGTACGTACGTATGTAAACACGCCCCAACTACTAGACCGATTTAACTGTAATCTGGCACATAAGTAGTGCAAACGGAAATGCCATTTTGGCACGCAAAAAAATGGAGGTTATTGCAATCACTAAGATTTTTGAATTTGAGATTGCACCAGATCTTCAGGATCTCAGGAACCCAAAAAAGCGGTTTTAAAAATGTGTCTGTGTGTATGTTCGTACGTACGTTCGTACGTTTGTAAACACGCCACAGCCAAAACTACTGGACCGATTTTGCTGAAATTTGGTACGTAGGCATCTCATAACCCAACTTAGATCTGAAAAGTTTTTGGAACCAATCGTGCAAAGATGTATTTACTCTCAAAACCAAAAACTAAAAAATTCGTGATTCTTATCAGACTTTAAAATCGCGGTACAGCTCAAGCCCCTGAACCGATTTAGCTGAAATTTTGCGCATAGGGATTGTATTACACGTCAGAGAGCTGAAATTTTTTTGGATTCAATCGACCGACGGGAAGTGCCGTTTTGGCACACCAATTTCCAAAATTATTCTTTCATTTAACCATAAAAAAAAATGAAATATTTATTGTCACCATCAGAATGGTCTGCAAATTCTGGTTTTAAATAAGACAAAATTCATTCGCATTTAGTAACCTTTGGGTAGAAAAATCGAAATTTTGTAATAACACTAAAACCACGATATAGCCCAAACTACTGGACCCATTTGGCTGAAATTTATTACATGGAGATCAGGTGACCCGTTGAAGAGCTGAAAGGCTATTTTGAGCAATAGGTCCACTTAAAAATTTTAAACACAAGACACGGAAATCAAAGATCCACGCGATGGGGAGGTTACAGCCGCTTCTCTGCTGCTTTTTTTTGACGTGATTCCAAAGATGTATTAATTCTTAGTGCCCTTTTGATAAAAGGTTCACAAATTCAAAATACGCTACAGCCCAAACCCCTGGACCCATTTGGCTGAGATTTTGCACGTGGGGATTGTATTGCCCGTCGAAGAGTCGAAAATATTTTGGACGGCAAGTGCCTTTTCGGCACGTCAATGTTCAAAATTGTACATTATACTCTCATTTAACCATCCGAAACAAGTTTTTGAAAATTTTATTGTAACCATCAGCAAGGTGGAAACACGTAACTAATGGCCATTTAAACTGCAGTTTATTAATTTAACGCGACCCTTAAAAACAAAAATGACGTTTAAACAATAGGAAAAATGTCATTCATGTCACTTTAAGTATCGCTTAAAATTAATCAACTGCAGTGCAGTGGTAGAATTTACTGTGGTAATTCACAGTGATAATGTATGTAGTTCCTTAAACATTTTTTTGAAGCCTGGGGGGAAGAATTTTTTGAGGCTAAAAATAATTTTTTTTCAGGTAAAAAATAGTTGTAGTGCTAACTTTACAAATTTCGCGCATTTTTGTGATTTTTCAATAATTCAAAGTCCTTTTCATTATTTTCCACCCCTCTTCAGTTTTTCCACTCCTTTCAGAATGTGAACCCTCAAGAAGCTAAATTTACACAGATCGCTTATTTTCTGTGTTATTTTCTTTAATTCTACTTAGCTAAGGTAATTTTCACCCCTCTTCACTTTTCATTCCCTTCCCAATGTTTCAACGCCCCGAGCATTAGTTTTGCAAAATTTGCCAAATTTCACTTTTTCCGGTAATTCTACTCATTTACCCATCCCTTGGACTATATTTTTATCATTCCAACTTTTAAACCTTCTTTACAGAATTTCCATCCATAAAAGCAAAGCAAAAGTGGCTTAAGTGATTTTACATTTGGTTTTCTTCTTGACTGCGGTAAGTTTTCATTGTCTTGGTCTTTTCAGTCTCCTCCGATAATTTTTCAACCCCTGAGAGCTAATTCTACACTTGGACCATCTCAAATTTCTCATTCCAACTCCCAGTTTTTTTACGACAATTCGTCTTTATGATACATCCGTGTGCCTGCTACTGCTGTGTACCTATACTACTAGGTGCAGATTGGTAAAATCTGCACCCGATTCTGTCAGTGAAACTTTCCACGTGTGTTCAATCAATTATAAAACTATGAAACATTGTCACATTCATCTTATTCCGATATTAAAATCCAAACACCATAATTACAACGATTTTTAAACGATTTAAGATTTACCACGCCAATTAATTCCTGTATGACCAATTTGGGAATGGAGTGGGTGTAGGATCTTCCTGAAGGCCTCACCGATCACTAAATAGTAATTTCACGAGTGCAAATTTTTAAAATCAACAGACAGCATTCCTGCAGGAGATTATCAATGACTTTAATATTCAGGAAATTGCATGACATAATGTTAACTAATGTTGAGATCTCAAATATGGAAGCTAGTTAAACATAACTGTGATTCTCTACGAAAATGTTAATAACGTGTGATATTTATTGGATAAGTCGCATCAAATCGACTTCGAACATATTGGGATTTTCAATTAACCACCAGTTAACTGTTGTTAAATGAGAAATATTTAATCCGCAATTATTGCCGTGGTTACACCTATCGCTTTATTAGTGAGGTCTTCCTCTTTTTTTATCGACGCATGTGATGTTATGCAACTCTGCCGGTTGGTTTTAATCATCCGGGACAAGTCTTCGGACATTGTCAGCCATTGAACTGTTAAAATGTATTTGCGGACCACACCAGCATTGACCACCTGATCAGGTTTGTCAGTAATCAGAAATTATTTTAATGACACCGTTGAGAATCGAGAAAATTTATTTTTCAAACAATTTTTCTTCTGTCGCATCCTTGAACCCAATCCTTTTCTTCTTTCAAACAAGATAAACCGCATGTATGTTGCAAAAACCGACACCCCGGTTAGTTTTATTAATCGTAAATAGTTATAGTCGCAGCTTTAAACATTGGGGTCTTTGAATATGTTTGTGCTTCGTATTTCATGGGACTTTTGTGTTCGTTTTATAGTTGGCAATTTAATTTTAAGATTTAGATTGAAATCAAAATTTAAATTACTTCTAGTCACGGTGAGTTATGGTCGCTAGACTCAAAAATTGCATGGAAAAATGAGCTTTGTTTTATGATTGTGAATTGTTTAAAATTAATTGCTTATAAAATAAACGTTTGACCCAAGGGTTCGGTTCGGAACATAACAAGATCGACCGTGAATAATTCATCTTTATATTGAACCGAATCAATTCTCTAAGCCAAGTTGAACGGATTTTGCTTCTTCGGGCTGAAGACACAGTGTGGAAGACTATTTAACGCATTTTAAAGTCGTTCGAGGAACAAATGCAGAAAATACAACTATCAGGAAGTTAATGGATACAATGGGGGCCCGTAGGCGTCCTAAAGAATAACAGAAAATAGTGTGGACTAGTCAACAGGTGAAATGATTTCTTGCTTTTTAACCTTCGTGAATTTATGTTACTTTTTGCAAAAAGGCACTTGCGTCAGACTGGGCTCCAAGTGCATACATTGTAATAAGTAGCTGCCCACGTAAATGTTATAAATCTTACAATTACAGGCACGGACTTCTTATGACTCCCGTAATTTACACTGCGCCTTTTTTGCATTATCCCTAATTAAAATGGTGATTTGTCAAGGGGCTCTTGGAACAACCACTGCTGTCAACTGCTTGAAAGTCATTTCTCATCTTTACAATGCCTGCAATTAGATACCCACCTTTACAGATTTGTTTAAAGTTTTCATTAATATCTGCAGTGAGGCATGTAGAAATGACAGAGAGCAATTTTTCACCTGATGCCTTTACCTAATGCAAATTGTAAAAAGCTTTTGTCAACAACAAATTATGTCAGTAGTAATAGTGTTTTGTTTTATCATCGGATATTGGTTCTCCTAGACCTTTCTTAGGGACGATTTTCAAACCAAATAAAAGCATTTTTTAAAACTTCTCCCTTTCAAAATTAGGCCTAGGCCTTTCTTACGGACAATTTTCAAACCAAATAAAAGCAATTTTTTTAACTTCTCCCTTTCAAAATTAAAATTGGAGGTTAGGTTACATACAATTGGTCCAAAATCGGAAATTGAGATAAAAGCAGACCTTTACGTTTTCGAGTCGGGAGAATACGAGAATAGTACCTATACTATAATAGTACAGGGTTAGTACAAATTTGAAAAAAGCAAAAACAAAATAAAAGGAAATGTAATTGCACAGCTGAATTTGTAAGAAAAAAATAAGGTTGCGTCAAAGTTGCGTGTATTTGCAATTTTGAATAATGTTGTTTTACGAAACATGCCTTGGTATTCTTTTGATAAGTGGGTAAATTATTCGTTACTGCCCTATCGCTATTCGTTCAGATGGTAGATATTAATTTATTTTAAACTCTCGCGGTGCCTCTTGCTCCAAGTGTACATCCAATACATCCTTAAGGTGCCAAATAGTGGGAACCACGGTCTAACGAACGCAAGTCGCAGTGTGAGTCAGGCTTGGTCAAGCTTTTTTAGCTTCCCCAACCCCATCACAATTTAAAAAAAGGGAGGTTACTGTAATCACTTAAAGTTTTCGAATTCGAGATAAGACGGGATCTATACGTTTTGAGGTCCCAAAGAACCCAAAAAAGTGGTTTTTAAAATCTGTCTGTACCTGTCAAATCTTCACCACTCAAATGGTACCGAGATACCGTTGCCTTGATTTTGATACCTTTTTATGTACGGGCACATGGTCATAGTTTTAAAGCAAGTTGGATAAGTTGGAGGTAGGTAACGAGACCGTATTATTACGAAGGCGTAGAGGGGCCACAACAAAGTTTTTAAAATTTTCAGAAAAAAAAACTTTGTTGCAATAGCAAATTGTCAATTGTCGCTTGTAACTTGTTTTAGCTTCGGCTTTGATAATGAGCACATTGTGTTCGAAACGCGTCAGCAGTGTAAATCAAGTGTGTCGGTGTAGTGGGGCGTTTCTAGTGATAGTGCTTGTAATTGACAATTGTCACTTGTTAAGTGACAATTGTCACTTGTAACTGACAATTGTCACTCGTAACCGACAATTGTCACTTGCAACTGACAATTGTCACTTGTAGCTGGCGATAATTTGTTAATTGGAACAGACCAATGGCGTACGCCGGAGGGGGTTAGGGGGGTTACAACTCGTGTGATTCCAGAAATTTTTGTTTTTTTTCAGTTTCTAGAAAATAATGAAAATGTAAGGATTTATGCCTCTTTTAGTAGTTTTTGCACATCTTATTCTTTTGACACCCCCCCTCTTCATGACAAATTTCTGCGCACGTCACTGAAGCAGTTCGAAGCGCCTGCCAGTTACGGGTTACGGGTGACAATTGTCGATTACAAGTGACAATTGTCAGTTGCAAGTGACAATTGTCGGTTACAAGTGACAATTGTCAGTTGCAAGTGACAATTGTCAGTTGCAAGTGACAATTGTCAGTTGCAAGTGACAATTGTCGGTTACAAGTGACAATTGTCAGTTACAAGTGACAATTGTCAGTTACAAGCGACAATTGTCACTTGCAAGTGACAATTTGCTATTGCAACAAAGTTTTTTTTTCTGAAAATTTTAAAAACTTTGTTGTGGCCCCTCTACGTCTTCGTATATTATTGACTGTACTATAATACTTAGTATTTACTCCGACATAAATCTTCCTTTTAACCTCCCCACAACCATATAAAAATGGGAGGTTACTGCAATCACTCCAAAATTCGAAATTGAGATAACACCAGATCTTTACGTTTCAAGGTCCCAGGATCACAAAAAAGTGGTTTTTAAAAAATGTCTGTGTACGTATGTGAGCACGAGTTCTCGGAAACTACCGAACGGATTTTAATGAAATTTGGTATGGAGGTTAGCGTTGGCCTTGACTGATGAACCCTAATTTTTCTTATCAACACATGAAAGGTCTTGAAATTCTGTATCTGAAAGTGTATTCACACTTAGCGCCTTTTTGCCATAAAATTGAAAAATTCGAAGTTTCGAGGAAACATTAAATAACATGCTACAGCCCAAATTGCTGGATCGATTTGGCTGAAATTTAATAGGTAGAGATACCGATACCCGCCAAAGAGCTGATTTAATTTTGGTGGCAATCGGCGAACGGCAATTGCAATTTTGGCATATCAACTTTGAAATTTGAATAATGAACTCCTATTTTCTCTATCAGCACATGAAAAGTCTTCAAATTTTGTTTTCAAAATTGTAATCAATCTTAGTGCCCTTTTGGCAAAAGATCGAAAAATTTAGAAAAATTACAGAAAACACCTTAGTGCAGTAAAACTTAGTTATAGCAAGTAGTAAAATTTACTTGATATTGGTGATAAGATTGGATCATTCACCAAGTGGGGAGGTTCCAGCCTCTTCCATAGCTGCCCATTTTTTTCTATCAGGTCTCAAAAATGAGGAACAAGAAAATGATCCCTAAATTGACAACCTACGAACACTCGGTCTTCATGGGCAGCAGCAAATATGATTATGATTATAATTCATTGAATAAGTATTGATTATTAATAATTATAACTAAGTATAGTTTTTTCTCTCAACAACTGCCCATATTCATTTATTCCTATGCCTAAATTTCACACATAACCAAATTTTATTTAGAATAGCCGTTTCCATCTTACAGACGTTTGAAAGTCACTATATTGGATTTGTTGGCAAAGTTGGTGAAAATTGTCGTTTTTCGATAGTCGATTTTTGCGTCGATTTTAACCATATCACTATACCGAATTTAAAAGTTGGGTACTCATGCCACGTAGAATTTAATGCTCTTTATTTCTGTAATAGTAAAGTTTTCGTTAGGAAGCATCACTTTGGAGTTAAGCAAAAAACTGAAAAAAGCCCGAAAATTTCGTGGTTTTTTGATGCCCTCACGTAAGCTCGCATCGAGAGACCGTGCAAACCTAGGGAAACTTCTGTTTCACATCAAAATAAGCGATCAAACGATCTTTCCAACATTTAGTACATAACGATTTCAATTTAATTATGTTTATATCAATATTATTTGTCTTTAGATATAGGTAAAATAAAACTTTGCAATTAGCCCCTCCACTTTTGAGCTTTACGAAATAAACGAATTTCAATGTTCACATTAAATAAATCGACTGGACTTGGACTTGCTGTCTTCAAAAGAGGTCAGAACGGAATATGCTCTTAACAGGATAAAAGCCATATCTTCAGACTCTTTTGATTTTTCGAGAATGAAATTTGCGTAAGAAATGAGGCGGGAAACAAGATCTCACGAGTCTGGAGCAATTAATAAAACGGTTTTTCGAGTCGTGAACGCTATAAACTTGACTTAATGTTCAACCGAATGAATCCCTACGTAAAATGCGAACCGTGTAAACGATTTTACCTTACAAATCTTCAGCAACGCAACGGTACCAATAATTATTGGGTATCAATTTACTTCTTTATCTGACTTGTGACTTCCCTAATTTTACATTTATAGCTTTCTCCAGAATATCGCAGAATGATGGTCAATTATTTTATGATTAGTTCTTGTAGCGACCTTCATGACCCATTGCCTAAGATCAACCGAATAGATGTTCGGTTATTATTCATCCTCCATAATCTGATGTCTCATCTATTTCAAATTACTGTTATTGATTAGTTCACCGTAACGAAATAAGTTGCCTTTACTGCAGGAAGTAATTCAGGGAACATAACTTCGCAGTTTCCGCATTTATATCAAGGATCTCCCGGATTTTCAAGTGTTACGTTCAGCCGAGGATAAGCGGATCCGCACGATTAAGTTAGATTAAATCTTCTCACTCGAAGCGACACTTAAATTCCTGCATTTTTCAAAAAATCCAAGGCTGTACGTTGCGGCAAAAACTCCCTTCGAACACAAATCGTGGGAGTCGTAAAATAAAAGAAGAGAAGATCCTCTAGAAATAAACAAGCACACGCCCGCCTTGTCCACTTTCGGCTATCTCCGTGAAGCGTCGGGTCATCAAACGAAGACGCCGATGAACTCCGATAACGCGGTTCAAGGAGATGTACCCCACGCTTTGCTGCAATTACATGAATTATAATTACTGTTTGATTCGCATTCTCCATTAATATCGAAACTCGGCTCTATAGCATCGCCCGTTTTTCCTCCAAAGTAGACCGGAATTCTATGACGAATGGCAGCTCCGGGGGAGATGTTTGCTTAATTGCTTCTCCGGAGTCGGCAAATTGGAGGAGTAGGTAGTTCGCTGGAAACCATTTTTACCTTTTATAGAAGAGAAGCTCCCAAGTATTTCAAAAATTATTGAGATAGCTTTCTTAAAAGATTTAAAGAAATGAATCTTTTTTATTATTTTGAACAAGATGAATATCTAATCCGTTTGTAATACTTATTAGAATATCGTCCTTTACATGAGAAAAAGCATTATTTTTCTCATGGGCCTGGCTTGGATAGAGGCAATAAAGAAAAGGATTTTTATGAGATTAAATTTATCGTCGTCCAGGTAAAAACTCCAAATTCCCTTGCTCATCCACCATCGGAGTCTCTGAGAGGAGGTAGCAAGTAATTTAGCCACCCGCCAGTGGTGGCCTTGCAGATATTAACAGTTTTGACAGGTAATAAGCACTTAGCGGTTTCTAACGTTATTTATTTGCGATCAAATTACATGTAGGATGGCGTCGTTATCTTATAAATATTGAACGTGACGCCACTATTTTATTGCAAGCGTTTATCACAATTTTTTAATCTCTGATTTTCTGCGAGTATATACCTAAGGCGCAGGTTAAATTGCATTATTCCAAACACGTTTTCTATTATTTCTGTAAGTCCCATATTTTCGAATGATAAAGACAAAAAGGCGTTTGCGTATATCACCGGGCGCCCGCTGCAGATTAAAACGTTTGTCTCCGCCTCAATAATTGCTCCAAGGGGCATAACGTGAGCTGTAAACGAGAACAATCTCTCACGGAAGTTTGCAAGAGGAAGATAGTGTCGTTTATAAATATACGTGCCAATGTAACTTGTAATTAATGGAAAAATCGAGGATATTTAGGGCACGAACAATAGTCGAATCAAGTAACTGTTCATAATAGCTAGTCGCAAAGACACACAACCACGGGGCATTCAGTAGATTGTAATTAAATTTTATGAAAAATTGAGACTTCCTTGTTATTAGCACTTTTTACGGTGTGGTTAATATTTTCAGGAAAATTTAATGATAGCCTATGTTGGAAAACTTCGAACTTCAGTGTCCAACACCATCATCAACACCTAGATTTGCCCCTTTTGACTTTTTGTTTGGGTACGAGCGATAAAGATTCTAAGCTGAAAGTTTACAAGCCAAGCAATAATTACAAAAATAGTCAGCCCAAGAGTGTCAGAGTGGTGTCGGTGTCAGATTAATTTCTCCAACCAATAAGCAGTAGGTTTCAAATGCAGTCACTAAATATCAAACGATACGAAAAAACTCATCTTCAGCGACCTTTGGAATTAAAAACTTCTGTCTCTACTTGTTTTTTTTGTGACGTATGTCAACAATATTTTGACAGATCAACAACATCTTTTAGTTTTAAAGCTCACTGTAATTGATGATTTCAATAATTCTAGTGTATGAAGGGATTCAATCTACGCAGTAGGTAAAACAGTACGGCTGTATTATCAGCTCTGCCAGTTTTGAGAATGCCGTGACACAAGAATGACAAATAACGACTAACAAATAAATAATTTGTTACAAAATGTCATAAGATGAAAGCGCCCAAAAGCATCATTTCTTCATGTACTCACGTTGATTCGAGTAAGTATTCATAAATGTCCTTCTTTTATTAAAATCATCAATAGGACAAAATCACATTATACAGGGTGTTCCCTAAGTACACAGACAAACTTCAGGGTGTTATTCCTAACATTATTCTAAAACGAAAACTTCCTATTAACAAATGTTCTAGAGTGCTTAGTTTCCAAGGCGTGCAAATTTGAAAAAAAAATATTTTGCTAGTATTTCTAAAACTCTTTAAAATATTTTGTTGAAATTTGGTATACGTTTCTACCACATAAAGAGCATCCTGCGGCGTAAACTGAAAATTTTGTAACAAGTCCAGTGGCGTAGGTGTAGGTAACCAGGTGCATAATTTTCTTGGTGAGTTGGGTACGCCACTGTTTTTTTGCAGATATGAGTCGCATTTATTATTTACTAGTTATTAAAGCTGCATAAAATCGTCCTCTTTCATTTGTTCTTTATGATGAGCCGTTTTTAAAAAAACAGGGAAAACTAAATCGGAGGCAGATTTTATATAATCAGAGTGACCAAATACGCTGAAAAGCTTCATAAATAAAATGAAAAAAAAAAATGCAGCAGTGAAGCGGCTGGAACCTCCCCATCGCGTGGATCTTTGTATTCTGTGTAGATGGTAGTGGTCAATTCAACAGAAATTTTTTACCCTTATCGACTGTGACTAATTTTGCAATTTTCTGACAAATACCGACACCACCTCGGACATCACCCATCACATTTGACAATATGTTCTTTTTAAGGTTAATCTTTTGCTACCTTTTTGACAACAACTGCCACTTTATGTCATCCACTGTCAGCTCGTTCCCTTTTAATGAGAAAGAATTTTTTCTCTATTTTCCACTGAAATGGCAGAAACTGTGAATACATTTTTAGAACGAGAATTTGATCGTCTTTCTAATGGCGACATAAAAAAGGAGACCTTTGTATTTAAAATTTAAAGTTGATATGCCTAAATGGCACTTCCCGTGGACCAATTGCTTCCAAAAGCCATTCAGGTCTTCAACGGGTCACCCAATCTCCATGTACCAAATTTCAGCTAAATCGATTCGCTAATTTGGGCTATAATGTATTTTTAGTGTTATTATGAAATTTCGATCTTTTGACCCAAAGAGCACTAAATGCGAACGAATTTTGTCTTACTTAAAACCAGAATTTAAAGACCTTTTTGATGGTGACAATAAATCTTTCAAAAACTTGTTTTGGATGGTTAAATGAGTGAATAATTTTAAAGTTACAAATTGGTGTGTCAAAACGGCAGTTTCCGTGGGCCGATTGAATCCAAAATTTGTTCAGCTCTTCGACGTGCAATACAATCCCCGTGTGCAAAATTTCAGCCAAATCGGTTCGGGGGCTTGGGCTGTACCGCGATTTTAAAGTCGGATAAAAATCATTTTTTTTTAATTTTTGATCAAAAGGGCACTAAGAATGAATACATTTTTAGAAGCAGAATTTGAAGGCCTTTTCTATCGTGAGGTGAAAAATGGGGGTTTGCATTTAAAATTTAAAAGTTGATGTGCCAAAATGGCATTTCTAGTTGCACGATTGGCTCCAAAAGCTTTTCAGATCTAAGTTGGGTTATCACATGCACACGTACCAAATTTCAGCTAAATCTGTCCAGTAGTTTGGGCTGTGGCGTGTTTACGAACGTACGTACATACAGACACATTTTAAAAACCACTTTTTTGGGCTCCTGAGACCTCAAAACGTATAGATCCGGCCTTATCTCGAATTCGAAAATTTTAGTGATTGCAGTAACCTCCCTTTTTTTTAAATGGTGAAGTGGAGTGGCGAGGTTAATATAAAAAGAAGAAAATCGAAACGTACCGTGCGTTTCAGATTTTGGGACGAATTGGGAAATAACATGGAAAAATGAATTTAATTTTCTTCCTGCTCCCGAGAATTCACTGCAAAAGTTTTAGGATATGTGGACGATAGTCCATGCTAGTCTGTACCCCTTAAGAACTTGTTCATTCCTCTGCTCCTCCTAGGCATTTAACAATGATTTTTTGAAAATTGATTAATTGATGCTATTATGTGACAATTAGGTACTGACGAAATTGAGGATTCCTTAGAATTTTAAGGATAATTACCGAACTAATATTAACACACAAAAAAATTGGTTTGATTCTGGAGTCGAAAACTGAATAGGCAACCGAAAGTGTGTCGAGTCGACTGTACTAAAAAAAATTTCCACTTCTGTTTAAACTTCAATTTTAAAAAATTAATTGTCAAGTACCTGAGAGGAGCTAACGAATGAACAAAATCTCAAGAACGTACAGACTAGCATGCGCTAAAACTTTTGCGGTAAATTCTGAGGAGTAGGCAAAAAAATAAATTCATTTTCCCATGTTATTTCCCTATGCGTCCCAAAATCTGAAACGCACGGTATAAACACTTAAAAATTTGCACATCCCGTATCTTGAAAACTAAGCACCTTAGGGCATATATCCATAAAAAGTTTTTGCCTTAGAATAATGTGAAGAAAGACCCCCTGAAGTTTGTCGGTGTACTTAGGGAACAGCCTGTGTGTACTGTGTACTATTTGACCTGCGAGATTTCATCGTGCCCATCAAAATGTCATTCGCAAATAAATTTTATTGCCTCGACTAGTCCACATTTTTCAAATCACCGCTAGGTCCATAAATTGCTTCTAAAAACAGTATCGCTTCATAAACCCGAGATCCGAGTTTATGGCAATTTTAGATCCAGCTCGAGAAATCCCACAATGCTAATTTCACGAAACATTAACAAATCCAAGTTTATAGCTTATTATTTCCATCTGACATGGCAATTAGCTTTGTTCGATGGACCGAAGTTTCATCTATTATTTATCATTTAACAATAAAAAACAAAAGGAACCTTCGAGCAAGTACTGAATTAATCTGGACCGCTTAAACCGAGCTGGATTCGATTGTGGTACATTTCCAAAGTTCGTTTACCCTAAATTCGTTTATTTTTCGTCCATCATCAATGGCTCTGATGCATGATACTAATTAAATTTATAGGATATCACTTACTTGGGATTGCGTGATCGTTTCAAGGATTTATCGAGCGTCGTGCTAAATTTTGAAGTGGGATTAATCAGCCAGCCTCCGTCTTTCCGCTGCGTATTCTTCATATGCAACGAAATTCTGTGAGTAGGATTCTGCTTGTATGAAAAATTATTACACAGAGATAGTCATTTAGATAGCAGAACGTTACGCCTCGTTCAAATTAAATACCTGCATTATCCTGCAGGCGACATTATCTGATTGAATTTTTAAACAATAAAAATGTTGCCTTTGGGGACTTTTTCGCCTTAAATTAAGTGCTCAGACAATATACTTGTCTTTGTTCGTATGAAATGTTTGTTTTGGTCTAATTTGGGACGTCGTAAATTTTGAGCCATCGGCCCACATACGAGAGACTTCTTTAAAAAATTTCATCACAAATACGAAATATTCAACAGGAAAGATGTTTAACAAAGTAAGACCCTGCTGTTTTTACTTTAAAACAAAAGAAAAACGGTTCATCTATAGGTAAGCTGAGATCTATGCACACTTCAAATTAAAGACTTCAAAAATATTCTTCTTTAGCAGGAAATAACCATAATTTTGTTATTTAGATGGAAATGTACCTTAACCGACAGTTAGTCACAGCCACCCTAGATTTTCAAAAGCATCGTAATTTTTTGAAAAATGCCTAGACATGGCTACATTATGCATGTTATTTTAAAACAAGAAATGTTAATGAGTCCGTCTGGACAAGGTATAATGTCAATGTTAAAAGATGCAGCTGAATATTTGTACATTGTATATTTTGGGTGAAATATATTTTTATGAGCTCAATGCCTCTCAGATAATTAAACGCTCGGTTCTATGGTTGTGGTGTTAACCACTCATCTAGTATAATTAAATTTTTTGGGGTCTGCTGACTCATAATTTCTCAAAATATTGGTAGACATATATACAGGGTGTCACAATCAGAAACACATATGGTAGATCACCCTTTTTCTCTTATTTTTTGGAGTAAGATTTTTAAATTTGGAACGTCGAATGTAGGTACTAATCGAAGGCCACTTTTTGGCGTATTAACCAAATTTTTTTCATTTCCGGTTTTACCGGAAGTGGCATAAACTTTTTATATTTAAATGGAACACTCTGTGTATCACACCATTTTTTGAAGCTACATAATTTTCATAATACAAAGATACCACATCAGTGACATTTCAAGTGTCAAAATATTGTTTTATTCCATTTTTATCTTTCAATCGTTATGATCCCTCCATGTTATTCTAATGGATCATAGTAACGCAGGAAAAATTGAAGTTAAATGAAAAACATTAAAATTTTTGAGTTATCAGGCGATAAAGTTTACCAAGACGATTTTTCGACCAAAACTTTATTCCAAAAGCCGAAGGGTCGGTGAAACTTGTTTGGTCCAATATCCCCAAAAATTAAAGAAAAAATATTTCTCCTGCTATATATATATATTTCGACGGTATTTTAACCCGTCATCATCAGGCAGGTGCTGCAAATACAAGAAAATAATTTTTACAATTGAGGTTAGGTTATGTTACAAATTCTAGTTTTAATCTTATTACATTTTAAGTTTAAATTTACTTAGTTTTAATCTACCTACGTTTACTTACATAATATTTCCTGATTTTACATTAAAGTGGTGTTGTAATATTTCAACTAAGGTTAAAACATGCTTTCTTGTCGGAAAGGAGGATCAAAGAGGGTTTTAAAAACGTTTCCTGTTTTATCTGACAGCTAAGATTGAAGTATGACATGGCGGCAAAATTTAAAACGAAAAATAGAATTTCTTTTCTGAGAATTTCTTTTTTTTTTCTCAGAAAAGAAATTCTATTTTTCGTTTTAAATTTTGCCGCCATGTCATACTTCAATCTTAGCTGTCAGATAAAACAGGAAACGTTTTTAAAACCCTCTTTGATCCTCCTTTCCGACAAGAAAGCATGTTTTAACCTTAGTTGAAATATTACAACACCACTTTAATGTAAAATCAGGAAATATTATGTAAGTAAACGTAGGTAGATTAAAACTAAGTAAATTTAAACTTAAAATGTAATAAGATTAAAACTAGAATTTGTAACATAACCTAACCTCAATTGTAAAAATTATTTTCTTGTATTTGCAGCACCTGCCTGATGATGACGGGTTAAAATACCGTCGAAATATATATATATAGCAGGAGAAATATTTTTTCTTTAATTTTTGGGGATATTGGACCAAACAAGTTTCACCGACCCTTCGGCTTTTGGAAATTAGTACAAACCCCACGTTCTGCAGTCCTACCACTTCAACAACAAAACTTTATTTTTACAAATGATACCGTAATGGTGATGTACCATTTGAAAGTACAATCAATTAGGTATCTACCCATCTGCCAATTTTGCAATTGGTAGTAATCGGAAAAGAATAAAAAAATACAATTGTCCAGAATAATGCGATAGGTAAGGCAGCTATGAAAAAAAAGAAAGATTTGGATATCTACCTAAATGTATCTATTGGCATCCGCCTTATTATATTTACTTTCAAATGGTGCATCGGTACCATTATGGTACCATTTGAAATTTTAATATGTTTCATGTGACTTCAATTTTTCCTGCGTTACTATGATCCACTAATCCATTATATAACATAAATAGATTCATATTCCAAAAATGTTGTGATATACAGGGTGTTCTATTTGAAAATAATAAGTTGATGCCACTTCCGGTAAAACCGGAAATGGAAAAAATTTGGTTAGTACGCCAGAAAGTGGTTTTTGATTAGTACATTCGATGTTCCCAATTTCAAAATTTTACTACAAAAAATAAGGGAAATCAGGGGGTTCACCATGATACTGTGACACCCTATATATACAACATATTTTTCTCTTACTATATTGGATGGGTAGGTACTTAGAAAGAATGTCTTGAAATTGTTCGAAATATAAACACGGCGGAAAGTTCTTTCTTACGACGGAGCTGAACTGATTTTATTCTGAGATAATCAATATAAAATTTTATGATACTATCTCAAAATTTTGAGATAACAACTTACAATATACAGGGTATCACAGGCTCATGGTACACCCACTTTTCCATTTCTAAGTTTCTAAGAGTAAAAATGTAAATACAAAATTTTAAAGATATATGGGCATATAGGCTATTCGCAATAGTATATTAAGTATTAAGAACGGTAAGGATAATTTACCGGTCGAAGACAATGTTTGGAAACTGAGCGAAGCGAAGTTTCCAATTTTTGCTTCTGCGTTGCCATGGCGTTGTTTATTGCATTTTCTGAATTTTTCATTTTCTGTCAAAAGTTGATGGTTTTAATATCCCAGAAACTAATAACTTTCTAATAATGAGCGATTCCGATAGTGAAAATGCTTTGATAGAGCAAGCATGGAATATTGGGTGTGCAGCGTTAATTCCTGAAAAATCGAAACAGCGCTACAACACGTATGGAATTTTCAAGAATTGGTGTGAAAAGAATAACGCAAGTATTAGCGAAACGGTTTTGTTGGCATACTTCGTCCAAAGAAATAACACATTGAAGGCGCCTCGCAGTTTATGGGCTGAATACTCGAAGCTGAAAAGTACAATTTTTCTTCATGATTCTATTGATATTTCGAAGTTTGCCATGCTGATTGCACATCTCAAAGGAAAAAATGCCAAGAAAATTTGAGGTTTTTACTAAGGAAGAAATGTCCCGATTTCTAATTGAGGCACCTGACGATTCCTTTTTAATTTATAAGGTAAATAATTCTGATTACATGTAAAGCACTACATAAGTGTATCCTCTGCTTTTAGGTGGCAATGATATTTAGGATAGCAGGGGCATGCAGAAGGGAAGAATTGTATAACATGACCAATGAAGATATTGAAGATCGTGAAGAAGTACTTGGAGTACGTGGAGCAGTATATTAAATTACGACCAAGCCATGCAAAGTCTTCGCACTTGTTTTTGAAGTATCGCAATGGAAAATTGAAAAAACCGCTACGGTTGCGATTCCATTTTCCGTTGGTTCGATTGATAATTGCAATAACTGTGTTTTTAATTTTATTAGTAAATAATTATTTTGTTGATGTTTTGTTATGTTATTTAGTTATTATAATCAATTTGATATCTCGTCGGTAAGTATTTTACTTACCGTTCTAGAACAGTAAGTAAAATACTTACCGTTCAGTTGGCCATAGAAAACAGTAAAGTCAACATACTGTCTTGGCAACAGGCTTTGTAAATTAACAAAATGGTTCGATCGTGCAAAAAACATGTAGCAGAACAGAACTCCTAAAAAGTTCCTATGACCGTGAGTCCGGTTTTGCCTCCTAAGGGAACAAGATAGGTAGTTCAAAGGCCGCCTCGTAAGGGGAGGTCGAGAACGTGTAGTTTTTTAAATGCATGAGTTCACATTTTTGTTGATTAAATATCCAAAAACGATGGATTATTTAAAAATTTTGCAAGAGCAACAAAAGTTTTCTTATGAAATTTTACTTCTAAATCGCAGCGAATAATGTTTCAAGAACTACTTTAGGTAATATGTAGGTTTTGCATTGAAAATACCAATTGCAGGTGTCGGTTAACTGATTGTTCTCATTCATTAATTTTAACGAAATTTTGCACATAAGACACCCTAAAGTACCTAAGTTGATGTGCCAAATTGCGATATCGTAGATTAAGTCGTTTCGAAAATATTAAAAATTTACTGGTGTCCATCCTCCTCCCACCTAGCTCTCCCTTTAGGAGGCGATTCGGACACAAGTTCCTAGGAACTTTTTAACTTATTTTTATGTAAGGAACGCAGGGTAGAAGTTCTTCTACATGTTTCGCGAACACTCTGTATACAGGGTGTCACAGGCTCATGGTACACCCACTTTTCTACTTTTCTATTTCTAAAAGTAAAATAAATAACTGGCAACATCGAATGTAAGTACTTAGGTACTTATCAAAGGCCACTTTCTGAAATAACCAATTTTTTTTCCTTTCCGGTTTTACCAGATATACCTATAACAATTATGTAAGTGTCATTTCGAGCCTATTTATGTCAAGAAAGTCTGTTTTTAATTTAAAATAGTTTTGTCAAATTCTGTCCACTGAAAGGGCATTTCAGGCTTTTGTCACGTTTAAAAATTCGCTGAAAACTATCGGGTGTCCCAAAAAAAACCGGACAAAATATTCTTTGAAATAAGTCAGCCATTTCTTAACCGATTTGGATAGACTTGCTCTTAAATTAAAGCTAAAGAATCAGGCTTTCGAACTTTGTAAGAAACGTCGACGTGGCGTGGCGCTGCTGTATTAGCCTTATTGCTACTTGTCTTTAAGGCTTATTTTAGGTGCGTGGGGATTGGTCGGGCAACATCCAATGGTTGTGAGGCCCAAATAGCCTTGAAGATCTTTCTTGTTTCTTCAAAAATCCTTTTACAGAAGTCCATTTGACGTAAGCATTAATTTTCTGTAATTTTTCTAAAAAAAAGTGCTTTTGACTATTTTCATGCTTCCATAACCATAACTAAAGTAACATTGCTGCACATAGGGCTTAATTTTCAATGATAACTGTTCAGTTGCCCCCCACTGGCATCCGCGCCACTGTTTTCACCATATTCGTTCATTTATAACTGAAAATTAAGATTTATATGCATTACTGTTCTTATTAATGCATGAAAATAGTTAAGAACACATTTTTGAAAAAAATTACAGAAAATTAATGCTTAGGCCAAATCGACTTCGGAAAAAGGATTTTTGAACAAGAAAGGAAGATCTTCAAAGCTATTCGAGTGTCATACCGATTGGTCGTTGACTGACCAATCCCCATGCAGCTAAAATAAACCTTTAAAGCAAGTATCAATAGGACTACTACGGCAGCGCCATCTGCCGTAGTTTCTCATACAGTGGAAACCCTGATTCGTTGGCTTTAAATTAAGACCTCGCTCATCCAAATCGGTTAAGAAATGGCAGACTTATTTCCAAAAATATTTTGTCCGCTTTTTTTTGGGACACCCGATAATTTACGGTAGGTCGGTAGGTATTAAATAATTCTTAATCGGCATAATGTACGTAACTGGTAATATTGTGAAGGAGAAGCACCAAATTTCAAGGTGAAGGATTCGTTAGTTAGTTCGTTACTCTCCATTCATTTTCTATTGAAGTGACAGAACGTCAAAATTTGAATTTTAAGTTGGTATGAGGACATTTTGCAAGGAATTTTACTAACATAATACATCAGAAAACATGATAAATGTCAAAATTTTTGCAATTGCTCTGAATTGGCTCAAAATGACCTTTGTGTGCGTGCAATTTTAAGTAAAATGCAAAGAAAAATATTCACGAAAAAGCCTCAGGTATGTTTATCTGTGACACTGCTGCTAACAATAAAAATAAACCCTAGAAGATTTGGGTTATGTAATATTTTTGCTTCCCCGCTAAAAATTTCGATCAAATTGTCAAAAGTACAGGCACTTACAAATTAGGGTTGTACAGTTCCAGAAAAATTTTAGTCCTGCTATAGAAAATGAACGGACTTTAGTTCTATGGGAAAATTCCCAAAATGACAAGTGATGACAGGTTTGACTGACGCAGTAGCCTGTGAACTTTAAAGTGAGACTAAAATCGAAATATTCATCTGCTCCCCCACCGAAATCGTATATTCTTATTATATTATATTATATATATATATATTATATTATATTCTTGTTTCTCTAGTCTAGTAGGTACTTATGTATTTTAAGCGTTTCACCTCATACGAAACTGTTAGCCCTGGTAATTGTTTCATATGCAGCGAAAAGTTAAAGATCTTATTTACAATTTTTACGAATTTTCTCTCCCCCTAGAATCGTATTATGTATTGAAAAATGCCTCTAGTTTACAACTTACATTCGAGTGAATCCCTGCATCTCTTTTAAGGGTCTACGACGGAGCAAAAATCTATATCCCTACTCCTAAAAGTAACCCAAATATGAGACTGTCTTTGTTTTATTTAGGGTCGGTTTTTTCATCTCATGTTAAATTTAACATGAAGTTATTTCCATTGAAACAAATTGTTGTCACAATGGAAACTGGTGACAAACCTCATGTTAAAGTTAACATCAGATGAAAAAACCGGCCCTTAAAGTATTTGAAGAAATTACACCATTCCATTTATACATATTACCACCTTTTATTTGTATAGGGACGTTTCGGAGTAATGTATTTCCCCTTTTCCAACCTCGGCTGGTTTGTATTCGTGCAAGGTGCACGGAGAGACTAAAGGAATAGTGTAATTTTTTCAAATACCTACAAACCACGAGAATTTTTTTGTCATTAATTATTTCAAGTAGGTATTATACGGAAGTTTAAAAATATTTGTCACTCTTTTGAATATATTTGAATCCTTGTCTAGATTTTGACTAGATTAACTACTACAGAACTAAACAACGAATAGAAGGCACTCCTACATCTTCTGTAACAGCCAGCACCATGACGTCTTACTTCGTTTGTGGGTTTGTGCGGAATGATATTGCCTTAAATGTAGAATTCCCCATCCCTTTATTATAAAAAAGATGATTTCGGTATTAATCCCTTTATTCCTTTATACTTTGAAAAGCTTAATGTTTGAATGTTTCAATATTAAAAAAAACTTATGTAAAATAAAATATACACTTTGAATAACGACCTCCACGGTCTAGGTTAAAAACAAGCTGAAATAAAATATGCACCTAAAATGGCTTATAAATCTACCCGAAATATAGTTTCATCAAAACTCATATTTACAAAATTATCCTGCACTAGCCTAAAAAGCTTGAAATTCAACAATTTTAACAATTAATTTTATTTAAAATCAACAAATAAAGATCACATCATTTTGATGGCCGTTTCGAGCTAAACTGTTTAATACTACTCATATCACAAATAGACTTTTGTCAAAAATTAAATCTTTAAAATACTTAGGTACAAAACGTATCACTAATCATTCACACAAACCGTTCACTTTTCTTTGAGTCGTTCAATAGATGGCGCCGGCACCATCCGATCATTCCTAGAATTAAACGTATACCTCCCCTCGCTTTGGGGCATTTGAATTCGCTTGTGACACAACGGAGGTCTTCCTGCTGTTAGTGCCATCGGTAGAAGGAGTGAGGGAATTCGGGGCCGAGCCCTCAGCTATGCCTGAACTAACAGAAACTGTAGCCTTTGACCCGTTCGACGAACTCTCAGAAATGTCGCTAGACCTGCTGGTTAAATGTATTTCTTCTTCAGCTGGAAGGATTTCTGTTAAAGTCAGAGGTTGGGTCGGAGAAACAGGGATTTCTGTTTCAAAAGTCTGGACAAAAGATGGTATTCTATTATTTTCCCGAACAGTTCTTGCACAGAGAGGACTACTGTGGACGGAAGTGAGCCCTAAGCTTGTGAACTGAGATACCGTCATCGGGACACTAACTGGAGTTGTGGTCAAAACAGGTCCCAATCCAGGGGAGAGAACGGCTTGTGCTAGTGCCGCAGTTCCTGGTTGGTGTGCATGTAACGTGTTGTTAAGGGAACCGGTGCCATCTAGTTCTTGTATTGGTGAGAGCACTACCTGCACACTAAGTGGTCCAGTTTCTCCATTTGGATAAGTTGGGTAAGTTGCTTGGAGTTGTTGAGGCAATAGTGTTATGCCAGCCAATTGATTTATGTTGCTGGTGGCGGCTGCAGCGGCTGCTAAACGGTTTTCACGGTCAATCACTTCTTTTGTTACGTCAGGGGTGGGGATTCGGGGGCGATTTCTCACTTGCATAGGGGCAGCTCCGTTTAGTTTCGGCCCTACGAAAAATTGATCAGTTAGGGTACTTATTATTATTATAAATACGAGAAAAGGTAATTATCACTACCTTGGACATAATTTTGAAATCGCGCTTTTTACTCCAAATATAGTTCATTAAGTGGTACCTGCACGTGACCACATAACATTGTGCATTTTAATTCCAGAAGGTTGAACGTATGATATTGAGAACAGATACTGGAAAACTACTGCAATTGCATAAACATGCAAATGTACTTTTTATTGAATGTCAACGAGCTGTGAAATTACCATCCATCAATACCTTGCTTTTTCTGACTTCTTCCGGATTTTCTTCCCACTAGTCTATCGTATATTGACATTTTTTGCGTCCCCGAAACTTGCCCGTTCTCCGGATTAATAATATAACCGGAATTGGCTCTGTGTCGACCAAAGAGTCCCCCCGAAGAGTAAGCAGTGGAGGCCGACCTGATCGATCCCATTCCGGTTCTTGAAATTTGTCTGGAAAACCAGTTGGAACTCTTCCGCCTTTGTACTATGGGGGTGTCCACACTTTCCTGTAATTGGCAAGTTTAACACACCTTGAAAATGCCATACCAATAAACTCGACAAAGCAAATCTTTGTGTTTACTTACATAGTCGGCATACATGTCATCGTGGATTATCGACTTCTTTGGTGTCAATAGGTTGGCATACAGTGCGTCTGATGGCTTCAATTTGTAGTGTTCAGCGGACCCTTTAGGTTCCTCTCTTCTGTAGTGTTCTGATGCTACAGTATATGGAAGCTCTTTTGGTACTATTTCTTCCCAGTACTGATCTCGCAAAATCTCAGGATGCTCCTCATGCATTTCATCCACTATAATATAAGCCGCCTGAAAAATTTCAATAATTACCAGAATATATTTCAAATTAATGATAACTTGCGTTCTTGCCTTGACACCATTTGAGGTAAATGCTGGTACCTGACAGTAATACCAATGCACACATGTAATTTCATTGTGACGATTCTCGCTATATTGGCAATATGTTTACCTATTATGTGAAAATGTATAGTTACGTGTTTTACACGAGAATAGCATGTCAATTAATGTAACGACCTCAAAGATAAACTTGACTTTGAAATCTCATCAGTTGAGCGAAGAAATCGGTTAATTACAGTGTGTGGTTTGCGGTCACGGCTAATACCGACACTGTTCAAGTATACCAAATTGTTTGATCGTGTCACTTTTAAATTTGGATTAACGACAAACTTAAAATTAATTCACATAGACTTACCTTGAGATGCCTGTCAATGAGCCAGTTTAGTTCGATATCGTCATCGTCTTCGCCGAAGGGGTTAATCAGCACTTCAGCCACCTTCAACCATCCCACGTAGAAACAAAACTGAAAAAGTTCTATTAAAAATGTGTTGTTTTGCGACAGTACGATGGTGATGCGACAATATTGTACAATTCCTCTGAAATGTGGTTTCAGTCGTATTTGCAATCTGCTCCGTCATAGTCCGGGAGGCAGCGACAGATTGGCTTGACTCATTTCATTACCTTTCTAAAGTCATTTTTCCTATAAGGTATGTCGTTGTGATTTGAAAAAGTCGAGTCTGCCATGCAAGTAGAGGGACAACGCTCCACGGGGGCGACTCAAGTATGCCAAAAAAACTAAAGTCCCGCCGCATATTAACGAAAGCGAGGGTTGTGTGTCTCAGGCCTTTTTTCTGTTGGTTTGTAAACGGGATTTCAGTTCTGTCAAAATTCCTGTCACGGACAATAATTAACAACAAAGACCCCTTTCAACCTCCATTGTTACTGTTTATTGACACTGACAGTGAGTGACGGGAGTTTTGACGGATGTGAAATCCCGTTTACAAACCAACAGAAAAAAAGCCTGAGACACACAACCCCCGCTTCCGTTAATATGCGACGGGACTTTAGTCTCATTGATGGAAATCATTAATGCTACCATTTTTTATATAAATTACGGACACCTCGAAGTGTCCAAAAAAAAAAACGGTCTGCCACTTAGCCTGCGGGACAAAATGTGTCTGCCAACCGCATTTCCTAGAAATTTGATTAATAAAATTGTCAAACTATACTGTCATATTTAAATTATCTACCCGTAGCAGGTGTAAAACAGTTGGCATAATAGTATCGTTAGGCAACAATATGTCTATTCTACACCTCCTATACAATAGATAATTTCAAGCTGGGAGTAGCTTGACAATTTTATTAATCAAATTTCTAAAGGAAATGTGGCTGCCAGACACATTTTGTCCCTCAGGCGAAGTGGCAGACCGGTTTTTTGGACACTTCGAGGTGTCTGTAATTCATGTTAAGGATTTCAGCGTTAATGATTTCACTCTTTTTTACCATACTTAAGGCCCCATTGCGGGGCCCTGTCCCGGAGGTACCCTGGCAGACCGACAATTTCTGTATTTATGACACGTAAATTAACGAATAATGTGGAAAAGAATGATAATGAAATCAGCCGAATATTTCTGTCGCTGCCTCCCCGACTATCATATTTAGTCGAAAAACTGCATCATGCACGACAATAGGTATCTATCATATATCATATATATCAATAAGTATCTAACGAATCATAATTACGTTTGGCATTAGGTAATTCGTTTTCCATTTTCGGTCATATAGGTATTCTAGAGACCAGATTTTTTAGGTTATTAAAAATTCGTAATAAGTGCCTAAAATAGGTCGTTAAAACATGTCAAACAGATTATAAAAACACAATTTTAGGATGCTTAATATTGCATTAGGTAAATTTAAATATAAATTCCCCACATTCTCTAACGAACGAGTCAGGCCTTTTTTCTGTTGGTTTGTAAACGGGTTTTTCAGTCAATGCCAAAAAGTAGAAACAATGAACAATAATTAACAATTATAAATAAGATTCTTTTAACCTCCCCACAACCATATAAAAATGGGAGGTTACTGCAATCACTCCAAAATTCGAAATTGAGATAACACCAGATCTTTACGTTTCAAGGTCCCAGGATCACGAAAAAGTGGGTTTTAAAAAATGTCTGTGTGTATGTACGCATGTGAGCACGATTTCTCGGAAACTACCGAACGGATTATAATGAAATTTGGTATGTATGTTAGGGTTGGCCTTCTGGTGAGCCCAGTTAATTTTCTTGCGAATCTGCAGACGCTAAGTGCCTTTTTGGCATATAAACTATGAAATTTGACAGATGAACACTAATTTTTCTTATCAGCACATGAAAGGCCTTGAAATTCTGTATCTGAAAATGTATTCACACTGGCAAGGCGGCCATCTTCACTTGTCCCATCGCCTCCAACATTTTTGCATTTTTTAAGCACGTTCAGAATATCGGATTCAAAGTTAAAATTCGTTTGTGAAGAATCATAAGAATTACGAACTGTTTCGACAAGGCTGATGTGACTGCCTACCTATTCTTTCTAAGCTATTTAAGCCTAATGCATAATGCCTAATGCCTAATGAAGAAGAAAACGTATTTGGTTTGTACAGAGTAGGTACAGATAATTTTTTTTTCCTTTAACAAATTTTACCGAGGAATGTAAGTGTAGTTTTTGTGATCGAGGAATGTAGTTTAGGAAATCGAGGCCCCTAGGGCCGAGCATTATTATGTTATAAGTTTTATAAACAATACTGTAATCACGACTTTTTATACCCGAGTGGAGCGAGTGTCTAGGTATAAAAACGAGTGATTAAAGGAGCTTATAAAATGAGTTACATCCTATACTTTTTCTACGATCGCAAATTGAGACAATGTAGGTACAGCACGTTATTGTTTATTTTGAACTTATGAACATCATGTTAGTTGCAATGACAAAAACACAAATGTCAAATGTCAAAAACTAACTTCACTCCGTGACTAATACAGCGTTGCCGACTTCAGTCTGCGGCTAATGATCTCATTAGCCATGGGTTGTGAAGGTGTCATTAAAAGACAACTTAGCGTCATGCGTATAAGTAAGTACGTAAAATGACATTTTAGTTACGATAGTAGAAAAACTACATTTCGACGTGCGTACAGTATTTTTTGCAATACCTGAGGCAGGAAGAGAAAAATACTGCACACACCTATTGCTAAAAATCTCATTCATAACCACATAACGTACGTAACATAACAAACTTTAAGAGCTTATTCGCAACCACTTTACGTACGTAACGTAACAAACTTTAACAATAGTCAACAATTATTCATGGCAGCTTCCGACTTTTCTAGCTATTGTTGACGATTGTTAAACTCTTGTTATGTCACGTACGTAAAGTGGTTTTGAAGGTTTAACAATCGTTATCAACTGCCAGAAACGTCAGAAGTTGTCATGAATAATTGCTACAGTGTGATTCAAAAGTTTTGTAATTAGGGTTGGCTATGGAAACAAAAGATTCGAAAAACGTTTGTCCAAAATTAATCGCACAGTCCCCAAAGAAAATCACTGAATTAAAATGACAGATGTGAATTTTTTGAATTTATTTCTTTTGCATCTATTATTGCGATTTATTTCGAAAAAGTGTGAACCTCTCGGCTTCCAGTATCAAATTTGGCGCCTTTCAGTGAGCACTCTCCGGTTGACAGCAAACAACAAAGTTCTGGCAAAGTTAGGTTATGTTTGGTAAATGCCCATGAAAGTTTTAAAAAGCTTTTATTTCTTCATAATGCTTGAATTTGTGAGCAAGGATCTTGAAGAGCTCGTTAAAACAGCCTTGGTCCTCGGAGAAGTCCCTGATGTGGTTAAATCCAGTCGAAAGGTAATTTGCTTATTAAAATCGACCTGCTAATTTGGAAACTTTTTCAGAAACAAATAATGGAGACTCCAACTAGCCTGATTCTCTGTTCTTTTATGAATTTGCTTTCACAACCCTTAGCAGAAATAAAAAACAGCTGACTTCGTGTGCAACGAAAATAATGAACCCGGGAAGTTGCAAATGTAAATAACAATAAAAAACAGAATGAATCCGGGAAGTTACAAATGTGAATCACAATAAAAAACAGCTGACTTTATGTGCAACGAAAATAATGAATCCGGGAAGTTACAAATGTGAATAACAAGATTTGGATTAGGCAGTTTTTCAAACCAATTAAAATGACATACAGATGATCCTGACTTGGCCCCCTGCCTTAAGATATCCAGAACTTCAGCACAAAAGTAGTGAAGTGGAAGATCGATCAAGTTGTTTTTTAATTTTCAAATACACCAATATTTGTGGGGGTAGTAATTTTTGTTCACTATCTCAAAATCGGGAACACCTGTTTCTAAATAGTTTTGTTTCCACCGTGTGTGTTTGTAATTGAAAATAAAGCCATTTAATTAACTTGTTTTAGTGAATTTACTAGTCGATTTATAAAACAAAAAATAGGTAAGTGTTAATTTTAAATCTGTGTAAATTGGACATTACACTGCTCCATTGGTGCTCTTTTTTTTTAAATCACCATAACATCTCGGAGTCCAAGATAAATGTCCGATGGATATTGAAGGCAGCGCACTTGCTTCAAGAAATTGTTGCGATCCATATTTATTGTATAGCATTTGTTTCTGAAACGGTTTCCAAATGAGCGGGTTGCATTAATAAGCTAATTATTACCTTTTTACGATTTTTTTATTTAACTAAGGACAAAAAACCTATTCTTGACGAGTGCTTCAAGGTCCTTGCTCAAACATCCAAGCTTTATGAAGAAATGAAAGCTTTTTCTTTTTATACTTTCATGGACCAAGACCAAACATAACCTAACTTTGCCACAGTTTTGTTGTTTGCTGCCAATCGAAGAGCTCACTGAAGGGCGCCAAATTTGATACCGGAAGCGTAGAGGTTCACATTTTTTCGAAATAATTCGCAATAATAAATACAAAAGAAGTAAATTAAAAAAATTCTCATCTGTCATTTTAGTTTAGTGATTTTCTTTGGGGACTGTGCGATTAATTTTGGACAAACGTTTTTCGAATCTTTTGTTTCCATAGCCAACCCTAATTACAAAACTTTTGAATCACACTGTACAAATTGTACAATAAGTTTGTAATATTACGTGCGTTACGTGGTCGTGAATAAGTTCTTAAGGCGCCCACACACGTTCGGTTTTGCATCAGTCCCGGGGAATGTCGTTACAAACGTCAAAATTGAACGACTACAGCGCCGAGTGATGCCGTTTCATTCTGTAAGTGATCGAAAGGCCCCAATAAAGGTTTCATTTTTCGTCAATCCGGAAACAATCCGTGATTGATGAAAAACCTGACCATGTGTAGGCGCCTTTAAAGGGTGTCAAATATGGCCGTCATAACGTTTGCTTATGAAATTAATGTCTGATTAAACTGGGAAATGGCATAATTCGGGACTACAAGAAGATCGATTTCTGGTCTTAATTTACCTATTATTAACAAATCGAATAAAAGGTTCACAATTTAAAATGTCTACCATTTCCGAATTCGTCCAGGGTAAAGGTATATTATAAAAAAAATTCCTTTGCTTTGGACAACTCCAACACGTTCACTTATCTCCCGGTGCCTCCACCATTTTTGTACTCATAATTATTAATTATTCTGGTTCAAACTTAAAATTCGTTTTATAATGTTGTGGCAATAAATGTGGTAATAAACCACCACTTGCTGATCAGACAACTGCATCTATCTAAGAACACTTACTTGAATGGCAGTGAAGAATGGGAAATACACGTCGGCAGTCTCGTCGATTTTTCCATTCCTCGTCGTGACCTCTACATAAACAAACTGACGTCCCAACAGAGCAGCGATGAAGTAGACGTAAAGCGCCAAAGACACTACCTGGAAAAAATTCCAGTTAATATTTGCATAATGAATTACTCTCGATTGGTTTCCACTGAACGAATTTGCGTCAAGCTTTAGAACAATGCTGGAGTGGGTTTCTACATTTTTTTCACCCACGATAATTAGTGTAGAAAGATCATCGGGTGATCGCGACAGGAAGTAGGAATTCACCGTATTCATGGTCAGCGACATTAAAATTGCAATATGGTCTGCCGAATATTCAATCAGTCATTAAGATTGGTTTTATTCCAGCTCATGCAGTTGGTACACTCAAGGTGAACCCGTGATTACACACTTTTCGAAAACCGGTCCCTGTCTCGACCAAGCATTAATGTCACCATATTTTTACAATTTAGAGGAAATGAAACGGGATATTTTGCAACAGGCCAAAACATTAATCAATTTATTTTGTCTTAATCCTACTTTTTGCTGTCCAAATTCCACTAAACTAATTTACATATCGGACTAATAAGACAGGTTCAAATTCCCTCTTTCGTAACAGGTACAATTATGTATGCACGAAGAAGTATTATTTAATTGCTCACTGCCAAGGTTAGTATAGACGATTAAAAATTACCTGTGTGTATACAAGCGGGACACAAACGGTGTCATAACCAATCAAAGATCCGAGCCTCCTTCTAATTTCCGACAATTCCGTAAGGATCGTTTGTACCAACTGATCGCTTTTGATCAGATTCTCCTTCCTGGCCCTGTTAATGATGTTGGTGGCCCAAACCAGTGGCATCCAATATTTTGACATTGGCGTTTTAGTATCCATCAACTCGAAAACTTTTTTCTCACTTTCCAGCATAAGTCCTGAAAAAATATGGAATTAATACGCGGTGAAATTCCGGAGATGGATTTAGCGCCGCATTGTTCAGATGGTCGGCGCCTTTTGCAACCGATTTAATTGGCTACTACTTTCCAGTAGTAATAACTAGGTGGTATAATTTAAGCAATTTGCTTTCTATGTGTTGCAAAATCCGGGCAATAAAACTAAAGTGATTTGTTTTTGTTTCTTCAGGTGATGGTCGAAATTTATAGATCAAGAAGAGTCGAAGGATATTTCAAGTTATTGAAATTCCACTTTTCGACGATGAGCATAAAATAAACTTTCGGTTGTTGAATATTGCACAATAATTATTCATGAAGCAAAATTATTTAATAATAACGCTAAGTACCGATACGCTATCACTTTTGTGTTACAGACGTAGACACGTGTAGCACGCCACAACGTGTTTTTTCCGACATGGTCCACGTTGTCGCTTCATTGTTTACATCTAAGCTATCGCTGTAAATCGGGGTTACATTTTCGCTTTCTGGAAACCTCTGGCGGATATGGTATTACAAGTAGTATGTATAGGCGTTCCTACATAATTACATAGTAATCAAATCTAAAATTAACATCATGGATGTGCGAATGTGCCTACTTTCTTAATGCGGAAAACAAAAGCAAAAATGGGATTGACGTTGGCTATAAATACTTTTCCCAGGATACGCACGTTTAACTTATATATGTGAAGCATTTCCATGGTAATTAACGTCGGGTTACTTTATTTGGTTCAATCTGCATGGAGAATTATTGGCTTCTTCATCTTCCCACAAGTCGGAATTCTTGAGGCTAAACCGCTAATTTATACATCGGGTAATTATGGCAACTGACTGAGTGCATAATTCATTCTTGCAATCGGTGTAATTAAGTTGTTATTTTTTTTATCTCATCAATAGTCAAATACATAGCCATAAAATGAATAAAACAAACGTAGATTCCTGTGGGCTTGAAATTATTAAAATCAAGATCCATTACCTTCATTGACAGAGGGCCTTTTTCACTGGTAAAAAAGACAACTTCTAGAGACTTAAGATTACAATAATTTTGCATCAGTGGGAATGGGAAACACAATCTATCATTTCGGTGGCTTATTCAATTTATAAATTCGTGTTATTTTTGTTTCGCGGAAAATGAGAGAATTGGTTTTCAAAGAAACGATCTTAGCCAACTTCACATGAAATCGATCAAGGCCTACAATATTTAACATGATTTTGAATTTTATCGATGATCATTTTCGTAAATTGTTGCCTGTTTCATCTTCTATAAAATATTTGCATTCCATAGATCTGTGCTCTCTTCAAATTCTCCTAAAAATTGTCCTGTACCGCCTGTACGTAAAGATAAAAAAATTAAAGATCCCAATAAATGATACCAGCCACTCCAGTCAAGAAGGTACCAAAAACGATGAAATCTTTACCAAGTAGGATATGGTTTCCGGATACAGCTGGTAATCTTTCTAAATAATGCTCGTTAAAACCGGAAACCAGCCTATTCAATGTTTTCAATATTAAAATGGGAACATCCTGTTAACTGACTTTCTCAATGGATTTGCTACACACGTCAATAATGATTTACCCAGAACCGAAATCATCCAACCAAATTAAACTAAACATGACGTAATTTGCACTATAGCATTAAACAAAATAATTGTCAATTAAACCAACTATTAGCAAATTGATCACAGGATTCTTACCTGAATCTACCATGTGCTGCCAAGTAGGAAACCTTTTTCTCACCCTCAAGGATACCCTTTGTAGAGTAACGACGTAAGCTAACACCGCATATCTAACTATATTTCTTCTCATCAGTCTTTGTCTTTCGTCCTGGAAACAGTAAATAAAATTAATAAAAAATAGGGCGTGATAAGAAGTGTGGTATCATAAATTTGTCAGTTAGTAGTGACTCAACACTGTTTGAATAATAACAATTTTCAGCAAATAAAATGAATAGTGAATGGGTTTTTCCCATTCGAGTCTGGCAGGACTTGCAGCAGCAATTTATTTAGCTGTCGGTATCGTCATTAAACAATAATCAAAAAAGACTGCAACCACTTAAGAAAGCTACAACCTTTCACTGTGGATGTTGCAATTTTCTTACAATATGCATAACTGATCATTGATCACTAATCAATAATCATGGGATCAACACTAGATGATGCATGGATTTTAATATATTTGCATCAGCGATTATGCAATTAAAATTCTTGGCCTATTGAATATTATCCGTACTTACCCCACCTGGAATGCCCGCATTCAAGAAGAGGGCAAGAGTGTCAGGCCACGGGAGCAGTCTATATTGTTCCCACCACCTCTTCACAACCAATGAAACGTAAAAACCTAATACGAACGACATTGGTATTGTCTCACTTTGTTGACTGAAATACTGTCGAATTTTTTCGAACACCCTGCAAGAACAAAAAATGTTATTAAATGACTAATGGATTTGTAGGAGGTGTAATTACGCAACAAAAGAAAAGAAAGATAATAATTGTTGCATTTAGAAAAATAAACTCAATTTTACCACCTACCTCTGCTGGTGTTCGTTTAAACCGAACCTATACAATAGATTTATTGAATAATATAAAAATAAATAGGCTACGAGTTCCCTCCATATTAGTTTATACACACTGCCCCTCCATCTGCAACAAAGAAAATTAAACCAATTAATCGTAGGTATTCAAAGTACAAAATGTTTTTTGGATTTGAATTAACAATTTTGTGGAGAAAGTCTGCATTAAGTCACACTCCAGACGAAGAATGTGTCTGAAAATCATTGATCTAAATCGGCGCAAGGATATGAATTTTGATTGCAAATGCGAGTGACCGGGAGGCTAAATTACGGCACGTGTATTACCACTTCAATGTTAATTTTGTTAAAATTACGTGCTGCGTGCTGGCAAGTTGCTACAAAATGGAAACGTAAGGTTTCATGTACATTACTTGGAAACTATCCCGGCGCCTCCACCATTTTTATTTTAACCACGTTACGATAATGAGTATTAAGACGAATGGATGTTGGCTATGGTCTCGATTTCTGCTCTTTATTCAATTATTAAGATGGTTCGTGAGCACAATACAAGAAACGAGTATGCAAGGAAATTATACCGGGTGAGTCAAACGGGGCGAGCCACCCTACATAATTTCCTTCGTTTTCAATCGATCCGAACCATTTTTGGTGACGTGATATGACTGCATCTGAACTACATTTCGACAGCATCGGTGATCCCAAAGTGTTTTTATTTCATTTGCTAACTTCATGTTGCTTTCTTATTTTAAATGGCACCCTGTATATTTGTGTATTGTACCCAGTAGTATTTTTAATTCTCTTTACAACGGTGGCAACGCAACGGTGTAATAAAATCATACTCACATATTAAATTTAGAGAAAAT
The DNA here is from genome assembly GCA_963924575.1 of Pycnomerus fuliginosus. Classification (NCBI taxonomy): domain Eukaryota; kingdom Metazoa; phylum Arthropoda; class Insecta; order Coleoptera; family Zopheridae; genus Pycnomerus; species Pycnomerus fuliginosus. Next base: position 20,607,061 of record OZ004618.1, on the reverse strand, counting down.
GTATATTGAATGTTAAGGTTGACAACGTCAGAAACCATTTGTCACTTTACGCTATTCAATCTGAAATTTTTAGGTTTTTGACAAAAGGGCTCAAGGTGTGAATACATTAAAAAAAAAGGATATGTAGGCCTTTCGTACGGAAATGTGAAAAATAGGGGTTTATAATTAAAATTTCAAAGTTGATGTGCCAAAAAGACAGTAAATATTTACCGATCTTCACCAAAAGCTGTCCAGCCCATCAGAGGCCGCCACTGTGCTTTTTGTCCAAACAGACAAATCGGTTCGATAGTTTCGGCGGAAACGAAGATCTGCCTTTATCTCGATTTTCAATTTTGGACCGATTGCAGTAACCTCCCTTTTTTAGTTTTTAAGGGGGAGGTTAAAAATTGTTCCAATAAAAGTTGAAATGTCTTCAAACTCTGTTTCCAAAAATGCATTCATACTTAATGCCCTTTTGACACAAAATTCAAAAATTCGAAATTTAGGAGGAACATTAATTAACGCGCCACAACCCAAACTACTGGACCGACTGAAATTTGGTAGGTATAGATTCTATAACCCTTCAAAGAGCTGACTTGATTTTGGTGGCAATCGGCGAATGGCAAGTGCCTTTTTGGCATATCAACTTTGACATTTGAATGACAAACTCCCGTTTTCTTTATCAACACATGAAAGGTCTTCAAGTTGTGTTTCCAAAAATGTATTCAAACTTAGTGCCTTTTTGGCAAAATACCGTAAAATTTAAAAAAAAACTACTGGATCGATTTGACTGAAATTTGGTAGGCAGAGATACCAGTACCCGCCTAAGAACTGTTTTAATTTTGGTGGCAATCGACCAACGGCAAGTGCCATTCTGGCATATCAACTTTGAAGTTTGAATAATAAACTCGAAATTTTCTTTACTAGCACAAATGTTGTTTCCCAAAATGTATTCGAGCTTTAAGGTTGGTGGAGTAAAATTTAGATATATAGCAAGTAGGAAAATTTAATAAATTTTGGTGGCAATCGGCCAATTACAAGTGCCTTTTTGGCATATCATCTATGAAATTTGAAAGATGACCACCATTGGTCTTCAAATTCTGTTTCCAAAAATACAATCAAACTTGCCATTTTGGTAATAAAAATAAATAAAAATGTTGAAAAACTCCCGAAACACTTTGAGACTGGATTGAAATTTATAGGTGATTGGGGATTGGAGGTTCCTGCCGCTCCCTTAGATGCCCATTTTTTTTAATGGCGCATGTTAACCGAGAAAGCCCCATAAGTAAATGATCGATTTCAAGAATTCAAGCGACGCCCAATGATAAGGCTTGTAATAAAATGTTTTTAACATCGCTCATTGAATTGAATGCTGCATGAATGTCAATTAGGACCTCTCCTTCAGAGAACTTATGAACATGACGACAATAACCAACGCGCGAATATTTTATGGCCGGCATACTGAAAACATTTCGTCTAAATTTTTCCCTTTCAGTGTCACACTCAAGGCCATTTCATGCTTTCTTTAATCAGGGTACCGCTATCTCGAATTCCACCGACATTTGATGAAATGATAACTGTGATTTCTGTTAATAATTTGACAGCCTTGCTACAAAATCTGACCCACTTGAGTTACATAACTATTAAAAACACTTCTACAATTAGATGCAAAATGCGAATTATAGTTATTTGAGAATCGTGATTTTCGTGCAAGAAAATTATGTGTTTATTGTTGAAGTTCAAACTTCAAAGCGGACATCTTTGATTAATTTTACGAAAACAGGTGTGCAGCAAGAAATTAATAATACTTAAGTCGAAGAGAAATGTTACTTGCAAAATAATGAAGGTTGGTATTGTTTTAATGCATCATTAACCGCTGGTGATAATGACAATGAGTCATTATAATTATAATGTTTCGTGGACGCTATTATCTGTTTAAAAGAGAATTGCGTTTATCCAACACTTTATCAGGTTTCAATAAACAATTAGGAATTAGGTAAGTAAGTAGGGTGACAAAAATGTACCTAATCAACATGGACTTTTTGAAAAATGTCACACGATGTCTAGACGTATTCTCTTACTGACGAATTCAATTGTTTTCACAAGTTATGGGAGATTGAAATGGTCGGCGTCGGTTTTTGCAAATGTTTTTCTTCTAAGTTTAGTCCGATTTTACAAATTACTCATACCAATTTTCAAATACTGACGATCTGTCAAAAAGAGTCCAAGCTGGATAAATTTTTGAAAAAAAAAAGACTGCCGTCGCTTAAAATTTAGAAGGCCTAGAAAATTAATAAATTTTCGTCAGAAAGATATTACTTTTTTTAATAATCGCGAATTTCAGTTTTTTCGGGATAACTCAGTAACGAATCAAGGTAAAGCAGAATTCTTTACAGATTCTTAATTACCGTAAAAAAGCGCAACTTTTCTCTAATTTAACCAACTCTCCAGCTGTTATAGTTTCCGAGATCCTAATAGTGAGACAATGAAATTGGCAACACCCTGTATCTTATAGTTTTTGAGTAAATTGAAATAAATTGATTATAACTCTTGGAGTCACTTAAACTCAAATCGTTACTCTTTTGGCACAATGAGCGAGAAAGAATAAGGTATTCTTGTTCGAAATATAAATATAAGGCATCGTTTTCGAATAAAATGGTTCTAAATGGTTTAAAAGAGGACGAACATTGTGGAGAAAAGATTTTATTTTATTTATGAAATTACTACTAACCAGCTTGGCAGCTTATTATGGAACAACAAACCAGAACGGAAGCGGCTGGAACCTCCCCATCATCCCCATCGTCTTTAAAGTGGCTTGTGGTTTATTTGAAAAAGACACTAACTTGGAATACATTTATGAAAGCACAATTAGAATACATTTTATGTGCTGAAAAAGAAAAAAAATTGAAAGTTGATGTGCCACCAAAATCAGATTAACTCTTCGACAAGCAATGGCATCTGTTCCTATACCAAATATCACCTAAATCGAATCGCACAAGTAGTTTGGGTTGTACCCAACGCATTATTTAATGTTCCTTCTAAATTGCGAATTTTTGGATCTTTTGTCAGAAAGGCATTTTTGTAAACAGGTACTTATCATTCAAATCTAACCCCTTTGCCAAAATTTCGTGAAAAATGCGGCTGGGGAGGCTACTATTGGGATCTCGGAAAATATAAGGGTTAGAAGATCAGTTAAATTAGATAGAAGTTGCTCTATTTTGAGGTAATTAAGAACCTGTAAAGAATTCTTGGATATGTTGAATCGTTCCTGAGTTATTCCGAAAAAATTGAAAATCGCGATTTTAAAGAAAAATTAATAACTTCCAGTTGATGCTATTTAACTGAAACTTGGATATTAATACCAATGAAATAGAAATAAGTGAAATCATCATTGCATTAAAAGGACTAAAGCAGGGTAAAGCAGCAGGAGTAGATGGCATCACAGCGGAGTTACTAAAGACCGATGAGGAGACTATAATTGAGATGTTATATACACTGCTAAATGAAATATGGATGCAAGAAAAAGTACCTATAGAATGGAAATCAGGCTTAGTAGTAAAAGTACCCAAGAAAGGCGACTTCACAAAATGTGAAAATTGGAGAGCGATAACGCTGCTAACTGTCGCAAGTAAGGTTCTGTCAAGGATAATCTTGAATAGAATAAAAACGGAAATAGACCAAGCACTTAGGCCAAATCAAGCTGGCTTCAGGGCAAAGAGATCTTGTACGGACCACATTGCGACGTTGAGGATTATTGTGGAACAATCAGTGGAACTAGGTAACAAAGTATATATTAACTTTCTGGATTTTGAACGAGCGTTCGATAGTGTGCACAAGGACGCAATGTGGAAGATATTAAAGAAGTATGGAATTCCAACGAAGATAATTAATATTATTAAAGAACTCTATGAAGGGTACGGCATAAAGATCTTACATAATGGAACCGTGTCAGAGAGCACCCAAACTAATGTAGGGGTTAGACAAGGATGTGTATTGTCACCGACATTGTTCCTACTCATAGTCGACTATGTCATGCGACGAGCGACAAAAACGAAAACAGGTCTACAATGGAACGTATTTGAACAGTTGCATGATCTAGACTTTGCAGACGACATATGTCTCCTCTCCCAATCTAGAGAACATATGATGGAGAAGACGAAAAAAGTAGAAACAGAAGCTAGGGCGTTAGGTTTAAATGTTAACAGAAGAAAAACTAAAGTTATGACCATAAATGCTGCCAATGCCAATATAACCATCGGCGGAGAAGTAGTTGAGGATGTAGACAAGTTCTGTTATTTAGGTAGCATGATTGACAAAAACGGCGGCGTAGAAGAGGATATGTAACAACAAGAATTGGAAAAGCACACCAAGCGTTTCATAGTCTCAAAAATATTTGGAACAGCAATGACATCAGCAGGCATACCAAATTGCGAATATTCAACACAAACGTGAAAAGCATTCTCCTCTATGGCGCAGAAACTTGGAAAACAACTAAGAAAATAATAAACAAGATTCAAGTTTTTATTAACAGATGTTTGCGGAAAATTTTACGAATATTTTGGCCAAACAGAATAACAAACAGAGAACTTTGGAACACAACTAAACAAGAACCAATCCACATAACCATCAAAAGGAAGAGATGGAAGTGGATCGGGCATACTCTAAGAAAAGACGAAGACGACATTGCAAGACAAAGCCTGGAGTGGAATCCCGATGGAAAAAGGAAAAAAGGACGTCCAATCGAAACTTGGAGAAGAACGGTCCTTAAAGAAATGGAGCAAGAAAACAAATCCTGGGGAGAGATAAAAAAACTGGCTAAGGATCGAACAAAATGGAGAAGACATGTGGATGCCCTATGTTCCAATGGGAACGAAGAGGATCAATAATAATAATAAAGAATTCTTGGATATGTTGAATCGTTCCTGAGTTATTCCGAAAAAATTGAAAATCGCGATTTTAAAGAAAAATTTATAACTTCCAGTTGATGCTATTTAACTGAAACTTGGAAGTTTTATATTTTTGACATCTGTTAATTCAACGGCATTGACAAGATTTTTCTAGGCTTTCTAGATCTTGAGTAACGAACGACAGTTAACTTTTCTTTTTCTTATGGCCGCCATATTGGATTTTAACACCACTAGGCAGACAAAAAAATCAGCTTTCCAAAAATGTAACCAATAATTAAATATTTTTTATCACTTCCGGTTTTACCGGAACTGTTTTGGGAACAACAATTAGTAAGTAAAATTTTTAATCTGACGATACCACATTTTGAGTATTTTTAAGGATTTTTTTGTTTTAATTGCATCCTATGTTCCGATTATCGTATATAATTTATTAAGTGGTTGTTTTGATTTTCGGAAATCTCGACTGACATGTTGAGTTCCTCTATTGCGGCGGAAATCACCGCGAGTCGAAGACGAGCGGTTGATTTCCTAGCAGCAATAAAGAAACGAAACCTTCAGGAGAGATTTCCAAAGAAAATCAAAACACCACGAAATAAATTCAGCCAGAAAATCGCAATTTTATGGCGCGCTCCAAAATTTATTGAATAATATCAAGATATTCGTGGCAGTTGTAACTATAGAAATTGCAAAATAAACAAAATAGTTGAAAAATTGCAAAAATATTTTTGGCTGTGCTGTCAACTCAGGTAAACTTTAATTGAATCATTTTAGATTTTATAATTTTGCATCTGCTAGGTTATTTAAGAAAAATGGTTGCTAAACGTCCCAAGCATGTTACGACGGACTGGCTGGATGCTTGATCACTCAAATCATGGTATAAAAACTGCCTAGTAGGGCAAAATGAAATGGGCAAATGGATGAAATCAGCAGCTAAGGCCATAGGTATCGACACAAATTCAGTCAAGATAACTAGCCATTCACTCAGATCAACGGCAGTGTCCCAATTAGCAAGAAAAGGAGTAGGGAAAATCCAATTAATAAAAATGAGTGGACATTCCAGTATAACATCCCTGAAACCATATCTCTAGCTCGACATAAAGGAATGGTGCTAAAGCTACGAGGAGAACAAGAAAGAACTGATGATGCAGATGAAGCTGGAGCAGGATCAAAACATGAAATGAAAAACATTACAAGCGAATCGATAGTTGAAGAATTGTTGTTTGTCACTACAGCTTCTTCCCCGTCGCAGAAACGACATAATCAACAAATTTATAATAACTGTGTGTTTCACTGCAATTCAATGAACATGTAATTCAATTTTCATTTTCTTTGTTGATGTGGAGTTGTTTTAACACTAATAAATAATTAAAACACTATAGGTGGTTTTTGGAAATCAGCACGAGAGTGATTTCCGAAAATCAGCAGGAGTGATTTCCGGAAATCAGCACATGTGCATGATTTCCAGTTTAATCAAAATTTTATTGGCTGATACGTTAAAAATTCTAAAAAGCGATTGGTTCATATTTATAAAATGCGATTTTCATGTTAATTACGTACTAAAACCCTAAATCTGATTGTATCAATGCAACCACAAGAAAACTTGCTGTTTATGCTGGCCAGTGCGCCACTATGGTTGTATTTGAAACTAATGAGTTATTGCCCCAAAACCATAACAATTAATTTTAAATTTTGCTAGGCTAAACGTCCCCAAACCTTATTTTTATAAAATTCCCTAATGTCAATGAAATGGTGGGGGGGGGGGACAGAGATAATTTATAATTTTTATTGAAAAGATTTTTAACGTCTTCAAAATGGTCAAAATATGGTATAATTAGATACAGAATTAGTGTAGTCTGTCGGTGAACAAATATTATTATTATTTAGATTCCCGTTTAAAAATTTTGACCGCAAGGCAGTTCCGGTGAAACTGGAGGTTATAAAAATTATATAATTGGTGCAAATAACAGCATTTGTTACCTATTCTGCGCCCACCAAATTTAATTCAAATCGATTCATATAAATAAAGAAAAAAATGTGACCGCCTTATTTCGTTTACACCCGTTATAAACACACAAATTTTAAGGACCAATTTGCTGCTCGACACAGAAAGGTCTGATCCCATTCAAGTTTGAGCAGATTAACGGGAGCTTCCGCCTCAATGATACGAATTGCTTAACATCTAATTATTCTTAAATTACAGGCACAAAACAAGGTCAATATTTACAATACATATTAAGTTGCGCTGTTTACATAAGTGATGATGATGAATGATGATAAAATATGTACCTAGAAGATGTAAAATATAATAGAAATTAGCAAATTATTAGTTAATTCGTTTTAAAAACAATTTTATTCCCTCTCAAGTGTTCGTGTTCTCCACCTGGAAAGAGAAAGTAAGAATTTGGAATACCAACTTGTCTTAAATTTAAAAAACTGAATGAAAATGAATGTAAAAAGTGAATGAAAAATTATCAATGTCGAAATTCATGAATATTTATCGCTTTACTGATGGAGGAACATCACCGAACTTTTCGACAACAAAAACCAAGAACTATTTTATTAATGGAAAGTAATAATAATTTTTTAATAAATAAGCGGCAGTTGCAGTGAATCATAATATTACCGTTAAATAAATAAAGTTAATATAAATAAGTGACAAAATGTGCTAAAAATTGTAATTACAGTTCTAATATTAATTATATTGAATGAATATTCGTCGGAAAGATAAAACGACCTCCTTGCTATATCAATAATTATACTTGTTGTGATTTTTTGGTACAAGGTTGCAGGATACGCAAAATTCGGGTCAGATAGATGATCCTGCAATTTTGCAAGTAATTTCACCCAACGGCTATGCCGAAATTAAATCTCTTCTGTGGGAGGAATCCTACTTTTAATAACGTGGAAGAAAGTTTCAACTGTAAATTTAACCTTGCCTTTGGCAAACCAGCGTTTTTTCAGAGGTTGCATCTCATCTCATGGGATTATTGCAGTGCAATTAAAACGATACCTTAGTCGCAACCTTGCTAAATGGTTGAAAGGGAAACATTTGCAATTATCTGGTCGTTAAACGCAAGGTTCGAGGGGTTCTTTTTATGATGCAAGTTTCAGAAACGAACTTTATGTCACTGGGAAAAAATTCAGGAACTTTGAAAATGGATAAAGACTAATAATTAATAATTCAAAGGTGCGGCATTTCGACGAAAGGTCGCAGTATTGTAATTTGCTTAAGTGGAGGATTAATATATCTTATAATATTAACGAATTAAATTTTCCCTACTTTGATCAATTAGGTACTGCTAACAAGTCATTATTTGTGATATAACGAATTACCTTTCTCCGCACGGTAAAATATTGTAATAACGGTAATAAGACTATTGTTATGCATTCACTTGTAAAAAATGTCAGTTTCAATGACGGTTTCATTAAAATTAAAAAGTATTAATGTACCTATATGTATATGTATAATAAAACTATTAAAAAATGAAACAATGTGAGACTAATAATTACTGCCACTCTGTATTTTAATAAATGTGAAACCTCGAAACAATTGTGATCTTAGATAAACTGAAATGAATACAAAATTTACTTACTTTAATTATGCAATATATAAATAATTATTCTTAGGCTAGTGACAGAAAAACATCATAATACAAGGTATGCAACACGAGGAGTATTTCTGGATTTGAATGAGAAGAGTGTATTCTCATTGAAGGTTGAGGGGAATAAACAAATTAGAATGCCCTCTTCTCACCCAACGCGGAGGAAAAAGACGCGTGCTGCCTGCACGCGGCGTGTTGTACGCTCGTCTATAACTGGCCTTAATTACAGGTCACGTCATATCTTTCCCCGAAGCAACTTATCACCTGGTGCACTGAATTTAAGCTGCAAGGTTAATGACTTCTTGTAATTCTGGAGCCTGATGACTTCTAAAAAAATTACTAATAGATCTTTTAATTTCTACTTTAGGGCACTCGGGGCGCTGGGAACGGCTATATTATTGGTCACTTATCCTTGGACGTCTTTGGTCATTAACTACATAGCTCAACTATAAGGAAAATGCTTACAAACACAATGTATTCTCCATTTTTAAATGCCAGGGTATATTCTCTAATTTTAATGCTTTCCGCTAAAATTCGACAGGCACAGGACCATTGACTGATTTCGTTTCCTTGGTAGCACTGCTATTAAATCTTATTTACGCGTTAAAAATCGTAGCGTGCCGTTAAATGGGCAATATGCGAGCTGTGATTGGTTTTGTATTTTTGGTGTTATAGCAACGTCAAAGCAAAGGCGTTAAAACAGTATATTTTCAGCAACTCCTACTTGAGATGCCTTTAATTAATCAACGTTTAAAACCAGCTCAAATACGATTTAACGGTATAGTCCTACCAAGGAAACGAAAAAATTGGCCACGGATAGGGTTTTCAATCCCGGACCGGGATTGGCCCCACGGGATTTTCGGGATTACAACATTTCAATCCCGGGATTTTCGGGATCCCGGGATTAGATTACGAATTATAAAAATTCATCCGCAATATACTTTATTTTAGATTTAGTTTGGATAAATATCTATTATCTATTTATATTGCATGAAAAAAAGGATGAAAAGTGATAAACAAAGTAATATTAAAAAAAAGGAAGTAAACCTATTTTCGAGTTGCCTTCTCCTGGAAAAAGGACCTTAAAAACGAAAATGTGTCCAAAGTGTCGTCCCCCCGCCAGATCTAATTTTTGTGCACAGACTGCCAGCGTTCGAAAAAGCACGTTCCGAATCCACACTGCAAATTTTTCCCTAAAGTACCTCTATTTTCGAATAAGGTCATTTCCTTTTTGATAATAGACTCTAACTGAAGGAACTTGGCTTCCGTTAATAAATAAAAAAGAAATAATACTATAATGCTAGGTGCGTGTATTGCAGAAAGGCCGAAATTTGATACTAAATAAACACGCTAAAAGCTTGCAGCTGGTTTTGTGCTTGTTCATCTAATCCCGAAAATCCCGAAAATCTCGAAAATCCCGGTACTAAAATGGCGGGATTTTCGGAATCGAAAATTGTCCGGGATCCCGGGATCCCGGGATCGACGATCCCGGGATTGAAAACCCTAGCCACGGATGATGTCGAATTTTAGCAGAAACCTATTGTTTCATTTGCTTTTAGTTTAAGAAAAATCCACGTTTCTCATGACTATGATGTATAATTAGCAAAAATGAATATTATCCGTTTAATTGTTTACGTAACTGATAGTTATAGTCATTAATTCTCTAATTAAGCACGTATTGTTTACAAAATTCATCAAACTATTTATGGAAAAATGCATTTTGCGATAAATGCATCATTAGCAACAGGATCATTCACAAAACGATTTTAAAGATTCTACCTTCGATTAAGTAAAAAGAAAAAACTCGCCGGAAAGCGATGCATTTGAAGGTACGTGGATGTGTGTTAATGGAGCAATTTCCTTGCAAATTTTTCAATAGGATTGCGTTGCATTGTTTCCGAATCGAGTTCAAATTACAGTTACCGCAGGTCTTGTAAACTTGTAAAGTTAACAATGACGTATAGATATGCCACAACCCGTATGTTGTAAGCGAGGTTGTAAGCATGTAAGTACAAATGTCACATTCGTCATACCTGCATAACGTGGTAATAATTCTTTCTTGATGTAACGTGACAATCGCCGATAATAATTAAAAGTTATGTGGTTTTATTGTTCTGTCTTGAATAATAAAAAACAAAAGAACGAAGCAGAAAATGAGAAGAAATGGATTTGTTCTGTAAGCATATACAGCTAGCGCCGATTTGCTACCAAAAAAGGTGTACCTACTTTTCTGCTGTAGGTACTTCCCTTCTCAAAATACTGTAATGGGCTTTTTATTTTTTTACGGAAAAGTGCAAAAACTGCACTTTTTTGACAACAGTGACATTACAGGGTCGTAGCTCCCGGTTTTGGGGGGGAGGGACAAAATTTGCCTACTCCAAGCAAATGAATTTCCAAGTGAAAAGTTAATTAATGGGGGGGCGAGCGGGGCGGTCGGTAGTCCTCTGTGAAAATTTTTGTTTGGAGTATCTATCATTAAATTCTGAGTCGGGCCGTATTTTTGAAAATTTCTAGTCTCCGATAGTTCTCCAGTTATAAGAGATTTAAGAGGACCCATCAGATTTCAGCTCTGAATCGGGAACATGAATGATTTTTTATTAAGTTGACTTTGCGATTTTCTTCAGTTTCTTCAGTCATTCGTGTACCCCTTTCATTGATAGTATCTTGTTACCTAGGAAGTACTGCATCTAAGATTAAATTACCTTACGAAACAATTCAGAGCTGAAATCTGATTGGTGCTCTTAAATATCTTATAACTGAAGAACTATTGATTCAGAATTTAATGCTGAATACCCCCATTAAACGGTGTTGTGAGCGCTCTGGGACACCCTGTATAATTTATTACAGCTTTCTGGTTGTGAGTCCCTAATGCCGATTGCACCGTAAATTTTGAGTGTTCCTTAGAGATAAGTGATCCTTAAAATCCCCGGAAACCATTGTTTCAACAAACGTATCTACGGAATTTAAACGTCACTTAGCTTGAAGGAACCTAAAGTACGGCGCAATCGGCCATAAGGCCCGATTTCATAATCAAAACCAAAGTGTCCTTTAAATATTTGTCTATCAATATTTCAAAACGACTGCTCAAATGGTTGACTGGTCAAATTTCCCTTTAAAGTCGACATTAACGGACCTTAACTTTTATTATGAAATCGCGCCTTTAAAGTGACAAGAATTTTTCCTATTGCTTCATGTTTGTCATTTCAGGGGTCGCTTGAGTTAATCAACTGCAGTGCAATCGACCACTCGTCTTCCAGTCTGCCAACTAGCACCTGGACGACATGCGACACCCGAAATTTGCAAAACGTTTGGCAGACACATTATTTGACATTGTCAAATTTGAGGATTGAAATTTATATTTCGCAGGTGAAAGAGCTTTTATAGATCTGGTTTCAACTGTAGCAGATTATGGCGCTTTCCATTTGCACAATTATAAAAGGAGTCCTCGGTGAGTACCTAATCTCAACAATTTTGATTGGTCAATATTCAAATAAACCAATAAAATTGCTGAGGTTGAGCGAGGCTGAGGCTTCTCAGACAAATAAATGTGTAAATGGAAAGCGCCTAATGAAATATTTGAACAGAATAATTTTATCGATTTCTTATTAGCTTTTCGAGTTGATTCTGAAGTCTCCTTTTTCTTTGGCAGTTATCGACCAAAATCTCGTAGGCAACACTAGGTATAAAAAGTCCTTACAGATAGAAATTGTTGTATACCTGGTGACAATGACCATGTACGCCCCAATAACTTTTTTAATTATTAAGATAACAATCTGAAAAAATTCACAGTGAACATGCTCACAGAAGATCATTTTTTGACATTTATTACACCTTTTTATCACTTCCGGTTACGCCGGAAATGGCTTTAATTTTGAATTTTTAAACAGGACACCCGGTAAATTTTTATATTTTTGGAATCTAGGGATCATCCTTGAGTGTTTTAGTGTCATTTTCGTGCGTTCTTTCTTGTTTTTGGCCAAAATTGGTTGTGGATCTACACCTTTTCCAATTGTATTTAAGAACCCAACAATTGTATTTGAGATTAATGAGTTTTATTTGAGAAATAATTGTAATTCAGAAATATAAATTAAATTTGAGAAAATAACAGTTGTAATTCAGAATTGCTATTTTTATTTGAGAAAACGTATGTTGTAATTAAGAATTAATCAATTATAATTGAGAAACTATCATTTGTAATTCAGAAAATATCACCTCTGCATTTTTTCCAATTCTATTTGAGAAACGGACACATTTATTCAAGAAAGTGCCATTTGTAATTAATATGAGTTAATTTGAGAATGTAATACATGTAATTCAGATTAATCAGTTATATTTAGGAAAGGAATAATTGTTATTCAGAATAGTCAATTGTATTTAAGAAATCTTCAATTGTAATTCAGAAAATTGTTTTCATTCTAAGTAGATACGTACCTACCTAAGAACCTACGTAGGTACATACCTACTTACCTTAAGAATGGTAGGTATCTGTTATAAATAACTTTTTCAGGTGGATATTTTTGAAAAAAAAACATTGAACGGGTTCTTGTTTTTTTTTGTTCCAGTTTAAAACGGAAACAGTGATGATAAATCCTTGGTATATGTATTTGTTTTCCAAGCATAAATCCCTGAAATTTTCTGAATTACAATTAATTCTTTCTTAAATACAATTGACTATTCTCAATTACAATTACGGCTTCCTTAAATGTACCTAATTGATGATCTGAAATACACCTTCCTTCTACATTCTCAAATACAAATGACTGTTTCTGAATTACAATTGATGCTTTCTTAAATACAATTTGTTATTCTTAATTCCAATTATTTCTTTCTTGAATATAATTGATTAATCTGAATTACATCTACTACATTCTCAATTACATGTGGCAAATATCAAATACAAATTTCACATTCTCAAATAAATGTGACCGTTTCTCAAATACAATTGGAAAAGGTGTAGTGTCGCGATATACTTTTTTTGTCTTCTATGGACGTCAGTATTCTCATAAAATTAATGATATTTCGTTTCGGCTCATTTAAGCCTTATTCGGATGGCTTCAAAATATGGAAATACGTTTTTCGCGGATACCTAATTTTTTTCAAATGGTTCCATGCCGATACACCTGATCCATGAAAACAGATATTTTTTCCTGCGTGCAATGATAACCACCAACTTGGCATTTTTGTCCACAAAAAATGAGTACCACCACCCTCTTAGATCCACAACCAAGTTTCCCAATACAAAAGAAAAGGCTTTATAAAGTGACACTACAATACTCACAATAACTCCTAGATTCCAAAAATATAAAAATGTACCGGGTGTCCCATTAAAAAATTCAAAATTAAAGCCATTTCCGGCGTAACCGGAAGTGATAGAAAGTTCTAATGTATGTCAAAAGATGACGTTTGGTGCCTATTATCACCGATTTTTTTCAGATTTTTATCATAATAATTGAAAACGTTGTTTGAGCGTACATGGTCTCGTTATCACCTGGTATAATACAACAAATGGTCTCAATATTGCTGTCAATTTTTGTCACTTTAATGCAACGAGCAGGCATTGGGACGAAAATTTTCCAAAAACAACGTCTGCGAGTGTCAATCAAGTGACAAAAATTTCGAAGATATTGAGACCATGAGTTAGTTGTATGCGGCAAGACAATTCAACGACTTGGCGTTTCTCGTTTTTGACTGGCAATCACCACATGTACAAATTGCCATATTAATCACGCTGTGATTGGCTGAAACGGTTAATTCGTCACTTTTGATTAGTTTATAAAGTAAAAGTTGAGTTGTCGAGGAAATTATCTTTATTCCTACTCGTGACAAAAGAACCACTTTACTCACTTACCCTTAAATATGGTTATGCAGAAAGAGATATTATTCAAAAAATGGTAAACTTCGAACCATTCCCAATTGGCTGAAAATATTTGCTACACGATATACCTAGGTAATCAAAATTCAAAAATATCTAATATGACTTTCAATTCTAAAGCCAAGTAATTTGCATTTTTGTGGAACCTAATAATTATTGACTTTTCTTAACAAAACTTCAAAATAGTAAATTTAACGTTAAAATAATAGAATAGCTTAGTGATCAAGTTGGTAAATAATAAAGTCCGAATACTTGTAATTGTTTTACTTGATAATTGAATATGGATGTTAATGGTGAACATAATAGAATATTTGCTAATTACAATTTTTCAGGCTCGTCGTTTTCAATAATAGGTAGTCAACAAGATTGCGAAAAGACTTGATCAATAATATCAACAGGAAAATGTAAAATTTGGTAACAAGTAATTACCTAAAACACCCACTAATTGCACGTGACAGCATTATATTCGCATTTTTCGTAATTCCATTAGAACGTGCATTAGTTTACGATGTTTTTGTATGTACAAATAATGGTAGGTAATTGAGACAGTTGACGAATTAAGGTTATTGACTGGCAAATAGAACCTCAAGTGGTCTAACCCTCGGTCTAAACACAGACAAATAGGTATCGTATAGGTACCTACATTTTAACGTTTTTATTTACACACACCATTTACTTTGTTTACTGATTTAATGCAGCTTTCCAGTGACATTGAATGTGCAATATTCAAGAATAAGTGATCTTTAAAAGCCAAATTGTTCAAATTAATGAACCGTAGGAAATTTTATCGGCCCGAGTTTCTAATAACAGAATGCGATTATTTAGTTATTACGTAACTAAATTGCAAAAGTCATTTGCATATTTGCTTGCAAACACTAATTACACTAATCTAAACAAAATATGTATCGAATCATCACGTTTCGTCCATTTTCATTGATAGGAAATGTCGTGGTTGTTTTCATGCCTTGAAAGGACAACATGAGATAAAGCGCATTTTCAAAACACAACTTTATTATTATTAAAGCCTAATAATATTTATCAAAAGCTCGATAAAATTCTTCTATTGAAATATAGGTACTTACTGTTGATAAATTTTCAAAAGAAAAAACTAAGAAGCATAACGAAACTTTCTAAGTAAATTCTCAAACTTACATTCCCAAAACTTTCCAAAAGCAACCAAAAGTGCTTCCATTGGGGACTAGTCCTGTATATGTAACGGTCATTTTATCACATGGGGCTTAAAAGCCCGATTGCACACACCTCATACACACTTCACCTGACACCCAACTATGCGAGTAATAGACATCTGCAGGAGTATGACCATGGAGGTAGTAACTAGAACGTCACTCCACGACTAGAGAGGACAGACTGCTTTGGCTTCGATACTAAAGTTACAATCACTAAGCGGTGTAGGTGAGCACAGGTGGGTTAGCTAGTGGGGCGAAGCACTGATAGACATTGTTACGCTTGTGGTAAGCTCTAAAGAGCGTCTTTAACAATATTTGCTCGAAAATCGACAGGTTAATGACTTTATTATATTCAATAGTTATGGCATAGTTCAGCTAAATGTAATTTTTATTTTAATTTTAAAAAATGCAGCAGAGAAGCGGTTGGAACCTCCTCATCGCGTGGATCTTTGTATTCTGTATAGATAGTGGTCAATTCAACAGAACATTTTTTATGCTTTTCGTCTGTGACTAATTTCCATCTAATTTCGCAATTTTCTGACAAATACCGACATTACACATCGACCCATCACATTTGACAATATGTAAAAATGTTCCTTTTAAGGTTAATATTTTGCCACCTTTTTGACAATAAATGCAACTTTATGTTATACTGTCAGCCCGCTCTTTTAAGGAGAAATAAATAAATAAATAAATTTTCCACTGAAATGGCAGAAACTGTGAATACATTTTTAGAACCAAAATTTGATCGTCTTTCTAATGGCGACATAAAAAAAGCCTTGTATTTAAAATTTTAAATTGATATGCTTAGATGGCACTTCCCGTTTACCAAAGCTTCCAGGTCTTCAACCCAATCTCCATGTACTAAATTTCAGTCAAAGCGATCCAGTAGTTTGGGCTATAATGTGTTTTTAGTGTTATGAAAAAATTTCAATTTTTTTACCCAAAGGGCAGTAAATGCGAATGGATTTTGTCTTATTTAGAACAAGTATTTGAAGACCTTCCTGACAAACATTTTTTAAAAAAGTTGTTTAGTATGGTAAAATGGAAGTATATTTAAAATTGAAAATTGATGTGCCAAAACGGCACTTACCGTAGGTCGATTGCCTCCAAACATTTTTCAGCTCTTCGACGTATAATACAGTCTCCATGTACAAAATTTAGCCAAATTGGTCCAGAGGTTTCGGCTGTATCGTGTTTTTAAAGTACGTTAACAACCCCGAATATTTCAATTTTTGCCAAAAAGGCACTAAGAGTGAATATAAATTTAGAAGCAGAATTTGAAGGCCTTTCTTATGGTGACGTGAAAAATGGGGGTTTGCATTTAAAACTTAAAAGCTAATGTGCCAAAATGGCACTTCCGATTGCACGATTGGCTCCAAAAGCTTTTCAGATCTAAGTTGGGTTATTAGATGCCCGCGTACCAAATTTCAGCCAAATCGGTCCAGTAGTTTTGGCTGTGGCTTGTTTACAAACGTACGTGCGTACGAACATACACACATATTTTAAAAACCACTTTCTTGGTCTTATCTCGAATTCGTAAATTTTAGTGATTGCAGTAGTAAATTGTGATGGGGTTGGGGAGGTTAAAACTGAAAACGGCGGAATTTAATAAGCTAGAACAGATGCAAAAATCATTATTTATCCGTATAAAATTTGCAATGAAAGTGAAAGGTCACCACTCTTTCTTTATCCCCGCAAAAACTACTAAACATCTTTAACGAGGAAGAATAACCAGTCGTTCAATTTATTATTACTACCTACCATGAGGTAACAGATTTCGCTAATATAATAATGATTAAGATTTCGCTAATATAATAATAATTACGCTATTCTAATTTTAATTACTCCAGTTTCTAATTGATTTTTACTTAGGTACTTGATTTATTCGTATAAAATTAGAAATGGACCAATCACTCCGCCTCCTTGACATTTTCCAGAAGCACATTAATATGAATTCACAAAAGCAACATTTTTATTACAACAAACAATAAATAACAATAATCACGTTAAAACAATTTTTTTTTGAATGGCATCCATCGTAGAAACAGCCTTTTTAAATTCCTCCTGTTCTTTTGGTTCGAGTTTCATTGTGACAATATCTTGAACTCCTTCGACCCCCAACACGCAGGGAAGGGAGAGAAACACGTCCTGACATATTCCCATAAGGCCCTAATGAAGATGCTTTTTATAAAAATCACCAATAAATTACAGTGGCTATCTACAAAGCGGAGCATCTACTTTTACTTAGCTAAATAGTAGAATAATGCGTTTGAGTATAAAATCATAAATTAATTAAAATATAAGTCCATTTTGCACATCTGCCATGAGTTCCGCTGAATTGTGGAGTTGTGCGACTTCGTCTTCTTTCAACGGCTGGTTGACTATTTCCGTGACACCGTCTTTGCCTAAAACGGACGGCAAAGACAGGAAGACATCTTGAGGGATGCCGTGAAGGCCCTGCATATTAAGAAATCGTAAATCTTAAATTCAGGACACAGAAAATTAGTCACAAACTCACTAGACTAGTGCACTAATCAAGCTTGCAGGAAGGGTGTCAAATAAAAGTGAAAATGTTTAGGTTATTTATTACAATCACGAAATAAAAATAAATAACTTAATTCTATCATTGCTTAAATACCTACTTATCATAAAATAAATGCAAATAAAATTGGCTATACTAGGATTAAAAGCTGATGTCGCTTTGGACTTCGTCCATGATTTTGGCGGCTTTTTGTAATTTATAGCATTCCTCTTCGGTGAGCTTTTGCTGGACGATTTGAGAGACTCCGTTGTCCCCTAAAACAGCTGGTAAGGACAAATAAACGTCTTGCTCGACTCCATGGATGCCCTTTAAAGATAATCTTCATTATAACCACTCGTACAGGAAATGACGATCATGTGTTGCATTAGCAAAATTAGAGTGCAGACTTGTTCGTATAGAAGACTATAAAAACACGACACCGAAATTACTGGCTACTTACAATGTAAGAAACTAAATCATACAGCCTCTCGACAATTGCTTAAGATTATATAGTTCAATAGTTTCGACATGGCATTCTTGCAAGTTTATTGCGGCGACCTTGACTACATCCTTGAGTCTTTTAACGGGATATTCACATCTCTTGTCACTCGTTTTGATTGATACAAGAATGCCATGTTACAAAAATTAATTTTATGCCCAAGGTAGCTGAAGGAAAAGGAGACAGCAAACACCAATAAGCCATGCACAAGCTGCACAAAAATCTGTTTGCATAAAACGGTAAGTTTCGCAAAATCGAATAAAACAGTATATTTTCGTGAATTAATAATTGTTGCTCTGAAAGAATAAATAGTCCAGTTATTATAGAAAAAAATCCATATGAACTTCGGAAAAATTATCAGAGGGCTGAATTTTTGTACACACGTTCCCTTGATAGTCCTAAATGAAATGCTAAAAGTTCCCTAGATTCCGAGTTCGGCTTCCGATGATATGCCACCAAGAAGTGTTAAAAATGCTTTTCAACAAATATCCCCTAAAATATTGGCTTTTGGGCAAAAGAGGTGGTATACAAAATTGACGTCCGCCTCATGCTCTACAAAAAAGTTGGTATTCACTTTTTGGATTGCGCGACGCAAGTCTGCGCGCGCCGCGTAATTTTTAATACAAATGTTGTTTAGTGATTTTCATAGTTTTTTCTATAATATTTCATTAATATGCAACTAAGTACCTACGTGGAATGGGGTAGGTATTTTAATTTTTTTTACACACAATGCTTTAAGAAATATTTGTTGAAATGCAGTTTTTAACACTTTCTTGGTGGCATATCATCGGAAGCGGCACTGGGATTTTAGGAGATTTTTAGTATTTCATTTAGAACTACACTACAATAGGAACCTACGTGCAAAATTTCAGCCCCTGAAGAGTTTTTTTTTAAAATGCTAAAATCACTGTAATAGTGTTCGAGCTGTCCGGCACAGAAACCTGCTTTAAGGGTATTATAGACGAACTCCTCCACTTTCCAGATATATTTATGCACGGGAGATATTCAAGAATACGCTACTCACTGTTTAAGATAAAACTGTGAAGTGTTTAGTACCGTTAACTGGCTTAGAAGCGAATTTGATGAAAATTTCCATGTAACATCAAAAAGCGACAATAGCAAATCGAAGAAGTGTAAAAAAAAATAAAATACCTACCCCATTCCACGTACTTAGTTGCATATTAATGAAATATTATTTAAAAGATCAATAAAAATCACTAAATAACATTTGTATTAAAAAATTACGCGACGCGCGCAGACTCTGCGAAAAAAGTTAATACTAACTTTCTTGTAGAGCATGAGACGGGCTTCAATTTTGTATAACATCTCTTTTGTCCAAAAGCCAATATTTTAGGAGATATTTGTTGAAAAGCATTTTTAACACTTCTTGGTGGCATATCATCGGAAGCCGAACTCGGATTCTAGGCGACTTTTAGCAGTTCATTTAGGACTATCCAAGGAACGTGTGTACAAAAATTCAGCCCTCTGATAATTTTTCCGAAGTAAAATTCTATAATGACTAGACTAAAAAAGCAACGACCGAGATTATACGTTTTATCATTGTTTATGTATTTTAAAGTTAGCTAATCCTATGCTTAAAAATGGCAACCGGAAAAATTAATAATTGTTGCTCTGAAAGACTAAAAGGCAACGACCGAGATTATACGTTTTATGGTTTTATGCAGACAACAGTAAAGCTACTTTTTGTGATGATTTTTCTAGGAAGCGATGCTCTTAAGTTTACCTTGACGTGGACGGACACGGCATGAACGTTAAATGTGTTCTTCAGGATGCTTTGCACCAAAGCGGCCACGCTGAGGCCGATGGCCCAATTGGTGTAACCCTTGAGTTTGATGACCTCATAGGCACTCTGTATCACCTGGGTGTGTACCTCGCTCCATTTTTCACAGTCTTCTTTTGTGCCGAGTTTGGGGTTGAGCTCGCGGAGGCGGACGCCGGCGACGTTCACTCCTGACCATACGGCCACTGCAAAGGATGTAACTGCTTTAGTTTTGAATTCTTTTGCGACGAATCGCACAAACAAAGTAAAGTATTTAGCTCTAGCATTTGCGATGTGCCCCACTGCTAAGGCAGCAACATGATGGAGTGTGTTGTGCTCCATATCATATCATTTGCTTGATCAATAATTATTCCTGAATTACAATTTACCCTTTCCTGAATACTAATCCTAATAGGCATCTTGCATCTATTTTGTTTGATGTTAAATAGAAGTTCGGGATATATTTAATCCTTCCAGATAACCTTAAGTTACAATATCTTGTCCGTGGAGTTCAAAAAAATATTGGCAGTCTCGGAGACAGTAGAAACTTCTACTTTTTTACAGAATTTGTAAATGTAGCATTTAACTTTATTTAACCAAGGTCCCCCCGGGCGTCCGGGCGGTTGTCGATGGCTGATGTCTGATGCGCCCGGCGCTCATTTACTAAAATCTACAATACAAGTTTTTCACCTCTAAAATGACATTTTTCGAAAAAATGGCTCTAAGGTGCTCGATCCGGCAATGCAACAGCTATCGAATTCGATAATCATAATATGCCCTTTTTGCTAAGAAAAATTCAAAAAGGGGCATTTTTGTTCCTAAAATGGAAATTTTCTAAAAAATTGCTCTAAGGTTTTTGATCCAGCAATACAACAGCTGTCAAATCCGATAGTAAGAAAATGCTTTTTGTAAAATAAACTGAAACACGGGCCCTTTTGCCACTAAAATGACATTTTTCGAAAAAATGGCACTAAGGTTTTCGGCTTGACAAAAAATCAGTTATCAAATCCGCTAATAAAAATATACAGAATGGGGGTTTGCCTTTAAATTTTTAAAGTTGATGTGCCAAAAAGGCACTTTCCGTGAACCGATGTGACCCAAATTCTAATCAGCACCTACAAATTACCCACAGAATATATGTGCCAAATTTCATCTTGATACGTTCACTACGTTCAGAAGTTTGAGCTGCAGCGTGATCACAGACAGACAGACACACAGACAGACATTTTTTCAAAAAACACTTTTTTGGGTTTCCAGGACCCTGAAACGTAAAGATTTCATGTTTTTGGCGATTCGATTTTTTTGAATTTTCCAATCGATTCCAGTAACTGCTTCGCGAGCGTAGAAGTTAAAAATGAGAAAGTAGCATTTTCAAACGTCGCGCTAAAAAACCCCCCCATGTGACAACGTCGCTGTTTAACCTGATCCGACGTCGTTCATAAATCTTAAATATTTTATAGTAGTCACCAGTACTCTTTGCCAGTGGGTACAAAGGTACATACAAGATGGCAACCCAAGCAACTAATAACTTTCTACTTATCGCCTTTTTCAACGTTAGAGGTTACTTCTGACAACTGTTATTGTCAACTGTCAAAGTTAACGTTTCAAATTAATTATTAAACGTCACCCTCAAATAAAGAATGAACTATTGCCAGATCGCATCGGCTGTACGATTTATGACGTCACAGGTCGCACAACGGTGTTTATGAATTATTTATTTATTTACAAATAAGCAAACGTTTTAACCTCCCCACTCCACTTCAACATTTAAAAAAAAGGGAGGTTACTGCAATCACTAAAATTTTCGAATTCGAGATAAGACCGGATCTATACGTTTTGAGGTCTCAGGAACCCAAAAAAGTGGTTTTTAAAATGTGTCTGTATGTATGTACGTACGTTCGTACGTTCGTAAACACGCCACAGCCCAAACTACTCGGCCGATTTGGCTGAAATTTGGTACGTGTGCATGTGATAACCCAACTTAGATCTGAAAAGCTTTTGGAGCCAATCGTGCAACCAGAAGTGCCATTTTGGCACATCAACTTTTAAATTTTAAATGTAAACCCCCATTTTTCACGTCATCATAAGAAAGACCTTCAAATTCTGCGTCTAAAAATGTATTCATTCTTAGTGCCCTTTTGACTAAAAATTAAAAAAAAATTGATTATTTTCGGACTTTAAAATCGCGGTACAGCCCAAGCCCCGCAACCGATTGGTCTGAAATTTTGCACATGGAGATTGTATTACACGTCGAAGAGTTGAACAAATTTTGGATTCAATCGGCCCACGGAAAGTGCCGTTTTGGCACACCAATTTCGAAACTTAAAATTATTCTCTCATTCACCCATCAAAAACAACTTTTTGAAAGATTTATTGTTATCATCAGAAAGGTCTTCAAATTCTGGTTTTAAATGAGATAAAATTTATTCGCATTTAGTACCCTTTGGGTAGAAAAATCGAAATTTTGTAATAACACTAAAAATACATTATAGCCCAAATTAGTGAATCGATTTGGCTGAAATTTGGTACATGGAGGTTAGGTAACCCATTGAAGAGCTGAAAGACTTTTGGGAGCAATTGGTCCACGGGAAGTGTCATTTAGGCATATCAACTTTAAAATCTTAAACACAAGTCACGGAAATCAAAGACCCATGCGTTGGGGAGGTTCCAGCCGCTTCTCTGCTGCATTTTTTTTTAAATAAAATTGATGTTCGCGGACGATTCCTTGTATCTTTACTTTATTGATGCATTTACATTAAAATAGCCATAAATTAGGAAACGTGCAAGATGCCATTACAAAATTCTATCAGAAATGTCATTTCATCGCGAATTTAATCGGCTAGCACTGACACCGAGGTGAAGATTCGTTATAGCATAGTTTAAAAAAGTTTCGGGTAAACTCGCCACAATAATTATTTCAATTTTTTTATTGTGCACTCGAGTGTAAGTGAACGTTAACAATATGTCAAAACTAGTAGCCAATGCCAATGTATTTCCATACATCGTCTCCTGCTAATTACTAATTGCCTACAAATTGTTAACAGTCACTTGCACTCGAGTGTACATACATACAGTGGTTTTAGCGTATTCGCAAATATTCTGCAGGGGGTACTTAATATCAAAGAAAATCCCGAGGACATCAGAAGTATATCAGAGGAAATCTGGTGTTCAAAATTGTGTCTGTGGTTTACCCCTTAGTAGTGACAGTTCTGGCAAATTGTTCAGTTGTTCATAACATTTACGTAGGCGGCATACTGATGATATTATACATCGGTAATTATACATTGGTCATTTTGATAATATGAATATAAATCAATTGTTTTTGCCTTGTTGAACACAATTTTTTCGTCAATCCTTTAAAACTAACATTTTAAGGTGCTTATTCCGTCATGTTTTGACGGATTTTCACTAGTTTTCAATAATTTTACACGTTTCCCCAAAAAATTTTTCCTGACACTGTAAAATTTAAAAATTACAGCATCTGGATCTGGAACAGGGTATGGTTCATTTTTCGATACTCACCATTGGGATCTCCTAAACGGTAAAAAATACGGCGTCGGTTAAATTAGAGAAAAATTGCTCTATTTCTTGGCGACTAAGAATCTGAAGAGAATTCCTCGATATTTTGATTCGTTCCCGAGTTATTACAAAAAATCTGAAAATTACCAAGTTAAAGAAAAATTAATATCTTCCTAACGGTTGATGTTATTTAAATGAAACTTGGAACTTTTATATTTTTGACAACTGTCAATTGAATGGCATTGACAGAAATTTCCTAGGCCTTCTAGATTTTGAATAAGGATAGTCAACTTTTCTGTTTCTTATGGGAGCCATATTGAATAACACAGCCGGATACACAGAAAAATATGTGAAAGCCGGCGTCACAAGACCGCAAGACGTATTTTATTACTGTTAAATTCAATTGTTTTCACATGTTATAAGAGATGGAAGAAGTTAGAAAAAGTTCATGTTAACTAGGTACATTTTTGAAAAGCCAATTTTTTTGTGAATTTTATGGCGTCAAAATTCAATATGGCGGCCATAAAAGAATCAAAAGTTGACTGTTGTTATTCAAAATCTAGAATCAATGCCAATCATTTGACAGCTGTCAAAAATATAAAAGTTACAAGTTTCATTTAAATACCATAAATCGTAAGAAAGATATTATTATTTCTTTAAATGGAAAGCTTTCAGATTCTTTGAGATAACTGATAACTCAGGAACGAATCAAAATATCGGGGAATTGTCTACAGATTCTTAATCACCAAGGAAAAGCGCATAACTTTTAAACTACTCTCCATCTATTATGGCTTCCGAGAAACCATTGGTGAGCATCGAAAAATTACAAACAGGCAGATGTTTAAGACCACTTTTTTGGGCTCCTGGGATCTCAAAATATATAGATCTGGTATTATATCAAATTCGAAAATTTTGTGGGTTGAAATTTTATTCTAATCCTCCACCACCATTTGCACCGTTTCCCGTTAAACTAATTAATTTTCAGATTAGTCTCTAGAAACAATTATTGACCAATTGTTAATCAGAGCTTTTGCGATTAGTTCAAGCAAATAATGAATTGTTTTTGTTTTAACCAAAATAAGTACCTACTTTGACCAGAAGATGGTTGGTTTTGGTTGCAAGAATAATAGAAATATTCGGTTATTGTCTATCACAAAATTTTGCAAAAAAATTTCAATGTTACCGGTGTTGCGGTAAATAGGTATTAATTACTGCGGATACATGCTGTACAGACTTAGTTCGAGGTAACTAAGCTCGGTACTTTTTAAACAGCGTTCCATACAGGGCCGTAGCTCCCTACAGGTGTTTGGAGGGGGGGCATAAAATTTGACAACTCTAAACAATCGAATTTTGCAACTGAAAAGCCAATGGAGCGCCGCAGGCGAAAATTTCAAAATCACGCATTTCTCCATCACTTCAGAATAATACAAACGCAAGGAGGAAAATGAAAAACTTAACTTTAGTAAGACAGATTTTTACTGATTTGGCGATTATTTATTTAAGAAGAGTGATTCCTGTACAAACATGGCCACAGTCACGGATTTTTATCAAAAATTAAGTAGGTCCACGGCCTACCAGGCCGGGTATCGAGTAGGTATTTTATAGAATTCTGGGGTTCAGCTTCGAAAAAACACGCCGCCAGATTTTAGTTTGCCAAACCGGCACCAGAACGACATCCAAAATTTGACAACTGGCAAGACTTTGGTGGGGTATTACCCCCCCCCCCCTTCCCCCCTAAGCTACGGCCCTGGTTCCATAAGATCTTGGGGAGGTGGTAGCGGTTTCCCCATTTGATTTCGAACGGAAAACTATATTTCTAAGTACCGAGTTTAGTGTGTGCATGTATCCCCAGTAAATATTCTGCAATATTACCAAAATTACCGGTAACGTTACCACCTACGTCACTACTCAGGCAAGCAATATTATTGCATTCACGTATTACTGGTTGCCTCAACTCACCACTAGAATCTCCATGCTCCCCAACGATCCATCCATGCACACTACTGGGAGCAACCCCCAACTTCTGGGACAATAAAAACCTGAACCTCGAGGAATCCAGGTTGGTCCCTGAGCCAATAACTCTATTCTTCGGCAAGCCACTGAGTTTCCACGCGACATAAGTTAATATGTCGCATGGATTACTCACGATTAGCAAGATGGTCTTTGGAGAATGTTTGACTAGATTTGGGATAATGAATTTGAGAACATCAGTGTTGCGTTGAACGAGATCCAGACGGGATTCTCCTTCTCTTTGGCGTACGCCGGCGGTAACGACACAGATTTTTGAACCGGCGGAGGCGGCGTAATCTAAAAACAGTCTATAAAGAAGGCCAAAAGCATCTTATTTATGTACCTGTGCTAGCGTTAATTTTCGGGTTCTTGAGGAACAAAGATCCGTGCTGGAGATCAAGCATTTCACCCTTTAATTTATCTTCCATCACATCTATAAGAACTACATCACTTGATACTCCCTGAAAATTTCAATTAGTACAAAGAAAAAATACGCGAATGAACTTACTTGAGTCAGAATACTGAAAGCACAAGCCATTCCAACTTGTCCAACCCCCACGACTGTGACTTTATTTCCTGTATCTTGCACCGGAGGTGCAACCTCGGTCAGGAGCGCTCCTTTGGTTCCGGACATTTCTGCTGAAACGTCAAAGTGACTACTAAATATTTAATGAGAAAAGCAACCTTTTTTTTGTTGACACTGGGAGCAAAGGTGCTCTTGAGGCGGTGGCGGACAAAGCGGGAAAGCAGGAGGACAAAAAGATGGAGGACATGACGGTCGCGGCAGAGGACATCTCTGCTGGGGCGGGGGTCTACACAAATCCTCTTTTTTTCTAGCCAAAACGACAGGAACGGATCTCAACTCAGGAGGAATTTCTATAATTGTCGTTTCGTCAGGATTAATAGTCCCTTTCGGGATAACGATCTTTCGAACAGAATTACTACCGCACGCATTTCGATTCATTTTGCATAATCACAAACAATTTTGCAGTTTAACCAAAATTAAGTCACTTTTGACATGGTTCTGTTAACAGTTTTTGTTGCCAGGTTATTGCTTTAACCCTGACCATAGCAGCAGGTTGTTCGGAATCAACCTTAATTGACGATGATTGTCACCAAACGAGATCTTTATCGCTGCATTTTATCAAAAAATAAACAATTGTAATTTTTTTAACCTTGTCGATGGATTGTTAATAATATATATTTTACTGAACTTTGAGCGTGTTGCCTGAAATTGTTACTATTATTAGGTAAGTAATACCACCATTGTTTAACTACTTTGAATCACTCACCTATCAGAAAAAATATGAGATTAAGATTGAAATGACATTGATAAAGTAGGGATGATCTATCTATCCTAATATTTGTCGGCAAAGAGCGAATATTCAAGGTGACCTTTTCGCTTAAATAGGTCTGTATGTAGAAGAAGCCGGTCGCATGATTTGTTCTAACGGTGAAAAAATACATTGTATTTGTCGATTTCGTCATATCTAGATATTGTCTTTATAATTCCATGTATAAACGATGTAAAATCATAATAAAATCTGGATACTTAGTCAGTTTTTGAAATTTGGAAATAATTAAATGTAGGTAGGTTCTGCAAGAATTTCTTTTTTAAAATAGTTGAGCCTATCCCCAGCTTAAAAAGATGATGAGGCATGATGCAAATCAGCAAGGAACTGGAGAGATAAGACTAGCAGAAAGCGAAAGCTCACTTACCGGCAAATCTGATGATAACAACAACAACCACTGAGCTTCAAGCTTTGGTGATGCACTGGAGCCAAGGTGACCTTTATACTATGTAAAAATCAACCGGCGCGCATGCCTCCCACCGAAGACAATTTCGCAGGATCAACAGGGGATTCCAGACTCGAGACCAAAGTCACGAAGGACCAACTAATTCAAACAGCTGTTTTTGACTGAGCGCGCCTTGTTCACCTGAAACGGATCGATAAACCTCCTTATCCTTATCGTAGAGAAATTTTGCTTGCAATTTTAGGGAAATTCCGGTAGAGAAATTTTACGCAATATGACGAGACAGGTGAATCATAGGTCAACGTGCATTTTATGGTGCAACGACACCGCTCCGGACTGGAGGGAAATGGAAAAGACGTGAGATCGAGCACGCATGTGGCGTCTGTACTGTACTGCCTCGGAATTTTTTCAAAACAAATAAATACGGGCTATTTTTGAATTGGGCTACTGGAATGTTGTCAAGAGTTTTATGGCTTGCAATATTTAATGGGACTATATTTAGGCTACTAAAGTAATAATAAGTTCGCGCATGATGAGCATTGCGTGTTGTGCAACATTGCGTGTATCTTGTATTTAGGAAATTTTGGGCCGTTCGGGCAGGATACCTACCTACTGCATTTGTTTATATTCTAAATCAAGTTTAAATATTGGTCTTTTGTTTAACCATCATCTTCTATTAGAAAAATATGTTATCAATAATGAACAATAAACGGGAAATTTTGATGATCTAATTTCTGCTAATAAAGTTAAACCGCAGTCCGCAGTAAAGTCTTAATCACTTATTATGTATAAATATTTTCAAAGTAGGTGTATGTACCTATGTTAATGAATGAAATATTGAACGGGTGCAAGAAACGCCTGAAATTGTTAAGTACCTATTATACCTATTATACCTATACCTTATAATATAGGACCAAGTGCAAGCACAATTGGCTCCTAATGCCTGAAATTTTAAAATTGAAGATAAAACCGAGAACTGTAGACGTGCTGATGAGCTTATTGATCGGTGGTTCCCTCTATAAAATCGTGTTTAATGTGCGGCCTACCTAGTTCCTATCATACCTATGACAACAAGTATTTATATTTTAGTTGGGCTATTTATTCCCCGTTTCTTTCACTATCACTAGAAACACAAACACCCCACTACACCGAAAAACTTGTTCACACAGCTAACGCGTTTCGAACACAATGTGCTCATTCTCAAAGCAAATTTTTCGTGGCTCCCAAATATTATTGGTACTTAATCTTCATAGGTAATTAAGTACCAATGCCGTCGCGTTAGGGCCATTTCCTGTTAAACGGCAATTGCAGAAAATATTTTAATTACTTTCCTAAATCGGTAGGTATGTGCTTTCCCTTGACCGGGGCAAAAATTCAAATCAGTAACTTTCATATTTTTTAAGAAAGACATTTTTAACCCGCTGTACCGTGCTTTTGAAGTAGGTACGTTAAAAATCTTGAACTCTTGTCTTTGGAAGCAAAGTTTGACGACGTCAAACTTCAACTTCAAAGTTGATGTGCCAAAATGGCATGTCCGGGTGCACGATGGGCTCCAAAAGTAGATCTAAGTTATATTATGAGATGTCTGAATTTCAGCCAAATCGCTTCAGTACTTTGGGCTGTAGCGTAATTAAAAACGAACGTACGTACGTATACAGATATAAAAACCACTTTTTTGGGTCCCTGGGACCTAAAAAAGGTATGATGTTATCTATAACTAGAATCCTAAAATTTTAGTGATTTCGGTAACCTCCTATTTTTTAAATTGTGGGATTGAGGATTGAGGAGGTTAAAATATAGTGTCATATAGATAAAAGCATTGTTTAAAAGTTAGAAAACCAAAGAAACGAAGAAACACAAAGAATAATTAATCATGAATTAGTCAAGGCTTTCACCAGCACTTTTAATGACATACCCTTTTTGATTCAGCATCAGCAACGTCTTGTCTCATAGGATTTTCACTTTTCAGCTTTAAGTAATTAAAATTTCACCGGAGTAGGCCCCGTGACACAGCGGGGAACGCCTCGAAAGTTCAATTCCTGTCTAGCTGCTGATGGGTGTTTGTGTGCGCATTTTCACCGCAATACCTATGTACTTACAACCTACAATAAAATGTACAATTATTGATGTATGAAAATAAATAAATGGTGAAACCGGCGATACCCAAAAAGGGTGAAAGGCCGAGATACATAAAAAAAAATTCACCGGTCTTTTCGCACATGGTCCGTTCTTGCATTCTGACGTGCCCTTTTAATGTTTAGACTTTAGAGTCCGTTCATACCTACTTAAAGCATTCCATTCGCTTAAAGGGAGCAGATTCCTCAGACTCAAAAGCACTCTTTATAAGTATATTAATTATAAAATTAATCTAATAATCCAGATAAGTACCTATTTCAGTTTCAATTGTTTAAAACTTTGCCTTGTTCTTGTTGCCATCAGATTCACTTTAATACTGTAAATATGTATCCATTTTCGATAAAAGGTCTATTTTACGAAAGCATGCCTGCATATTTTATGAAATTACAATTCCATCCTAGTTAGTTTGTTATTAAGTTAATTGGTTTACTGAAGGGTACCTAATCAATTATTTAAACTACTGTTATTATGCATTTATTTCGTAAGCCCAGTTCATGCATAAGATAACAAACTTTTTTCACTACTAGCTTTAAAACGTGCCATTATTGACTTTTCTTTGAAATGAGAATTCGGTTTTTTTGCTAGTAAGTGAAAAAAGTGCTATATTCACCACGATAGAGAAGAGTTTTAAAATGTACCATTATTGACTTATCTTGAACTGAGAATTCGGATTTTTTTGCTAGTAAGTGAAGACTATTATTTTAGCCCTCGCGTCTTCTAACTCTCGGGGCTTCGCACATCGGGGTTGCCGCTTGGGCTAAAATAATTCTTATCTACCTTGGTTAATAATGGGGTCAATAATATACTATTAACAATCGCCAACAGTTATTTATGACAGCTTCTGACTTTTCTGGCAATTGTTGACAATTGATGTTATGATTATTATACATGTTATATGGATGTGGAGAAGGCCGTAGTATCCAAAAATTACAATAATTATCGTTCGTTGGCAAATGTAAACTCGCTAATCTAAAATTCTGTCGAACTTGAGCAGAAACAAATACTCCAGCTGCTTATCCAAACCTCAACCAATTGTCAACTGGTCCCCTGATGGCAATATTCATCAGTTTTTTATTCATAGCCACCTCAATTTTCATTTTTCTTAAATTTTACTTCTAACATTGTTTAGTCCTATAAATTATTACGAAGCCCGTGATAAATTGTTTCCAAAGGATCACCCTATCATTACTGCTGATTAATATTTCACAAACTGAATAAAGAGAACCCTTTAAAATCACTACACAACAGAAGCTTGATTAAAATGTTTGACTTTCAGAAAGAATTGAACAGAATGTTAAATCCGTTAAGTTTCTTGGGATTGTGGTATAAAGGGAAGGAAGGATTCGGCAAATATCTATATTATGGGTACTCTATCATTTTGACTATATTTTATAATACCCACAATCTGGCTCAAGTAACAAATATAGTCATCAATTTCACCAATCTGAAGCAGTGGTCATTGTCAGGAGTTGTTGCCTTGACAGAAGGTTTGACTTCTTACAAGGGTTTCTTCGTTATTGCGCACCGAAAACGGATTTTGAAACTGTACCAAAAAGTAAACCAAGAAATATTTCAGCCCAGAAATTTAGACCAGTTAAAATCTGCAAAGGCAACCCTCCGCCATTTCAATTTCTGGTTCCTAAGTCTCGGAACTGGCCCTCCGTTTACTATAGGAGGATTTGCCATATATGCATATTTTGGGGCGAACCAAAGAACTCTGCCTTTCTCCGCTGCATATCCTTTCATTGTTTCAGAATCTCCATTATACGAGCTTACATTTCTACATCAATGTGCAACATCTTTCGTAATGGGAGGTATTCATGTGTATACAGATTGTTTCATTTGCCTTTGTTTCGCCTTCATCGTCATTCAATTTGACATTGACAATTGACAATTGACAATTTAAAGAATATGCAGACGAAAGAAGATTTGTTGAATTGCATAAAGCATCATCAAGAAATAATTCTGTAAGTTCCAAATTAGGATCATGGCGCTGACAATCAAATTCAGGTTTTACGACGAACTTTGCAAAGTTATAAAATTTTGGTTGATGGGCCAGCTTGCAATAAGCACAATTGCGTTTTGCTTCACCATCTTTCAAATGTCCCTGGTTCCACCAGGCGGGGGTCAGTTCTTTGGGCTTTCTGAATATGGGGTGGCGTGTCTTACGCAACTGTCAATGTTCTGCTGGTGGGGTAATGAAATCACGTTTAAAGGATTGGAGGTATCACAGGCGGCGTTTGAGAGTCATTGGCTAGATGGTTCAACGAAATTTCGGAAATTGTTGCTGTTTCTGATGCATCGAGCCCAAAAGCCTCTTGTGGTACGAGCCGCAGGTTTTTTCGCTGTGTCTCTTACTACGTTCATGCTGGTAAGTAAAAAACTGAGATTTGTGGCTAATGGCATTTTTAGGTACTGAAAAATTCATACTCTTTCTATGCCCTCCTACGGAGTAGTAACAAGGACTGAAGAAGCATTATCTTAATAAAACTAAATTACTAGTAGAATGAGCAATAAATTCTCACAAGGCTTTATGTTACGCATTGCGGAGAAAACCTACAGTCTAGACCCTCAAGCCATCTCAAGCTCAACTATGTTGGTTTAATTCTGTTTTAATTTATAAATCGAAATTAGGCCATGCGTCAGAAGGGAATTTAAACCCTAATTCGGAAAAAGGTCCGAGAAAGCTGGAAATGGTTTTAATCGACTCATTTTAAGCCTGTTATGAGTGTACTAAGTTATCACCCTCCAGCGAGGTCTGCGTTCCGCAAGGCAAAGAGCTTTTTTGAGAATATCTAAGCAGTTAACCGTTAATTTTACGCCAAAACTGAATCTAGCTAAATTATTCAGGATAAAATTTTCTATAAATAAGGCTCCGAAAAATACTCTGCCAAGAAACTTACAGAATGGATTCTATGACAAAAAATTAATCAAAATTGGAAAGATGTCTTTTTCGATAAAACGCGCCCCACAAAGTCTAACTTGAAAATTAAATTTTACGTTACTGGCGTCAACACGGTTTTTGGCAATCTATACTTTTTTTTCAAGTTAACAGAGGCCTTTGGGGGGGAAGCGTTTTATCGAAAAAGTCTGCTCTTCAAATTTTACTTATTTTCCTTCCTAGAATCCGTCCCGTGAGTTTGTCAGTAGCATTTTTTTTTACACCGTGTATATGTGCATTTATATCGCCAGTAATTGTAACACCTAAAATATAATCAATACATTCTGAGTTCCTAATCACATATTTTTGACTTGTAAAGGAAAGAGAGAATGGGTGACCTTAAAAATCTAAGTTTTTAATTCGGCAGCCATTTTTTTTATTCTGCTGTATGCCTGTATGTAGGTACAAATTTCTCAACTTAATCGTAAACAGGGTGTCCCAAAACTCGCGGAAAATCTGTTAATGGCAGACTCCAGAACCTAATCTGAGACGAATTTTCCTTTGCGGAAATTGCGAGGGCTCAATAGTTTTTAAATGGGAAGTAATTGTAGTCCACCAATCAGAATGATTGACGATAAAGGTAAAGTAAAAGGATGTAAGATGTTGCTGGGATACCCAAAAAAATAATAAAGCGCAAACAATAAGAGAGCACAACAATTATTCTTGTATCCCCAGCAACAGCTTTCACATCCTTATTGTACCTTACCTTTTAATTAAGGGATACATTCTGATTGGAGGATTTGAATTGCTTCCCATTTGAAAACTATTGAACCCTCGCAATTTTCGCAAAGGAAAATTCGTCTCAGATTAGGTTCAGGAGTCTGCCATCAACAGATTTTCCGCGAGTTCTGGCACACCCTGTATAATATAACGAATATTGCAAAACAAATAAATGAGTAGCTTTTGCAACCAAAAGCGAATTATATTCGGATGATTAAACAACAAATGAAATTCAATGGAAACAATAAGGTTGCCATGCTCGTTGCCATGACATTTCATTTGACAGAAATTTTTTCGCTGGAAAACCGTTCTGCTTTTCACTGGTGGTGTTTTTCAGTTCAAAACCGTGGTGATTGGTCGACTGTCTAGAAATTCTGGCGTTTGATTGGTTTAAAATTCTTGAGTTGTTTAATCTTTAATAAAAATAGCCTCAAATAATGTAATTTTTAATGTTAAAGTTACGTATTAAGTACATTAGTACACAGTGCCTTTCAAAAGTATGATTGATATAAATGCCCATATGTATGCAAGGTGTAAAAAAAAAATCCTACTGACAAACTCGCGGGACGGATTCTAGGATGGGAAAAGGAAAATAATTAAAATTTGAAGAGCATACTTTTTCGATAAAACGCTTTCTAAGAGTGTTACCCCCCCCCCCCCCCCAAGGTCCCTGTCAAGTTGGAAAAAAAGTACATATTGTCAAAAACCGTGTTGACGTCAATAACGTAATCCGCAAATTTGATTTTTCTGCGGCTTTTTTTTTTCAATTTAGGCATTGGGGGGCGTGTATCACCCTCAGAAAGCATTTTATCGAAAAAGACATCTTTCCAATTTTGACTTGTTTTCCGTCATAGAATCCATTCTTGGCAGAGTTTTGTCATACCCTGTACAAAGGAAGCTCCCATGCTTCCGGTGTTTTTGTAAAAAAATTTCTATCGGTTGTATTTCGGAAAGTATTTGTCATGGAAAAATTTTCTCGCAACCTTATTTATAGAGAATTTTATCCTGAATAATTTAGCTACATTCAGTTTTGGCATTAAATTAACGGTTAACTAGATATTTTCGAAATAGCTCTTTGTGGGGCCTTCCTCCCATTGCCGTGCTGAAAGCAGACCTCGCTGGAGGGTGATAACTTAGTACACTCATAACAGACTTAAAATGAGTCGACTAAAACCATTTTCAACTTTCTCGGACTTTTTTCCGAATTGAAATGGTAATCGTATAAAATTGTCTAAACTAAAATAATGAAATTGAATTTTTAGTTTAAAACGTTGCTACATTTAGTGAAAAAGTCTTAAGTGCGTTTATGTATTGCATTATTAAGCGGCTAATTTACAATTCAACATTGCGCATAAATAACAGAAATTTGAAAATTATGTTAGAAAAATGCTAACGAGATTTATGAAGGTATTAAATTACGACCGTAAATAAATCCGTAAGAGTGTTATCCCGCGCTACAATGTATTGTTAATTTATGCATAAATTAGTTATTCACGAAAATGAGAAGTTAATTCAAGGGAACAGAGTAATTAAAAGCAACGGCCAGTAAATTACACAATTTTATATCTTAACTAACTCGTTGTAAAGCAGGAGAAAAATATGATATAACACCCAAACGAGTTTTGAGCCATAAATACAAAAATGGACCCCACGCAAAGTGGTACAATCTGAATAAAGTGGTTGGTTTATATCCTGCAGGTATGTAAATCAGATAGGATGGTGAATTGTCCGTCCATAAAACAGGATACATTTGATTCGACAAGGCCTAATTGAAAGGATTTTGATGTTTTTCGCTCAAAACCGTCACTTGCTTCGGTGTTATCGAGTCCGATCGGTTAAACGTTGGCTAATTCTTTGATTCTTCAAAATCACCTTGGTTAAAGTGTTCATCGCCAGATGTGATAATTATTCTAATTTTACAGATAAAGGCGACCAGTCGGTTTTTTACAAAAAAGAGATTTATTCGTCCACTAAATCGGCTGGGATGGGCAATTAATTTATCGAAAATCGTGATAGAAAATACGCGTGCATGGACTTCATCAATTACGATTTATTTGGAGGCTTTAAAATGATTCTGGTATTTTATCGCTTAATAAACCTGAAAATAAATTGTGCTTATCCTGAATTCTATTAATATAGTTTCGAAAGAGCGACTGGACATATAATGTTCCATTAAATGTTGAATTAATGGGTCGTGTCAAAATTATGGACAGAACTCGCAACAATGATCTTGACTCTAGAGATACTTCTGATATAAAGTTTTTATTGTCTTTTAAGTGATTTGGCGGGCGTTATGTCCACATAAATAATTATGTTCACATTTTTTTTTCAATTACCCAGGTATGTTGAGTGAATGTATGGGTGTGATATCTAATAAGAGTACACCTACAACCATTGTTAATATTCTTTTTTGTTATCCCATTTACTGCAACAAAGGCAGTTTAATTAATTTTTTCATCCAATAATTAACTCAGTGAAAACGAACTAACAGTTATGCAAGATAAGTCAGGCAATGCAAAGAACAAGATCCTTCCACTTTTAATTAAGGCCAGTTTGTAGCTAGTGATACATCATAACTTAGTAAACCTGCTCGGAGTGGTAATTCCATAAATAGCGAACCTTCTGTTTGAGTAACGTTCACCTAAGCGAATGGTTATCTTTTCCATTGATCCGATTCGGCGAAATGAAGGAACATTGCAATGTTGTGCGAAGCAATAACCATAATAACGAGCAATTTCTTTCGTTGTTAATAGCATCCACACAACACCTTAACATGCATACCCATCAGCCCTGCTTTATATAATCTGATTACGATTCTTATTTATCCACATATTAACCATTCTCACTTCACCACTTGGGTGAAATACGCCCGAGTCACTTGCAGATGTCGACCCACTCGTTTTCTTTAAATGAATGGGCATCGAAATCTTGTCGAATGATTAAAAATCACCTGAATAGGAAATCAAGAAAAAATCGACGTGGGTGGGTGTCCTGGAATAAGTGGTATGGAGGAGATTTTTAGTGATATTTTATTTTAAAAAAATTGGCAGCAGAAAAGCGGCTGGAACCTCCCCATCACGTGCGTCTTTGATTTCCGTGTCTTGTGTATAAAATTTTAAAGTTGATATGCCTAAATGGCACTTCCCGTAGACCAAATTGCTCCTAATAGCCTTTCAGCAGGTCAACGGGTCCACTAATCTCCATGTTCCAAATCAGCCGCATCGATGCAGTAGTTTGGTCTATAGGTAACGTGGTTTTAGTGTTATTACAAAATTTCGATTTTTCTACCCAAAGGGTACTAAATGCGAATAAATTTTGTCTTATTTAAAACCAGAATTTGAAGACCTTTCTGATGGTGACAATAAATCTTTCAAAATAGTATATTTAAAAATGCAGCAGAGAAGCGGCTGGAACTTCCCCATCGCGTGGATCTTTGTATTCTGTGTAGATAGTAGTCAATTCAACAGAATTTTTTTTATGCTTTTCGACTAATTTCGCAATTTTCTGACATCACCTCGAGCATCACCCATCACATTTGACAACGTTTCTTTTAAGGTTAATGGTTTGCTACCTTTAACTGCCACTTTATGTCATCCACTGTCTGTCAGCCCGCTCCCTTTTAGTGAGAAAGAGTTTTTTCTCTATTTTCCACCGAAATGGCAAAAACTGTGAATACATTTTTAGAACCAGAATTTGATGGTCTTTCTAATGGCGACATAAAAAAGGAGGCCTTTGAGGATCTTTGTATTCTGTGTAGATAGTAGTCAATTCAACAGAATTTTTTTATGCTTATCGTCTGTGACTAATTTCGCAATTTACTGACAAATACCCGACATCACCTCGGACATCACCCATCACATTTGACAATATGTTCCTTTTAAGGTTAACAGTTTGCCACCCTTTTGACAATAACTGATTATTTATGTCATCCACTGTCAGCCAGCTCCCTTTTAATGAAAAATAATTTTTTCTCTATTTTCCACTGAAATGGCAGAAACTGTGAATATATTTTTAGAACCAGAATTTGATCGTCTTTCTAATGGCGAAATAAAAAAGAGGCCTTGTATTTAAAATTTTAAGTTGATATGCTTAAATGGGACTTCCCGTTTACCAATTGCTTCCAAAAGCCTTTCAGGTCTTCAAAGGGTCACTCAATCTCCAAAAACACTCCAAAACATTTTTCAGCTCTTCGACGTATAATACAGTCTCAATGCACAAAATTTCAGCCAAATCGGTCCAGAGGTTTTGGCTGCATCGTGTTTTTAAAGTACGTTGACAATTCCGAATATTTCAATTTTTGTCAAAAAGGCAATAAGAGTGAATACATTTTTAGAAGCAGGGGACCTGTACTCGACTCGTGAAAGTTTGCATGCGAATGCGCAATGTCATCTTATTTGTGCTATTTTGACAGTTGTATGTACATTCTTGAGCAGTCGCATCGTTTTAGAGTGCCCGTATTTTGCAGCGAGCACACATTTGGCGAGCGTTTTGCGAATGCGAGTGCTCTAATTGATTGAATCCGTCAATTTTGACGTTCTCACTTCTCAGGTACCGATGTTTTCTTATTCGCGAAAATCAGCACCGATGTTTTCTTATTCGCGAAAATCAGCACCGATGTTTTCTTATTCGCGAAAATCAGCTGCTAATAGATGGCATTGCCAAACCACAAAATGGCGGTCTCACCCCACTGGGGAGCCGGATGTGAGAATTCTAGCGTGACGTGCCTGACAGTGTCAGTTGGTGACATCAGTGACATCGATACGTGGATTTTTTAAAAGCCAAGTTTTCCTGGATTTACAATGTTGCACCTTAAGTACACAAAACGTAAAATTCCACAGAATTATTCACAAAATTTCGAGACAGCGAGAGGATGTCTCCTAACAAAACTACTACCTAACCTCGCAACTGACAACTGACTGACGTAAGCCGAAATTATGATGACGGACGTTTAAAAGTATTTCCGTATCCTGTCTCTCAGTGTAGTTACCACCAGATGTCAGACACTTTGCTGATTTTCGCGAATAAATTTATTATTTGACGAAATGCAAGCTAGAGAAGAAGCAGCACAATAACGGATGGAGCAGCGTCGAGATATTTGTGGTCGAGGTCCTTTTGTGAAATTATCAGATGTAGACTTTTTTCGAATGTTTCGTGTCACCGAAGAAGAATAATTGTGTCGATTGGGGCTAGATAAAGAATAGCAAAAGTTCTCCTTTAGGCTTTACTAAACTGGAATTTTTGTTTACTCAGTTTTTGTCTCTTGTTTATCATGTTTCTTTTCTCATGTCTATTGGATTTTTCCATCAGGATCATCATCAACAATCCGAACTAAACCAAAAAGACCAAGTTCGAGGATGCGCATTCTCGGAGGCGGTGATTTTTACATATCTACATACAGTGTGTCTCATTTTAACTGAAACCACACAAATATTTCGGTTAATTTTAACCGAATCAATGCGTTCTTTTTTTCTACATGTAGAGCTCCAAAATCTGCACCTGTGTAATACTCAACTTTTTTTATAAACCGAAACCCCAGCCTACTGCGATTTAATAAAGAGGCCAAAAATGACGGAATCGTATTAGGCATTTTTTTATCGAAAAATTTTATAAAGAAAAGTTGCTCAGGATCGCTCCAAATGGCTAAATCCGAAGTTTCAGGAAAAAAGAAAAATGTTGAATTTCTTGAGGAAGAATCATAAAATAACGAAAACGTCAATATTTTTGCAACATAACGGGTGATGTGAAATAAAAAAACAATGGAAGCGCATATGTTTGCTGTTTGTGGCACATTGCAACAGATTGGTTGGGGTGTCGCTTGAAATTGTTAAGAGAAACGAAAATCTAACACTATCTTAATAATTTCAACTTTTTCTGCGATTGTTAACTTTTATCCATCCATAGCCGATAGCAAAATAATGTCAAATCAATTCATTTGTTTTTTTATTTCACAGCACCCATTATGTTGCAAAAATACTGAACTTTTCGTTATTTTGTGATTCTTCCTCAAGAAATTCAACATTTTTATTTTTTCCTGAAATTTCGGATTTAGCCATTTGGAACCATCCTGAGCAACTTTTCCTTATAAAATTTTTCGATAAAAAAATGCCTAATACGATTTCGTCATTTTTGGCCTCTTTATTAAATCGCAGTAGGCTGAGATTTCGGTCTATAAAAAAAGTGAAGTATCACGCAGGTGCAGATTTTGGAGCTCTACATGCAGAAAAAAGATCGCATTGATTCGGTTAAAATTAACCGATATATTTGGGTGGTTCCAGTTAAAATGAGACACACTGTATATCTATTTATTACTAAAAATTCTGAAAAATCACACAGCTATTCTTTTTAAAGGTTTCGATACCAGATCGGCCTGTTTTTAAAAAGAGAGCAAGGTCTCTGGAGCAAGTTCACAGCAAATCAACAAATCCGTCAATGAATTACAGCATTGCCATGTTGTGTACGCATTAAAAAAATCGTGCACGGAACCGTTTTCGATTACACATTTCGAAGTGTCAAAAATACGCCAACGAATGCGAGCACGCTTTTTAGCCTTCGCAAATCATACATGCGAGTGGAAAAATGCACTTGTCGAGTATAGGTCCCCAGAATTTGAAGGCCTTTCTTATGGTGACGTGAAAAATTAGGGTTTACATTTAACATTTAAAAGTTGATGTGCCAAAATGGCATTTCCGGTTGCACGATTGGCTCCAAAAGCTTTTC
The DNA here is from genome assembly GCA_963924575.1 of Pycnomerus fuliginosus. Classification (NCBI taxonomy): domain Eukaryota; kingdom Metazoa; phylum Arthropoda; class Insecta; order Coleoptera; family Zopheridae; genus Pycnomerus; species Pycnomerus fuliginosus. The sequence continues at coordinate 20,566,913 of OZ004618.1, read as the reverse complement.
AGATCTAAGTTAGATTATCAGATGCCCACGTACCAAATTTCAGCCAAATTGGTCTAGTAGTTTTGGCTGTGGCGTGTTTACAAACGTACGTACGAGCATACACACAGACACATTTTAAAAACAACTTTTTTGGGTTCCTGAGACCTCAAAACGCATAGATCTGGCCTTATCTCGAATTCGAGAATTTTAGTGATTGCAGTGGGGGGTAAACGGCTAACCGGATCTTGTACACCAGACATCCTTTGAAATCCCCGGACATCCCCCTGAAATCCTCGGACTTCCCCCTGAAATTCCCCCTAAATTGTACACCTGACATCCCCCAGCGGTTTGCCCCCCAGACTGCAGTAACCTCCCATTTTTTAAAAATTGTGATGGGGTTGGGGAGGTTAATATAAATAAGTAATGCCAGTTTAAATAGGTATCATGCATATCTATTTCTATGATGAATACAGTTTTAAAATACTAGTAACCGTTCTGGCGCAAAAAGGACACTGTTTGGTCGTCGTTTTTCAGTGCACATGACTCGCAGATTTTCGAATGTCCGCAGGGAACTAAGGCGTATCGAGTTCTCATTTCTTCAAAACATAGAAGACACTCTAACCGTCACATCTAAGGGCTTCACCGGGCCCGCCGACGGAGTTATGTGGACTGAAGTATTTGGTCCATTAAGGTAGGTACAACACGCCCCACAATTTCTCTCCCTGTAGTGTGAGATTCTTAAACAATCGTTCGCCAGCCGGATTTTCGACGACGTAGAACTTCCTGTCTGCTTCAAACTTCAAGTGAAACACTTTATTTATGCCGCAGATTTCTCGCGACAGTTCAGTCATGTTGAATCTGGCTGTATCAGTGTATCCTTTTCAACTTCCTTGTAATTAAGGGGTTGGCGTCCTCGATCTTGGAAAATGCTGGGGTCGCAAGTGGTGAAGCCCACGGCAAGTAGATTGACCATGCGGTCCAAAAAGAACGGACTCTCGCGCAGTACATATGAAGTGTTTTCACCCGAATTTACTGGCCTGGATGTGAAAACAAAACCATCACTGGCAGTTTCTTTTAGGGTCGCGGTGCTTAACATCGGGCTTAGTTTTACGCTTAGAGAGGCCGTTGCGTTAAATTTAATATCCTGAAATTGCAATAAAATAGTAATTATTAAAAAATATCTTTAAAACTTACGGTCATGATGTTGACGAAACGAGGACGTGACTAACACTGAAGAATTGAATGATGATAACTTTTTTGTCGAAAAAAGCATAGGCAAAAACATGTTTACTGTACTGACAATGCGATAGAAAAATAGTTACAGGGTGGATTGATTAATATGTAAAATAGTTTTATTAATTCACATTATTATTAATTACCTATAAAAAATTGGCATCAGAGAAGCGGCTGGAACCTCCCCATCGCATCGGTCTTTGATTTCTGTGTCTGGTGTTTAAAATTTCATTTTAAAGTTGATGTGGCTAAATGGCACTACTTCCCATGGACGAATTGCTCCCAAAAACCTTCCAGTTCTTCAACGGGTCACCGAATCCCGAGCCTAATTCCAGGTAGGTACCTACTAAATTTCAGCCAAATCGATTCAGTAGCTTGGGCTATAACGTGGTTTTAGTGTTATTACAAAAAAATTTCTACCCAAAGGGTACTAAATGCGAAGGAATTTTGCCTTATTTAAAACCAGAATTTGATGACCTTTCTGATGGTGATAATAAATCTTTCAAAAACTTCTTTTAGATGGTTCAATAAGTATAAGAGAATAATTTTAAATTTGGATATTGGTGGGCCAAAACGGCATTTTCTGTGGGTCGATTGAATCCAAGAAAATTCCAGCTTTTCGACGTGTGATACATACAATCCGCGTGTACAAAATTTCAGCCAAATCGGTTAAGGGGCTTGGGCGAGGGCTTAGGCTATACCGCAATTTCAAGTGCCAAAAATGCAGCAGAGAAGCGGTTGGAACCTCCCATCGTGTGGATCTTTGTATTCTGTGTAGATAGTAGTCAATTCAACAGAATTTTTTTTATGCTTATCGTCTTGTGACTAATTTCGCAATTTTCTGACAAATACCGACATCACCCATCACATTTGACAATATGTTCCTTTTAAGATCAGCAGTTTGCCACCCTTTTGACAATAACTGATACTTTATGTCATCCACTGTCAGCCTGCTCCCTTTTAATGAAAAATATTTTTTTCTCTATTAACCTCCCCAACCCCATCACAATTTTAAAAAAATGGGAGGTTACTGCAATCACTAAAATTTTCGAATTCGAGATAACACCAGATCTTCACGTTTTGGGGTCTCAGGAACTCAAAAAAGTGGTTTTTAAAATGTGTCTGTGTGTATGTACGTACGTACGTACGTTCGTACGTTCGTACGTTCGTTTGTAATCACGCCACAGCCAAAACTACTAGACCGATTTAGCTGAAATTTGGAACATAGGCATCTCGTAACCTAACTTAGATCTGAAAAGCTTTTGGAGCCAATCGTGCAACCGGAAATGCCATTTTGGCACATCAACTTTTAAATTTTAAATGTAAACTCCCATTTTTCACGTCACCATAAGAAAGACCTTCAAATTCTGCTTCTAAAAGTGTATTGATTCTTAGTGCCCTTTAGACCAAAAATTAAAAAAAAATTGATTTAATTTTATCCGACTTTAAAGTCGCGGTACAGCCCAAGCCCCTGAACCGATTTGGCTGAAATTTTGCACATGGAGATTGTATTACACGTCGAATTTTGAATTCAATCGGCTCACGGAAAGTGACGTTTCGGCACACCAATTTCCAAATTTAAAATTATTCCCTCATTTAATCATTAAAAACAAGTTTTTGAAAGATTTATTGTCACCATCAGAAAGGTCCTCAAATTCTGGTTTTAAGTAGGACAAAATTAATTCGCATTTAGCTCTTTTTTATTGTTCAAAAAAGCGAAATTTTATAATAACAGTAAAAATACATTATAGCCCAAATTACTGAATCGATTTGGCTGAAATTTGGTACATGGAGATCGGGTGACCCGTTGAAGACCTGAAAGGCTTTTGAAAGCAATTGGCTTACGGGAAGTCCTATTTAAGCATATCAACTTAAAATTTTAAATACAAGACCTCATTTTTTATGTCGCCATTAGAAAGGCGATCAAATTCTGGTTCTAAAAATGTATTCACAGTTTCTGCCATTTCAGTGGAAAATAGAGGAAACATTCTTTCTCATTAAAAGGGAGCGGGCTGACAGTGGGTGACATAAATTGGCAGTTATTGTCAAAAAGGTGGCAAAAGATTAACCTTAAAAGGAACATATTGTCAAATGTGATGGGTGATGTCCGAGGTGATGTCGGTACTTGTCAGAAAATTGCGAAATTAGTCACAGACGATAAAGATAAAAAAAATTCTCTTGAATTGACTACTATCTACACAGAATACAAAGATCCACGCGATGGGGAGGTTCCAGCCGCTTCTCTGCTGCATTTTTTTCCACTGAAATGGCAGAAACTGTGAATATATTTTTAGAACCAGAACTTGATCGTCTTTCTAATGGCGAAATAAAAAAGAGGCCTTGTATTTAAAATTTTAAGTTGATATGCTTAAATGGCACTTCCCGTGGACCAATTGCTTCCAAAAGCCTTTCAGGTCTTCAACGGGTCACCCAATCTCCATGTACGAAATTTCAGCCAAACCGATTCACTAATTTGGACTATAATGTATTTTAGTGTTATTAAAAAATTTCGATTTTTTGACACAAAGAGCACTAAATGCGAACGAATTTTGTCTTATTTAAAACCAGAATTTGAAGACCTTTCTGATGGTGACAATAAATCTTTCAAAAACTTGTTTTGGATGGTTCAATGAGTGAATAATTTTAAAGTTGGAAATTGGTGTGCCAAAACGGCACTTTCCGTGGGCCGATTGAATCCAAAATTTGTTCAGCTGTTCGACATGCAATACAATCCCCATGGGCAAAATTTCAGCCAAATCGGTTCAGGGGCTTGGGCTGTACCGCGATTTTAAAATCCGAAAAAAATCAATTTTTTTTTAATTTTTGGTCAAAAGGGCACTAAGAATGAATACATTTTTAGGCGCAGAATTTGAAGGTCTTTCTTATGGTGACGTGAAAAATGGGGGTTTACATTTAAAATTTAAAAGTTGATGTGCCAAAATGGCACTTCTGGTTGCACGATTGGCTCCAAAAGCTTTTCAGTTGGGCTATGAGATGCCTATGAGATGCCTACCCACCAAATTTCAGCTAAATCGGTCTAGTAGTTTTGGCTGTGGCGTGTTTACAAACGTACGTACGTACGTACGTACACACACACGGACACATTTTGAAAACCGCTCTTTTGGGTTCCTGAGACCTCAAAAGGTGAAGATCTGGTGCTATCTCAAATTCGAAAATTTTAGTGATTGCAGTAACCTCCCAACTCCACTTCACCATTTAAAAAAAATTGAGGTTACTGCAATCACTAAAATTTTCGAATTCGAGATAAGACCGGATCTATAACGTTTTGGGGTCTCAGGAACCCAAAAAAGTGGTTTTTAAAATGTGTCTGTATGTATGTACGTACGTGCGCACGTTCGTAAACACGCCACAGCCCAAACTACTCTACCGATTTGGCTGAAATTTGGTACGTGTGCATGTGATAACCCAACTTAGATCTGAAAAGCTTTTGGAGCCAATCGTGCAACCAGAAGTGCCATTTTGGCACATCAACTTTTAAATTTTAAATGCAAACCCCCATTTTTCACGTCACCATAAGAAAGGCCTTCAATTTCGGACTTTAAAATCGCGGTACAGCCCAAGCCCCTCAACCGATTGGTCTGAAATTTTGCACATGGGGATTGTATTACACGTCGAAGAGTTGAACAAATTTTGGATTCAATCGGCCCACGGAAAGTGCCGTTTCGGCACACCAATTTCGAAACTTAAAATTATTCTCTCATTCACCCATCAAAAACAACTTTTTGAAAGATTTATTGTTATCATCAGAAAGGTCTTCAAATTCTGGTTTTAAATGAGATAAAATTTATTCGCATTTAGTACCCTTTGGGTAGAAAAATCGAAATTTTGTAATAACACTGAAACCACGTTATAGCCCCAAACTACTGGAGCGATTTGTCCGAAATTTGGTACATGGAGGTTAGGTAACCCATTGAAGAGCTGAAAGGCTCTTGGGAGCAATTGGTCCACGGGAAGTGCCATTTAGGCATATCAACTTTAAAATCTTAAACACAAGTCACGGAAATCAAAGACCCATGCGTTGGGGAGGTTCCAGCCGCTTCTCTGCTGCCTTTTTTAAATTGTGATGGGGTTGGGGAGGTTAAAAACACGTTTCATAAGGCCAATTATTATCGCACGAGGATGTTTGGACAACGAGGGAGAAAAGCCCGAGTTTTACAAAATCGGAGTGCGATAAGGGCCTTATGAAACACGTTTTTTATACAATTTTTTCTATTTCGGACATCCATAACATGTTAGAAAATAATTGGTTTTCCATTTTCATAGACAGGTCAATGTTCGCTTGACAGTTGGCGATTGTTGGACACAATCGTTGTATAGGTTATGATGTAAACAAAAGCCGTGCTCTAACAGAGCACATTAGCGAACGCGTTTGGGTGCTATAAAGTGTTCATTAGGAAACCGAAATAGAAAATAGTATATTAAAAGACACGTTTCATAAGGCCAATTATTATCGCACGAGGATGTTTGGACAACGAGGGCGAAAAGCCCGAGTTTTACAAAATCCGAGTGCGATAAGAGCCTTATGAAACACGTTTTTTATACAATTTTTTCTATTTCGGATACCCATAACCTGTTAGAAAAAAATTGGTTTCCCATTTTCATAGACAGGTAAATGTTCGCTTGACAGTTGGCGATTGTTGGACACAATCGTTGTCTAGGTTACGATGTACACAAAAGCCGTGCTCTAATAGAGCACATTAGAGAACGCGTTTGGGTGCTATAAAGTGTTCATTAGGAAACCGAAATAGAAAAATTTGTTTTGGATGGTTAAATGAGAGAACAATTATAAATTTGGAAATTGGTATGCCAAAAAAGCACTTTCCGTGGGCAATTTGAGTCCAAAATTTATTCAGCTCTTCGACGTGCAATACAATCCCCATGTGCAAAATTTCAGTCAAATCGGTTCGGAGGCTTGGGCTGTATCGCGAATTTAAAGTCCGATAAAAATCGCAATTTTTTTAATTATTGGTCAAAAGGGCACTAAGAGTGAATACATTTTTAGAAGCAGAACTTGAAGGTCTTTCCTATGGAGACGTGAAAATTGGAGGTTTGCATTTAAAATTTAAAAGTTGACGTGCCAAAATGGCATTTCCGGTTGCACGATTGGCTCCAAAAGCTTTTTAGTTAAGTTACGAGATGCCTATGTTACAAATTTTAGCCAAATCGGTCTAGTAGTTTTGGCTGTGGCATGTTTACACACAGACACATTTTAAAAACCACGTGAAGATCTGGTTTTATCTGAAATTCGAAAATTTTACTGTTTGCAGTAACCTCCCTTTTTTTAAGTGGTGAAGTGGAGTGGGGAGGTTAAAACAATTCGTTATGAAATTCCGATTCCTGTTTTAGGTTTTTCAAAAAGTAAATTTTCATCAAGGCGATACATAATTTTGTGCCTTTATGGATTTAGGCCACAAGCAAAGAACCTCATGTAATACCTACAAAGTTTAACCCCGCCGATTCCCACGAGTGCCACTAAACTCCAGTTCAAGTAGAACTAATGAACTGATCTAACACGCGTTGTATCTGATAGGTACTCCTAGTGTAAAATTTCGAGAATTGAGACCGAAACAAATCACCTTCACTCCAACAGGTTCCAGTTACAATCGTATTTACATGCCCAGGAACATAATTCATCGATCCCACTATTTCTATTCACACTTGTCGTTGCAACTTAAAAAGTACATATGTAAAAATCAGCACGTCATAAATCAAAGGCCCCAGACATTCGAATTTTACAATTATTATGCAAAGTAGTATACCTATATCGAAAAGCTGCGGGAAGAAGATGGGCAAAACTTAGATGTAGAAAAGCGTCAATTATTACGTGGCTCGAAGGTGTTTGCTCAGCAGGGGCAAGGACGTGATTTATTACGTGACTGCTGCGTACACAGTAGATTTAAAAGCTCGCTAAACGCCGGACACATTCCACGATTTTATTCCTACTAAATAATAAATTGTCACGTGTGGTTTAATCTAGCGTAGGTGTTAATAACGTACAACGTCAAACCATTCATCATTGCTTTGTAAAAATTTTCAAAATGAGGAGAGGACTTAACAATCGATTCATTAGCCGAACCCTCTTGCCTGTAAATCAATCTTTGATGACTCTTAATGCGGCTAAAATACTGTCACAATGTATTTTTTGCCACCTCCCACAGAGGAGACACAAAAGATGTCTCCCACACCTAATCAGGCGTACTATTCTCCTTTGCGTTACATTACCAAATTAACTGCTTCTTGAAAATTAGTGTGGGAATAACGAGATAAAACGGTCCTTGCTTCTGTTACATGTCCAGATCTTAATCTCCCCCTTACAGCTCAAACAGATGATTCTAATTACAGGCCTGGTGCAGTATCCTAGCAAATTCATCATGAGAGGAACAGAAGTTGTCGATAAGAACTATCTGATATGCTATTCGCAACATTGAATATATCATCCGTAATATGCTATTAAAGGAACGAATAGTGTAATTAAAATTTCTATGTGGAACGTAGATGGTACGTCACTAGAGAACAAGAGAATGAATTTCTCAGCTATGTCACCTCGTAATATTAAACTTGCAGGTATATTGTAATTAACAAGTGATTTATATGACAGTTAAGGTAAAGAACTAACACAACAATTTCATGACAAGCGATGAGGTGCTAAATAATAATGTAGCCTTAGTAATAAATAGGCAATTAAATGAATAAATGGAAATAGTTGTTGGCTAGAGAGCTATTGATGTTGATGTCCATCACATTTACAATGCTCTTAGAAAAAATACAATGGTTTCATCTGTTACTATTTAGACTCCTAAATGGCTTTCTTGAACAGTAAATTGTGATTAAGCCTAAAAAATCCGTTTTCCCGATTTCCGTTACAAGTGTCAAATTGGTGGATGCGCCGGGATTATCAAAACTAGCGCTTCTAAAACAATCCTATTTCAGGTTGATAAATGCAATAATTATGTTAGAATAATAACGACATGGACCAGCTACACATCCATCACAAGTATACCATCAGGTATTAAATCCTTGTTGTAGGTACGGTGAATTTTGAAAAGAACAAAGGGTGTAGAATGTAGAGGCGTTCAAATTTGAGATGTTATAATTTATATAAATTTCAACATAGTAAATCCTAACAATTCCGGCTTGTAGCCACTATGTTGGAAAAATGCTGGACGACATGGGACCTTCCGGAGGTTTTTCTTTTATATCTTGAAAACCGTTGATCCTAAGGAAATTCTTCACATGCCCAAACTGAAAGAGCATAAAATTTGCAACAAATTAAAACTATACAGGGTGTTCGCGCAAACATTTCGACCTCAAATATCTCGTCAACGAGATGAAATATAAAAATTCGCTGGGACAGGTCCATTTTTATTTCGAGGGGGACACTTAAATCCGTGCTTGGCGAAATTTGTCACCCACTTCAAAATTTTAAATGACCCCCCACTTGTCATGCATAATTTGAAAGCTAATTGAATTGCCAATACAACAACAACAATTTTTTACATTTGTTCAACTCCAGGGCCCTCTATGGTCAAATTTGTGATTCATCATTTGAAAGGGTTTGAAATTCTCTGTGAACCGGTGCAAGAGTTTTTGAAATCCTTGCACTCGTCCAAAAGTTACATCATAAATTTGAAATATTTCTAGACCCAGAACCAGCTCATGTTTTTCAATGTAACTCTTGAACAAGTGGATAGACTTTAAACATTTATGCATCAGTTAACAGATAATTTCAAACCCTTTCAAAGGACCCTAATGTAATTTAAATACCCAATAAAGGGTACAAAGGACTGATATATTTTGTTTACCACGTAAAAAAACGCGCCAGTAGCCCTACCTTCACAATTCTTGGAACGTAATAGGCAGAGGTAGTGTGGATAAAACCAATCGTAATCACATTGTCTTTGGATTCCATTATAAAAGTGTTAATTTTGATTTCTATAATCCAGTTCCAAATTATATTTTCTTATAATGAGGAAAAATTACTTCCAAAACTAATAGTGGTATATTAAGTAACAAGGGACTAAAAAAGTTTTTTATTCTTGAGGGGTTGTCTAAAGTCCGAGACGAAGTCGAGTGCTTTAATATCCCTGAGGGATTAAAAAACAGTTTAGTTCTATGTTACTTATACTATTTTTTTCAATAATGTCATCTACAACATTATATTTATACAATAAGCAAAACGCAGCCGTTTATTGTGATGGTAACCTTAGTTTAATGCAAAAAAAGGCAGCCAGTGAGGATCAATTGGATCAAATTTATAATTTTGTAATTGTAATTTTCACTAAAAGAAAACCTTAGAAGGGGTTTCCAACCATGATAAAAATGTAAAACGTAAAATGGATGTGTTTAATTGCTAAGGCATATTAAAATTAAACTAAAAAGAAGGCCGTTTTTTTTTCAAGAAAAACGACTACCAGGGATTTTAATTCATGTAACGGTATGAAAAACCGATTTATTAACCAGCTTCCTGTGAGAAAATTTTGCAATCCGAACATCATTTAAACCGCAAGCTGCAATATCAGTAATTAGAGCTAATTAGTTATTAAAGCAGTCATCGTAAATACCGGGATTTTCTCAAATTCATCATATTTGCAAACGCAAATATTTAACGAAAGCCATGATTTATAGTTCTAGTGAAAAGCAGTAAAATTTACCGTGAGCAACTTTCAATTAGGTGCAAGAAATAGCAAGTCTTGGTTGGTCTAAATTTATTCGACAGAAATATGGACTTGTGGGTGTAACCCGAACACGTCAAGAGCTATTTCCATGTACTTAATTTAAACTAATGCTCACCTACACCTGCAGGGTCATAAAAATACAGGAATTTCAGTAGTAGTTGTCCTCGTGGAGGCAATTTTTCAGGGAACATTATATTTATTAAAGCGACCGCATTTTTGTTATTCATCAGATACGAGTCGGAATAATTTTCGAATCGAATAAAACGCGGCCGATTTGCATAGTGGATTCACTCCCTTGAAAATCCATCCGTCTTACCGATAAAGTTTTCCCAGAGATAAAAAGTATATTAATAACAACAATAAAACGATTTACATAAGAATACATCAAGTAATTAAACTAAGTTGGATTAATGAAAAACAATAAATTTCCTTATCTCGTCCTGCTACAGGCCAGATGAAAAAATGCCGGGCTACCGTTAAACAAGATTTTAATTTATGCCGAAACGTGAATAAAAAATGTCGTTGATGTATTATTATAATCTGAAATGGCCATAATAAATAATGCTTACTTTTGTTTTTTCATTTTAGTAATCCCATGTGTCGATATAATATTATTTCACCCCGTTTAAAGCTCAGCACGGTGCATTTCTTTAATTCCTACCATCGAGAATAAAAATTATATCCGCTTAATGTAATGAACATATTTCGTGTCGCCACATAACTTTATCCCGTGGATTTATGGTCTTGACGTGCTTTAAAACCAGTCCGAAAGGCCTAATTTCACCTAAATCACTGTCTATTTATTAATAATTATAATAAACGTTGATTGCAGCAATAATGCGTGGTGGGTAAGTACTGAATTTTGATAACCTTTTTATTGCCTTCCACGTCCTCCTCTACTGGATTCATATTTCTTAGAACTCAATTTACGTTTATGGTTCTATTTACACCTGAACGTCAGGTTGAGCTCGATGGGGTGCTCTCCCTCTCCCACCCTTAACAAATTCAGATTTTTGTGGTTTTTGTGTATCTAAGTTACGATGGAGATTAAGATGCCTACGTCTTACAGGGCTGTCTGAATAAATTTCGGCCACCATGAATTATGGATTACACTGAAAAATTGAGATATAAAATTGGCAGGTGGACGAATTAAGAGGCTTATCTGACGCTAATTCTCACAGATCTATAAAAGTGGAATTAGTAGCGTAATTTATTTGCTATATCTGTTGCAAAAAACAGATATAGTCTCCCATTTAAAGAGGGAATGAGATTGAGATCTTTGGTGTTGCAGAGTTATCGTCAGTATTTACAGTGGAATACCCTATCAATACCGCGTTTTTTGTGTTCATGATCTTGCGAGTGTTGTTATATGTACCAAACAACAGGTGTTTTATCTTCATTTCAATTGTACTCAATCACTTGTTTATAATTATTGTAAAAAGTTTCAACTATATCCGCTGATGATCAAGTTTTTTGTAGCTTTTAATCCGCAGAGCAGCAGGTGGCAAATTCTAATCCTTGATGCAATTATAAATTAATAATGAAATAGTGAAAAACTTGTTTCATTTTAACAAAATAAAAGAAAAGTGGACGGTTTATGATAATAATAATAATAATAGTTTATTTACATCCAAGGCTACAAACAAGGTGGCATCAGGAATTGTCAAAAAATGATTATCGATACATTACATTGATCTGTATACAACCAACACATGCAACAAACAAAAAACAACAAAATACATTTACAATTGAAAGAAATTTTTAAATAACATCTTGGTTCTCTAGGAACTCCTCTATCGTATAATAGGCCTTCTTACATATATAGCTTTTATTTTTTCTTTAAATTGAATTATTGGCAGAGATCTGATGTGGTCAGACGCTTTGTTAAAGAATTTAATCGCAAGGTAGTTGGGCCCGTTCTGCGATTTCTTAAGCCTAAAATAAGGAATTGTCAAATGTTCCTTTTTCCCAGTCTGTGAAAGTACAGACTTTGAGGGTAATTGTCAGAATGCTTTTTTAGGTGTATCATATTCTCGAGTATAAACATACAAAGCAAGGTTAACATTTTTTGTTGTACCGGGTGGACCAACACTATTGCCCACCTCAAAAATTGCCCTTTATTTTAAAGCTGGGACTTCGAAATTTTTACAGTGTATATGGCTACCAAGGACCCTTCAAATGAGGGCAAAAGTTTATCTGTCATGCAAAAACTGTGACGTCACGAAATTTTGAAATATCGTTTTTCCAAGAAAAGAAAAATTTTTACCCATAAAATCGTTTTTTGGGCTAATACCTTTATGTTAAGCCCATTTTTTTAAATTTCCGTCATCAGATTGGCCAACTGTAGCAAGCTAAAAATGGTCCATTTTTATTCACAAGTCGGCCACGTAAACAATTGACTACTATGCGAGGGCTTTCTTGGATAACAGCGTACGCTTTTTTCATCTGTCACCAGTTGACATCGACACGACGCGGCCATTGAACTGCGAAATTGTTTTTAATTTTAATAAACGTGGATTTTTGTAACGAATAATGTTGAAATATCGGTTTAAACTGGGCATCCACCATTTAATTCGTCGTAGATGGCGGTGACGGCGTGAAGAGGGGCTCCAGTTTGTGTGAAGGGCTCCGGTTTGTGTGAGGGGGTTTTTTCAAATAGCCATTTCCATAATTCGCATTATTCCATACTTATGTAATTCCACAGGTAATTATTTTGTTGTTATGGCCTGTTTTTTAGTTGGCATTTTTAGGTTAAGTGAGTCGACTTAGTTTGCCCCGTTGAGACTAATATCGAGGACTAAGATATTCACAGCCCAGAATTTAACAGCAACTCGTGTCAAATAAGGACCAAGGAATCGTTTTGCATAACAAAATTGATATTTACAGCCTCTAAATTTAACATCATCTGATCTAAATAAGGGCAAAGGAATTGTTAAACTATCGTTTCAACTAACATAATTAAAATTCAGAGATAAACTGTAGCCGAAGGTAGAAGAATTATAGCCCGATGCCATTTCTTAACTAGTTGGGTTAAATTGTTTGGTAAATTGCAGGGTGATATAAAACCAAGTGTTTTTAGCTGGCGAAAGTGTGTTGCTGTAAAGTTGAAGTTGCAATCACAATAATTATAATTTTTCAAGGATATAAATTGAAACTTAAATCCTGTATGATCAAACTAACAACAATAAATTGAATTTGATTGACTGCTTGTGTTACATAAACTATGGTCTTTTAGCTGTTTTGGATGTCTCAGAATTGTGGATCCTTCAAAATTGTGAAAGAGCTCTACTAATCATCATAGACAAAATTGTGTACAAGGAACTTACGGCTTGTACTTACCTAAAGTGATGCATTACTCACTACCACAACCCATCACTACACAATCATCACCAAATTCACTGCACTGCAACCACTATAGCACAGATCACTTCACAAAAAGTACTTACCTGATTACAGGTACTGCTCAAAGTGGTGGCCTTCTCTTTCGATGCACATCTGAGCACGTCGCTGAAATGAATTTTGGACTGTAGCTGCTGTATTTCGTTCATTGATTGTCTGGAAGGCATCTACGAGTCGTTGCTGCATGTCTTGTCTCGTGGTTGGCTGTGTTCTGTACACAATTTCTTGCACAACTCCCCATGTGAAAAAATCCATAGGTGTGAGATCGGGAGATCTAGCTGGCCAAGCAATTGGACCACCACGACCAATCCATTTATCTGGAAACTTTTCATCTGCCACACCACGAGCTTCTCGACTGAAATGTGGAGGCGCACCATCTTGCTGAAACCACAAATTTTGGATCACATTTAATGGCACATCTTCTAGTAAGTCATCTAATGAATTTCTTAAGAACTCTGCATACATCGCACCAGTCAGATGGCCTTCAAAAAAGAATGGACCAACTAATCGGTTGTCAATAATTCCTCCCCACACGTTCAGTGACCATATGTCTTGTGTTTTTTCTTCTCTCATCCAATGTGGGTTAACCACCGACCAATAGTGCATATTATGCCTGTTTACGTGCCCATTAGATTTGAATGTGCATTCATCGGTGAAAAGCACAAACTTGAAGAAGTCCTGATTTTCCTGCAGTTTCTCTTGGGCCCACGTGCAAAATCTCACCCTGTTCATAAAATCCTCTCCATGTAGTTCCTGATGCAGTTCGATGTGATATGCATGGAATTTGTGCTTTTTTAATATTCTTAGAATCGATGACTTACTTATGCCGCTTGATTGCTTCATTTCTCGACTGCTGACTTGGGGATTATTTTCAGCTATGTTCAAAACAATAGCTTGATTGATTTCATGAGTCACAGCGGGATTTATCACTGTCTTTTTCTTGGGCTTCAAACTGCCTGTCTCTCTAAGTTTCTCTACAATTCTTTTAAATGTTCGTCTATCTGGTTGAAGTCTGTCTGGGTAACGTTGGGCATACAATTCTGCTGCTTGCATTGCATTTTGCTGGCATTCTCCAAAAATCAAGATCATGTCGACCTTGTCTGAAAAGGAAAGATGTTGCATCGGCATGATAAAAATTAAATGCACTCCACTAAAATAGAATAAAACTATTAATTAACACTAGGTATAGGAAATTCACCAAGATTCACTTCTACACGTAATTATAATTAACACTCACAACACAGAAAAACGCGTGAAAGCTTCCCTGGAGGGAAACCAGGATAAGAGCTGTGAAAACAGCTAACAAGTAGGTATGTAAAACTAACTTGGAAAACACTTCTCTTCAAGAGGTTGAAGATTTTACAAAATAGCAATTTTTCTCAAAATTAGCAACCTAAACACTGCAACACTATTGTAATTCACACACTAATCACACTAGTGGGTGACTAATGATTAGCTAAAAGGGGTTGGAAGAGTTTGAGCGGGAAATTAACGCGCGTAATGAAATAAATGCGCGAAATTCAAGTAAAAATATGAAAGCCTGCTTTATTAAATTTACTTAATAGGCAATTATTGTTTAATAAACGAAAGAATAATCTCAGTATTCTTAGTTCATTCTAATGACAAAAATTGAAACTCAGGCACACACACACATCTTGTTTATGCACTGGATGGCTTGTCGTGTGATCAATGATTAATTAGTCCTTATTTGCCCACCATGATGATGATTATTAAATTCCACATTGCACCTTTTTGCTTCTGCTGTTCAAATAATAACTTGAGCTTCACCAACTTCAAAGCATCAATTATTAACGTCTTGATTTTGTTTAGGAGGTACCTACGAGGTATTTGCCAATCGAAAATTGACACTTGCACCACCTTCGATTACAGTTTATCTTTGAATATGAATTATGTTATGCAAAACGATTCCTTGGTCCTTATTTGACACGAGTTGCTGTTAAATTCTGGGCTGTGAATATCTTAGTCCTCGATATTAGTCTCAACGGGGCAAACTAAGTCGACTCACTTAACCTAAAAATGCCAACTAAAAAACAGGCCATAACAACAAAATAATTACCTGTGGAATTACATAAGTATGGAATAATGCGAATTATGGAAATGGCTATTTGAAAAAACCCCCTCACACAAACCGGAGCCCTTCACACAAACTGGAGCCCCTCTTCACGCCGCCACCACCATCTGATAAAATGTCCGTGTTCGTAAACTCTCCTGGCACCTTGGGTGGGCGAATTAAATGGTGGATGCCCAGTTTAAACCGATATTTCAACATTATTCGTTACAAAAATCCACGTTTATTAAAATTAAAAACAATTTCGCAGTTCAATGGCCGCGTCGTGTTGCTGTCAACTGGTGACAGATGAAAAAAGCGTACGCTGTTATCCAAGAAAGCCCTCGCATAGTAGTCAATTGTTTACGTGGCCGACTTGTGAATTAAAATGGACCATTTTTAGCTTGCTACAGTTGGCTAATCTGATGACGGAAATTTAAAAAAATGGGCTTAACATAAAGGTATTAGCCCAAAAAACGATTTTATGGGTAAAAATTTTTCTTTTCTTGGAAAAACGATATTTCAAAATTTCGTGACGTCACAGTTTTTGCATGACAGATAAACTTTTGCCCTCATTTGAAGGGTCCTTGGTAGCCATATACACTGTAAAAATTTCGAAGTCCCAGCTTTAAAATAAAGGGCAATTTTTGAGGTGGGCAATAGTGTTGGTCCACCCGGTACAAAGGCTTGCTTGCAATCCTCCCTGTATCCTGTATCCCAGGCCACCCATTATTCTTATTGCGCGCCTCTGCAGGGCAAAAATCCTGCAGGAACTTGCACTATGTTCCTAAATCAGGATGCCGTAAGACGCAGTCGAGTGACAAGTTGCAAAATAAACTGATCGCACTAGTTCAGGCGATAATTCATTATTCAATGAACGCAGGACGAAAATATTTTTTTCCTCGATCGTACTGGAAACGTCACATTCTCACATCATCCGAAAGCTTACGTTTCCCAGAACTGCGTCATTTGCTAGGCAACACGCACTAGCTGTACAGGAATAACGGCCTAGGCCGGAAAAATAATCCTGTACTTCTGTTAAAAAATTGTTCCAAATTTCATTATTTCTGTCTAGTTGCGCAATCGACGAAAAAATAGTATGTAGTAGTAGTAGTAGTAGGTGAACATGAAGAAAAATATATATTCCGGGACTCTGAAGGTTGCTGGACTCGGCTGCGTCTCGTCCATCAATCTTTCATCATCGTCCCGGAATAGAATATTTTTCTTACTAGTTACACAATATACTATTACTTATGGTCTCACATACATGATTCGCATGAGCTTCCCACTTTAAAGATGGGTCCAGGCATAGGCCAAGAAACTTCACAGCGCTGGTGGTTTCGTTTTGATCAGGTATATTTTTAAGCGTAAAAGTCCTTGTGGATGTCTTGGTCCCGTTTAAAAGACCCGGGCCTTCGATTGTGCACCCGCTGTCAGTTGGTTCAGGTTGTCTAAATCTGTGTGGTGGATTAGCAACGTCGTGTCATCGGCATATATAGAATGATATTCTCGATTAGATTTGGTAGATCATTGACATAAGTGATAAAGAGTAGAGGTCCCAAAATGGATGCCTGAGGGATCCCGATATCAATGTTTTTTTTTCAGAGACTTCGTCATTTATTTCTAAACATATTGTGTTCTGTTTTTAAGATATGAAGTAATGTATTCGATACTTGAGGCCGAGAGATTTAGTTTTATAATGTTGAGCACGAGTATTTGAAAGGTGATAACGTTTGAACCCAAAATCAAAATTAGTACATTATTACTTTATGCAGGGTGTTAGGGAATGGTATTGTGTAATTTTAAGGTCGGCCATACCATGAGTTTAACCGAAAAGCCCTTTACCATTTTGACCTTAGAAACATTCTTTCTTCAGGATAAGATTTTCAAGTATTTTCCTCAAAATTTGGGAACTACTGAAAACATGTAGGTGATAACAATAGGAAAATAAAAATTTCTATTAGGTATCATGGTAACAAAATATTGCCTTCCATGCAAATCTTGTCAAATTGACAAATTGTAATAGTGACGCAAGACTGTGCAGACATGCATTTTGTACGTGGCGAGTGCTCTCTTGGTAAAATAATGCAGAAAATGGTAGGCCAAAAAATGCGAGAATGACAACCACAGGTCACAATTTATAATGTACCAAATTAATTTTCTGTTGTCATGGTACCTACTAGATATTTTAACGAACTATTTTTGAATGAAATATTCCAACAGTTCCTAAACTTTGAGGAAAATATTTGAAAATCATACCCTGAAGGAAAAATGCTTCTTAGCCCAAAATAGTAAAGGACTTTTCGACTACATTTCTCATGGTATAGCCGCCCTTAAAATTGCACGGCACCAAAAATACATTCAAACTTAGGCAATAAAAAAAAATTAAAATTTTGAAAAACTCCCGAAACACTTCGAGACTGAATTGAAATTTATAGGTGATTGGGGATTGGAAAGTTCACCAAGTGGGGAGGTTCCTGCCGTTATCTTAACTGTCCATTTTTTACATCTGACATCGAAAAATTAATTTTATGGTTTCACTAGTAGAGAACTGATGAGGTTATCCAGACGAATAAAAATCCTAAGGTGAAATTGGTGCATTGGTGTTGGTGCAATGTCAAGAAAAAGCGCTTATTGACTATTTTCGAGTCGATGATCGGTTCTTGCGATTCCTATGATTGAGACATCATAAAACCGCGCGGCAACGTGCATGCAATGAGAGGAGATCGTAATATGAATATAACGATCTTGATCCCGAGAATGGGTGGTAAGACTCACGTACACTCTCTTTTGTTTTACCTACCACAGAATCGATATTTCAAGGACCACTTTTTTTTCGTTTTTGTTCCACTATACGAAACGACGTACGAAATTTCAGGGGTAACGGTGTTATGAAACGTCGTTGTTATTTTCGTAAGCTCATAAATACAGCGAATTATAACATGCAAGTCTTGCCTACCTGTTTCGAATCCTAATTAGTACTCGAAACACGCCACAATTACCATTAAGCCCCATTTGCATTCATATTCATTACATAAATCGGGAGTATGAAGTCAAAGCCGGAGGTTAAACGTACAAGATGGTATCTATCACGCAGCATCTCATAAAATAGATATTTAAGTGCTGGATTTTCAGAATGTTATATAACTTTTAGACCACCCGAAAGAGATTGTTGGTTTTACTTTGATAGTACCGAGTCCTTGTAGAGCACCGTGGAAACATTTTCTTCTATGACCACTTTTTGTGCCTTGTACACGTCTTTAACACCCTAAAATGCCAGGAATTTCACTTACATGGACATTGAATGACCGAATTCCCTGAAACAAAGAAGACAAGCTATAGCTCGAACAATGAACAATTTTAATTATCTGAACAACCCTCACGCCTCAAAAAAGCAGTCTAGAAAAGGAATTTTAACAGCCGATATAGGAATGTTGACCAACAAACGTATCAACCGAAATACTCGACATATTTTCAAACAATACGAAATTCTGTGAATATTCAACAGTATGTTGGAAGCGGCTAGGGTAAAGGTCACGCACGTAATTTTGCTGGATTTGTCGTCAGGTATTGTAAGGATAGCCTTTATCACCGGCAAACGCAAGAAGTCTTGAATGATGGTACCATTTATCGCACAGGAGTACCTCGTACCTATATGCTGATAGTTGCAGTGGCTATTGTATTTTACTTAGCCATTGCGTTATTTTAGTCGCAATTTATTACGAGACAACTTATTAAACGTGGGATTGTTATGTATGTGAGCCGTATCGACGCGGTAGCACAGAGTTCTTTCCACCAACTGAAAATTAAAATTCAGGGGACGTTGTTAAAAATTCGTTGTTTTTTTAAATCGATAATTAATGAGCCATTGATAGCCTGTTACAAGCAATCAATAACCTTCCATAATTTTGTTTGTATGCAAATCAAAGCTGGCGAACTCGCCCCATGTCGGCCGATGCAAATTAAAGAGCTCATATAAGAAGGTGAAAACGTAAAAGCTCGAAAGTTATTAATGTTTTAATGCTTTGTACGGCACTATGTAAATATCGCGTGGGCTGCTTAATACTTTTTTATTTCGGCGGCAATTTTAATTCGACGAGATTCCTGCCTGCTGGTTCTGATTATTTTCGCCGTTAAAAAACAGGGATTTATTGCTAGTACCAAATAAGGCGTGTTGGGACGAGTCATACGATTCGTTGTTACAGCCCAACCAAAACTAACACAGTCGTCTTTTTGGGCCCCCGAAAAGTTTACGATATCTTAAAATTTTCAGTTACAAGGCTTTGTTCGAGACCTTCGATTAATTAGGGACTGGCAATATTCTCGTTTTTCTCCAATGAGAGTTTTCTTTCTAATTTCTTGTGCCCGTGCGGAATAATTTATTAACCTGCCTGTGTGGGTTCTTGGCGCAGTCTTTTACATTCCTCTGTTCGCTTCCAACGCACTACGCCTTGATTTATCAAACTGTCTTTGGAGTACACCAAGAGCGGCCGCCCTTTTAATCTTCCTTATCTTGGGACGGTCCTCAATTTTCAATAATTTTTCCATTTTAGTGTACGGTCACCAGCTATGTGAAAATCTTTCTAACGGCTCTTTGGTAATTTCAAAAATTCAATTAGGTTGGAATTTCCTACTCGACTAAGAGGATGCGTTCTTGTTTCTTTGATCTGCTAAGAAGCTCTTGCGAGGTTAAAAAGTAGACAATTTAATCCTGGTTTCTGTACCATGCTTTTACAGGATTTCCTCATTAATTATCATGTTATTGAGCACAGCTCTTTCATCTCTAGGTATGCAGTGCGGTTCATAAGTGTTTCCCCCCCTTGTAACTTATAAGTCCGGAAGACACCCTTTCATCTCGATTAAAACGAATACCGGTCAATGAAATGAATCAAAATTTGACTTTAAATATCTTGAAAATAGGTATCTATTAGGTTTTCGACAAAAGAGATGGTTTACAAAATTAAGGCCCTTTTTATTACTTTCGTGCGTACGTACGCCACAGCCCAAACTATTAGACCGATTTGGCTGAAATTTGCTACATAGGCATCACATAATCTAACTTAGACCTGAAAAGCTATTGGAGCCAATCGTGCAACCAGAAACGCCATTTTGGCACATCAACTTTTAAATTTTAAATGCAAGCCCCCATTTTTGACATCACCATAAAAAGGCCTTCAGATTCTACTTCTAAGGATGTCTTCACTCTTAGTGCCTTTTTGAAAAAAAAATAAAAAAATTCGAGATTTTTAACGTACCTACTTTAAAAACACGATATAACCCAAACCTCTGGACCGATTTGGCTGAAATTTTGTACATGGAGATCAACAGCAAGTACCGTTTTAGCCATCAATCTTCAAATTTAAAATTATACAGTTCATTCGCGAGACTTAGCCCGATGAGCGAGCGGCTGCAGTTATCAACGCCATGACCGTCGTCTGTAACAATCGATGCTTGGTATTTCCACCAAGGCTGGCGGAACCAGGCGGAGAAGCCTATACAAAATTGGATCAAGCTGAAATTCAACCATTAATAATTACAGATAGTGACGATGATGAAGGCGACACAAGTGACAGTGATGATATGCAAGTTAATGTAGAGTATAATATGTCATGATCATGTTTATTTATGCTTCAATAATTAAAATACTGTATTCTGTGTTTAAATTCAATTTCCATTTAACCGCCTTACACCTATAATTGTGTAGTGGATAGTACAACCGTGCCACAATGACGCTTCAACGAACGTCGAACGTCCACTTTACTTTCTCCCTCAGATAAACGAGTCGGAGTGAGACATAGCGTGCGACAAGATTAGGGCGCTACGCTCAAACTTTGTCGGTCTACGTGCAACAATGCGGACAGAGACGGCTTTCAAGACGTATGTGTTTTATAACCAGTTACGATCGGGCTAAGTCTCGCGAATGAACTGTACTCTCATTTAACCATCCAAGACAAGTTTTTTGAAATATTTGTCATTGTCAGAAAGTTCTTCAATTTCTAATTTAAACAAGACTTTTCTCTTGTTTAAACCAGAATTTCAATTCCAATTTAGTGTCCTTTGGGTAAAAAAAATGAAAATTTTGTACATGGAGATTGTATTAAGAGTACAGTTTTAGTTATCAATCTTCAAATTTAAAATTATACTCTCGTTTAACCATCCAAGACAAGTTTTTTTAAATATTTGTCATCGTCAGAAAGTTCTTCAATTCCTAATTTAAACAAGACTTTAGCCACAATGAGGAGCGGTCTATAAATTTTCGTGTTCAATTAGCTGCCATACACCAGAAATAGTTTACGTGCCAAAATATCCCGTTTTTGGCAATTGAATTTCCAGAGTGATCTTAGAAATTAAAATTATAAATAATCTTTGTACTTTTTTAAACTTTAGGTATTTGAAAATATAAATCTTTCAGTAGACTTACCTTAGTCTGGCTAACAATAAACTCGCTGAAGGCTTGCATTCTTTAGTATCTGAGTGGTTTTGTTGAGACCTTTATCATCATTAACATTCAATACCATTTAAGCTCGTACCTCTCCACTTCTGTCAGGAAGTCAAATTCCCAACAAGATAATCCGGCATTTTGCTCGAATAATACCATGAGAATCAGCTGTACAAAGCATCAATCACTGTACCAGCTAATTTCCGAACGAATTTATTGTGCAACAGACGTTTCATATTAGGAAGTTTTGCATTTAAATTCTCATTATTAGTTTGATTATTATTTAATTAACTCTTTCGGAGGCTGCCCTCCTTGGCGAGATGAGAGATTACCAAATGAATTCTGTCGATCTGCCGAGATGATGTCTGTTTATAATTAATTACCGGGTTGATGTGACTGCCATTAGTTGCCGTAATCTAAAACTAATTATCTATAACGCAAAACAAATATTTGAGACTCTGTCGAACACAAATAATAATTGAATATTTGGAAGGTAAAAACTCACTGGGAATGCCATTAAAATCCAGTTTTTGAGAAACGATAGGTGGGCAATAAAGTAGCCGATGCGTGGGCATTTTAAACATTAATATTGACTTAATTAATGCTCGTATAAAACTCGTAAAAATGAGAAAAATGCGTCGCGATTCGACTCTGAATAAGTAATTAACTCGTTGGTTGGCAGCAATGGAATTTGCTAAAACGTTTGGGTGAAGAGTTCCCATCAAATTTTATGTTCCAGGAACTGTTATTCAGTCAATAAAGACGTATTTAGTACGTATGTTTCTTCAGTAAATATTAATACAAAGATGTTTACTAAGAATTAAACGGGAATTCTAAAATTTTACACTACAATAAATATAGATTTCGGTTTTTTGTCAGATTGAAAAATTGGTCGAAACATTCCGTTCTGTATAGTTGAAAAAACCCTCAAACATGTTTGGGTTCAGAGCTAATTAACTGATGATTAAATATTTCACGCTAAAATTTAATGCCAAGTTAGATGACTTCATTAATTTTGTCTAGCTTCAAGAAACCTTAGCCAACAAAACTGAGACAGGAATAGTAAGTTCTAAGTTGAATTGCAAACAAAAGCGGTAAATGATAAATTATCACTTGATTAAGAATATTGCTGAAAGCATAAAAGAAAACAGTAACAGAATAATGAATAAATGCAGGCTCATTGTAACTTCCTTTGAAATTCGCTCAATTTCACGGCCAGCTTTTAGGGTCAAAAAAGTGCATGCTCATCACATCCCCAATTTCAATTCTTTTTGCCAAAATAATTATCGAACAAGCAGGTTGTAAAAATTAGTCTAAGGTAATTTTTCGCAAGCCGTCCATCTACATTCGATAACTTCCTGCAGAAAATAACAATCATCACCATGCATTAACTATTTGTTACGGATGTCATGGTGGAAGTAATGTATCAAAATTATAGTTTTCTGCAGGAATTTCTCAAACTTTCTGGTAATAAGACAACTGCCAAAGAATTAATACGAACAATAACGATTTGATGAAACAGGACAAGGGTTCCACGGTAATTATACCTTTCGTCTCACAAATTGAGCAGACGAAAAAATAGGAGCAGTATGCAATTATTATTAAGTAATAAAAAATGAGTACCTAAAAGGGCTAGAAGGATATGCGGCATATCTGATTGATATTTCCGCAAGGAGATGTGCAACCATGCGATAATCGCTTTTCCCCGATAATGGCGTTTTTATCAGTCATGTGGGAAAGTTCTTTGATAAAATTTTTTATAATGTTCTGCAACGTTAGTTTTACATGCTATTACACGATAAGGTGGATAACTGAATAATTTCTTTCGTGCTAAAACTAACCCGACATTCCGTCGTTAACGAGGAGAATAAATTAATTTCAGAAATTTTTACAGGAGTCGCATTTATAGATTCCATCCAGCATTAGATAACATCAATTTTTTATGATTTATATCAGTTAATGAAGAGATAAATAATAAATTTCTATGACCGCATTAAGATGTAAATTTATGCTAGTCATACAACCGAGGAATTAAAATGTAACCAAATTAAATTAACTGTTCGTGCGCAATTTGTAAATACAATTTGAATTTTTGAATAAAATCTCCGACATTTTTACGCTGGAATCTTCGAGTGTGGACAGGCTTTAAATTAAGATGTTCCGAAAGCATTTTTGAGATTTTTCCAGGTTTGCCGCCTTCGCTTTAACGATTACCATTTGTATCGAGTCAGGAAAATCCTGCAATTAATTGCGGCTGTCATCGTTTGCATGAAACGGTTTTGTCTTCATCGATCGCGGACAATAATGGTATTTTTCTTGTCGTTTCGTGATTAATTTCGACAGGAATTACGGTTATGTTCACTGAAATGAAACGGAAAATGTTCCAGACTGTGGAAAGGTAACTTAAGTAAATCTGTCACTCCTTATAAATTGAAGTAGGGATTATTCGTGACAAGAAACTAGGAGAGTGTAGAAATTTTACGTTCCAGTCAAGATCTGATAAAATAATAGCTAAATACTGTTTTCATATAAAAATTCAGATTTATTATCACGTAAGTCGAGAGAAACTGATCGTTAAGTGAAAAATCTGAATTTATTCCTTCGTGAAATAAAGGAGGAAATGAAAGTATTACCGAGATAATGGCAAGATATTTGTTTAGATAGCAGCATCATGAGAATGCGTATTAATCACTCTGTTACAGCTAATTCCTTCTGTAATTATTATATTTTGTACCTCTTGAATGTTGCATGAGGAAATCAAAACCGGATTGCTCGCTCTTTAAGAAAGAAAAACTTGGGAGATTTGCTGCTAACTAAAAAAATTACGGACTCATTCATTTGATCAGTTTTGCCAAAATAAAATGATTAAAAACATTGTCAGTTTTGTAAAATCGAAAAGACGTTCTCAGTAGGTACTGTAACATTTTCTTGAAAATTGTTTACTGATATATCCTCCTTCACGCAAGCTCCAGCCCTCCAACCTCACCATTATGGAAACATTATGCATCATTCCCTATTTGGTATTGAATCCTCCCAACTTATATTTCAAACTGAAACGATCAAGCTAACGTGAAAATTAATGTTAATGAAATCTTGTTGAAAGTTGAAACATGCATAACGCGCAAAATATTAATATTAGCATGTGTTGAAGTCACGATTTCCTGTTTGCAAATTAGAAAATAATGCTAACCTCCTAAGACCAGGATAATTAAAACTGCAAAAAATATCTTAAGAGAGGTCTTATACTTACCGCACATTCATTCATTTTGTTGTTCAAACGATTCCCATCTACGGGATGTTCCAGAACGCTCGCCCTTCCTCTAATGGAATATTTAGCATTCATTTCTGAGTCAGTTCGTGTTTTTGAAAATTTCCAGGGTCTAATAGTTCACCAGTTTAAGAGATTTAAGAGGACCAATCAGATTTCAGCTCTGAATTGCTTCATAAGGTAATTTATTTCATAGCTAACAAGGTACAACAATATAAATTTTAATTGATAGCATCTTGTTACATACCTATACCTAGGAAAGTGTTCATCTAATTATCTTATGAAGCAATTCAGAGCTGAATCTTTTTATAACATGAGAACTATATTGTAACCTGGAAATTTTTAAAAACACGAATTGACAGAATTTAATGTTGAATATTCCATTCAAGGGAAGGCGAGCATTCTGGAACACCTTGTACAAGAGCAGAATAGAGATCACAATAGGCAGCAATTGTATTTTTTCAAACACCGATGATGATGATGATGTTGTCTAAATTATATGAGCACTTGTGCATCTCTTAAAAACTCCTAAAGGTTACAGACCGTCTTTATGTTCGCAGTTCTTTATATGGCAGGACATAAAGCGGTGCTCAAGTGACAAGTCTTCTCATTTTTGAGTCAAATAAGCGAATTAGGGAGTCATTTCGGATTAAAAACAATAAATCAAGAGCCCGCCTACAAAAAAAGAAATTAACTTGCTCATTATACACCTTCCTACTTTCTCTATTTTAAATACAATAGCCAGGGAAACGGTTAAATTTTTATTTATGGATGATTAAAGGCCAGCGTGAACATGCGGCTCGTACAATAATTTTTGATCAAATGCGTACAAAGTTGACACAAGACTACAATATAACCATAACAAGTTCAAACATGGTCATAATGAACATGTTAGGTCCACAATACCGCGGAACTGGAATATGGAAATAAAGAGACCATTATTTCGAAACAATAGATGCTCCACAAATAACGAATGGAACAATCTGGATTTTCCAAAATCAACTGGAAATTGAAGTTGCCTTAATTGAGTATTGGATTTCGAGTGATAGAAGTTAATAGTGCGTGCACAATGGCTCTTAACCTAGAGGTTTCTTGTCGTAAAATTTGCAATAACTCGTTTGATTTCTCATATACTCGCAACTGCTGCAATAGTTTCATAGCTGAATGTGCTGTAATAACGTAGCTTTGATATAAAGCGAAATCTTCGTTATGCAGTTTTAATGACCATGAAATACATCATATAGCATTATTGCGAATGAAATTCCTGACAAAGATATATTCACTGATTCGACTAAAGAAATGCTCAAGTATAAAGGGTCCTGGTTGGACGCTGAAGATATAATCAGCACTAATTATTATAAGTCCTTGCAGCAAGAATAGATATTTATTTTATTAGGAGTAAAACATCATGTGACGGAGTATGGAACTTTAAACGCCGAGCGGAGCGAGGCAAATGAAATCCATATACGAGTCACATAATGTCGCTTAAACTCCGAATGAAATACAGTATTTTATTTTCAAACGAAAAAATCGAAAATTTTCCACTTAGGTCTGTTGCGCGTCAATTTGACACTGACAAATTGCAAATACTTAATGATGTATTTAACTTTAACACTCCGCACAGTGGTACAGAATCCCGGAAAAATGGTCAAAAATTAGAAACTGTCAATGTTGAACGGAAGCATGTTGGCAATAACGGGAAAAATATTTAAAAAATTAAATCAATTAGGGGGCGAATTAGGGGGCGTGAAAACATTTTTCGTCACCTAAAATTATGAAACTTAGAAGTTTTGACAATATTAGATGACGACATAAACGGAAAAAATATTGAAAAAAATTAGGTCGATCTGGGGGGCAAGAACACTTTTTGTCTCCTAAAATTATGAAAATTGGAATGTTTGTCAATTACGTTACGAGAAGACCGGAAAAAATATCGAAAAAAATCAAATCGGTCTGGGGGGTTCATTCCAAGAAGGGGGTGTAAAAACCATGTGGCTCCTAAAATTATGAAAATTGGAAATTTTGTCAATTAGATGACGACAAAACCGTAAAAAACATTGAAAAAAATCAAGTCGGCCTGGGGGATGTTAAGGGGAGGGAGTAAAACTTTGTGTCTAATGAAATTCTTGTTTATTTTAATATAGTCTATCGGGCTTAGGGGCAAAAGGAGGCACCAAATCTCAACTCTACATGGATTCAAGTACTCAATTGGGTTATCATCGGAGCCTAAAATTTTCGAGCGGAAACCCTGCGCACTTGGTGAAAAGTCGAAGTACAAGTTACTTTCATAACAAAACGTTAATTTTGATGTACGGGGACCAAATGAATATTGATTAATGTTCAAAAATATACGTAAGTTACAGATAAAGGTACACAAAATTGACATTTGAGAGAATTTGCGCTGCACTAACTCTTCAATTAGAAAAAATGATTATTATTGTTTGCAGTCTAGCACTATAATGACTTTTTTAAAGACGTCACAATTGACACTATGGTCTATCCGGGATCTACACGACCAAGATTCACCCTATTTCCATGGCGAATCATTGTTGTCAACAATTGTTGTCAACAATGAGTAGCCATGGAAATTGGGTGAATCTTGGTCGTGTGGATCCCGGACAGAGTATAGTAACTATGATAGAACCGTGTTTCTGCGGTTTGCTTTATTTTTTCAGAGCTATGAATGCTTCATTATATTAAACTATGCGATATTTAAGGCTACTCAGTTAATTTGGTTTTTATGATTATTGGCCACAAAATATAGTACCGTATTCCCCCGTGTAATAGCAACAAAATCTGACCATAGTTACCGCTTGTTTTCACATAGTAACCATGAACAAAATTTAGTGTTTGCGCGCAAGGAAATTACTATAATAATATGCCGTATTTCACAAAGTATCACAAAGTTAATTTAATATTGGTTACTAATGTGAAAACACGGGGTAACTATGGTCAGATTTTGATTTGAACCACTGTGCTCCGCTAAAAATGGTGTCATAGAAATGACGGTTATACCTTGTCAACACAGTCATTTAAATCATTGTTATGTGACGTTTGAAAATAAAGTGTATTTTTTGGTACCTATATAGGTACAAATCCTAAAAAGAAATCTATAACGGAAAGATCTAGCCCGTCGCATCCACCATTTTTGGTTTAAGAAATCGTAAATTTCCTTTAAAAAAGGGAAGCAGAGAAGTATCTTTGAATTGCGTGTAGGTCGGGGTATTATACGAATTACGGTATACCTTTGAATTATTGTTCTGATCGAAAGACCTTTTAAAATAAGCTCTGACGTGTTTTTGTATTTTCGTATATAACCAATACTCATTTAATTCCTGTTTAATTTCGTCAATGTCAACTCTAATTTTATGAAAACAAGTGACAAAACTGTCATCTATTTGTCATCTGTGTTCTTCAACCAAGAAATTGTACGGAAAGGTGAGTTCGTAGCACATGCGTCATCAATTTTTTTAAAATGGCTTTTTGAAGTGGAATATTTATTATTCTTCGAATTACACCAATAATAAAGAAATTTCTGACATACCGTAACAAACATTTTTGGAAAACTCGTCATTGTGACTAATTTCATCACTAATAAAATTTGGGCTATGGTGTATTTTTAATGGTATTGCAAACTTTTTTGCTTAAAGTGCATACTAAGTATTATGAATGCGTTTTGTCTTATTTAAAACCAGAATTTGAAGGCCTTTATAATGATGACAATATTTTTTTTCTAAACTTGTTTCGGACGGTTAAAGGAGAGTATAATTTCAAAATTACAGTGCCAAAATGACCCTTGCCGCGGGTCAAATGGCTTCCTTCAAATTCTTGGCTCTTCGACGGGTAATAACAATCTCCATCACGTATACAAAATTTTAGCGAAACCATCAGTTGAATGGTTTGGGCTTGTACCGTGATTTGAAAGTCCGTTAAAAATCACGGATTTTTCAGCTTTTTTACAAAGGGCACTGATGGTGACGTCAAAATTGGGGATTTTTATTTCAAAGTTGATGGCATTTCCGGTAGCATCATGATTATATCACCACTTTTTTGAGTTTCTGAGACCTCAAAAGGTTTAGGTCTGGTGTTATCTCGATTTCGAAAATTTTAACGATTGCATAGTCAGTATAACATCACATTTTTTTAAATTGTGGGGTTGGGGAGGTGGTGGAAAAAAATCTAAAAATAAAGCGATATCCATCAGGACTTGCAAAATTTACCTGCTTTAGACTAAATTGTGCGATTTCTCTAGGTACTAGTACTAGTGAAACTCAGACTTTCAGAGTATAGTAGTATGGCAAGACACAAATAACTCAGACTTTTCAGCCTTTATTTGTCGTGTAAAACGGTTGAAAATTTTATTTTTACTTAACGAGCAGTTTCTATTGAAAATAAAGACTTTTATGCAATTTGAGGTATAAAGTGATCACCCATCCAAGCTGCAATTTAAATTCTGTCTTAAATAATTACTGTATTTAAAAAGACGTAGCGTGAGCCAAGAGATCGGCATACGCACGAAAGATTCAACATTCGAAAATTCAGTCTCATTAAATGAGTTAATTTTGCGTCTGACTTGCTTAAATTATCCACATTAAAGCATTCTCTCCCACGATTATAACTATTTAATCAAAATCTATATTACGTTTCGTGTCTTGATCTTACATTAAAGTCTCTTGTGTATTAAAATCTCTTACACTCTACAAATAATCGATTTCAGGTAAAAAGTGTGCAAAATCGATTATCGACGGACAGATTTTGCTGTTTAGCAGAAAGTTTAGATATAGCGACAGTTTCAGCAGGCCCCCACGATAGCTGGGCCACCTCTGAAACAACCTGTTGGTGACGTCAGTCGGTCCGCCACTAAGCTACGGATCCGTCGAAGAGTTCCTCAGAGCTGCTCGCGAAGATCGGAGCGTAGCAGAAAACGGTTCTTCCGTGTAAACAAGACATCCGATCCATTGACAGTGAGTGTTCTCAACAGTGACATGAAGTGCTCTTTGTATTTGTGTTACTATGGATAAATAGCGAAGACGCCAGTAATAAGACCGCTTATATGCCCCGGATTTTATCAGAATGGATGAGGTATGTCAGGTCAGGCAACGAGCATGTAAGACTAGTTTTTACCGAGAAATTGGTCTCGCATCTACTACAAGAAAAACAATTGTAACGACACTTAAATGTATTCATGTACACCACATTCTAGCAACGCTGAGTGCTTAAGGTCAAACGACCACCCATATAGAAGATCGCTGAAGAAAACTGAAATGGTTCTGAATTTTAAAAATCGTGGATACTATTGGGTCTTTCACCTCATAACCACATACATCATTAATGTCGAAAATTTTATTCGAAAATTATGACTTTGTCGGGAGTGGTCGTTAATCAAATACTCTCTACTTTATTGCACAATTTATACTTCACACATGGCTCATTTTTGAATTATTTTCTTAATATGGAAGGTGCAAGATAATTAATGTAAGAAGTATACTATAAATAAACTTATAACTAAGCTGTTGACATCAGTGACAGATACTTTGGGTTTTAATGTTTTTACAACCATTTGTAAAGAGGTGCCTTGTATAACAGGTGTTTTAATAATATGGACTTTGCAGTAACTATTTATTTCGATTCCAAATTACCACAAAACAGATAACGGAGATGGTTAATGTTTTAGGGGATAACGACTTAATGTTTACCACAAAACTGCCATAGACTTATTTATGTTCGATTTTAAAATAACGAGTTAACTGCAATTATAAGTAGAAACAAAAATAATGCTTCCATTGTTTTGTTTGAATAGAATATTATATTAAACAACACCTGGTCGCCATCAGGAAAGCTTCCATTGTTTTTGCGTTTATGTCGAAATGTATAAAATAATAGATGGTGATGGAATACTTTAACATAGGAAGTACACCTGCTTTATTAACTAATTTCCAAGCAATTGCTATAAAATGTAAAGGCTCCTATACGTTAAGACCGAATTTTCGTCCCAGTCGAAAATAATCTAATTATTTTTTAAGCGACCACAGGGTGCTAAAGTAATGTTCTAAGTTAAGCTCAACAAAACAGGGTGCCTCATCACAGTTGTTCATAACATGTCGAGGCATACCTACAGTTTTGAAAATATCCGGAAAATTCTTTACAGATTCTGAATCAGCTCAAAAGAACGCAGCTTTTTTCTAATTTAACCGATTTTCTAATTCTTATGGTTTCCAAGATGCCAAAGTGGGAAACGAAAAAATTACCACCCTGTATATCTCGAAAACAAAAAATTGATAATTTTTCTTGTGGACACAAAATGTGATTATCTAATACGATTGAAGCTGATTGTAAAACAATTGGCCCAAGCAGTTATACTTTTGATCGAACCTGTTTTTCATGATGACGCCCGCAAAATAAAGTCGCATGACAAGGATGGGCCTACTATTGTTGAAATCAGGGTATTCTGTCATATACGCATATACCTATGATATAACATGGTGTAAAATCACTGTAAATCCACACTGTGATGATTATCGATTCCTAATACCACGGAAAGAAATCGATTTATCTTTAAACCAAACCACCCGTAAAATTTATATTTTTTGAAAAATTGCTGTTCTTTGATTTTTCAACTACTCATTAATTGAGCTTTCCTCTTTCCAAAACCACAAAATGAAATCCTCCCAAGCAGTCACTAATGACTAGGGCCCTTTTCATTGTCTCGGTTTCACTATACATTTTTTATGCTGATTGTTTCTAGCCCTGAAGAAGGCGGCAAAAGTAATAAAACAATGGAAACTTCAGCACGTGAATAGACTTCCATTTTCATCTTCGGATCCAAATCCCTGATGATTCCCTCGTTACATAAAATAGTAATAAATTGCATTAGTTAAAACTGGTGGAAGGTTTTCCCAGATGCTGAATAAATCTGTGGCATTTAAAGTAGAAGACGTATAAATGGATTCACGCTCTGCTCCACCTTCTATGGGATGAAAAAATATTGGGTGAATACCAAAGGAGCTTGTCGCAATTGATTCACTTCCAGCCTCACCGTCCCCGACTAAAATTTAGTGGCCTCTATTCATCGTGGCGATTCCTGATTTGTATGTGGGTATGTAGTCTGAAAATCGTTCTCTCGCTAACGGATTTGTCACATTAATCTGTTCCGCGCGTTGCATGCGGCAACATTTAAATGCCCAGTTTATTTGTATTCAGATAAATGTTGACAATTACATAATTTACAGTTTCGAGGGAATTCCTGAAAAGCCGAAGGATATATTTTTGTGTAAAACTAATAGCTCCACTTGCAACAACCTGTAGAAGTACAATTTATACCTACCTAGGGGAGAGTGGTGCAAAATGATAGGAAGGTAGGAAGGTGCAACCCTTGATAGAATATACGATTTTTATTTGAATTAAATTTTGGTAAATAATGTAACAAAAAAATAATTACCGCAGGTGTGTGAAGGGATCATTTTACCCACGGGGCTTGGGTAAAATGATCCCTGTATTTTATAACATACACAATGCACTATAATTTTTGGCAAATTAGCTAACTGGCACTTTAATATCAGCTGTGATCAGCAATGCAATCGAAATGGTGGCTTAGGTTTTGCTTAGGTGTTAAATAAAATATCTACAGCAAGTTAAAGTAGCGCTTGCTGCATTATCATTTTGAAAAATGATAATGCTTCTGTCAAGAACAATTGCGCGCATATTCTGCCATACTTAGTAAGTCATTTTACCGACGTAGAACTACTCTTGCAACAGTTTTGTGAGTGGCACCACTCATATCTATTTTAAAGAGGGGGATCATTTCACCTCCTGGGATCATTTTAGACCATTTTCCCCTACTTGTTATTTTTTCACTAGTGATTTAAAGACGAGGTTCATGACATTCCGGCTTGAAGGCTTTAATAAAGAAACAAAAATTCTTTTTCAAAGCATCATTAAAATACATATGTCAAAATCGTCATTAAAATACGAGAAATAGGCAGTGAAGTGGTATTATAAATTATAGTACGATTTGAGCTTCGATTATTTCACGTACCCGGCTAGCCGATAAACGTTAACGTGCGTGCGTCTGACAGAAAATTGTTTTGTATTTGTTGAACCAAAATTAAAACAATCAGCCCCAAGCTGTATCTTGGTATGTATGTTGAAATGAATTAAGAGAACTGATTGGAGAACGTGGCCTTTGTTTACGTTGTTCTCTTGGAGATATCAATTTTAATGTCAATATTTCTCCCAAGTCAATTGACATGGAAGCAAGTCCCAACCATCACTTGCTCAAAATGTTGACAAATTTCAAGGAAACTTTGATATCTCTTCGACAACAACGTAAACAAAAGTCACATTCCCCAATCAGGTCCCTCAATTCAATTCAATGTTGATTGAAGTTAATCAAGTTACAGAATAGGACTGAATTTCGCTATTTGTCACTATATTTGTCGAATAGGCATCTTGCATCAATTTTGTTTTTGATGTTAAATTGAAGTTCGGGCTATATTTAATCCTTCCAGATACCTTAAGTTTCAATATCTTGTCCGTGAAGCTCAAAAAAAAAAATGAGAAAGTAGCATTTTCAAACTTCACTTTCTTAAATGTGACAACGTCGCTGTCTAACCTGACCCGACGTCTTTCACTCATAAATCTTAAATATTTTATTGTAGTCACCAGTACTCTTTGTCAGTGGGCACAAAGGTACAAGATGCCAACTCAAGCCACTAATAACATTCTACTTACCGCCTTTTTCAACGTTAGAGGTTACTTTTTGACCCCTCTTTTTCCCAACTGTCAAGGTTGACTTTTCAAATTAATTATTAAACGTCACCCTCAAATAAACTGTTGTCATATTGCATCAGCTGTACGATTTATGACGTCACAAGTCGTACAACGGCGTTTCTGAATTATTTATTTGTTTACAAATAAGCAAACGTTTTTTAAATAAAATTGATGTTCGCGGACGATTCCTTGTATCTTTATTGATGCATTTACAATAAAATATCCCGAAATTAGGAAATGTGCAAGTAGCCTATTGTCGTTGTTAAAAAAAAACCTAATAGTCCAGTCAAGTTAGGTTTTTTAGAAGAAATAATTTATATATTTTTGAAATTTTGGCTACGGACTCCTGATGGCCCCTGAAATGAAATGCCGAAAAGTTCCCACCCCCCAAGTGTGCGCTTCATCCCTTATTTGGCGAAAACCACGCCCAAACGTGACATGGCGCTAGTTTTTACCATTTTTCGGCGAAACTATTCATCTGACAAAAAATTTATTCTAATCAAAAACATTCTTATGAAATTCTGTATTAAAAAAGTCTTTTTGATGATTTTGCTTATCCCCACCTAATTCTCGCAAACGACGTCCGAAGTTGTAGAACAGTCAAAATAGATTTTTGAAGAACTTATTTATATATTTATGAAATTTTGGCTACGGGCTGTGCTGATGTGCCCTGAAATAAAGATCCGCAAGACCCCCAAGTGTAAACTATCAAACGGACAAAAAATTACTCTAATCAGGAATATTCCTCGTAAAATTCTGCATTAAAAAGTCCTTTTCATCATTTTGCTTATACTCACCTAATTCTTGCAAACGACGTTGAGGGTTGTTTTTCGCTCGCACCGAACATCAATCTAGCGGTAGCTCAACTTCGGACGTCGTTTGCAAGAGTAATTTTTTGTCCGTTTGACAGTTTAGCCGAAAAATGCCAAAAACTAGCGCCATGTCCAGGTCTGGGAGTAGGTTTTTGCCAAACGAAGGATGAAGCTTACACTTGGTAGGTGTTAAGTTTGCGGCGCTTCATTTCAGGGGCCATCAGCAGTCCGTAGCAAAAATTTAATAAATATATAAATATGTTCTACTAAAAAGTCTATTTTGACTATTCTACAACTTCGGACGTCGTTTGCGAGAATTAGGTGGGGATAAGCAAAATAATCAGAAGGTCTTTTTTAATGCAAAATTTCATATGGAGTATTTTTGATTAGAATAGATTTTTTGTCAGATGGATAGTTTCGCCGAAAAATGCCAAAAACTAGCACCATGTCACGTTTAGGGGTGGTTTTCGCCAAATAAGGAATGAAGCACACACTTGGGTGGTGGGAACTTTTCGGCCCTTCATTTCAGGTGCCAACAGGAGTCCGTGGCCAAAATTTCAAAAATATATAAATTATTTCTTCTATTCGTCTTTTTTAGATCTAATATGACTGGACTATAATGTGTACCTCGACTACCTCGACACTGTGAAGCTTTTTTTTATTACTCATCATGTGGTTTGTTTGTCTCAGCCCTACGGGTTTCTGCAATCATATTCCACATTCGTAATATATGTACAGTCTAGAAAAGAGCAAATGCCCACTCGGGAAGGTGAGCGCCAACCGCTGCATGCCCGGTCCACTACACTGCAAGTCGAGTAGTGGGAATATCGATCGGTTGCTCAGGTAAATTCGAGCTTCCTGCATAATTTTTCCGCATCAATGTTTTGTTATTTTGTTACAATTTAACAACACGGCGGACGTACTGAAATAAATTTCAAAGTAAGCATCATTAATCGAGTCACTAATCATCACTTGTTCAGGAGTGACAGGTATTTTCAAAAAAAGGTCACAATTAAATAGGAAGTCTTTCCTCGGAAACTAAAACTGGTCGTCCAATAGGGTTCATTTCGTATAGGATCTTAGTGATATCATGCTCGTCTTTTTTTTTTGGAAACTAATAAATAATCTTAAGTAAAATAAATAAAACGTTGCGATAGGCGGTGAGCCATTTCACAAAGTGGGCTATGTATTTAAACCAAAGTAGAAATGATGTAAAAATCAAACTCGAAGTCGATCCCATAACACTGAGACTTAAAATTTCGAAACGGGGTTAAGTGTGAGTGTCACGTACAAAAATCAGGGACCCAAACACAAAAACTCGAAGAATTAAAATTTATGGGATTTAAACTCTGGGTCTAGTTAGAATAAAACGTCTAAAAAAAAAATTCGACCAATGCCCTTTGGAGTCTAACGTTTTATTCTAGACCCCAGAGTTTAACTCCCATAAATTTTAATTCTTCGTGTTTTTGTGTTTGTGTCACTGATTTCCGTTTGCTTGAATTTCAGTTTAAAAAATGCAGCAGAGAAGCGGCTGGAACCTCCCCATCGCGTGGATCTTTGTATTCTGTGTAGATAGTAGTCAATTCAACAGAATTTTTTTAATCCTTGACTAATTTCGCAATTTTCTGACAAATATCGACGTGACCTCGGACATCACCCATCACGTTTGACAATATGTTTCTTTTAAGGTTAATCTTTTGCCAACTTTTTGACAATAACTGCCACTTTATGTCATCCACTGTCAGCCCGCTCCCTTTTAATGAGAAAGAATTTTTTCTCTATTTTCCACTGAAATGGCAGAAACTGTGAACACATTTTTAGAACCAGAATTTGATCGCCTTTCTAATGGCGACATAAAAAAGGAGGTCTTGTATTTAAAATTTTAAGTTGATATGCTTAAATGGGACTTCCCGTAGGCCAATTGCTTTCAAAAGCCTTTTAGATCTTCAGCGGGTCACCCAATCTCCATGTACCAATTTTCAGCCAAATCGATTCAGTAATTTGGGCTATAATGTATTTTTACTGTTATTATGAAATTTCGATTTTTTGAACCAAACAGCGCTAAATGCGAATTAATTTTGTCCTATTTAAAACCAGAATTTGAAGACCTTTCTGATGGTGACAATAAATCTTTCAAAAACTTGTTTTTAATGGTCAAATGAGAGAATAATTTTAAATTTGGAAATTGGTGTGCCAAAACGGCACTTTCCGTGAGTCGATTGAATTCAAAATTTGTTCAGCTCTTCGGCGTGTAATACAATCCCCATGTGCAAAATTTCAGCCAAATCGGTTCAGGGGCTTGGGCTGTACCGCGATTTTAAAGTCCGATAAAAATAATTTTTTTTAAAATTTTTGGTCAAAAGGGCACTAAGAATGAATACACTTTTAGAAGCAGAATTTGAAGGTCTTCCTAATGGTGACGTGAAAAATGGGGGTTTGCATTTAAAATTTAAAAGTTGATGTGCCAAAATGGCATTTCCGGGTGCACGATTGGCTCCAAAAGCTTTTCAGATCTAAGTTAGGTTACGAGATGCCTATGTTCCAAATTTCAGCCAAATCGGTCTAGTAGTTTTGGCTGTGGCGTGATTACAAACGAACGTACGTACGTACGAACGTACGTACGTACGAACGTACAAACGTACGTACGTACATACACACAGACACATTTTAAAAACCCCTTTTTTGGGTTCCTGAGACCTCAAAACGTGAAGATCTGGTGGTATCTCAAATTCGAAAATTTTAGTGATTGCAGTAACCTCCCATTTTTTTTAAATTGTGATGGGGTTGGGGAGGTTAATTAAGTGGGAACAAGTCCAACAAGATTTCACCTAAAATCATGCATAAGTCAATTCACCTGCCAGAGATGACCAATATATTATTCATAAATAGTAGCCTGTTACATTTTTACGACATACGCAATAAAATTACTTATAAATTAAGTTTATTGTTTGAAATTGACAGTGAGGCCCTACTAATTGGTGGAAAAAATAAATGAACAACTAATTCATGCAGGTGCCTACCTACCTAATTATAACATCGAAGGAAACTCGTACTAAGAAACTCATTTCATTAAGGGATATTTTATTTACATGAATTCGTTTGATGTTCCGTGAAGATTTGTTCCAAGAAAATTTCATTATGTCTTGATGGCTTAATCAAAGCGTGAACAATGATAATCAAGATATACTTCTATAATCTGACATAAATAATAACTTAATTTAAACCAGGATGCAAATGCGCCCCGAAATTGTTGATAGAAACATTAATTACACAATTAAGGCGGGTACCCGCCTGTAAAATTAAAGATTCTACATTTACGGGGCCAAGAATTTTTGATTGACGATATAATTTCGACCACACATTCAAACCACGGATCTGTGACGATATAAAATTCATAATGGAAGCATCTCGAAACGGATGTGTCGGAGACCGCACCACCCATACAGTTTTTAGCACGGCTTCACGAGATTTACAAGCTACTAAATAATAGCAATATATTATAAACGGACAAGCGATTATATACCGAGAAAATGACTTTGGAATAAATAAAGGCAAATGTATGATTCGCTCTTTCCGGCGGTTCAGTCAATAATATTTTTATTACAGCTTCTTGACTTTGCTTTTTATTACCATGACGCTGTAATTAATGCAGACAATTAAACTTGTTTCTCAGATAAATATGTCCGCCAAAAGCATTTTTATTAAAACTCCTAGTTTAAAATTCAAAATGGAAGAGTATAGACATCGTTTCGCAATTACGTGCAAATAAGTACAAGCGGAAAGTATTAAACTACATGGTTTATGCTCACTCCAGAAGTGGAATTTCGTTCTGAAATTGAAAATGTATTCTTTCGGTCAAGTCAGGTCTTTCTTCCTCTGCCTTTTTTGATACGTCAGCTTTGCGCAAATGGTGGATGCGCCAAAACCTGCAACTCTTCCGTTCCTTGATACTCTTCTATGTTGCATAATGCAGTCGTCATTCCGTAACGTCACTGAATCCAAAGCGCTGTTTTGCTTTAGCAAAATTGCAAATTACAGATTCCTCCGAAAACCGGTTTAAAAACCATTCTTCCCTTGCAATTATTGTGAGTAAAAACATACTCACTTTTGTTAATTACTTCACT
This sequence comes from Pycnomerus fuliginosus, assembly GCA_963924575.1. Classification (NCBI taxonomy): domain Eukaryota; kingdom Metazoa; phylum Arthropoda; class Insecta; order Coleoptera; family Zopheridae; genus Pycnomerus; species Pycnomerus fuliginosus. The sequence continues at coordinate 20,528,126 of OZ004618.1, read as the reverse complement.
TTATTCGCTCTTAAAAATAATTACCCCTGTAATAAATTTAATTTTGCTGATACGTATCTAAGTTCAAAGCTTCTCTCGGAAAAGTTAATTGCTTAATAATCCCAGCCACAATTACCCATCTTATGATTTATGTTAAATCGGATTTTTATGTCCAAGGATGAGACCTTTAAACTTAATTATGCTACAAAGGCGCTGTAAAGTTGAGATTAAAAATCTACCATCTAGGTACATTTTATTGAATCGTAATTTATAGGTAATGGGTAGATATTATTATCTTCGGCTGCACTAATACTTTAGTCAGCTCAATGTTATCGGGAAGTACTTTGCAACCAATGAAAAAATAATTTGCTAAACAAGACGTCTTTTTTATTGAGGTATGAAGATTACTAATAATTATGTGGTTCCATATTTTAAGCTGTCCGTTAACTTTAACAGGTATAGGGGTTTTTTCCCGGAAATGCGGACTTTATGGGGTAAGAAAAAACAGTTTGCTCTGACCTGCCGACGTTTCCGATATTTGCTTCGTATGGTTTTGGTGGTGGTCGCTACAACCAGTTAGCGTGCTTCCGGGACGAGCTAAGTTAACACATTGCCATTGTTTAACTATGACAACAACGAAAAAGTAGGTGCTTAGGTAAAATGAATCTTTTTATTGTCACCAGGCATTGTTTCAAAGGGATGACGAAGGGATAAAAATTCATTCCGAAACGTCGGCAGGTCAGAGGAAAACAGTTTTTTCTATATATAATATTAATCTAGTGCAGCAACAAAGAGCAGTTACAAAAGGGTAAAAACTCAGTATAAGACAGATTTTCAATAATCACCCGCAGGCTTTCACACAACATTAACAAAATTTGTTCCATTACAACAAAGAAACAATAATAAAGGAAGAAATACCTACCATACCATGAGATGAGATGATACGTATTTAAAAGTTTGGCTGAATATATGAAAAACCATTTTGAAATTTAAAAACTGAAACAAACCGCCGCGCCGCACCGCACAGTGGGACAACAAATCTAGCGGGTCAAAAAAAAAACAATTTTCGAATTACTATTCGCTCTAGAATCCATGTAAACGAACTAATATAAATGCCTGATAGGTATCACATCAAAGGTCCATTGCATTTTTGATTTAATCGAACGTCAAAACGTTGTTAGCTGTCGCATTTGTGTGTAATTTGAAATGGTTGTTTTAAATGGACTGTCACAAATTTTGCTCACGCTTGTACATCGCATAATTTTTTTTTCTGAGACTAGTCTGAACTTAGGATTACATTGGCTGTAGTTTAATCTGCGGTAACTTGCGGTTTTCATAATGCGCCACTATTTATCGTCCTCAAACTGTATATAGACGATCTTAAATAAAGAGTGTATTATGAAAGCTCGGAAGTTCACAAAGTCTCAGAAAACAAAATGCGATAATAAGCAAAAGCAAACAAATTTTCTGGTAGTTCTTAAAAAAAAAACAATTCGAATTACATAGAAAATGAGGCAGCAAACAACATTTTGACATTTGATCAAATCAAAAATGCAATGGATCTTTACTCTGATACTTTTCAAACATTTATTTAGGTTCGTTTACATGGATTCTAGAGGGTTAGCGAATAGTAATTTGAATTTGAGAATTGTGTTTTCTGAATTTTGACCTACTAGATTTGTTAGTTGACCCACTGTGCGCCGGTTAAAAATTTTAAAAACCATTTACGCTTTGCGTTTCAGGCTGCGTTATAGCTTTTTGAAATTGCAATAAGACTTTCAAAAAACTTTTCTCTATAGGTACTTATCGTCGGTGAAATTAAATAGTTATATGATCGAGAAGAGTAAAATGCTTCTGAAGCCAACGAACTTCAAGAAGAAATCTTTACGACTCTTGATCTTAAATTAAAACTTCATAGTTTTGTCTTTATAACTAAGTACTTATTACTTTTGTTTTTGTAATTAATGTGTCAATTTCAAATCAACAGTTTTATTCGTCCAAAAGTTAGGATAGCTTGAAATAAAATGTGATGGGATGGGAATTGTAAAATGAAAATTAGGCTTAAGATTAACATCAGGGAATGGGATTCGGAGGCCACTGATCACTCTTCGATTATGGCGAAAGAAGTAGATGCGGTTTGGTTATTTTTGCATAAAATTTAGTCCGTTTATGTGCATGTATAGGGGAATAAACATCATTCTTAGAAGAAGCGTAATGAATCTCCGTAACCGGCTAAGAAACCTGGACATACATCTTTAAACTATACTTGGTAACTAAAAGCATTCCAGTATAGTCTTTTCATGAATGGATGAAACAGCGACACGAATTGCCATGTTTGTAATGGGCTGAGGATAATACGACGCGTTAATGGTCAATACATCATATCGAACAGTGGTCAAGAAAAATTACTTTCATTGTCACAATGGCAATTGCGTTACTTACCAAAGGATAAAGAGAATACCTACCAAAATACCTTAAACTTTTTTGTATGAAGGCCACTATGTCTACTTGTATGCATTGTAGGTACTAGGTACGATTAAAAGGTGACAGGAATCATTCAGGAGTCGATTTGATTTTGAGACAAAAATATATAGTTAGATAGGAATATTAAAACTTCCAAAAAACATTTTGTTGAGCAGCAAGAAATTGATTCTCAAGAATATTGATTGCGGTGAAATGAACTGCACTCTGCACTTAAATGGAATGAGACAGTCTAGCTTAAACCCGAAAGATGATATTTATCAACGTATCGTCTTACATGCTTTACCAAGTTTTCAACCCAATTTAAACTTATTGGATTAGGAAAATTGCCCCTCCGAAGTTTTCTGCAAGTCACTTTTAATTCCATCCGATTAGCGTATAGAATTCTTTTGCAAATACTAAAACAACTCTCGGATGACATTCAGGTAACGGTGAAGTCTGGCACATTTTACTTTTAAATGAATCCAAAGCACAGAGCAGGATAAATAAATGAAACTGGGAGGCTGATGTAGGTATGTAGGTACCTACGGCCTACGGTTTGAGGCGAACGCTTATTCGACATAAATGGTTAACAACGTCGTATCTTATGATTACTCCGGAAATGACGCCTTTGGTTTAGGAAGCGGAGCCTACCTAGTTTGACATAATAAAAAATACATCTAACATCATTAAAATAATTGCGGTTATTTTCTGGGAAACGTATAGGTAGATGTCTTAGTTGACGAGACAGATATTATCACTCTTTTTTCAGCATTCGTCCAATTTTGAGCAGGATCGTTGACCCTATTACGAATAGAAGTTTTTGCAATCTCGTTACACAAATACGATGCCGAAAAAAGCTCATTACGGAATTTCGATCTCATTAAAGATCCGATGAGACGGCTGAAAATATACAGTATTTAGTCAAGGTTCCAGATCTCCAATATGTGTAATAAAAGCGAGTGAAGAAAGGCAACCGAGATGAATAAGGACGAAAATACAGAGCAGAATGCAAAAAACAAAAGAAGGAAAATAATGATGGCTGGTAGCAAAGGCGCTGAGAACCGGGTAATATTTATCTAAGCAGACAATAGATATCTTCTGTTTTTCAATAAAGATAGTGCACAATCACGATCTATTGTCGCAACCTGAATACAACTGCTTATAAGTTACATTTTCTCGGCCTATTGTATGCATCTCCGGATAAAAATCAGAGTTGCGGTGGCCTGATATTCACCGGAATGTTGCCCGACAAGCGAAAACACATAAAACTTAATTATAATCGGACATTAAACGAAACTTTGAGGCGCACGGGTTCACGCTGTATCGCCAATCAGTTCTGGTGTTAGTTTCTGGTAAGGCCGAGATAATGTTCCTGATGAAGACATTTCTTGGACGTTGGCAGCTCAAGGACGACTGCGTTTAGCTCCTCCTTCGCCGCATACTATGGCTAAAATAATAGGTATCTATCGACCGCGGTGTCTACATCTAATGAGACCGTGTGGTCCTTTTTAAAACAAACCTACTGATTACGCATCCGGCTACGGCTCCGACACCGCATCAATTAACAGGTTTTCTGAGGATTTATCTCACGCGACGAGATAAAATGCGGATTACACCCAATTTTATGAGGTTTAACGCCACGAATAAATTCTGGCCGTTTATTGCCCGGCACACATCTATATCTTCAAGTGCTTCGAGTCGATCTTCAGCCATCTGCTTGCATCTAATTATCATTTTTACTAGAACGACAAAAAAATTTCCAAAGGTACATAATTGAGATCATTTCCTGCCAATCACATTTAATAACAGAATAAGTTGCCGATAAAAAGGTTTCTTTGCGGTTATTCTGCTTCATTGTTGTATCTGTTGTTACTTGTAAACATATATTATTTTTTCTGTGGCTAAAGGGTAAAAGCCGAAAACCACTCCTATCGTTGGAGATGAGATTGTATAGGCGTAGGTACATACATCTCATCCTGGCATTCACAATAAAAGTTTCTATTGAAGTTCCATTTTCTTTAATTGGGTCCTTTCGCTACAAAACAATGATAACGATAGTTTTTCGCAGGAAAATGACAGTGTTGCTATGAGCTGTGAAAATTAAAGCCCGCTAGAGCATCAAGGTATTATTTATACCTTCTCAGAGTTGTACATAAGACATTGGTTGTATTAGCTATTTCTTTTAAAATGTTCACAAGGCAATGCCCGTTGATGGAAACGCCTATCATTTATGTTTTTCACATCAAAAGTCAAGTACCTGCGATACTTTTAAAGAAGTGAAGAATGAGAGAATGAGGATTACAAGCAACAATCTTTCACGGATTTCTCAGTAAAGATGTTGTGATCCACAAAGCGAGCCATCAAAGTGAAGCTAATAATTTGTTCCCTCTCTGCCTTTAAAATAAATAATTCATATTGCTTCATTGATAATATAAATAGACGACTGCAAATAAGGATTGACCCCAAAAAATTGCTACTAAAGGTTTCCCAACAATTTATTTTAGTATTGAATGCGCTTAACAACATAGAGAAAGTTTACCAAAATATGCCCATGGGAAGCGTCTGAGACGGCTCTTGAAAGAAAGTGTTAAGAAATCGATTTTTAAATTATATCTCCCTTTCTACTAACTTCACGACCAAAGCGCTTATGTACCAAAATAAAGCTAAGAGAAATCTCTGCAAATAAGTTATCTTGTCAATTTTTCCTAGGATCAGACGTTCTCCCGGAATCTGACGTTAAAGCTGCTCAGGATTTTTGCCACTAAAAATGAAAGCAAACGTCAACATTTATCAATAGTAATACGACGAGTAGTCTCTTGATTGCCGCGGGTTTTGACGTCCGAATGGCTGTCAACTACGAGTCAAAATGGTAGATTTTTTTAGGCTAAAAAGAGGACGAGAGCTCGCTCGAGTCCTCTTTGGCCGAAAAAAATCTACCATTTGACAAGTAGTGCATCCATGAGGACTCAACAAGGCAACCAAGAGACTACGAATCGTATTTTGCAGATTATTTTATGAATTAAAGTATTGAGTAAGTAGTGTCAAGTTGACGTTGTAGTCTTATCACTGTAATCAGGATTACTGGTATGCTAAATGCTCCTTTGGATTGGTTCAATACTTAATGAATAAAATAATCCTTATAATCTAAAGCCCGTGTGACACGATCAATAATTCTGCACGGAATTGTCAACACAAAATCCGCACTCCAAACTATTGCCCGTGTAAAGCATAGGGCATTAGTTTGGAATGGGGATTTTGTGTTCACAATTCCGTGAAGAATTATTGATCGTGTCAAAAACGTGAATTATTTCATTTACAAGTAGGTATACAAAACAATGTGAATCTTCGTTTTCGGTGACGGAGACTGTTTTCCACGATTTACCATAACAAGGGGACCCTCATGGGGGTCCTAGTGGGGGTGGAGTCCTAGCAAGGGCTCTCCATCATGAAGGCGAGGCCCTAACAAGGGGGACCAACGGAGGCGAAGCGCTAAGCAGGGGGGCCCTTGGGGATAAAGCCATATGAAGAGGGCCCCCTTTCGGGAGTGAGGCCCTATCGAGGGCCTTCTTTGCACACATTATGCGTATATATTATTCAGTAGATAAATTATTTTGTTGGGTTTGCTAAATTAATAACTTTTTACCCTTTACCAAACGGTTCGAAAAAATTTTACAAAAATAGTTATTTTCACACAATCGTATGTTATAACTCTCTTACCGACGTAGTTAACATAAGGTGTAAGTTCAACTTACCAAGCGCGGTTTGGTTTCCCAGGCAACGAAAAATAACAGTGCTGTTATGAATTCATGACAGCACGTATATCTGACACAGGCATGGTAAGTAAAACAATTGAACTGGCAAAGGTAGCGAGAGCATTTGAAAAATTCGGCGATCTGTCAAACAGGATTTGTTTAATGGCTGACGAAAAATGTTCAATAAGTTAATTTCAATCGTGCGAAAAATCATATACGATACACGGTTGTTAAGTACATCTAACATAATCTCGGAAATTGCAAAAACTCGTCTTCGACTCGTTTTTGCAAACCTTTCCTCGATTCTGTTATACTGTACTTACCAACCTAATATCGTAATATACTATTACAATATTAGTAATATACTATTACAATATTAGTGCGGTAAATTGCATTTTACAGCGCGAGGTTTTTTTGAAGCACGACGCGCAGCGGAGTGCTTTAATTAAACCGAACGCTGTAAAATGCTTACCGCACGAGATTAGTATTGAACTTTTTGGCCGACGCGCCGCAGTAAGTTGCAATATTTTGAGAATTTTGGCGTTTAAATGCGACAACAGTAATTACCACCGATCAAAGTGGCCACTGATAACAAATGTCAAATTATTTAATTTGAAAATGTCTGATAGTGAAAGTGATTCTTATGCACACCACCAGAATTAAGGGAGGTGGCCCAAAGTGTGTCTTCTGTCTAACTTCCACAGCTGTTCGCAATAAGATGGTGAAAAGCTGCATGCCAAAAGTCAAAATAATGTCAACTAGCGAAAGATGGCGTACCGGCAATTGAAATAAAAACCTAAATTTTAAATATTTAAACGATATTAATCAATTCAAAAGTTAAGTAAAGTGAAATTTCTATAAATGAGATTTATTGTTGCAGCGTTACTTTAATTTTTAAGTTTGCCTGTGAGCCAGTGTTTTTTCGAAATTTTACCGCACCGGGGTGTTGTAAAGTGGTGACGTAACCGTAAAATCGAAGTTACCGTGGACGTCAGTAGTGTGTAAAACTGTCATCTATAGACGTCAGGAGGCCAAAAAGAAACATAACCAAGGCTATTCTGAAACTCGTGAGCAAGTTGCTGACGCTAGTAATGTCGTTGTTGCTACGATGGAACCAATCAGGAACGTCCCACAATAGCAACAAAAACATTGCTAGCGTCAGAAATAACTTGCTTACGGCGAGTTACAGAATAGCACCGATTGTTTGAGGGTATGTACATTGTACATACAATCTTCAACTTATTGAAGTCATTAATTGAATTTTGTTATTTATTTCCTGAAAGTGAAGCCGCTTCAAAAATTCAGTTATTGACCCTGCCAGTTGATGGTACCTACTTCCTTAAACAATGTCTGCATTTTTTGAAGAAAATTTTATCGAGCTATTTGGAGACTGTGGGCATCAGAGTTAATTTAATTTAATTTCCCAACAAAATAGTTTTTTGCTGTGTTATTTCAAACGATAAATTTTTTTGAATATGTTCCTGTATTGTGGACAGATTGTTGCATTAGCTTGTATGGAAAAATGTTGACAACGTTTGCTTTGATTTTCTAGTGGCAAAAACCCGTAGGCAGCTTTAGCGTCTGATTCCGGATATCGACTGATCGTAGGAAAAATTAACAATATACCTTATTTGTAGAAAATTCTCTTCGCTTTATTTTGATATATAAGTGTTTTGGTCGTAAAGTCAGTAAAAAAGCGAGATATAATTGAAAAACCGATTTCTTAACTACCGCACCACGGGAAGGGACATTAGAGCGCGGCCGTTAGAACGCGGTCGTTAGAGCGCAGGGACACTAGAGCGCAGGGACATTAGAGCGCAGGGACACTAGAGCGCAGGGACATTAGAGCGCGGTGGTGTGTTTTTGCCTATTTAGGTAGATGATGTTGCGAAAATTAAATATCTGCTTTTCTCGGTAGATACTTTTATAATTTTATAATAATTATTACTATAAAGTTTATGACACTTCGATTCTCAAAAAAAAAAGGTTTTTGCTATGCATTTGGGTGAGAAGCAGTTTTTTGCCGGTTAGCGCTCTTTACTCCCATTGTTTAATTAATTTTTATTTTCTTGGCGTCCTTGTATCGTAAAAATTGCAGTCTAATTTAAGCTTTAAATCGGGAAAATGAAAAAAGCCGTGATTGAAAGTTTGAAATGACAATGTTCGGAATTATGTACTTGGCTTCATCAAAATACAATAAGCGAAATTACTTCAGCTAGGTGTGTATGAATCATGATAACGGCACATCCCTTATTAGCTGTTTACTTATTGTATTTCATGAACGAGAAGGAAGACCACCCGTTAACATCTCCCGGTTTTAACGAAATTCAGAAAGACACATTTCTTAAAACGAGCGTCGTCGTGTCAGGTGTTTTAATTTATTTTTAATGAGGGTTGAAGAACATTATTTTCAATATATTTAAGCCGGATGGAACGGCAAATAGTTCGACAGGATGTCATCTCGTCATTAAGTTGTAAAAACCCACTGACCATTGTTTACTTTGTTCCCTTGGAGATATCAGACCATTGTTTACTTTGTTCCCTTGGAGATATCAATTTTTATATCAATATTATTCACAGGTCAATTGAAATTCAACCAAGTTCCAAGTTCTTGGAAGGATATTGGTCTAAGCAGGATCCATGATTTTGGTTGAAATTCATTAACAAGTGCAGCAAGAAAATAAAAATTGTTTAATGAATAAAGTAAAATGAACAACCGGCAAACAACTGCTTTTGAAATTTCAAGTCTCAAATATAGATTTAGTTGGTCCTCTCAACCAAACACAGAGGTATCAAAAATTAATTTTTTTTTAAGAATCGGAGTGGTATAAACTTTACAGTAATAATATAATTATAAAAGTATCTATACCGAGGAAAGCAAATGTTTTATTTTCGCAACATCATCTACCTAAATAGGCGAAAACACACCACCGCGCTCTAATGTCCCTGCGCTCTAATGTCCCTGCGCTCTAGTGTCCCTGCGCTCTAATGTCCCTGCGCTCTAGTGTCCCTGCGCTCTAACGGCCGCGCTCTAGTGGCCGCGCTCTAATGTCCTAGACCGATTTCACCAGCCGTCTTGGACGCTTCCTATGGCCACATTTTGGAAAAGTTTCTCTATGTGGGTTTCGAGGAAAGTTTTTTCAAGCGCAGCCGTTTAAAATTAAAATCTTTTCATTTCAATTAATCTGCGATGATGCTAGTCAACCTGAAAATATCTAATATCTCAACAAGTTGTCGAGATAGAGGCAGAGGTCAAGATCTGATCTAATCAACACATCCCTTGCTTGCCTTCAATCAATTGAGCCTTTCTTCACTCAAATACAAAAAAAGTTCTAATCAATATCGCTTGGTCATGACTCATGATAAGTGATAAAATCAGAATTTGTTTGCTTTAGGGAATTAGCGTTTATCAACCCACTAGCGCTGTCTTGCCCTTCAACGCCGTTTGCCTCTTCCGCAATCCCATCACAATTGCAACAAACCCACGTGCAATTAATATTAAAACTGACAGTTATCTCAGCGTCGTGATTTATGGTTTCCCCACGTCAAAATCGCTTAAATTCTGGAGATTAAACAAAGGCTTTAGCTTTAGCAGTGATAGCACCGATAATTCCTAGGGCACAATTATTTATGATTCCCGAAGTGCAAACAAAGGAATTCCATTATCGGGGCGTTTTAGCTGGCGATAATGAATAAATAAACAGAAATCATAAATAATTAGTGGAAGGCGAGGCAGGTTGTACCCCGGAACCAATATAACTTACGCCACACTGACTGTGTAGGTTTCCAGATATTAATCTGAGAAAAGATCACGCTGCATGAATCAGAATCGTGAACATCCAACTAATCTGTTTTGATGTGTTATTTATATAATCAGTGAACAGTTGCTTATTTTTCCGGTTGGATGGCTGGAGCGCTTAAAACTTTGTCATTTTTACCGACAAGACGCAGTCATGTTGCTTGTCATCCGCGGTACCACACCAGGCTTCAATCATGCCCAGCTCCTGACTGTAATTAGTCTAGTCATGCGTGTTCTTTTCGAATGTCTGCTGTATATACCTTACGATGCTGGAAAAAGATAACAGGTTGCACCATCAATTTTACAGCTCTATTGTGATTTCTGGGTACTAATTTAGTATCGGTAGCTTTTCTTCCCATTGATCAATGATGCATCTTCTTGAACTGACAGCAGAATTATTCGGGTAATTTTTGCGCAGAACACCGTAAAAATAATGAATTTATCATAATTCTTCCCGTGGCATCGCGTGACAGCCGCTTATTTATTTTTGCATGTGGGCAAATATAATTAGTTCCTCTGCAGACGCCATTCTGCATACAAAAATTCTATATCGTGAGAATACGAGAAATAAAACGCTTTTTTCGATTAATTTGCGCGTCTCCCGACAATTCATCGTTTCTTTAAACCAAAAAAAACTGTTACACCTCACTGATAACTGCAAAGGAATTGTTTCTGTTCATTACTTAGATTTAATTAAAGCAGCGCACGATAATCCTGTTTAATAAAACATGACTGGATTGTTTTTGATATCTTTAGCTTCTTTTAATTACGATTATTTATTGGCTTTATTAAGCCTGAAAAACTGGACGTACTACACATCAGGCCGAAGAGCAGGCCTTCGTCTTGCTGCACATATACACAAGTTTCGAAGTTTATTCGCAATTGCTTGTATAACATGTTTCAGCACTTTCAGTGGGAAGATAAAATAATAAGGCGCTTCATTAGTTATTCACTTTTATATCTGGCGTGCCCACCCAAAGGCCTTTTTGACAATTAATAAAAATGAGATTTTTACTGTTGAACCACATAGGCGTATAAGAGATATAACTCTGTTCAGGGCGTTTCAATAATAAAGGCAAAACTGAAGACTTAGGCATCACGTCATTTGTCGATTGTCAATAGTAATACGACGAGTAGTCTCTTGATTGCCGCGGGTTTTGACGTCCGAATTGTTGTCAACTACGAGTCAAAATGGTAGATTTTTTTAGGCTAAAAAGAAGACGAGAGCTTGCTCGAGTCCTCTTTGGCCGAAAAAATCTACCATTTGACAAGTAGTGCATCCATGAGGACTCAACAAGGCAACCAAGAGACTACGAATCGTATTTTGCAGATTATTTTATAAATTAAAGTATTGAGTAAGTAGTGTCAAGTTGACATTTTAGTATTTATCACTGATGTAATCAGGATTTGATTGGTTACTGGTATAATAAATACTGCTTTGGATTAGTTCAATTCTTAATGTATAAAATAATCAATATAAGTACACAAATTGTTAGCCCCCGCTCCCGGACCCGGTTAAGGTATGTTGTAAGTGCAAATCATAATCACGCGTACTTAGAAGTTAAAAAATGACTCTAAAATTACGGTAATTTAAAGGCGGCAAATATAAATAATCATTTAGACCGACCTATCGTAATTAATATGAAAAGCTCTTCAACTTTTATTGCCTCACGAAAAGATGATCAAATTATACACAATTATCGACAATAACCGTTGCTATAGTACCTACCTAATAGTTGCAGAGCTTACTGAAGCCAATTAAAATAATATCACTTCTTGTCAATAAGAGCCCAACGGAAATTACTTGCGGAACAAACTGGAATGTATCAGAGATATCATTAAAGCATCAAACACCTTTTTAGAGTCGGACAATCGAAGGCCCTCGAGGGAATTGTGGATTTTCTGAAATTCGTTTTTAACGGGTTGCCTTTTATTTTATAAACCGCTCGAGACCGTTATGTCTGTAAGACATTATAAGACAAACCTATTATCTATCCTGTAGCACGTTTCTTTACTTTAACTCCGAGAAAAATCTACATGTGTATTCGCTTCGCAATGACTGAATGGTTTCTTTGATGACTTGTTAATGATGTCTCTCTTAGCGCATCCCGGGAGGAATTCAACTCAAAGCAGAAACCTGGGAGATCCAATCTGTTCGATTAAGAGTTTATCACAAGGCGGTCATTGTTTTCATCTCAGCGTTCAACTCACGAACATTCGGCATACGAAAGACAAATTAAGTCATTATCTGCCATTGGAAAACATGATTGATCACGCTGGATATGATTTATGTTGGATAATTACTATATCTTTGTTGATACCTTTATAAAAATATGGTTGGAAAAATTTATTAAGCCCACTCTTGTACGTTATTGCCGAGGCATGCCGTCGACGGCCGTTTCCCATTGTGTGTGGGTCTTAGATGGAGATAAAAAATGATTTAGATACCACATAATGCAGTTTTTATGATATGAGTATTGTTCCTTTCAGGTGGTCAACTAGGACACTTCCTGATGACCGAACACAACAGCGAAGCGAACGTTAAAATATCTCAGATGCCTATAAACAATATTCCGTCAGTCTCATGTTACCCACAATTAGGTACAGTCATATAATAAAACAAAAGAAAGAATCCAAAAAGCTTAGAAACAGTTGTGTCAAGTATTGCCTTAAATGTACACCGGCTATAAGTACCTCATTATAAAATGATTAATAACCTCCATGTGTAACTTCTTATTAGTTACCACCGTTACATTACTTCCTTATGTATATGAGTAAGAACGATCTACCTATCATTCCAGGTTCATAATTTATAATTTTATTCAAACCATCCCATAATAACGTTTTATTTAAAACAGTTTCTTCTTAATAATATGCAGATTTTTGCACTCGATTTATTTAAGAGCCCGACAAAGAGCAATTATAATTTTATTATTTATCTCGGAGATGCCTCTGGTACCTAGGTGTATGCATAGATTAACTATAAGTAGTATACCTATTACAAATAGACTTGAACATGTCCGCATGTCGTGTGCAAATTTATGCTCATGTATATGATGCGGAGCACACGAAAATTATTGTCTGGGAAATCTCTTTGAAAAGAATTTCAATGGTTGGTAAATCACGGGCGTTTTGTGTTGTTAAGTAGGCATAAAAGTGGTCGTAAATTTTGGAAATTTTATGAACTGTTAACCGCCATGTAATATATAAGCTGCGACAGCATAGTTTCGTAATAATAATAGTGATAATATTAATAATTCTACCGGAATGTTGGTGATTTGAATAGTGGCGCAACGCGCAAACCTTACGGGAAATCATACATCAGGATGTTCCCTAACCCTAAGTATTGGTACACGGACAAACTCTAGGGGCTACTACGAAAGACAAATATATTTTGCGCAGTTTTAACCAGCCAATAATAAATAAGACTCATATTTGCAATATTAATTAATGATTTTTTTTACTACCCATAAAGAAAGAGGAAGAGGGCACCAAAATAAATATAGTACAGGCGGTTGAATCAGAATAGGGGAAAGATATGGCTATTATAATGATACAGGCAAAAGATTTTGCAAATCAATTTATGATATAATAAGTGATTCATCTTCTCATCAAAGTGGGCTGATTCTAATAATTGGATGGAAAGGTTGAAATGATATTTCAACCTTTCCATCCAATTTATGATATATTTCTACAACTTTTGATCCGTGGTTCAAGCCTCGAATCTGTTGTGGGGTGGTTACCGGAGGGTGTTCCTTAAGTACACCGACAAACTTCAGGGAATATGATTCTTCACCTTATTCTGGGTCAAAAACTTCCTATGAACATATGTGCTAAAGTAGTTAGTTTCCAAGTCACAGGGTGTGCAAAATTTATTAATATTTCAAAAATGCTTCTACGTTTACCACATAAAAGGAAATTTGCGAAGTATACTGAAAATTTTCTACCAAATCCGGGGGCGCAAGTGTAGGTTACCAGGTCCATACTTTTCCCGTCCAGTATATAGGGTGCACCACTGGTTTTTTGCAAATATGAGTCGTTATGTTTATTATTGACTGATTAAAACTGCATAAAACCGGCTCTTTCGTTTTTTCTCTATGCCGAGTCGTTTTTGAGAAAAAGCGGGAGGTAAAATGAATTCGGAAAAATGCTGTTAAACGACCTTGCGCTTTCATTAATCCACCTTTATGATATCAGAATCACCAACACGCCGAGAACCATTATTAGCTCAGGGACTTGAATGAATAAAAAACACAAAATTAAAATTTGATGGGAGTATTTCAAAGTTTGCACCGCCTAGCCTGTACCTTGGAAACTATAAGCACTTAGAAAAGTAGGTATGTTTAAAGGAATTTTTCGTCACAGAATACGGTGAAGAACCACCGAGTTTGTTGTCAGTGCCCCAGTAAACAAGGTCCATTAACTTCATTTCCGTCGTCGGTGTCGTGAGATAAACTATAGGTAGTTCTTGTGCTTGGAGGAAGAGGATTATGGCGGTTTGATCAGAGTAGGCCAAATATATTGTTATTATTATTAATGATACAAGCCGAGTAGAGTCCCAGGTATATGGCCGAGTAGAGTCCTCGTCATTATCTCCCAAATCGCAGAATTGCTGTTAAGGCCATCAGGGTATTTTATTGAAGAAAAATAACATTCAAAGATATTGGTTTTTTTACAAATTCCAGATTTTTTAGAATTTCAGTAGAATAAATTTTATTCTCAGACAATTGAGCGCTACGGATTTTTATGTGCGTCTCATTTTGAAAATCGAGGAACTGTAATAAACTGGAATATGTGCGGATGAGTCTTATAAAATGAGGAATTGAATCTGACACGGGACTCTACTCGGACACATATTATTTCGACCCCAGATTAACTCAAGTAAACGGGACTCTACTCGTATATGCCCACCCTTATACCATAGCACTTATTCCTTATTCCCCTAAAAACATATTCTCCTTCGCCGAGTATTTAGGGGTAGGGGTATTCAATTTGTATACCAATGACCAAGTTTTAGCCCGATATTTCAATCCTTTCTCAAGTTATCCGACGGGCAGATTCGACAAGCGATTGAGCGAATAATCAAGGGCATGAGTACCTACATCATCATTATGCTACGGCACTGAAAATGAAACCGGCTTTAATTTTGTACACCACCTCGTTTTCTGAGATATTTGGCAAAATGCATTTTTTAACATACCCAATGTCCGTGTACCAAATTTCAGCCAAATCGATTCACTAGTTTGGGCTCTAATGCGTTATTACTTATTAGTATTTTTACAAAATTTCGATTTTTTTTTATCCAAAAGGCACTTAATGCGAAGGAATTTTATCTTGTTTAAAACCAGAATTTTAAGGCTTTCTGATGGTGACAATACAATTTTTAAAAACTTGTTATGACGGTAAAATGAAAGTATGTTTGGATTTGAAAATTGATGTGCCAAAACGGCACTTTCCGTGTGTCAATTACCTCCAAAAAATACGGCACTTTCCGTGTGTCGATTACCTCCAAAAAAAATTCAGCTTTTCGACGGGTAATACAATCTCCATGTGCTAAACTTCAGCTAAATCGGTCCAGAGGTTTCGGCTACTGTATCGCGTTTTTAAAGTACGTTAAAAAATCTCGAATATTTGAATTTTTGTCAAAAAGGCACGAAGAGTGAATGCAACTTTAGAAGTAGAATTTGAAGGCCTTTCTTATGGTGACGTGAAAAATGGGGGTTTACATCAAATATTTAAAAGTTGATGTGCCAAAATGACATTTCGGATTACACGACTGGCAGCAAAAGCTTTGCAGATCTAAGTTAGGTTACGGGGTGCCTATGTTCCAAATTTCAGCCGAATCGGTCCAGTAATTTTGGCTGAGGCTTGTTTACAAATAAAAGTACGTACTTATGAACGAACGTACGTACGTACATACACACAGACATATTTTAAAAAACACTTTTTTGAGTTCCTGAGACCTGAAAACGTAAAGATCTGGTGTTATCTCAAATTCGAAAATTTTACTGATTGCAGTAACCTCCCTTTTTTTAAGTGTGAAGTGGAGTGGGGAGATCAAAATTATATCGAAGAAAGTCGTAACCTTTTATTAATAAAGCTCAATAAATGTATCAAAACTGTTGACCAGTTGTTGATCTGAAAGTCACCCCCTCTTTATTTATTTATTTATTCCTTACTTTTGAAAAGCACTGTATACAAAATTAATATTCATAATTTAGTGCTAAGAAAAATCGTTTAAAATGTAAAAAGCGTCTGATAACAAATATTCTTTGACCTTAAATTTGAATTGCCAAAGAATATATACGAATTCCTCATAAGCCACTTTCCATGAGGTTAAATATAAGACGTTTTTCAAAACGTGCTGTGATGCTCGAGAAGATAACAGGGATTCAACAAAGATATATGATAATACAAGTTCCTAAAGGTAACTCAGAGGACCGGTACTTTCTAATCCTTCTTAATAGCGGATGCCGTCATTATTATTGTCATCTGTAACGTATAGGTATATAGATAGGTATTAGATTCTTCCAATATCTCTATCATACGCAGAGAGCTACTTAAGTATAGGTATATATGATTAGAAGAATTTCGTTCCAAATAATGATGTGATGAAAATGTTTTAATTTTTGAAAAAAAATAGTAAGTAAATATACCTACTTATATCGCTCTCCTATACATCATCGTTAGAAATGAGAGGTTATAGCAATCCAAACATTCCCTCTCACATGATTTATGAAAAAAGTGAAGTATGACCCAGCAAAGTGAAAAATGACCACAGCGGCACACTTTTTACCATCAAGCCCTCCTTCAATTTAATTTGAAATGGCAGTTGGCCATTGATTGATGGTCACAGCGAGGAAGAATGTATACTTTGCAAAAGATGATATGCCATGCCAAGGCATTACAACAACATACAAGACATAAATAAAGCGACGAAGAGCGCCTCCGGGAAGATTTACGTCGATTATCTATCACAAAGTCGGAAAATAAGCACAAAGCCGATATATCTCGCGTGTTTCTCATGTGTTGGTTCACCCGGTTATTTTCATTTTTCTTGATACCCAGATGCATATAATTTCCAAACATAAATCAGCAATCAAATTATTATTTTATCATTATACATAGAGTAAACTTATCGGGTAGCGACCAACGTGTAATCATTATTATTCACGCGATGCAAAGACTTCATCAGGTCGCTGATAATAAATATTTTTTACAGGTCTCCGTGGTGATCCCAAGCGGCAATAATCTCAGCGGAGATTGGTTCTTGGGCACCACCGACGACGAAGCCGCTTTACCTCTTGATGCCAGTGAGGGTGGTCTCTTCACTGGTAACTTCGTACCTCCGCCGCCGCGACCTCTCTTCTTAGATGAAGGTGTAACACCCGACGGTCTAACTACCTGTGATTTATGCACGTGGGCATGGCAGAATGGAAACGCTCACACGGACGCTGACACCAATCTAGGTAAACTTAACTAAATTGAGATATTCAAAAACAGTTTTATTGCGTGAAGAAAAACAATCTTTTCGGATTGGACACGTTGTAATCATTCCGGACCGCGCCAACTCAACCAAATCACAGCTATTATTAACTCTTCATATACTGTAAATTCGAAAAAAAGAGAAGCCCAGTCCTGAAATTAGATCCTTCTCAAAGACAAAATGCCGGTTAAATTACACGATTGTCGTAGAACCCGACTAACAGGTAGCTAATTAATTTGCAGCCGACTCAAATTTGGATCCTAATTGGTTCAAAAACAATAATTTATCTCTCATTATTACCGCAAAGCGTCTCACAGACCTAATGGGCGGTATAATTGTCACACAAAAAAATTTAATGTTGCCAGTAGCCAGAAATATTTGCCGGTTTTATTTGCGCTCAAGCACGTTCTGCAGATAAGCCCTAATTATATCCTTTCCAGCACTTGTCGCTTCACCCCGAGCACCGGCATTATTGTTTTTCGATAACGAAGTCATAAACAAGTCGCGGGTTTTAAATGCTTGTCATTTTGTAAGGAACTTATCAGAGGATTTTATTAATTTATCGAAGGATTATGTTAATGAGTGAACAAGAAACTCCGTTCAGGGCTGCCATTATTGAATAATACTGCAAGCACCTGACGGTAAACGCATACGACCACAGCCCAACGTCTTAAAATAGTTTAATCTCAATGGGCTCCATGGAATTTGGCCTTTATTGGAAAATTTAAAAGCGACTATGAATGTTTACTGATTACGTTTAATTATAAATTGCGACCCAGGGGCCGTGCCGTGACGGCAACGAACAAGCGTGATTTTGTATTTCGCTTCCTTCCAGCAATTCTTGTTTTTTAATTGAGGGGCAACTGAGCAAAACGCTTATTTAATAAAGCTGGAAAAGGTCTTAATCGCTTCGTTTAGGTGCCAGTAATAATGACATAGGTTTTCCAAAGAAGACGCCGAAGAGTGGTTTTTCGCGAATATCCCGGTTTTCATTAAATTTAGGTGGTTTAAAATTTAATTCTCTATACCTGATATAGGGTAACCTCCCATTTTTATATGGTTGTGGGGAGGTTAAAAGTTGGATTGGGAGGTTTTGGGTTGATTTCGATTGCAGTATGTTAAGCATGCACCAAAATTTACATTATAAATGGGGAAAACAGATATCATAAATAGGGCCGATTTCATAATCAACCTTTAAATATTTGCCTAGCGACATTTCAAAACGGCTGCTCCTGATGGGTCAAAATCGTCTTTAAAGTCGACATTAACTTTAATGGATCTTTAAGTTTTATTATGAAATCGGCCCTAAGAGTTGAGTTTTAAAATTCTTCTGACTAGCTCAAAACTATTGGTCGTACAACAAAAATGCATATTTGTAGAAGACTCCTTTTTCCCTAGTTCTAACAGAGACTGAGATATTCGCGGAAAAAACCACTCTTCGGCGTCTTCTTTGGAAGCTGGCGCCGGAAGCGCACCTCTGAATTAGTTAGTACCTATAGGTCATATAGGTTTATCAAAAAAAAAATTCAAATTGAATGTGAAAACCTCTTTATTAAAATGACTCGAGTGGGATACAAGACAAGCCTTCAGAAACCTATTTTGAGTGCCTTTTCTAAGAATCTGTCGACATTGTTCGCGGTCGAGGGCCAATATTTTATCTCCTAACTAACAGAATCTTACCAACCTAATATCGTAATATACAATTTTTCACTATTAGCTTTAAAGCGTACCATTATTGACTTATGTTTGAACTGAGATTTCGGTTTTTTAACCTCCCCAACCCCATCACAATTTAAAAAAAAAGGCAGCAGAGAAGCGGCTGGAACCTCCCCATCGCGTGGATCTTTGTATTCTGTGTAGATAGTGGTCAATTCAACAGAAATTTTTTACCCTTATATCGACTGTGACTAATTTTGCAATTTTCTGACAAATACCGACACCACCTCGGACATCACCCATCACATTTGACAATATGTTCCTTTTAAGGTTAATCTTTTGCCACCTTTTGACAACAACTGCCACTTTATGTCATCCACTGTCAGCTCGCTCCCTTTTAATGAGAAAGAATTTTTTCTCTATTTTCCACTGAAATGGCAGAAACTGTGAATACATTTTTAGAACGAGAATTTGATCGTCTTTCTAATGGCGACATAAAGAAGGAGACCTTTGTATTTAAAATTTAAAGTTGATATGCCTAAATGGCACTTTCCGTGGACCAATTGCTTCCAAAAGCCTTTCAGGTCTTGGGCTGTACCGCGATTTTAAAGTCGGATAAATACCATTTTAACCTCCCCAACCCCATCACAATTTTAAAAAAATGGGAGGTTACTGCAATCACTAAAATTTTCGAATTTGAGATAGCACCAGATCTCCACGTTTTGAGGTCTCAGGAACCCAGAAAAGTGGTTTTTAAAATGTGTCTGTGTGTATGTTCGTACGTACGTTCGTACGTACGTACGTACGTACGTTTGTAAACACGCCACAGCCAAAACTACTGGGCCGATTTGGCTGTAATTTGGTACGTAGGCATCTCATAACCCAACTTAGATCTGAAAAGCTTTTGGAGCCAATCGTGCAACTAGAAATGCCATTTTGGCACATCAACTTTTAAATTTTAAATGCAAACCCCCATTTTTCAGGTCACCATAAGAAAGACCTTCAAATTCTGCTTCTAAAAATGTATTCATTCTTAGTGCCCTTTTGACCAAAAATTAAAAAAAAATTGATTTTTATCGGACTTTAAAATCGCGGTACAGCCCAAGCCCCTGAACCGATTTGGCCGAAATTTTGCATATGGAGATTGTATTACACGTCGAAGAGCTGAACAAATTTTGAATTCAATCGACTCACGGAAAGTGCTGTTTTGGCATACCAATTTCCAAATTTAAAATTATTCTCTCATTTGACCATTAAAAACAGGTTTTTGAAAGATTTATTGTCACCATCAGAAAGGTCTTCAAATTCTGGTTTTAAATAGGACAAAATTAATTCGCATTTAGCGCTGTTTGGTTCAAAAAATCGAAATTTTATAATAACAGTAAAAATACATTATAGCCCAAATTACTGAATCGATTTGGCTGAAATTTGGTACATGGAGATTAGGTGACCCGTTGAAGACCTGAAAGGCTTTTGGGAGCAATTGGCCCACGCGAACTGCCATTTAAGCATATCAACTTAAAATTTTAAATACAAGGCCTCTTTTTTATGTCGCCATTAGAAAGACGATCAAATTCTGGTTCTAAAAATGTACTCACAGTTTCTGCCATTTCAGTGGAAAATAGAGAAAAAATTCTTTCTCATTAAAAGGGAGCAGGCTGACAGTGGATGACATAAAGTGGCAGTTATTGTCAAAAAGGTGGCAAAAGATTAACCTTAAAAGGAACATATTGTCAAATGTGATGGGTGATGTACGAGGTGATGTCGGTATTTGTCAGAAAATTGCGAAATTAGTCACTGACGTCAGACGATAAGGATAAAAAAAAATCTGTTGAATTGACTACTATCTACACAGAATACAAAGATCCACGCGATGGGGAGGTTCCAGCCGCTTCTCTGCTGCATTTTTTTTTTTAATTTTTGATCAAAAGGGCACTAAAAATGAATACATTTTTAGAAGCAGAATTTGAAGGCCTTTTCTATCGTGAGGTGAAAAATGGGGGTTTGCATTTAAAATTTAAAAGTTGATGTGCCAAAATGGCATTTCCGGTTGCACGATTGGCTCCAAAAGCTTTTCAGATCTAAGTTGGGTTATGAGATGCCTACGTACCAAATTTTAGCCAAATCGGTCTATCAGTTTTGGCTGTAGCGTGTTTACAAACGTACGAACGTACGTACGAACATACACACAGACACATTTTAAAAACCACTTTTTTGGGCTCCTGAGACCTCAAAACGTATAGATCCGGTCTCATCTCGAATTCGAAAATTTTAGTGATTGCAGTAACCTCCCTTTTTTTTAAATGGTGAAGTGGAGTGGGGAGGTTAAAAAAATGGGAGGTTACTGCAATCACTAAAATTTTCGAATTCGAGATAAGACCGGACGTATGCGTTTTGAGGTCTCAGGAACCCAAAAAAGTGGTTTTTAAAATGGGTCTGTGTGTATGTTCGTACGTACGTTCGTACGTTTGTAAACACGCTACAGCCAAAACTGATAGACCGATTTGGCTAAAATTTGGTACGTAGGCATCTCATAACCCAACTTAGATCTGAAAAGCTTTTGGAGCCAATCGTGCAACCGGAAATGCCATTTTGGCACATCAACTTTTGAATTTTAAATGCAAACCCCCATTTTTCACGTCACCATAAGAAAGACCTTTCAATTCTGCTTCTAAAAATGTATTCACTCTTAGTGCCTTTTTGACAAAAATTGAAATATTCGGGATTGTTAACGTACTTTAAAAACACGATACAGCCGAAACCTCTGGATCGATTTGGCTGAAATTTTGTACATGGAGACTGTATTATACGTCAAAGAGCTAAAAAATGTTTGGAGGCAATCGACCCACGGAAAGGGCCGTTTTGGCACATCAATTTTCAATTTTAAATATACTCTCATTTTACCATCCTAAACAACTTTTTTTAAAATTATTGTCAGCATCAGGAAGGTCTTCAAATACTTGTTCTAAATAATAGAAAATTCATTCTCATTTACTGCCCTTTGGGCAAAAAAATTTAAATTTTTGGAATAACACTAAAAACACATTATAACCCAAACTACTGGATCGATTTGACTCAAATTTGGTACATGGAGATTGGGTGACCCGTTGAAGACCTGAAAGGCTTTTGGGAGCAACTGGTAAAAGGGAAGTGCCATTTAAGCATATCAACTTAAAATTAAAATACAAGCCCTCCTTTTTTATGTCGTCATTAGAAAGACGATCAAATTCTTTTTCTAAAAAAGGATTCACAGTTTCTGCCATTTCAGTGGAAAATAGAGAAACAATTATTTCTCATTAAAAGGTAGCGGGCTGACAGTGGATGGCATAAAGTGGCAATTTTTGTCAAAAAGGTGGCAAAATATTAACCTTAAAAGGAACATGTTGTCAAATGTGATGGGTGATGACGGTATTTGTCGAAAAGCGTAACAAATTTTCTATTGAAGTGACTAATATATCTACACAGAATATATAAAGATCCACGCTATGGGGAGGTTCCAGCCGCTTCTCTGCTGCATTTTTTTGCTAGTAAGTGAAAAAAGTACTATATTCACCACGGTAGAGAAAACTATTTAGCCCTCGCGTCTTGTAACCCTCGGTGCTTCGCACCACGGGGTTACAATCTTGCCGCTTGGGCAAAAGTAGTTCTTATCTTTTTGCCTTGGTCAATAATATACTATTTTGCATCTTGTCTCCTTATTGAATGCCATTGGCGTTTTGCTAAAAACTAGATATTTTGGATTTAACGTGTTATGCTCAGTTGCTCCTCAATTAATTTCTATTATATATTTTATACTCTATAACATACAGGGTGTTTCAAAAACTGTGAAGTGTGATGTGTGAGTTATTAACAAAGGTGCTGACCAAGGCGACCTTGCTGATTCAATAATTCCGTCTTTTAACATATGTTCTATTTGTTTATTTACTTCCTCACGTTGCGTATGTGGTAAGCGATACGGCTTGATGTAAATCGGAGTTGTATTTTCTTGCAACGTAATTTTTTCTTTGTAAATATTCGTTGTCGTAAGTCGATCACCTTCTAAATGAAAGACGTCAGCGAATTTGGCACACACTCTTTGGAGTGAAAATTTTTCATCTTTGTTAAGATGTTCCGTGTGTAATAAATTTAAAACCTTATCTACTCTCTCAACTGACAAACTACTGTTTCTTCCAAATTCACACATCTCGTAATCACTCAGTTTCTCTAATTTTGGCTTAAAATTATTAAGATTGACTTCCTCATCGCGAACATTCAATATTCTCACTGGTAACATATTATTATTTGGTCGCGCTATCATACTTGCAACAAACACACCCTCACACAATTCTTCTGACAAAATTAACTGATCATTCTCACTTCCGATCCAAAAATATTTTATAATTTCACATCTCGGGGGAATTGTTATACGTTCATTAAATTTTGATTCCATTGGAATTTCCAATCTCTTTCCATTCACACAAAACGAAAAAGAAAACTTCTCAAAGTCTAAATTGGCAAAATATCGTTTAAAGAAATTTGACCCAATTATTCCATGCACTCCGTGAATGAACTCATCCATCAGCAAAAATTCATGTGTCATATAAATTCCATTGACACACAATTGAAGGTTTGCTGACCCACGCGAAAATGTTGAACCCGAAACTCCGTTTATTTTAATTTGTTTAGATAAATCAATTTTCTCGCTTTCTGTAATATAATTTTGAAAAAATATACAAGCACTAGCCCCTGAGTCTAAAAGAAGTAAAACATCATTTTCTCCATAACTCATTCGCACATAATTCAACCCATTCACACTTAATACTACTACCCCTTCATCATTCGTTCGAAGATTCGCTTGATTCACGAAAAAACTGTTGCGGATCTACATTCGTAGCATCCGCTACATAAGCATTTCCTACATTACTGTTACCTCTATTACCACCATTGGAATTGTTATAATGGGACCTAAAATTGTTATTGTATCGTTGCCCTTGACCGTAACTCGAATTATTTCTGAAACTATTATTTCCACCATAATTATTATAATTATCTCCATGATAACTGTTACGATTCCCACGATTATTGTTATAATTTCCACCATAATTATTGTTACTATGGCCTGAAAGATTGTAACTGGAATGATTTCCATTACTTGAATAATTTTGATTGAAATACTGTCTACCGCGAAAATTTCCTCTCCGATTGAAATTCCCTCGAAAATTTGACTTTCAAAATTTTATCCAATCACGAGCGAGTTTGATGACGTAATGTGACCAATAGGAGAAGAATTACATCGGAAATTCGTTTGACAGAAAAATTTCAGCGGAAATTTTTTTGACAGGTTTTTATTAAGATTGTCAAAAGTTACACTTTTAAGTCATTTATTTATTAATGATAATTATTGAAAGTACAATTATTATAGACTACTTTAGCCTCACTAGAGGATTGACTAGAATAAGAATTTATTGGCATTGATGATTCCCGTTCAGGGTGAAATTCAGGCACAGGTGCAGGCGAGGATTCAGGGTGGTCTTTTCTTAGCCTCTTTATTAGCTGCGCGTGATGTTCGGCATCCAGCTGAAGATAAGGCTTTACAGAAGTTGCGCTGCTGTGCCCACTAATTTTGATTAGTTGGTGGGTGTCTACTCCAGCTTTTGCGAGGTGCGAGATGGTTGTTGCACGAATTGAATGATTTGATATCTTGACGTTCGCAGTATCGACACCAATTTTCATGGCGGCCAAATTCACCCACTTTGAAATCTCGTGCTGACCAACAGGACAATTTTTGAACCACCCCCTCGAACCAGTGCCATTCCATCCGGGATTTGGAGTCAAAAACAGTCTGGTAGTGCTAATAAATTTTGTCCTTTTTGATACTAATTTCCTGAACAACCTAAAAAATAAAAGCAATAAAACTCGTGTTGTTTAGCTTACTGATTTGTTACCTGACGGGGCAAAGATCGGGATTCCCATCATTTGATGTCAACCATTTACTTTCAGTAAGTTTTTTATTTCCTCCTTGACTCTTCTTACTGAACAGGGGGTTGTATTCTATTCTGTTCGTCAGCATGCCCTGATTGTCTTTTTCTTCCAGGAAATAATGTAAATGGCACGAGAATGCCTCTCCGCCCCGAAAACAGAGTTCATATGACGCCAGAAAGAAAAACTTTTTCTGCAATCCCTCTGGGTTGTCTTCAGCAAAACTGAGCACAATTTTCTTATATTCATCTTCAGTCAATGCAGCTGAGCTTCTTTTTCTTTTTTCTACGTCGGACTGAAGATGTCTTCTTTTGGTGTCTCTAGCGTCCCGTGCCTTCTTAAATTCTATATCGCTGAATGGATTCAAATTTACACCATGCTTCGTGTAGTAAAGCTCTTGCAGTTGCTTGGCAGTACTATTCCACATGACCTTAACAACGCTTTCCTTGTACTCACTACCGTCTTGTTTTCTCATGTTATACGCCCAATCTTGCATGATGTTTGCGAGTTCTACCTTGGTGCTCGACTCACTCAAGCGATGCTGCCGCTCGTCACAGAACTGCATAAATTGAAGCCATACTGAATTTCTCGATTTCCTTGTATTAATTGGTGTCTTTAGGTCAATTGCAGCGTCGATATCTTGTTGAGGAACATCGCCAAATCTTCGTGACATTTTTGTTCAACAATTTTTGAATGAAATCAACAAATTACTGTTACTAAGACATCAAACGTCATTTTGTTTCAGAACCTACCTACCTGTTTCATTTTTTACATAAAAATGTTCGTAAAATTTTGCTCGTCGAAATTTTCTCGCTGAATACTACTCGTAACTCTCCAAAATTTCCGGAAATTTATATTTGCCATTTACTCGTGACTTTTTGCCGCGGAAATCTCCACTCGTCTTCGACTCGTGTTGATTTCCGTTCGGCAAAAAGTCATTCGTAAATGTCAAAAAATTTCCGGAAATTTTGGAGTTACTAGTAGTATTATATACGAAAATTCCCTTGCTGACTTTGTCTTTGCGAATTTGAAAAAAGTACTTGTTGGCTTCTATTTGTGGCTAACTCCTCATCTTTCGCGCCTCTAATTGCCTCACTCAGCGTCTTATAATTTCGAGACTTTATTATTGTTCTTAGTTCGTCGTTTTGGAGTCCGTTCGCAAAAGCATTTATTGCGATTTTTTCGTTATTCGAACTCAAAATTTCTGTCGCAGCCTGACTTCCTTCAGCCTGACTAATCGTTAGATCGACCATTAATTGTTCAATATTATTTCCAAAGTCATCAACGGAACTATGACCTTGTCTAGAATTATGTAGTCTGGAAGACAGAGTAGCTACTGATTTTTTAGTTACAAAATGATTCCTCAAATCTGTAACTAGCTCGGCATTGGAAGGGTAAATTGATTTTAGTCTAATCTTCGCTCCCTGTGATAATCTCGTCTTAAGGTACGGTTTCGTTCCGGCTGCTGACGGTCGCGTCTGGAAGTCGCCGCCCGACGCGACCGCCGAACGCGGCATTGTTATGGTTTCGTTGACGCGTTTGGCAAGTGCGTCCGACAGCGATCAGCTGATTTTATTGACGGTATCCACAAAGATTGTACCAGAAAAATTAACTCGGAAATTGTCGCAGCTCTTTTAATAGAAGATGAAGAAGAAGAAGACGTTTTTATGGTAAACTATCTGTTGACCGAAAGACAGAAGGTGAACAAATTATTCAATGAAGAAAAATTTTGAGAGTTCTTTAGATTAAATAAAGAGCAGTTTTATTTCGTATTGAACATAATTCAAGGCGATCTAAAGAAAATGAGCACCAATGCTGTGAAGTCTCCAATATTGCCCGAATTTACTGAATTTAGGCGCCATTTTTTTGAAAATGTGACAGCGCGTTCGCGTCTAGACTGCCCACTGTAGCAGTCGAGACGCGGACGCGCGCTTCCGACGGTCGCGTCCGAATTTTCAGCAGCTTCTACGAAACCGCATACACGTTGTTACGTATAAGCAGTGGTGCGCGTCTGGCAGCGACTTCCAGACGCGACCGTCAGCAGCCTGAACGAAACCGCACCTTAAAGGTCGCTGCCAGACGCGCACCACTGCTTATACGTAACAACGTGTATGCGGTTTCGTAGAAGCTGCTGAAAATTCGGACGCGACCGGCGGAAGCGCGCGTCCGCGTCTCGACTGCTACAGTGGGCAGTCTAGACGCGGACGCGCTGTCACATTTTCAAAAAAATGGCGCCTAAATTCAGTAAATTCGGGCAATATTGGAGACTTCACAGCATTGGTGCTCATTTTCTTTAGATCGCCTTGAATTATGTTCAATACGAAATAAAACTGCTCTTTATTTAATCTAAAGAACTCTCAAAATTTTTCTTCATTGAATAATTTGTTCACCTTCTGTCTTTCGGTCAACAGATAGTTTACCATAAAAACGTCTTCTTCTTCTTCATCTTCTATTAAAAGAGCTGCGACAATTTCCGAGTTAATTTTTCTGGTACAATCTTTGTGGATACCGTCAATAAAATCAGCTGATCGCTGTCGGACGCACTTGCCAAACGCGTCAACGAAACCATAACAATGCCGCGTTCGGCGGTCGCGTCGGGCGGCGACTTCCAGACGCGACCGTCAGCAGCCTGAACGAAACCGTACCTTTAAGGACGTACTTAATTAATAATAATTTTCCTGGATCATCCAACAAGCTATCATACATCTCAATCGCATCAATTAGTTGCAGAGTAACATCTTCTCTACCATTCATCTGTGGCAGTAACCCACAGGCAGTTTTCAAATTAAATTTCTCACCCATTTTCAATGTTACTGGATTAACTGTAGCCTGTGCTAATCTATCATCTAAAACTACCCTTATACTATCTAAAAGTTTTAAAGTTGCTCCTACGTACTGCTTAATTTCATCAACAACGTCGTCAGTATGATCTAGTGGCTTAAAATTACTTTTTAATTCATCTAATTCATTCCCAAATTTATCTAATTTCTTTAACTTCTTATTAACTATGTCTACGTCCGATCTACGCACATGACTGTCTTTATTTAAATTTCTCCCAAATACCTTCACTTCTTCAAAGAGATGACGGAACGGCGTCGACATTAGCTTTATTCCAGAACGACTCAAGCTAGCTGGACCTGGCTCCTCCTTATTTCCTCTCTGGCTTCTTGTCGTACTTGTTCCCTCAATCGCGCCATCATTTTCTTTGAACACATCTTAATAAGAACTAGAGCGAAAGCCAAAATGATTAGGGCAAACGTAATTACGGTTAAAATGTTATGGACACCCCAATTGGCAGTACTGGTATTTGCCGTTGCACCGCCACTATTTCCGGCCTGGGCTATAATTACTTCCTCCTTCGTTTGCTGGTTTCCCATGATCTTAATAAGAGAAGAAATTTTGACTTGGAAAACTTTTTTCTAAAAAATAATTAATCTTCGCCAAACTTCCTGGCTGTCTGGCAGGATCGCCATGTGAAGTGTGATGTTGGATTGGATGGTAAACTCAATAAAAGGTCAATCGGGAAGACTTCATTTACATCTATTCATTGTTCTGACTCTTACAGGTTATACTTAAGAACTAAACTAAAACTATTAACAATTATTTAACCTGCCGCCGGTGTATCGCACCGTCAGCTTAACCTACATT
Source organism: Pycnomerus fuliginosus (assembly GCA_963924575.1). Lineage (NCBI taxonomy): Eukaryota > Metazoa > Arthropoda > Insecta > Coleoptera > Zopheridae > Pycnomerus > Pycnomerus fuliginosus. Next base: position 20,499,385 of record OZ004618.1, on the reverse strand, counting down.
ATCACCCGCCTAGCAACTAACTTAACCTACTTGGTTGTACCTATTCTTACATCACAAAACATATTGCCAGCACTTAATCACAGGTCCCTTAGCAAAACTTAAAAACAGTTAAGCGTTTGGATCTGAAGCATCGTAATAAATTCTGAATGATAGTAAGTTAAGTATAGGGTACCAAAGGGTATCTTACCTCTTCTAAGCTTGAGAAGTCGAGAAATAAGAGACACCAAAAAAAAATTATTTATTTCCCTGCACTAAATTAATTAGAAGCGTTTACCTCGAAAACCATGCATCTTAGCGAAATCCAAGAAAGGTACATTTTGGTGTCATAATGAATGCCCATGAAACTCTTACTGTTGCTTTGTGAAAAAACGGGCTTACAGAAAAAAAAATTAAGAAAATGTTTAAGCCCCTTATAGAACGCACGCCTCTGATTAAACAAAAAACCTGAAAAAATCAGAATAAAACCGGTTATGATAGGAAGCTACGTGGCAAACTTCAAAATCAATCCTGAACAGTTTTTGACTAAACTTAAAAAAAACTGATTATTGGAGTACCCCTCTGGTCGGGGTACCCTTTGCGGGGGCGTATCTCCCAGAGAATTTATTTTAGGACAAAAAGTTTTTTCCACTTTTCGCCTTATTTTTGCCTAAGGAAAATGTGTTAAGTGTTGGCACCATGTTTTTAAAACATTCTGTTTTCTATGTACCTATCTATATCTATACAGGATGTTTCTTTAAGCACATCGCCAAACTTCAGGAGGTGATTATTACATTATTCTAAGACTGAAACTTTCTATGGACAGATGTCCTAAGGTGCTTAGTTTCTAGTTTCTAAGTTACAGGATGTTTAAATTCCAAAAAAAATAAGTTTTTTGCTAATATTTCAAAAACGGTTTAAGATACCTATTTTGTTGAAACTTACTATACGCTTATACCACTTAAGCAACAATCTGCATGGTATACTGAAAATTTTGTACCAAGTCCAGGGACGTAGGTGCAGGTAAGCAGGTGCATACTTTTCTCGTGAAGTAGGATACGCCACTGGTTTTTCGAAATATGAATCGTATTTATTATCGACCGGTTAAAACTGCATAAAATCGTCCTCTTTCATTTTATCGTTGTATATGAACGGTTTTTGAGAAAACAGGAAAAAACTAATAGGAGGCAGGTATAAGTATTCGAAAAAATAAAGATTAACTGCTATACTTTAATTAATCCACATTTTAAATATCAGAATGATCAATGCACTGAAAATCTTAATTAGTTTAAGGACTCAATGAAAAATAAAAAAAAATAGAAAATCAAAATGCGCAAGCACTTCAAAAAATTGCACAGCCTGTATCTTCAAAGTAATTACAATAAAATTTTGTACGTAACTCGCATGCCTCGTCGGATTATCACATTCGTTCGCTCATTAGAAAATTTCCGACTCGACTGTGAAGAATAACTTACTATGGCTGCTTGAAGCCTACAGCTTGCCCACGACTGTACTTGCCTGCAAAATGATAATGGACACTGTCTAACTTACAAAAAATGCTACAACTGATGATGTGTGCCAGAAACGTAGAATAACTTGTATCGAGGGGCACCCACTTGGTTATTTTAGTGTACGTGGGTACAACATTTCCCCATTTTAGTGTATTTATTTAGCAACTTTTATGGTTTTCCAATACCTAATTGAATTTTGAATTTTCTTAAAGCGGATTCAGCGGTTTTTCAATTAGAAAAACAAAAGCGAGGACAAAAGCTCCATCCTTAATTTTTTCGTAGAAAATATGCATAAGCCTCGTCGGCAAAGGTTGAAATAAAACGTTATCTACATCTCATGGAATGCATTTCTTGCGAGGCAGGTCTTTGATCAAAGGAATTAGATTTTTAGAGCAAACACCAAAGGATTCCCAGGTAACCCATTGTATTGTTTATCTATTAAATTTAATATATTCCATGCACGAGCATACTTAAATTCACATTAGAGAGTAAAAACAGCGTCGACCTGGTGTTTAATGCAACTTAATTACTGATTGCTTTATCTCTTGTGGAACATAACATGTTCGGGCCTTTGGTGTTTTCCGTGTTGTAATTACGAGAAAATCTGAAGGAACACCGTGACGGACAGAGTACATTAAGTTTAAACAGAAAACTGTCCATCATAGCTAAATAATCGCGGCTGTGTAGGCAGAATAGTAGGTACCGTAAGTCTTTTTCTACACTCATAATATGCCTTTGGTACAATGCAAATGCAGTAAAAACAATTTTTCGAATGAAATCGAAGCTGAAGTATATTGCAGACTTGAACCAAATGTCAGGGATTGCAATCCGTCTTACCACTTTCAGGTTTCTCTTCATTAATGTGTATTATTATTAATCACCTCTGGGAATTGGATTCAGTCTTCAACAATGCAATCGAAATGAGCCGGATGAATCACAGCTTGCATTCTGATGATGGAGTTGGCAGTAAAAAGTGAAGATTCTGAAGAGAGTAATTGTAAGGAGGCTATTAGCTTCTTCATTGTGATTATGAAAAATGTCCTGTTTGGGTAATTTGCTTCGTAAAAAATGTGTTACTCGTGTCTCTGTAATTTCCTATTGTGTGTTCTTGATCCTAATCTCGTATATACAAGAAATCAACGCTACTTATACACAATAGCACCTGAATTATAATCGGTTATGTCATTAGCGTACATGCTGGGATGGCTACCTTCTTGTCATGTAATTAATCACATTTAAACTTCGGGCAATGGAAATCACGCTTCCTATTTTTTTTTCCAGAACCGCCAGGAGAACTAGGATGGGTTCTAACCCTAGTAATAGTTTCCCTCATCTCAGCAGTCATTGGAGCCATCGTCATGATAATTGTTCTACACTGTAGAAGGTAGGTCCTGTTTTATAGTCCAGCCATTATAGAATTTTACTTCGGAAAAATTATCAGGGAGCTAAATTTTAGTACACACGTTTCTTTGATAGTCCTAAATAAAATGCTAAAAGTCCCCTAGAATCCGAGTTCGGCTTCCGATGATATAGATATGCCACCAAGAAGGGTTAAAAATGCTTTTCAACAAATATCTCCTAAAATATTGGCTTTTGGACAAAAGAGGTTGTATTCAAAATTGAAGCCCGTCTCATGCTCTACAGAAAAGTTGCTGTTCCTTTTTTCTTAGTCGACGGTTTGGCCGTAACGCGAATAAAAAGGAATGCGCGATGCAAGTCTGCGCGCGTCGCGTAATTTTTTAATACAAATGTTGTTTAGTGACTTTCATAGTTTTTTCCATAATATTTTATTAATATGCAATTAAGTACGTGCAGGTAGGTATTTTATTTTTTTTACACTTTTTCAATTTGCTATTTTCGCTTTTTGATTTTACATGGAAATTTTCATCAAATTCGCTTCTAAGCAAGTTAACACTTCACAGTTTTATCTTGAACAGTGAGTAGCGTATTCTTGAATGTCTCCCGTGCATAAATATACCTGTAAATTGGAGAAGTTCGTCTATAATGCCCTTAAAACAGACTTCTGCGCCGGACCGCTCGGACACTATTCCAGTCATTTTAGCATTTTTTGGGAAAACTCCACAGGGGGCTGAAATTTTGCATACACAGGTTCCCATTATAGTTCTAAATGAAATACTAAAAGTCCCCTAAAATCTCAGTGCCGCTTCCGATGATATGCCATCAAAAAAGTCTTAAAAAGTGCATTTCAACAAATATCTCTTAAAGCATTGAGTTTTCAAGAAAAAAGGTGATACCTATACAATATTAAAGCTCACTTCATTCTCTACAAAAAACTTTCCAATATATTTTTTCCATAGTCGACACTTCAGGCGCAACACGAGACATCAGATGATACGGCGCGCTTCCTCTGGTGCTTAGCGAATTATTTCATAAAGAAATGTTTATTAATTTTATCCATACTGTCGTTCATCGCGCAAAATCTCGGAAACGTCTTCTGGACTAATGTAAGCTTATCTGTAAAAGGATCTGATAATAATTAAGTTCAAATGGATTAACCTACATTTTATGGATCGTCAAGAAATCTTGATAGAGAATGAAGGAAACTTTAATATTATATCACCTCTTTTGTTGAAAACTCAATGCTTTAAGAGATATTTGTTGAAATGCAGTTTTTAACACTTTCTTGATAGCATATATCATCGGAAGCGGCACTGGGATTTTAGGAGACTTTTAGTATTTTATTTAGAACTGTAATGAGAACCTGTGTGCATAATTTCAGCCCCCTGCGGAGTTTTCCCAAAAAATGCTAAAATGACTGGAATAGTGTCCGAGCGGTCCATTTCCATGTAAAATCAAAAAGCAACAATAGCAGATCGAAAAAGTGTAAAAAAAATAAAATACCTACCCCATTCCACGTACTTAGTTGTATATTAATGAAATATTATAGAAAAAACCATGAAAATCACTAAACAACATTTGTATTAAAAAATTACGCGACGCGCGCAGACTTGCATCGCGCATTCCTTTTGCTTCGCGTTACGGTCACACCGTCGACTCTACGAAAAAAGTGAATAGCAACATTTTTGTAGAGCATGAGACGGGCTTCAATTTTGTTTACCACCTCTTTTGTCCAAAAGTTAATATTTTAGGAGATATTTGTTGAGAAGCATTTTTAACACTTCTTGGCGGCGTATCATCGGAAGCCGAACTCGGATCCCCTTCAGCATTTCATTTAGGACTATCAAAGGAACGTGTGTACAAAAATTCAGCCTTCTGATAATTTCTCCAAAGTAAAATTCTATAATGACTGGACTATTATAATTCATAGCAAAAACGTTAATAATTTTTTGTCTTCAGGTTAAAAAACAACTCAACTAATGGTAAGTTGGTTAATTTCACAATTAAGTGTTAAAAATTTGTGTTGATTAGAAGAAAATCATCCGGATCCGCTTCAGAACCCCCGAGTCAACCGCCCCCCTATCAGCACCCCGGACGACAAGACAATCAATGAAATAACCCCCCCAAACTTCCCCAGCGCCCAAAATCTCAACGGAGTATGGTCGTGGCTTTCAAGGCGCTCCACGGCGACACCCTCCCAACTTGAACACCCCCCCTCAAATTTCGTAGAAAACCACTACACTCACATGGTGGAGGACGCTTATAACAGTGTTGGTGATGCTCTGTACGCAGAACTGGACGTTGAAAGTTCCAGAGACACGAATAGTCCGGCTTATCAAAATTCAGCGTATACAGATCCGGACGCGCCCACATCGAGTGCGCCAAGTAGTGCCTATTATTCGGATCTGTCAGTGACGACGGTGCCCGAAAGGGCCTATGAAGTTGTGGGGCTGGTTACGATGCCCACTTGGGACGTTGATGCGAGGAAACCGCCGATTCGATTGGCGGCTATTAGTGAAAACGCTTCTACGGTTCCTTCAGATTATGTCTAAATACATAGGTACCTAATTTTTTAGTTGTTGAATGTTGTACCTACAAAGTTGAATTGATATATTTGTAGCAAATAAGAAAAATCCAGTTGAGTGTTGAAAAATGAATGCGAATCAAAGATCGCTGACGGAGAATAATAATTGTCCACTAACGAAGAGTATAGCGTCGAGTTGTCATATTTTTTAAATAATTTCACTACAAAAAATATTTTTGCGTATACAAAACTATTATAAAATTACAAAATTCAGTACCTAGACCTACATCTTTCTATACTTTCAAAGACCGAAAACATTGTGATAGGACTAAGACGTACCTACTTACCTACGTTTTCAACGTTCGGACGTAAGATATACCATCATATTATATTTAATTATTTCTCTTCAATTTCGGAAACTCTGCTGTCCCTTTAAAATTTTGCCGTCCGATCTTTTTTTAATAGTGTATTCCCCATTTAAAATGAAAATTACCTCATACTCATATGTTGGTTACTTTTAGGAGCAGATATAAATTTTTGCACCGTTCGTAGACCCATAAAATGCATCTTTTGAGATACAACCTACACTCGAATGTATGTACTTACTGAAGTTGTAAACCCAGTCTACTGCGACCAACTATAACAATTTGCATCTGCATTTCAGCGGCAATTTTGTTCTAGTCCAAATATAGCAGCTGACATTTTTAACTTCTACGTTCCGCGGAGCAGAGTTACTGGAATCGATCGAAAAAGTCAGAAAAATCGAATCGCCAAAAACATCAAATCTTTACGTTTTAGGATACTGGGAGTGGGAACCCAAAAAAGTGGTTTTTGAAAAAATGTGTCATTTTTTCAAAAAATATCATTTTACTGGCAGCAAACCCCTTTTAAAACTTTATTTTGACAAAAGAGCGTTTCTTACTATCGGATTCGATAGCTGTTATTGCCGCGGATCAAAAACTATAGTGCAATTTTTTCTAGAAATTCCCCCAGTTTAGGGCAAAAAGACCCTTTTTGAACTTTTCTTAGCAAAAGGGCATATAATATTATCGAATTCGACAGCTGTTGCATTGCCGGATCGAAAACCTTACTGCTATTTTTCGAAAAATGTCATTTTAGTGGCAAAAAAAGCATATTCTTAGGTACTATTTTAGGTACGACTTTTATTATGATAGGGGTAGCTGTTTGATAACTTATCAAATGATAACTGTCACAATTTTCATGAAATGTTACAATTACAAGACACAATTTTTGTATTAATTCGGCGAATTGTCCTCCGATATACTATTCGTAAGTAAAGAATTGATGTCGACTTCCGTGATGCCTGGATACTCCTGCATACTTACTAAACTAATTCAGTACTAGAATACTAATAGTAATATATACAGAGTGTCTAAAAAGTAACGAATGTTACCCTCGATGTTACCCGTAATTCTTCAATCGAAAACTATGCAAAAAATGCAGCAGAGAAGCGGCTGGAACCTCCCCAGCGCGTAGGTCTTTGATTTCCGTGACTTGTGTTTAAGATTTTAAAGTTGATATGCCTAAATGGCACTTTCCGTGGGCCTATTGAATCCAAAATTTGTCCACCTCTTCGACGTGTAATACAATCCTCATGTGCAAAATTTCAGCCAAATCGATTCACTAATTTGGGCTATAATGTATTTTTAGTGTTATTAAAAAATTTCGATTTTTTGACCCAAAGAGCACTAAATGCGAACGAATTTTGTCTTATTTAAAACCAGAATTTAAAGACCTTTCTGATGGTGACAATAAATCTTTCAAAAACTTGTTTTGGATGGTCAAATGAGTGAATAATTTTAAAGTTGGAAATTGGTGTGCCAAAACGGCACTTTCCGTAGGCCGATTGAATCCAAAATTTGTTCAGCTCTTCGACGTGTAATACAATCCCCATGTGCAAAATTTTTGGTCAAAAGGGCACTAAGAATTAATGCATTTCTAGAAGCAGAATTTGAAGGCCTTTCCTATCGTGACGTGAAAAATGGGGGTTTGCATTTAAAGTTTAAAAGTTGATGTGCCAAAATGGCATTTCTAGTTGCACGATTGGCTCCAAAAGCTTTTCAGATCTAAGTTGGGTTATCACATGCACACGTACCAAATTTCAGCCAAATCGGTCGAGTACTTTGGGCTGTGGCGTGTTTACGTACGAACGAACGTACGTACGTACGAACGAACGTACGTACATACATACAGACACATTTTAAAAACCACTTTTTTGGGTTCGTGAGACCTCAAAACGTATAGATCCGGTCTTATCTCGAATTCGAAAATTTTAGTGATTGCAGTAACCTCCCTTTTTTTTTAAATGGTGAAGTGGAGTGGGGAGGTTAAAAAGGGGTATAGGGTTTTTTGCATTCTGCGTCCGATGATGCCATTGCCAATTTTTTGGCCCAGTCGTTTTTGACATAATGACGTCAAAATATGCATCACACTCGACCGAAAAAGGAATCAAAGCCCACCCTTGATTTTCAAAAATTGTAAAGGAATCAGTGAAAACTCAAGATTTTTGAAAAAAAAATTGTATACAGCTCTGTTATTAACCTCCCCACTCCACTCCACCATTTAAAAAAAAAGGGAGGTTACTGCAATCACTAAAATTTTCGAATTCGAGATAAAACCGGATCTATACGTTTTGAGGTCTCAGGAGCCCAAAAAAGTGGTTTTTAAAATGTGTCTGTATGTATGTACGTACGTTCGTACGTACGTACGTTCGTAAACACGCCACAGCCCAAACTACTCGACAGATTTAGCTGAAATTTGGTACGTGTGCATGTGATAACCCAACTTAGATCTGAAAAGCTTTTGGAGCCAATCGTGCAACCAGAAATGCCATTTTGGCACATCAACTTTTAAATTTTAAATGCAAACCCCCATTTTTTACATCACGATAGGAAAGGCCTTCAAATTCTCTTTCTAAAAATGCATTCATTCTTAGTGCCCTTTTGACCAAAAATAAAAAAAAAATTGATTTTTATCGGACTTTAAAATCGCGGTACAGCCCAAGCCCCTGAACCGATTTGGCTGAAATTTTGCACAAGGGGATTGTATTACACGTCGAAGAGGTGAACAAATTTTGGATTCAATCGGCCCTTAATCGGCCCACGGAAAGTGCCGTTTTGGCAAAATTTATTCGCATTTAGAACCCTTTGGGTAGAAAAATCGAAATTTTGTAATAACACTGAAACCACTTTATAGCCCAAACTAGTGGATCGATTTGCCCGAAATTTGGTAAATGGAGGTGAGGTGACCCGTTGAAGAGCTGAAAGGCTTTTGGGAGCAATTGGTTAACGGGAAGTGCCATTTAGGCATATCAACTTTAAAATCTTAAACACAAGTCACGGAAATCAAAGACCTACGCGTTGGGGAGGTTCCCGCCGCTTCTCTGCTGCCATTTTTTTTATTACAAATTCAGCTGCTCGATTACATTTAGTTAAACGCTGGAGGTATTTTTAAAAAGTAATTGCGCAGTTGGTTTTGTATCAAAAAAATCAAGTTCAGGTGTTTTTGCATTTTTCAAAAATCGTGATTTTCCATGCATTTCTTTGATGTTTTTGAAAGTCTAGGGTGGCCATGACTGCATTTTCGATCGAGTGTGTTACATGTTTTTGTCGTAGAAGAATTCGTAGATCACGAAACCGTTGAGAAAAATGGGGGTTTTCATTTTAAAAAACTATGATGACGTAATTATGTAAAAATGGACTGAGTCAAAAAAATCGGCAATGCCACGATTGGACACAGAATGCAAAAAACCCTATACAGAGTGGGTAATTTTTCGATGCTCACTATTGGGATCTCCTAAACTGTAAAAGATACGGGGTCGGTTAAATTACAGAAAAGTTGCGCTATTTGTTGACGATTAAGAATCTGAAGAGAATTCCCGGATATTTTGATTCGTTCCCGAGTTATCACAAAAAATCTGAAAATTGCCAATTTAAAGAAAAATTAATATCTTACCCTCAAACCTAGGTACTATACGGCTTTCGGGTAAATAAATCGGCTGACAGCCATCAGAGTCTCGTCGTTATCGTGTGACGAACTTTTCGAATAAATGAAAAGGTCGGTTATGTCCGGTTTGAAAATATGGAAAATATTTAATTGTAAGGAAAAATTGTTCAGAATTCAATTTTGACCTCATAAGTTACGGCCGTTTTAAGGCAAAACTATAAATTTTTTCAAAAATTAAAGATTCCAATTTTTAATTGAAACTATTGGCATATCCGGTCAAAACAAGATTGCGAACAATTTACCTATTCTTATTAATTTTTTCGATATCTTATTGATCGCGAAGCAAAATATAGAAAAATGGCCCTATTCGCGAGGTAGCAGTAGACTGGAAATGTAAGTTGTAAACCGACATTCGAGATGAGTAGCTCAAAACATGCATGAACCTCACGACGGTGCAAAAATTTATATCCCTACTCCTAAAAAGTGGTGTCCGAAAAAAAACTGGAGCCATTTTCTTAACCGATTTGGATGAACGTGGCCTTAAATTAAAGCTAGACCTAGACAGATGGCTCTGCCGTAGAACTCCTACACTTCTTGTTTTTAAGACTTACTTTAGGTGCGTGGGGAGACATTGGTGAGAAAACAAGCATTAATTTTCTGTGATTATTTAATAAAATGTCCGCCGACGATTTTGAATTAAATTCTTTTAAATTTTGTTTCCATTCTTCCAAGGCCTACTCCCATTAAATATAGCAAAAAAACTTCAGATCTCATGAGCCTTGAGTTCTTTTCTGTTACTACTAACACTCAAAATGTGAAGTGCAAGAATACATGCATTTCCGATGATAGTTTCTGTATACGCAAGAATATTTTTTGTGTACTTACGCAAGAATATTTGGGCTTGGTGCTGAACTGCCGTGTTCATTGTGTATTGCAGCTCAGGTATTTTTGACATGCATGAATGTGATTTGAAAAAAAATTAAGTAAGAATGTTACGAATGTACAAAATTATGCTAAATTAAACTCCGAACTATGGGCATTACACGACTGTACATACGGTAATCAATATAAAAACATCCATGTTATTTGTCTTCCGTCAATCAATAAGGTTTTTTATTGATCAACCTGTAATGCTTTGAAAGTCAAGAGTGGCAACAACTTTCCTAGAAATGTCATTTTTGTAAAAACAAAAGGTGTGATATACATTATAGATAATAAGCATAAAATGCTGTTGTATAGAATTAGGAAGTAAATAAATTATTTTGAATTTAAACATTTTATTTTATCATTCACAAAATTTGAACAAATAGTAATCAAACATTGACAAAACTTCCTTGAAGATTTTAGGCTCAAGAATTTATTGATTAGAAAACTGGGGTTTACCACAAAGCCAGCTGTAGGTATATAAGGTGAGAACAATAGAACAATAAACATGCTATAAACACATAATCAAAAACATAGTAATAATAATTTATTAACGTAAATAACTAAGAGAAAAATTCAATAAGTTAACGCGAAGGTGAAATGACGTTAAATGAATGCAACAATGAAGTGAGCAGAAAAAATAAGTTTCCTCATAAAAAAACAGTCCACTCATCAAGCTGTTTACAATCATTTAGTTTAGTATGCAATAGGGTAACGGATTGAACGGTTTGCTGGCGTGTCAGTCTATGGTGTCTTCGACATCGGAAGGCCAATTGTCGGTGTAAATCCTCAATGATCGCTCCCACGACGTTTGATAGGCTTTTAGAGGAACTCGACCGAGGCGGGTGTTCTCTTTGAGGCTGATCTCTTTTTTCTCATCTGGTGTCAGCTCCTTCAACAGCTCTCTGTTGTCTCTGAAAATTGAATAAAATTGATAAATTGGAGAAAAGTATAACAAAGAATCAAAGGTCTTGAAATAGACTTGAGTTTTATTAATGTATAGACTATTTTAATCAGCTATTTTTTGCTAATAAACGAATTTAGCACCCAACAAAATGTCATATGATAAAATAAAACAAAATCTTACATCAAGAAGGCCGTGAAAGGTTAACGGCATGTCAAAACTTTACTGGTATGTATGTAATTCTGTATCAGTAATCTTGACGTGATGATAAATTTTCACGGCCTTCTTGAATGGTAGAATTAATTGCATTTATCAATATGACGGTTGCAAATAGAATTGATAATTTCAATAATTCCAGTGCATGATGGAAATCCAGTGAACTCTATGTTATAGAACAATTGGAAGGGATGCTGCCTAACATCCAGCATAGGCAAATGTGAAGTCGATAGAGATGGCGCTATTTTGGTATATGTGTCACTCTCTGACTTACGGACTGTGTTGTGTCATCCAAAAATGTCAATTTTTGAATTATTTTCATCAAAATTGGATATTTTATTCCTAAACGGCAATTGAAAGAGATAGCTGGAACCCGTCTAAGTCTAATTTAAAGCATCCCTCGTAATTATTATTGTACCCTCTCTATTATTTGTTCTTGGTACAGTCGGTTGCAAAATTGCCGGGACGTATAACTTTTTATAAATTAAATTTAAAGAATGAAGAGGCCAATTTGCTGGACAAAAGCAATGTCTGAGGCTGGTAGACTACCCTGCCTATTGGAATATAATGTCTCAGAAAGATAATTTGGATTCATTCTTTACCTAAAGTAAGTATATAAAAAGTTATACGTCCCAGACAATTCTGCAACCGACTCTACAACAGTCGGTTGCAAAATTATCTGGGACGTATACCTTTTTATAAATCAAGTTTAAAGGAGAGAGAGGCCAATTTGCTGGTCAAAAGCAATGTCTGAGGCTATTGAAAGACAATGGGTCATATTAATAAAAATAAGGTGGTGCTTATTTTCACAACTTTCTAAGCAAATCCTTAAACACATATTAATAAAAATTCAGCAAATGCTTATTGGGCAAGTTTTTGCTGATTCTGGTTCAGTATAAGCATTCCCTTGTCTTCGTATTAATAAAGTTAGCCATTTACTGATTTGTTTCAGTAAATCCTTGTGAAAATATAAGTCTGCTATTTCAGATACTGATTGTACGTCCACTTAATATTCCTACCATATTTAATGGCGTTCGTATAGCGAAAAACTATAAAGAAAGACATCCTGAACCAAACGAGTTCCAAATTATTCCTGTGGTGGTTATTTCATTTCACAGAATTACATTTTTCATAAAAGTTTTATTTATGCGTTTGTCAATTAAGGGTAAAAAAAGTAATGGAAAAAGTAATGGTTTTCCATTACAATTACTAAAAAAATTTAATGCATTACAATTACCAATTACTATTTAAAAAAAGTAATGCATTACAATTACTCATTACCAGCTAAAGTAATTTCATTACAGTAATGCATTACTTGTAATGCATTACTTCCGACTACTGATACAGTGTGTGTCTTATTTTAACTGGAACCACCCAAATATTTCGGTTACTATTGAGCAAATTAACTCGCTCTTTTTTTGCACATGTAGAGTTCAAGAATCTGCATCTGTGTAATACTTCAGCTTTTTGTTATCCCGAAATCTCAGCCCCCTGCGATTAATTAAAAAGGCCAAAAATAGCGAAATCGTATTAGGCATTTTTTTACCGAAAAAGTTTATTAAGAAAAGTTGCTCAGGATGACTGCAAATGGGTAAATCCGAACTTTCAGGCCGAAATAAAAATGTTGAATGAAAGAATCAAAAATATCGAAAACTTCAATATTTTTGCAACAAAAGGGTTGGAATTGAAATAAGTTTGTTTGACATTTGTTGTTAGCTATAGCTGGGCAAAATTTAACAATCGCAGAAAAAGTTGAAATTACAAGCTAATAAATAATAATCTTAATAATTCCAACTTTTTCTGCGATTGTTAAATTTTGCCCAACCATAGCTAACAGCAACTGTCAAACACTCATTTTAATTGTTTTTAATTACACATCAACCCTTTTGTTGTAAAAATAATGAAGTTTTCGATATTTTTAATTGTTTCCTTCAGAAATTCAACATTTTTATTTTGGGTCTGAAACTTCACGAAAATAAAGTAAAATTTTCGGGGCTAGCCGAAACAAAAAGTATCCACCGCTTACTCATTTCAGCAGCTAGCAGTGCAAAATTATTTTACACGGCTAGCCGTGAGAGATTGTACTTTCATAGCCCTCGTGAGGCCCGAAAATCTCATTTTTAGTTAATGTACGAAGAAGAAGCTTTTTCTGAAGTGAAGTAGGTTACACGACAATTCTACGAAGGCGAGCATATTGATTGTTCCTACGAAAATAATCCGAAACGTACCTATTCAGGGATTTTTTTCCAAAACAAACATAGTAGGCAATATGCTCGAAGGAACAGACTGGGGGGTAACAATTCCTTATTTCATAAAAAAAGTTTTTTCTCGAGTGCTTTTCGCAAGATAATTATTTGACAAAAATATTATTGGACCTATTTTTCTTGCATTAATAGTAGCTATGCACCATTTGTCGGTAGGCTAATATTAAGCGTTTAATGGGGAAATATTCTGCAGTGAAATGTACCTAATCCTTAAATGTTTACATACTGGCCTTAAAGAATCAAAAGCCTTCATGTGGCTTCATGGGTCATATTAATAAAAATAAGGTAATGCTTATAAGCAAATGCTTACAAGGAAAAGGTTTTGCTGATTAGTAAAAGGTTTCAGCAAAAGGTAATCCTTACTTCTGTATTAATAATGAAATGCTTATTACTTAATAGGATATGCTGATATGCGTCAGGGTTTGCTAGTCTGATTAGGTACATTTCACTGCAGAATATTTTTCCACTAAACGTTTAATATTAGTCTACCGACCAATGGTACATTAATGCAAGAAAAAAAGGTCCAATAATATTTTTGACAAAAAAATTATCTTGCGAAAAGCACTCGAAAAAAATCTTTTTCATGAAATGAATATTGTTACCACCCAGTCTGTTCCTTCGAGCATATTGCCTACTGTGTTTGTTTTGGAAAAAAATCCTCGACTAGGTACGTTTCGGATTATTTTCGTAAGAACAATCAATATGCTCGCCTTCGTAGAATTGTCATGTAACCTACTTCACTTCAGAAAAAGCTTCTTCTTCGTACATTAACTAAAAATGAGATTTTCGGGCCTCACGAGGGCTATGAAAGTACAATCTCTCACGGCTAACCGTGTAAAATAATTTTGCACGGCTAGCCGCTGAAATGAGTAAGCGGTGGATAAATTTTTTTTCGGCTAGCCGCGAAAATTTTACTTTATTTTCGTAAATAGCTAAGAAAATTAGTCGGCAGTTGCCATGATGTCTCACTTGTGTTGTGAAAACACTTAATAATTGGTTTTTTAGCTCGAATATATTTTTTTCTGGTGAATGAAGAAAAATGTTGTATGCACCACACCAGAGCGTGAAACTAGTTTTCCGGGTCTGAAGAAATGGCCATATTTTCTTTCGACCCGGAAAACATTCACTTTCATGCTTAGGTAGAGGTACATAAACTACTACTTCTTTTATATTTATAAGAGACAAAATAATTTTCGCTTTGGTATCTAATGCTCCCCCCCGTGTTTTTTCGGTACGAAAAAAAAAAGAAAGAAAGTCACTCAACACTTTCTGGTGAAAATCTGAATAATTTTGAACTCGTTTGGTTCAGGATGTCTTTCTTTATAGTTTTTCGCTATACGAATCCCATTAAATATGGTAGGAATATTAAGTGGACGTACAATCAGTATCTAAAATAGCAGACTTATATTTTCACAAGGATTTACTGAAACAAATCAGTAAATGGCTAACTTTATTAATACGAAGACAAGGGAATGCTTATACTGAACCAGGTTTAGCAAAAGCTTGTCCAATAAGCATTTGATGAATTTTTATTAATATGTGTTTACGGATTTGCTTAGAAAATTGTGAAAATAAGCGGCTGGTATGAATAAAGTGTTATAAGATGCTCATGCTCACAATGGGTCATATTAATAAAAATAAGGTAATGCTTATAAGCAAATGCTTACAAGGAAAAGGTTTTGCTGATTAGTAAAAGGTTTCAGCAAAAGGTAATCCTTACTTCTGTATTAATAATGAAATGCTTATACTTAATAGGATATGCTGATATGCGTCAGGGTTTGCTAGTCTGAAATCCCGCCACATGAAGACTTTTGATTCTTTAAGGCCAGTATGTACAGTGCCGGATTAACATCCCTCGGGGCCCCTAGGCACAACTGTTGTCGGGGGCCCTTGCGGCGGGCTGGATGCCGGGGGCTGCGCCCCGCGAAAATTTTTGTGCCCCCTCCCCCCTGCGAGAATTTACTTCCTACGAATTTTTTTTGGAATGTGGTTTAGGGAACCTTTCGTGCCGCAAAATTATTCATTAAATGTGAGTACCTACCTACCTAATCTATTTTATCATTTCAGTGTTTTGGTTTTCCCGTTTTCCGGTTTTTTCCCTCAAAAAAGTGACTCTTACCTTCATACAAATCTTGCATAATTCTTAACCAGTGGCGTAGTGTCGTCTGCGAGGGCCTATGTTGCAAATCACCTATGGCCCCCTTGTTGCCAACTTTTAAAAATTAAAAAAAGGTGGAGAAAGAAGAAATCTCAAATGGCGCCGCAGGCAAAATTTTGAAAACTTTCACGCATTTTGCAAGCACTTAGAATACTCACCGGGCCTCCAAAGCTGTCCGGGCCCGCGTCTTTGGAACACCCTAAACACCCACACTATACGCCACTAAATAAACATGTAATTCATAAGTAGGCCTAGGTAGGATCTAAGTACTTGTAAAATAAAATTTCAATGTCTTAAATTCAAGAAAGGTAGGTGGTACCAAAAAATCAAAAATCGTTTTTTTGTTGAACATGTAAGTAATCCTGCGATGCGGGCGCGGCCCGTAGCGGGGCCCCAAACTTCGAGGCCCCTAGGCACGTGCCTAGTGTACCTAGTTCTTAATCCGGCACTGAGTATGTAAACATTTAAGGATTAGGTACACTTCACTGCAGAATATTTCTCCATTAAACGTTTAATATTAGCCTACCTACAATGGTACACTCAACCGCATTAGTAATAAGCGGGTGAGATAAAGAGGGAAATACGATTAGAATGCGTGTCTGCTATTTCTGTCTCCATCAGCCCGCTTATTATTAATGCGGTTGGGTGTACATAGCTACTATTAATGCTAGAAAAATAGGTCCAATATTTTTGTCAAAAAATTATCTTGCGAAAAGCACTCGAGAAGAATCTTTTTTAATGAAATAAGGAATTGTTACCCCCCAGTCTGTTTCTTCGAGCATATTACCTATGTGGAATGTGTTGAGGTTGGACCTTATAGTCTACTACCAATCAAAATCGATGAGTTTAAAATTGTATATTGAAGTTTATAAGATGCTACACATAATTATGTGTTTCGGTCAATACGAATTCACAAGACCATCTTCAGGGTTTTATAATGTAATGTCATTTTAATTGTCATAACCTCAAAAATGTTATGCACTTTGTATAATTGTTTAATCAATTTTGTATAATTCACTCTGTCGCTGAATTTTGTTGAATTATTCAGGAGTCTTTTCTTTTAACCTCCCCACTCCACTTCACCATTTAAAAAAAAGGGAGGTTACTGCAATCACTAAAATTTTCGAATTCGAGATAAGACCGGATCTATACGTTTTGAGGTCTCAGGAACCCAAAAAAGTGGTTTTTAAAATGTGTCTGTATGTATGAACGTACGTTCGTGCGTACGTACGTACGTTCGTAAACACGCCACAGCCCAAACTACTCGATCGATTTGGCTGAAATTTGGTACGTGTGCATGTGAAAACCCAACTTAGATCTGAAAAGCTTTTGGAGCCAATCGTGCAACCAGAAGTGCCATTTTGGCACATCAACTTTTAAATTTTAAATGCAAACCCCCATTTTTCACGTCACCATAAGAAAGACGTTCAAATTCTGCATCTAAAAATGTATTCATTCTTAGTGCCCTTTTGACCAACAATTTAAAAAAAATTGATTTTTATCGGACTTTAAAATCGCGGTACAGCCCAAGCCCCTCAACCGATTTGGCTGAAATTTTGCACATGGGGATTGTATTACACGTCGAAGAGCTGAACAAATTTTGGATTCAATCGACCCACGGAAAGTGCCGTTTTGGCACACCAATTTCGAAACTTAAAATTATTCTCTCATTCACCCATCAAAAACAACTTTTTGAAAGATTTATTGTTATCATCAGAAAGGTCTTCAAATTCTGGTTTTAAATGAGATAAAATTTATTCGCATTTAGTACCCTTCGGGTAGAAAAATCGAAATTTTGTAATAACACTGAAACCACGTTATAGCCCAAACTACTGGATCAATTTGTCCGAAATTTGGTACATGGAGGTTAGGTAACCCATTGAAGAGCTGAAAGGCTTTTGGGAGCAATTGGTCCACGGGAAGTGCCATTTAGGCATATCAACTTTAAAATCTTAAACACAATAAGTCACGGAAATCAAAGACCCATGCGTTGGGGAGGTTCCAGCCGCTTCTCTGCTGCATTTTAGCCTGAAGATGGTCTTGTGAATTCGTATTGACCGAAACACATAATTATGTGTAGCATCTTATAAACTTCAATATACAATTTTAAACTCATCGATTTTGATTGGTAGTAGACTATAAGGTCCAACCTCAACACATTCCACATATTCGTTTGCCAATCTAAAAGAATGGATTTCGAACCTTTTCATATTACCTATGTTTGTTTTGGAAAAATCCCCGACTAGGTACGTTTCGGATTATTTTCGTAGGAGCAATCAATATGCTCGCCTTCGTAGAATTGTCGTGTAACCTACTTCATTTCAGAAAAAGCTTCTTGTTCGTACATAACTAAAAATGAGATTTTCGGGCCTCACGAGGGCTATGAAAGTACAATCTCTCACGGCTAGCCGTGTAAAATAATTTTGCACGGCTAGCCCCTGAAATGAGTAAGCGGTAGATACATTTTTTTTGGCTAGCCGCGAGAATTTTACTTTATTTTCGTGGATAGCTAAGAAAATTAGTCGGCAGTTGCCATGGCGTCTCACCTGTGTTGTTAAAACACTTAATAATTGTTTTTTTACCTCGAATATATTTTTTTCTGGTGAGTGAAGAAAAATGTTGTATGCACCACAGCAGAGCGTGAAAGTAGTTTTCCGAGTCTAAAGAAATGGCCATATTTTCTTTCGACTCGGAAAACATTCACTTTCATGCTTAGGTACATAAACTACTACTTCTTTACCTACTGCTTTTATATCTATAACAGAAAAATAATTTTCGCTTTGGTATCTAATGCTCCTCCCTATGTTTCTTCGGTACGAAAAATATGTTCAGAAAGTCACTCAACACTTCTTTCTGGAGAAAATCTGAATAATTTTGAACTCGTTTGGTTCAGGATGTCTTTCTTTATAGTTTTTCGCTATACGAACGCCATTAAATATGGTAGGAATATTAAGTGGACGTACAATCAGTATCTGAAATAGCACACTTATATTTTCACAAGGATTTACTGAAACAAATCAGTAAATGGCTAACTTTATTAATACGAAGACAAGGGAATGCTTATACTGAACCAGGATCAGGAAAAGCTTGTCCAATAAGCATTTGCTGAATTTTTATTAATATGTGTTTAAGGATTTGCATAGAAAATTGTGAAAATAAGCACCACCTTATTTTTATTAATATGACCCATTAACAAAGGATGCAAATACAAGTTTTTCGTGTACGAGAAAAGGATAGAACTGTCTCAGAAAAGTAATTTTGCTCCATTTTTTACTTAGGTAAAAAATGGAGCAAAATTACTCGGCCCGGTTTATCGATGCTCAGCTAACTTCAAACTGACACATTTTAGCCAATCAGAGAGCTAGTTGCTAGGCAATTGGCTTTCAGTTTGCGATAACTGAGCATCGATAAACCGGCCCTAAGTATATGAAAAGGTATACGTCCCAGATAATTTTGCAACCGACTGTACCTAAACAATTTTTTAGTGATGTGGGGTTGGTTATTTATCGAAATGATATAATTATATCGAAAATAAAATAAATATCTGCTATGTTAAAAACGTTTTCAGCCGATATAATACACTGCCGATCAATTGAAGTGATGCACCCGAAAATTTGAGTCGAATTCAAAATGCCATAACTCTCTAAGGAGTCGAAGGACTTGAATGTGCTTTTTTTACCGGATAGCATATTTCATTGGCTATTACTCAGTATGTTGTACGTTTTACTCAAACCCCCTTTATGAGATATAGAGGGCGTCAGATCCAGGCACTAAAAACTGGCCGAACTTTAGACCACTCCCAATTCTTGGAAAAAAATGTCAGATTTTTTTTGACTTGTTTGCAGAACGCATCAGGTCCATCCCTCGAGACCTTTTTTTCAATTCTCCTCTATTCTCTTTAATTGGGGCGCAGTGACAAGAAATTTGTTTTTCCGTGGACGGCTAATAACGCTCTTTCTGTATGGCCAATTTTAAATTTGTTGAGGGCATTGTAACCCAAAAACTTCACTCTCGGATACTATGACTTCGAAATTGACCTAAGTCAGGATGTCCCAGAAGAGGAGGTCGACTGAAATGGAGGCAAATTTATTCTGCCTACCAAATGATCTGGAATTGACGACGCACTTAAGTTGACATAATGCCTTCATAGGCCTACTCATCCTGATCATGTTAGAATTTTCCCCGCTTTAATCGAATTACAATCAGCTTTGCTGATACCATTTCTTTGATTGACGGTTTTCCGTTAAAATGTGTCGCCTTAAATTCATGAAACCAAGGTGACGAAAATTCAAACACGGAGCCATATTTAGTTGATAAGGTAACTATTCTTTAGGCCAAGTGACAGTTTTGTCAAAATTTACGTTGCCTTGGTTTCATGAAAATACAGGCGTGCAAAATGGCTTCATTTTGTCCGAAAACCGTCAACCAAAGAACAGATATCAGCATCGATAATTTTAATCGGATCCAAGCAGAGTGAATCTTAAAATAATTAGGATGAATGGCTCTATGTCAACTTAAATTTGCTTTCAATTACAGCTCAATTGGTAACGTGAGATTCAAAACGTTTGTAATTAGGGTTGGCTTTGGAAACAAAAGATTCGAAAAACGTTTGTCCAAAATTAATCGCACTGTCCCCAAAGAAAATCACTAAACTAAAATGGCAGATGTGAATTCTTTAAATTTATTCGTTTTGCAAATTATTTAGAATAAATATCGACCTCTCCACTTCCTCGATCAAATTTGGCGCCCTTCCGTAATGAATCCCAGTGCCACTGCAACCAACAAAACTTGGTGGAAGAAGTTAGGTTAGGTTTGTTGGTGTTCCCATTTCTTGAATTTCTTCATAAATCTTGAATTTTTGAGCAAGCATTTTGAAACACTCGTCAAAAACAGCATTGGAGGCCAGTTCTCCATCTGGTCGAGTCGAATCGAAAGGTAATTTGTTAAAATCAACAACCTGCTAATTTGTAATTTGTAAACCGTTTCAGAAACAAATATTTGGAGAGTGGAGACTCCGATTGGCCCGATTCTCTGTTTTTTGTGAATTTTCTCTCACAACACAAAACAGCCTTTTTTTCTGCAACGAAAGCATTTTGGTAAAACTTAACGAATGGAACTTATTGAATTATAATTTATCTCTCTTCAGGTGCACCCTCAGATAAAATAAAACAATGTGTCTGTGATTCCGGGAAGTTATAAATGTGAATAACGTGCATAGGATTGTGTGCATTAGGCAATTTTTTCAGCGAAATTTTTAATCCAATTAACGTGACATACGGATGATCCTGACTTGGCCCCCTGCTTTAAGACATGGTCTGAACTGCAGCACAGAAGTAGAAGATCAATCATGTTGCTTTTAATTTATTTACATCAATTTGTGGGGCCAGCAATTTTTGTTCGCCGTCTCAAAATCAGAACACTTTTTCATAATCTAAACTAAGGTTTTGTTCTCACCGTGTCGTGTTATTTGCAATTGAAAAATAAAACCATTAAATTTACTTGTTTTATGAATTTACTACTCTTTTTGATAAAAACTAGGTGGGTGTTAATTTGAAACACCATGTAGGTAAATAGGACATTGCACTCTGTTCATTTGGTGCTTTTTCTTCTAAAAAGCAGCCCCCGGTCCAGGATGAATGTTCGATGGATATTGAAGGCAGCCCTCGCCTCTAGAAATTGTTATGAGCAAATTTACTCGCCAGTATTTGTTTCTGAAACGGTTTTCAAATGAGCAAGTTGGGTTTAATAAACAAATCACCTTTCGATTCGACCTGGCCTCCAAGATTGTTTTTGAGGAATGCTTCAAGATGCTTGTTGAAAAATTTTATGAGGATCACTAACATAACCTAACTTTTTCCAGATTTCTTGGTTGCACTGGGACTGGTCACGGAAGGGCGCCAAAGATGCTGGAAGTGGCGAGATCGATATTTTTTCGAAATAATTTGCATTAATAAATGCAAAAGAAATTAATTTTAAAAATTCACATCTGTCAATTTTAGTTTACTGCACTTTCTTTGCGGACAGTGTGATTAATTTTGGACAAACGTCTTTCGAAACTTTTGTTTCCAAAGCCAACCCTAATTACAAACGTTTTGAATCTCACTGTATAGGCAGAATAAATTTGCCTCCATTTCAGTGAGCCCCCTTTTCTGGGACATCCTGACTTAACTCAATTTCGAAGTCATGGTATTCAAGAGTGAAGTTTTAGGGTTACAATACCCTAAACAAATTTAAAATTTGCCATAAGGAAACAGCGTTATTAGCGGTCCACGGAAAAACGAATTTTTTGTCACTGCGCCCCAATTGAAAAGAATAGAGGAGAATTGAAAAAAAGGTCTCGAGGCATGGACCTGGTGCGTTCTGTAAACAACTCAAAAAAAATCTGAATTTTTAACCTCCCCACTCCACTTCACCATTTAAAAAAAAAGGGAGGTTACTGCAATCACTAAAATTTTCGAATTCGAGATAAGACCGGATCTGTACGTTTTGAGGTCTCAGGAACCCAAAAAAGTGGTTTTTAAAATGTGTCTGTATGTATGTATGTATGTACGTACGTACGTACGTTCGTTCGTTCGTAAACACGCCACAGCCCAAACTACTCGACCGATTTGGCTGAAATTTGGTACGTGTGCATGTGATAACCCAACTTAGATCTGAAAAGCTTTTGGAGCCAATCATGCAACCAGAAATGCCGTTTTGGCACATCAACTTTTAAATTTTAAATGTAAACCCCCATTTTTCACGTCACAGTAAGAAAGGCCTTCAGATTCTGCTTCCAAAGATGTATTCACTGTCAGTGCCCTTTTGACCAAAAACTAAAATATCGAGATTTTTATCGGACTTTAAAATCGCGGTACAGCCCAAGCCCCTGAACCGATTTGGCTAAAATTTTGCACATGGGGATTGTAGTACACGTGGAAGAGCTGAACAAATGTTGGATTCAATCGACCCACGGAAAGTGCCGTTTTGGCACACCAATTTCCAAATTTAAAGTTATTCTCTCATTTACCCATCCAAAACAAATTTTTGAAAGATTTATTGCCACCATTAGAAGGGTCTTCGAATTCTGGTTTTAAATGAGATAAAATTTATTCGCATTTATTACCCTTTGGGTAGAAAAATCGAAATTTTGAAATAACACTGAAACCACGTTATAGCCCAAACTACTGGAAGGATTTGTCTGAAATTTGGTACATGGAGGTCAGGTGACCCGTTGAAGAACTGAAAGGCTTTTGGGAGCAATTGGTTAACGGCAAGTGCCATTTAGGCATATTAACTTTAAAATCTTAAACACAAGTCACGGAAATCAAAGACCCACGCGTTGGGGAGGTTCCAGCCGCTTCTCTGCTGCATTTTTTTTCCAAGAATCGGGAGTGGTCTAAACTTCCGCCAGTTTTTAGTGCCTACATCTGACGCCCTGTATATCACATAAAGGGAGTTTGGGTGAAACGTACAACATACTGAGTAACAACCAATGAAATATGCTGTCCGGTAAAAAAAGCCCATTTAAATCCATCGAGTCCTTACGGAGGTATTGCATTTTGAATTCGACTCAAATTTTCGGGTGCATCACTTCAATTGATCGGCAGTGTATATCAAAATTTTCCCTCGAATATACAAAGTGAGGTTAAATCAGTTGATTGCTGTAGTTTTTGATGTGTTTCTGCCTTAGATGAGTGTTAAAAACATGTTAAATTTGAAATTCTGTTAATTTTCATGGCGCAAAGTGATTTTGTTCCGTTTCGCCGACAAATGCAAGAAATTTCAAGTGCAGAAAAACTGCAAGGTAGCTAAAAAGTACAAAAATATTTATTGGTGAATAACCTGTGTTTGGTGTCAAAATTATCAGTGCGATGTAATAAATACAAGAAAACGATTTCCAGCTAAATGACCCTATACAATAAGCGACTGCCTGGGCCCATCTCTACCAAAATTTAAATTTTGGCAAGCGAGGGATAGGTGAATGTTTGGTGGAAAAATAAAAGAGTGGAATCTTCTAGTTTCCGAGAAAAAAATTCGTGAAAATGCCATTTTCGGGGCGCAAATTGGTTTAGAGCCTAATAAAAATATGCCTGGGAAAATTTCTATTTTTGTATTCAATGTTGTAAGAATACTTTATTATATTCCACAGCAAAAATCAAAGTTTGGAATCGTCTAGATCAGATTTTTCCTGGGCCACTATCGTATAGGGTTCTTTGGTTTTTGACGAAAATAACATGATGTACAGGCTGGACCAACACTATTGCCCACCCCAAAAATTGCCCTTTACTTTGAAGTTAAGAGTTTTGATTTTTCTACAGTGTATATGGGTACTAAAAACCCTTCAGGCGACATAAAAATTGAATAATTTTCCGGGAAAATTAATTGATTAATTGCATGAATTCGAAAATTAAGAATAATGTGGTTTGATGACCCTGTCGACATGACAAGCTGACACTGACATTTCTGAATATCCGCCGATCGATAAAGGACATACCTCGCAATGATTAGATGTTGTCTCATAGGTGACTTGTGAGAAAAATTGACGAGATTTTTAGCTTCTGCAGTTTGGTAACCTGATGTCAAAAAAATAAAATAATCAGTTTAGCGTGAAACTAAGGCCCTAAATAACCAACATGTGGGCAAAAATTATTTATTTCATGAAAATAGCCCAATTGAAAATCTCGTGACGTCACATTATTGGGCCAATCAAAAAATTTTTTTCGTCATCTGAAGGGTTTTTAGTACCCATACACACTGTAGAAAAATCTAAACTCTAGCTACAAGGTAAAGGGCAATTTTTGGGGTGGGCAATAGTGTTGGTCCACCCTGTATATCATGTTAAAAACCTTTGATATACAGGATGTCTCGGTTATGCTTGGCACTATTTTAACCTGAGATTCCCCATTGAAAATGATGATGAAGGGAGCCACAGCTCCTCAAAGGTGCGGCATCGAGAGCAGTTTTTTTCAGATATCTCAGGAACGGACTGTCGGATCTTAATTAATTTTGGGGGCTATTGGTACTATATTGACCTAGCTCTTAAAAACAGGTAGGTACTAAGCAGTGACCAATTGTTTTCTAACAGGTTATGGGCATCCGAAATAGAAAAAATTGTATAAAAAACGTGTTTCATAAGGCTCTTATCGCACTCGGATTTGGAAAACTCGGGCTTTTCGCCCTCGTTGTCCAAACATCCTCGTGCGATAATAATTGGCCGTATGAAACGTGTTTTTTAATATACTATTTCCAAACTGAAACTGGAAAAAAAGATTTTCTCCAGTTCTAATATCGTAATTCGTAAGTAGTGCGTTAATTAATGTAGATTATTAAGCGCACCATTTATTAACACACTACTTATTATCGTCAACTAAGAAAATACCTGTAAAAAAATGTGGCACCAGTTTGGGCCTCCAACGGCCACTGATCCAGATTCAAAACGTTGGGATTCCATTCGAGTTCACTATGAATGTCCAACAAATTCATATCACAAGGAAAAGCACTCCTAAGAAAAGCCACTTCTATATTGTCTACAGGTATATTCGACATTTCCGAAACTTTTGCCTTCAATTCCGCCATTAGTGGCTTATCCAAAACCACTTCCTGGAAAGGCTGCAGCGTCAACGAAGACGGACACCAATGTCGCGCAAACAGTACCAATTGTTTCGCGGACAACACCCTTTCAGGCTCACTTAATTCCTGCAAGTAAATTTCGGAACTGCTCGACACGAGTATATCATCCACGAAATGTTGTTCGTCCAAATAAATCATCTTGGGATTCTTCAGACATTTCTCTCTCAATCTACACTTGTTGGGGCTCATATCGAGCATGTGCTCCTTTTTCGCCCTAAAGATAATTTCCCTTTTCGCCTGCTTCACTGACTGTCTCCTCGCCAAGATATGTTCGAAAAGGAAATGGTTCGGATCTGCACTTTCCAACCGCAACAAATAAACTTTACAGCAGAACTCGTCCAACGACAACGCACGACCTAACTTCACGGACAAGGCCTGACCGTCGCGGACGTTCCTCAAAGTGTCGCACAGATTCGACCATTCCTCCTCCGGGCCGGAGTGGTGCTTGAATATTTTGAAGTATTCTTTCGGTACCCTAACTACTTGTTCTAAACATTTTTTGAAGGCGTCCAAAGTCATCTGATTATCGACGAACACTCTACATAACTTTGCGTAGTTTCCATCACCGGAGCACCTCTTACGGTCAGCCAAGCTCGTGACCTTGAAGTAGGTGTTTTTGGAGGTGCCCGAGGCGCAGTCGTCCCAGTTCATTTCGGGCTGTTCGATCACGAACGTAGTATTGAGGACCTCCGAGGGGGACGTCATGTGCTGATCCACAGGCGAGTTTGAATTGCTCGAGAACAATCCATGGCTTTCACCTGAAATTCAGAAACTTGTTATACAGGGTGGTTTAACGAAGTTTAGATCTAGGCACAGTTGAAGGTAAAGAAATGAAAAATATCTGTCGATTTAAGCGGAAATGACCGTTACTGTATTTCCGAATGAAAACGTTCTTTTGTATTTTGCATTTGTTCGCTCCAAATTAGAATACTGTTCTCTGGTGTGGGATCCACATTATGCGACATATATCCTAGAAATTGATAACATCCAGCGAAAATTTTGTAAATACTTGTATTTTATTAGGCATGGTACATACCCAGTAGGGTGTATCGAAAAAAAAGAATTTTGGAATTTCGTTTTGTAATAGTCGCCAAGACTTACCTTTTACTATCCTAAGAAGAAAGTTCACTTAAGGTTTTGCTATAGTTCAACATCTTTAGCCCTCTACCGCCCCTCAAATATTGGTTATTTTGAAATTCCAAGTCTACAACGAATAATTTTTTTAAATTAATTATTTATTGTTTTTCTATCACTAGTAGGTTCGGAGTTGATTTTAAAGACCACTAAAGGCCGTTTTTTTCATCTCTAGTTAAATTTAGCTACCTACTGCCATATGGTTTCAACGACAATTAACTCTAATTAATCAAGTTGCTGGTGCATGCATGACAGAACTTATGACACTACTGGTTGACGTCTAAAGTTCAGACGTTATTCGCGAAAATCAGCAAAGTGTCTGACATCTGGTGGCAATACTTTAATTACACTGAGAGACAGGATACGGAAATACTTTTAAACGTCCGTCATCATAATTTCGGCTTACGTCAGTCAGTTGTCAGTTGCGAGGTTAGGTAGTAGTTTTGTTCGGAGGCATCCTCTCGCTGACTCGAAATTTTGGGAATAATTCTGTGGAATTTTACGTTTTGTGTACTTAAGTGGAACATTGTAAATCCAGGAAAACTTGACTTTTAAAAAATCCACGTATCGATATCACTGATGGTACCAACTAACACTGTCAGGCACGTCACGCTAGAATTCTCACCTCCGACTCCCCAGTGGGGTGAGATCGCCATTTTGTGGTTTAGCAATGCCATCTATTAGCAGCTGATTTTCACGAATATTTTCGTGTGTTTTTTATTCGAATTTCTGTGCTTCCCTTTCGAGTTAAGAAGAATATTTCAAAGGCAATTTACACTAGAAATAGTCTCGAGTGGCCTATATTTGGTGGGCCTTCGAAGACTAAAAAACGCACAAAAATTTAACGTTTGAACTTTAGACGTCAACCAGTACTGTCATACATATGTTCTGTCATGCATGCACCAGCAACTTGATTGATGAGTTAATTGTCTTTGAAACTATAATGCAATGGCCATCTAGTAGGAAGCTAAATTTAACTAGAGATGAAAAAACGGCTGTTAGTGATCTTTAAAATCTACTCCGAGCCTACTAGTGACAGAAAAACAATAAATGTTGCATTTCAAAAAAATATTCATTGTAAACTTGAGATTTCAAAATAACATAATATTTGAGGGGCGGTAGAGGGATGAAAACGTTGAACTATAGCAAAACCTTAAATAAACTTTCTTTTCAGGATAGTAAAAGGCAAGTTTTGGCGACTATTACAAAACGAAATTCCAAAACTCTTTTTTTTCGATACACCCTAATACCCAGTGAGAGGTTATCCAAATAAGAGCTTATTACAAGAATTTAATTAGCAACCACTAGACCTAAGAAGGAATCTTCAATGTAACATTTTC
Organism: Pycnomerus fuliginosus; assembly: GCA_963924575.1. Lineage (NCBI taxonomy): Eukaryota > Metazoa > Arthropoda > Insecta > Coleoptera > Zopheridae > Pycnomerus > Pycnomerus fuliginosus. Next base: position 20,471,497 of record OZ004618.1, on the reverse strand, counting down.
TTATATAAATTAGTAAATGGGTATACAGGGTGGGTAATTTTTCGATGCTCACCATTGGGATCTCCTAAACGGTAAAAGATACGGGGTCGGTTAAATTAGAGAAAAGTTGCACTATTTCTTGGTGATTAAAGGCATTGTCACCAGATGAACGAAAATTTAAAAATCATCTAAACTGATAGGTTTATGGTTTAGTAAGGGGGCCTCGTTAAAATGTTTAAATTTTTTTGATTAATAACCGAGTTATGAACATTTCTAAGCGCCGCTGCAGGTGTGCGTGACGTCACGTTAGTTCCACCCCGGCCGACCGCCTATTGAACACATCGAGTTCGGACGGGCGGAATTATGGTTCATTGTTGTGTTGTGGGATGCCAGAACAAAACAAAAACCCGCCCTGCAGTAAGTTTTCATCGTTTTTATGATAAAACAAGAAAAACTAAATTGTTTAAACAATAGGTCCTTTAAGCGTGACGTCATGCCGCCATGTATGGCCGTATGCGCAGTCATTTTTTGACCGCCGACAGAATTTACTTGAATGTCTACTGTCCGTTATGTGTCATTTTTCATCATTGTAGGTTAAAATAGCACGTGGTAAACGTGAAAGGCCCCAGATTCTGTTGACAGTAGTGACAAATGACGTATAAATGCACTAGAAATGACACAAGATCAACGCATGCGTATCATACGGGGCCAAGCGCAATAAACCCCCACCAGTGCCTTAAAGGACCTATGGATGGCAAAAATCAGCAGGAGGAACTTCTTTCCGAACAAATACACGTCTTGTGTGTTCCTTACAATTTACGCAAGATGACTATTCTCTTAAATCATTCCGAGATCATTCTTAAAGGAAAAACTCACACTACTAAAAGAAATGTGATTTCTTTATGCATGGACTATTTTCAGGAAGTTGATCAAGCATTCTCGATTTCTGGCAACAAAAGCGCTCGGTATCCGTTATCCGTGCTCATTATGGTACAGTTTTCATCGTGGCTCGCCCAACTAAAGTTTTGTCGCGGGTTTCTTCAGCTGCAGTAGGGTGGAGAGTAACCGAGGAACTTCTTTTGGGTTCATATATGTACGGTTGAACACCTGACATCGTAAAATCTATTATTCAATACGATTTATTTTTTAAATTTGTGGGATAACGCAGAGCGTCCTGCTTTTACAGTGGAGGGTAATAGGCTGCGTTCATGCGGTAGAACCAATGTGACGTCACGGCTATTATTTCGCGCTCTTATATCTCATTAACTGTTACGAATTTCAATATAATATTTTGCCTGTGTGTTCATGATAGGGTACTATACAATTATGTTATTCTTCGATCAATTTTAAAGCTTTTTTGGCTCTTATTTTTTTTTTGAAAAAACTCACAATTTACCAGCAAAATTGTAAAAACCGATAACATGCTTCAAGGAATCACCATAAAACCAATGGTAAAATTTCACTTAAAAAAAGTGAAATTACCACCCAAGTATTTCTTCAGTTTTGAACATGAATTCAGGACACTGTTGTCGAAAAATGGCCCCCTTGCATAAAAACAATCGAAATATGACGCGTATCAACGCATATTTGATTTTTATTGCAATTTAAAGCGTTATAGCGATTGTCATTTCTCCGGTTTTTTCAATTTTGCTGGTGAATGGTGTGTTTTTTCAAAGAAAATTAAGAGCCAAAAAAGCTTTAAAATTGATCGAAGAATAACACCGCATAGACAAATTAGAAACATTTAAAAACATAAAAAAGTTCAAGAACAAATAACATTAGGACCATTCTGTATAACAGGGATCCGATTTTTGGATAATGTCTGCAGTACCATCATGAGTTGCCTCTTGGTCTGCAACAATACTGTACAAAATATGAGAATCCTGCGATACACCATTCGGCAGATATTAAATAAAAACGATTAAAAATGAAGAACTTTGGCGGCTTATAACATCAAGAGGAATCACAATTGACCTAAAATCAAATTTTTGCACCAAACCTCATCATTTGAACAGTAGATTATGTGGTATGAAGGATGTGATGTCGTTCAGACTCTGTATAAAGGTAGGTTAAGAAAACAAATATGTACAACTGCTATGTACATTACATTACAATAAAGGTTGTACTGTGTTATTGACAACCGTTTATTGTACGTATAAACTTGGTAAAAAAGCATACCTGGGGCATCGCCGACTAAAGTTCGATCACTGTCACTTAAACTGCTGTCTTCACTGTTGCTCTGGTCGCCAAACGCATCCAAATTGCAGGAAGCAGGCTGCGGAGACACCCTCAGACCGGGTTCACTTACACAGTTATCCAGCTTTTCACCGTTATGGTTTGAATCCAACGACGGTATAAACATATTCTCCAATGTGCCTAAAATGAAACGTTGGAAAGAAACACGACAATAAATTTAGAGTATGTACCTGGACTAGTATCTGGTAACAAAATATTCAGATGCACAATAACATCAAAACGTTCAATAATTTTCTTAAGTTTAGAATTCTCAAAGTCCTTTGATGGGTCTTCGTCCAGTACATCACTTAGGAACAGTTTATACTCTGAGGTACTGCTATTGAAGGGCACGACGGTGTCGTCGCCGTCTAGGTATTGAGGGTCGTTGTAGAACTTCTCGATAGCGAGCTTGAAACCAAAAAGAATTGAAGATGAACACAACGGTAAAACAATCAAATTGTTAAACTAATCAAATGCAACTATACTCTGTCCGGGATCCACATGACCCTATTTCCATGGTGAAGCATTGTTGTCAACAATGTTTCGCCATGGAAATAGGGTTACGTGGATCTCGTACCGAGTATCATGGCCGACTGCGCTGTAATTTTTGAGTGTTCCTTAAAGATATACTCCGTTTGCGACCAAAACGGACGGCAGTAGGCTTTGTTAGGGTGACAGAATTCTCTGGGTATAGTATTCGTGACATTTGTCAAATTGCATGTCACCTTCAAAATTGATTTCAAAATTGATGCATGTTGCCAAGTCGCAGAGAGTCTAATAATGTCGAAGAAGTGCTTAAAGATTTGAGAATTCTCCTTTTACTGAAGACTGACGAAAGACGCCATGGTTTTATGCCTTCGTGATACGCATACCCACGTACTGATGTTTTTGGAAAACGGACTTCATGTAACGCGTGGCTGGCAGGAGCCATGGTGCAAGGTTGAAGTAAATCGGAGCACTCCAAAGCCCCAGTCAGTCGCCTTTTTTCTAGAGGTCAATGGAGCCTCCTGTGGTGTTGGATTTGTGATCATTTTGCTTCAGTTAATTTTTGTAATTGATTGAAGATACGAGAAGGAAACAAGAAATTATTATTTATTTGAAGGAAATTGCTTACAGAGATTGTAGAGGAGGTACCTTGCTTGCTTTAGAATTAAATGTAATATCTAAACTGCTTTCATGTAGGTCCCTATGAAGGTTTGCAAGATAATAAAAATTTACCTAATTGTTCAATATTTTTTCTGATAATTTGGAAACAAAAAAACAGACAAATGTGGCACTTCTACGCTTCCATAGATTTTGGTCTTTTACCAACACTTGTGGGTTTCAAATTTTGTGGTCCTTGTCTCAAAGTCTTCATTATTAGGTACTGTTTTATACCTTAAAAAGTGACATTATAAAACGCCTCCGTAAAAAGGGAAATATCACCCGCCTGCGAACGTCTGCATCATTTAAATCTGGGCGATCTTCTTTGATTTGCTTAAAGCACCTGATTATCTGCTTTTTCTGTTCGACGCTAATTAGTCTTGGCATTTCTGCGTCTCAATAACTGTCAAAATCAACAATTAAATGTAAAATGTGACAACACGGCTAAAAGGTTCAGTGAGACAACAGTTCAGTTACTAAATAGTGACCAACTTTGAAAAACCAAACCACAGCCTACTGCCGTCCGTTTTGGTGGCGAATGGAGTATAAGTAATCCTTAAAGCCCTTTCACCAAACGTCTACGAAATTTAAATGTCACTTATCTTTAAGGCACGGTGCAATCGCCCATAGAGGTCGGTTGCTCAGCCCGAGGTTACCTCTAAACTTGGTTTAACTGCCATAGTTAACTGTTCTGATTGGCTGCTGCCTAGCAACCAGACCAGGTTTAAGCTAAACCGAGAATAACCCATGACTGGACAACCCAGCCTAAACACTGCAGTTTATAGCATTATTATTATTATTATTATTAAGAAGGCCGTGAAAGTTGAACGGGACGACGAGACTGATATACTCACAGAATTACATCTCACTACTAACAACTTAAATGACACAAGCTGATAGTCTACACTGGTTAAACTATTATTAATGAGATGTAATACTGTCTCAGTAAAGTTTCGACGTACCGCTCAACAAAGATTCAACTTTCGAGAATTCTTAGATTGTCGTATCTAATACAACAAATGGTCTCAATATTGCCAGCAAAGGACCCTATGCAATAAGGCAACCGCTTAGGTCAATCTTTACCAAATTTTAGATTGTGGTAAGCGAGGGACAGAGGAATGTTTTATCGAGAAATGAAAGTGCAGTGTCTTCTAGTTTCTGAGAAAAATATTCGTGAAAATTACATTTTCGAGGCCTAAACATGTTTAGAGCCACATAAAAATATGACCGCCTGGAAGAATCTCTGTATTATTGTATTCAATGATGTAAGTACACCACACCAGATATCAAAGTTCAGTATCGTCTAGATCCTGATTGTCAATTTCTTTCCTGGGCCACTATCGTATAGGGTCCTTTTGTAACTTTGATGCAAGGAGCAGGCGTTGGGACGAAAATAATCACCAGCGTGTCAATCAAGTGACAAAAATTACCAAGATATTTGCTGGTATGATTAGATTAGATTAGAAAACTTTATTACTACCTTTCAGTTTGTAAAAAAAAGTTTTCTAATCTATTGGTACGAATAAACGGTAACCGAGCTTTTGCTCATAGTGCCATCCTTATCATATGCAAGAAAAACTTGTATCTCTATCCTTTATTAATGCAAGTTGGAGCATCTTGTAACACTTTATTCATTCCACCCATTGCACAGTGGGCCGGGAACGCTAAAATCCGGCCAAAAATCGATATTTACAAAAGTCATCATATTGTTGTGAAAATTTGATGGCACTTCAAGGAATAGACTATCTTTACACATCCAAAACCCCAGGCAGCTATGAGGAACTTTAATCCATCTACCGGCCCCCCAAACTCAACTAATCAAATAGCACCCAAACAACACTTGTCACCGTTAATTTCTTCATGGAATTTCAAGAAGTCAGTGTATGCTTAAAACGTTTAACAGAAGAGTGAAATTTTTCAACAAACTTCTTCAAGGCATGTACTTTTTAGCAATATAAAATTTGGGGGCAAACATTGATGGACTTACATAAATAAATTGACCGATTATGTTAGTGACCGCTTTCCCGCTTTGGAAAAAATTGCAAAAAATAGCCTAAACAATAGTTGAATTTCATAGCCGCGTTCAAGTGCCTTTTCGAGATTTTTTTTGTTTTCCTGACCAGCGTTCCTGGAGGGTTCGGTAGCTCGTTACTGCAGAAGCGAATTATACTAACTCGCTACTAAAACTGTTTATTTTTATTCAAAGTTATGTACGCATAATTTGGAGTACACCTAGTATGAATATAAGACATTTTAGTTTCGCTTACTAGACAAATAATTTCTTTATTTATTTCTTTTTGTAAAGACCTTTGTTCTTAATAGAATATTTTCCTATGGATGCCTATGGGCAAAATGTTTACGAGAAGGTAGCTTTTCGACGTTTTGTACGAAAAGTAGGGTATAGGGCGAACCAGCAGGACAGAAAATCTTGTTGAATATTTCCAAATTGAAAAAATGGCGAGCATATGCGATATCGCATTTAAAGAAGACTGTCTTCCAGTTCTGTAGTGGTATTTACTCAAGACTAATTTAATTAGTAATATAATTACCTGCGTTTTGTCAACAATATTACGACCTAAAATGCTTCCCAGTTCCACCCTCCCCCCCCCCCCACACCTTTGAACTCGTTCATGAAGTCGTTTATTTTTTTTTTTTTTTATATTCTCGAGGTAATATGTGATGCAAGCTCAGCATTGCACAGAATTTTGGATTTTTTATAGAAAAAATAATTTTCCCACCCCTATAATTCAACCCCTAAGACGATAAATTTCTGTTTTAAGTATTTTTCGGTAATCTGTGAAGCAAATTAGAGATTATGCAAAATTATTAATTTTTTTTGGCTAAAAAATAATTTTTCTTCCCCTATAATTCAATCCCTATGATGACAAACTTTTTTTTTGTATTTTTTTGGTAATCTGTGAAGCAAACTGAACACTATACGAAATTTCTGAATTTTTTGGGGAACAAAGAGTTTTTCATCCCCTACAATTCAACCCTTGCGACGATAAAATTTATTTACTATTTTTTCAATGATCAGCTACCTAGATACTTGCATTAATAAAGGATGCAAATATAAGTTTTTCGTGCACGAGAAAAGGATAGGTTACCGTTTATTCATATCGGCCCATGAGTTGTATTCGGCAAGACAATTCTATGACGTGACGTTTCTCTTTTTTGACAACTGCCTGGAAATCACCACATGTACAAATTGCCATAATGGCTGGTATGAATAAAGTGTTACAAGATGCTCATACTTGCATTAATAAAGGATACAAATATAAGATTTTCGTGCACGAGAAAAGGATAGAACTATGAGCAAAGGCTTTGTTACCGTTTATTCATACCGGCCATTATCACGCTGTGATTAGGTGAAGCGGTTAATTCGTCACTTTTGATTAGTTTATAAAGTAAAAGAATTGTTACAAAATTTTACCTTCATATTGCTGGCATCAATATTCAACAAAGATGAAATGTTTTGTTTTAAAACTCCCACAGTGTCGCCAACGTCAACTCTCACAGCAACCGGTTCCTTCACATCCTCAGTTTCCACGTTAACAAGATATGTTTTAATGTTGATACCCCCCCTTTTGTATACAGTAAACTCGGTACCCGGCTCTCTGATCTCCAAATACCAGTCGGGACAAAAGAATGTATACTTATCGGCAATATCACAGAATTTAAGTTCATTTGAATGAAAACTCCAGTCAATGCACGACTGTTTCTTATTATAAATAACCAATCTGCAATCCTCCACGTCCACTATCCCCTCCAGCTTGAACCTCTGATGGGCCATGTTGATGGCTCCCTCCAGAGTGGTGTCCGACAGCACATTCAATCGCAGATCCAACAGCTTGGCAGTGACCGGATCGTGACAGTGAACCGTCAACTTGAACGAATTGCTCTGTTTCTCCTTGTCCATCTTGTCTTGCTTCTCTTTCTCTCTCAAGTACACCACGAGTTTTTGCATATGAGGAGGAAACTGATCGACTTTCATGGCCATGCAGTTTCGATTCTTGTCTATCTGTCTGTACATCAGCATGTAGGCGTTTGTGCTTGAGGAGTAGACGCCGGAATAATAGCCTTTCTGCGGACCACCGCCGTACGTCTTTCTTATGTCCTCCTCGGTGACGCGGTTCACGCTTTGATCGTTGAAACACAACCAGTGGTTCTTGTCAAAGTCCTTAATGTAAGCGTAATAATGGCCGCCGGAAGCACTTCCGGAGTGGATCAAGATGCTGAACAGTTCGTAGATGAAGGGACCTTTAGCTTCGTTCTCGTGGTGGTGGTGGTGGTGGTTGCCAGAGCTGACATCGATACCTGGTTTGAATTTAAAAAAAATTAAATGTAAATAAAAACAGGACAACCACATTAGACGTTAATTACTAGTAAATTACTCGCGTAAAATCTTCTAAATGTATGTACGATTAGTGATTAGTATTTATTGTTTGTCTTCAAGATGCATCAAGGTGTATAAAATGTATACAGTGCGAATGTTGGCTGTGGAACGCTTTAAATAAAAAATTGTCGGATCAACCAGCGTCAAAATTCTCGGACAAGTCGATCTTATTTTTTAAATGCGGATCCAGTGGTGTAGTCATTTTTTTTTCACTTCCGGTTTAACCGGAAATGACCCTAATTTTGTTTTTTTCTAGTCGTATTAGACTTTTTTTTATGAAAATGTGGAAATAATTAGAAGACAACGGATTTTTTCGTCGAGATGTTCTACTTTACGTACTGTTCACCATACTAAAAATCTTGACAAATCCTGCGTGTGCGTTAGCCGCTATAGTCCTATAGTATTGGAAAACGAAACTTTCGTCTTAGGGTGTAATTCCAAGTCAGCAGGGATCGTTGCTTACAAATTTCAGCAATATTACATCTCACTGGCAACTATTTTCATCCTGTAATCATATACAGGGTGAGTCTGAACGACTCCACATCCTTTATGCCACAGAATCTACTGTTCAAATGATGAAGCTTGGTGCAAAAATTATTGGTCAATCGTGATTCCTCTTGATGTTATAAGCCGCCAAAGATCTTCATTTTTAAACATTCTTTTTAAATATCTTTCGAAAGGTGTATCGTAGGATTTTGAATTTTTGCACAGCATTGTTACAGACCAAGAAGCAACTGCTGATGGTACTTAAGACATTATCCAAAAAGCGGATCTCTGTTATACAGGGTGGCCCCGATGTTATTTGCCCTTGAACTTTTTTATGTTTGAAAATATTGCTAATTTGCCTATGCGGCCATATTCCCCGTTTCATTCTAAAACTTTGTTGGCTCTTAAAATTTTTCGAAAAAACTAACCACTCACGAGAAAAATTGAAAAAACCGAAAACATGATGCATCAGGTGATTACCTTAAAACCAATGATATGAGTCTACCTCATAAAAAGTGAAATTACCGTCAATCTTTTCTCTTCAGTTGTGAGCAATGGTTCTGGGCACAGATGTAGGACAACACCTTAAATGCAAAAAAACAGTTGAAATGTGATGCGTGTCAACGTACACTTTGATTTTTATTGAAATTGTAGGTTTATCACGATGATCATGTTTTCGGTTTTTTCAATTTTCCTCGTGAGTGGTTAGATTTTTCGAAAAATTTTAAGAGCCAAAAAAGTTTTAGAATTGAACGGGGAATACGGCCGCATAAACAAATTATCAATATTTTCAAACATAAAAGTTCAAGGGCAAATAACATCGGGGCCACCCTGTATAACAGGGATCCGCTTTTTGGATAATGTCTTAAGTACCATCAGTAGCTGCATCTTGGTCTGCAACAATGCTGTGCAAAAATTCAAAATCCTACGATACACCTTTTGAAAGATATTTAAAAAGAACCTTTAAAAATGAAGATCTTTGGCGGCTTATAACATCAAGAGGAATCACAATTGACCAATAATTTTTGCACCAAGCTTCATCATTTGAACAGTAGATTCTGTGGTATAAAGGATGTGGAGTCTATCAGACTCACCTGTATACCTCACACGATCTGTCAAGGAACCTGCCTGTATATATGGTTATAGGATGAAAATAGTTGCCAGTGAGACGTAATATTGCAGAAATCCGCAAAAATTTGCAAGCAACGACCTCTGCTGAGTTGTGCACCTAACTAGACTTGTATTCACGTGACTGACATAAACTGACTTGGAATTACACCCTTACGCAAAAATTGAAAAATTTCAACGTTGCTTTATTGCGAATTTTGAGTTCAACATGAACACCTGTAAAAATAGTTTGAAAAATTACTTTTCGGATAGCCTTTACTGGAAGCAATGCGTAATAATTGTGTGGACAGTAGCAATGATTTTAGTTGTACCGAAAGACGAAAGTTTCATTTCCTTTTAGCATATCTTAAAAAAATTGTGGAGGACGTGGGTCTCTCCGACGTTTTCCCTTTATATCTCGAAAACCGTAGCTCCTACGAAAATTTCTCAATGACTAAACTGAAAGAGCATAAAATTTGCAATAAAATGAGCATACAGTTGCATTGACATATTTTTGTTTTGGAAAAAAAAAATTTGTCTTGTCAGTGTTATTGTTACTTCGATTCTTTTACTGAAACTGGAAAATCATAATGAGCACTTAATGGGCAGCAGAGATTCAGAGAAGCATGTCTTGCATTTAAAATTTTAAAGTTGATATGCCTAAACGGCACTGCGGTGGGCCAATTGGTCCCAAAAGCCTTTCAGCTCTTCAACGGGTCACATGATCTCCATGTACTCCATGTACATTCAGCCAAATCGATCCAGTAGTTTTGGCTATAACGTGTTTTTAATGTTATTACAAAATTTCGATTTTTTTACACAAAAGTAATGAATGAGTTTTGTCTTATTTAAAACCAGAATTTGAAGACTTCTTAAATCTTTTCAAAAACTTGTTTTGGATGGTTAAATCAGAATATAATTTTAAATTTGAAAATTGGTATGCCAAAACGGCACTTGCCATGGGCTTGTACCGCGATTTTAAAGTCCGATAAAAATCTCAAATTTTCCAATAACTCTTTTCCTCCTTAAGAAAAATTTTTATGAAAGCAAATATACATTTATTTTATTACAAATTTTATGCTCTTTCAGTTTGGGCATGCAAAGAATTTCCGTAGGATCCACGGTTTTCAAGATATAAAAGATAAACTTCGGGAGGAACAACGTCCTCCACTATTTTTCCAACATAGTGGCTTATGTACAAACCGAGTTTGTCAGGACTTTCAACTGCATATAAATCACAGTCTCAAGGCAAGAAACCATTGTATTCTAATTATTTCTAAGTTCGCTTAAAAAAAATCTGATACTGCTGAACCTACCATTGCATTGGGAGGATATTTTAAAATTCTTTTTGCATAAAATTTGCCGGATTTGTCAGGATTTTTAGTATGTTGAATAGCACGTACAGTATGCGTAGGTGAAAATGCCCACCCGGGAAGGTGGGAGACAAACACTGCATGTCTGGTCCACTTCAGTTGCAAGTCGGAGTGGGAAATATCGATCTGTTCTTCAGGTAAGTACGAGCTTCCTGTTTAAGTAATTTAACCCGAGACAAGGCGCGTATTGAAATTTGCGTTCTTGATGGCCGCTTTTAGAAATCTGCCCTACGCGCATTTTTTTTTTAAACTTTCCCGCATCAATGATTTGTTATTAACTTTTCGTTACAATTTAACACGAGGGACGTAGGTACTGAAATAAATCTCAACATAAAGATCATTAGGTAATCGAGTCATTAATGTCTAAATCATGATTGCGATTAGTGATTTAAATCTAATCAGGCTTCAATGAAAGTTTTCCAATCGATTTAAATCGAGGTTAAGGCGTTGAATGCGATTGGTTCGTATCGATTGCAATCGATCGCCTATTAATCTTCACAAATTAAAGGGAGGTTTTTACGAATAATATGTTAAAACTAGGAACGAATTTTTCGCTAAAATTAGCACCTCCATTATTAACGTCTGTTTAATTTAATTTCTACCATTTTCTTTATATTGAAACCATTAATGTGTTATATGGGTCGAAATTGTTTACCATGCATGAAAGGATGGAAAAATGGTATCACTCGTGTGTCATAATTTATAAACAAATTACCTGGAGGTGTTAGGTTAACCTCTGAGAATCACAATTGTCGAAACAATCCATTAATGTCAGTTTAGCCACTGATTAGCGCTAATCAGGCAGCAGCGGTGCAAGCGGCCCTTAAACTCCTAATAAAATAAATATCTATTATTAAAGTTTTATACTGATCTAAGTGTAGGTATACCTCAGTTACAGGGAATTTACACGGACGTTTTCAATTATTAATAATTTGAAGATTTCTGATTTTGAGAATAACTAGGTATTTTATAAAACCTTCCTGACATTATGAATTATTTAAACGTGTGTGATTCTCAGAGGTTAACCTAACACCTCCAGGTAATTTGTTTATGAATTATGACACAGGAGTGATACCATTTTTCCATCCTTTCATGCATGGTAAACAATTTCGACCCATATAACACATTAATGGTTTCAATATAAAGAAAATGGTAGAAATTAAATTAAACAGACGTTAATAATGGAGGTGCTAATTTTAGCGAAAAATTCGTTCCTAGTTTTAACATATTATTCGTAAAAACCTCCCTTTAATTTGTGAAGATTAATAGGGCCGTTCAACGCGGCGATCGATTGCAATCGATACGAACCAATCGCATTCAACGCCTTAACCTCGATTTAAATCGATTGGAAAACTTTCATTGAAGCCTGATTAGATTTAAATCACTAATCGCAATCATGATTTAGACATTAATGACTCGATTACCTAATGATCTTTATGTTGAGATTTGTTTCAGTACCTACGTCCCTCGTGTTAAATTGTAACGAAAAGTTAATAACAAATCATTCATGCGGGAAAGTTTAAAAAAAAAATGCGCGTAGGGCAGATTTCTAAAAGCGGCCATCAAGAACGCAAATTTCAATACGCGCCTTGTCTCGGGTTAAATTACTTAAACAGGAAGCTCGTACTTACCTGAAGAACAGATCGATATTTCCCACTCCGACTTGCAACTGAAGTGGACCAGACATGCAGTGTTTGTCTCCCACCTTCCCGGGTGGGCATTTTCACCTACGCATACTGTACCTACAATAGAACATCTCAAAGGAAGAAAACATTTGTCTTTTAATTATTTCCACATTTTTTCCTAATACGACTGGACTACATACTTTTTCTCGACGTATTCGGGATTTACGAATTTTTTAAAGTTAAAAACATGTTTCATACCCATACAAGATTTCCGAAAACATCGAAGAAATCCGTGAAAAACTGAGATTTTCGAAAAACGCAAAAACAAGCCGTTAGTTCTTTTGGTGCAAATTCACCTGTCCAATTTCATTTTTTGATTTCTTTAGTTTTTATGAAATTTTGTCATACTTCGAAATTTGTCAAAATTAAAAATAACACAGTAGACGTGTTTTTGCGTTTTTCGAAAATCTCAATTTTTCACCGATTTCTTCGATATTTTTGGCCGTGCCTTGACTTCCGGTCATGTACGAAACATTTCTTTTTTTTTTACTTAGAAAAATTCATAGATTCCGAATTCGGTGAAAAAAAGGTTCGTTTCCATTTGGAAAAACAAAATTAGGGTCATTTCCGGTTAAACCGGGAGTGAAAAAAATATCTGAGTACATCGTGGGGTCTGCATCAAAAAAAATATATATTGACCTCTCCGAGAACCTTGACGGTGGTTTTTTAGCCAATTTTTTATTTGGAGCGTTCGACAGCCAACGTTCGCACGTATAACTGGACAATAAATGGTACAAACAACGAGTACATTTAATTTAATTTGACAAACGAAATTTTACATCTACAGGGTGTTACTATTTTCATAGTCCTAACTCCGGGACGTTATTCCTTACATCATTCTAGGAAGAAAAGTTCCTATGGAAATGCTTTATAAGGGAGCTGCGCCCCTTTAAAAAGGTACTCAAAAAATCAGTTTTCTGAAAGTTTCTCGAAAAATATGAACAATAGGATTTTGAAATTCAGAGCATTGGTTAGTGCTATAAAGAGCTTTCTCTTCAATTTTTTTCAGATTTTTAATAACATCAGAGGTGTGCGTTCTTGGGGGGTCTTATACATTTTTTTACATTTCTTTTGTTGTAGTCGTTTTTCTCACCAATAATAAAATCTTAATCGGTGGTTGATTCTACCCAGAAAAGAAGCTCTTGTTGAATGCCGCTAAAACGCACCCTTTTCAATTAAAGTGACTTTGATTGGCTTTAGAGCGCGAAAATTACTGTTGTAAGATTTATTTTATCTGCTTAATTAGTGAAAATAAGCTCAGAGGATGATATCTTACATCATTTTAGAAAGAAAAGTTCATATGGACATGTGGCGGTAAATAATTCCTAAGGGGGCTATGGTCCTTCGAATAATATGTTTTCCGAGACTCCATGCGAAGGACCATAGCTCTTTAAGGAAACATTTTCTGCCGTATCTAAATATGAACTTTTCTTCCTAAAATGATGTAAGGAATCATCCTTCATCTTTATTTTCACTATTAGGTAGATAAAACAAAGTGCTAGTCACAAATTTTCGCCCCTAAAACTAACTGGAATCATTTAATTCGAAAATGGTGCGCCAACAAGAACATCTTTTTTATGTGCAATGGGCCAGAGATTACGAATTTATTATTATTTGGCAAAAAAAAGACCCACAACAAAAGAAAATGTAAAAAAATATGTAAGACCCCCCAAGAACGCACACCTCTGATGCTATTAAAAATCTGAAAAATATTGAAGGGAAAGCTCTTTATAGCACTAAGCATTGCTCTGAATTTCAAAATCCTATTTTTTATATTTTTCGAGAAATTTTCAGAAAACTGATTTTTTGAGTACCCCTTTGAAGGGGCGCAGCTCCCTTATAAAGCATTTCCGGACATATGTCCATAGGAACTTTTCTTCCTAGAATGATGTAAGGAATAACGTCTCGGAGTTAGGACTATGAATATAGGAACACCCTGTATGTTGAGCGGCACGTCACAAAGTTACAACTTGTTACATCTTACTAATAAATAATAATCATCGCAACCGAGTTTATATTTTGCGCGCAGACATTTATTATTAGTGGGATGTTATTTTGTCGGTGTCAAATCAATAGTCTCGACGTGACGTTCAACTTTCACGGCCTTCACTTACCTTCATCACTATCCTCGCAGTTTTCATCATGATCGTTGACGGTGGAAGACAAATCGGTACCCTGACAGCTCTCATCATCAAGAGCAGACCCCGAATCGGTCGTACTGCAATCATCACACTTCACTACTATGTCTCTTTCCTCTAAATGTTCGTTTATTCTACTATTAGGCACGAAGGAATTTAAATTAAGTTTTTCAGGAAACACGACCCTGCAAACAACATTTTCATAATAAATTTCACTTCCTAAACATCACCTACTTGTCGTTCAGTTTTATCCTGTGCATGGTGTTGTAGTCGAAATCGAACCGTTTCAAATGCAACGTCAACAAATACGGGAACTTGATAAATTTCAACCCTTTGTGAGCGTCGCACTTCTTATTACATTTCTCACAGAAATACTGGTTGTTGCCCTCCAAAGTTTCTGGCTGAACAAAGGCCCTCAAGGCTTCTTCGACACTGTTGTAGGCTACGGCGCTGCCGAAAGGCCTCACTGGAAGAGGTATATCTAGAAAAGTGTCTTCCCTCGACTTCTCCGTGCCACATTCCAAACATTTCACATAATCTAACATGGTACCCTCGTACAGATCATTGATCAAGTTGGCCTGCTTGGTGTCTTTGAATTTGCGTTCCAGGGCATCGAACATGACTCGACATAGTTCCTGGATGTCGTGTTGGTGCCAGGCTTCGCTTCCTTGCCATCCGAAGCTGGTGGTCAAGTCTGTTGTTTCCACGGCTGACCTCGGTGACGTCTAAAAATTGAACAACAGAAATACAGGGTGAGTCTGAACTACACCATACCACATAATCAACTAGAGTTCAAATGATGAGGTTTGGTGCAAAAAATTTTACGTCAATTTTGATTCCTCTTGAGATTATAAGCCTCCAAAGTTCTTCATTATTAATCGTTTTTGTACAGTATTGTTGCCGTCCCAGAGGCAACTCCTGATGGTACTTTAGACATTATCCAAAAATCGGATCCCTGTTATACAGGATGGTCCTAATGTTATTTGTCCTTTATGTCCTTCATGTTTTTAAATGTTGTAGCACAGTCAAATTAGACAAAAAAGTGGCGATCGAGTGAAAAACATCCCGGAGTTTTGAAATTTGGCATGGTTGTTTGCTAGTATCTACAGAACATCATACTAAAAGTACGGGAGAGTGGGGGGTGAACGCGAGGGGGAGAGCTGATTGAATGTGCGTTTTCAGCGTTTTTCGTATATATCTCCGTAACTACCAATCCTAGCGAAAATTATTCTATATACAAAATTAAAGCAGACTAAATTTCCTATCAAAACGGTCCTATTCGTTTTTGTCGTAGGATTCATACTTTAAATGTTATAAGCTTGACAATTTCTCATATTTACTTGGGATGGCTCCAGCCAAGGAGTTTAAGGTTTTGACCCGCACAAAAATAAAGTAGTGCTGAAAATTGGCACTTATGCTCTACTGGCAGTCCTGAATGACGTGTCAAAAGTTCCGGAGCCTGCGGTGCCGGTGTCCTATTTTTTTGGTACCGGAACCATAAGTGATAGTCATACATTATTTTCCGCATAACATGATTATTTATGAACCGATTTGATCAGGATTGGTCTCAAAATGACCACAACGACCTAATCAATACTGATACTACTGATAGACTCCAGAAATTTTGAGAATCGGCTTCGTGTTGCTTTTTTGCGATTATTTCTCCAACGGCTTACCGGACGACAAAAATGTATAGGATCTTTTCGTTTCAAATTTTATCCTGAACATTTCAGCTCCTACACATTTTTGTCGTTAGATAAACCATTGACGAGATAATCGGAAAAAAGCAGCGCAAAGTCGGTACTGAAGCACGATTTCTCCGAAAAAGGACTTCGCGCTGCTTTTTTCCGATTATCTCCTCAATGGTTTATCTAAGGACAAAAATGTGTAGGAACTGAAATGTTCAGGATAAAATTTGCAACGAAAAGATCATATACATTTTTGTCGTCCGATAAGCCGTTAGAGAAATAATCGCAAAAAAGCAACACGAAGCCGATTCTGGAGCACGATTTCTCCAAGAAAAAAAAAGGATGTTTCATCTCAAAATATCAGGAGTCTATCAGTAGTATCAGTATATATTTAAGTCATTGTGGTCATTTTGAGACCAATCCCGATCAAATCGGTTCATAAATAATCATGTTATGCGGAAAATAATGTATGACTATCACTTAAGGCCTTCCGGTACCAAAAAAATAGGACGCCGGCACCGCAGGCTCCCGAACTTTTGACACGTCATTCAGGACTGCCAGGAGAGCATAAGTGCAAATTTTCAGCACTAATTTATTTTTGTGCGGGTCAAAACCGTAAACCCTTTGGCTGGAGCCATCCCAAGTAAATATGAGAACTTGTCAAGCTTATAACATTTAAAGTATGAATCCTACGACAAAAACGAATAGGACCGTTTTGATAAGAAATTTAGTCTGCTTTAATTTTGTATATAAAATAATTTTCGCTAGGATTGGTAGTTACGGAGATATATACGAAAAACGCAGAAAACGCACATTCAATCAGCTATCCTCCCTCGCGCTCACCCCCCACCCTCCGGTACTTTTAGTATGACGTTCTGTAGATAATAGCGAACAACCATGCCAAATTTCAAAACTCCGGGATTTTTTTCACTCGATTTGTCTAATTTGACTGGGCTATTGGTAATTTGTCTATGCGGTATTATTCTTCGATCAATTCTAAAACTTTTTCGGCTCTTAAATTTTTTTGAAAAAACTCACAATTTACCAGCAAAATTGAAAAGCCGATATCATGCTTCAAGTAATCACTATAAAACCAATGGTAAAATTTCACTTAAAAATAGTGAAATTACCACCCAAGTCTTTCTTCAGTTGTGAACATGAATTCAGGACACCGTTGTCGAAAAACGGCTCCCTTGCATAAAAACAATTGAAATATGACGCGTATCAACGCATTTTTTATTTTTATTGCAATTTAAGGCGATTGTCATTTCTCCGGTTTTTTCAATTTTCCTGGTGAATGGTGACTTTTTCCAAAGAAAATTAAGAGCCAAAAAAGCTTTAAAATTGATCGAGGAATAACACCGCATAGATAAGTTACCAACATTTAAAAACATAAAAAAGGTCAAGAACAAATAACATTATTACCATCCTGTATAACAGGGATCAGATTTTTGGATAATGTCTAAAGTACCATCAGCAGTTGCCTCCTGGTCTGTAACAATGCTGTGCAAAATTTCAGAACCCTGCGATATACCGTTCGGAAGATATTAAATAAAAACGATTAAAAATGAAGAACTTTGGCGGCTTAACATCAACAGGAACCACAACAATAGATTATGTGGTATGAAGGATGTGGTGTCGTTCAGACCCTGTAGAAGACAACAAAAAAGAGAGAAAATTATTTCTAAGTACGAAGATGTATTGAAGAAATGGACAGGATCGTTGATGAAATGAAGATTAAACTATTGCAGTTTATACCAACGTTTCGCTAGCATTATTAATCCTGTCCTTTTCTTCGATACATCTTTGTACTTAGAATTAATTACTGGAGGACTGATAATGACACAAAGCTTAGAGAAGTGAAAATTATGTTTACTTGTAAATTTAGAAACAACTTCTGCAGCTGGTAGGGTATGGATCGGGCTTCATTTTGTCCATCAAACTCCCAATTGTAGATGGCGTTCCTGAATTCGGGAGTCATGTATAAGGCCTGGACTAGACTGTTCAAATAACACGTCATTGCCTGGTTGACGAGTCCCACGTAGTTGCAGGCTTCTACAACACTCATTGATTCGTCATTGGACGGTTCGGGTTCAACTCTGCACGTCGAACAGTATCCATAATCCGCTAGCGGAGCCTCTTCAAGTGGAGCATTTTCTGGTATCGTAAGCCTCATATCGTTGTTAGTTGAAGATGGGACCTCGCCAGCGGTTGGGCTTGCCGACGCACCCAACAACAGATCGTCTTCGTTATCGCTCACGAACAGAGGCATGTTCAATTTTTCGGATGACGGCGCTACTATCAGGATGGTGTAATTGAATTGTGGGTTGAACTCAATGCCCAGCTCACCCATGCACCTCGTCTTGTTCTCGCTGAGACAAACCTGCACATTATCTTCGTTGATTTTATTATTATTATGGCAGGGACGTTACATCATTGCGCTGCTCGAGATAGCCGAGGAGATGACGCAAGGGTTGCAACACTGACCAAGCAACACATTCCGATATTGCGATTATGAAAATATTTTGGTGTTCTGTTTCCAAGAATGATTAAAACTTCAAACCGAAAGTGTCTCAAACCAATCCGCATTGTGTGTTGTCTTAAAACCAATTTCGGGAGAAAATGTAAACTGACCAACCACGCGAGCCCATTTTTGCTAAGAAAAATTGAATATAGAATTTTAATGTGATATAACGTATATTTTATTTCAAAGGTGCAGCAGCGATACTTCGAGTCAAGAGTCGACGCTAGAAGATAGTTTAATGATGATTCTGTGATGAGTGTACAAAATTCATTAATGTTGTATTTTGCATATCTATTGGAAACTTAGTCAGGCTGCACGAGACGAAGACTTCTGAAGAAACCTAGAAAGATATCTATAAGTCTGTCGCTTGTGTTTTGCAGCGCGTCTTGGCATTGAAACGCTGCTCTCAATGCTTCCATTTAAACCTACAGGTTACATCTACACTCGCTTCTATGCTCTGCACTATGTAGCTGCCCAAACGATAGCAAAATTCACATCATTCCAATTCTTCAGCAGAAATGGGATCGTGTCAGACGGCCGTAAGTGACCGCTGGATTCAGAAACGACATTTCGCAAAATTGCAAAGATTATTTTAAATTATGTTCTCTGTTCTATATTTTTGATAGTAATGGCCATTTGACGCAGTTAAATTTAATTATGCGCATGATTTAAATAGGAATTAACTAGGTATACGCATAGTAATTTGATTGGTTTTTGTCCGACTGTTTGACGTAGATTAGGTCGAGTGGGCATGGACTACTGTGGCATGGACGCCTGGAAATTGGACCTATCAAATGCTACTTACCCAAAGTCCAAAGCCAATTTTTCGAGAAAAATTTTTCAACCACATATTTATTCAAATTCACGGGGCCTCTCCAAACTTCATCTTAGGTACTTATTCATAGAATTCCTAGGCCTCGAAAATTTTCGATCGTGCTTTAATTATGCAGATTCATTTTCTATTGAAGTGACAGAACGTCAAAATTTGAATTTTAGGTTGGAATGAAATTTTGCAAGGAATTAGTAGCTGAGTTGGTACGTTTATCTGCGACACTGCTGCTAACAATAAAAATAAACCCTACAAGATTTGGGTTATGTAATGTTTTTGCTTTCCCGCTAAATTTCGATCGAATTGTCAAAAGTACAGGCCCTTACAAATCAGGGATGTACATACGTTCCAGAAAAATTTTAGTTACCACAAAATTGCCTGAGTAACATTTCGAAATGAGTCCTAACAGAAAATTATAATTTCTGCAACAAGACTTTGAATCTACCCAGTGAAAACAAATAATTATTGTAGATGGTTTTGACAATTAATTACTACAGTAGAGAATGCCTTAAACGTCAATTTTGTTTTTAAAGCCACTTACCTCGTCACCTTGCAATAGAAATCGACGAGTCCAACTTTTAAACATCAATTCATCAATTTCATGGCACATTTTAAAAGATTTTAGATTCTGACAAAACGTTCTTACAACATTATTCTGATGAAGCGAATTCAAATTTCTCTCTAATTCTCATTAGAAACTTTAGGAACAAAACGTTTGACAGACACATTATTAACCTCCCCACTCCACTTCACCATTTCAAAAAAAGGGAGGTTACTGCAATCACTAAAATTTTCGAATTCGAGATAACATCAGATCTTCACGTCTTGAGGTCTCAGGAACTCAAAAAAGTGATAAGAATATACCGGGTGTACCGTTTAAAAAAAAGCAAGTTGCATCCACAGCGCTTAAGATCCGACGGTGATCGCTTGGAGTAAGGTCCAGAACAAAACCTGGGAGTACGATCTACCATCCTGTTTTTATTTCAGACGAATGTTTCAAGTAATAAAGGAGATATGACAATTTAAAAATGGGACAATAATAAAAAAAGACCCTGTACAATCATTTGTAACAACCGTGTACTATTTTGACTGATAACTATTACGGTAATACTCATGATTGTTAATAATTGCGAATTTATTGAAAGATATGTCACCCACACAATTATTATTTGAAGCATATTTGGTGGTATTTTCAACTATGGAAAAGTCTTACTTATTTCGCTCAATAATTACTAATTTCATAGCAACCATAAACAAACGTGCCGTAAGACGCTAATCGGGCGCATGACAAAATTGAAAACAATTTTGCGATTAGAGCCGCTTCCGGTAAACTGAGAGTAGTTTTACAGAAATTGGGTAAATTAAACCAAAACATCACAGGGTCCTGCTTGTGAAGTATTAATTATAGCATCGATTATAGCACTACTGATACCATACCACGGCAAAAACCGAGAAAAAAAAGGCAGCAGAGAAGCGGCTGGTACCTCCCCATCGTGTGGGTCTTTGATTTCCGTGTTTTGTGTTTAAAATTTTAAAGTTATTGATATGCCTAAATGGCACTTACCGTAGACCAACTGCTCCCAATAGCCTTTCAGCACGTCACCTAATCTAAAATGTAACAAATTTCAGCCAAATTGATCCAGTAGTTTGGGCTATAACGTGGTCTTAGTGTTACTACAAAATTTCGATTTTTCTACCCAAAGGGTACTAAATAAGAATGAATTTTGTCTTATTTAAAACCAAAATTTGAAGACCTTTCTGATGGTGACAATAAATCTTTCAAAAACTTGTTTTGGATGGTTAAATGAGAGAATAATTTTAAATTTGGAAATTGGTGGGTCCAAACGGCACCTTCCGTGGCCCGATTGAATCCAGAATTCGTTCAGCTCTTCGACGTATAATACAATCCCCATGTGCAAAATTTCAGCGAAATCGGTCAGGGGCTTGTGCTGTACCGCGATTTTAAAGTCCGATAAAAATCTCAGATTTTTTAATTTTTGGTCAAAAGGGCACTGAGAGTGAATACATTTTTGAAGCAGAATTTGAAGGCCTTTCCTATGGTGACGTAAAAAATGGGGGTTTGCATTAAAATTTAAAAGTTGATGTGCCAAAATGGCATTTCCAGTTGCACGATTGGCTCCAAGAGCTTTTCAGATCATCTAAGTTAGGTTATCAGATGCCCACGTACCAAATTTCAGCCAAATCGGTCTTGTAGTTTTGGCTGCGGCGTGTTTACAAGCGTAAGAGCGTACACACACTCACGCACACAGACACATTTTTAAAACAACTTTTTTGGGTTCCTGAGACCTCAAAACGTGAACATCTGGTGTTATCTCAAATTCGAAAAATTTAGTGATTGCAATGACCTCACCTTTTTTTAAGAGGTGAAAAAACCAAAGGGCCGGTTTTTCCATTTTTTTTCCAGTTAACTTTAACATGAGGTTTGTCAGTTTCCATTGTGACAATTATTGTTTCTATGGAAATAATGTAACATGAGATGGAAAAACCGGCCCTAAAACAATTGGAATTTCAAAGCAAGTTTCAAATTGACGTTGTCAGGGCTCCCTCGACTTTTTTAGAATGATCACTGGAAATATTACGAACTGGAGGTAGATAATTAAATGCAAACTATAATATGACTATTGTCTTGTCTTGATCAGTGGACAATATTTTCAGTAATAAATTATGATCCAGTACACGGAAATAAAGTGTTAAAGTTGAATCCAAAATAGAATACAGTCTATTCAAAGCACACCCTAGTCATTTACATCTGGCCTCTGAAGATAAGCCAAAGATGCCACAGATTTCAATCACATATTAGTAGTCAACAAACGCTATTTAAATTTAACATTCCCCAAGTCGCAAAGTTCACAATTTAGCATAAAAACATTTCTTTGTTTAGCTACTATCAAAGTTTAAAGCTCTTGTAAAAATAAGACGAATGGACTCACCGATTTCCCATCCTCGCATTGCAAAACCAAGTCCATGCTTTCGTGTTCTTCAGGAAGCAAGTCTTTGACAAATGTTTCAAGATATTGAATAGTTGTGGATGTGTTCAAGTGGACAATCTTCTGCTTCTTGTCCCCGACATCGTCATTGTACCTGAAGGTGGCCTGAATTTCCTTAGATTTCATTTGTGGCTAAAATAAAGTAGGTTAATAATAAATGGGGCAAATTTAAATATAAAAACTGGTGTAAACACCGAAAGAGAAATAGAGGAAAAATGGGAATTGGAACAAAGCCAGGAGAGGTGACAATAATGTTAAATTTCATATAAAGACATATCCGAACTTATGTGTGCCGAACATTGATCATCTTGGACTCTCTCCAAGAGCTAAATTTAGAAAGACATGTGTAGGCAAATACACCATATAAGTTACTCACATTATAGCCACCGGACGAGGCGCCGGTAACGTTCCATGTTCTTCTCATTTTTCAAAGTTCACAAGTGAGGCCTTCGGAAACACAAACACATTTTAATCAAGTCAACACTACTCAACAGCAAAATTAGAAATGAACTGAGTCTCTTATTTCCACGAATTGATCCTAGAAAATTTATACTATTTGTGACAGCCGAGTGTTTATCATACCAAAATGTTTACGTCATTCGACTGGACAACAATAGAAAATTAACTGCGGACGATTGAACTTACAGAAAATACAGAAACGTGCAAGTATTCGCCACTATTTACATTACAAAACACATTTTCTTGACTGGAAAAGCTTCTTACCGGATGAAATTTGACATGTGTGCTAAAAACCACTAACCGCCATCTTTCTTATCATTTTTCCATTTCCTCCGCTCCGCGCACTGCCGTCACTCGTTCCTTCAGCGGAAATTAATTCTCCAATTGAAACTCACCACTGGAATCACGTGATCATCGGCCTGTTCTCTAGCCAATCACAAAGGTCTAAATAACCGCTCCTTGTGGAGATTATTTTTGAGAAAAAATTATTTAAATAAAAAAGTACCAAAATTACGAAAATATCTGAGGTAAATCAATCAACTTTCATAATAAGAATTATAATTTCTAGAATTTGGGTGTGGTGTGGCACAGAACTGGTGTGGTATTAAATTAAAATAACCGTTCGGTCAGGTTCAGAGCACATCGGAATGAATCGGAATACAACGGTCATTACAGGCCCGGACTCTTTTCTTTCTTATTGACAAAAGACAAAGTAACCTTAACACGTAAGGTTGCTTTGACTATATGCCTCTATGGTTTGTGCTTATAGGTGTCCTTGGTGTGCCTGTTGGTGTTCGCTCGATGATAATGAAGTAAAAATCATTATTATTATTATTAATATAGGTATGATTAGACATTAAAGCTGGAAATGTAATGGGAACTCCCCATTACTGCTCGATTCACCGACGTTGGTTAACTTTAAGCGATAGTTAAAATGACAAGAATGAAGAATATGACGTTTAAACAATAGGTTATATGACATTCTTGTCATTTTAACTGTTGCTTAAAGTTAACCAACATCGGTGCCATTAGTGGGATTAATAGATTTAAAGTTTAAACGAAATTGAGTGTAAATAATAGCATAATACCTAAAATCCCGTCGCATATTAACGAAAGCGGGGGTTGTGTGTCTCAGGCGTTTTTTCTGTTGGTTTGTAAACGGGATTTCACATCCGTCAAAACTCCCGCGTCACTCACTGTCAGTGTCAATAAACAGTACCTAACAATGGAGATTGAAAGGGGTCTTTATTGTTAATTATTGTCCATATGACAGGAATTTTGACAGAACTGAAATCCCGTTTACAAACCAACAGAAAAAAAGCCTGAGACACACAACCCCCGCTTTCGTTAATATGCGGCGGGACTTTAGATATCTTTGATGATGCATATAGGGCGAGTTCTTATTTGTTTCAAATTTAAAAAGTTGATATTTTAAAAAGCAAAGCGCCGGCCGTTCGCCGATTGCCATAAAAAATCTAAAAATTCAATCATTCATCATCATCTACATCTCCACATCAGGGAATTAGTGGAATATTGAATTGATAATGACTCCGATCCGAGTGACTATATCCACAACCCCCGCGTTAGTACGAAGCGTGCCGGGACTTTACACAGTCAAGCGTGGTCCGCAGGCGCGGATTGCGGATTGATCAACTTTTTAAAATAATGTTTGAAAATTGTCCGATTGACCTTATGGAAATTCATTGCGCATGTCGTGTTACATTAAATTCGATTTGCAGTAAAGACAAGACGAATTTTTATAGCTACTATCATACACCCCCAAATAGACCAGAAACAATAACGTCAATATCGTCCACGAGCGACATACCTAACTGACATATCTGACATAGCAACACTGCCGCCGTGCGACAAGATTTTTTTTAAACAACGATATGGTGAACTGTCGCTGGCGACAACCACTCTGAAAATATCCCAACCAAAAAATATATTTAGAAAACCAAAATTTCTCTACAGGGTCCTGAATAGTTTAAAATTCATTTATATATAGCTCTTCCATATTTCACAAAAAAAAATCTGAAAATCACTGTTTTCAGGAACGTTGATGAAACATGGGAGCGTGAAAAAAGCCGAGGAAATCCGATTTATTTCTCAGGATTTATATATTTTTTTGGAGAATTTACAATATCTGGCCCCGTAGGGAATATATTTCAGGATTCCTTTTGTCTTTATCCGAATTGAAAATTTAAAAAAAATGTTGTTCGAGAAACTTTTACATTGTGTTGATACCGTGATACCATTTTTCACGATTAATCGGATATAGACGTATCGTTGGAAATCGGATGCATGGAGGAGGCTTTAAAGATTTCAACTATTCAACTATTATTGTCACCGAAGTTAAAACGTAAATATACATGTATGTACTGCCGAAGTAATTGAAAATGAACAGGGGCTGAGCCTAGACGGGTGCACGGTAACCAGAGCTGGGCTACTCAGTATCGAAATGTACTTGAAGTACAGTACTGATTACTTTTGGTACTTAAAGTACCGGTACTTAAGTACTTTCAAAATTCGGTACTGGTACTGGGTATTTCAAGTACTTCTTAAATGTACTTGATACTGGTACTTGAATATTTTTTTCGAGCGAAGTATTTGTACTTGGTATTTTAAACCATGCGGCATCAAGTACTTAAGTATCGAGTACTTAAGTATCGAGGACTTAAGTATCGAGTACTTAAGTATCGAGTACTTAAGTATCGAGGACTTAAGTATCGTATCGAGTACTTGAGTAAGTATCGAGTTCGGTATTGAATCTTTTACTGAAAAATTGGGGGTTTTTAGAATATTTATTAGGTTGGGGCAAATCCAAGAACGACTTCACTTTGTTCATTTCTTAGAAGCCTGAAATTCGCAAAACAATACCATAAATCTTATTGAAATGGACCACTTTTTGCGAGGTGTCGTTATCAGAACTCGAAATTATTAGGGGCACGGGGTGCAGACTGCAATCCTGTCAATTTTTCATGTAAATAAGATGGCACATGACATGTTTACAACCACCCTCACCGAAAACGCAGCGGTCTGGACGTCAGTTAAATGTTTTTTTGTAACATGTGCCATTTTATTTACATGAAAAATTGACAGGCAGACGGGAGCAAATGATATTCAGAGCCCCAATTTTTTTAAAAAATTTGGAGCCCCCTCAATTTGAAAACGCACCCACACCTGAGCATGATTCCTGCATTTGCTGGTTTATATTAATTAAAACTATAATACATATCGTTATTGTGGTGGAGCAAATCATATACAAGTATTAAGTATGTCAAGTACTTAAGTATTTTATGAAGTACTTAAGTACTTTATTAAATACTCAGTCCCTTATTTTACTCAGTACTTTTAAGTATTGGTACTGGTACTGATGGGTACTTAACGTGTGAGCACTAGTAAAGTACTGGACTGCAATTTTCAAGTACTTTTATCCAGTAGTGGTACTTGATACTTGAAGTATATTCAAAATATCAAGGACTTAGTACTTGATACTTAAGTACTTTTTTTCGGTAGGTACTTGGCCCAGCTCTGACGGTAACATTCTAAGATACCGGATTTACGGCCAGGTGTTCGGTAGCGGTTTGAGTAGACTGTTCTACCTGAATTGAATACCTATCCACTCACCTAACAAAATAATGTAATCTTACTTATTGAAATGAACTAATGGAAAGGATGGCTACATTTTTGAAACGTAATCGGAAACATTGCTGGATTTGATTGAAACAAATTAACCCGTATTATCGTCATTAATGTGCGAATTCGTTAATCATCAGGTAATTGTTAGTTTCATTAATTAATTAAGGATTAAATAAGGGTAACATCCAAACAGCAAGACTCAGGAGTCGAAAATGAATTAGTGGAAACTTTTTCTTTTCTTATAAAAAATATAAACAATCAGAAATTTCCTACACTAGCAACAACAGCTGTCGTTATTTAACCATGACTTATACAGGGTGTCCCCAATATAAGCGATTATTTCCATTACCTCTTACCGAGCAATAACTAATTTCACAATGATTCAAATTGACCAATCCCAAGGAATAGTCCGGGAGGCAGTGAGTATTTTTGGTATGTCAGTTCAGCAAGCTTGTTTTCGAGATATCTGGTTTATTTTCTGAAATATACTGAAAAAACTGAAATATTTCGAATTTTAATCTAGAAAGCTTATGTTTTCGTCGTCCCGCTTTGCTTATCGTGCAAGGGAATGTAATTGAACCAAATTTCATAATGATATGCCGATTAATAACCAAGTTATAACACGTTAATTTTTAGTCTTTTCAGTATACTTATTTTATTTCACGAGATATTTCAGTAACTAATCTAGATATCAGAATTTTTTTTCAGATTCTTAATCTACACTGAAAGACTACTTTTTTCTAATTTAATAAAATTTCGTATCTATTACCGTTTGTGCAGCTAGCGAAAATATCTGTTCCGTGAGTAAGCAACCAGCAATACAAACGCTCGTGACACCTGCCAATCACTGAGGATAGTAGTAAGACTTTAGTTACCTCCAGTATGAAAATTACTATAAAATTACTAAACCGAAGCTGTTCATTGCTACCCGGACTAGAATATTAGCATTTTATCAGCGATTAATGGATTTAGAAAATGGGCCTTTACACCAATTTTTTAAAATGATCGAATTATAAAGAAAACACTTCGTCAAGACTGTTACCTCGACCAGCTCAGGGGTGGTTTATGGTTTGCGGGATGAGAGCGAGGGGTGGTTCGTTATTGAAGCGTAAAAAAAACCAAAACATATATTTAATAAAAAAGTGCTCGGTCCGATTCGTGGCCACGCGAGGACGCGATTTAGGTAACAAAATAAAATATTAAATAAACTCTTTGAATTATTATAAGTTTACAAATTGAAGGAAAATGACTTAAAAATAAAAACGGCGGATTCTCGGCGGATATGTTGATATTGGACGGCTGCGGCTGTTCAGAGCAACGAGGCGCCAGCGATGCCCTCGAAGAGGCTACTTTGTTTTGGGCGAACTGCCGACCCTCTGGTTCAAAGTACAGCCCAGAAGGAACGTGACAGCGAATGGTCGTGAATATTCAACATTAAAAAAAAAAGGAAGGCGAAATGCAGGAGCCCTGAAAGTTTGTGATGGGCGTCATTTCCGAGACAAACAAAAAAAAAGAACTCACTGTGATTTTAGGCGGCTCCGAAGTGAATTGAGGAAGTCGTGACTTTCTGAGTGTCCTCGGCCCTTTTGGGTACTTTCGTAACTGTAAATCCCTTT
The DNA here is from genome assembly GCA_963924575.1 of Pycnomerus fuliginosus. Taxonomy (NCBI): domain Eukaryota; kingdom Metazoa; phylum Arthropoda; class Insecta; order Coleoptera; family Zopheridae; genus Pycnomerus; species Pycnomerus fuliginosus. The sequence continues at coordinate 20,443,189 of OZ004618.1, read as the reverse complement.
ACGGATGCTCCAACTAGTAACCACAATTACAGCAATGATAACGGGGGAGAAACACACATATCACAACTCACGTACAATTTAGACTGACCTCGCGCTTCTTCCTCATATTAACGCTTCGAAATTCTTGAGCAAAAAAAATTATCTCTTTCTTTTATTTTTACCTTTCATCTCTCTCTCAGTTTCGGATTTATTTTGCATCGTAACAATCCCACCCTTACCTGCCAAAAAAAAAAAAGAATTTTTTTTTTTTAATAATAACGCTATTGCTACTAATCGGACTGAGATAGCTAACCCTAAAAAGCTAACCCTATTCCCTAAAATAAAGAAAACACCCTAAACTAAGCCGACGTGTCACCTTTGAGGTCCTTAGCATGCCATACCCCTATTATCTTCCCGTTTTGGTCGGCCAATTGGTACGTCCAAGGTGACACTTTCTTATTAACCAGGTAAGGCCCAACGAACTTAGCCGCAAAAGAAGCTGTAAAATACCGGCCTGCATCCGATTGCGCAAAGTTTCGGTGCCATACCCTTTCCCCAATTTCAAAACTGTCAGGACGCTTACGTAAATCATAGGTCTTCTTACTCCTCTCGAAAGCTTCATCTAACTTCTTCCGAACGGTCGTGTATACTTTCCTGAAGGTTTCCACAGAGGGAATCGGGGTATCGTCAATTGAATTCGACAGACTCGCAGTCAAATCATAGTCCTCAGCATTCACCACCATCTGGCGACCAAAATTAATGAAATACGGTGTTGTACGAGTCGCGTCATGTTTTGAGGTTCTCATGGCACATGCCAATTTTTGCAATTTCTCTTCCCACTTCCTATGATTTTCTCGAACGTAGCATGAGAGCATGACCTTCAAGGTACGATGATGGCGTTCAACCGCGTTTGCCTGAGGGTGTGCTACAGCTGTTTTACGAACATCTATTTTGTATAAGGACATAAGATCTGACATTATCTTGCCTGTGAACTGAGAGCCGTTATCAAAAACAATTTGCCTAGGTACCCCGAATAAAAGGAAAACCTGATCTTCAAGCAGTCTTGAAATTGCCTTAGCCGTGGCCTGACGAAGAGGAAAGAATAAAACGAACTTACTAAGGTAATCTACCACGAACAAGATATACCGATACCCTGTAGTCGTTTTGGGCAAAGGCCCTACGATATCGATAAATATAAGCTCCAAAGGGAACTTAACTTGTGGATGACCACACATTAACCCTCTTGCGGGTTTTTGTTCTGGTTTATGTGTTAAACAGACTTGACACTGACGGACATATTTTACAACATCAGCTCGAACCTTAGGCCAGTAATACTTTGAAATGATGCGGTGATAAGTTTTATATGTCCCACAATGTCCAGCCAAGACATTATCATGATTTTCCTTCAAAATCTCTGGGCGGTGTTCTTTAGGAACGACCAGTCTCCACGAACGGGGTTGACTAAGGTAGGGGTCGGACGATTTGCAATTTTTATAGACAAGATCACCTTCCAACCGCCACAACGGAAAGGAAGCCGGCGACTGCCGTATTTTCTCACGGAGGCTAAGGTACCATGGGTCTAAAATCTGATCGAAGATAGGAGTAACTGCCAAACATTCCTGGATTTTAGGTACGGCCCGACTCAACGTATCTGGTACAACGTGTTCTCGTCCTTTACGGTGAATTACGGTAAAACTGTACTGTTGAAGGCGCACACTCCAACGTGCTAACCTGCCATTCGGATCCTTTAAACTTTGCAACCACTGCAAGGCGAAATGATCCGTGACGACCGTAAAGTGCGTCGCCTCTATGTAAGGACGGAATTTTTCTATGGCCCAGACTACCGCTAAGCATTCTTTCTCTGTCGCGCTAAACTTCCTTTCATTCGGACTAAGAGATCGACTTATGTAACTGATAGCATGTTCACCATTGTCATCCGACTGAGCCAACACAGCTCCTAACCCATAGTCACTGGCATCAGTTTGTACCGTGAACGGTTTGTCAAAATCAGGTCGTCTCACGACGGGCGCCGAGACCAAACACTCTTTCAAGTCACTCAAAGATTCCTCACAACCATCCGTCCATTCAAACTTGACTCCCTTACGAAGCAATCTATTCAATGGAGCCACCAAGGTTGAGAAGTTTGGTACGAACCGCCGGTACCAACCCGCCATGCCCAAAATTCTCCGAACCTCTCGTGTATTTCTAGGAACCGGTAATTCCAAAATAGCACGGACTTTCCCGGGGTCGACGTGGAGACCTTGGGGATCCACCACATAACCTAAATATTTTAGCTCGCTCCTACAGAAATTACATTTATCTTTACTGACTGTTAATCCAGCTTCTCGCAATCGGCGAAAAACCTCTCGAAGAACCTCCAAATGGCGTGAGAACTCAGCCGTCACGACGATGATATCATCGAGGTAGACAAATACGTACGGTTCTAAATCAAACCCGATAATTCCATCTACCAAGCGTTGCCACGTTGCCGGGGCGTTGTGGAGGCCGAATGGCATCCGCTTGAACTGAAATAGTCCCCTCGATGGTACCGTAAAAGCTGTTATAGCCTTAGAAGATTCCTCCATTGGCACCTGCCAATAGGCCGATTTAATGTCCATAGAAGAAAGGTATCGAGCAGTCCCCAATTTGTCCAAAATGTTCGCTACATACGGAATCGGATATGCGTCGCGCTCTGTCACTTGATTGACCTTACGGTAATCGACGCAAAACCTGTATGATGCATCAGGCTTCCTTACCATAACAATGGGCGAAGCCCATGGGGAAGAAGAAGGTTCGACGATACCCTGTTCCAACATTTTGTCCAACTCTACATTGACAATTTTTTGTAGGGCCGGGGAGATGGGATAAAACCTTTGCTTGATAGGTTCGGCCTTGGTGCGGATTTTATGAGAAACTACATTGGTACACCCCAACGTAGTTGGATAGTTCGAGAAGATTTCCTCTAAAACCCGATTTAATTGCGAACTTTGCTCTGGACTAAATTGACCTTTCCCTGTGACACTAGCGATACTTGGAGGAGGTGTAGAGAATGAAAACCGGTCCTTGGCCAAATCTAGTACAACTCCCATTTGGCGCCAAAAGTCTGCACCCAAAAGGAAGGCATGAGTGAAACAAGGAATAGCCAACACTCTCACTACCTTGGACACCCCTTTAACTGAAATAGGAACGTCGAAAGATCCAATACCCTCCGCATCACCGCCATTAGCAGCCTGTAACACCGTTCTAGAAGATGTATTCAAATTTAACCCAAGACTTTGAAGGATTTTTATACCCTCTTCGCCTGCACACGTATATGCTGCACCAGAATCGAGTAAGGCAATTAACCTTAATCCTAAAATATTTATTTCTAAATAGGGTCTGATTTCCCCTGACACCATCGGTAATTGGTAATCCACATTTGTGACTGGCGATTGCGTGGACGAGTTCACTCCCCAGTCTAGGAATGACCCGTGATCCCGTTTCCCGATTCCTGATCGTCTCCGGACCGAGCCTGAGAAGAATTGGCTTTTCGTGCCCTGCAATGCGGACATCGCCACATCGAACATCCCTTTCTTCCGCATCTATGGCAGTATAGGGTTTCTGGAGCGGTACAGTTGGGAGCTCTGTGCCCCATTTGCTCGCAGTTCCAGCACCGTACACTTCCATCATTTCTATCGCGGGGTCCTGGATTCCTGTTTGTGTTAGGCTGACCTACAGCGTGAATCTGTGAATCCAGCTGGGCTACTCTGGGTGGAGGGGTTGAACAAGGAATACCTGTGTAGATTGAAATATTTGTCGAACTCGTCTGTTTGTTTTTCTGAAAACCCAAGTCAGGTTCCAAAAGTTTCGACGAAACAGGTGGAGGTGGTTTATACCGCGCTGCAATGGCCCTACTCTCCTCGACTGTACGACACGCAAAAATTAACTGATTAATAGTCCGAACTTCAAAATTAGGGAGTTCAAATTGAAAATAGGGCAACAAATTATTCTTAATACTTTCTACCCGAATACCTTCCAGAGGAACTTGTGGGAGGCGCATAAATAATCCTTCCATAGCGGATATGTAATTGACGACACTTTCAGAGGGATGCTGAGTTCTTTCTCTGATTTCGTCCCATAGCCGCGAAGTGTAATTATAAGGTTGAAAAGCAAGGCGCAATCCAGTAACCAGTTCTTCCCAGTTATGGAATCTATCCTTACTAGCTCGCCAGAAATTCAGAGCGTTACCACTCAACAACTCGGCTGCACTTTTAAACAAATATTCCTTAGTGCAATTTTTAGATTCACATAATTCCTCTGCTCTCTGGATAAAGGACGCCAAACTAGTCGATTCACCATCGTAGTGCAAGTCCCATTTTCGCACAGCTTCTATCCTCGGCTGAAAGTTTTGGGCCATCTGCTGAAGCAAGCCGGCGTTCTGATTATCTAGCGGGTTGCGAATTGGTGTATATGGATCGGGGTCCCGCCGTGCTGGCGTTCGAATACGTGGCTCGAAAGTCAGTTCCTCTAAACGAACTCGCAGATTGGCAGTTAAGTCTAAAATTCCCTCCTGAAACTTTTCAGAGATCTCCTTCTCCCTGTCAGTTTTCTCTTTCTCAGATTTCTCGAAACGAATCCTAGAACTTTCAGCTTGTGCTGCATCATCCAAACCTTCTATCTCCTCCTCACCTGATGGAGCTTCAGTTGATTCCCCTGGATTAGATTCCTCGTAAATAACTCTAAGTCTGGACATCAAATCTAAACAAGCGAGGTGCATGTCTTGTTGTTTATCTCGAAGCGAAGAATCAACGACAATCCGACCTATTCTCGCTAAGACATGCGCTAGTCGCGTGTAGATGCTCTCGAAGTCGTTGTCACGGTTCCCTATTTTAAAGTTCGAAATTCGGCCTAACAATTCTTCTAGTTTTGTCTTACACAGTACTAATTCAACATGAGGATCGAGATCAATTGGTATAATTGGGTAACCTAAATGATAAGCTTCCCTCAACAATCTACGATCGTCGTCAACCTTTCCGGTAGACTTAGTACCGCGAATCAACAACTCATAAACTAGCTCATCTTTAACTAACCGATTAGGAATAAGTTTTCCTAGTTTATCCGGATCCATAATTATTCTATTATTAACAGGGCAATAGATAAATCTGATAATATGAAATGTAAATACCTATTCAAAGACGAAAAAGAAGAAAAAAAAATACAGTCAACGAGTTAGACCCTGATAATATCCTTCATAAGCTTATCTAACCCAAAAAAACGGAAAATCCAGTTCGTAGGGAAAATTTGTTCCCTATTTCTACAATCACCCCCTTCCGCAAAGAAGATTTTCGTAGAAAATCTCAAAAAAAATACGAGCAAAATAAATGCAAAATACAGAGAATACGAAAGCAAATTAGGTACCTAATAACTACAAAACCAAGTACGTAAATAATCGTAAACGCACTAACAATACGCTCCGCAATCAAAGTGAGCGAGAGAAAAAAAAAATTAAATAATAAATAGATCCGGAAAGTTTTCCGAAATTATAAATTCGTCTTTCTTTTTAAAAAACTATCCGCCAAAACTAGTCACCATAAGATATTTTTTTTTGTCGGTTGTGGGATTTCCGCGAAAAAAAAAAATCAAAGATTTCCACGTTACAAAAAAAAAATTAATCAAAATTGAGTTACTAAAAAAACAAATAGTTGGGCGCCATTGTTACCTCGACCAGCTCAGGGGTGGTTTATGGTTTGCGGGATGAGAGCGAGGGGTGGTTCGTTATTGAAGCGGAGAAAGACTCGTAAAAAAAACCAAAACATATATTTAATAAAAAAGTGCTCGGTCCGATTCGTGGCCACGCGAGGACGCGATTTAGGTAACAAAATAAAATATTAAATAAACTCTTTGAATTATTATAAGTTTACAAATTGAAGGAAAATGACTTAAAAATAAAAACGGCGGATTCTCGGCGGATATGTTGATATTGGACGGCTGCGGCTGTTCAGAGCAACGAGGCGCCAGCGATGCCCTCGAAGAGGCTACTTTGTTTTGGGCGAACTGCCGACCCTCTGGTTCAAAGTACAGCCCAGAAGGAACGTGACAGCGAATGGTCGTGAATATTCAACATTAAAAAAAAAAAGGAAGGCGAAATGCAGGAGCCCTGAAAGTTTGTGATGGGCGTCATTTCCGAGACAAACAAAAAAAAAGAACTCACTGTGATTTTAGGCGGCTCCGAAGTGAATTGAGGAAGTCGTGACTTTCTGAGTGTCCTCGGCCCTTTTGGGTACTTTCGTAACTGTAAATCCCTTTACGGATGCTCCAACTAGTAACCACAATTACAGCAATGATAACGGGGGAGAAACACACATATCACAACTCACGTACAATTTAGACTGACCTCGCGCTTCTTCCTCATATTAACGCTTCGAAATTCTTGAGCAAAAAAAATTATCTCTTTCTTTTATTTTTACCTTTCATCTCTCTCTCAGTTTCGGATTTATTTTGCATCGTAACAAGACCTTCTCAGCAAATAAAATATTTCAAAGCTTCGTAGTCTTTTAATAAAAAATCTTTAAAATTCCGGGTAAGCATATATGACGTCATAGTGGGTGTGTAGTTAGTGGGCGGAGTGTCCCGCATATCCTCGTGTAGCTGGCTGAATTTGATTTAAACTTTTACCGCACAAATCACATTTACAATCTATTTTCATTTTTTCAAATAATGTAGAAACATTTACGTTGCATATATAACATATATAACATCGAAATTGGTTGAACTTTGCAAGTATAACAAAAAAAGCGATTCTTTTTCTTTGGAGTGGCCCATTTGTAGCGATATAATTTTAATTTAAATAAAAAGGACATTAAAATAAGTCTTAAAAATCCGCAATTAGTTAATGAAACTATAACGATTAATGAATAACGAATTCGCACATTAATATAACGATTACGGTTAATTTGTTTCATTGAAATGTTTCCGCGTATGTTTCATAAATGTATAGCCACCCTTTCCATTAGTTCATTTCAATTCAGGTAGAAAACTCCACTCAAACCGCTGCCGAACACTCGGCCGCAAAAAATCCGGTATCTTAGAATGTTACCGTGCTGGGTCGGAATTTCAGCCCCTGTTCATTTTCAATTACTTCGGCTGTACCTATAGCAACTATCGATATAATGCAGAGGATAAACAAACATAACCCCTCAGAGTACTAATGCAATTTTGTGCCTATATTTAGAAGGATTTTTCCTCGGGTTTTTCTAAGTTTTGTAGGCGGATTTTAAGTGTTTGAAAGTGCTCATAATCAGGATCATTCTTTTGGCTCTTTCCAATTAGATTTATAGTAAGTAAATGTTATTTTTACCAGCAATTTTACAGAAAATTCGTTTTTTAAGGTGCCATATTCCATTTTGCGATTATTCGCAATTCTTTTGCGATATTACGCGATTTCTTAAAATTCTTGATAAGGTGATGAGTATAGGATTGGATCATTCACCAAATGGGGAGGTTCCAGCCGCTTCCGTAGCTGCCCATTTTTTAAACTGGAATCTCTATAGAGATGAGTGCTTTGTGAACCAAACCCTAGATAGGGGTTCTTGGTTCTTTTTAAAAAGGATCTTCACACCGTGGGCGAGTCAGGCCCTGTGCACCTAGGGAGATTCGTTTCACAACTGTCACCATAACTGTCACTTGTTGAACAGAATTGAAATTCAAATTTTTTTTTACCAGCAGCTGGCCGTTGTTGGTATGGTTGGTATGGTGAAGAGAAGTGATTTGTGAAGTATCATAAGAAGCGTAAAAGTATTATGTGTTTGTGAAAGTTCCAGTGATTCGTTATTTTAATAAATCTTCATCTTTACTGAGTTTTGCGTTTGCGTTACTGCAATGAGTGAGAATCTCCAGAAACTTCCAACAGACCCAAAATCAGGTTCGCAACTTACAAGAAAACCATCAATAAAGAAGAGACCAGAAGTACGTCAAACATTGGCCAGCAAACTTCGGCTATTAAAAGCAAATCCGTTATTAGCGCATGAAATCAGTCAGAAGCTAGGCCCTACCGAGGACAGGAAACCCCTAGCAGCCCTAGCAAAGGCCCTTAATGGAAACCTCCAATGTGATAATAATTTGAAAGCAGTGCAAAAAGCACCAATAGGAGCTATCCCAAAGATGCAAATACCCAGTAAACCTGCGAAGAAAGATATTCAGGCAAAGTTGGTAAAGACTAAGTGTCATGTGGGTGAACACAATCCAAAGCTACGTAGATCATCATCAGTTTCAACTGGGGACATAAAAAAAAGAGTAACTTTCAATGAAACTCTTACTACTCCGGGAAAGCCATTTAGAGGGCAGCTAAGAAGTACACCAGGACCTTCATTTCTTTTAAACATGTCTCCTGTGAGAGATGAGGGCTTAACCCCGGAGGATGCAAGAGAAAGTTTTAAAACTCCTCAATCGAATAATATATCAAGGAGGTCTACAATGGTATTAAAACCACTTCCAACTAGTGGACTCTTGAGGAGAAGATTGACGGATTGGCTGAAGAGACGAGGCAAAGAAGAAACTACCTTTCGCCACCTTAAATGCTTTGGCTTACATAAAGATGAACTTGCCAAATTAACCCTCGCTGATGAAGATAAAGAAAATATACCATCAGTTGATAGTAGCAGTTACGAAGACTTGGGAATAGCTGGTGCCATAATTCCTGAAATTGTGAATGACGGCTCTGTTGCAAAAGAGGCACTTTTTGATCTACATACATTAATTTTAGAAGTAACTATTTTTATTACAGTTCAGAAAATTGTTAGTCTAAAATAATACAGGATGCTTCTGTATGACTCAGAACCATTGACCATAATTAGAATCTAAACTATATTTTTAATTTTTGTCATAAGCAGCAAATACATTTAATAATTTTTGAATTTTTCCAGGGATACTCCCCAGATCAATGTGATGCTTGGCTGCAATTAATTTATCAAAGGTCACATAGTCTTGAAGAAAACCCTGAATACTGGGAGTGCCGTGCAGCTCTCGAACAAGCTTATGGCAATTTACCTAATGCTGTGAACTATTACAAAAAGGCAATTGTACAGGGCGCTGAGGTGAATATAATTCATTTTAATTAATGTGTTGATATATGTGAAGCTGCAGATTCAACAAATTGACAAGTCTCTGGATCAACTTTTGAAAAAGTTTAGCCTCCTTAACATAACTGTTGATACACAGGACAAAAAAGAGGCTAAAGTAATTAAAGATGCCCGAAATATATTCAAGTCAAGTATAATACAATTTGCTGTCCAGGAGAGGACCCTGAGAAAGTAAGTTCCGTTTTTTTTTTCTCTACCTATAAGTAAGTACTGTATACTATACCTATATTTTTTTAAGGGGGAAAACTGAAGAGCAGATAAACAAACAAAAAACCGTCACACCTGTAAGAAGAAGCACTAGGATGTCGAGGGGGATCTACGCATCGACCCCTGGTGTTCAAATGGTAGCATCTTTACAAGAGTTAACTAGTCCAGATAGACGCATGTGCAGCTTTAAAGCAAACAATGCTCTGTTGCCATAACAAAAATGTAATACGTATATAGTATATTTGTAAGTTTATTCTCTTAAAATTTTTTAATATATTGTACACTTTATTTGGAAAGTTGACTTCGCCTTAATAGTTTATGCCGACTTCGGTCTGTCCTGCGCGGTGCCGTAGAATCCACGCACGCTGATTGGTCCTTTCCCCGAGTTGCCTTGCAAATGGCCAATCGGACCGTGTTATTTCTACTGAACTGCAGCACGAAATGGTCCTTACCTACTCATTTTTGAACTTACTTTAAAAAATTGGCAGTCTCGGAGACGGTAGAAACTTCTACTTTTTCATAGAATTTGTAAATGTAGCATTTAACTTTATTTAAGCAAGGTCCGCGTGCGGGCGGTTGTCGATGGTTCATGCGCCCGGCGCTCATTTACTAAAATCTAAAAAACAAATGTTTTTCACCGAGGGGAATTTTGGTGTACAAGCTTTGGGAATTAGTGGAGAATTAATAGAAATTGGTATGCAATTAGCGAGGAATTACAAGAAGAATTATTGTGTACAAATCCGATATTAATAAATAAATCACCAAACTGGCAATACTGCCTCGGGGTGAACCCTCAAACTGCGCAGGACGACTATCGACGACGCGTGCAATCCCTGCGATCTGCATACTTGTAAGTTGTAAGCAGAAAAATGTTAAAAATTGGCAGTTTCGGAGACGGTAGAAGTTCTACTTTTTCACAGAATTTGTAAATGTAGCAATAACTTTAACAAAGTCAGAATCGGTGAGTCGAGCGCGTATGCTGTGTTCATTTACTAAACTTTAAAATACAAATGTTTTTCACCCCTAAAATGACATTTTTCGAAAAAATAGCACTAAAGGTTTTCGATCCGGAAATGCAACCGCTATCGAATTCGATAATAACAATATGCCCCTTTCTTAAGAAAAATTCAAACGGAAACTGTTGCCCTAAAATGTCAATTTTCGAAAAAATGGCACTAAGGTATTCGATCCGTCAATATGCAACAGCTATATCGAATCCAATAGTAAGAAAATCGAAGAAAATGCTTTTCGATAAGAAAAAAGGGAGCATTTGCGGCTAAATAAATTACATTTTTCGAAAAAATGTCACTCAGGTTTTCGGCTTGGAAAAAAAACAGCTATTAAATCCGGTGATAAAAATACACATCAGTTATACATACATAGGTTTTTTTTCACGGCACCGATATTTGGCCAAAAGGGCACCAAGTGTGAATAAATTTCTAGAAGCATAACTAGAAAGAGCTTTCGTATGGGGGGGAAGTAAAAAATAGGGGTTTGCCTTTAAACTTTTAAAGTTCATGTCCCAAAATGGCACCTACTGCGGGCCGATTTAGCCCAAAACCTTTTCAGCTCTTCCGAAATCCCTAAGGATGACCACTTTCAAAATTGCAGCCAGATCGGTCCAGTAGTTTGGTCTGTATCGTGTTTACAGACACACAGACATTTGCTCAAAAACCACTTTTTTGGGTTTGCAGTAAAGATTTGATGTTAAGAATGGTGAATGGAATAAGTGATAAGTGGTATTTACCCCTACATTATCCCCCACAAAATACAGATATAATACATAGGTAAGGATTTTATTTTTTAAGGTCCGCTAATCTCATCGGAAGTGGGCTATTTGACAGAAATAACTGACATTCTCCACATTAGGACAAAAATGTCGACTTTAAAGGGGATTTTGGCCAATCAGAAGCAGATCTTTTGAGATGTTGCTAGGCAAATATTTAATGGACGCTTTAAAATTTCTATTGAATTATTTTCTTATTTTTTGCGGTTTATTGATAAAATGTTTGCGTTTTTTAACTTCAGTGCTCAAATATACACATTTTTATTCTTAGATGTTCTATATTATTATTCGTTACTATATTTTCGTCCGAATTATCAGGCATTCAGCTGTTAAAAAATTTAGGAATTTCGGGGAAACTGAAAATATCAGGAGCATACTCATTGGAATTAGCGAGAGAAATTAGGGAATTAGCAGGGGAATTAGCAACAATTTGGGAATTAGTGTACAAAAATATTTCCTGCGAAATACCCCTCGTTTTTCACCCCTAAAATAAGGTTTTCGATCCGGCAATGCAACAGCTATCGAATTCTGTCATGATAATATGCCCTTTTACTAAGAAAAATTCTAAAAGGCGCCTTTTTGTCCCTAAAATGGAAATTTTCTAAAAAATTGAACCAAGGTTTTTGATCCGGCAATACTACAGCTGTCGAATCCGATAGTAAGAATATGCTTTTTTATAAAATAAATTGAAACAAGGGCCATTTTGGTAAATAACATGTTTCGAAAAAATGGCACTTAAGTTTTCGGCTTGAAAAAAAATCAGCTATCAAATCCGGCAATTAAAATATAGTTATGCATAGGTTTTTTTTCACGGCACCATTTTTTGGCCAAAAGGGCACAAGTGTGAATACATTTTTAGAAGCAGAATTCGAAGAGCATTCATATGGTAACGCAAAAAATGGGGGTTTGCATTTAAATTTTTAAAGTTGATGTGCCAAAAAGGCACTTTCCGTTAACCGATGTCAGCACCTACAAATCTCCCACTGAATATGTGTGCCAAATTTCATCTCGATACGTTCAGTAGTTTGAGCTGCAGCGTGATCACAGACACACAGCATTTTTTTCAAAAACCACTTTTTTGTGTTCCCAGGACCCTGAAATGTAAAGATTTCATGTTTTTGGCGGTTCAATTTTTTTGAATTTTCCGATCGATTCCAGTAACTGCTTCGCGCTGCGTAGAATAAAAATGCAATTGTTTTGGAGGTTGGTGTAATAACAAACAAAATTTTTTAATATTAATTTTATACAGCAATTGGACAGATTATGAACAACAATTCAAAAGGATTTAATTTGAAAATGGTAAATTAAAACTTTCTGCTAAGATTCAGTAGTTCTAAACCTATTGGATATATTAACTTACATCTAAAAATTTATGAGCCCCGGTAAGTTGAATATCCGTAGGGACTCAAAAGCACAGGCACATGATAATGCTCTGTGACATTTCTGCAGTCGAAAACAACCTGTGAAACCACTAACGTCACCAATTCCTCTGATGTTGATCTTACCTCAATAAAAGGGTACATGGTGTCCTGCTTGCGGGCATCAAAGTACCTATCAACATCATAGTGCAATTTGTATCTTCCTGTTGTAAAATCAGTGCGATCCACAAAGTTGGCAAATTTCCCATTAATACTTGTAACTCCTTCATTGATATAAGTCCATCTTCCATCGATCAACTTGTAGAGGCTAACCTGAAGCCCAGATATCGGACAACCTCGAGTAGTATCTAATACATGAGTAGAGATCGGTGCTTTTGCTTGATTTGCTTGAAAGTTTTGGTTATGCTATCGGAAAATAAGAAAGTAACAAAATAAAACAATTTATTTACATTTTAATGAAAACAGTAAGCACACCAACAGTGGCAATAACCTAGCCTTCCTACCTTCTCGAACGGGACACGATGAATTTCAACTGGTACCGACTCTTCCTCCTCCTCCTCAACTTCCTCATGTTCTCCATCTTTGATCGGAAGATCTTCTTCTTCCTCCCCTTCCGAAGTGACTTCTGTATACTCAATTGTATCTCCATCGTCATTATCTAGTTCACTTTGGTTAATATCATCTTCTTGTAAAACTACTGCATGGACTTCTTGTTCCATACTCTGTGACTTATTCTGTAAACAATGTGATAACTTTTGACCCTGGGTTATTGATAAAATAATTACCTTTCTACTGTTATGGATCTGGGCTGCTTTTTGATGTCTAATGGTGCAGGTATGTTTTAAGAGGCTCAACCTATGGGCATGCAACGTTTTTTGGCAATATGTACAGTAGGCTCTAGTAGGTTCTCCAACTACCCCTCGAAGCCACCCTACACATTTGAATATTAGACGAAATTTTAAATTCAACTCACCCTTAAAGTCTGGCATTTGTTCCCATGCCGGCCGGTATGTTTGTTTATAGTATTTGCCTCGAACGATGTTTACACTGTTGGAAGGAGACGAAAGGGCAACGCTTTCATAGGACTCCTCGAGCTGCACCGGAATTTCCTCCAAAACTTGTGAATCTTGGGATTCTTCTTCAATTTGCTGAATTTCTTCAGTCACCTCACTTTCCATTTCACCCGCCAAGACAAAACGGTAATTTTCTGGTTACCAAAAAATTGAAATATTACTAAACTGGGAATGGCGACAATCGGATGCAACCGGCGTCTTCTAGGGTTTTCATTTCTGGGAGGGCGGAAGTGACGTCATTCCCCCAGAACTCAAAACACACCAATCACAAACATCAATACACCACTTTTGAACAATAACGTATTCGAGTAATAAACAAATCTGTCCAGAAAATTCCGATTGAATATTTTTCTGGTGTTCCTGCCATGTTCCTGCCCTAACACTTCAACTCCCTTGTTGCCGCGGTTTAAAAACGGATATTATTTTAATCAACCTTCCGTTTCCCTCTAGGCGGGAATTTTAAACTTCAGTTTCCGGTTTGAGCGTTTTGTTGTTATGACGCATTCACGTTATTTTCTTCAGAATTTCAAAAATATAAACTAGGATAGGTTTAATTATCGGTTGTTCCAGCAATTAACAATAATAAAAATGAAACTGTTGACGCATAATATGTTAACCTCCAAATGCATGAAGGCAGTGACTGTTGGATACCCCCTTGGCATCAACGTGAGCAATGTCAATTGTTATTAATCTAAGCAGTTTTTAACAGGCCTCGGACGTTCGAGTCTCAGAAGTGGACTTCAATCCCGATTTTGTTGCAAGAATAATTCCAAAAATAGACTGGCCCGTTTTGTTGAATGCAGCCGAGAGTATCGGTCATGTAGAAGGCCTTCCCAAAGAGCTAGTTGAAAACTATGAAAACGACCATGATTTTCTTAAGAAAGCTCACCATGTATTACTGGAAGTTGATATTATAAATGGCGAATTGATTTGTCCAGAAACCGGAAGGAAATTCCCCATAAATAATGGAATTCCCAACATGTTGCTGAATGAGGATGAGGTGTAAGATTAGTATAAATAAAAGGGTAAATGTTTTTAATATTTTATTACGAAACATAATGGACCTACAGCGAGACACTACACAGCACATTAATTACATTTTGTAAAAAAAAGGGGTTGCCACCTTTAGTTTGCCTTCAGGTAAACATTTCTTTTCTAATAGAAAAATGTAATAGTCTTACTCTTAATCAGATTCAAAATGAGAGTAATCAAGGTGGCAACCCAATGTAAAATATCAGGTAGTTATGTATATTGGCCAAAAAAAGATTTAAATAGCAATAGCTGTAGTTAAAGGTACCTACTCTCTACTTATAAGAAGTAAAATATAAAAATAGTTGCATTCAAAATATGCAATACGGAGCCATTAGTTTGCTTTTGACAGGTTAAGGTCATTATGGCTGCAGTTCACAAAGCACTCGGTAGGCTTTGGAACAGAAGCAATTCTAACCTTGAACCAATTAAAATTAGCTGATTTCTGTTTAAATATCTCATTATTAACATGGGCAATGATTTATAACTAAGGTATGATTAAAAATTGTCATACTTTAGTATTTCAAAGACGATTTAGAAGTTAATGCATTTGTAATGGGCGGCATTGTTACGACCCACAGCCTTCTTAAACTAGCTTTTAAGTAACATTTCAACACTTATCTTTTACTATTGCACATTGTACACTTGCTAAATAAAATTGCAGTGAGATTAGTAGATTACGATTCCAGGTACATTTTCTGTGGGATATGTAGGTGGCTGTCGAAATAAATTAGGCTACTATTCGTTGAAACAAAAATTAAAGTAAATTGCACCCCGACTGCTACTTCCCTCGAGATTCACCGACGACAATGCTTTTCAATTGCGAAAAAATACTTCCTTTTGCGAGACCAAGTTTGGGCCCCTTGCGAAGGTCCGAGTTGGATCCACAGGGTTGATAAGACCTGTTGCTGAGTAAAGTACGATTCGGTCCTTTGGCTAAGCCCTGGGGACCTTTTCTGAAATTGAAGTTGGGGCCTTGCCATTTCACGTAATCGTCCCTGTAATGAAACGATTGAAAGAGAAAAAATGACATATCTGTTGACTTACAGCAATATCTTATCATTTGGTCCTTGAATGAGGTTTGCATTAGGGCCGTTCGTGTTGATAATGTTAGCTGATTTGTACTCCATATTTAATTCTTCAAGGACCCTGTAACATTTCGCGTCAACAATTGACAATTGGTTAAACTGCTGTGTACCTGCTAAATGTAATTTTCTCCTTATCAATCTTATCTGATTTCAATAAGGATTTAATGGATTGTCTGCTTTGCGATATTGGTAGTGTTGCTAGTGAGGTTTTTGAATCAGTTTCTGTTGTTGCTTCCCCGTTATCTCTGCAATAAAACATTTTTAATTTATGATAGAAAATCAACTTGTTATTGTCTGACATAAACCAGAAATGCGATCGCTCATACACGTTCCTTAGCTCGTTATTTAAAGGCACAGTAAACTAAAAAACCCATGTATTTTTTATTGCATAAAAGAACAGAAGAACGAGCGCTAACATGCCGGCAAAAAGAAAATTAT